>CM057459.1:1445900000-1448300000 GCA_016271365.2 Neoceratodus forsteri
ATGGGACCTGGATCAGCAGCCCCAGGTTTTGGTACTTTGCTTTACACAGGGTCTTTAGCCTTGCCCTCATACCAGTTTGCATGCAGTTGCCACTTTATTCCTTGCCAGAACTCAGCAGCTCTGCTCACCACTCCACCTACTCCCAGCAAAGCAGGCCTCTTCACACAGAGATCTTCACTACAGCGTCCTGCTTCCTCTCCAACGTATTCCTCTCTTTATTGGCCCTACTCACAGTCTGCTCCAATTGGTGCCTACAGCTGTCATTTAGGGAATTCAACAGCCTACAGGACAGTGGCATGTGCAGAATCAGGGACACCTCCTTCCCCCAGAAGTCTTTGCTGCTGGGGAGATGACAAGTGGAGGGGCAAGTCACCCAGGTCCATTACAATACATTAGGTAGTCAGAAATAGTTTTCACTTTTATTAGGGAATTTTAAACTTTCTCCAGGTTTTAACTTATTTATTGTGATCATTTCAAAGGGATACACTAAATTAATGGGAAACTGCTGGCAGATGTATGTGATTTTTCTTTTGTGTCCTGCTCATTACAGAATTATGGCTCTCGATGTTGGTGCTGCAATTCCAGAGTGTAGTACAGTTTAGATAAGATTGTGGAAAGAGGAAGCAGTGGGGCGGACTACATTAATCTCAGTCCATCTGTGATATCCTGCTCCATTCAGCTGCCCCTTCTCCCATGAAGTGCTCCAGAGCAAATTTTCTTTTGCATCTTCTCCCCCACTACTGCTTTACCCACTGCAAGCCAGACAACCTCTCCAACATTCTTTACTCACTTGCAAACCTCTTATTCATCCTCCAGTGAGCTCCTGTTTCTGCATGACCTTGTCAATTGGCTCCACCCTACCTTCAAATCTGTTATCCAAAAAACAGTCCTTTAAAGGAGGACAGGTAGCACTAAGAGCCCCAACACTTGGGTGTGGGGCTGGTCCAAATTTGCACTTTTTGTGGATTTTTTTTTTTTTTTTTTTTTTTTTTTTAAACTTACTGATTATTGCAACATAGTGGATTGTATTACACCGATTCTGCTACTTTGCAAGCAGTTCTTCCTCTTCCCCTCCCGTGTCAGACGAATCTAATAGATTTCTTTGACTGGGTGACCAAAGTAGTAGACCAGGGAGAGGCTGTGGACATGGCTTACCTAGATTTTAGCAAGGCATTTGATACAGTCCCACACAAAAGATTAATACACAAGTTAGCCAGCCTTGGAGTGGGTCCCAAGGTGGTAGCCTGGATAAAAATTGGCTAGACAACAGGACGCAAGGGTAGTAGTAAATGGAGTCCACAGTGAAGAAAGGAGGGTTACTAACGGGTACCACAGGGTTCAGTACTGGGACCGGTCCTTTTAATGTCTTTATAAGTGACATTGCAGAGGAACTGGAAGGAAAAGTGTGTCTCTTTGCAGATGACACAAGATCTGCAACAGGGTTGATACACCAGATGGAGTGGAAAGGATGAGAAGGGACTTGGCAAGGTTGGAGGAATGGTCAAATGTGTGGCAGCTCAGATTCAATGCAAAGAAGTGCAAGGTAATGCACCTGGGAAACAAAAACCCAGGGCAAGAGTACACACAATGGGGGTGAGATAAAGACAACAGTAAAAATGGAAAGGGACCTGGGGGTAATTATATCAGATGGCCTAAAGGTGGGCAAGCAATGTGAGAAGGCAGTAAGAAAGGCTGGGGGGATACTGGGATGCATAGGGAGAGGCATCAATAGTAGAAAACAGGAAGTTGTTATCCCTCTGTACAGACAGTTGGTGTAGACCCCATCTGGAGTACTGTATGCAGTTCTGGAGACCCCATCTCCGCAAAGACACAGACAGAGTGGAGGCTGTCCAGATAAGGGCAACCAAAATGGTGCAGGGTCTGCACCAGAAGACATACTGAAGAAAGACTAAAGGGCTTAATATGTATACCCTTGAGGAAAGGAGGGAGAGAGGGGACATGATAGAAACTTTCAAGTACCTCAAGGGAATCAACAAAGTCCAAGAGGGACAAAGAGAGAAAAAGAGATGTGCAAGAACAAGGGGGCACAATTTGAAGATAGAGGGGGACAGCTCAGAGGTAATGTGAGGAAGTATTTTTTTCACAGAGAGGGTTGTGGATGCATGGAACAGCCTCCCTGAGGCAGTCATGGAGTCAAGAACAGTAGGGGAGTTCAAGAATGCATGGGACAGACATAAGGCAGTCCTAGTGGGGGGTAGGAGGAAGTAAGCTGTTAATTAGGATCTGCAGCTTATCTGTTACGTAGGAAAATGGGCAGACTAGGTGGGCCAAGTGGTCCTTATCTGCCATCAAATTCTATGTTTCTATGTTCCCCGAAATGCACCACCCTGAGTCGAGAATCCTTTAGTAAGGGTGCGGAGTTCGCAGCCCCCCACATAAAAAAAAGAAAGTGCCTGCCACCCTTTTGCTGTGCGTGTACATCGCCGAAACTGATTTTTGGCGATGTGCAGTCGCCGTTACCGTGATCGCTGTTATCACATGGAACCACTCAGACATCAGACAGAACTGCAGCAGTGGGAGATTCAATAGCCTGCAGTGAATGTTACAGTGTTTATAAGCTCTGATCTTTTGTTTGCTAGATCTGCTGTCCTCCCTTTCCTAAGTGGAGTCCACAGAGGCCTGTACTTGGTTAGCCCTGGGAGAACAGTGGGACCACCAAACATCTGACTGGAGCTTCTAAATTCTAACATGCACTGCAGACTATTGACGCTCCCATTACTGCAGCCCCCCTTTGACAGCAGCCACAGGGGAGTCTGGGATTTGCACTTACAGGAAAATGTCAGTAGGGCCAATGATTTTCCATTTTCAAAAATGGCCCATTTGGCAAAATTTTAAAATCCTTTTTTTTTTACGTGAGTTTTCCCACAAATTGAGGAAAATTTGCATATTTTGTACAAGAGTTTGGTTTAAAATGGAGACTCCCTCTTGTCCAAAAAGCGGAGGTTTTCATGAAAAACTGGATCCAGACTGCCGGTTTAATAATTACAAATTCTGGTTTTACCAGCGTTTTCCGTTGAAAACGGAAAATCATTGGCCCTGTGTCAGCTTGCAAGTCAACAAAATCAGTCTGATACAAATCTACTGTGCTGCAGTAAACAGCAAGTAACAACCCCCCTTAGTGCTGAGTGTTCCCCTTTACCCTCATGAAGCTCGTCTCCAAGCCCACTAGGCTCAACCCTCCCTCCATTTATCACTCCCTTGTCTGCTATGCCCTCTCATCACTCCCTCATCGGATCCGTACTGCAGACACCCTTCTGGATGCCCCGAGCAACCACAGGTATGGGTTCACTACGTCTGGAAAATCATCTGTTATAAGGTTCTCCCCAAAGTACAAGCACAGACTAGAAAGGGATCACTCCTAGTCCATCTGGAGCTCATGGTAAACAAATTCAAGCCAAACACAACAAACCAGGCTTTCACCAGACTTACCGTCAAATGATCATATGCTGACTCACACTGAAAAAATGAAACAGTTACTTTATTTAGCTCATCACTCCGCAGTGCTGCAGGGGTCTAGTAGGCTAATGTTTCGCACCAAGGCGGGCACTTAATCATGGGATGATTAAGCACCCACCTTGGCGTGAAACATCAGGCTGCTAGACCCCTGCAGCACTGCTGTGTGATGATCTAAATAAGTCACTTTTTCAGCATGAAACAGCATATGATTATTTGCCAGTAAGGCTAGTGAAAGCCCAGTTTGCTGTTCTGCCTCCCCCCCAAAGTAAATTTGGATCAGGTTTCTCAATCTGTCCTTCCTCCTAGAAGATCTTCATGTTACTGACATGTCCCCTTTGCTGTATCCACAGATAAAGACTTTGCCCTTTTCATGTTCCACTCAAAATTGTGATAAGCACACCCCTCTCAAGAGGTCCCACATCCGAGGATCCCACCTACCTTGGTTACAGCAAAGCTCTTGCACTGTTTAATGAGTGTGACTTTGTGTGCCAGCTCCATAAATCCTGTGGCTCACCAGTGGACTTACTGAAGGTGCAAACACTAGGGATGCCAGAACTGGGACCATCAGGGAAGCGCTGGCCCTAGATATTCCGGAGCCTGGTATCAGAAGTCATGAAGCTCCTAAGGAACATCCTCATCCCTATCACTGCCTCTCTGTAGCTTCATTTTTAGTTACTTAGTTTTATGCCATTTTAGCACTTTACTTAAATTAGTACATACAGAACCAGGAGGAAGGAGGCCAACTGGACAGCTGAGTTTTTAGGGGAGCCCCTCTTGGGGCCCTGTGCGAATGTACAATTCACAACCCCCCTAAGCCTGGCTATGATCACGGAAGTCAGAGCCGCCTACTTCGTGTCCTGCAGAACAGCCAGCAGACCCTGCACGCTATCTCTGAGCCCCCCCCTTCCAGTAGGCTACCTCATTCTCGAACTTGGGAGCTCCTCCATCTCTAGCCCCACTGCAAGGGCACTTATGCACTACCTGCAGTCTTTACCCTCTCCCCGTTTACAGCCCTCTGAGCCCACCATCCCCCCCTCCCTTCCACTCGTCACTCCCTGGTCCTACCATTTCCTTGTTTTCTAACAATTCCGTTTCTTCACCAACACTCTTCTCCCTCACATCTACTCTTCTATTTCTTTATCCTCATCTTTCCTGCTGACACCTTGTCAGCTTAAACAATTTAAATAGGATTGGTGAGCTGGCTCTGTGGCACCAAGCGAAGGGGTTTGCTCGGCACGCTGGTGACTCAGGTTCACACCCCGAGCCTGGGTACCAAGAGCGGACGCCGGCAGGGAGAGATGTACAAGCATCCATTGGACACTTCCCTCCCGGGGGGGGGGGCTCTGCCCTGGGTCCCTCTGGGCAGACTGGGTGCGTGCCTGTGGGGCGATGTGACCTCGACCGCCTGCACCCGCCAAAAGTCGGCCACCACCCTAGGCCAAGAATGTGGTGGGAGGGGTGGAGGAAAACCGAAAAGGAGCACTAGCCGGTCGGAGGACAGCCGCCGCCGGAGCTCCCAGGCCACTGATGGCCATCCCAGCAACACCCAAGAGCCAAGAATGCAGGCCGGTAAGGCCAATTCCCTCTGCAGGGAAGGAACCAGCCCGATGAAGGGACACATTGGGTTACCCTTGGGTAGGCTGCGATGTGGAACGGTGGTGGATTGGTTGGGGGGTTTCGGCAGAGTCCAGTCCGAAGGAGTGAGTGGCTGGTGAGTGGGTGGGCATAAACAAATTAAAAAAAAAAAAAAAAAAAAAATAGGATTGATATACACCTCCGAGAAGAGTTTCAGTAAAAATGCATTTATTGTGCAAAGCAGCAGATAAACAGAAGCCCAATTACAGCAACAGAAAGACAGTTCCCCTGCCCCACCAGCGTATCACTTTGCTCTGTAGTTTCTTCATGGGCTGGTGCATCTTCTCCCACTTATTTCATTTATATAAGAATCTTAAATGTACAGTACAATTTATATACATTATTGGCAATCTATTTTCATTCATGACCACAAAGTAGTGAGCTTAAATTAGTGTCAGATAGTGTTCCAGTGATGCAAATAATTCCCAAAAACCGATATTAAATATCTACATATATTTTTATATGCAATATTTGTAAATGTTGTCCTAGTCACATTATATTTCTGCACAGCTTGCTCCAACACAGAAACACAGAAGGCGACAGGAGAAAGGGATCGCAAGATCCACCTAGTCTGCCCACTGTTTGTAAGCTGCTCTTATGCACTATGTACTGGATGTTTTAGCCACTGCATTTTTTTTTTTTTATAATTCATCCATTTTACCACATCGCGAGAACCATTTATGATATACCATGATATAGCATGACAACATGTGAAATAGTTTTTCATACAAAGAAGGCAGCAGAAGAAGGCCATTTGGTCTACCTAGTCTGCTCGTATTGCAGGATCCACAGCTTGACCTACTGTCCCTGCCTCCCTCCCCATTCCTCCCATCCTCCCTACCCATGATCCTTACATGCCTATCCCAGCCTCTCTTACAGCTGCCCACTGTCTTCAACAAGATTACCTCTTCCGGCAGCACATTTCAAGCGCCCACCACCCTCTCTGTGAAGAACTGCTTCCTTTTCAGTTCACTACCATGTTTTCTCCCACAACTGTAGGGTGTGGAGGGTTCCTCGCACCCCCTCCCTGACCTAGAATTGGGCCTCAGTTCATCGTGGCTTTCCCAATTTCCAAATTCTAAATAAAATGTGTGTGTGTGTGTGTGTGTGTGTGTGGTGTCACACTCACAGCACAAAAAGCATGATATTCTCCACTGTATAAGTAGAACTGTGCAGGAAACTTCAGTTTACATTTGAATTTCTTTTCAAAGTTTTACCAATTTGAAGTTCTGGCTTGGTGTGTAGTATTACTTACTGCCATAGGCACAGAACAGTAAGAACTAAGATATTAGCGGTGTGGGTGTGCAGAGGGCAATTTCAGAAACAGCCTGCCATTTTTCACTGCACGACTTCATAGAGTGCAGGAAAGCATACTTCCATGCCTTCCCAGTAGTTACAGTGTGATTAATTGATTTATTTAGTAAGCGGAATGTGCGTTTAATCTTGCAAAAATGCCCACTTGAAGTGCTCGATAGTTCATACCATAAACACAGAATGGTGAAAACCTAAAGATTCACTTTGTGTGTGGTAATGGGCAGGAATTTAAACTCTTTTTAATGTGATCTCTTGTAGGGATGTCAGGATAACCCTGTTTTGTGATAACCCCAATAATCTTCACAAGCAATACTGATACCATGGGGGAACGGAACCAACTGCCATCTGGGAAGGATGTGCTTTCAACAGCTCCTCGGACACGCTATCAATTATAATGATAGGGTAATCAGTTTGCTAGGAACACATATTTTGGATAGACCATTTGATTTATAGTTATGCAAGTGTGTTAATTTGGTTATCAGGCACTTTGCGATGGGGAATCCGGAGAAAACGACAACGGAAGGTGGCAGCAAGATGGGCCCTTGCAACCTAGTGCCTGGCAGGGCAGAGAAGCCCACAACTGCTACGACGATGTACTGTTGGCGGTCAAAGCTTAGGAACAGCGTGTTATCCTGCTTAAATAAAAAGTGACAGACTTTCAGGATCACCTGCAGATCTGTGAAGTGCAATCCGGCACTTCAGGAACTAAATGATGTGGCTGTAGTGGCACTGAGGGCTTCAACCACGACCACTGAGCTATTAAAAGTAAAAATGGAGCTGCCTGCTTTCAGTCAGAAGCATTGGAAAATCATGCTTGTTCCTGCAACCTCAGATATTCGGGTTCTACAGAGAATGTGGAGGGTAGTTGTCCTGAAATTACACAAAAGACTGGCCGGGGCACAATTTAAAACTCGCGTCACCCCTGGCAATTTGCCAGGCTCATCGCATTACACTTCATAAGCAACAAGAACGAAATACCTCTTGCCAGACTATTTTGGCAAATGTGAGTCGAGTCCACAAAACAGACTGCATAATGGAAGCAGCTTGCAAGGCAGGCTGGTAAGAAACAAAGCGACAGCAATACACTTTTTATCTACCCAGACCTCAGTTTCGCACGAAGGGCAGGCACGAGTCTTGATGCCATTCAGTGCAAGCCGAGATCCCTAGAAATTAATCACAGTCTCCAGTATCCAGCATGCCTATGGATTGTGTATGTAGGGAAATGGTAGTTTTCAGTTATTCTAAGGAGGCTGGGAAACTCCTAACAAAAATTCAGGCAGACTTTGGCAGCAGAATAACGGAGGAAACAGAGGATAACTGATGGGACAGAAACCATCAGCTCCTCCTAGAACTGTAAGTAGGGGGATCAGGTATTTAAGAGGACATGAGTCCACGAAAGTGGTGGAGGGATCATCAATTTAGGGGCTAAATGCCCCCTGAAAGGGTGGTATCGCCCCATGCTGGATTATGGAATCTGGTATATCGGTATTAACATTCGGACACCTGCTACTGTTTTGCTGTGTTATGAGAGTAAAATGGTGTTGGCCACACGGAGGACTCAGTAGCTCCTTCCTTGCCCCCAAAGGTTTCCTGGCACTCTGTTGCCATTCACTCACTTTTGAAGTCCTTTTACCTGTTGAGTTTCAAACTCAGAGCTCCTTATTATGCTTTGGGGGTACTTTTCAACCTGATGTAGATGGACTTTAATGCCATTCTGAGAAGCGGGACGATTACCAGTTTATGTACCTCTCACACAAATTTTAAATGTAGTTAATAGCACTGATATGTACTCTACAATGTTTCCGGTTTACCATTTTGTATTTATTTTTTAGGGTAAATATTAGGTCCTCTTGATAAAGCACTACATGTGAAACCATTCAGGCTTTTTGTACCATTCGTCCTGGTTTTAAAATGTTTGACCATTTACATGATGAATAAATAAAATGGTGAATTTTATGGTAATAAATGGCCTCTTTTGATTTTTCGAAAATAGCTAGTAAAAGTGGTGCCAATTTTTCATACTTGAAATGGTTCAGTATTTTTAAGGCACACTTTGTTACACTGCCCTTGCCCTAGTGAGCACCTCTATTTGTTTATGGATTAAATACTAGATCTGCCAAAGGTGGGCCAGCTCATCAGCGCAACGGTTGGACTTCCACTCGTGACGCTGGCGACCCAGGTTTGGGAACAGATCCGGGACGCAGGAGGGCCAGCTTGGGGGAGAGGATGGAGCATCACAAGGACTACTCTCCTTCTCCAGGGGGAGGGTGGAGGTGTGACAGACGCTCGATGGACCCCTGGCGGAGGCCAGGGGCTGTGCAAGCAACTGGCACCAAGAACGTTCAGGGGTGGGGCCGATGCAGGACATCACTGCATGTCCCCCCTCAAGAAAACCAGGAAAAAGAGCAGCTGCGGTCACCCTAGATGAAGCCACCACGGCTGGCGAGTGGCCCATGGCGGCCGCGGCTATCCTATTGTTGCGGTGCTGGGAGAGTCTAGTGCCACAACCCACCCTGGGGGTAAGCCAGGGGGTATCGGAAGGTTGCGGCCGTTGTGGAGGTGGAAGCCTGTGGTCCATGACTGGGCTGAGGTACCAGGCCGCTAGAGGCAGGGGAGTAAAAATAGAAAAATAAAAAATAAATAAACCAAAAAAAGAAGAAGATCTGCCAAAGGAACATTCCAGCTATTTTGAACGATGGACAAGAAGTTTCCCTGCGAGTTTATGCTACTGGCAGACACTGATGTATTATGTTGTTAGGATGTCTAGGAAGTGCTGTTAGGCATTAACAATATGCTGCTGTTTTTTATTCTCTCTTTATATTCCCCCTTTTACTCCAGCCTGCTGCCTTCACCCCCATCTCCAACCCCAGCCCTACCACCTGCCTTCTCTGGGATTTACCTGCTCCATTCCTACACCCCCGTGGCTTGCCCCCACGGTGAAGCTTGGTTATCAGGGTCAAAGGGGAGAGGGCTACGGATCCCTCGAGGCAACTCAAGCCAATGCTTGTCCTAAACGGTGCCACAGTGGGTGGCGCAGGGCCTGCGGGTGCAGCAGCAGAGTCATCCTGCTCTGCTGGGGCCCATTATCTTGGTTTTCTCCCCAAAGACACAGGAACGCTAGGAGTGCCCAGGTGCGCGCATGCCATGTGCGAGCATCACTCCGGCTCCCAGGCTGCGTCTCTCCCTCCTTTGTGGCCTCAGCTGCACTGCCACCTGTGTTCACCCAGGTGGCAGTATAGTAGCGAGGCTGGTAACTGCTCAATCTTCTTTCTCCCCAGCTGGCCCTCAACAACTCAGGCTTGTTCCCAAACCCTGGTCCCCAGCATCCAGGGCAACAGCACTACCGCAGTGCTGACAGGCCAACCGATACCAAACCCTGGTCGCCAGCACCAGGGCGACAGCACTACCGCAGTGCTGACAGGCCAACCGATACCAAACCCTGGTCGCCAGCACCAGGGCGACAGCACTACCACAGTGCTGACAGGCCAACCGATACCAAACCCTGGTCGCCAGCACCAGGGCGACAGCACTACCGCAGTGCTGACAGGCCAACCGATACCAAACCCTGGTCACCAGCACCAGGGCGACAGCACTACCGCAGAGCTGACAGGCCAACCGATACCAAACCCTGGTCACCAGCACCAGGGCGACAGCACTACCGCAGAGCTGACAGGCCAACCGATACCAAACCCTGGTCACCAGCACCAGGGCGACAGCACTACCGCAGAGCTGACAGGCCAACCGATACCAAACCCTGGTCACCAGTACCAGGGTGACAGCACTACCGCAGAGCTGACAGACCAACCGATACCAAACCCTGGTCACCAGTACCAGGGCGACAGCACTAACGCAGTGCTGACAGGCCAACCGATACCAAACCCTGGTCGCCAGCACCAGGGCAATAGCACTACTGCAGAGCGGACAGGCCAACCAATATGCTGTCAGTTTAACCTTAGATGCACAAAATTGGTGATCTAATATCTTTTACAGATATTTTAACCTTAGGTCAGATTTCGGATCACTGGACTGGAGACTTCTTTTTGGTTAGAGGGTCCAACCTTTGTGTGATGGGCAAAGGCTCATTTATGTTCACTAGGCTGAGTTAGTGTTTTATATCAGATGTTGCGACTTTTTCTGATCTATGGCTGTTTTGTGTTATAAAATGTGTAAGTCTGTACGTATAAAGTCAATAAAACATTTAACAAAAAATTCTGAAGTCTCCGTTTCACTATACCACTATCTGTGTAAAATTTAGTTTTTAAGACACTACCCCATTTTCCCAAAGAAATGTAGAGGGTTCCCCCACAAAACCCAAATCAGACACCCCGATGCTGTGATAGTTCATTAAGCGCAATCATTTTCTCAAGGTTATTACACTGCTAAAATTTTCATATCATGACACCCCTCTCTCTTGAGTTTTAGGCTGTGCTGTGGGGAGAAAGAAGAAAGCCTTAAGGAAAAGTTCAGATTAGGGGTCGGAGTCAGAAAATTTAAGAAAGTTATGTTTTGACCCTTTCTTAAATGATTACTCGTGTGGCAGCCGTTTCATCACTAATGTAATTACTGTTAATTGGTTGTAATGAGATACGATTTACTGCCTGAGGTCATAAGTGATTAACATACAGCTATATGAGGGATATGCCATAGGACATACAAGAATAAGCTTTTTATTCCTTTGGGAAGGTTACCCACAATGCTGCTGAGCAACCACTGGCGCAGCGAAGCAAGCCGCAGTGTTGGCAAAATATCAGTGTACATAAAAAGCTTATTTCTGGATGCGTGAGGGAATGTCCTAATTATGCCACGGGCTGCGGCTCCAATTGATATAGCAGGGAAAACAACACGATGACAGCTACAGGGAAGATAACGTGGACAGAGGGGCAAATAACATCCTACTGACCCCTGACGTAAATAACAGGGCAAAATAATACATTTTATATGGCTATGTTCTTCATCCTTCCCATGGTATAAATACGTGTTTTCTTTGGGGCTTGCCGGGCTTCTCTCACAATTTTATAAGTGGGATACATTATAGGGTGTGCAGTAATGCAGGGTTAAATCCCAGTACTGACACTGTAGTGCAGCATGAGGGGGGTGCTGCACTCCTGAGGTGCCATCTTCCGGATGAGACATTAAACCGAGGTCCCATCTGCCTGTTCTGGTGGATGTTAAAGATCCCATGGCACTTCTCGAAAAGAGCAGGGGAATTTCCCTCCATTCAGTAAAAATACCACCAACAGCTTAATCTGGTTCAAGGTCAGTTGGCATTCATCTGTATCCCCCTTCCCGGGGTTGTGCCTGAAAATAGGCAGAATGTGTCTAGTGCACTTACCTGGTTAACAAAAAAATGAAATAAAATAAATAAAATGCTGTTATTATGTACTTCAAAGGTGACTGAAGGTACGAAACCATTGCAACCCAAGGGCATGCGGTTCTTGCAGTATAACCACACACTCTACCATGTGTGATGTGTTATTACTTATCTATACAATTTATTTCTTTGTTTGTTTGAAATTGCTTCAACTGAGATAACCCAATGAGATGCATCATCTTGTTTTCATGGTGGTCCCAGGGAGGACAGAAACATTCAATAAGCTACCACTTTCCAGCAGGAATAATTACGTACAGGCTAAAATATAAAAGGCCTTGTCTGCCCACCGGCTTAAACACTACTGCACAATTTACTCAGCTGGTTATCCCCCTCCTCCCAGTGTTTGTATTCCATAGGCTGCCTGACCGACAATATAAGTCGTTCTTCTCTTCCCTCCTCCCTTGCAGCCATGTGCACGGCAGTTAACTGTCCCCGACTCCTCCGGTCCTCGACTTCCGCTCTGGTCACTGTCCCCAATTGCTCCACCAAAATGGGTGAACCTGCCTTCTCCGTCTATGCTCCCAAATTCTGGAACTCCCTTCTGTTTTCCCTTAGAAGCTCCAATTCTCACCCTGCCTTCAAGCATGCACTCTTTACCTCACCTCCCTAGATGCACGTAAATGTCTTCAGTTCATGTATTACACCTCTTTACTTGCCCAAGTTGACAGAATATACTTCTTTACTTGCCGTTGCACTACTACCCCTCTTCCCTGTCCCATACCCTCGTCCCATGCCACCAGCACTGCTGTTATGCACTTATGTTACTGATCTCTGGGAGCTGTTTTTCTCTCTTTTGTACCGTAATGCTTATGCTATGTATGCCGTCACTTTCGAGCTAAGTAATTCTACTGTCATGTAAGGTTGTCGATCTCTTTATGTACTGCATTGTATCAGCTCCTCCCTGTACTACTGTTTGTAACTTGTTTGAACTGTAATCTCCCGGGTCGTGCCTGAAAATAGGCAATCCTGTCTAGGGCACTTACCCGGTTACCAAAAGCAAATAAATAAAAGCAAACTGCAAAGACAAGTACATCAAAATAGTAATCAGAGCAAGCCAATAAAGTGGGGTAGCAGAAAAAAAAAAAAAAGAAAAAGAGAGCGAGCATATGCACATTTATACAATATGTACAAATGTAGAAGAGTCAAACCATACAGATAAATGATTTACACTATGTTCGTGAGAGTCAAACCCAACAGATGAAGAGTTTATCTTTTGAAGAAAATAAAGAATTTATTTCATAGTTAGATGGGTGATTTTTTTTTTTTTACACTTTAGGTTGGTTATAAAAGGAACTCTTTAACCAATGGGAGAGCAGCCTCAACAATGCCCGATTACATCACAACAGTCTCTGCTGCATTCAAAATAGAGCAATGAAATCAAAACAGAAACAGGTAAAGAATAGAAGAGAAAGGAATAGCATAACGTGGTAGAGATAGATCGCGAGAGAAATGCAGTAATTTGAGAAAAGTAAAGATGAACAGACAACAGGCTCAGTAAGTCTAAGGGGGTTTCGTTTACGCCTTACACCTGAATTCGAAAGCTTCACATAATTGTGAATGATGTCTAACCAGGAAAAGAGGCCTGGAGAAAAACTAAGGCCTGGCAAACCATGACTTGGAAATAGGCGACTCCAACATTGATGGAAGAGGATCGGTAGGGCCATAGGAGTTCGGACTTAAGCGTAGTGGACTCACTGGTCTGACCACGCTGGGCTGGACCAGGTCTGTCAGAGAGGGAGTTCCCTGGGGTCTGGGGGGCTTGACCCAGGAGATGGGAGGCGGATCCCCATCTCCTGATTCAAACATACAGCTGGAAGCAGTGGGGCCTGGGAAGTCTCACACCTCTGTGCTCCGAGGGGAGATAGTCGTGCCCTGTGAGGGACTTCCCTCCCTGAGACGGAAGTGGAGCGCTGAAGTGGAGGTCAGATGTTGTCACTCCCAATCCTCCTAGTTTATCAGGAGGCTCACCGTCGTAACGTGAAGGGGTGCCAAGGAGAAATCAAACCCAGTATATACAGATCGATCTCCCTTCGGGGCCAATTATAAAATGATAACCTCGCAACATAGAGACCCACAGCTTGAAGACCGAACATGATAAGCGGGTCCTTGAGCCACTTTACAGAAGGTGATGACTCTGGGGGGTGATCTCAGCCCCGATAGGAATTCTTTTGGCTTATGTCCACTACTAAGAGAACCCCATGAATTGTGAGGACTCCACTTGGCGGGCCCCCTTTTTTTTTTCAAGTCATTCCAATTGACTTAAACTCTGGGAGAATTGGGAAGCTGATGCTAAAAGCCAGTCAGAAGAACAGAAAATGAATCCTGATGGGGGTTGGAAGCAGGCGTGGTTCAGGGGATGAGGGGTCTGCCTTGGGGGGGGGGGCACCATACACATTATATATAAAAGAGGCCATGGGCACTAAGGGTGCGGAATCAAAGAGTCAGAATATGGGAATGCTTCATACCTGGGGCAACACGAGTACCGGATGGAAGTGGGGGGGGCGAATGCGAGACTAGAATGGAAGAAAGTGAAATAATGGGACGGGTTGGCGATTCGAGTTGGGTAGAGGGACCTCCTCCGACCAATGTGACCGCTGAAAGACACTCCCCCCTCTCTTGAACAGGGGGTTCCAGCCATTAGAGAAATTATCAACCCTTACTTATAACACGAGGGTTAAAAACACTAAGAGAGGCTTAGAGTTAATTGGGGGGTGGGGGTTGAGAGACCGGAGCGGAGAGGGAAGCGGGCGCAAAAGGAGAAATAAGACGGCGTGCCACATAAATACAACTAGGAGTATTTAAAGGAGCAAAAGGCTTTGCCCCCATCCCGGATGATCCTGGGTAAGGGAGGATGGCAATAACCTGAATAGTTTCGAGGGGAAGGGTGCAACTTGGGTCCTATACGGGTCAGAAAGGTGACAAGAAGGGAGAAGACCACATCGAGAAATTTTCAGATGTGGCCAAAAGGAGAGCTCATTGCACAGACGAGCTCCCTTACAAGTCCATTAGGGATGTTTCCTCCCTTACTGAGACCCATCATTCAGTCACACCTAGGAAGTTCAACAGGAAGGATAATAGCCCAACGGTCGGGGGATACCCAGACTAAGGGTAGTAGATTACCAGTTTTATTCATGGCCCAAGGTTGGATGGGGCCAAATTACAAGTTCACTATTTTACTACTTGTACGGTTAATGTTAACAAAAAAAATGAAGAGTTCTGAAGTTATTTGGTTTAAAAAGTTATATGGTACTTATTTTTTTTTTTTACAGCAATTTTCTTTCAGGAACATTAAAAACTTGAAAGTAGAAGCTAAGACCTATAAGCAGATAAATGGTTGTCCAAATGTCTAGGATTGTTTCCTTTAACATAAACGGGTGTACACATCAGATTAAAAGGAGAAGGTTGCAGAGATACCTCAATGCCCAAAAAGTCGACGTAGTGTTCCTCCAAGAAACGCACCACACCCCGAATGAGGTTCAAAAATTGAAAAGCAGAACATTAACACAGTTATTCCAATCTTCCCTGGTGAATGGCAGGAAGAGAGGAGTGGCTATTCTCTTAGTGGCTAGCCTCCCTTTCCAACCACACGAGGTGATGGAGGATCCGGAGGCAAGGTACCTCTTGGTGACAGGAACGGTGCAAGACCGGTGATCACCTTGGTTAACGTGTACATTCCTCCAGGCTCACCAATCACTCTTTATACGAGAATACTCAGATTGGTGGCTGAGAAGACAAAGGGGGACACTTATAATGGGTGGTGATTGGAACATGATCCTTGATAGAGAGACGGACACCACGTCGCAAATACCAAAACTGGAGCATAACAAAGCCAAAGCTTTTAAAGCACTAGCCCAACAACTAGGCCTGGTTGATGTCTGGAAGGAAAAATACCCCACCAGTAGGGAGTACACGTGCCACTCCCCGAGGTTTTCTACTCCCGCCTGGACATGTTTATTACTTTTTCTAGGGATTCCCTCCTCTTTCGCCTCAAGCTGGGTGGAACTAGTGTATTATCGGACCATAGTCCACTCTTTCAGGAGGTGAATCTAGGGATACCTAAAAGAAAAACACTTTGGAGACTAAATATCTCCCTGCTCCAAGATAAAGTAGAAGTCAAAAAGCTCAAACAATTCCTTGAACAGTCCATAGAGGACAATAATACCCCAGGTATATCCTACCATACCCTATGGGACACCCTCAAGGTGTTAGTCAGAGGGAAACTAATCCAAATAGCCACTAATAAAAAAAAGATGGCAGCCCAGCAACAAATAGAACTGAATTCCCAAATAAAAGAATTGGAAAAAGACCAAAAAAATAAATGGGACTTGGAGAGGGGAAAAACAAGTAAAGGAAACTAAGAATAAACTACAAAAAATGGAAGTAGAGAAAGCATTATCCTATCTGAAGCAAAGATATTATGAAGGAGGTCCTAGAGGAACCACTTAGTGATGTGCTAAGTGCAGTTAGCAGTGGCCGTGCTAACTGCCTGGACAAGTTATATCCTGGAAACATAGGCCTCTTAGCGCTGCCCAAATGGTTTAAATATGTGGACCTTGTCCCATAGGAATGAACAGTGTCTGCTGCATTCTAGGCCACCTTAGTCAAAAGAAGAATGATGTCAAACAAGTGTTCAGAAACAGCCCAAAACAATGATAAATCCCTAGGAAACAACCATACTAAAGGCAGCAGAACTTTCATGTATTTTTTGATGTATTTGTTGACTGGATGAGTGCACAAAGCTGTCAAGACCTATTTCAGTCACAAGGTACATTACAATGTGGTAAGCACGCAGGTTTATTTACCTGAATTTTAACAAACAAGTGGGCTCACTGAGACACACATATCCCTTTTTCAGGGGGTCCCAGAGTTAATTGTATTTACTATACATACAGCAGTAAATATTTATTTTTTTTTTTTATTAAATGTTGTTGACCCGGTAGGCCCACTGAGATTAGAAGTCCCTCTTTCAAGGGTGGCAGGCGGGGGAGATACAGATGGTAAGCAGCTGAAATTGAACCAGATTAAGCTGTTGGTGGTATTATTATTATTTATTTATTTATTTATTTTTAAGTGAATGGGGGAAATTTGGTCAGGACACCAGGGAGATCCCCTACTCTCTTCTACAAATGCCATGGGATCTTTAACATCCCCCTGAATTACCACCAATCCAGGAAGATGGGACCTCGGTTTAATGTCTCCTCCGAAAGACAGCAAGTATGGCACATAAAAAAAACATTAGAAAAGCAAACAATTACACTGATCTATTATTTATTCAAAACTGGTAGCCAGGAGAGGCACACTGAGCCGAGGCTCTTCTCCAGGTGCAACCCAGGGAAGGGGAGAAGCACAATTACAAACAAAATACAGCCATTCAGGTGATGTGATTACAATGAGGGTGACATAAAGAGCATAAGCTGAGTGCAGTACAGACAAAATGGCAAAACGCTGCATATGGAGGATAAATGAATTAACATACAAATCATCTGGGCAAACTCAAAGTGCACAGTGCCAGAGCAGGGGTTGAAACTGGCACCAGCCCGCTAGCCAAATGCTGGTAGATTCTGCATTGGGCTAGTAAGATTTTCATTTAACTAGCCCTGCGGGCATGTACTGGAGAAGGCAACACTTCATTATGTACACTAACTGGGCCAGTGGAAAAGTCTGTGGGACCAGTGGATTTTCCAAGTCACTAGCCCTGCCGGTAGGTGGATGCAAAACTTAATTTTGACCCCTGCAGAGTGAAAGGAGGCAGAGCTGGTGTTGAAAGTAGAAGTCAAAAAACAGGTTGATCAACTACAACAAGGCTGCCAGAGCAATGAGGTTAAGTGGGAGGGGGAGGTAAAGAGTGGTCAAAAGGAAGGGTTCAGGAAGAGGGTTTGCAGAAGTTTTGGGTAGTGTCTAATGGAGGGAAGGAAGGGTGTTTATTTAGTTATTTAAAAGCTGATAACCGGGAAAAAGCGCCAATAAACCAAGACTCATTTCCAGGTGTGACCTGGGCAAAGGCAACATGGGAAAATAGTACATTTACATGACAAAAAAATAAAGAAAGAAAGAAAGAAAATAAAAAACATCAATAACAAGAGACAGGGATCATGGTTACAAGACCCATAACAGTAGGTAACATCAAGGTACAGGAGTACAACATTAAAGCAACAAACAAAAAAAAATGTTTATCCACAGACAGCACCACAGTCCAGTTGCAGGACAGGCCATTGCACCAAATAATAAATAATGGGCTAGGGCAAAAAGAAATACAGAGATCAAGGCACAAATTACAACAATGGGGTTCCTATCGGACTAGGAGATATGGCTGTCAGGGGTTTGCAACTGTAGGTGATTGCTTAATTAACGCTTAGGAGGTGGAGCTAGTGTACAGAGGGAGCACTGTGGGTGAGACAGAATCCTGAGTAGCCCTTTGAGTGAGGAGGAGGATAGTTTGAGGTCAGAGGGTTTATTACAGAGAGAAGGTAAATGAAAGGAGAAAGTAGACTGGCCAGATGCAGAGAGGGGGGTGTGCGATGGCAAAAGTATGCGGATCCCGGTGACGAAGATAGAGTGAGCCGCTTGGGAAGAGGCAGGACGAGAGGTAGGTAGGGAGGGTTCCAAACCAGAATTTTGCAACAAAGGAGGCACAGTGAACCATTTTCCTGTGGAAAAGGGGCACGAGGGTTGAGTACAGAAAACAGTGGTGGGGGGGCAGAAAGTTCAGGGTATACACAAATAGTATAGAATACTGCACATAGTTTCAAGAAATTAACTTAAAACTGCACTGATCTAATGTACAAACATTAATAAGAAGCAGTGGTAATAGTAATATGATAAGTTGCTAGCCTTCATAAGACAGAACACTGCAAATTCCACAAGGGGTGGCGAAGCATGCTCCCCCAAGGAGGACAGCAGGTGCCTGTGGGACCTGAAAGGTATAGACAAGTGACTGTAGCCTCAGTGGTTGCACCTGCACTGGTCCCCCACCACTGCTGTAAGGTTATGCAGTAATACAGCAGTTATAGTAATAATTTTAAATGTAAACAAACACCAAAGCAAACAGAAACATGGGAAAAACAGCATTTTACAAGACAGAACCAGGGCACTCAAATACAGCACAAATGTATAGTTCAAATTTTATCATCTTAACATGCATTGCAGTTTTAAAACGCTAAGTTCAATCAGCAAAGTTCATTTCCAACTCGGGGGTTTCTCCAATTCTTTTACAAAGTAAAACATTTTGAGATTACATTAAAGTTTCAGTGGGGGGGGCTATAATTAATTTTTATTTTCAGTGAAGACAAGACATGCACTGTAGGGTACAGTCTTAAAAAAATTTTCAACCAGATTTATAAAACATTTATGTGAACAATTACTGGGTCTCTATTGGCTATAAAGGGTTTCTTCTGAAGTCCTTGGTATATGGCAAGTGTTCAGCTTTGGTTAGCAGTTCTCACAACCAACGAACTCGAGAATGGACTTCTATAACCATAAAGAGAGTGTGAAGGATAACTTTACATATACATAAATATGCAAATTAGAGACTGGACATCAAATTCCGCACACTTCAAACATGGTGGTGTCACAGAATTTAAACAGCCAGGGGAGGGGTCTGGATTTTGAAAAGAGACAAGAAATCCAAAGCTCTGGTGAAGAAGGAACAGCTACTGTACCTGAAACTTAACTCCTCCCCTCCTCAGCAAGTCCCAATTCACCTTCTCAGAATCCTTTGCCATCTCACAAAACACACAAACCCATAACGAGGGCAGGGCCAATGCATCTCAAGGCAACACCTCCCCAGGTAAACAAGTGCCAGCCCAGGTTATCAGAGCCATTCTCACACTCGCACTCTCAGACACACACACACACACACACACACACACACACACTCTCTCTTAATAAATGACTAAGTAAACAGTCTCCATCCTGTGTTTGCTTACACCTGCAATGGCATGCACACAATCCTACCCCACCCCCAATCACTACCACTGAACAATAGCCAAGTGCCACTCCTAAATTTTGGCCACACAGCTGCCTGTGTGTCTGCTCTGTCCACATCCTTTTAACCATAGTCAAGACATGGCAAACTCTTTCCAGATGGAGATGGGAGGGGCAAAGTGAAAGAGTCAACAAAAGCCCCCCAATCCCAGGTATCAGGTATCAGGTAAGTTTACAACTCCTTTAGGGCAAACTGTTTCCAGATGAAGAAAGGAGTGGCAAAGTGAGAGAGTCAACAGAACCTCCCAATCATAGGTTTCAGGTGCCGGATACACCGACGTTTACATCGCTTTTAGGGCAATTTCAAAACCCTTCATACAAAGATTCACCTCCCTATGGACACTGGCTCCACTGAACCGGTGCTCCAAAGCATGTTCTGTTTCCCTGTGTCAGTGTACTGAACTCAGACACAAAATACACTGTATGCATCTGCAGCATTCCATACTGTATACACTGTCTCATGCACAAGTCCACTCACTCTCCAGTCTCCTGATAAAGGAAACAACAACGATACAGCCACGCACCTCAGATACCTGCCTGGCCTGCTGCAGCTGCCAGAAAGCGGCAATCACCTACTCTGCCTAGCATTCAGCGGTGGGGGGGGGGGAATATTTCCAGCAGCCTAGCACATGAGCCTGATACTCAGTCTTCCACATACTCAGCTAAACCATTTAACAGGTTGCTTAGTGCTTGTTTAAAAAGATTTGATAAGTCTAACATCTGCCCACAGTCACTCTCACAAAAATATCCCCCCTTTCTTCATTTTTTCTAGTCTATATCCACCTGTCTATAAGACTGGGGAACAGTATTGTACCTCCTGACCGGGGGTATTATTCTCATCCCCTGGCGGCGGGTATTTTTTGCTCTACTCCCCTCCCCGTGGTGTCAGTACCGCCTGCCCCCTCCAGAATTTCTGTACCGTACAGCTTCAGATCCTTACATTAATCAACAATGCCAGGCCAGCCACGGCAGCGGGAGGAGACAATGGCCTGCTCGCTGCAGGTGTATGGGGAGGGGGGTACTGTAACAATGACACCCTTTGTACTGCTTACCTTTCTGTGTGCCTGTAGCTTGCTCGCTCTCTCTATGCCCACCTCCTCCTCTCTCGCTTTGGATGGGTAGCCGTTGCTAGGGGGTGTCAGTACCAGGAGGCCCCCCGTTACTCGCTCTCTGTGCCGGTTACTGTATTCCCCTGGGAGTAGGCTGCCAGCCCGGTCTCTCCGGGACAGGTGCAGGGCAGGCAGGGGACGGGGGTGCCTCTATGGCTGCTGGCCGTCGGTCTGCTCAGGATCTGCGTCTCCCTGCTCCGCCTGCCTCCATTCACGGCCCCTGCCCGCCTCTCTCTAGGCTCCCAGACCTGGGGAGGGCCATGACGTCAGGAAGCAGGGGGCGGAGCCGGAAGTGAGGTCAGAGGGGACCCGCAGCCTGTATGATGGCGGCGCCTATAGAAGTCGCCTCACCTGGCCTGCCGGCTGCTGCTCGGCTGTTTTCTCAGCGAGGGATGGCCAGTAAAGGTTATTGGTCCCAACAGGTCATGCAGCACAGTCCGGTGGAGATGTGAAGGGAAGCCGCGAAAACGGAGTGAGTGCCGGTGCCGTTTATATCTACACACAGAGCTGTTAGGATCGGCGGACCAGCATGAGGAACAAGAGGGTAGTGCTGTTTGACAGGCAGTAAAAGCCCAAGGCTCTTTCATCCCGTCTGGTTCGATTCTGCCTGCTATGACGCGGGGCTCTATGGCTGTCCGGGCTGTGGGTAGTATCCAAGTAGAAGTGAAGTGGGAGCGACAGCCACTGTAATGAGCAGTTGAGATGTACTGTGCGGGTGGGTTGGTGGGTCCCATCAGGAGAACAGACCGGGTCCCTCTACATGAGGGTGGCAGCAGGGTAGAGACTCCCTTCAGTGGTGGGGAAACTAATGAGAAAAACACTGATTAAAGGAGAGGTTGGTAGAGTATCCTGAATCCAGTGGGTTGCAAGACCACAGCCAGCATGAAGAAGGGAGATCTGATTTATTTATTTGACAGGATGAGCAGGAATAGATCAGGGAGGGCAGTCAGGGGTGTAGCCAGGGATTTCAGATCTGCACAAGTGGACTCCTGCCCCCGGGTGTAGCCAGACAATATACAAATGTACACCGGGACCGTGTTTATTGCCTCATTTGGCACAATAAATACAACTTTTGTATCTCATGACAATGGTTGTTGCCATGCATGGGTAAATACAAATGCCATACATTGCTCCCTAAGACACCCACATACCAGCCCAGAGCCTATAAAGTTGTATTATCCTTGGGATGCAAAGACAGTATTAGTGACCAGTCCTTCTAGTTTCGACTCCTATGAATAAAATTACAGAAAGGTTCAACATTTTCTTTGTTAGTTTTCATGGAAAAAGGAAGCAGTTCAGAGCCTATTTGCTACCCCCCTTAAATAAAATTGCACGCCATGGAGTGCTTGGAGTATGCCTGGCTACACCCATGAGGGCAGTGGACGTTGTCTGTCTGGACTTTAGCAAGGGCTTCGACACTGTGCCGCACAGGAGACTGATGTGAGCATACCTCTCAACCTCCTGCCTCATAAATCGGGGACAAGGCTTAAAAAAATCAGGGACAAAGGACCAAAATCAGGGACACATCTTCAAAACTGGTGATATCCACTCAGGAAAGTAGTAGAATAAGGGGCTTAGTGTAAAATGGATTTTCTAAGGAACAAGTTTGTAGCTTTAATGTTTGATATTATTTTATGTTTACAACCCCCACTGTTTGGTCATGGAAACACAATTTTTAGAAGGGACAGAGTAACATTTTGAGTCAAAATCAAGGACATCCCTGAAAATCAGGGACAGTTGAGAGGTATGGATGTGAGCAGCCTTGTTGTCGGATTCAAAGTCATGAAACATAGAATTTGAGGGCAGATAAGACCATACCTCTCAACTGTACCATATTACGAGGAATGTTCCTCATTTTACTACACAAAAGCTCCCTGTTCCACATTGTGAGGACTTGTTCCACATTCAAAGGCAACATTTTAAAGCAAAAATCCATAGTAAATGATACAAAAAAAATGTATTGTTCAATTAATAAGACTTTCTGAACATAAATGCAACATTTTAACAGTGTTTTGAGCTTCTTAGGTAAAGATTTGATTAAGTGTTCCACATTTTGCCCATTTGTTCCACATTTTGATGGGTAATGTTCCACATTTGGGGGACAAAAGGTTGAGAGGTATGATAAGGACCATCTGGCCCATCCGGTCTGCTCATTTCTCCCTACCTATACTATTACCTCAGACTGTACCTGATATACAACTTTGTCCCTCCCCTCCCCTCCTTCCTTTCCACCATGATTCCCTTGTGCTTATCCCATACATTCTTGAACCCCACCACAGTTATTCCCCACCTCCACTAGAAGGCTGTTCCAGGAATCTACATCTCTTTCTGTGAAGAAGTACCTCCTCACATCTCTCTTGAATCTACGCTCCCCCGCCTCATTGCATGGCCCCTTGTACTTGAGCACCTTTTCTTCTGAAAACTAGTTCCCTTGTGTACCTTATTTTTAACCCCTTTAAGTATTTCAAGGTCTCTAGCATGTCCCTCTTCTTCTTCCTCTGTTTCAGGGTGTACACACTGAGGTTTCTTTAGTCTCTCCTTGTAGGTCTTTTGACGCAGACCTTGCACTATTTATTTATTTACTTATTTATTTTCGTTTTTGTTCACCGGGTAAGTGCACTAGTCATAGCAATGACTATTTTTTTAGTTGCCCTCCTCTGGACTGTCCTTCCAGAGATGTAGTCTCTAGAACTAAACATATTACTCTAGGTAGGGTCTTGCCAGTGATCTATACAGAGGCAACACCCCTTCCCCTTTCTGCTGATGATACTCCTCCTTATGCACCCCAGCATCCCACTAGCCCTCCTAACTGCCTTGTACCACTGCCTGGCCACTTTTAGGTAATCAGATACGATTACCCCCCAGATCTCTTTCCTGCTTGGTGGTCGTCAATAGCACTCCACCCATTTTATCCTCACCCCTGGGTTTCTGTGCCCTGAGTGCATTATTTTGCACTTTTCCGCATTGAAACCCAGCTGCCATACCCTTGACTACTCCTCTGGTTTTCTCAAGTCTTTGCTCATCTTCCGCCTCCCCAAGAGTGTCCACCAAGTGCAGATTTTGGTGTCTTCCACAAAGAGGTGGATCTTCCCTTCCTGCTTCTTTGCAGTGTCACTTATAAAGACATTAAAGAACTCCTGACACAGTTGAGACAACTTTGAAAAAATGTAACATTCGGGCATCAATGTAGCTTATATTTCATATGTTATTCTGTAATTCTCACCCTTATTTCCTTATTACTAAGAGTATTGCATGAATACAGTATCTCTGACCTTTTAGCTCTGGCTGCCTGCCTACACCTGACATAATAATTCTATTTGGCATCAAAATATGTTGCTGTGGAGATAATTATGATGTCATAAACAAGAGAATGTGATGTCGTGTAGAGAAGGGGACAGGATCTTGTTTTCATGCAACTGTTTTCAGTAATAAAGAAAATGGGGAATTACAGAAAATATATGAAATAATAAAGGAAATGGGATCGAGCCGAATATAAATGTTACTTTTTTCCATGTTTTCCTAAGGCGATCAAGAGCTCTTTAAAGAGGACTGGTCCCAGCAGTTGGGTTAGAAATTGGTTAAGTTAGGAGACAGAGGGTGGTGGCTAAAGGAAAATGGTGGAAAAGGTATAGCTTTCCCCAGTCACTGCAAAAAGTGCCCGGTTAGTGCTTTTAGGCAGTAACAATTTTTTTTAATTGCGTCTAAATTTTTTTTATTGATTTAAACAGTGACCCTCAACTTCCACTTTCTATTGCTGGCGGCCATCATCTCATAAACAGCAGTGAGCTTCCCTAGCTCACTTTATGCTAATATGTCCTGCCAACCAATAGCAGAGGTTGGCCGGACATATTAGCATAAAGTGTGCTAGGGAAGCTCACTGCTGCTTTTGAGATGGTGGCTGCCAGCAACAGAATATGGAAGTTGTGGGTAGCTGTCAAATCATTAAAAAAAAAAAAAAAAAAATAGTTACTGCCTGAAAGCACAAATTGAGAAATTTTGTAGTGTCTGGGGAAAGGTGTGTCTTTTCCAGTGTATTCCTTTAACAGCACTTACTCTAATTATGGGAGAGTGACCAGCACTGTGCCACAGGGCTCAGTACTGGGACTGGTCCTCTTCAGTGTCTCGTATCATTGCAGAAGAACTGGAAGGGAATGTGCCTTTTTGCAGATGACACCAACATCTGTAACACGGTGGACGCTCGGAAGGGGGTAGAGAAAATGCTGGATCTTGGAAAACTCGGGGAGTGGTCAAGAGTATGGCAGTTGGGGTTCAATGCCGAAAAGTGCAAAATCATGTACCTAGGGCATTGGAACCCAGGAACTGCTGAGTATAGTATTGGGGGAGAGGTATTGACAGTCACTAAGCAGGGAAACGACCATGGGGTTATCCTATCTGATGACTTCAGAGTGGCAGGGCAGTGTCACAGAGCAGTGGATAAGGCCAGTGGGATGCTGAGATGCATAGAGAATTCTTTCCAGCAGGATGAGGGAGGTGGTGTTGCCACTATATTGCGCTCCTTGTTTCGGCCCCACCTGGAGTACTGTGCCCAGTTCTGGAGTCCACACCTCAGGAAGGGTGGTGTCAGTGCAGAGGAGGACAGCAAAAATGGTGCAGGGGTTGGTTGCACCAAAAGCCCTACAAGGAGAGACTGAGGCCTCAATGTGTACACCCTGGAGGAGAGGAGAGCAAGAAGGGCACATAAGAGATCTACAAGGTGCAGGTAGGGAGTTTATTTCAAATGAGAGAGAGAGAGAGCACCAGGGCCAGAGAGCATGTGATGAAGTGGGGGAAGGGGGTTAAGAGGGGTGTGAGGAAGTATACAATGAGGAGTTGTAGATGCCTGGAACAGACTGCCAACACAAGTTGTAGAGGAGAAAAAAGTAGGGGCTTCAAGCATGTGTGGGATAGACATGTTGGAATATTAGTAAACGGTCAGGGAGGAGGGAGGGTCACCAGAAACCAGTTAGGGAGGGTCTGCAGAGACAGACTAGGCACGGACCATCTAGATGGGCCAAGCAGTCTCTTTCTGCTGGCAGTCTATATTTCTTTATTTTCTTGCAAGATTGTGTGGAAACGTCTGCTTCTCTGTCCCCTTTCTTTATTGAATAGTATTAGAGAGTTCCACCCCTTAGAGATGATAGCCTCCCATTCTACAGATAACGTGTGTGTGTGTGTGTGTGTGTGTGTGTGTGTGTGTGTGTGTGTGTAATATATGGATAAGCCTCAATAATACTACACTGTTATACAAACATTTCCAAGTAATACATCACTACTCTCAATAGTACTATCCTAAAGAAGTGATAATACTACCATTTTTGCTGCTAATACTACAGTTCAAAGGTTATCTCCAACTGTAGTATTATCAACGGATCCATATATTACAAAAAATAACAGAAAGATAAGTGTTTTACAAGGCAGTAATACCATCTCACGGTCTTGGGGACTTCAGGACCTCTCGAGCTTCGTTCTCGAGGTTCCATGTCCCCAAAACCTCTCGATGGTATTACTGCCTTGTAATACACACTTATCTATATGTTATAATATATGTGTGTGTGTGTGTGTATATATAATCACCTTACAAATGTTTAATGCACTTTCCAGAAGATACATAAGAACAGTATGAAATCAAGGCTCATTATAAGTGAAACAGTATAAGAATGTACAGTATTTAACTTGCTTTCAGCAATAAAGTCTTACTTCAGTGGATAACTGATTTCAGAGCTGGAGTTGGGAGGTGCATAAATTGAAAAGGCTGGATCTCCATAAGTAACCAGTCCAGAAGCCAAGGGTGAGATTGCCAATGAGTGAAGATCCGAGGAGGGCAGATTGTAACTTGGGTGTAGTTATGCAGAGCTTGCTTTAATACTAGTAAAGTGGGAGGCCCTTTGACCCTCTGCTTCAAATGTTGGGGGTCAGACCAGAAAATCTTGAGGTCAGAAATTTCTGGAGTTGCTTTGTACAACACTATCCAATACTTTTTTTTGAGTTTGTTGTGGCGCACAGGCGCAGACAAACTCATTGCTATAAGAGGTGCTCTATAGGGGTGTGCCCCATGGAGAGCTCCGTTTCTAGGGGCAGGTCAGTGGCAGGTGAACCAGTCGACCGGCTGGCGATGACTCTGCGTCAGCTGTTGGGGCAGAGTTGGACAGCTTTTCAAAGGACAGAGCCATACCAATAGTGGCGCGGCTCAGTCCTTTGATGTTGCATTCCTGGTTGCGCGTTCACACTGCTGTAGCTTACAGCAGTGTGAACACGCTGAGCCCCAGCTGTCTGCATGCCCTCTTGCTGTGTGTGTAAAAAAAAAAAAAAAAAATGCCCAATCCCTTTGTTGGCATGCCCCTCCCAGTTCATTTGCTGATGGGGAGCCCACTCCCCGTCAGCATAATCCTTAATTTGTTGTGTGCCTAGGGGGTGCCCAATCCCCCTTGGCTCTTGTCTCTCCCCCCCATCACACTTGGTATATGCTGACAGGGATGCCCAATCCCCATCGGCTACAGCCTTCCCCCCAGCAAACACTCAGGTGGCACGCTGGGAGCCCACCCCAGTGTGCCAAATGTCCCTGTAAGAAAGAAAACCTTCCCGCGTTGGTGTTTATATATAATTATTATAATTTTTTTTAACCCTGTAAACAAGAAAACAGTCCCTCGTTGAGTCCGGTGGCCCCTTCCCCAACCTGCACCCACCCTCTGTGCACTCCACCTCCCCACCCCTCCTCACCCCATACTTACCTCTGGAGCCCAGTGCGATGATCTTTGGTGGACCAGGAACACGTTTGCACTCTTCAAAGCTGACCATGAACTGAAGAAATGCTGGTAAGCTGTATAATGGCATAAATGTGTGTGGTTTTTGTTTGTTTGTTTTTTTTTTTCAACTTTGGTGCATATCTCGGTCATTTGTGCAAATTTTGGCACCAAATTTTTAACATGGAGTTCTTGGGAACCCGCCTCATGAATTCAGTGACTGTAATGTGGTTATTCAATCCCGAAAGATGATTTCGCGGTCACTGTGTGGAATCACCTTCGGGACGATTAACGAAACAACAGTGTCAGTGTTCATCAGGTGGGCTCCCAAAAAGCCTATGTTGAAAATTTGGTGAAAATTCAAAAATAACGGTGATACGAGCGTGCTCTACGCAGTTTCAGTACACTATAACATCGTGAATATGTAATTTTCACTCCAGATTTTCAGCATTGGCATTTTCTTACACTTCCTTATTAACAACACAGCTGTCATTTTTCTCATCATGGCCGAAATGTGTTTTCGCATTTCCGGCGCAGAATAGCGCGATTGCTGTGGGAAATCAATGTTCGGGACAGATTAAGAAAACCAATGACACTGTTCATGAATGGAGGTCTCAAAATGCCTATGTTGAAAATTTGGTGACAAAAGTCCATATAATAACTGTTACGAGCGTGCGTTGCGCAGGTTTCATGCACACACGTAACTTCATGAATTTGTAATATTTTCACTCCAGATTTTCAACATTGGCATTTTTTTACACTTTCTTATGAACAGTGCAGCTGTCATTTTTCACATCCTGGCCAAAATGTGTGTTCGCACTTCCAGCGCAAAATAGAGCGGTCGCTGTGGGAAATCAGTGTTCGGGACAGATTAAGAAAACCTGTGACACTGTTCATGAGTGGAGGTCTCAAAATGCCTGTGTTGAAAATTTGGTGACAAAAGTCCATAAAATGACTATGTTACAAGAATGCGTTGTGCAGTTTCCATGCACACTCGTAATGTCGAGAATTTGTAATATTTTCACTCAAGAGTTTCAACATTGTCAATTTTCCACACACCCTTATGAACAGTACAGCTGTCATTTTTCACATCTTGGACGAAATGTGTTTTCGCACATCTGGCGCACAGTGGCACGGTCACTGTGGGAAATCAACGTTCGGGACAGATTAAGAAAATCAGAGTGACAGTGTTCATGAGCAGGTGTCACAAAATGCCTGTGTTGAAATTTTAGTGAAATTATTCCACTAAATGACTGTTACGAGCGTGCGTTGTGCAGTTTCCACGTACGCTCGTACATTTTTAATATTTTCACTCCAGATGTTCAACACTGCCATCTCTTCACACCTCTCTATGAATGGTACAGCTGTAATTTTTCACATCCTGCCCAAACTGTGTTTTCGCACATCTGGTGCAGAATGGCACAGTCGCTGTGAGAAATCAACATTCCGGACAGATTAACAAAATCACAGTGCCACTGTTCATGAGCAGAGGTCGTAAGTGCTTTCATGAGATGGGGGGGTCACAAAAGGCCATGTTGAAACTTTGTAGTGCAAATACCAACAAACGCCCGGGGCATTAAGGTATCTAACCATAACGTTCACCCCCCCAACCCATGGTGGGGCTCCAGTGCCCTCATCTTCTGTGAACTGCAGACGCATCTTCACTCTTCAAAGCTAGATCACGAATTGAGGGAACGGGTATGCACTTCACTGTATTTCAACGGGAGTGTGAACTTGGTGGCGTAACTTGTTCTTTCTACTGAGAACTGTAGTCCTCCCAATCTGTGTGTACCAACATCAATTCCAACGATTAACTTCAGCATCGATAAGGCTTTTTATTTTTGTGCTTCAGAATCTTTAAAAATTCCATTTGGGGACCTCAGTAGAGGGTTAACGCAAGCCCTGGTCATGTAACAAAGAGCAGAAGTAAGGGGGCGCCAGACCATTCAAACATTTGAAAATCATTAAAAGGATTTTGAAGTCGGTTTGCTGCAGAATGGGTAGTCAGTGCAGGGTGGTTAGAGTACTGTATGACCGGACTAGTTCCAGTCAGCAGTCGAGCAGAGGCACGTTGAACTAATTGCAGATGCAGGATTTTGTTGAATGGAGAATCGGCCAGAAGAAAGGTACAGTAATCTAATTGGGGAGGGGGCAAATAAATGAATGGGGGTGGCAGTGGCATGTGGAATTAAGTAGGAGTGGATTTGGGCTATATTGTGAAAGTGGGGGGAAGGTAGTTTAAACTGAGTTATGGGTGTGAATTTGTAGAATCGGATCAAATTGAGCAAGGTTTCATCTGCTGGGGCTTGGATCAGTCACAGAGGAGTCCAAGTTCAAGGTTGTGAGTCTAAGTGACTTATTTTTCACTGTAGTGTCACGTATCAGAAGCTTCATCATCTTGGGATTTAGGAAGAGGGAGTTAAGAGTTATCCAGTTCTGAATGCAAAGTATTAAATAGCTAGTATAGCGTAGTAAAACGCTACACAAAATGGGGGGAAGGGGTATTCTCCATAGAATTTATCACAAATTAGGGGTAAAGCGCACCTCTACCAGGGGAAGTGGTACAGTCCAAGGCGGTAATCCGCATAGAATCCTCAGCACCTGAACATTCCAGACAGCAGCAACTTCCCAGTGTTTGCTGTGCCATTGTAGGGGAAGCGGCATAGGAATTTTCTCTGAAAATCTTTTACTTCGGTTTTACCTTTTGGGGCTGCGATTCTGCAAAGCAGGTTGGGGCTACCTGGTGACGGGAACACCCCTAAATTTAAAATTGTGCCCATTAAGCTGCGGTTTACAAATTGGCTAATCTGCCTTCTTTTTCCCATTTCCACTGCCTGTTTGTGCTGGGATTGGGGGGCCACATCTGCCACACTAGTCAAGTGTGTCTATCTTAGCTGGTCTCCGATTTCCTGTCATGGGGCCTCAAGTGAGTACCCAGGGTTTTAAATAGCTGGTACAGCATATCAGAACGCTATGCAAAACAGGGGGTTATGCTAACCATTTTATTGTTTTCAGTGAGTCTATGGCACAGTAGACAAAATTAATTAAATTATATATATATTTTTAAAGTTTGCTAACCATTCTATGCCAAGTGCTGTGCATTTTTAGAGCTGATTAGCACTCGCACATGTCAAACTGTTAATCAATTGTTTTGGCTCATTTAATACCGTGAGTGCCTGTTCTTGAGGTTCTTGTTGTGGTCTAGGTTTTAGGGCATTCCCTGTTTTTCCCTTCCATCTAGTTTGGCATCGGTTCTCCCTCCCCTCCCCATGGATCATAGTTGTTGTGTGTGTGTGTGTGTGTGTGTGTGTGTGTGTCTTTATCGTGTTGCTTTAAGAGCAGGTACTTGCTCACTGTTCCCAGCTGAGGGTTACTTTACTCTTTTATTCTGACTAAACTGGGTGTGCTGTTTTATTTTCCCCAGCTGAAACAACAAAGGAGAGAGACTCTGAATAAAATCTCAGGCTATCAGGTAGTTTTCAGGGGTAGCTGTTAACACATCTTTTCTGATGATCCTTAATGGCTCGCTTGAGCTGTGCAGCTTCCCACCCTTTTTTCAGAGCCCTGGCCATTTTTCCAGAGGCTTCTCCAAGCCTCAGCGTGCCTATTTCGTATGCCTGAGCATGGGCATCCCCCCCAATGTGCTGACGTCACGTGCAATGTTGTGACGTCACACACACGTTCACGAGAGCACACACGTCCAAGCACTTTTACAAGTGCTAGACGTGGCATCTGTGTTTTTCTGGCAGCTCGACTCTGCTGGCTGAGCACGATCATTCCTACTTCAGCCTTTGGACTTTGTAGGCTGGTAGGAACATTCTGCTTGTGTGTTTGTACCCACCAGAGGGAGCTGGTGATCGTGGCGGCCTTCTTTCATTTTGTGTGTGTGTGTGTGTGTGTGTGTATGTATGCATGTGTTTGGACTTCTGTTTTTGGCAACTCAGGCGTTTTTGTTTGTTTTCTCCCGTTTTTATTGATTTGTTTTGGGCACCTTGACTTACCGGAGCGCTCTAGTGTTCAAAAGATGTAAGACCTGCAAAAGGGTAATGCGAGCCTTTACATTGGGTTCCCATTGCCCCAACTGTGTTACTCAAGCTAATATGTCTCTGACACTTTCCCCCTCCCCCCCAGTTGGAACTCTGAGCTGGGGGGCACCTGGTGTACTGGCTGACGGTGAAAAAGCAGAATTAAATAAATCTTTGTTGTTGCTCTTAGGAGAACTTTTGAGCCCCCAGAGTTCCACATGCCATCCCTTTAGACACACTTGACCCTAAGCCAGGCCCCTTGGATCAGGGTGGCCCACACAGCCATGTCCAGGTGCACTGGGACAGGACAAGTCTGCTAGTATGCATCTGCAGGCAGACCGCAGTCTTGACCATACAGAGGGTGAGGACAAGGATGTCTGGGATTTTGCGGAAAATCCTGACCTAAAGAAATTACTTGAGGATGATGAGGACAAGCCCTCTGAGGAGGAAGGGGAATGGACAAAGACGGAGAGGAGGATTTCAATCTCTCCCCTGTTTGATACCAAATCCTTGTCCTATCTGACAACTAAGTCTTGTAGGACATTACAGCTGAAGGAGGTGCAATTAGTGGAGACCTTAAAAGTGAATCCTATCCTGTTTGCGTCCTCCTACACTCCAAAGTGTTTTCTAGATTTTCTTCATTGTGACCAGATTATTGAATAAGAATTGGCAGGTGTGGACCCAAAAAAACACATCTGCCAAAACCCAAGGTATAGTGTTTCTCCTTTATGGAGAAAAATACCCACAAATGGAAAACCCCTTCCCTGGCTGATAAAACTGTACATAATTCCGTACAGCATGCGACTATCCCAGTTAAAGGGTCTTCGGCCTTAACGGATACGTATGACGAGTGAGTGGATGCTTCATGCAGAAGAGCCTTCGCCTCCAACAGCACAAACTTCCGCACCTCCTATGCCCCCTTTATTGCTGCTAGAGCTTTAAACTTGTGGGTTTCGACATTGGGTAGCTTTGTTCCCCCAGATTCTAAGGAGACGAGCATTTTGCAATTGATATCCATGGCTTCCACCTTTCTAGTTGATGCTACGGTGGAGAACTTGCACACGTCAACTCGCTCTGCTTTATCATATTGTGTCCGCTATGCGAGGAGTGTGGCTTCAGCATTGAGTCGCTGACCAAGCATTGAAGACCAAGTTGTTTAATTTAATTTAGCCTTTGAGGGAGGCTTATTGTTTGATTCAGGCCTGGATGGCATTTTGAAGGATATCCAGGATAAAAAGGGCCACCTTCCTGTGTCAAAACAGCAAAAGGACAGTTCAACTTCAAAAAGTCAAGGAGGCAGTCAACAGAGGCAGTATCATGGGGGTTTTCATCCCTTCTGAAACTTCAGGAAACCGAGGAGTAAAGGATCCTATTCTGGTTTCAAGAGCAGTAATAGCAGAGGAGCCCTTGCCCAACGATGCAACGGAGGCCAAGGGCAAAGAGGTGGCACGTGGTCCCATCTTTGCCTCCCTTCCCATGGTGGAAGAGTGCACAGTTTTTACACAAGATTGGCTTGGATAACATCAGATGCCTGGGTTCTGGAGATTCTGGCTTTAGGTTATGCACTAGAGTTTTCAACCATTCCCTCTAAGGGACATTTTTCTGAAGTCCCCTATACCAAAGTACCCCATGATGAGGCAAGTGATGTTGCAAACATTGGATCACCTTACACAGATCGGGGCAAATGTTCCAGTAACTCCCAACGAACAAGATCAAGGACTCTATGCAATTATTTTTTTGTGGTTCCCAAGAAGTCAGGGGGATTTCAGACTTATTGTGGATCTGAAACGCCTAAACAAGTTTGTTCGCCACTTGACCTTCAAGATGGAGTCCTTGCGATCAAGCATCCAGGCTGTTCAACTGGGGGATTATCTAGCATCAATAGAGCTGAAGGATGCGTATCTCCACATTCCCATCCAGCAGTCTCATCAGAGGTTTCTCAGGTTCACAGTCCTGGGACAACATTTCCAGTACAGGGTGCTCCCATTTGGGCTGGCAATAGCCCCAAGAGTGTTCTCTAAGGTGCTTATAGTCCTGGCAGCTCAACTCTGACAGGAGGGGCATCATGTGTATCCCTACCAGGACGACTTGCTCATTGAAGGGCATCTGCTCCACTGGTGAGGAAATCGGTGACCAGGACTCTGGAGGTTTTGGAGTCCATGGCTGGGTGGTAAATTGGGAGAAAAGCTTAAAGTCATCGCAGACCCTGGAGCTCCTGGGAGCGGTGTTCAAGATGGACGAGGGGAAGGTTTTCCTCTTGTCGGCCAGGAAGGAGACCCTGTTGAGAGAGGTTCAATAACTGAGGAGTCAACCATCTGTTTCAGCTCACAGCCTTCTGTGGATCCTGGGCCTCATGATGGCGATGATGGAGCTGGCTCTGTGGACTGTCCTTCATACGCAACCCCTCCAGACTGAGTTGCTGTCAGCCTGTGATCTGACTTCTGAGGACTATCGGGCCAGGATTCCAGTTTCCCCACTCTTGTGGCAGTTCCTGAGTTGGTGGGTGAGTTTAGAGAACCTGAGCAAGGGGTCTGCCTTAGAAGTCCTTCTAGAGTTGATTCTGACAGCTGATGCCGGCCTGCTGGGTTGGGGGGGCAGTGCTGGACCACATTCCCATTCAGGGGACTTGGGTCTGCACATGACAGCACCTAGACACCAAAGTCCTGGCAATGAGGGCAGTGTGTGCCTCACTGGCCTTCATTTTCATAATTGGATGCAGTCAAAAGCTGTGAAAATAAGGTCAGACAGCACTGTCACGGTGGTGTACATAAACAGTTTGGGTACAAAGAGCAGAGAGATGCTAAAAGAAGCAACCGAGTTCCTGCTCTGGGTAGAGGAGAACCTTCTCTCTCTATCAGCAGTTTACTTGGCGGGGGAGTTGAACATTCAGGTGACTGGCTAAGTCGTGACAGTGTCCACCCAGAAGAGTGGATACTGAACCCGGAGGTGTTTGACCTTCTGTGTAAAAGATTCGGTTATCCACAGATCGACCTGTTCACCTCCAGCCAGAATGCTCAAGCGCAGTGTTTCTTTAGCCGCTGCCGGTGTCCACAGGCAGAGGCTGTGGACGCTCTGTCATAGATGTGGAATTTCAGCAGAGTGTATACCTTCCCTCCTTTGTTGCTCCTCCTCAAGGTCGTATGCAAAATAAGGTACTCAAGAGGAAGCTTTCTTATAATAGCTCCGGACTAGCCCAGAAGTGGCCCTGAAGGCCATGGTTCTCTGACTTAGTGAACCTAACTCGACATGCACCATTTCGACTTCCAATACAAGGAGACCTTCTCTCCCAAGGTCCCATTCTGCATCCAGATCTGGAGCGATGCAGCTCATGGCCTGGCTCCTGAAAGGAGAAGACTCCTAAAATAGAGTTTCTCTAAAAAGTTAGTGGACACCCTGATGGCTGCCAGAAAGAATTCTGCGACAGCTTGTGCGTGTGTATGGACTACCTTTTTGGCTTGGGACAGAGGGAGAAACATCCAGTCTTCTAGAATCAAGGTTCCGCAGATTTTGGACTTTTGCAGGAAGGAGTGTTTAAAAAAATAAATAAATAAATATATAAAGTTTGGCCTTGAACACCTTGTGAGGTTGAGTGTGGGTCCTTGGATTGTTCTTATGGATTAACCAGGAGATTATTCATTTCCTGCAAGCTTGTTAGCAGGAGCTGACCTCTGTTCCAATTCCCTGTTCCTCCATGGGCTCTAAATCTGGTCTTGAATACTGTCTGTAAAGAACCCTTCAAACCACTTCTGTTTGTACTGTTGGACGTTCTGTCCTACAAGGTGTCCTTTTTAGTTGATGAGTGTTCAGCGAGGAAGATTGGTGAACTCCAGGCCTTGTCCCACAAAGAACCTTACCTCATCATGCATAAGGATAAGGTGGTTCTCAGAACAGTTCTGTCTTTCTTTCCGAAATTCCCTATGGCCTTTCAGGTGAACCAGGAAACCTGTCTCTCATCCTTCTGTCTGCAACCAACTCGCCCAAAAGAGAAAGTGTTGCATAAGTTGGATTTGCAGCGGGCAGTTAGGATATACCACAGACGAACTGCAGAGTTCCTGAAATTAGATGGGTTGTTCATACTTTTTGGAGCAGTCAAGAAAGGACAAAAAAGCCTCCAAGGCCACCCTGGCAAGGTGTGTGAGGGCATGCATCACCAAGGCTTATGTCTCAGTAAAGAAGAGGGCTCCAGTTCTCATCAAAGCTCACTTCACCAGAGCTATGGTCACCTCCTGGGTGGAGGAAGGTAAGGCATCTGTCTTAGAATTGTGCAAGGCAACTACGTGTTCCTCCGTCCACACATTCACCAAGTACTACAGATTGGATGTTCAAAGTTCCACTAATGCAGCCTTTGGTCACAGAGTTCTGCAAGCTGCAGTTAATAGGTACATTCCTGTTCCCTTTTTGCAGTTGGTGTATGGGACAGTATTCTCCCCACCCAGTATTTTAATGGGTACTGCTTCTTAGAACCCATTTTTGGCGAATCCCATTGAAAATGTGGCACACTACAGAAAGAAGAAATTTCTTCATACTTACTGTAATTTCTTTTCCAGTTTGCTTCAACATTCAGTGGGACCAAGCCAGGAACCATGCTCATGTGAGAGAATGTAGTCCAGTATACCAGCACTGGGATGTTCATTGTATTATAATACATTTCTGATTATAAGTGTGTCTGGACATCTTTCTGTAATTTACCTGCTGCACTTACATATTTAGATAGGCAAAAAAAAAAAAAAAGGAGCAGTTACGCGTTTAAATATTGGTTACTGACAGGAAGAATTAACAGGTTCAATTCTGATGATAAGGGTGCCGCCTTTGTCACAGGTGAGTGCGTACACTGTTTGCAGTCTGTTCCAGTGTTATCTGCTTGCATTAATTCCTTTGGCAAGTCTCTTCTAGTTTAGTACCGCAAGGAATTTCCACAACATTAAAGAATTGGAGGCGAGCATTGTCCCCCACACACACACACACACACACACACACTCTCCTGTGAGGTAGGAAACCATTTACGTGTCTTATTCTGGTTAAAGTTCTATCTGTGTAGACAGCTTAATGGTGTTGCTTCATAACAAGACGGCCAATATAATTTACAGAGGATCTGTTTTCACATACTTAGAGGCACTGCATGGACAGCAGTGACTGGAGGGTTGCTGCTGTTCAAAATGTTTGTGTGCCCAGGATTCTATGCTGATTACAGCCTTGGGCTGTGCCATTTCCACTAGTAGGGGTGCACATTACTCCCACTTGTGATGAATACGATTGACAATGTTGGAGCTAACAGAAAAGGAAATTGCAGTAAGTATAAAGAAATTTCTTCTTTCTGTTGCTTGAGCCACAAATACAGTACCTCTTCTTTCTTGTGATGTATAATCAGCGTGATATCTTCATAGATGTTTTACTGTTCATATTCCTAGTTGAGAGGTGAGAGTAGAACATATCATCATATTAGAGTTAATCATTTACCACAGTCATCCCGGTTATTGGACCAATGCTAAAATTATGACTTCATTTAGACCTCCAGAGTTCAACAATTTCATTCTAAAACTCCACTTACATTCCCTTTGTTCTAATACCAACTCCTGCCACCACCCCCCTTTTTGGATAGCTGGTATATGATCTATCACCATGAATCTGAATAATTCCAATCACCATTATGTACCATCTTAAAATGATTACCTACTGCACTGTTATATCTTTCATACACCCCTGATCGAAGATGTTCTTTTATTCTGGACTTCGCTGCACATATTGCCTTTCTTACATAATATTGCATACTGCCACAACAAACTACTTGAATAACAAAGCTGCAGGAACAGGACAATGGGTGGCTTAACTTGAAACTTTTCCTACTGTTTGAGGAGGGAGAGGGGGGGGAACATGATAGAAACTTTCAAGTACCTCAAGGGAATGAACAAAGTCCAAGAGGGTAGCATCTTTCAGAAAAAGAGATGTGCAAGAACAAGGGGGCACAGTTTGAAGATAGAGGGGGGGACGGCTCAGAGGTAATGTAAGGAAGTGTATTTTCACGGAGAGGGTTGTGAATACCTGGAACAGCCTTCCTGAGGAGGTAGTGGAGTCAAAAACAGTGCGGGAATTCAAGAATGCATGGGACAGACAATAAGGCAGTTCTAGTGGGGGGTAGGAAGAAATAGGCTGTTGGTTAACTAAGAACTGCAGCTTATCCATTAGGTAGGGAAATGGGCAGACTAGGTGGGCCAAGCAGTCCTTATCTGCCGTCAAATTCTATGTTTCTATTTATCTCACAAATAGGTTTTCCAGCATGTACATACTTGCACACAGAACAAGTTCCTTAGCAAAAGAATCCTGTTGGTAACAGCCTACTTATCCCATTTTACCATAGGAAAGTGTGTCTTTGGCGTTTCAAAGTGGCTGTTGCAAATCAGGTGTCCTAAGTTTCTCCCTCTAGAGTATGCTTTCCCGACATTCACTGTCTTTCAGTACTACACCTGTCTCTGTAAATATCCTCACACACAACTTTTGTGATCTTTGATGGGAGGAGATTGTACTTTGTTGCAAATTTTTCTTTACTATCTTCCCTCTTTTAGGCTTTAATAGAAGCAGTCTTTCCATAGCTTCCATCTTATTAAAGGGCTCTTAGTAAATGCAAAGGATAACTAAGCTCTTTTTTTGAAATCTCTTGACTGTCCTCTAAAATGATCCAAGTTTGAACAGTTCTGTGCAAACAGGATTGGCTCAATGTGTTTTTTGGATGAGCACTAGATGCCAATAGAAGTGTTCCCTGCTGTCTGTCTTCTGAATCCCTTTGTCTTTATTTTATTATCCACTACTAAGAGTTTAATCAAGAATTTTTTTTTTAAACTTTATTTTTTCCTTTTGCAGAAAATTTTACAATAGAAAAATATTCCTTGATTCCAGGTATAGGATTAGATACAGGAAATGCAATGGTAGGTAATACACAGCCCTTCATTCTACGTTACGGCATTGAGGGGAAAGTATACAAGTATTATTTTATACAGAAATTGACCAAAATAGGCTACATGCAGCAAGGCATGGACATCCCTACCTATAATAGTTTTAATCCCGAGAGTCCCTTCTTTTCAGATAGGCCGTCATCAAATGACTTGGCCCAGGATTGCATACAATAAAAAGAATATGTACTAACCCCTTGTAATGGTTACAGATGCCCCTCAAATCACGATGACTCCGTCCATAGTAAAAAGAATTGTTTGCTACTATACTATGATACTTGTAAAGAACAAGCATATTAAAACTAGCATGAGAGAACTCCTTATAACAATTAGAGCACACTCAACACAGTAAAATTATAATAGAATTACCCAGCAAAAATACGATTTATAGTGTCCAGTTCTCTATAAACAGGAACAGCACAGAACTAACCAGCCTTATAGTTTTAAACTTGAGAGTCCAGGCAGATCAAGTTTCCCCATCCTCTTCTTCAGAATGCGAGTGTCCAGACTTGGCGAAATCCTCCCGAATCTGATCCAGTTTTCGACCAGCATCTGCTGGATCATTGTACAGGAAAATTTTTCCAGCATACATGACTTTCAGCATTGCTGGCATTTGCAATGCTTGGTTGATTCCCAGTTCTCATAGGCCCGCTCGAACAGAGTCAAATCCGCGGTGCCTCATTCTTGTGGTGTAACTTAAGTCTGGAAAGCAATGAACTACTGAGCCATCTGGAAGGGTAAGTGCCCCCGATGTTTGTTTTAGCTTTCTGTAATATTATGTCCCTCTAATGTGCTCCCAAGGTTACCGCCAGTACAGTTCTAGGTAGATTGGGCTTATTCGGTTTCCTCCTAGGGGTGATGCTGTAGGCCCGGACAATCTGACATTCTGGTCTCATTCTTAAGACTTCCTGAAGGAATTGTTGTATATATTCCACCAAATTGGCTCCTTCAACTCCTTCGGGTATGCACAAAAATTGGAGATTACAAGAACGAGCTCCATTCTCGAAGTGTTCGAGCCTGGTACGTAACAGCTTATTGTCCTTCAACACTCCATCGGTCACTGTAGCTGCTTTTGAAACCACAGTGCTGAAAGCACTATAATTCCTTTCCAGAGTAGTTACTTTGGTTTCCACAGTGGACAACCTGGTGTTATAAGTGTCCAATTTACTGTTCATTTGTTGCACAGCTTGTAAGATTGCATTAATTTTGGCATCCAGATCCCCGGGCTTCTCGTGTGCCTGTACACCAGTCGGGGCTCCACTTGAAGATGGCGTAGGGCCTTTCCCTCAGCCTGAATCTTTAAATACCTAATTTTTCGTTCTTCCCATTGTTGGATCAGCATGGGTTTATGCAGCGCAGGTCTATAATACTTCTGCTCGTTAATTTAAGGCTTAGTTCGAACCGGGAGTGAATAAAAACAAGAATTTTAAACTTTTAGTGTTGTCGCTGTCTGGAGCTGCTTGAGAAGCGTCTATCCTTGTCGGTTGCTAGCCAGGCCCCATGAGTTAAATCATGAAATTCAATTATTTTCTCATCCATATTTGCTGTGAAATTGAGTCCCCAGTCATTCTTGTTTAACAATGAGATACAACCCTTTGCGTCTGAAATATCCCTTTGCCAGATAATAAGACCGTCGTCCATAAAGTGCAGATACTGCACTAAATTATTTACAGAGGTGGGAGTTAATAGTATGCAATTCTGAATGTCACTGAAGCAGCGAGCAATGTGAGTTTTGACTGTAGGGAAACAGTACTGGAAGTTTATATTTGAGTGTTATCCATTTAGTTATGATAGGATAACCCGTGGACAGCCATCACTCCATTGCAAATAATGGTCACACATTTCTAGAACATTAAGGAGCCATTTAAAAAGTTTTAATTTCCAATTGTTATTGCACTCAAACCAGCTGTCCAACAAAGTGCAGAAACTCCTTGCCAAATGTGCAAAGTAAAAGCCAGCCAACTTCAGAAAAGTACTGAGGCAATCACGAGAGCAGTGAACAACCCAGCACTTCGCCTTACAAAAAATAGGCTTCCTCAGGGACTGCTGTTTCATCAGAGCTAGAATTTAATGGTATTCCGCCCTTTTTTGCATACCAGTTTTCGAGGTGGAATACTATTTTTTTTCATGCTGGTATTCCAACTGGGATACCACTCCTCTTGGCCTCCACTTTGCAGTTTAATCTATAGTATGCTCTTTTGAATAGATGGAATACCAGAGTTTGAGACAGAATAGCAAATTTAGGCTTTTGTTATTCCACCTTCCTACCAGATTATTTTCTTAATCTTTCCCTTGTTCATACTTTATGCCTCTGCTTAAATACTCCAGTATCAAAGTTTGCATGAAAACTCGTGACCGTTAGAGGTATTGATTAAACAGCAATTAATTTAAATTTTAACACATCAAATAATTTAATGGTCCATGCCAGCTATATGATTTTCAGTCTGTTCAAAAGCCCTTACCTTTGTTAATTAAAGGTCTTAAACACCACTTTAAATTAGTCCATTCTTTTAATTTTGTATGCGGGGGCTTAAAGCAATCGCAGAACAGTCGAGCTTCAAGGTTGTGAGTCTAAGTGACTTGTTTTTCATTGTAGTGCCACATGTCAGAAGCTTTATCTTCTTTGTCTTTATGAAGAGGTTATGCATTTCAGAATGTCATTGAAGCAGTGAGCAATGTGAATTGAGACTTGCCTGCAGGGAAACAGTATTGGAAGTGTATGTCACCAGTGTAGCTGTGATGGGATAAAGCATGGGCAGCAGGCACCAGAACAGAGCCTTGGGAAATGTCTGAGGTAACGGTCTTCAAAATGACGTTACTGTTATTCAGTCGGACAGATTGATGACGAGCCAGCAAGTGTAAGATTTACCATTTGACAACCATTCTATTGATGCCACAGGAACATTGTAGATGCCTCAGCAGAATCTGGTGATTTATAGTGTCAGGCAGAGGAGATGTCAAGTAATAGCAGGACTAATGGAAAGACACTCTTTAATGATCAGCAAATCATTTGAGCATCTGAGAAGTGGCATTTCTGTAATGTGGACACTGCAACAGCCAGAATGCAAAAATACAGGATAACAGCCACACTGACACACACACACACACACACACACACACACACTCGTTTTTATTCCAGGATCTTGAAATATTTTTTCTACCAAGCAAGAGTCCCCTAGACCCCAACCATTTCGTTCAAACATGGGCTTCCTCAGGGTAGAGGACCTGGTTCTAAAAGGCTTATAAGTTCTCAAAGGTATCTCTTGATTTGTATCTTGTTTATAAATTTATTTTTCTGTGGTTTAACATTTTATTCATCAGTTATTTTTTTCATTTTCTCTTGTTCTTAAATTCCTTCACAGACAGAACATTTCCCATGGATAGCATTTCGGTCAAACCAAGGAAAAATAATAAAATTCCTAGCTTCCACTAACCCTACAATAAGGGTCCCAGGACCTCTGAAGTTTCCTGGAACTGCTGCATAAAAAGAAGAGTAAGAAATCTGGTTTTATGTAGTGCCTTATATGCATAGTGTATTTTGGTGGTTGCCATTAAATGCACACACAATGGTTAAATAAAGGTTTGGGAATTGGGTACAGACAAAATACTAAAAATTAAACACTGGGATGTTATTAGGTGACCTGCCAAGTGAGTAAGTTGTGGCTATGAGATTTAGGATTGTCCTGGCAACTCCACATGATGACCTTTAGGGGATATGCAATAGAAATACAAAATCTTGGGCGCTACAGAGCCAAGCATTGTACCAGATGTGGGTCACTACAACTCTGTTTAATGTATAGCTTCTGGACTGATTTAAGGTGTTGTTTTCCCTGTCTGGATTGGAGCTTTTTACAGAATTGGATTCCTAAGCCCTAGAGCTGCAGTTTGGTGTATTAATTGTATATGGGGCATCAAAAAGGTGCAATGGGTGAGCAAATGCAAAAACTCAGTCAGCCTTTGCATCAATCCACGCAACAGCCAGGCCGTAGTCAGTCAAGTGAGACAACTGAGCAGCTACCAAGGGATCGAGTGCTTAAAGCGGTCAGTGATTTGGACAAGAAGTTGGAAAATATTTTTGGGCATCTCTGATCCGAGGATGCAAAAATAGAAGTGACGATGGCTTCAGCAAAAGATGCAGATGAACGCTCCATGAAAATACAGGCCACAGTGGCCCAACTTACTACTGAAAATGCGCATTTCCAGAACCGTTTGGAGACATCAGAAAATGGTGCTTGAGCCAGCCTGGTGGCACTGAGGGTTGAGGCGTTGGATGCCTTACCTTGTGTCATGCTGGTGACCAGAGTTCGGGAATGACCTTGGGTCGCCAGGGAGCCAGCATGGAGGGAGGGAGCAGGATTGAGCTGTCTAACTGGGGAGGTTGTCACCCCTCCGTAGTTCTGCCGTTGCCGAGTGGAGGTCCTGTGATGGCGCAGGTGGGAGGGGCAACGGGAAGGGAGGGTGTCTCATAGTATGACATGTGTGTGCCTCCACACATGCATGTCTGCGCCAAGACAAGGGAGTGGGAACGGGGAGGGAAAAAAAAATGGTGCTCGGGCAGTGAATTTACACCTGATCAGCTTGCTGGAAGGCGCGGGGGGGGGGGAGAGCGGAGAGAGAGACAGAGAGACAGACTTTCCTACTTTTATTAGGTCCTGGCTATCTGAAGTTATCCCAGTAGAATTCGGAGTGGAGATGCAGGATCTTGTGAAAGTGTACCGGATGAATTTTCGGGCCAAGCAACTTAACAGATATCCCATACGGTCCTCATCATTACTGCTGGCATGGAGGTGTGGGATAGAATATTGCAATGGGCTTGACACAGTCATCCACTGCAGTTCAAAGACACCAATGTGCACTTTTTCCTGGACTGGTCTTCTGTGATGAGAAGTTGGAGGAAACAGTTTGACCCACTGCACCAGCAACTTACAGCACTTGGAATAGCTCACACGCTTTTGGCTCTGGTGCGGCTTCAGATTACTTATGGTGGCAAGACTTACTTGTTTCAAACAACATGAAGTGTTGCTGTATTCTGACATAAGCAGTTAGCCCCAGCACTTGAACTGCTCCGGAGAGGAAAGAGTTAACTCTATGCCAGAGCATAGAATGTTGGGCTCGAGCTTGGTTCAAACCTCTGCTGCACTTCAAAGTGTAACCGTCAGATTCTTTGCTCCGCCTAACCGAACAGTCGCTCCGGAGATTTCTCCTTTGCTTGTCGGTTCGGTCTTAGTAAAACGTCGGTTTTAAACCATAATTTCTCTTATTTTTTCGGTTCAGATCCCTGTCTGCGGTACAGTAAGTGTTGTAGATAGTGGACTTTAGTTTAGTTACTGTTTAATTTCTGTATTTTGTGTGGAAATTGTAAAGCTTTTCAATCGTTCCGGTTCGGATCCGATTGTGTTGTGATTTTATTCTTTAATTTCTTAGTGTGAGGTACCGGTCCCTATCGGTTTCAAAAAAACTTATTTTTAGACTTTTTTTCCATAGCCCGTAACATGGTTGCTAACCGATTTTGTGGGGGGGGTCTTGCCTGGCTTTAAAACTGCTAAAGGGTAAGTGTTAGGATGGCTACGTCTGAGAAACCCAAGAGAAAAACCGGGCCCACTGGGTTTCAACACTGTAGTGAGTGTGGGGATGCCTTTGCTAAGGCAGACCCTCACACCACCTGTGTTTATTGTCTGGAGTTTGACCACCTCAATTCAGACTGTCAGATTTGTAAGAATTTCCTAAAGGCCACCCTGGATAAGAGATTGGGTAGACTTAGGGAAAAGGAGGCAGAGAAGTCCGCTGATCCGGATGGCCAGCCCGGTTCGGTTTCCAACCGAACCTGAGGGAGTGCCCACTGACCTGGGCGATACTTTCTCGGCAAAAGGAGAGCCGATCCTGAGGGGTCAGTTCCGTCTAAGAAAAAGAGAAGATCGGCCAGTTCAGATCCAGAACCACAATGTCCAACTGCCGAGGAGATAGCCAGTGTGATAAGTATTGTGGAATTGCTCCATCTGGTTCCATCCGATCCGGCACCTCTCAGTAGGCGCTCGGTTCGGTCGGTTCCTCCAGTTCCGGAATATTGTCCGGATGAATATTATGAACTAGATTTGGAGGGGGGGGGGAGGTTACGATGACGATGGTGATGGTGATGATGGTGTGGAAGGTCTGGATGAGCCCATTGAACCGGACACCTCCCCAGACAAATCTTCTAATGTTTCCTCTCCCAGGCTTTGAGTCCCCTTCCCACTACTTGTTCTACAAAAAGGTGGCAGAGACCATCCAGCTCCCTCTCGTTGAAGCTGATGAGGAACAAGAGGAGCCTGACTATGTAGAAATGATGGACATCCCAGAGTACAGAAGACTGTCTATTCCCTCCATAAATCTTTTGGGAAGCGGACACAAAAATTCTCCAAACACCAAATTCTTTACCTCCTGTGGACAAGAGAATGGACAGGAGGTATATGATGTCAGGCTCAGGTGACGAGTACTTGTTCCAACAATGCAGCCATGTTGGGGTCGTGCAGGCTGCAGCCTGTGACAAGGCTAATATATACCTTTGGCTTCACACACCCCAAATAAAGACTCCAGGAACGTGGATGCTATGGCCAAAACACAGTACTTGGCATCCTCCTTGGGACTCAGGCAGGCAAACTATATGGCCTACACAGCCAGATACCAGAAGTCCAGATGGGATACTGTTCTGGAACTAGCTAAACAGCCTTCCTCCCCAGCTAGCCAGGAGCTGGAGGAGGTGGCTGCTGATGGGATTGAGGCATCTAAGATCCAATTTCATGCTGCTGTGGACTCAAATGATGTCATCACGAGTCATGACTCATGGCTACAGCTGTGTCTCTTCGGAGATTTGCTTGGCTCAGATGTACTAGCCTCTCACAGGACACCCAGGCTAAGGCCATGGATTTCCTGTGGTGGGTAATTCTTTGTTTGGGGAGCAGACAGAGAATTACATGAAAAAGATGGAAGGATACAGGACCACCTACAGGAGTGCACAGGCCAAGGAAAGGCAGGCAACTCCTCAGAAGCAGCAGTCTAGGGGCAGGGGTAGGCCTTTTCATAGGCCTTTCTACCAGGCACAGGCCTCCTCTCCTTTTCCTCAGAGGGGGTTCTTCAGAGGGAGAGGCAGCTGGGGGATGAGCAGGGCTGCATTCTCCTCCCAGTCTAAGGCTCCTGCCAAGCAGACACCCTGATGTGTCAGCACAGGTCGACTCCCCTATTCCAGTAGGAGGCAGGCTGACTTACTACTTCCAGGCCTGGAAGTCTGTTACCTCAGACAAGTGAGTCCTGGAGGTAGTAAGCCAGGGACTGGCCCTGAGCTTCAGAAAACTTCCAAAGCTGAGGATCAGGTCTTTTCCACCTGCAAACATCTTCAAAACCATTGCCCTAGAGGCAGAGGTTTCCTCTCTGCTGGCTCTCAGATCCATAGAGAGAGTTCCTACTCCACACAGGGGCAAGGGTCTGTACTCCAGATACTTCCTTACCCCAAAAAAGACAGTGGAGTGGTGGCCCATCCTAGACCTAAGATACTTAAACAAGCATCTAGTCAAGCCAAAATTCAGAATGGTGACTCTGGGAGTAATTGTTCCCTCTCTGAGGCCAGGGGATTGGTTAGCCTCCCTGGACCTCAAGGATGCCTACTTTCACATTCCCATCAGGTGCTCCCACATAAAGTACCTCAGGTTTAAATTGCCTTCAGGCCATTATCAATTCGGAGCAATGCCCTTCAGACTAACATCAGCACCAAGGATGTTCACAAAATGCCTAGCAGTAGTAGTGGCCATTCTAAGGAGACAAAACATTTCCATTTTTCCATACCTGGACGACTGTTCCACGATGAGCCAGTCTCCAGACCAAGTCTAGTCAAACCTGCAAGTTACACAATTGCTCACTTTTCTGGGATTCCTCCTCAATCTTTCAAAGTCAGTTCTCGAACCAGTGCAACTCCTGACTTTCATAGGGATAGAGTTGGACACTGTCCAAGCAAAAGCTTTTCTTCCTCTGGCAAGGGTAAAGGTCCTTACAGACCTGGCTTCTTTTTTTCTGCCTTCTGGTGTCTCGACCAGCAAGACATTTTCTTCAGCTCCTGGGTCACATGGCAGCTTCCACTGCAGTGGTGCAGGGAGCCAGATTTCAGATGAGGGACATTCAGTTCCATCTTGGGTCTTTTTGGTCTCAGAAAAAATGTCTTCTAACTAAACTGATTCCAGTGACTCAGACTCTGATCCAGCTCTCCAGTGGTGGTTGGATCAGGACAACCTCAGACAAGGAGTCCCATTCATCACCCAAACTCTCTCCTGGGATGGGGAGCTCACTTGGGAGCCCTCACAGCACAGGGAATGTGGTCCCCTCAGGAGTCTCTACTTCATATCAATCTTCTGGAGCTCAGGGCAGTGTACTTGGCACTTCAAGCTTTCTCGGACTCAGTACAGAACAAGGTGGTTCAGGTCAGGACAGACACCACCACCACCACCATGTGGTACATCAACAAACAGGGAGGCACTCGGTCTACGGCCTTGTGCACGGAAGCCATGAAATTATGGTCTCTGGCTTATTCCCTGAAGACATCTCTGGTAGCAGTCCACCTTCCAGGGAAGGACAATGTGCTAGCAGACGCTCTGAGCAGGATATCTCGGGGCCATCACGAATGGTCCCTGGATCCCTTGGTGTTGAATGTCATTTTCTCATGATGGGGCACTCCAGATATCTCTTTGCAGCCCCAGACAATCATCAACTCCCTCTCTTCTGTTGCAGACCCCCAGTCATGGGCTCAGTCCCCCTGGATGCTCTAGTTCTGGATTGGGAGGGGAAATTCCTGTATGCCTTTCCCCCCTTTCCTCTGTTGTTCAAGGTTCTGGTCAAGATAAGGTCACAATCATGCAAAGTGATCCTGATTGCACCAGACTGGCCATGCAGCTTTGGTATCCTCTCTTGCTGTCTCTAGCAGTCCATCTTTCCCTATCTCTTCCCAATAAACACAATCTGTTAACCTCCTCTCAGGGGAGGATATGGTACCCCAACCTTCGGTCTCTCAACCTCAAGGCGTGGCTCTTGAAGAGTTAGAATATGCAAGTCTGCATCTGTCTCAGGGGGTTCTGGATATTCTCAAAGTCTCTCGAAAACCTGCCACCAGAAAAACTTATAATTCCAAATAGAAAAGATTGAGCATTTGGTGTTCCAATAGGGATGTCTTACCAGATACTGCTGATTTGGCTACAGTTCTGGATTTTATGGTTCATCTTAATGGCTTAGGCCTCAGGCCAGCCACTCTGAAAGTATACTTGGCAGCTGTCTCTGCATTCCTGTCAGTGGGGAAGGATTCCTCCCTGGCATCTCACTCTGTTTTCTGTAAGTTCTTTAAAGGTTTGCTCCATTCCAGTCCTCCCTTTAGGGATCCTACTCCTGCTTGGGATAATGTTTGCTTTGCTCAGCTTATGCAACTACCTTTTGAGCCTTTGTCTTCAGCAGAGCTTAAGTACTTGACTTGGAAAACTGTGTTCCTGGTAGTTCTTACCTCTCTCAGGCGTATCAGTGATTGCAAGCTCTGTCAGTGGGGCCTGATTTCTATCTCATTCCATAGAGATAAAGTGGTCCTTAGAACTAACTGGAGGTTCTTACCCAAAATGGTTTCAGATTTTCATCTGAACCAGTCCATGTCTCTTCCTGTGTTCTTCACTGATCATTCTTCTTCAGGACAGAGAAGATTACACTGTTTGGATGTTAAGAGGGCACTTAGCTACTACATTGAGCATACTAAGGCACTTAGGTTTGACTGCCCTCAGTTGTTTCTCACTTATGGTGAAGTGGGAAAGGGTAAACCTGCTACTAAGAGAACCATTGCCAGGTGGATTGTCTCTTGTATACAATTCTGCTGTGAAAAGCTAGACAAAATGCCTCCCTCAGGCCTGCGGGCTCATTCAACTAGAGGTACAGCTGCTTCTCTGGCTGCTGCCAGAGATATACCCTTACTAGAAATATGTAAAGCAGCCACCTGGAAAACAGTCCATACATTCACCAAGCATTACTCTCTGGATATCCGGGCTAGGAGTGATGCTAGGTTTGGCACAGCAGTACTGCAGAGCCTATTCTCAAAATAGGCTTGGTACCCTCCTCCATGGAGGTACTGCTTGGTAGTCTGCATATGTCGGAATTACAGCAAGATTTCATGTTTGAAGAAAACTTACTCACCTTAGTAACTGTGTTTCCTCTAATGAGTCTTGCTGTAGTCTATCTCCCTCCCTGCCTCCCCTCTCAGAACCTGTTTTTGGGAAGTGGGCTGGCAGGTACAGTGTTGCACCTCAGGGGTGTACTTGGCACTCCCTCCTTTTAGAAAGGGGGAGTGAGTTCTGTTTATGTTTTTTTTTTTTTTTTGTAGTTATGTTGTTCACTACCTGGTAATTGTTTTGGGGTTCTCGACTTGAGTCTTTTGGGACCTACACAATTGGTTGCCTGTTGGCTAGTTTATTTACAGTTTCCACCTAGAAGATGCAGTTAGTTAGTATTAGCTCGTAAGAATCTGACGGTTACACTTTGAAGTGCAGCAGACAGAGGTTTGAACCAACCTCGAGCCCAACGTTCTAGGCTGTGGCATAGAGTTAACTCTTTTTCTCTCTGGAGCAGTTCAAGTCCTGGGGCTAACTGCATATGTCAGAATACAGCAAGACTCCATTAAAAGAAACGCAATTATTAAGGTGAGTAATTTTTTCTTTCAGGCCCTAAAGAAGTGTATTGATAAAATTGCCACAGAGTTTAGATCCGCAGTATTGGAGCGAGGGGCGGATGATGGGGCTTCTGATTCAGACACCTAAGAAGTTTCTCTGTTTACTTTTTCTCTTTTCATCTAAACTGTGTGTTGGTCAAGTTTCTTAAAATGAGAAACTGGATAAGCATTGTAGGATAATGTATATTCTGGCGAAGGTTTCTATTTTTCAAAGTACATCAGCCAGTTCCGATCTTGGAGGGAGGATGGGTTTTAATATTGTTTTTTAAGAAGGGACTGTAATATTGTCTTGTCCTTATTTCTGGAACTTTCCCATAATGAATGTGGACTTTACGATGGCAGCAGTAATGAGGCATTGGAATCGTTTCTCAAGACAATTAGTATATTGACTATATGTTGTGCGGAGTGTATTCCTTATTGAAGAATTCCTATAATTCGTATGTCCACTATTATGGGGGCTGGGGGTGGGAGGACATGTTGGTTCTTCTTTTTCCTTGATCTGATATAAGGAGCTGTGCTTGGAAGGAAACTGAGGTGTATATAACCCACTTATTATATATTTCTCCCTTTGAATTTTTTTTTTAGTTTGTTAGTGGGAATAGTGACTGCAGTAAAGTCACCTGAACTGTTTACCTTTAGTTAATACCTTTTATTTTCCCACGGGTCATGGCTTGGTGAGCATATGTGTAGAATTATGATGTTATGTATAATTTTTACTGGATTTCCCCCCTGCGCTTTATCAGATTTAATGGTTTCTGTAACATCTGGGTACTGAAATATGATTATTTACATTTGTATGTAAAATGGTTTATGAGAGCTATTTTGGTGATTGTTGTAGCTGGCTGCAACACTGCAGAGTTTGATAAAAAGAAAGTATAAAAAAAGCAATACAAACTCCCACATACCCTAAAAATGCAAACATCTTGAGAAATATATGCAAATCACCATGAAAGAATTTATACTGGTTCTGCTTCAAGCAGTAGTGTAAAATGCCAGGCGGCCTCTCACACAGTCTGCAAAGGTTCAGAACAGCATAGACACATATTTTGTTGTCCTCAGGACTCATCAGTGTGCCTCATCTGTTAATCAACTCTAAGAAGAGAATATGCAATAGGCTGAATCAAAATATAACTTGAGTCAGACAGTTGTATATTCAATGTAAGTATCTGTTTACCAGTTATAACGTTTAAATCTGCAGTTCATATGAAGAGTTAACTGTTTTGCTAGTGACACCACTGACTACCCTTTTTAACAAATCATGGGAGGATAGGGTGGTACCCGAGGACTGGAGGAGGGCAGAAGTGATTCCCCTTCACAAAAGTGGGAGCAAGGCAGAAGCAGGAAACTACAGACCTGTTAGTTTAACCTCAGTGATAGGAAAATGATGGAATCACTTCTGAAGGAAAGAATTGTCGAGTATCTAGAGGCCAGAGGGCACAGGACCCTAGGCAGCATGGATTCACAGCGGGAAGGTCATGCCAGAAGAATCTGATAGATTTCTTTGACTGGGTGACCAAAGTAGTAGATCAGGGAGGGGCTGTGGACATGGCCTGCCTAGACTTTAGCAAGGCATTTGACACAGTCCCACACAAAAGATTAATATACAAGTTAGCCAGCCTGGGAGTGGGTCCCAAGATGACAGCCTGGGTAAAGAATTGGCTGGAGAATAGGACACAGAGAGTAATAGTAAATGGAGTCCACTCAGAAGAAAGGAGGTTACTAGTGGGGTACTGCAGGGTTCAGTATTAGGACCGGTCCTCTTCAGTGTCTTTATAGCTTACATTGCAGAAGGACTGGAAGGAAAGTATGTCTCTTTGCAGATGACACAAAGATCTGCAACAGAGTTGATGCACAGGGTGGGGTGGAAAGGATGAGAAGGGACTTGCAAGGTTAGAGGAATGGTCAAATGTATGGCAGCTTAGATTCAATGCTAAGAAGTGAAGGTAATGCACCTGGGAAACAAAACCCAGGGAAGAGTACACAATGGGGTGAGATACTAACAACAATAAAATGGAAAGGGACCTGGGGTAGTCATATCAGGTGACCTAAAGGTGGGCAAGCAATGTGAGAGGGCAGCAAGGAGGGCTGGGGGGGGATACTGGGATGCATGGGAGGCATCACTAGTAGAAAACAGGAGGTTATTATCCTCTGTACAGACAGCTGGTGAGACCCCATCTGGAGTACTGTGTGCAGTTCTGAGACCCAATCTCCGCAAAAGACGTAGACAGGATGGAAGCTGTCCAGAGGAGGGCAACTAAAATGTTGCAGGGTCTGCACTGGAAGACATATGAAGAGAACGAAAGGAGCTTAATATGTATAGCCTCGAGGAAAGGAGGGAGGGGGACATGATGAAACGTTCAAGTACCTCAAGGGAATCAACAAAGTCCAAGAGGGTAGCTTCTTCAAAAAGAGGTGCGCAAGAACAAGAGGGCACAATTTGAAGATGGGGAAGTGGCTCAGAGGTAATTTAAGGAAGTATTTTTTCACAGAAAGGGTTGTGGATGCATGGAACGGCCTTCCGGAGGAGGTTGTGGAGTCAAAATCAGTGGTGGAATTCAAGCATGCATGGGACAGTCATAAGGCAATTCTAGGGGGTTGGGGTAGGAAGAAGTAGGCTGCTGGTTAACTAGGATCTGCAGCTTATCCATCAGGTAGGGAAATGGGCAGACTGGGTGGGCCAAGCGGTCCTTATCTGCCGTCAAATTCTATGTTTCTATGCTTTGATTTAAACTGCAGGAGTGGTTCAGGAAGTACAGCCAGACCATGGAAAAGTTAAGCGGCACAAACAACTCAACAATACAGATACTAAGTACGGTATATAAACTGTCGGATGGCATCAGAATGGTAAACCGATTTTGGAAAACTGATTGGCAGCTGCATTCCATCAGTTACAAAAAATAAATTCAGCAAAGTCTTGTGCACCCGTGATCTGGTTGAAAAGTTGTTGCTTGTATCAGAATTGTAGGTCACCTTTCTAAGCAGAAGGAGTGAATACCTGCTGCTTCAGGTTAGCCTGTTTGACTAGGGTTATGTCTTTGTGGCTTTCAGCTTCTTGGGCACTGTGCCCCATTCTTTTCAGAGTTCATAGTGTGTAGAGAGCTTCAATTTCTGCAGCTGTCCTATGGTTATTTATTGCTGCTGTCCTGTGACATGCCAGTCACTTTTTGTTCACAGTACACCACACTCAGTTAGCTGGCCCTCCTTAGCTTCCAGAGATAAAAAAACAACTCTAGTTCAGGCTTGAAAACACTAAGCCTCTTCCAGCCTTCAGAGTTAATTTAACCTGTTAACAAAATCCTAGTTTTTAGTGGGGAAGTGGCTTCGTTTCGCAGCCGGAGGAGTAGATATCCATTTAACTAGTCCTAAATGTGGAATACAGGCTATGTAAGTCTAATTTCTTGGGGGCTCACCATGTACACGCGACAGAAGGAGCAAAAGAAAAGTTTAAAGAAAACAGATGGCATGAGAAGCAAGACAGGGAAGTACAAGAGAAGCAATGGATGGGGCAGGGTTGATAGACCATCAGAGGGCCAGCTACTGGGTATAAAGCTACCAACAGTCCCTATTTTCCCAGGACAGTCCCTATTTTAGGCAGCATGTCCCAGTGTCCTCACAAATTTTGCAAATGTCACTTTTGTCCTGGTTTTACTTGTCCCAGTTTTGTCCTTTTTTTTTTTTTTTTTTTTGCTGCTGCTAATCAGTGAGTGACAGTTCTTTCAGCACCACTGTGGCGCTACTCGGGCTAGACAGCAGTTTGCAGCTTCAATCCCTGCGCTTGTGTTGCACTGCAAGCATGTCAGTGGGAGCACAGTAAAGCATGTTCCTTCCTGTTAGATTAGACTGGGAAGTAGTGCAAACGAGTGCATGTGGATGTCTGCCCGCCAGTAGCTGAGAGGGACTCCAGACAGGGAAGAGATCGGCAGCTGTGAAGCAAGGTAACTGAACCTGATCAGCTGTAGGGGGAAGTGTGAGAAAACAATCTGGTGTGGTGGTGGGAGTCACTGAAGTGAAGTTTGCTTAGCAAATGAGGTGAGTGTAAACAGGTTGGATGGGACTGTCAGAAGGAGCAACACATGCAGCTCGAATGTCTGATCACAATTTAACGCAGGTTTATCCCTAATGAACTTTCTGTACATCATGATTTGAAATTTGCTGCAGCAGAATGATGTATTGTTTTAATCTGGATGTTTGCTGCTGGTGTTACTGTGCGGTGGCGTGGCTGAGCAAGCAGCAAAATGTACTGTCATTGTATTGCTGGCATTGCCTGTGCGTGTACCGTGGGAGTGAACACGATGGGGGGCCATGGTCTGGATGGACCATCCCAGTTTTACACCTCAGAAAGTTGGTGCTTTAACTAGTACCACAGGATTATGGTTGCACAACCAGTTTTGGAAAGCTAGGAAGAACAGGACATGTGAAGGACAGGACAGGATGGCACAGAATAGGTCTTTAGTAATGCTGTTTTCCCCTATAAAAATGGGATGATGTCCTGACCCTGTCACATGGGTTCAGTGCTGCACCTTGCATCAATATTGTGAAAGTAGCAATCTGATTTGTTCAGTATTCCATTGTGATGTACCCAACTCTGCTAGGTATCAGCTGAAACAGACATCAAAATGCAAGATATCATGATAGCTTGCACAGTGGGTTCAAAAGTATCAGTTTTATTCTGTGGCATTTCTCTACACGTGTTCTGTGAATTACATTATAAATCAGGATATTCTTAACCAATCAGGATTGTTTATTTAATTTTTAACTTTATTTTTGTTACTTTATGTCTACCATACAGTAGTATGTACCATAGCATTCAGGAACAGAAACAACGGTTAGAGAGTGTCACAATAGGATGCGCACTAAATGTTTAGGTACCACATCGGTGGGCTGTTCATAATATATACACTATCAAGCATAGCCCTAAATTCTCCCGAAGACTTAACAGGCATCACGACCATGGACAAAATACAGATATTTGAAGTACAATCATGTCTGCAGTGTCTATGCACTGTCATATAAATTACTTTTTGTGTTTATGAATCCTAAATAAATGATAATATGGGTTCAGGAACAAGCCAGGGCCGGCGGTGGTGGGAGGAGGGAGCAGGATCAAGCAGCCAAAAGGTAGCTTTCCTCTCCCAGGGAGGAACTCTGTCACTCACCATGGTTCCACTGCCCCCGGGTGCAGGCCTGAGGGCGGCAAGCTGTGAGAGAGCATCTCGGAACCTCAACGTGCCCGTGCGGCTGCATAGAAACATAGAAATTGTCAGCAGATGAGGACAGCTGGGCCCATCCAGTCTGCCCGTAGGCCCTATACATTGTATGTGGCCACTAACCCTATGTGATCAGTGGCTTTTCATCACTCCCTCCTGAGACTGGGTATGGGGAAAAATGCGGACAAAAAAGCCTATAAAGAAATATAAATTAAAAAAAATATCTCTACTGTCAGACGATCGTCCCAATAACAATATGGCGGTACTGTAGATCGGAGAGGCATAATTTAACCATTTTTAAAAATTAGAAACTGATATAAAACAGCACTCTAGTTCAGTACCTGTGGCCCTCCTTTGCAAGCTGTGTACAGAGGAAATGAGCAGCAAAGGCATATAGCCTCCTCGTTCTCTCTGCCATGAGGCAGCGTAGCCATCTTACCACCCCTCAACACAGGAGTAATAGTCCAGAATAAGAGAAAGTAACACAAATGAATGAAAATACTCACCACCTCTGTATCTGTGCACTCCTTTACTTTTCTCTGCATGGGAAACATACTGGGGGGAAATGAAAATTACGTACCTACGTAATTCTTGATCTTCTCTTGTATCTTCACCATTCATTACTGCTTGAGGTTAAGCAGGGCGCATCCACTCTGGGGAGGTTTTTTTTTTAGAGTTGCTCTAGCAGGCGCTTGCGTCCTCGGAGCGAGACTAAGGGCCATGGCGCGAGGGACGGCCGTTAGAGCCGTGGGACTCCTCTTCCATCTCAGTTCTGTTAGCCGGAGAGGCAAAATAAAGTGTGAGAAAAAGAAAGCGAGGCAAGAGAGCCAAGGGATAGAAAAGGAAGAAAATAAACTGAAAAGGAATAAGCCGATGGAGAATAGACAGAGGAGAGAGAATTCTCACCCTAAGGGACCGTAGGGCCTCCTTCCGGGCGGCTGTAGGGAGGAACAGAGAGAGAGAGGAAGGAGAAGAGGAATGAAGGAAGAAGAAAGAAAGAGTGGCATGTTGAGAAGGAGAACAGTGTCCGCGAGCATTGTTGGTTGAGAGGCTTATAGGCTCGAAATTAATGAGGGAGCAAGAACTCGCTGGTAGGACTGAGGAGAGGTTCCACGAACCTGCTAAACAGACCAAGAGAGGGCAGAGTCTCTGGACTCTCAACATGCCAAGTCTCTTCATCCCAGTTGAGGGCTCCTGGACTGACTGAGCAGAACCTGTTCCGGAAGAGCGCCCATCCAGGAAGAGGACTAAGTTCCTAGCACCTTGATAAGTGCTACCATAGAAGAGTATGGGAAAAACTAAGCCTTTCTCGAAGGCAGTTTGTAAGAAAAATAGAGAGGGACTCAATCAGACTTGCTATGACAAGGCAGACAGAGGCTTGAAGCTGACAAGGTCAGCCAGCAGCTGTAAAAGCTTTTTGAAAAATAATGCCTGCCAAGGGGATCCTAAGTTGAAGGTGCCGAGACAGGGCATGGCCACCAGGCTGTGGAACAACATGACCTGAGGAGGCAAGGAATTGCACCGTAGGGCAGTCAGAAAGAGTTCCCTCAGAATTAAAGAAATTTGTAACCGTACTCGTTCCTCTTTACCTTGAGGAAAAAAGGGGGTCCAGGGTTTTAAATAATTGATTAGCAATTTTTTTTTTTCTTGGGACTATACTAACTGTACAGACTGTATGTACACAGAGTCCTAGAAGTGCGCGCCTGCCAACACGGCGAGGCAAGAGCCATGCATCTCCCCAACGACTCAGCACTTTTATGAGCAAAACGCCAATCAATCTTAGAGTGAAGTAAATCCCTGGGATCCATTCACCAAGAATGGGAAAAACAGAAAAGTTTTTTTTTTTTTTTTTGGCATAAAGGCCAAGGGAGTAAGAGGAATGAGGCGGGAGGGGGAGACGCCACAGAAGGAGGCCACTGAGGGGAAGGTGGGTGGGTATCAGTAATGAATGGTGAAGATACAAGAGAAGATCAAGAATTACGGTAGGTACGTAATTTTCATATCTTCCCTTGTCAATCTTCACCATTCATTACTGCTTGGGAGAGTACCAAGCCCTCCTAAAAAGGGGAGGGTAGAACCCTGAGGAACAAGACCCCAGCCTCCTGTTGGTGAGAAACAGAAGGAAGACCCTGGCTAGTACAGGGAAGACCCTGGCTAGTACAGAGAAGCCTATGTGGGAGAAGAGTAGGAGGTGCCTCCGAGGACGAGGAGACGGAGGAAGCCCTGCAAAAGTCTCCTAGCTCTGGAGGAAAAAGAGCGGGTCCCGAAGCGGAGCGCATCACCCCACGCCATTAGCAGGATGACAACCTTGACAGACCAAGCCATGCGTCCGCTCTAATGCAGATCGCTGTCCCTGCAAGCCTGGAAGCCACCTCATTGGCGCCGAAGATGCCCTTGCTTGTGTCTTGCCAGCTCCAGGCCTATAGCGAGAGGGCAATAGCTTGTCTGGTTTGCTCCGTATCAGGCATTGATGCTAGGAGCTGGGAGAGCATCGACCACAGATGCCGATTGTAGGCAGCGTGGTGAGCCTGATGTGATGCAATACAAGCCACCGCACGAGAAGAAGAGAACACTCTTCGCCCCCACTGGTCGAACTGTAGAGAATCCGAATCTGGTGGGCGGTCGTGCGCCAGGCAGCGGCGCCCGGAAGGAGTCTCTAGGTACACCAAGGCCGAGGGCGGGTTGGGAAGAGTACCCAGGGATTCCGAGGGGGCACAGTACCTACGACGGCAGTCAGCCGGGGCTGGAGAAAGGGCGGCTGGCGACTGCCAGGAACGGATAGACTCCTCCTGGAAGGGCATAGGCCAGGAAGGTACCACCAGGTGCTGGGCACTGAATTCTCCAAGGAATTCACGTCTCCCGTTCGGTATTGTCTCTCCTTACATAAGAGATTCGAAGGTCCCTCACCATCCTCGAGAGGAATCGCTGATATTCAGTGAAATCAGCGTCGGAAGAAAGATGAGCAAGGGGTTCCTCTCCCTCAGAGGAGGAAGACAAGGATGATGGAGAGCTCGAATGTCCAGAGGATTCCTGCGGCGGTGGGGAGAGTCGAAAGACCCGCTCATGCATACATCTAACGTATGAGGGGAAGGCCGCCGGAGAACCCCTGAACTGCTCCCAGGATAACGGACCCGTAGGACCGACATGGCCTGGAAGCGGGGGGTGGATGCAGAGGTACTGGAGAAGGGCACCTACGAAGAGGCAACTGACCTCTGCCAGGACTCTGAAATCCGGGGAACGGAGACCGAGCTGGCGGGATCCCGGACAACAAACCAGGCCGCAAGGCGGAACCCTGAGAAAGCGATGCCTGGAAGAGCCCAGGGGGAGAACCTCCCCTGTGATGAACCCGGGACTGCATGGTTCCAGAAGGGCAGTCCACAGCAACGCCACCGGAGGGCACCCTAGAGCCCAGGAGGGAAGGGCGGGGTTCGGCGCTACGGCTCCTAGCCACCCCACCAGAGGCGGCCGACAGAGACTGGGGCCCCTGTCCCTGCCACTCAACCCTTGGACTCTGAAAGAGCCCTCCTCCTCGACTGCAGCGTCCCCGCACCCCCAGAGGAGGCAACAGCACCCGGGAGGGCAGCTGTCACAGGTCCCCTAGGAGGGGAAGCCTCCTCCTCAGACCCCACTACATCACCCCCCTGGGACCCAGGGCCACCCCCAGCCTGAGAGCCCTCAGGGGAGGACGGGAGAGGGGACAGTGGAAGGGGCCCGCTGCGCCGCCTGGCACCCTGTGCCACCGGGGACCCTGACTCCGAAGAGTCAGGGTGCCAGGATGGGTCCACATCCAAGTCATCGGCCTCCGAAGAAGATGAGACCAGCAGAACCTCAATGCTGGCAACTCCGGGAATCCCAGGGCAACGGCACATGAACAGTACCAGTGCCAGGGGCGCGGGCTGACTCCCGCCCACCCGACAGCCAGGCCCGGCCCTACCTCCCCTGCGGTACCAGCCAGGCCCGCAGCGCGCCCGGCGTCGGGAAGCGACCAGCGCCGCCGAGAGACACGAACCAGGCCCACGGTGCCGTGAGCGGCACCGGGGCCAGGGGCGGCGCCGCCCACGGGTGCCGTCTCGGCGCGGGATCCGAACGCGCGCAGGGCGGTGTCGAGGGTCCGCCGGTGCCCGCCCAGAAATCAAGGGCCTCGACACTGGGGAGCCTGCTCCTCGAGGAGGTGACTGCCGGCGGTGTCACCGTCATGGCCCGGGGGGACCACGACGTTCGCCGACACCACGAGCTCCTCTTGGCAGAGAGAGGAGGAGGCTCCTCCTCCGGACTGTATAGGCCCGGGAGGGGACCCGGGGGAAGGGCCTAGAGACCTTACCTGGGAATCCCTGGAGCGACGCCGTCCTCCAAAGGTCGGCGGGGCCCTGCCGAGCTTGAACACGCAGACTTCAAGGACACGACGGTCCATGGAGAAACAGGTGTCGCACGCGTCCATGTCGTGGTTGGGTCCCAGGCAACGGAGACGGACATCATGCCGGTCCGAGACGGAAAAATGCCGGCCACAGGAGCACCGACGCATAGGGGCGCGGCCCGCCTTCGACTTACGCCTTGCTCCAGAACCGGACATGATGCGAACTAACTGAGGAAAAAAAGTAGGAAAACACTCGGCGCCGTAGATAGAAATAAAAAGGAACGGTCTTACCGGTATACGGCGTCGAGTGGATGTCTGAGAACACGAGATGAGGAGTCGGGACGAATCCGAAGAACGAACACTATATGCTACCGCGCAGCAGGTGCAGCCTCGACGGCAGGAGAAACAGAACTGAGATGGAGGAGGAGTCCGCGGCTCCTAACGGCCGTCCCTTGCGCATGACGCAGTGCGTCGCCCTCGAGGACGGTGCCGTTAGAGCCAACTCAAAAAAAAAAAAAAAAACTCCCGTGAGAGGGTGCGCGCCCGCTTAACCCTCAAGCAGTAATGAATGGTGAAGATTGACAAGGAAGATCCGCACCACGTTCGAGCTACTGCCTGTGTTAATCCAGTGTAAGAACAATATAAGCCGTAGTAAAATAGCACAACATTTAGCAAGTCTCTTATGCAAGGCATATAAAATGTCCATTAACCAGTTCTCCTTCACCCACTGCCTTGTGCTCCTTCCTCAATTGTTGTTCTTTAGTTGCAATATCAGCCTTGATCTTGTCCAAACAAGAGCCCAGTGTCCTTTGGATTGTTAAATAAAATTTCCCAGCGCTAGAAACCCTTAACTTTGCCGGGAGCTGGAGTGAGTGGGTGACCCAAGTTATCTGAGCCCAGCCTGCATCAGAAGCACACAGTCACTGTCTAGCAGAGCAACTTAGACCAGTGAAGCAGAAAAATTGGGTCCCATCTATGAGAGTTAGCTGTCCCTTTTTCCTCACCACATCCAGAATCACATCTCAGACCTGTGGACCAGTAGTGACTGCCATTAATGTTTGTGGCAAGTCCACATTGCTAGGCTGGACTTTGTAGAGCTTCTCCTACAGTTGCAGTCCAAGGTGTTCTTCAGAAAGTTTATCCACAAACACCAATGTATCTGTCCCCTCCATCTCTTTTGGAACCCCTAGTAAATGCATATCGCTGCCCCTCATATTGTTCTCAGTGTGATCCAAACAGAGGCGAAGGAGTTTGTTCTCATGTAACAGACCTGATACTACGATTAGTTTTTTTTCTGGACCAAGTCCACAGCAGTTTTTGCGTCAGTCACTACAACATTGAGTCAGGTCTCCACCACTGTGATGCTGTTATTGCAGATATCCAGTTTTTTATTTATTTCTTTCATTGATTTGTCCAGTTCTTTAACTGCGTGAAAGAACAGCACCTAAGGAAGGCTCCAAAATCATCTCCCTCAAACGGGCTGGCACAATGTTTTGCAGTGTTATGCTTAGGAGCTTTTAGTCTCTGTGAATCTGTAGGTTCAACTATGCGGCGTCTTTTAAAAGCAAAAGAAATATAAACATGCGAAATTGCCGGCAGAAAAGGCCCGTAGATCTATGAAGTCTGCCCAGTTTTGCAGCTCTGTTTAATACCACTGTAGTTGCCCTCCCCACCCAATCCCTCCTCCATCCCCTATCCTGGCCCCCATTGTGTTCTTGTCTGTACTAACCCCTGCCCCGGACTCTATCCCACCCCCACTTAAAGCTATCCGCTGTCCTCCGTTTGATTAACTACGGCAGTGTGTTCCATTCTGCCACCACTCTCTCTGTAAAGTAGTGCCTTCTCATTTCCCTCTTGAACCTTCCCCCTTCAGACTGTGCCTCCAAGTGACTCATTGTGCCAACACTGCTGTACAGAAAAAAGTTTTTGGTGGCCCGGTGGTGCTGAGGGCTGAGGCATTCTGCCTTACCTCACACTACGCTGGTGACCTGGGTTCGGAAATGACCTGTGGTCGCTGGGGTGGAAGTGGGAGCAGGATCAAGCATTGGCTCTCCTCTCCCAGGAGGGAAGGTTGCCCGTCTGCAGTCCCGCCATCAGTGGATGGGGGTCCAGTGGCAGGCGTAGGCAGTAACAGAGTTACTGGTAAGGTGGGGCATCCTATAGTGCGTGATGTGCACATGCCTCCACACGCTTGCGTCGCGTCGGGGACGCAGGAATGGAATCGGGAGAAAACGGAAAAGCAACTACAATACCTACATTAAAAAAAAAAAAAAAAAAAAGTGAAAGTCTTTGTCTAGTAATGGTTTAAAACTACAAAACCCAACCATTTACATGGAGTTTAGTCTCCACGTGTCTTTCTCTGTCTGCTGCTGAGCCATAACCCCACCCCCGATTGTTTGTTTGTTTATTTCTAAACATTACAGGTGATGCTTACACCCACAAGACAGTGTCTTATACGGACAATTCTAAAATTCTTTTTTTTTTGAAATTCGATACTTTTTGAAATTAATAAAATATAACGAAACAATACAACAAACCAACATTAACCCCACCTCCACTCAACTCACCCATAAGACAGAGTAAATAGTAGCATAACATAACCTAATTACATTCTAACAGCCAAGTAATCCAAGAACGCTGAACTTAATTAGAATACTATAAGTAAATACAAAGAAGAAAGATGCCTACTGGGAAAAAATCTACACTTTCCATATTGGCGCTGCTCCAGAGCAAGTTAAAGTGTGTACAAAGTATGTAACTTGCTCCACTTTCTGTTATATAGTAAAAGCCTGTTGTGTATACTCGCTATCATTTTTTTTCTAAACTGAGGTTTAATAAAAGTTCCTGCAACCATTCCTGATATGAAAGCAAGGTTTGATCTAACCAGTGGCGGAGAACTACCAGCTTAACGGAGAGAGAGAGATATCAAAGACAATTCTAAAATTCTGATAAGTTCAGCTGGCACAATCCGTTTCCCACAAAGGAGATTCTCTGGTATTCTGCAAAGTAAAAAATACTGTTTTTAAATTCAAATTATATTTTTTAAACACAAGTCTTTAAACATGATTTATGTATAGAATAATGCGTGGGGAAGTGTGATTAATGAGGATTTTATGCACACCCGAGATGTATGATGCTTCATCCCGAGGGATTTATCTGTGCATCACACACCAAAGGTGTGCATGAAATCTGAATTTCCAGACTTCCCCATGCTTTATTTTTTGTATTTACTGGTTAATGCAGAAATTGAGAGTTGAAATCTGTTTCTGTGAATAAGAACATTTATTTAACTTGAGCAGAACAGAGTAAAACAGTAAACAGTTGCACATAAGAACGTAACAGTTTAACCTTTTTTTTTTTTGTGAAGAGCTTATATTGGTATTTTAAAGAAGTGCTTCAACAGAATTCATTACATTTGAAATGTTTTTTTGAGAACCTCCTGCCCCATTTCTGCTAGGAACCTCCCGACTCGTTTTTGACTTAGAAGTATAACAAGTCCAGTAAAACAGAACTGAGAACTTATCTAGTGGGAAGTTTTAAATGAGGAACAGTTGTACTATTATTTAATACTGCGCCCAGCTTTTTTCTTTCAGTTCTCAAAGAAGTGTGTGTTTTGTTTTTTTTTTGTTTTGTTTTGTTTTTTTTGTGCTGGCTGTTTTCTCTCAGCAGCACAAGCAGACTGCCAGCATGAGGACAGCTTCACGGAGAGGTGCTGAGGGAGACTCATGGCTGTTTCTGACAGCCATGGTTCGCGGAACTCCGTAACTCACAAGTGTGAATTACGGAGTTTGTAGGGGTCTGCCAACGGTGGTTTATTGACCCTAACCTGTAAATATAATATGTTTCTATATGTACAGTTCCTATGTCTCGCATGGTTATTAGAGGTTCTTCTTAAATGTTTTGTGTACCAGAACTGTTCACGCTTCACAATTCTCTCACCAAAGAACTCGAGAATGCACTCATAGTTGTATTGCAAGTTCCATTTACTGGGAACATGCGAAACTGTACTATTTAATTATTGTTAATGTCCTACTGAAACCCTGTAATCGAAAATGTGTTGTAGTTGTGTCATCTCTGTGCCATCTATATAGCTCGGGTCTTGCCTGAAAACAGTCCATGTGACAAGTGTGCTTACCCAGTTATCAAATGTATAAATAAAATTAAAAAAAAATAAAAACCATAAGAGACACAGTACCCATACAGCTAAACATATATTTCCTGATGACAATAATCATTGAATTTTTTTAACCATAGTAAATTGGAGGCATTGTGGCCTAGTGGTTAGGACACCGATTTGGGAACCAGGAGACTGCATGTTCAAACCTCGTTAAAGCCAATACTCACTGTGTGACCATGAGCAAGTCACTTAAGCTTCCAGTACTGCAGTCCACCCAGAAGCAGGACCCCACTGAAACACTGAAACATAGAATCATAGACTTTGACAGCAAATAAGGACCACTTGGTCCACCTAGTCTGCCCATTTGCCTGCCTACGGGATAAGCTGCAGATCCTAGTTAACCAACAGCCTACTTCTTCCTACCCCCTACCAGAATTGCCTTATGTCTGTCCCATGCATTCTTGAATTCCCACACTGTTTTTGACCCCACGACATCCTCAGGAAGGCCATTCCATGTGTCCGCCACCCTCTCTGTGAAAAAAATACTTCCTCACATTGCCCCTGAGCCGTCCCCACTCTATCTTCAAATTGTACCCCCTTGTCCTTGCACATGTTTTTCTGAAAGATGCTATCCTCTTGGACTTTGTTGATTCCCTTAAGGTACTTGAAAGTTTCTATCATGCCCCCCCTCTCCCTCCTTTCCTCAAGGGTATACATATTAAGCTCCTTGAGTCTCTTTTCAGTATAGTGTCTGTTGCAGACCCTGCACCATTTAGTTGCACTCCTCTGGACTGCCTCCATCCTGTCTGTGTTCTTGCGCAGATGGGGTCTCCAGAACTGCATGCAGTACTCCAGGTCAGGACTCACCAACTGTCTGTACAGAGGAATAACAACTTCCTGTTTTTTACTGGTGATGCCTCTCCTATACATCACATTATGCCCCCAGCCATCCCTACCGCCTTCTCACATTGCTTGCTTACCTTTACGTCATCTAATATGACTACCCCCAGGTCCCTTTCCATTTTTGTTGTTGTTTAATACCCCCCCCCCATTGTGTACTCTTCCCCTAGGATCAAACGGTTATGTCACCAGTCACTTCCAGTGGGCACATTGAAGTCGACAATTGTTTCTGGTGACCACACATTGTGGTCAACAAGCATTTGCAGTGGTCACACATCAAGACCAACAATCAGTTTCAGTGGCCTCACATAGAGGTGAACAGTCTGTTCCATTGGCCCACACATTGAGGTCAGCAGTCGGTTTAGTGGCCACATTGGGGTCCATGTTTCCACTCCTCGCCCATTGAGGTCCGCAGAGGTTTTAGGATTGAGAATCACTGCTCTAGATTGCAGGATTTATGACCAACAAGGTTAATGTTTATGGTTAAGGGATGCATGCTGTGAGAGTGGGCTTTACTTGAATTCCATGATCTCATACAGGAAAGGCTCTTGTTGTTTTGGAAGTACTACACGTTGGGGCTGTTTTTCCTGATATTTGTTTTGACTGTTTTCCACTCTTCGCTGCAGGTCGGTTTGGATTTTTGATTCAGTTTCTGCCAACGTTGATCCCTGGAGTCTTAAGCCGACATGGAGCCGGAGCAGCAGCTGCGAAATGTGAGTACAGTATTCTGGAATACGTGGGGTGGTATTGAGCCCAATAAATGGCATAGGAACCTCTTAATGAAGCAAAAGGGAGTCAACAAAACATTGAGGTGTGTGGCAGGCTAACTCTACTTTGAGGTCTGCTTCTCTCTCCTTTTTTTTTTTTTCCTAATCGGAATGAACCTGTTTTACTTACTGTTCCTGACCTATGAGTATGCTCCGCTCTTACGGATTCTCTGTGGCACCAAGTGATTTGCTCTTCTTTTGCCTGCCCCCCCCCCCCCAGTGTTTCTGAGGCATACTGTTATACTGGGGGTAGTACTGAGTACTAGGAGACCTTGTTTCAGTTTGTAGCCCCCAGTCAGCATACTGTAATGGTCAGAGTGAAGAACTGTGAGCCAAGAGAGCCTCTTCCAATCACAGTTCCCAGGCAGTGTGGTCTCTTGGTCATTGTGTAGGACTGCAAGGCGGGAGATTTTTCCAATCCCATCCTAGCAAGCAACCTTGACCTAGTACCTTGACCTCCCTGTGCTTCAGTCCTTGGAGTGCTGACATGGAGTGGATAGAAACATAGAAACATAGAATTTGACGGCAGATAAGGACCACTTGGCCCATCCAGTCTGCCCATTTCCCTACTGGATAAGCTGCAGATTCTAGTTAACCAATAGCCTGTTTCCTGCCACCTCCACTACAATTGCCCTGTGTCTGTCCCATGCATGTTTGAATTCCCGCACTGTTTTAGCCCCAACAACCTCCCCAGGAAGGCAGTTCACGCATCCACCACTCTCTCGTGAAAAAGATTTCCTCACTTTACCCTGAGCAGTCCCCCTCTATCTTTAAATTGTGTCCCCTTGCAGAACTAAAGGAGATTTTATATCTAAGCTGCACTCATGTGGGGAAATCAGATCTTTAATGTGAGGCCAGATCTCACAGCCCCCTGATCAGTTGGACCGCTGCAGCTACACCTGTTCCCTGAGCTTGTAGGACAGCCAAGAACCTGCCTTTGCAAGCAACACCAGTACCACTTTATGGTCACCAAACAGGAGGCAGTGAACTTTTCAGTGGCTGTTTCCCACTCCTGGGAACTGAGCATCTCACCTGCAGGGTGTGCAGCCTTACCCCCAGTTACAGGCGCTGAAACTTGAGTCCACATGGGGTAGTATGGTCTAGCAGTCAGAGTACAGACTTTGGAACCAGGATGTTCAAATCCTACCAGAACCACTGGCTGTGTGACGTTGAACCAATCAGTAGTCCATGTTACAGAAAAGATGTTGTGCTGGCTTGGTGGCATAGAGGGTTGAGGCATTGTGCGCCTTACCTCCTGCCACACTGGCAACCCGAGATCGGGAACAAGCTCGGATCGCTGGGGGTTGGCTGGTGAGGGAGATGGTTGAGCACCCGGAGAACTGCTTTCCCCTCCCAGGGGTGGGTGGACTGCCGTCTCTGTCCTTGGCTACATCAGGTGAGGCCTGGAGGCTGCGCCGATGTCAGAGCATCAGGAAGGAGGGGCCACAGTTTGGTGGCGCATGTGCCTCCAACCATGCATGCTCACGTCGCCAGGGGACCCAGAGAGAGACATGGTAAAGAAGGCAGACTCTGGCTTCATGATTCTCTGCCGTCCTGTGCCACCACTCAGACCACCAGCGCATACTGGATAAAGAATCTCCAGGTGGGAAGGATGACCCTCCCTTTCAGGTTCTGTGCAGGGAGGACAAACCATGGGAGGGTCACTGGATCTCTGAGTATGGGGAGGTGGTAGCTGGTGAAGGTAGGGCAAGACAGAACAGAGCAGCCCTGCCAGAGTTCACCAGGAACAAAATAAAATGGGGGAGAAGATTTTGTATCTACAGTACCATTTGTATTTTATTTTATGTGCAAATGAAACAAAGATGGCACTACGCAGTAAGTTTTTTTTTGTTTGTTTGTTTGTTTTGTTTGTTTGTTTGTTTTCCCAAAATAACTTCGGGGTGATTTACAGTACTGACCACCTAAATTACAAGCTGCAGTGTCTTGTGATACTGTGACTAGATCTTCAGGGTATGATGTGGTCCTAATAGAACTTTTTTAATCAAACATGGAAGCAATGTTTAAGTCAGAGGCATTCCTTTTTTGCAGCATCTGTGTGAATAAAGGGAAGATGCCTATAAATGATGAGTCAGATGCTAAAACCAAGGTATTTATTATTAAGCTGTGGCTTATACACTGAGGGGACTGGGTGGTTAACATTTGTTTTAAAAGCATTTTTTTCCCAATAAAGCTTTGTCTTCCAGTTGTGCATCTGTGTCTGGGAAATACCCTGTTTAGGTGCTACCCCCAAGGCTTTCTCTCTGAGGAGGGCCCCCCAGCACTTCACTGTGTTGACTGGGACCAATGCAGGCAGGCACTACGACCCAGAGGAGTCAGAGGCCCAGGCAATCATATAATGGGATATGGGATTTTCTCCCATTGGCTTCCTTCCTGGATGTGAGCACAGTCTGCTTAGTGGCCTTGGACACACAGAGCATATACCAGCGGCAGGAGCAAGCTTCCTGACCCAGCAGCAGGAGTCGATGTGGTGGCAGAGCTTGACATTTAATCTCCCAGTGAAGCGCACTGCCACATGACAGTTACTTCATGCTGGCCTGCCTCCCAGGCAGTAACTCTAGTTGCTCCAGGCTGGGTCACCTCTTCAGCAGCGCATGCACTGGGAGTTTGCTTCCAAACCTAGGTCACCTGTATGGCAGTGCATGCACTGGGAGTTTGCTCCCAAACCTGGGTCACCTCTTCAGCAGCGCATGCACTGGGAGTTTGCTCCCAAACCTGGGTCACCTGTATGGCAGCGCTTGCACTGAGAGTTTGCTCCCAAACCTGGGTCACCTGTATGGCAGTGCATGCACTGGGAGTTTGCTCCTGAACCTTGGTTGCCTCTACAGCAGCACATGCACTGGGAGTTTGCTCCCTAACCTGGGTCACCTGTATGGCAGTGCATGCACTGGGAGTTTGCTCCCGAACCTGGGTCACCTCTACAGCAGCGCATGCACTGGGAGTTTGCTTCCAAACCAGGGTCATCTCTGTAGCAGCACATGTGCCGAAGAGTTTGCTCCTGAACTGGGGTCACCGCTGCAGCTGCGAGTGTACTGGGAGTTTGCTTCTGAACCTGGGTTGCCTCTACAGCAGTGCATGCATTGGGAGTCTGTTCCCAAACCAGGGTCATCTGTATAGCGCATGTGCTGGGAGTTTGCTCCTAAACCTGGGTCACCTCTACAGCAGTGCACTGGGAGTTTGCTCCAGAACCTGGGTCACCTCTGCTGCAGCGCATGCACTGGGAGTTCACCTAAACCTGGGTTATCTGTATTGCAGCGCTGGAGGTTTGCTCCCAAACCTTCGTTCGCCTGTATGGCAGCGCATGCACTGGGAGTTTGTTCCTGAACTTGGGTCGCCTCTACAGCACCGCGTGTGCTGGGAGTTTGCTTCTGAATCTGGGTCCCCTGTATGGCAATGCATCACTGGGAGCTTGCTCCTGAACCTGGGTCGCCTCTACAGCAGCGCCTGTGCTGGGAGTGTGCTTCAGAACCTGGGTCACCTCTACAGCAGCGTGTGCAGTGGGAGTTTGCTCCCAAACCTGGGTCACCTCTACAGCAGCATGTGCTCTGGGAGTTTGCCCCCAAACCTGGGTCACTTCTACAGCAGAGCGTGCACTGAGAGTTTGCTCCCGAACCAGGGCTGCCTGTATGGTGGAACATGCGCTGGGAGTTTGCTCCCTAATTTGGGTCACCTGTATGGTGGAACGTGCACTGGGAGTTTTCTCCCAAACCTGTGTCACCTGTATGGCAGGACGTGCACTAGGAGTTTGCTCCTGAACCTGGGTCATCTCTACAGCAGTGCATGAGCTGGGAGTTTGCTCACAAACCTGGGTCACCTGTACAGCAGTGCATGTGCTTGGAGTTTACACCTGAATCTGGGTCGCCTGTTTGGCAGCGCATGTGCTGGGAGTTTGCTTCACCAAGACCTGGTTGGGGGATGATGCCGGCCTGTTTCTAGCAGCCGCCGTGGCCCCCTTCCCGCCTATTATTCGGTGGTACACTGCCCCAGAGAGGAATGCAGGGGTGAGCGAGTGGCCATCTGCTTTAGATCTGAGCTTAACTTCACTGTGCACCCAGTGAGAAGACAGTTCATTTGAATGTGTGGCTTCCAAACCTGGGTTGCCTGTATGGTAGGACGTGCACTAGGAGTTTGCTTCTGAACCTGGGTCGCCTGTACAGCAGCGCGTGAGCTGGGAGTTTGCTCCTCAGCCTGGGTCGCCTATGCGGCAGCGCTGCAGGCTGGGGGTTGCTCCTCCAGCCTGGTCGCCCTGTATGGCAGCGCACGAGCTGGGAGTTTGCTCCTCAGCATGGGTCGCCTGTACAGCAGCACGTGAGCTGGGAGTTTGCTTCCGAACCTGCGTCACCTGTATGGCAGGACTTGTGTTGGGAGTTTGATCACAAACCTGGGTCACCTGTACAGCATCGTATGTGCTGGGAGTTTACACCATCTGCTTTAGATCTGAACTTAACTTCACTGTGCACCCAGTGAGTAGACAGAGTTCATTTGAATATGTGGCCATACATGGTGGTCAAGGCACAGGCTGTAGGATTCTCCTGATCTACTGCCCCCCAGGGATGGTGGGAGAATTCCTACAGGAGGTGGCCAATTTCGTCATCAGTGAGACATAGGCATCCCCCAGATGTCTAGTTTTGGTGGATTTCAACATCTGGGCCGACAACAAGTCATCCAGGCTGGGTTCCAACCTCCTTCAGACTATGTCTTCTCTGGGTCTGTCCAGGATGTTTTCTCTGTGACGCACCAGGGCAGTAGCATATTGGACTTGGTCTTCTCTCTGGGGCTTGAGGTTACTAACCTGAATATTGATCTGGTCGCTTGGTCCGATCACTGCACAGTGGAATTTTTGCTCGGGGAGCGGCCCCCCCAACCCTGCAGAGATGGTTAGCTATCACCCTTTGAGGGGCTTGACCATGGAGGGACTGCTGGCGATTGTGGATCTATCTAGTGTGGGCAGTGCATGCACAGAGGGTTCGGGCGAAGCAGTCGCCACCTATAATAGGGTGCTGACAATGGCACTCAACTCTCGCACCAATCCATGTACAACCCAAATCGTCTCACTTGAGGTCTCCCTGGTTTGATGAAGAGCTCAAGGCGATGAAGATTTTGGGTTGGAGGTTAGAACGCTGCTGGCGGAGTTCTGGCCTGGGGGTGGATAAACTGACCCTGCACACTCACTGTCATGAGTACCAGGGGGCAATCACCTGGAAGAAGGCAGAGTTCCTGTCAAGGGAGATTGCTGCTGGGAAGAATCGACCAGTAGTGCTCTTTAGGAATGTGGACAGGCTCCTAAACCAGCCTGCCTACAACAAAAACAAACTTTTTCCAGCACTTTATGGGAAGAGTTTGCTCGATTCTTCTCGGACAGGGTGTCCACAATCTGGCAGGGGATTCAGTCAGTGAGCCCTATGGAGGCCAACAGTGGTCACCTTGGTCGTCCAGAGAGCACTTCGCCTAGTTGGGGGGAGTTTAAACCTGTGGAGGTGTCAGAGGTCATTGGGGCTGCATCCAAGCTGAAGCGCACCTATTGTGAACTGGGTCTGGTACCAACACATTTCTTAACTCATTGCCTCCACAGGAGCTCTCTGAAGTTGCACCACTTGTCTCCTGTATACTGTTAATAGTAAATCCTGGGCCTTTCTAAGCAAAATCAAACTATAGTCAGCATGCCACAAAAAAATCCTAATAGCTCAAGAACCGTAAGTGCTAGACACAAAGTATGAGTGGCAAAGTAATTCAGCACAGAATTACCTTTCCAGTAGTGGTATGCAAAGAATAATAGGTAATTTCATTTTTTTTTTTTTTTCTATGCTGGTTGAAACAGCAAAAAAAACGTTTTTTTGTTTGTTTTTTTTCACTAAAACAGGCAACATAAGCCATACACACCATACCATAAACAAATACGAATAACTCCTAAAGTATACATGATATAAACAGAATATCAGTGGCAAAGTAGTTCAGCACAAAATTATCTTTCCAACGGTGCTATGCAGTCAAATATATATTATATTCTGTTACATTATGTATTAAAATATATGTGACTTCTCCAGACATTGCCAGGGCACACGGGAAGTCAGTAGGTGACTTCTGTAGGCGTCCTCAGGACACACCAGTGTATTTTACTGACTCCTACAGGCATTGGCTACGAGACAATGAGTTAATGGAATTGTGTTGATACCATTATCCCGGTGTTTGCCCTGGTTGTCCGGTGTTCTTTATCTGAGGGGATTTTCTCTGATGCCTTGAAGGAGGCATTGGTGTGTCCCCTCATGAAAACAAAAACATTTTTAGACCTTGATATCAAGGCGAACTACCGTCCCATCTCCAATCTCCCAATTTTAGGGAAGATTGTTGAGAAGGTGGTAGCACTTCAGCTGGAAGAGCTCCTCTTGACCTTTGATCTTTTACGAGCCTTTCCAGTTTGGATTTCTTGCGAGGCATAGTAGGGAAACCGATCTTGTTAGAGTGCATAATGACCTCCTCGGGGCTAGAGATCAAGGAGAGGGGACAGTTCTTATTCTCCTCGATTTTTCTTTAGCATTTGACATGGTAGGCCATTGTGAGTTGCTTAACCACCTGAGGGAATTTTGTGGGATCACCGGCACTGTCATCTGCTGGTTTGAGTCCTATCTCACAAACAGGAGGCAACGGGTAGTGATGGGGAATTTCTCCTCCTCCCCCCTAGTCTTCTGTCTGGTCGAGTACCTCAGGGTTCAATCTTGTCCCCAGTGCTGTTTACCATGTATATGCTGCATCTGGATGAGATCATTAGGGAGTACAGTCTGGATTTTCATTGTTATGCCGATTGATACCCAGCTGTATCTTTCCTTTGCACCAGGAACATACAACACGGTGGAAGTACTTAACAGCTGCCTTGCGGAGATCACTGACTAGATGGCCTCCAGCTGACTGCAACTGAACCCCGATTAAGACGGTGGTACTGGTTGTGGAGTCTAACAGAGGGTGGAATAGGATGGCCTCTGGTGCAGAAACCGGTTTGTTTCTGGGATCTGTGCAATTTTTGAAGACCTCCTCAAGGGTGCGTAACCTAGGCATAATCCTAGACAGTGGTTGGACACTTGAGGGTCAGGTGTCGGCCACTGTCCAGACCAGCTTTTACCATCTTAGGAATATTGCCAGGATTAGGACCCTTGTTCACCCCTAGACCTACCCACCTTGGCACATGCCTTCATATTGATCAGGCTGGACTACTGTAATGCGCTCTACCTCTGGGTCTCTAGGGGATGCCTCCACCAGCTGCAGCTAGTGCAGAATGCAGTGACCTGGTTGTTGGTGGGGCAGTTTAAATTCTGCCACATTACCCTGGTTGCTAGTGAACTACACTGGCTGCCGGTCGGGGAGGGTCCTCTTTAAGGTGGGGTTACTCATCTTTAAGGCCTTACACAGTTTGGCCCTTGTTATCTGTCTGACCTCCTGTTGCCTGCTCCATCGACCCACTACCTTTGATCCTCCCGGCGGGCCTCCTGGCGATTCTCAGGATGAGGCTGAAAACGTCCGGTGACTGGGCATTTAGTGTTCCCGGCCCCATCCTGTGGAATTCGATTCCACCAGCTATATGGGAGGCCTCTTCTGTGGAGGTCTTTAAGACCCACCTGTTTAGCCAAGCCTTTTCTGATTCTTCAGACTGAGCTGTGCAGGACTTAAGAAAGTGATCATTTGTAGATTGAAAAAATGTTTGTTTTTATGGTAGATTTTTTTCTTGTACGGCACCCAGATCCTCTGGGATTGGGTGCCCAAAAAATAAAACTTACTTTGACAAACCTGGTCTCCTGTATGGCAGCATGTGTGCTGGAAGTTTGCTCCCAAACCTGGGTCGCCTGTATGAAAGCACGTGCACTGGGAGCTTGCTCTCAGACCTGGGTCACCTGTACAAAACCATGTGCACTGGAGTTTGCTCTCTAACTTGTTGCCTTTATGGGTGTGTGTGTGTGTGTGTGTGTGCTGGGAGTTTGCTCAAGAACCTGGGTCACCTGTACAGCATCCTATGCCCTAGGAATTTGCTCCCAAGGCTGGGTCGCCTATACAGCAGCGTGTGCACTGGAGATTGCTCCGAACCTGGGTTGCCTGCATGGTGGCACTTGCACTGGGAGTTTGCTCCGAACGGGGTTGTCTGCATGGCGGTATGTGCACTGGGAATTTGCTTGCGAACCTGGGTCACTGGTACAGCACCGTGTGCTGGGCCATCATTCAACCAGGAGGTTTTCTTAATTCAGTGCGTGCCATGAACAATGTGAAGGAAAGCAATTCAGAACAAATGTGGCATGAGCAACTAGATTCAGACATATACCTGACAGCAATGGTAGCCTTATACTGTAATGGAGAAATGGACCCACTAATCCTGAATGTATTTTTTTTTTCCCCCTTCTCAATAATATTTTCATACTTCTGGTGCAGGCAAGTGCCGTCAGCCTCTGCTCAGTCACCCCAACTGACAACCACCTCTCCCATCGCTTGCCTCCCCCACCGTGGTGGGACCAGGAGGGGTGAGGACCACCACCTACCACCAAAACGCAGTTGCCTTCCCAGCCTTTCCTTGTTCTCTTTCCCCAGACTGGCAGCGTGTGATGCACACCTACACGGTGCTTGCCTCCCCTTCTGAACCCTACCCCATGCCTCCACATGGTGGCAGTATAGTAGCAATGTGGCTGGATTCCCCCCTTCTGCCACCAGAAGAGGAGAGCAGTCCTCTTCAGCCCTGGCCAACCCCAGCAACTGTATTCTGTCACTGATCCTAGGTCAGCAACTCTCTTCCAGATGTGTCCTGGGGGGTGGGGGACAGGAGATGGCAAGTTATAGTTCACATTTTCCATTTGAACAGCACGTGTGCTGACATTATCACATGAGAATCAACTACACAATCGGTATTTACAGGCATCAGTATTTACAGGCATTTAGATGTTACATATGCAACAGGGTATGTATCATGGAATGGAGATAATCATATTGGCTATTCAGAATGTTATATCCTAATATAGTGCATTAGCATAATAAACATAATAATTCAACAACATTTCAAAATGATCTACCTGTTGGTGCCCTACAGAGCAGACTATAGATTAGTAGAAGAAGGGGGATATTAGGGGTATAAGGGTAAGATGGAATTATAGTTGCCTTAGGAGGAGGCAGCATGTAAGTAGCAGGCTAATCTGATTTCTCTAAGCCAAAAACAGCACTCCAGACAGAAAATGCCAACAAACGAAAATGGCTGCTAGTGCAAATGCAAATTTAATAGGAAGCACAAGCCACACATAGGACCCCAATCTGATTTCTCACTGTATAATATACCAAGTAGATGGCATAAAATATCATAATATTGTCATTTCCAATCATGCACTGTTACAATAAACCCTATCATTCTTAAAAAACAACAAAAAAACGATCCTGCAGAATCTGCCAGCAGAAAAGCGGCTACGGTCTATAAAGTTAGTCTGCTCAAGTGCGGAGCTAGCACCCTTATATTGCAGCTGTCTCACCCTTCTCTCTCCCTCACCTTTACCCCCTCTCGCACCCCTGTCCCATGCCCTTTAAAACTGCCCACTGTGTTACAGTACACCACCTCCTCGGTAGAGTCTTCATTTTCCACTGTAAAAAATGCCCCTCATCACTCTCTGATTTCTTCCACCCTCAAGTCTGAGACCATGCCCTCTGGTGTCCCTTCCTCTCCTTAGCTTAAATATCCATTCTATGCCTGTTTTGTTAATCCTTCAAATATTTGAAGGTCTTGATCATAGCCCCTCAATCCCTCCTCTCCTCCAGGGTGTACATATTCAGCTCAGTCAGCCTGTTCTCATAGGTTTTGCCCTCCAGCCCCTAGATCATCTTAGCTGCCCTACACGACACCCCCTCCAGCAATCTGATTTCCTTCTTCAGAAAGGGATGCCAGAACTGCACACAGTACTCCAAATGTGGCCTGACTAGTGACCTGTACATTAATCGACACACTTTTTTTTTTAAATTGGACCCAGTTTTACTAAAAGACCAGAATTTATCAGACAGATTAAAACAGTCAGATAAATATTTGATTCAACAGAACACAACTCCTGATACTAACTTTGGCCTGATTTGGGAATCAGTCAGAGCATACATTAGAGGATGTATAACAACTTTTGCCATAATACGTAACAAAAACAAACGGAAAAAAATGGATGAACTAGAAAAATGTATTCATAATTTGGAAACTCAACATATGCAAACAACCCAGACATTCTACAAAAAATAACGGCAAAAAAACAATTGTGTGGCTTGACTGCAGAGGAGGTAGAACGCCAACTACTCCATACTAAAAGCCGTTGTTATTATGCTTAGGTGATAAGCCAGATAAACTTACGGCATGGCAACTTAAAACACATCAGCAAAATAATCTCATTATTAGTATTAAAGATAGCACAGGTCAAATAGTAACTACACCTTCGGACATTAATCAAACCTTTTATCAGTACTACCTGCGTCTTTACACATTAGAAGGTTCAGGCATGTCAGATTTTACCATCTGATTTATTACACACCTTACATCTCCTACTGTGGATTCTAACAAAAATCAGTATTTTGGAATTCGATCTATCTATTGATGAAATCAAATCATTCTGGCAATTAATAATCTACCCAATTGGAAAGCACCAGGCCCAGATGGCCTAACTTCAGATTTTTATAAACAATTCTCAACCATATTGGCTCCTTATCTCAAAAACTTATTTGATTTCATATTTAATACCAATTCCCTAACACCCTCACTAAAAGAAGGTCTGATTATGATATTTTGCAAAAAAGACAAAGATCCCTTGCTACCCAGTTCTTACCATCCAATTTCATTCATAAATACAGACAGAAATTTTGGCTAAGATTCTTGCCACCAGATTAGAGAAAATTCTGCCTGAAATTATACACCCTGATCAAAATGGGTTCATAAAAGGACGATCATTAACTCCGAATGTTAGAATGCTTAATATATTGGATAGTTTCAAAGGCTCATATCTATTGCTGCTTTTTCTCAATGCAGAAAAAGCATTTGACCACATAGAATGGTCATATCTTAAAATAATACTGCGTAAATTTGGATTTGGCTTTAAATTTAACCAATGGGTTCATATCTTATACTCTAATCTGGTGGCAAGGATCAAAAAAATTATCTCTCTCCAGTAATTAAGCTACTACGGGGCACCAGACAAGGATGCCCGCTGTCTCCCTTAATATTTGCCATAGTCATCAAACCGCTGGCTATGGCATTAAGAGCTTCTCAAACTATACAAGGACCAGTTCTCGCAGATATGGAATATCATGTCCGTCTGTATGCAGAATGACGCATTATTGTATGTCATAAATCTTGTCCATTATGTGAGAAAAGCTATGGTCATCACACAGTTTTGGGGTAGCATTAGGTTATAAGGTTAACTGGGCATAAACAGAAATATTGAGACCAAGAACCTTACAGATCTGTTGATATCACCTCAAGATCTTTTGGTCAAAATGGTCTCCAAGATAAAATATTTGGGCATCATATTTGACAATGAAATAAAGGACCTCAAGCACTCAATTTCAACCCTTTAGTTTTGGAAACAAAAATACAACTGCTTGATTGGGAAAAATTACCTCATTCCTTCATTGGGTCAGATTAATGTCATAAAATGAACATTCTCCGAAATTTATGTTCCGCTTTCAGAACATACCGATAAACCTGAAGGACACTTTTTTTTTTTAAGGGCTAGAATATAAAAAAAATTCCTATGGAAAGGGGGGGAAAAAAACCCAGGCTGAAAATCAGTAAACTACACCTACCTGTCACTGAAGGGGGTTAGCTTTACCAGACTTCAAAACATATTACTATGCAGCAAGCATAGCCATAATTTAAAATGTGGTTTAAATCATGACAGTTCAGACCCATCATATTAAGGGGATACGTGATGGGCAGTCATACGATAGTAGATTTATCAGTACGACTGGCAAGTGAGCTCGGGGTTATCACTAGTTGCGGAGCCACGAGTGAGAAAACTCTGAGCTCACTTGCCAGGAGTACTGATAAATCCACTATCATATGACTGCCCATCACGTATCCATTTTATGTAATAGGGATTCACCTTTTCTTGAGGTTATGTTTTTTCCTGTTTAATTTTTAGTTGTTCCGTTGGGTGTTCTTTTCTGTTCTGGTGCTCTCGCGGTGTTCGGCAGTGTTTTGTTAATGATGTGTACAGAGTGGTGATAACAGCCGATACGTAATCACAGTAGTGATAACCTGCTGCTTTTTCCACTGTGTACACGTCATGACGAGCGGTTTGCTTTTGAATGCTGATCTGCCTTTTTATTATGGGTTATCAGCAAACCCCTATTGTATGAAAAATTGAAACATATAGAAGTTCTTTAATTTAAGACACAGTTTATACACTGGGGCTAACTGGAAAAAACGTAAAAATATTTATTTTTGTACCAAAACAGTTAATCATACCTGGAACTCTATCTTTAAAAAAGTATCTAAATCAGTTTTCAAACAACATGAAGTCTTGCTGTATTCTGACTAGTGCAGTTAGCCCCAGCCTTTAAACTGCCCCGAGAACAATGGTTAACTTTTCTATGCAGGGCATAGAATGTTGCTCTCGAGCTCGATTGATGTCTCTGCTAGTTGTATTTTGAACTGCAACCATCAGATTCTTTACTCCGCTTTGCTGAACAGTCGCCTCCAGAGATTTCTCCTGCAGTTCAGTTCGAAGTCGGTTGAAGTGTCGGTTTTCGCCCGCTTTCTACGAAATTTAGTTTCCGCATAGTCAGTTCAAGTCTCTGTCTGTGGTACCGTGAGTACTAATTAGGTTTTGTTCTGTTTTCTGTGTGGAACTTGTAAAAAGTGTGGATTGGTTCAGCTGAACCGATTGTTCAGGTAATTTTTGTATCTTACTTTAGTGTGTGGTTACCGGTCCGTATCGGTTCTAAAAAAAAAACTGGTTTTAGTACGCTTTTTTTCCAAGACCCGTGACACAGTTAGGAACCGATAGGGGAGTCTTGCCTGGCGGTTGCCGAAAAAAGGGTAAGTTTGGTTAGGTTGGCCATGTCTGAGAAACCCAAGGAAAAAAACGGACCCACTGGGTTTCAACACTGCAGTGAGTGTGGGGAGGTCTTTGCTAAGGCTGATCCCCCACACCACCTGTGTTTATTGTCTGGGGTTTGACCACCTCAATTCAGACTGCCAAATTTGTAAAAAGTTTCCCAAATCTACCCTTGAAAAGAGATTAGGTAGACAGAGGGAAAGGGAGGCCGAGAAGTCCACTGACCCAGATGGCCAGCCCGGTTTGGTTCCGACCGAACCAGAAGGAATGCCCTCTGACCAGGGCGATACTTCTTCAGGCAAAAGGAGATCCAATCCCGAGGGTCAGTTCCGCAAAAAGAAACGCAAAAAAATTGTCCGTTCAGAGTAAAGAATCTCATATTCTGACCAGCAAGAAATAGCCAAAGTGATTCGTATTGTGGAATCGCTTCACCCGGTTCCAACTGATCCAGCACCTTTTGGCAGGGGCTCGGTTCAGTCGGTTCCCCCGGTTCATGATTATACCCTGGAAGAATTTTATGAACCGGAGTTTGAGGAGGAAGGAGAGTTGGAAGATGAATATGGTGATGGGGAAAGTCTGGATGTGCCTATTGACCCGGACATCTCCCCAGACAGACCTTCAGGCATTTCTCCTCCTAGGCTTTCTGAGTCCCTTTCCCACTTTGTTTTACAGAAAGATGGCTGAGACCCTCCAGCTTCCTATGGATGAGGCAGTGGAGGATCAGGAGGAGCCAGACTATGTAGAGATGATGGACATCCCAGAGTCCAGGAGACTGCCTGTTCCCCTCCACAAATCTTTTGGGAAACAGACACAAAAAAATTCTGAAGTCTCCCAGTTCCATACTTCCTGTGGATAGAAGAATGGACAAGAGGTATACACTTTCAGGCTCAGATACGGAGTTCGTTTATCAGCAATGCAGCCATGTTGGGGTTGTACAGGCTGCTGCCTGTATAAGGCAAACATTCCTTTGGCATCACACCTCCCAGACAAGGACTCCAGGAAGATTGATGCCATGGCAAAAAAGCAGTACATGGCATCTTTCCTGGGACTCAGGCAGGCTAATTATATGGCCTATACAGCCAGATACCAGAAGTCCAGGGGGATACTGTACTGGCACTGGCTAAACAGGTTTCCAGCTTCCAAGGAGCTGGAGGAGGTGGCTGCAGATGGGATTGAGGCATCAAAAGTTCAGTTTCATGCTGCTGTGGACTCCAGTGATGTGTCAAGAGTCATGGCTACATCTGTAGCTCTTCGGAGGATGGCTTGCTCAGATGTACTAGCCTCACCGGATACCCAGGCTAAGGCCGTGGATTTTCCTGTAGTGGGTAACTTTCTTTTGGGAGCAGACAGAGAATTACATGAAGAAATTGACCAGTACAGGACCACTTACAGGAGTGCTCAGGCCAAGGAAAGGCAGGCAACTCCTCAAAGGCAGCAGTCTAGGGGCAGGGGCAGGCCTTTTCAAAGGCCTTTTACCAAGCACAGGCCTCTTCTTCCTTTTCACAGAGGGGGTTCTTCAGAGGGAGAGGCAGAAGGGGATGAGCAGGCCTTCATCCACCCCTCAGCCTAAATCCCCTGCCAGCAGACACCCATGGGTCTGCCCGGTCAACTCTCCTATCCCAGTAGGGGGCAGGCTGGCTTACTTTGTCCAGGACTGGATGTCTATTACATCAGACAAGTGAATCCTGGAAGTAGTAAGCCAGGGACTGGTTCTCAGCTTCAAAAAATTTCCAGAGAAGAGAGCCAGATCTTTTCCACCTGCAAATCTTTCGGAAACCCTTGCCCTAGAGGCAGAAGTTTCTTCTCTCCTAGCTTTAAGAGCTATAGAGAGAGTACCTATCCCTACACTGGGGCAAAGGACTGTACTCCAGGTACTTCCTGACCCCCCAAAAAGACAAGAGAGTGGCGACCCATCCTGGACTTAAGATATCTGAACAAACATCTTTTAAAGCCAAAGTTCAAGATGATAACTCTGGGAATTATCCTTCCCTCTCTAAGGCCAGGGGACTGGCTAGCCTCTCTGGACCTCGAAGATGCCTACTTTCACATTCCCATCAGGTGCTCCCACAGAAAGTACCTCAGGTTCGAGTTGCCCTCAGGCCACTATCAGTTCAGAGCAATGCCCTTTGACCTAACTGCAGTTCCAAGGGTTTTCACAAAGTGCCTGGTAGTAGTTGTTGCCTTCCTAAGAAGACAAAAGATTTCCATTTTTCCATATTTGTACGACTGGCTCATAGTGGGCCAGTCTCCAGACCAAGTCAAGTCAGACCTGCAAGTGACCCAGCAAGTGCTCACTTCTTTAGGATTTCTTCTCAGTCTACCAAAGTCGGTTCTCGAACCAGTGCAGCTCCTCATGTTCATAGGGGCAGAGCTGGATACGGTAAAAGCAAGAGCCTTTCTTCCCCTGGAAAGGGCAAGAGCTCTCATGGAGCTGGCTTCTTCATTCAACCTTCAGGTGTCTTGACCAGCAAGGCATTTTCTTCGGCTCTTTGGCCATATGGCAGCTTCTACAGCAGTGGTCCAAGGGGCAAGATTCCAGATGAGGGACATTCAGTTCCACCTGAGGGCTTTTGGTCCCAAAGAAAGGATTCCCTTACCAAACTAATCCCAGTGACTCGAACTCTGATGTAGGCCCTGCAATGGTGGCAGGATCAGGACAATTTGAGGTGAGGGGTTCCATTTGCCACTCAGTCTCATTCAGTGGTCCTTACCACGGATGCATCCCTGCTGGGCTGGGGAGCCCATTTGGGGGCTCTCACCACCCAAGGACTGTGGTCTCCTCAGGAATTGCTTCCACACATCAATCTCTTGGAACTCGGGGCAGTGTTTCTGGCACTGCAAGCTTTTTCCCAGTCAGTACAGAACAAGGTGGTTCAGGTCAGAACAGACACCACCACCACCATGTGGTACAGCAACAAGCAAGGAGGCACTCTGTCTACGGCCTTGTGCACAGAAGCAATGAAGCTGTGGTCCCTGGCTTATTCCCTGCAAACCTTTCTGATAGCAGTTCACCTTCCAGGGAAGGACAATGTCCTAGCAGATGCACTGAGCAGAATACTCAGGGCCATCACGAATGGGCCCTGGATCCTGGTATTGAAGGTGATTTTTTGAGATGGGGCACTCCAGAGATAGATCTTTTACAGCCCCAGACAATCACCAGCTTCCTGTCTTTGTTGCAGACCCCAGTCTTGGGCTCAGTCCCCTGGATGCTCTGACTCTGAACTGGGAAGGAAATTTCTGTATGCTTTCCCCTTTCCTCCTCCTGTTCAAAATTATAGTCAAGGTAAGGTCACAACTTTGCAAAGTGATTCTGATTGCTCCAGACTGGGCCAGGCAGCCATAGTATGCCTTGTTGCTGTCCCTAACAGTCCATCTTCCCCGTCTCTTCCCAGGAATTACAACCTGTTAACCTCCTCTCAGGGAGGATTTGGTACCTCAACCTCAAGGCATGGCTCTTGAAGAGTTAGAGTTTGCAGATTTGCATCTGTCTCAGGGAGTTCTGGATATTCTCAAAGCTTCTCAGAAGCCTTCCACCAGAAAGACTTATAACTCCAAATGGAAGAGATTCAGCATTTGGTGTTCCAATAGGCATATCTCCCCAGATACTGCTGAGTTGCCTACAGTTCTGGATTATATGGTCCATCTTAATAGCCTAGGCCTCAGAACAGCTACTCTCGAAGTACACTTGTCTGCTGTTTCTGTCTTCCTGTCAGTAGGTAAGTCCTCCTTACTGTCATCTCACCCTGTATTCTGTAGTTTTCAAGGATTGCTTCATACCAATCCCCTTTAGGGATCCTACTCCTGCTTAGGATCTTAATGTTTGCATTGCTCAGCTTATGCAACCACCTTTTGAGCCTCTGTCCTCAGCAGAGCTTAAGTACTTGACTGGGAAAACTGTGTTTTTGGTAGCCATTACCTCTGCTAGATGCATCAGTGAATTGCAAGCCCTGTCAGTGGAACCTGATTTCATCTCTTTTCACAGAGATAAAGTAGTCTTTTGAACTAACAGAAAGTTCTTGCTCAAAGTGGTTTCAGATTTCCACATGAATCAGTCTGTCTCTCCCTGTTTTCTTCACTGATCATTCTTCATCAGGGGAGAGGAGGCTACACAGTTCGGATGTTAAGACCCCTTAGCTACTACATAGAGCGTACCAAGGGTTACAGGTTTGATTCCCTCCAGTTGTTCCTCACTTATGGAGAGGTAGGAAAGGGCAAATCTGCCACCAAGAGAACTATTGCCAGGTGGATTGTGTCTTGTATACAATTCTGCAATGAGAAACTGGAAGATTCCACCCCTCAGGCCTGAGGGCTCATTCTGCAAGAGGTACAGCTGCTTCCTGGTGGCTGCCAGGTTCTCCCTCTTAGAAATCTGTCAAGCAGCCTCCTGGAAACGGTGCATACTTTTACCAGGCGTTACTCTCTGGATATCCAGGCTAGGAGTGATGCTCAGTTTGGCACAGCAGTACTTCAGAGCCTATTCTCAAAGTAGGTTCTGTCCCTTCTCCATGGAGGTACTGCTTGGTAGTTCAGCACTTGTCAGAATACAGCAAGACTTGATGATGTTTGAAGAAAAAATTACTCACCTTAGTAATTATGTTTCTTCTAGTGGAGTCTTGCTGTATTCTGACCCCCCCCCGCCTCCCTTCTCAGAACCTGGATTTTTTGGGATGTGGTGGGCAGGACGAGTGTTGGCACCTAAGGGGTGCCTCCTTACACCCACTGTTATTCATGGGGTGATATGTTATTTCAGTTTTAATTGTTTTTTTGTGTTTTGGGTTTCCTGACTTGAGTCTTCCCTAGGGAACCCAAAAGAATATTTTTCTGCCATTTGGCTAGTAAAGTTTTTACATTTTGCACATAGAACACCTAGTGAGTTTTGCTCATAAATATCTGACTGTTGCAGTTCAAAATACAACAGGCAGAGACATCAACGAGCTCGAGAGCAACATTCTATGCCCTACATACAAAAGTTAACCCATTGTTCTCCGGGGCAGTTTAAAGGCTGGGCTAACTGCACTTGTCAGAATACAGCAAGGCTCCGCTAGAAGAAACATAATTACTAAGGTGAGTAATTTTTCATATGTTCCTCCATTCACCAGTCTACTTAAACTCAAATGTTACACTGTCTACAGTGGATCTTAATTTAAGATATGGTACAACAAGGGACTTACAGAATTGGGTAAATTTTGCAATTTAATCAAATACTGGAATTCAAACCACTAAAACCTTGTATGAACTGAATAATTCTCAGCTCTGCTGTTACCTACAAATTAGGGACTTTGTAGTTAAAAAATCTGTATGAAGCTGACATTTCTTTTAGACCAATTGAGCAAATACTGACTTTGTCTTCCCAAAGTAAATTAATCTCATTAATTTATGAGGCCGTAATGTCCATATCAGGTAATAATGTAAACCTCTTAAAACTCAAATGGGACGTGAAAACAAACTGATTTATCTCCTTAACGTTATGGAAGAAAATTGAAACACCAAAGCATGGGGATTAAAATCCACAAAACTACAACAGATACTATCTAATGTCCTACATCAAATGTATTACACTCTATATCTCCTCAATATTATGAAGCCAGAATGCTCTAAACTATGTCCAAGATGTGGAGACATGGACGGTACATTGGAAAACATGCTTATAATATGCTCCAATCTTTCAAAATGGTGGCAGGCTATACTAAATACCTTTATATGTAATGAGGTCTGCAATTTCAAAGCTGGTCTCCGAGCACATCTTGCTCTATGCTGCATGTGTGACTGCTCCTCCTAACCCAACCATACCACAACACCTATCAAGACACTCTTTACCTACCACCCTCTTGCCACCTCCACCCACTTCCTCCTATTTCTACTCCTGTTTTCTACCACACCCCTGGCCACCCCCACCCATCTCCTCCTATTGCTACTCATCTCTCCTCTGACCCCCCCCCAACTTCTTTGATAAAGCCTCTTCAGGCTGCAGCTAATCTTATCTGTGTTAGTCGTCACCATTCATCACCTTTGGGTATAGTGGCCGGAGATCATGACCCCGCGGGAGCTCTTTTTTGGATGGACAGAGTCAACACACCATCGGCGCCACCCTCTAGGCCGATGCACTGCGTGGCGCTCGTGGGTTGGCCATTATGTCTGGTCGACCCACCCTCCTGCCAGTTCTTCGTCTCCCGCCATAGAGGTCTCACCTCGTGGAAGCTCTGCTGCAAGAAGCCTGTTGCTGATCTGAAGCCTTCGGCTCCTTTATATCTTCTCGATACAGAGTTTGTCGACACCACTTTTGAATTTTCTGCCTGTTCCGTTGTCCACCACCACTCACGTCGCCTGGTAAGACTGTTCCTTTTATTCTTTTGCGACTTCAAGTCTTGTTTTTGGTTGTTTTCCATAGGTCATGTCCGGTCAGGGGCAAGAAAAGTTTGAAGGCGGGGCGGCCTCCTATGCATCCCGGTGCCCGTGTGGCCATAAGTACTCCATCACCAACCAGCATGACTGTTGCCTCACGTGTCTTGGCCCGCTACATGACATGGATTTGTGCGACGCCTGCTTCTCCATGGACCAACGTGTCATCGGAATACGTGCGTGGAAAGTGGGATGAGCTCCGCTGACTTTCGGGAGACTGGCACGCACTCGTCTGGCCAAGCCACGGTCTCTCTGCCTTTTCTCTGGGTCCCCTCCCGGTTCTATATGGATCATGGAGAAGGGAGCTTCTGCTTCTTCTAGCCTAGCTGTTGCAGAAGCCCCTTCCATGGTGCAGGAGGCCCAGTCCGTCCCTCCTGGGGATTGGGCGGGAGGCACCGCCTTGGCAGTGACCCCTTTGGGGGTGAAGACTCCCCCGGTGTCATCTCCCTGGGCTGGGAAGCCTGGGTCAGTGCCGTCCTCAACGCAGTCTGTCAGTGCCATCTTGAGCCTCGGCGACGTTCGCGATGCCATGGGGCCTGATGGCACCGTCGTCTGCGCCGGTCCGTCTCTCAGCACCATCTCTGCTTTTGGAGCCGTTTGTGGCACCGATGTTGCTGATGGCACCATGGGAGGCTGTACGGCACCGTCCTTGTCTGTTTCTCACCTCAGTGCCATGGTTGAGCATGGCGCTGTGTCCAGCTCTGGTGCTGAGCAACAACACGGCGCCGTGGGGGTTTCCAACCTCAGTGCCATCATCGGTGCAGTCTCTGGCCTCTGAGCCGCTTGCGGTGCCATGGGTCGGGAAGGTGCTGTGACAGGTCCCCGCTGTGATACTGCTGCTGTCCTCTGTGCTGTGTCTTCTTCACGCACTGCTAGCGGTGCGCATAAGGGCTTCGGTGCTGACTCTGGTGCAGTCCCTCATTCTGGTGCCCCATTCAGTCTGGATTGCAGCGGGCGTCCACGTACCGTCTGGCACAAGACTTCGGTCTCCACCTCCTCAGAGGCGGAATCTGACTCAGAGTCAGATAGGCACTCTGACTCTTTGGAGTTGGCTGCTCACGTGGACACCTTGGTAGTGTCCTCGACAGGCCGGAGCCAGCCCCCGTCTGAGGAGTGGACAGTGGCCCCCGGGTTCAGGGTCGGGAGTTCTGACCAGCAGGCAGTGGTGCAGGCCACCATTGCCCTGCAACCTGACCTCTGAGGGTTTTCTGATCCCTCAGTGGTGGTACCCCCTCAGGTGGTGTGCCTGGATCACCCAACTTTGAGGCAGATCGGAGCACCCACAGGAGGGGAGGGTGTTGCTCTGTGGATAGTCCCTTTGGGGACTGATCAGGGCTGCCAGCTGCCTAGGCTGGCTTTTTCAAGGAGAAGGGCTCATTCGGGCTCTGAGGGGTCGAGGGGTAGGGGTTCGACATGGCGACCCTTTTCTGGGACACACCCGGGTTCTGGAAGGAGTCGTAGTGCAGGTTTCTGCCCTTCCTTTTCGGTTTCCTCAAGAGGGCCCTGTTCTTTGGAGGTAGGGGACTGTCCTTTTGGACTGTCATGGCCCCGGTCACCACACAGGGGGGATTCTTCAGAGCGCAGCCTAGGCAGTTGCAGTATGGCTGACCAGCTGTCGGCTGTTGAGTTTCTGGAGCTCCATCTTCCCTTGGGGCTCCAGGTGCGCTCTCTGGCCCAGGCAGAGGACAGCCGATTCCTGTTGTCGGCTCTGTCCCCTCTCCTCTGCAACCTTCTCCTGCTCTCCAGGTATTCTTGGTCCTAGTGGACCTCTCTCCTGGGATCAGTTCAGAGCTGTGGCTGCTCAATTTCCCTCTTACACCATAACTATGGACAGACAGGTTTTTCAACCTCCCCCTGAGCAGCCAGCTTCTGAACTCTTGAGGTCCTCTGACTCTTCATCCCGCTCTTCTGGAGGAGAGGAACCATCTGTCCACATCTCCCCAGCTGCTGATCTCTGAGTATCAGCGATTCCTCGTGAGGATGTTGGAGGACCTGCACATCACCCCACCTATGCAGCACAATCCAGAGCACTCGACGCGTGCCTTTTTAGGCTATTTTACTGTGGACACCCTTGTGGTGCCCCCCGGCCTGCTCCCTTTCGGGAGGCATCGTTGCGTTTCTGGCAGAGACCCTTTTCCAAAGTCCGCAGCCCAAGGGATCTCTGCCAGAGGTATGTGCCCCAGTCTCCAGGTTCTATGCCTCATCCTCAGTCAGGATTAGACGAGGCTGGGCGCTCTGATGGGCTTGCGCCCTCACCATGACTGGCCCCCAGATCAAGATTCTTTGGATTTTGACTTCTGGGGGGAGGAAGACTTTCTACTCGGCACAGTTGCTGCTCTCTGTCAGCACATCAGACCCACTACGCTACCTATGATAGGTTCCTGTGGTCCAGGTTAGATCAACTCCTAGCCGCTATGCCTGACACGGAGGTAACCAGACAAGCCATTGCACTCTCTGCACGTGGCCTAAACCTAGCAAGGCACCAAGCAAGGGCATCTTGTGACACCAGCGAGGTAGCTTCCAGGGTCGTAGGGACAGCGATCTGCACTAAGCGGATGGCATGGCTGCGTCTTTCCCAGTTGTCGCCCTTGGCCCGGTGTAGGGTGATTTCCTCCCCCTACCAGAGAACCCATCTTTTCTCCCGTAGTGTGAGACTGCGTCTGTCAGGGCAACTTCCTACTTCTTTCAAGGAGTCCCCATCTCACTCTCCCCACTCTCCGGCCTCCCCAGACCCATGAAGGTTCTCTCTCTCTCTCTTGGTGTGCCACCCACTGAGAGCTAAGGGACTTAGTCGTTTAGGTTTAAGCCCCCTTCGGGGGGGATCACAGTCCCACCCTCCATCCCCCTGGGGCCTCAGTCTCTGGGTCCCCCTTCCTCTGTGTGCCCTCTCTTTCACCCACCTCCTTTCTGTTGGTCAGGGTGGGGTGACCTTCAGTGAATAGGGGATGTTTTTCTCTAAGGAGAGTGGCTGGGGTGGGGCACTCTTCCTCAGCGCCTCGCTCCTCCCCATGGGGTGGGGTTGGCAATTGTCCCTTTTCTGCTCTCTTCCCTTCTCCTGTCAGATTTACTTTAATTCCCTTTGATTTCCTTACCCTTTAGACACAACCTCAATTTAATTTAAGAAACTAGTTTTCTTATGCCAAAAATTTGATTTTGGGGTGGGGGGTTGTTCCCTGTATCCTGTCTTTTTTTCCAGAATAGCCGATTCTGCTTATGTTGGGGTTATTGCCAGTGATTCTGTGCCTTCTGGCAGTTTAGCCTTCTGGCTACTCCTTCGCAGTTCCTATACAATCCAGAGACAGGTCAAGGTTCCAGGGTATGTTCCCTCTCTCCCCCCCCTCACATCCTTACTTCTAAATTCCCTAACCCTCTCTCCCTCCCTCCTCCTTTTCTACTTCCAGAGATTGGGGCCCCTCCCAATCCCCTTAGTTTTTCCAGCTTTATTCTGTGTCCCCAGTCATTTATTTCTCCTTTAAGTTTGTATATCCTTTATCTGTCCCTTGGACTCCCTTGTCCCTCCCTCCCTCCAAACCTTTCCCTTACTCTGGCACTCAGAACTGGCGAGAGGGCCGGTGTCTACCACACACAGTGGCCAACCCGGCGGCGCCACACGGTGCGTCAGCCTCGAGGGTGGCGCAGATAGTGCGTCGACTCCGCCCATCCAAATAAAAAAGAGCCCACGGGATCGTGACCTCCAGCCACTATACCCAAAGGTGATGAACGGTGACGATACACAGAAAGATCATAATTATGGTAGGTATGTAATTTTCATTTTTTGCTGCCTTCCCACACCCTGGCTCAGTCTCATTTCAACCTTGAGCTGCCGTCCCTAGCCAACAGTCTTGTCTAACTTGCCCATTTCTTGAACTGACGCTGAAACCTCCTTGAGAATTTCTAAGCTCATGGAATCTAAAGTATATTCTTCGTTTATGAAATATAATTCTGTGTATATAACCAGAGTAATCCTTATCCTGTTGAATCGTTTTCCTTGAAATTATATTTTATACTACAGAAGTGTTTGTGAAAGTACCTAAGTGATTGCTGTTATTTGTTGTATTTTAATCTGTCTTGTACCTTGTCTGACCTGGAACCTTTGTAAACAAGCCTATGGCTCAATGGTATTTAATCCCAAACTGAAATAAACAAATATATGGGACAATTAATAAACAGCTTGCAAAATTCCATTTTGGATGCTATTACACTTTGGGGCTCCACTCAAAACATTGTTCATAGTTTTGCATTTTGTTAAATATTGGCATAATTCCAACTTTGTAATACTGCTTAAGTGGAAAGACTCCCAATTTCTCATGGATAAACTCAATGACATTAATCCATAACTTGGAGCAGGTCCATTATCAAGCAGTAAGACAAACAAATATATTGGAAAAAAACTGGAACCCATTCTCTAACCTGCTGAAAACTCCAGCAGAACACTAAATAATCCAACCAAAACTGGTAATAACCGTGTTTATTTTCATCCAGAAAATGGTGGCTTTGGCTTCTTACCTCTCCCTCTATAACCAAGGTAATACATTTTATTTACTTTATAAAATATAAATATACATGTTCTTGATCACAGAATCTTATACTGTTCCTACCTATAAATATTTTAATATATATGTTTGAAAGTGCTCCTTAACTGGTTAAATAAGTGTTCTATTTAAATGCCTTGTACATACTGATGTTAAAAATGACAGTGTACATGTATTGATTATTAGTTATTAATAAAGCATTTTGAAACCAAAAAAAAGGGCAGGCTAATGAGGGGGAGCTGAGTTCATAGTTGTTGAGTGATGAGTGAGTAAGTTTCAGGAGGAGTGGACCTGTGAAGGCTTGGGAACAGGGGAAGTGTATGTTAGAGGCAGGAACATGCATACCTCTCAACTGTACCACATTACGAGGAACGTTCCTCATTTTACTTCACAAAAGCTCCCTGTTCCACATTGTGAGGCTTGTCCCATATTCAGTATTAACATTTTAAAGCGAAAATCTGTAGTAGACGATGCAAAAAATATATTATTCAATTAATAAGACTTTCTGAACATAAATGCAAACATTTTGACAGTGTTCTGAGCATCTTAGGTAAAGATTTGATTAAGTGTTCCACATTTTGCTCATTTGTTACACATTTTGAGAGGCAGTATTCCACATTTGGGAGACAAAAGGTTGAGAGGTATGGGAACATGTAGGGGATGTGAAGTTATGTAGGAGGGAGGAGAGGGTAGTTACTGCCTAGTAATAGTAACCTGTCAGCTGGTTACCATTTATGTGCTCACAAAAATTAGACTGCAGACATTTAAAGAGAACAGGAAATTTCTGTCAACTGACAGTAGTCAGTAATGTTTCTATTCACGGAAGTTAAATGAATGCCTCCAAACGATCCATGTTTAACTGTACCTAAATAAACACTGATGAGAAAATTGTGTTTTCAATTGATTTCTTTTTATGGACAACATTCTGTGCAGTTCTCTTCATGGAACCAGTAATTTGGAGTTTTGACTGTCTTGGTTTGTGCGCAGGATGCTAAAAGTGAGCTGTTGGCCAACCTTATGAAATGGGTTTGAAAATTGCTGCTTCTTGATTTGGCTAAATAAGTTCTGAGACCCATACGTTAATTCTCCACAATCGTACAGGTTGAAAAAAGTTTGACAGTGGGATATGGAATTTGGGCAACACACATACAGAATTCATGAGCGACTTCAGTCATTCCTGACTGCCATCACAAACACAGCTGCCACCTTTACTTGTATATAAAAACCATCAATTAGGCCCTAAAAATAAAAGTTGCTTAACTTAGAGAAAATAAATAATTGAATGTTTTTTCCCCTCATTATCTCTCCTTACACCCATAAACAAATTTGAAAAATCAAGTGCGGTTCAATGGTTCCATTTCTGTTTTTTCACTGATGACCATGAAAAATCTTTCTCCTGACCTTATTAGTATGCCAGAGAATTCTCTGATGTTTATAGTACCAACTATAAAATTGAGGCTGTGGCTACACTTGAGGCCTATGTGTTATTTTCCTGTGGAATTCTGCAGAATTTTGAATTCATGTATGCCGGGGGTAGTTGCTGAAGAATTGTGAATTATTTTATTCCATTATAAACAAACACACCGTGTAATGAATGTATAGGCAGATGACTGATGGGTAGAAAGCATCAGTGGAGGAACTGTTTTTACTTTTTTTAAGCAATATTTTAGTATATTTTTGTATCTCTTTAACTTTTAAAGTGTTCAGTTTGCCAATCGGCTGGCCCAGTGGCACTGAGGTTTGAGGCGCTGGACGCCTTATCTCATGCCACACCAGCAATCCAGGTTCAGGAACAATCTTGGATCGTCTGAGAGCCGGCATGGGGGGAGGGGAGCAGGACTGAGCAACCGAAGGCAGCTCTCCTCTCCCATGGTGGTCATGGCCCCCCCATAGTTCTGCACCCACCGGCTGGAGGTCCAGTGGGTAGCATGGATGGGAGGGGGTGGCAGTGTAACAGGAGGGCATCCTGTGTCGCTTGCATGCCTCCACACACTCAAGCCCGGAGATGGGGAGAAAAATAGGGGAAAAAAGCAGATTAAAAATATGTATGAAAAAAAATTGCCTATCAATCCATTGTACAAGCACAATAAGACACTTTGGGGTGTTGGTTGTGCCACACTTCCAGGGACTGAAGACACTCAGCTTGCAGCTTCATGCCGGACTGCACACCCTGGGTGTGTGGTAAAATCAGCACAACCAATCACCATCGTGTTGTATTGTATTGTTCTGTACAGAAACCATAACCAGTTAAAACTCCAGATCATTGGGTCCATGAAGAGAAGTATAATAGACTGCTGTCCATAAATACAGAACTATGCAAAATACAGTTTTTCACATACTTTTTATTCATGTACAGTTAAATATGGACCATTTACGCTGGCCAGATGGTGCTGAGGGTTATGGCGTTGGATGCACACCTTGCACCACACCAACAACGCAGGTTCGGATGAGGAAATGGGTTGCCAGTGGTTGGCTGACGGAGGAGAGATTAGAGCATCCTGAGGACTACTTTTCCTCTCCCAGGAGGGAGGGTTTCAGTGCCCTCGCGTTAGCCTGGCCCTTAGCGTTGGCTGGGAGTAAGGCAGCCAGGAGACTGCTGAGCTGGGGAGTGGTGCCTGGCAGCATTCCACATGCCAACGCATGTGTGGAGACATCTGAGCAGACACTGTAATCGCACTTGAGGGCAGAAAACAGCAAAATTAATTCCCGAGCAGTCGCTGACTCCCTGCCACCCAGTAGCCCTGCACCTGACAAGCACCCAGACCCTGCTGCCTCTGCGTGAAGGTAAGACCCCAAAAGAAATCGGGGTGGCGGGGCTAGAGGGCTGCTCAGGCCAGGAGAAACGCACTAACTGCAAAAAAAAAAAAAAGGCAAAAAACAAATATATATGTACCAAATCATTAAGGAGAATGATTATAATTTCTGAAAATAGGAACACTATATAAACTGCTACCAATTAAAATAATTTCCTGTACACTATTTATAAAATTATTTCACCAGGTGGACATACAGAGTTACAACAGTAATCTCATTACAGTTGCTAACTGGAGGAATGGAGGGGTAACAAGGGTAGGAAAACACTATGCAGCGGTCAAGTAAGGCTGTAAATATAGTAAATGCTACACAGAATTATAGAATATTTACAGTAAGAGGTACAGAACACCAGCAGGGGTGAGAGTATACGAAGCGTATAACAATAGGAATTTGGGACATTCACAAATAAACAGGTGCAGTCACAGCGGGATGCAAGCAGAATTTTAAAGGATTGTTTTACGAAGGGAAAACTGTTATGGGCATACACTCAAGGCTAGGATGTTGCATAACTATGTGAGTCTATAGCAGCCCGCCGCTCTTACCCAGTACTGTGCCCAGCTGAGGCGGAGGATTCCTGGCAGCCATTGCTGCAGTCACTGAGGAGGGGGTTCCGGCAGCCATTGCCACCCAGCAGAGAAGGGGGATTCCTGACAACCGTTGCCACAAGCGCTGTGTTGGGGTATTCCTGTGGCCATTGCCGCATCTTCAAAGTCCGCATCTGTTGCCACTTGAGTGCTTGCTCGGCTCCGAGGAGCCAATCAGAAGGAGGGGCAGGACCTTAAAAAGAGCAGCTGGGGTATAAAGCCACAGCCCACCACTCTTACCCAGTACTGTGCCTGTAAAGAAAATTTTACCACCCCCTCGACCCTTTCAGTGGTCTGTAGGTCCCTTGTGATTGGCCAGGGGAGGGAGAGGTGGCGCATATACATGTAACGGAGAAACGGCATTATAGCTTGAGTAGTGAGTAAGTCTCTGTCCCTATGGCAACATCTGCACCTTTTGGTGGAGTACTGTTTATGTGGGGGAAAAAAATCAGGAGAGAGCTCGTCAGGATATTTAACTGTTCTAGGCTTTGAAATCTTTCAGTGCATGCTTAGTAAATCGCGGTGTCTTGGGTATTAACTGTACTTTAATGTATTGAGTGCTACATGTTAAGTAGAATCTCTGGAGCAGAGAGGCAGTGGTTAGAGGAACAGGGAAAGGACTGGCAGTACGAGACTGGGGCATGCTGGTGAAGGTTACTATAGAGGGGCGAGTGGCGAGCATAGAGGAGATTGGTGGCAGAGGAGGGGAGAAGGGTACAGGGCAGCAGAACGGTAGAGGGGCAAAGATGTGGAGAATAGTGGGCTGTAATGGATGTGGGGTGGCTGTTTGGATGAACATGCTATGGAAGCTAGGGGGATGCCCAGTTTGTCTAAGGCTGAGGATACTGGAGGCAGAAGTGCAGTGACTTGGTAGGGAACTAGAGAGGGTGGGGGGAGGGGCAGAGAACAGGAGCAGGATGGCCTCCTCAGGAGGACGAGCATGATTTCAGTTCTAGAGAGTAGCATGAGGCCTAAGCCAAGAGATGGGAAGAGGTCTGGAGTGCAGGGGCCATAGATAACAGAAGCACGAGCAGTGGGGGAGGGGGAGTCTCGGTAACAGGAAGGAACCAGTGCATGGCAGTATAGCAGTGACAGAAAATATGTTTGCGATGCTGGCTACAGTGGGGGATGAGGATGCAGGGGATCTCTGTAAGGGGGCAGGAGTAGGAAGGGGAGCAAATGCCTAGGGGACAACATTTGGCCAGAGGAAATGGGCAAGGTTAAGGGGAAGAGGAGTCCGGCAAAAGGGATGGACATGGGAAACACAGCAGAGGTGGGGGAAGGGTGGAGGGGCCTGGTGCAAGGAGGCGTAGATGGCGATAGAGCCACGCTTTGGGGGAGGGGCAAGTCAGACAGGGTGGGCACTAGGGGTGGGGAGAGATGGGCTGGGGCTGGAGGCGGCACAATGGGTAAGGATGGTAACACAGAATTACAGGGTGGGGATGCAGATGAACAGGCCTGGGTGGACTCGAGCAGTTCACGAGGAAAAAGGAAGGGGGTTGGGAGGAGAAATGAGAGGTGGGTACTAGTGCTGGGAGACTCCATACTGAAGGGAGTCAGATGGCGAAGTATAGGAGAACGGCATAGTCGCATATGGGTAGAGTCCGTACCTGGGATGACAGCAGGCAGGGCAGGATGGTCTATTCTCAAGTGCACAAGAAGGGGAAGGCTGAAACCACATGTAGTGGTGCACTTGGGGCTGAACAACTTGGCGGGTGAAATAGTGGTGGTGGTAAGGTAGAGGTTCAAGAAACTGTGGAGGTTGTGTGAGGAGGTAGGGGGATCAGTGGACTTCTCTGAGGTACTGCCAGTGACCCGTGCAAGTATGGCAAGTAAGGGTAGGGTAGAGGAGTTCAGCACCTGACTGGGGGAATGGTGTCGATCCAAGGGGTACAGGATAGTGAGAGGCTGGGGCAGGGAGGGGCATGGGGTGTTAAAACAGGGGATAGATAAGTACATGAGAACAAATGTCAATTTAAAGTAAGTGGGGGGTGGTGAGTGGGCAGCTGGAAAGTAGGGTCTCCGAAGAGGGGAGCCAAAGGAGTCTACCCCCCATATGAGCAGGGATGGATCCAGGGTGGGGTAATGGAGTGGGTTAACAAGGGTAGGATAGGATGTAAGGAAGAAAGGAAGGGGATCATCTTAGAAGTTATTCTCCTCGAATGCTAGAAGCCTGGGGAACAAAACTGCTGAACTTCAGGCTCTATTGGGGGGGCAGTGGACATAGCTGCCATCACCAAAACATTGGCCAACCAATACCAGGACTGTGACCTAATGATCCCAGGGTATAGGATCTACAGGTAGGATGGGGCAACAGGGAGGGGTGGTGATTTATGTGGCAGAGGGGGATAAAATATGCAAGGGAGGAGGTTAGAACTGAGGCCTTGTGGATGCAGTTCCAGGACACACATAATAGGGCTCTCAGGATGGGGGTGGTGTACAGACCCCAAGCTCGGGGGGAGGACTTGGATAGGGAGCTAGTGCAGCAAATTAGGTAGGTTTTTGGAGAGGGTAATACAGTGATCATAGGGGACTGCAGTCTGTCAGGAGTGGATTGGGGTACCCCAGTCACATTGAGTGCTAGGGAACAGATACTCCTGGAAGCATTCCAGGACAGCTTTCTAGTACAGTTGGTTACCGAGCCGACTAGATTGGGAAATATGCTGGATCTAGTTCTATCCAACAGGGAGGCTGTAAGGGGAGGTGGGGTGGAGGACCCATTGGCAGGGAGTAACCACCGATGTGTGTGATTCACACTCAACATAGGCAAGTGAGGCGGTAGGTACAAGGATCAGGGTGGTTGACTTCAGACACGCTGACTTCAGAAGGATGGGTGACATCCTAAGGGGTACCTGGCAGGTATTCAGCCACACTGGGATGAGAACCAGAAATGGGGAAAAATCAAATTGAGGCTTGTAGAGGCTGCTGGACATGTATGCCATGGAGCAAGAAAGGAAGGCTAAGAGGCCAAGCTGGATGAGTATGGAAGTTTTAGATAAATTGACGTGAAAAAAGCAGCATTCAGAAGATGCAAGAAATCCGGGAGGGTGGGAAGGTAGGGAAGCGTATGTGAAGACGACCAAAGAAGTTACCTGGGGTGTTAGGGCGGCCAAGGCATCCAGGAAACTGAGGCTGGCTCAGGGCATCAAGGATGGGGAGAAGGACTTCTTTTGCTACATATGGGAGAGAAGGAGCTGCAAGGACCAGATAGTGAGGATCAGGAGGGATGGGGGTGGGCAGAGAAAGGAGCAAAACAAGCAGAAGCACTAAATGAATACTTCTGTTCCATATTCACGAAGGAAAAGGGCAGTCAGCTACTGCAAGGTGGGAGAGGGGGTGAATGGCTGGGTAATCACTGGGGGCAGGGTATTGGAGGGGCTGAGGGCGAGTAAGGCACCAGGACTGGACGGCATGCACCCCAGGGTGCTGAGGGAACTGGCAGAAATACTGCCTGGGCCACTGGTGAACTTATTCAGTACCTCACTGGACACAGGGTGCGTGCCACAAAACTGGAGGATGGCCCACTTCTGTGCCCCTCCATAAAAGTGGCCCTAAGGATGAACCAGGCAATTACAGACCCATAAGCCTAACGCCTAATCATGGAGAAGCTGATGAAGACAGTCCTGAAGGAAAAGCTGGTGACATTTCTGGAGGACAGTGGACTCCAGGACAGTCATCAACATGGGTTTGACTCGGGAAGGTCCTGTCAGACTAACCTAGTTGAGTTATTATGACTGGCTAACAAGGGAATTGGACAAGGGTGATACGAACATACGAAGAAGCCAGCAGAAGAAGCCTATTTGGTCTATCACATCTGCTCGTATTGCAGGGTCCACAGCTTGAGCTAATGTCCCTGCCCTACCTCCCCACTCCTCCCATCCTTCCTACCCATGATTCTTACCTTCCCCCTATGCCTATCCCAGCCCCTCTTAAAGGTGCCCACTGTCTTCAACAAGATGACCCCTTCCGGCAGCGCATTCCAAGTGCCCACAACCCTCTCCATGAAGAAGTCCCTCCTGACTTCCCTCCTAAACTTCCCACCCTCCAGCTTAAGACTGTGCCCTGTAGTGTTATGGTTGCCAAAGAGACTCTCCTTATCAACCTTATTTACCCCTTTCAAGTACTTAAAGGTCCCAATCATCTCTCTCTCGCCTATCTTCCAGGGAGTACATGTTCAGTGCCCTCAGCCTCTCCTCATATGCCTTACCCTGCTGACCCACTATCATCTTTGTAGCCTCCTCTGGACCTTCTCCTGTAGGTTAATGTCCTTTTGAGGTGTGGCACCAGTACTGAACTCCATACTCTAGATGTGGCCTTACCAGTGAAGTATACAAGGGCAGTATAACCTCCTCTCTCCCACTACTGATCCTCTAGATATGCATCCCAGCATCTTGTTTGCCTTTTGCTGCTTTCTTGCACTGCATGGAGTGCTTCAGGTCACTAGTGATCATCACTCCCAGGTCATTCTCCTCCTCCTCTGATGCAGATACTCAGACTCCACCCAGGTGTAGTACTCTGTCCTGGAATTCTTGGCTCCAATATGCATAACTTTGCATTTTTGGCATTGAAGCCAAGCTGCCAGATCCTGGACCACCTCCCCAGCTTTTCCAGATCTTCCTGTAGGTCCTGTGTCCCCTCAGCTGTGTCCAGTCTCCCGCAGAGCTTGGTGTCATCTGTAGATAGGCACATTTTGCCCTTTATGCCATCCCCAGTGTCATTGATGAAGATATTGAAAAACACTGGTCCCAGCACAGAGCCCCTGTGGAACCCCACTGGTTACCTCTCTGGTACCAGATAACTCTTCCCCACCCCACCCCACCCACCCTCTGGGTTCTGTCCTCAACCAGTTTTTCACCCATCTGACCATTCTTTCCCAGCCCCAAGATCCACCAACTTCCTGATAAACCTTTTGTGGGGCACAGAGTCAAAGGCCTTGCTGAAATCAAGATGGAGGATGTCTACCCTGGCCCCTGTGTACTATCTTAGCGACGGTCAAAGAAGTCAGCCAGATTTGTTTAACATGATCCCACCCCCACCCCCATGAACCCATGCTACCTCGCATCCTGGAGACAATGCTCCTCTAGATATGCCACCAATCTTTCGTTTAGTGTGGTCTCCATAAGCTTGCCTACAATGGAGGTTAGACTGACTGGTCTGTCATGCTGTGGATGCCATAATTTTGAACTTCAGCAAGGCCTTTGATTTAGTGCTGCATTGGAGGTTGCGGGGAAAATTAAGATATGTTGGGGCGGGACTAAGATGATTAACTGGATGGGGAATTGGCTAGGGAATACAGCATAGGGTAGTAGTTTGGGGGGGTGCTCTAGTCTCCAGGAGCAGTGACGAGTGGGGTGTCCCAGGGATTGGGACTGGTGTTGTTTGGGATATTCATAGCAGACATCTTGCATGGCATCAAGAATAAGATCAGCCTCTTCGTGGATGATACCAAGTTGGGGGTGATGGTGAGCGACACAGAAAGATAGCAGGGGCTGTAGAATGATCTGAATAAACTGGAGAAGTGGTTGGAAGAGTGGCAGCTGGGGTTCAGTGCTAAAAAGTGCAAGATGTACTGCACTTCAGAGCAAAGAACCCAGGGAGGAGTTACCAGCTGGATGGAGTACAGCTGGGTATCACCAAGGAGGAAAAGGATCTTGGGGTGGTGGTAACTGGGGAAAATTAACTTGGAGCAGTGCAGGAAGGTGGTGGCAAAGGCCAACAGGATGTTGTGGTGTATTGCAAGAGGAATATCCTCCAGGAACAGGAGGTGATCCTCCTTCTCAGTGTGACTGCTAGGCCACACTTGGAGTACTGGCGCAGTACTGGCACCTTAATGTAAAGAAGAATATCTGATTACTGGAAGGGTACAGCACAGAACAACTAAGATGATCCAGGGACTAGAGGACAGGCCATACAAGGAGAGGCTGAGTGAGTTGAATATGTACTCCCTGGAGGAGAGGAGGGATCGGGGGATATGACTGAGAACTTTAAGTACTTAAAGGGGATTAACAAGACAGTACAGAAGGGCTATTTAAGTTGAGGGGGAGGGGGGAAGATTTAGGTGGGAAATGAGGAGACAGTTTTTCACAGAGAAGGTTGTGACAGAATGGAACACTCTGTCAGAGGAGGTGCTATCCTGTAAGACAGTGGGGGGATTCAGAAGGGGATGGGACAAGGTGAGAGTAGGGGATTATTGTGAAGGGGGAGGGGCAGCTGCAAGGTAAGGGTGCTAGCTGCACACTCGGGAAACTTGATGAACCCGCGTGGCCTGTTTCCGATGGCAAATTCGTGTGTTTCAGATAGCGGAAAGCAAGTTGACCAGACTCTTTTTGTACCTGGGAATGAGGAACCAGATTCCTGTATGGGAATTTAAGTTGTGCCCAGAGTTAGCAGCAGGGATAAGCAGGTTGTTTTAAAAGCTGGGAGTTTGTTGAGCCACTGTTTAAAGGCAAAACAGTACTATAATCAGACACTGACTGCAAAAACACTTTTCAGATATTTTAATAAGTATCCATACATCAAGCAGAGATCCCCCAAACCATACCCGACTTTTCACCCAAGCGCGTGGGCTTCCTCAAGGCAGAGGATCTCATTTGATTAATAAAAAATCAAAATTGCATCACACTGCATATAGGCATGTGCCATCCTAGGGGGGAAAGCGGGAAATATCCACACTACTTGAGAAGCACTTGCAAAAATCCGCTTTATTAAATTGTAAAATCACATACTGCCAAAGCATTAGGTCGAACAAACAACCTCGACTGGTTTCACACTTTGTGCATTGTCCAGAGTATCATCCTATGCTGTTCAGCAGTCCATGTGATTTACAGAGAGATTACACTTTCAAATATTCCCCGCATTCTATATTTATTTTGTCAATAAGTTTTTATTTATCATTCTACATAACAACATATATTCTAATAATGGTGACAATACAAGGAAAATTATCATACATTTAAAGGGAATTAATCCTTCATACATAACATTTTATCGTTAATATATCAAAATCTAATAATAAACTTATAATTTAGTTATTAAAACTTATTGTAAATATTTGAGAAATTCCTTGAAATAAAATTAAACATAAATCTAAGTATTATAGTACCAATAGAATTAAAATGAGATGGATCTAAACTCATTTCTATAGATAATGTCAACTAATTTCATCAATATTTCATAATAAAATTACAGATAATACTTTAGCGTTTAAAGATAACCTGAATAATATGTGCATATAAAACATTCTACAATCATTTGTAGTGGGGGTGGAGAGGGTAAGCTTTAGATAAGAAGGAAGCGATGGTAGGCCTACTGTCACTCATCGTGTGTTTCAGCCTTACAGTGGCTATCTAATAATTCTGCCAATCATTGCAAAATGTTAGAATGCCAGGGTTGAATAAGAATCTCTGTTATTAATTCTATATCTTAAAAATTATATTTAGTAAAATAATTAATTATACTGATCATTGTGGACTGGTGAGAACCTGGAAATGTTGGTCCATTTTCTGTCAAGCCTTTTGATGTCTCGTTTAAAGTTGGAGCTAAATGTTCTGTTTTTAAGTATATCAATAATATTATTTTTCCATTCATTTATTGTTGGTATTTTATCTTCCAACCAGTATTTTAAAATGCCCTGTCTGGTGGCCACTCCTAATAACATGAGGGTGTGTTTTTGTTAATAAGTCCAGGGAAGTAGGCTGGCCCGGTGGCACTGAGGGTTGAGGCACTGGACCCCACATCTCGCACCACACCAGCGACCCAGGTTCGGGAGTGAGCTCGGGCTGCTGGGGGTCGGCAGGGGAGGGAGAGGATGGAGCGTCCTTTGGACAGCACTCCTCCTGGGGAGGACTGGGGTACAGTGATCGGCGTAGCCTGTCGCCTAGCAGAGGTTGGGGGCTGACATGTCGGGTCCTGCACATAAGGGGTCGGAGGGTGGAGCAGCCGGCAGGCTTGCGACGTGCGGACATGTGCGTGGTGCACTTCGTGACGGCATTGTACGCCCCACCTCCATAACCAGAACAAGGAAAGGGGCGTCCGAGTTATTGCGCTTGATGGCTATCTGATCGCTTCAGCGCCGGTTCGGGGGATCAACGTGTGGATCCGGGTCTCTGTGGGGAGCTATCGACCCCTGCAGCCCCACCACGGGAGTAAGCTGCTGGTATGTGGAGACCGGTGCCGACTGGGCAGCAGATGGATGACAGGATGCGCTGGATAGGAGGGTCAACTGGGGCCCCAGGGAGAAAAAGAGAAACCAAAAAAATAAGTCCAGGGAAACGTGGCTAAAAATATCCACTATACACATATTTACTGTCATATGGCTATAAATTGATGGAGAGTTAACAAATAAAGCTTTAATCTCCCTCATAGGTTTTGAACTAGTGGATAGTCCCAGAACATGTGTAATAGAGTACCATTTGCAGTTTTACATGTATGACAAGTTGGAGTAACAGTAAGACCCACCTTGTATCTCTGATAAAGAATATAATAAAGATTGTGTAGTGTCTTAAAATGTACTAATTTAAGATTTACAGTACTGAAATCTGAAAGGTGCCGACCAGATTTTTTTTTTCCCAACCCCAGTTCTCGGTCCCTTTCTCAAGTGCCTGAGACCACCAGCGTATTGATTCCATTGATGAACCTGTGATTAGGTCAACATATAATCTGTATAGAGAGCATATAGATGCTGACAAATGCAAGCAACCCAGGAGGGACCTAGAATTGTCATTAAGGGGAACAGCCACGTCTAATCTGTTATTGATAATATTCTTTAAGACTGAACAGAATCCTAAATCAATGCGAGGGATATCAAAATGCAGTGTCAATTCATTAGCTGTAAGAAATTTACCATTTTTTATTATGTCTTGTAAATGGAGGACTCCCTGAGCCTGCTATATTGGTTTACTTGGTAACCTACCATCTAGTGTAAAGTTAGGGTTTTTCCAGATTGGCTGACTCGGGGATTGATTTAAATTTAACTGAAGCATAAGGCATACTTGTTTTAATTGTCTAATGGAGTCTGAGATGATTTTGTTATTTAGCAACCTGTTTGGTTTGGAGAATATCAATGATCTGAGGTCCATGTTCTGATTATCTACTGTTTCTCTTTCAATACATATCCAATCAGGGACATGCTTCTTCTGAAAGCGTCTTTCCTACCAGGAAATCCAAGGAGTCCTAGCAGCTAAAAAATATAGATAAAAGTCTAGAGCCCTTAGTCCTCCCCTTATTCTTTGATCTACACATCTTGGCGTAAGCTAATCTTTCATTTGCCCTCCCAAAAGTAGCTGGTAACTTGTGATGTTATACCTTGAATCCATCTTTTAGTAAAACTACATGGTATCAACATAAATATGTATAAGAGCTTAGGTACCTCCCCATAACCCTAATGGTAATTTATTCCATTTACACAAATCTTCTGTGATCTTTCTTTTAATGTTACTAGCATTCTTATGTAGAATTTTATGTAGAGTATTGTATATTTTAATACCTAGATATACAATATGATCCTTTTCCCAATCAAGGCCCAGAGCGGTGATTTCTTCTTTATGACCGAGCCTATTGAGAGGAAGAAAGTTTGATTTGCTCATATTGAGCTTATATCCTGAAAAGCGACCAAATACGTGAAAAATGTTTAATATTATCGGTAGAGAATTAGATGGGTCAGACACCATTAACATAATGCCATCTGCATAAGCCGCTACCATATGCCTGTTACTTGCGACTTTATCTCCCAAAGTTTTTTGTACGAGTCCACTTTTCTTTTAAGAGGGTCAGTTGTGATGTTGAATAGTAAGGGGAAAGGGGGACACCCTTGTCTGGTCCCTCTGTTAGTGGAAAAGAATGGAGAAATTACCCCATTCGTCACCACAGCAGAGCTCGAGTTATTATACAATATTTTTATCCATTCAAGGAAGGTGTCAGGCAAACCATATAGTTTTAATGTTGAGAAAATGTGTGACCAAGCAATTCTGTCAAATGCCTTTTCAGCGTCAAGTGACAATGGTCCACAAGGTATTGTGGCCTTATTTGCCGCTTGTATAACATGCATTGGTTTCCTGGTGTTGTCAGCAGCCACCTCTCCCCTTCATAAAGCCTGTTCGCTGTTTTGAAATAAGTGATGAGATAACATTCTCCAATCTATTGGACAATACTTTGGGCAATATTTTGGTATCTGAATTGATAAGAGAAATAGGTTGATAATTACTGCAAGAGAGGGGATCTTTCCCTTGTTTATGAATTAAAGTAATAAGGCCTCTGGTCATTTCACTCGAGAGGTGTCCAGCCTTCCTAGATTCATTGAATACTTCAACCAGAGTCTGCGCTAGTTCCTTGTCAAATTTGTTATAAATGTTGGAGGAATATCCATCGGGGCCTTATTCTTTTTAGTCTGTGTTATTGCCTCTAGAACCTCAGGCACCTGGATTTTAATCCCTAACATATCCTGAAACTGGGGAGCTATTTTTGGGATATTCAGGCCCTCGCAGAATTCCTCTAGTGTGTTTGTTCTTTTGCAGTTTTCTTTCTTATAAAGGTCTTGATAGAATTTTCTAAATTCATTGTTTATTGTTGATGACCAGAAAGAATGTTTCCTGAGTTACTACATCTGATGGAAATAATGTTTGTTGCCTTTGTTTGTCTCAGTCTTATTGCCAGGATCTTGGCAGCCCTAAGACCGAATCCGAGTAATTTAGCCTAGCCTTCCTTATTGAAAAGATGGCTTCACTTCTTAGTGTTTCACTGTGTTCAATTTTTAGCTTTGACTATGCATTCCAAGCTGCTGGAGATTCTGAAGTAAGCAATAGTTTTTCTTGGTCCCTAATTTTTTCTAGTGTTTCCTTTTGTTTTTTAATATTTTGCTTTTTAAGGGCTGAGGCTTCACTAATTAGAATTCCCCTCAGATAACATTTAAGACAGTCCCAAGTAATACTCCAGTAAGTGTCAATAGGGTTGTTTAATGACGTGAAATCTACTATACTAGTTTTGATTTATTTTCAACAATGTTTTCCTTTTCAAGAAGGAAGTTATTAATTTTCCATCTCCGCGTCCCATGTGGGTTTGTTGATTTTTATTAAAAATCAGTGACACTGGGTAATGATCATATATTACTTGAGCTTCTGTCTCTGCCTTGATCATTTTCCTTACCTGTTCCCAGGGGAAAAGATCTGATCAATTCTAGAGCCTGACAAGTGGCATTGGGACCAGAATATAAAGTCTCTATTATCAGGATGAAGTACACGCCAGGCATCAATTAGCTGTAAATGGTCTAAGATCAGAAAGTTCTTTGTCAGCCTTGCTCCTACGGATTCTAGGAGTGGACCGATCAAATGTAGGATCTAGAATACAATTAGTATCTCCTGCAAGGAGAATGGTACTATCTAGTAAGCCTTCAATATTTGAAAAAATTTGCTGGAACCTCTCATGAGCAGGATTTGTAGGAATGTGTTTATGTATGTAACATATACTATTTGCCAACAGATTAGGCCTTCACGTCTATCGAGTCTGCTCGAACTAGATCCTTAGTTGGATGCCGAGACCCTCCCATCCCTTGTGTTCCAGAAACCCCTATCATCCATCCCCACCACCCGGACAGGCCATCATCTGATACATCCACTTTCTGTGTCTATCCCACCTCTCTTGAAGCCCTCCACTGTGATCTCTGAACCAGCTCACCAGGCAGTGCATTCCAAGGGTCCACCACCCTCTCAGTGAAAAACCTCCTCCTCTTTTCCCCCTCACCCTTCCACCTTCCAACTTCAAACCATGCCCTCTGGTGATACCTCCCTGCTTTAGTCTAAAGATCCCCTCCATGTTTGCCCTATTTATTCCCTTGAGGTACTTGAAGACCTCAATCATGTCCCCCGTCTCTCCTCTCCTCCAGTGAAAACAGGCAGAGCTCCTCAAGTCTGTCCTCATAAGTCAAATCCCCTAGCCCTCGTATCATCTTTGTTGCCCTCCTCTGTACCCTCTCCAGGAGCTGTATGTCCCTCTTCAAGTGTGGTCTCCAGTACTGTACACAGTACTCAAGGTGTGGTCTAACCAGTCCATTGTACAGCGGCAGAATCACTTCCTTGCTCCTAGAGGTGATCCCCTTACGATGCATCCCAACATCCTGTTTGCCTTGCTAGCTGCTCTCCTGCACTGCTCAGAGTTATTCATACATGTATCCACCATGACCCCTAGGTCTTTTTCCCCTATTGAGGCCTCCAGCGCCTCCCCTCCCAGGGTGTACCTGTGTTTAGGGTTTCCACGACCAAGATGCAACACCTTGCACTTGGTGATATTGAAATTTAATTTCCATGTGTGAGCCCAGCTTTCCAGGGTGTCCAGGTCCCCTTGCAGGGCCAACCTCCCCTCTTCTCCCTCACCTACTGCTCCCATCTTGGAGTCATCCGCGAAGAGACTCATTTCACACCCTATACCCTCCCTGATGTCCGATATGTATGCATTAAACAGCATCGGAGCCCTGTGGTACCCCACTACCAACCTCTCTAGGGTTCGAGAGCTCCCCACAGACCACTACTCTCTGAGTGCGTCCAGCTAGCCAGTTTTCAATCCATCTGACCATCAAAGGGCCTACTCCTAACCCCATCAGTTTCTCCACCAGCCCATTGTGGGGGACAGAGTCAAACGCCTTGCTGAAGTCCAAGAATAATACATCCACAGGCTTACCCCTGTCCAGTTCTGATGTTACCCATTCATATAACTCCACAAGGTTGGTTTGACATGATCTACCTGGCACAAACCCATGTTGCCGACTATCCAGACCTCCCACCTCCTCCAAGTGCACCCCCAATCGTTCCTTTAGTATACTCTCCATTAATTTTCCCACCACCGAGGTCAAACTGATGGGTCTATAGTTACCTGGTACTTCCCTCGACCCCCCTTTATGGATTGGTACCACATGTGCCTCTGGCCAATCCCTAGGTACCCTCCCTGTCTCAAGTGACCTGCTGAAAAGCTCTGCCAGGGGTGCAGCCAGTATGTCCGCCAATTCCCATAGTACTCGCGGATGAATGCCATCCGGCCCAGGAGATTTGTTTTTCTTGAGGGCTAACCACACCCTTTTGGTGGAGACAGCATCATCCGTCCCCTCCACCTTACTGGTCTTTTTATCCTTATCCAGATGTGACACCCCTTGGGTACCTTTCCCTCCCTCTTGCTCCATTTCTGTTGCTCTGATCCCTCTCTGCCGCTTCTATCCCTTCATGCCTTGCTTTGTAGATATCCCATCCCCCTCCTAGTGAACACAGAGGCAAGTACTCGTTAAATACCTCTGCCTGGTCCCTCGCCTCTTCCACCCACCCTCCTTCTGATCTCAATCTGCTGAGATGGCCCTTAGTTTTCTCACGCTCCCCAATGTACGGAAGAAACCCTTTTCCCTCCATGTATCCCCTGTGCCAGCCGCTGCTCTTTTACTGGACTTTGCTCCCTCACCGTGACAGGTGACTTTTCTAGATGCAAGCTGGTACATTTCCTTATCCCTATCCCCTCTTGTTGTTTTATATTTTTGTAGGTCACCTCTTCTTTTCTCTGACTGCTACCTGTACCTCATTAGACCACCAGCATTGTTTATGTGACCTTGCTCCTACGCTTTCAACTCAGCGAGATCCTGACTGCCTAATGAAGTCCCCGGTTTATGACCTCCCATCTCCTTTCCACACTTGTCGCTGAGGTAATCCCCTTCAAGTGATCCTTGAGAATATTTCCCATGCCCATAAAGTCTGCCCCCCTGAAGTCCACTGCCAGTGTCCTAGATCTCACCCCACCCCCATGCTTATTTGAAACCAGACAGTATTGTGGTCACTCCCAGTCAGGGGTCCTGTACAACCATGTCCCTTACCAGATCCCCATCTGCCAGAACCACATCCAGGACATGCCCTCCCTTGGGCTCCATCACATGCTGTGTTAGAACACATCCTGGAATCCATCCAGCAGCCTCTGCTCCTTGGCCACCTTAGAGGACATGGTTCCCCAGTTGTACCTGGCATATTAAGGTCCCCATCAACACACTCCTTCCCTTTTGGTCCACACTGGCAATGATGTTGTCCAGCAAACCATCCTCAGAACATCACTCATCCCGGGGCCTATATACTCCTAGCTTGACCTTATCTCCTGCTGGGGATCGTAAGGTGACCCATAAGGCCTCCACGTTTCCCTCTGCCTCTTCTACCATATTAATTTCTATATCATCTCTAATGAACATAGCCACTCCACCCCCTCTGCTGTCCTTTCTATCCTTCCTAAGCATAGTGTACCCCTGTACATTTAGGTCCCAGTCATGGTTTTTGTTGGCCCATGTCTCCGTGACCGCCGCCACATCCACCACCCCCCCCAAACAGCATGGCCTGGAACTCTGGCAACTTGTTTCCCAAGCTCCTGGCATTTACTAACACAACCCCACCCTTATCCTGATCCTCTTTCGAACCCACCCAGATTCCTTATACTTCCATCCTCCCCTGCTCCTTCTGAAACCTCCACCTCCAGTCTGCCCCCCTTGGGCTTGAAGGCTACTCCCTCATCTGGAGGAGAGGGCTCTGGTCACCCCTCCCTCATCCCTTCTCCCCTACAAGTTTAACCCCACCTTTCTTGTATGTAGTCAGCCATCCCCTGTTTAGGACTTCCTTCCTTCCCTAATGGGGCAAGATGAAACCTGTCCTTGCATATAGTCCCTTATCCTCCCAAACTCCATTCCAGTTCCCTAACACCCCAACCCATTCTCTTCACCTCCTTCCTGAGCCAGTCATTAACCTCTGTAAGCTTCATTTTTTCTCCACTGAGGCCTTTGGTACTGGCAATATCTCGAAAAGAATGTTGCATCCATCATCGACAGACTCTGGCAAGTTCTTGGAACCTTGCTGATTTCCAAAATGCTATTTCCTCTAGATCATTAGTTCCCAAATGCACCAGGAACCGGTTTCCCTCCACAATCCCTAACCATTTCATACACCATGAACTTTGCTCTGTGCACTGTCAGCCCAGAGATACTCACTACCTTCACCTGGCTATGGCATCCACCCCCGTCCCTCCCAATGGATACCCCTAATCATTGAGTCTCCCAGTAACAGAACCTTAACACCGCCATCATCCTTATGGTTACCTCCACTATGCCCTCTCAGCCCCTTCCCCCCTTTATTCATGATCTCAATTTCATGGGAGTCTTCCTGCCTTATTAGAGACCCCTTTGTCACCCTCCCCTTTCTGCCTCCCTTGCTATTTTGCCCACTTAACTCAAACCCCCTCTGAATAGGTGTCCCCTTTAACCCTCTCTTATCTGAACAATTTATCCTGGCCCTGATGGTTTCCCCTTCCCCCACACCACCATCCTCCCCCCTTGTAATAGTACCCCTGCCTCCAGAGGCTCTCTGTGGGTCCCCTTTAGCTAGGGCCCCATCCTTGGTACTGACCTCCCTGCTGAAGGGGGGCTCCTCTCCCACCTCCTTGTCTCCCAGTTTCTCTCCAATCATGCTCTCCTCCCTCATGTCTGGAATATGTTGCATCTCTCCATTTGCTTAACATATATGTTTCCCCTTCTCCCTCTGGGACTATGTCTGTCCTTTCCATAGCTGGTCTGTGATGCCCTATGGGTATCCAACTCCCTCCCCCCGGCCTCTGTATAAGTTTCCTCATTTCCACCAACCCCTTCCTCCCCCTCTAGGTTGCTTAGTAGCTCAAATTTATTGTGACACTTTATGTCAGCCTCCATCAAGTAACCCGAGTTTCCCCTGACTGCATCTCTAAACTGACTATCTTCTTCCTCTCTTGCACTGTTCACCTTAGGAGCTCCCTTCCCACAGTCTGCTGTTTTAGGTTTCCGCACAACAGCCTCTCCTGACTCTTCCCCCTCCAGTCTCTTTGTTTTCAGATTGTTCACCCGCTGCGCTTTCCCTTAGCATCAACTTCCCTATCTAAGGGTCCTCTGTCCCTAATATCCCCCCTCCTGCTTGCTGTAACATAACGTCCTGTAATTTCAGAGTGTTGCCCCAGCCTCCCCTAAGCCCCACCCTTCTGCTGCCCATATCCACACCCCTTATCCGTGGACACCCACCCCAGCTCCCACAGCTTACTCCTTAACTAATATACCTCACTCCTGATACAAGATAGCTGTCTACAGAGTGGGCAGCCTCCCTCTCTCCAGGCCCAATTTAGAATTTTTGCCATCCCACAGCCTGTGCAGCCTACAACCCTTCCGAAGATGCCTGCCATGGTGGAATATGGCCACCCTGATTATCCCCCTCTGTTTATAGTAGCACACCCCCTTTTCTCAGTCCCTTTCCCCTGGAGTACAGTTTCTCTCTATACTGACTGTAGTTATTTACAAACCCAATTTCAACCCCACCAATAAAGTTCCCAAGTCTCACAAACACATACAGTCGAGTGTGTGTAGTAGACATCAGGTACCGTATGATGTCACAGGCCCACCAGCTCCTGTTGCTTCAATTTCAGTCCCAAACAGAAATACTCAGCCCTTCAATCCCAACCCCAGTGGCTTTTCAGTATTTAAGAAAGCATACAAAACAGGATGGGTGGGAGGGCTCTTACCAAACACCAGGCAAACAACACATTTAAATTTCCTCAATTATCCCTGCAAACAACTATCCCAAGCCTCCAAAGTTACAATATCACAGCCAAGTAACAGTTCTAATTCAAGGTAATAATTTTTAACACATAGAACTAATTTCACTTACAAACTATTCAAATATTTTGGATTCAAAACATAATATAACTCCAACCTCTTTCCTACCTGCCTGCTGCTAAGCTCCCAAGTGTATATATTTATATATAGTGTGTGTGTCGCACGCACGCACACACACACACACACACACACACACACACACACACACACACACACACACTCATTCAGCTTCCTGTTAACTATTAAAAAGTGACCTTCAGGATCACCCATCACTGTACAGGGTGTAAAGTGGACTACTCTCTTGATAAGTATAAGCACTCCTGCTTTTTTTTTTTGTACTGTTTCCAGCTCCAAACACCTGTCCCACCATTCTCTATGCATAAGCAAGTAGTGTTCTTTTAAGGTGGTCTTTTGAGAAAAACAATTGAAGGGTTCAAATTCTTAAGGTGTCATAACATTAAATATCTTTTAATTTTGTGATTTTAGACCCCTGACATTCCATGTGATCATGCTTATATTATCCACATTAGCCATCATAGAAAGGAACTGAGTAAGGGATATTGTCTGAATATTTAAAAATGAGAGGGAGCTATAGGTCTGTCCATATCAAGGGGAGAGAAGGGAAAATTAGAGTAGGAAATAAACTGAAACAATATTTAACTAAAACGTTTACTAATCTACATAACACAAATATGCTGGGCCGGATATTCAAAGGGGACACAACCCTTTTCACCCGTCGGGATATTGAGAAGGCTGCCTGGCGCATGCGCCAAGTCCTGATCTTGCCGGGCAATGATAATACATCTTGGTGCAGTTGCGAGGCATGCCCATGCATATGCACACATCCCGATATCTCAGGGGCTCAAAGTTGAACTTGTGCCGGTAGGAGCAACTCCGGCCACCCATAGGGTGGGCTGCTGTAATCTGGGCGCAGCACAACACAGCCACCCAGCTATGGATGGCTGCCTGCCGCCCAGAACACCGTCCCACAGCACTCACCAACCCTGGTGGTCTGGTGGAACCCCTCCCACCTGTGGCCACGATCGCGGCATATGATAAGAAAGATATCCCTGGTAGTCCTGGTGGTCCCCCAACCCGATTCCCCAAATAATGGCATTATGAGATTCCTGGTGGTCTAGTGGACCCCCTCCCCGGTGCCGTGATCGCGGTGAAAACCTGTGTCGTAATGCTCGGTGCTCCAGTGACAGCCCCCCACCACACAGATCCCATTCCCATCCTGCACCCGTCATTGGCGGGCGGCTGCATCCGCCTGCATACTGCCCGGCCGCCCGCGAATGACAGGTACATAATGGGCTGGCAAGCCTAGTGGTCCCCAGTGTGGACCAATGGGCTTTGCAGAACGCTACTACTAGACACTCCCAAAGCTGTATATTTGGGACTGTCTGGTACAGTATGCCCTACGGCTTGCCTGAGGACAACCTCAGCCCGTACTGCGCCTGTCATTCGGCGGCGACGCGAACATGTGGCGGGGATACAACCATCCTGACCCGAAGAGGAATGGTGAGCATTGGGTTCTGTGGGTGGAGTGAACTACCACTGGATCACCAGGGCATTACGATATGCTCACAGCGATAAACGTAACAGCGAAGTCCGCAAACCGCAGGACTCTCATAATGCTATTGACCGAGGACTCGGTGGGGGGGGGGGACCCATAGACCACCGAAATGGGCTTGTTCAAACTCACTGCAAGGGGTAATCGAGGACTGGGGCAGTAGAACACTCAGGGTTGACTTTGTTAACATATACTGCTTGGCGGTCGCTGGCTACGAGGCGGGGATGCCCGGGATCCCTCAGCACACATCATGCTGTGCAGGGTGCCAGGTGCAAGTCGCCAGCCTGCCCTGTGCAAAGTAGTGCAAATGGGGCCATATTGACATACAAATAGCCCCATTTGCACCTTGCCATGTAATATGGCCACATTGCATGCCCCTGCTAGAATGCCATAGAGTGATGTGCCTAGCACAACTGCACTTGTGCTGGCGCCTCCCGTGTCCCTATCAGTGACTTCCACCGGCGCAGTGCCACTGCACCATGTGCGGTTGTGTGCTTGCCCATGCCATATTCAACAGTGCTGCGCCATGGCACAGCACTGTTGAATATCACCTGAACCTGGCGCTGCGCATCACAGTTGCACTGCGCTGCGCCCTGCCTCAAGCGCAGTCTGAATATCCGGCCGCTAGATACATAAATATATTTCAACTCTCCAGCCCACGTAGAAGTAAGAAGTTGTAAAACTGGTTTGCGCCAAACAGTTTTGTTTCTTAAAATTATTACAGAAAATAGTACAATAATGTACACTAAAACATTCATCCAGTGCATTCCTGGATGACCTAACAATGGCCTCCTCCCTCCTCGTATAACCAGATAATCTTAGGTTAGAAAACCCTTTGTAAATTCCGTAAAAATGGCAGTCTGCTGAAATCCGTCTTAGTGGTTATTAAAATGTTGCCTAAGTTATTTTATTAATGTTGACAATTGAACATATCACTTCAGCATCTGAACAAAAAAGCCCCCAACCATCAGTTGTACATAGTCTGTTGCTAGCTTTCCATGGTAGTGTTGATACCTATATTAATTAATTGTATTTTTAGTGCCAGAAAATACTTTTCTAGGTGGTCTAGCATGACTGTTTGTCTACTATATAACATATAGACCAGTACCAAGCCACATGTGAAGTTTTAGTTCCATTGACAACATGGTGGGAGTCTAACAATGAGCCAGGGATACATAAAATGGAGAGAAAATTAGTTTTCGTTCTTAGCTATAATTTGTCTAACCTAGCCTCATTCTTCATTTAGTACACTGCCAAATATTTAAAACATTGAATTATATTGTAACGGAGAGACACTAAACATTCCCTAAGTTCCCCATTAACATATTATGCTATACTCTAGTGGGTAGATATCATGTATATGTAAGACAAAGTCCCCCCCCCTCACATAAACACTTCAGTTGTGTAAATAAATCCGAAATAGTGAGCTTACCACAGGCGAACTTCCATGCTGTTCTTAGCTGATGTGCTAATTGAGGTAACAAAGTCATCACAGTGCCCTTGGTGATATGACTGCAGTACAGAATGCTGAAATATACCATGCAGTTTAGAGATTGTGAGCCCCTCCCGCCAAAAACAAAGAATCATATTAAAATTCTGGAAGATGTTTAATCTTTCCTGTTAAACCTCGTTTTTAATAACAAAATTCTATCCCAGTTATATTCAGTCTCCATTTTCACCAGACTCCTGCACTTAGGTCAGAGTAATGACCCATTGTGCACTACCTGCATACGGACATCATGTATAAAACCCAGCTCGGCGAAGGAATGGGACTCGAGACAGATCAGCCTTTTTATCAACTTTAAAAAGGTATGTGTTCCAAAATAGCCACAATAAAAAAAAAAAAAAAAAAAACATGAGTAAATGTATACTAAACCAAAGGATATATAAAAAAAGTGCTCAGGAACATAGAGAACAAAAGTCAACACACGGGAGAATTTCAAACAGCTGCCCCTCCCCTCCCTACGGAGAGAGCTGTTTATGTTAAAGGATGCAATACAATCTTTTTTTTTTTTAATTTTTTTTATCTCAATACATGTCCCGTAGTGTACCTCTGTCCGGGACACAGTTACAGGTTTGGGATGTTGCTGTACCAGAAAACCCCTCTGCATCACAGATCCCTGCAATTTGTGCTGGTAGCTTCACTCTGTCCCCTTCTGCCTGTGGCAGTTCAGACCCAGAAAACTGATGCTGTCGATATTAGAATGTGCACTAATATATAAATAATTATCAGCACACACGTACACCACAGCAATGTCCATGCCATACCAATAGTTTCTATTAGGGTCAATATTTATGCCAAAGCATCAGTAAAGGGCAACAGAACTTGCTATAGTGGGCCTAATATTAATTTCATATATAACAAAGGGACTGATAACGCAGAGTTATGCCCATACAGCTAGTATCAATAATCCGCATAGAGAGGCAAGCGAAACAGCCTTAAATATGTAGTTTGTGTTTTCCAATTAAACTTTCTCCGAGGACAGGTCATTAAGGACTGAGGTACCAGAAAAGATAATCTCAGTGTTTGTGTTAGTAAGATCCCAGTGAATACCCAAACATTCAGGCAGACCCAAAGTCATAGCCATCTCAGAAGACACAGTCTTTAAGCATGTTAAAGTGAGAAAAAAACAATTCTTCTAAGTCTTTTCATATGATCTATACCTCATGTAGCACCTTTACTTTACTGTATAGCAAAGCCCCCCCCCACCAGCAGCTGGCATTAGAGCAACTTCAGTATTGAAAATCAAACGACTGAACTAAATTAGGAAAGTCTCTCTTGAGTCCACTTTTGCAGCAGAATAACCATGATCTTCTTTTATTCCTCCAGGGATCATATCTTAAGAAGAGTTGGAAAACAAGCTGCACCTCATCCTAGACTGCTAGCCTTTTTTTTTTTTTTTTTAATGGGAAAGAAAGCATCCCTTTTCTGGAGAGTTTCAGGGGCAAGGTAGTTAGATTTTCAGTTTGCAACCCTCAAATATTGTGTTGTTTTTCTCTAAGAGCCCTTAGATAATAGACTTTCTGTTGAAAATTGAGGAACCTGAGCACGAAGGCTCTTGGTCTCTCTGAGGCAACAGGTTGAGCTTTTAGAGATCTATGTGCTCTTTCAATCATGTAATATTCAGTGTTGTGTCCGCATGTTCTAAACCTTCTCTTAGACCGAAAATTCTTAGATTATTCCTTCGATTCCTGTTTTCCAAATCCTCAGGCTTGCTCTCCAGTTTAGTGACCCTTCGACTACCGTTTGCTCTCTCCTTTTGCTCTTTACAAATGCTATCTTCTAGACTACTTGTTCGTGCCTCTACATCTGCGGTTTTTTGTTCTGTGATCAGCAAGTACTTGTCTGACTTCTTTTATGTCTGCTGCCACATCATCAAGAGTTCATTTCAAGCCTGCTGTTTCAGACATGAGGATGTCAAAGTGGGAAATGTTTAACGAAGTCTCAGCAACTGTGTTTTTTTTGTTTGTTTGTTTTAGCTAACCCCCATGTTGGTCTTTGGAGCTGCTGTCAGACAAAGGAAGTGGTCCTTCATAGTACTGATCTCAGATTTCACCTCTAGGATTTTCTCCAGTATCCGTATTGTTAATGCTACAAAAGTTACTGTTTAAATAGCTGATCTTTTACTTCCCCCTTTTGTTGAAGCTGGATATGTGAATGTGCTATATTTATTTATATAAGTAGCAGAGGGGTCTTCTCACTCAATTAGAGACAGTGGAGGAAGTAGTAGACAAGAGTTATTAGAAGGTGATTCAGGCGACCTGTCTTTGCTGCTGTAACGCGCTTCACTGGGCCTGTACGCTAGGAGGCTTCAGGGCTTTTACCGTGTGAACTGTGAGAGCGCTGTTAAGTTCAAATGAGATAAAATACCAATCGAAGTACTAATTATTCCACTGCTTTATTTATTTTGAAATTAAATAGGGTCTCGTGATAAGATTTTACTTGAATAAACTGTTTACAGTTTCGAGGAGGAGGCAATGAGACTCGGTACAGAATGTCACTGACTGCTGCCATACGATCAAATCCATTCTATATTTATATATTCATGGGATGAAGTTGGAGGGAGGGCGACTCAGAGAAGCGTGAGGAAGAATTTCTTCACAGAGCAAGGTGGTGGACAAGTGGAACACCCTGCCAGAGGAAGTGGTGGGGGCTGAAACAATCACGGATTTAAGAACACATGGGATAGACATAAAGGAATTCTGGAGGTCAAGGGTAAGGGGCAACAGATTTCTTGGAAAACAAACTGAATTTACAAGCTCAAATGGGCAGACTGGGTGGGCCATAGGCCCTTATCTGCCGACACCGTCTATGTATCTATGTATAACCTCTAGGAGGAGGGAGGTGATTCTGCTATTATACAGATCGCTGGTCAGACCTCACCTGGAGTACTGCGTTCAGTTTTGGCGCCCTTACATAAACAAGGACATTAGATTGCTGGAAGGGGTGCAATGCAGAGCAACAAAGATGATCCAGGGTCTGGGGGAGTTACCATATGAGGTTAGACTGAGGGAGTTGAACATGTACTCTCTGGAGGAGAAGAGGGATGGGGGGATATGACTGGGACCTTTAAGTACATGAGAGGAATAAACAGGACAGGCATGAAGAGACTGTTCAAGGGGAGCATGGGAAGAGACACTCTGGATCACATGGGACTGGAGGTGGGAAGGTTTAGGAGGGAAATGAGGAGGCATTTCTTTATGGAAGGGGTGGTAGCAGAGTGGAGCATACGACTGGCAGAGGTAGTGACTTATAAAACAGTGGGATGCTTCAAGAGGGCTAGGATAGGGCAAAGGGAGGGTCATGGGAGGGTAGGGTGGCAGGGCAGCTGCATAGTAGGGTGCTAGCTGCAAAATCGAGCAGACTCAATAGACCAAATGGCCTATTTCTGCTGGCAATTTCATATGTTTAGATGGAAGCATTCAGAGTGAGGAGGGTAGAGTTCACAAATTAGGAAAGTGGAAGGAGAAAGCTGCTTTGCCAGAGTTGGGAGTGCGCCAGGAAGGCAAGGAGCGAGCGTCACGTATTTGGAGGTGATAGAAGTGTGAGGGGCAGAGGGGAGAGGAGGGAGACTAGGTAGGGAGGGAGTGTGCTGAACCAATACTTGGCAGAGAAGATGGAGGTTAGAAGAACGCATTGCTCTATCTCAGCTTACTTCCTTTCTCAATGACTACTCCTTTTTCACGCCCTTCCAGTCTGGTTTTACGAAACTGCACTCTACTTCCACTGCCCTCCTTTGGATCACTGATTCCATACTTACAGGTATGGAAAAAGGAATGACTACTGCCATTTTTGCTGATCTCGCTAAGGCTTTTGACAGTGGTGCATCCCCTCCTACTGGACAAATTTAAAGCTGCAGGCCTTTCTAACTCTTTAGTCAGCTGGTTTTGTTCCTACCTTAGAGGCAGGTCTCAATCCACTTTATCTTCACTTCCCATTAGCTCAGGTATCCCTCAAGGGTCTATCCTGGGTCCTATTCTCTTTTCAGTATTCCCAAATGACCTCCCCTCAGTCTGTTCCTCTGCATCCATTCATATGCACAATGAAAACAGTTCTTTTTGCATCTGGCTCGTCTCCCCGTGACCTTACCTCCTGACTACAGTTTGATTTTTTTTTTTATTTTTTTTTTTTGCATAATATGTTTATTGAATTTTTCCACCATAAAACAGAGGTACAATCACATATACTCCATACAAGTCAATAACACATTGATTCAACATGTACCTAATACCCCCCAATATCTCCTTATTTCATCAATTTATTAGTTTATTCATTCTCCCTCCCCTTCCCAAAAAAAGGGTTATTTTTAATACCAAATACATCTCATATTCATTGACTCTGTACATTGCTAGTTTGTTAAAAGCACTTAGTCTCTCATTTGTTTACCCTCTACCTTATCCAGCCCAGGATGCCTTCTCCCTACTCCGGCTCACTTTTAACAACCGTCCCTCAACCTTTCTAAACATTGAGCCATTACCTCCTATTCCGATTGGTATTCATCCCATGCCCTCTAGTCCTGGAACATCTTTTTCGCTTAAAAATAGTGTATTCCTGCACCCTGTTCCTCCTGTGAAGATACTTGTATGTGTCTATCATTATCCCTCTCTCCCTCCTCTCCTCCAGGGAGTACATGTTCAGTTCCTTCAACCTGTCCTCATAGGACTTGTGATGCAATCCATGCACCATCTTTGTTGCCCTCCTCTGATCCTTCTCTACCCTGTCTATGTCCTTACATAGGTAAGGTCTCAAGAACTGTACACTGTACTCCAGGTGGGGCCTCACTAGTGTCTTGTACAGTGGAATTATGACTTCCCTTTTCCTGCTGGTGATGCCCCTGCCTATGCATCCCAGCATCCTATTTGCTTTACCTGCTGCCTTGTCACACTGTTTCCCTGCCTTGAGGTCATCAGAGATGATAACCCCAAGATCCCTTTCCTGCTTGGTGCATTCTATATCCTCACCCCCCAACTGATATATTGTGCAGGGTTTTTGTGCCGTAGCCATTGTCTTGCACTTCCTTGCATTGAATTTCAACTGCCAGACCCCTGACCATTCTTCAAGTTTCTGCAGGTCCTTCTCATTCTGTCTACACCCTCTGGTGTGTTTACTCTATTACAGAGCTTTGTGTCATCAGCGAACAGTGAAATTCTGCCTTCTAGGGCCTGCGCAATGTCACTGATGAAGATGTTGAATAGGACCGGACCCAGCACTGATCCCTGTGGTACCCCACTGGTCACTCTTCTCTCTGTGGAGTGACAGCCATTTACCACCACCCTCTGTGTCCTGCCACCCAGCCAGTTACCTACCCACCACACTACTGTCCTGCCCACACCCATACCCCTTGCAATACAACCCAGCATCTTGTTGGCTACTGCTGCTTTCCTACACTGTACCTATTTGTTCACTGCTTCCGGTATGAGCAACCCCCAGATCTTTCTCCTCCTCAGTCACAGCTAGCTGCACCCCCCTTCCCAAGATGGTAGCTCCTTTTTGGATTCTTTGCCCCGAAATTCAGCATCTTGCATTTTGTGGCATTGAAACCAAGTTGCCAGATGTCAGACCATGTCTCCACCCTTGTTACATTTTCATGCAATCCCTGCCACCCACCCCCGCCCCTTGGTCATTCAGCACTGCTCCCATCTCAGTGTTGTCGCAAATAGAACTGATCTTGCTATTTATGCCTACCGAGATGTTTGCAGTAAATACCAAATAACACCAGCCCCAGCACTGACTCCTGTGGGACCCCACTTGTCACTGCCATTGGGGATAATAATTCTCCTCCCCACCACCACCTCTGCTGCTGTCCTTGCAACTAATTCTCCACCCATCCCACCAATTTGCCCCCACCCTGTGCTTGCCAAGCTTACATGCTAGTCTCCCATGTGGCACTGGCTCAGATGCCTAACTGAAGTCCAGGTACAGGACATCCACTGCATGCCCATTGTCCATTTCCCTCGTCACCCATTCATAGTACACTATTAGGTTGGTCTGGCAGGATCTGCCCTTGACAAAGCCATGCTGCTGACTGTCCTGCACCCACTGACCTCCAGCAGGGTCACCAGCCTCCCCCCGGGATTGTTTTCCATCAGTTTCCCTACTATGGACATGAGACTCACTGGTCTGTGTTCCCTGGTTCGTTTTTGGGACCAATCTTATGGAGGCGGAACCACGTGAGCCATCCTCCAATCCTGAGTACACACCCAGAGTCCAGAGAGGCATTAAACAGGCCTGCCAGGACCTATGCCAACTCTTTTAGTACCCTGGGGTGTATGCCATCCGGTCCCAGTGCCTTGTCCACCATCAGTGCCCCAAACCCCTGTGGCACTCTTACCTTCTGTGATTTCCCCGTCCATCACCCCCTCTGATCCTATCCTCCCCCCAACCTTGGGTATTCCCCCATTAAAAACCGAGCAGAAGTAGTCATTAAGTGCTTCTGCCTTTTTGCCCCCCTTTTCCACCCATTTCCTCCTTCTTAATCCTTACTATTTGGTACTCACTACCCCTTTTCTCGCTGATGTTCCTGAAGAAGTCCCTAGAATTCCCTTCACTAGCTTGAGCTCCTTTGCTGCCTCTACTTCCTGGTCACCTCCTTTGCTTCCTTCAGGTGGTACTCCTGTCCTCCTCCCCCCAGTTCTCCTGTACTCCTATAGGCTACTCTTTTCCTCCTCACCCTATTACACCCTTGCTCATCCAGCTCGGTTTCTTCACCCTAGCCTTTTTACTTTGGGCCTTGCTGCACAAATGTGTTACCTCCACTATCCCTAGCTTAATGAGTTCCCACCTCTGATTCGTGTCCATATTAGGCTGAATTCTACCTATTCAAAAGGACCTTATTGCACGCGTCACTTCCACCCTGCTTGTGCCCTCAATCCGTCTAACCCTTCACTGTTTGCCATGACCCCTACCACTGTATTCTACAAAAATTGGCCGCCCTCCCCACGACTTCTGCTCCTATGTGAGCTCCTATAATTTGTTGCAACCACTTGTCCTGCACTGCACTTTGACCCTTCTACTAGGTCGTAATTCCAGCTTCTTAAACACTGCTGCTGATGTACTTATAAACTGTACTTTGCACTTACCACCAGGAAAATCCGAGGTATCTTGCTCCTTGGCACTGTTTTAACTGCACCTTGTTACTCACACCTGCCTTGTACACAGGCTTGTCTTGATACCCATTTTCCAGCCAGTAACCTCCGTTCTGTATTCTTGCCTGTCTCTTGTATACTCCCTATCTCTGTCAGTGTCATTTGTCATATCATAGTCTCGTTGTGTACTCTTTTGTCTGGTCTATCACAATATTTTTTGTTGTATTTGATGTATCTGTATCTCCCATTCCCCGGTGCACCTGGAATCAGCCTTGGCTCAGTGTGCCTCTCCCGGTTATCAACTTTTAAATAAATAAAAAAAAATATATAGCAGGGGTGTGTGTGTGTGTGTGTGTGTGTGTGTGTGCATATATATGTATGTGTGTGTTATGTATGTTTTATATACAGTATATCAATTATTATTCAAACTCAAAGGTAAACGGAAAACTGTTCTCTTAAAATTATTATGCAAACATCATATTTCATATAAATATCCACAGTGTAGCCCATCTTCCTGTAAATAGTTTTGGTAATCACCATCAATGTGTCACTCCTATTTTCTTGTTTAACACGTTTGTGAACCTCTAAGAACCCTTATACAAAGATTTCTAATACGTTTTCTTTATCCTATCCAACAATACCTTGGATTTTCAGTGTTTTATGATTAATTTGCAAAAACCAGTATTTCTTGAGCTTCTGTCCAACAGCCAGTCTTACAGATTACTAAGTTTATTATTTGCCAGAAGTTCAGTGAAAGATAGTATATATAATTCTGTTGTTGCAATCATCCATATGTATTTATACTGGTAGTAAAATTGGCAGGCATACCTGTGCTGTCAGGCTCTTTTCAATTAGCAGTTATTCATCCTACAGTGTATCTGTAAAACAACATTTTTTTTTGGTTTTGCTTCATATGTCCTAAAGTAATCCGATTTCAAAAGCGTATGTGGGACAGAACAAGAAATGCATTTAAACCGTGTACCTCCTAATTCTTCATGTTTCATTAGGTTGTAGATTTTCAGTATCGGTTTTCATGTAGAAACCTGTTTATTAAAATGACATTGCTCATACATATGTCCATTTAATGGCTATTTTGCATTGTACTGCCTTAACTCTTATCGTTTCACGACTGAAATTATTTGAGATTCACTCACCATATGTACAGTAGTATATGGCTTGTCTCTCCCTGACAGCAGGTGGAATTAACTGTACTAGACACTTTATTCAGTGCTGTTTTTATAGTGCTGGGCTGGAGGCGGGAAGGGCATCCTGCAGTGATCACCCATGGACATCCCGCATCAGTGATGATGTCACCACATCCAAGTGCTCGTCCCTATTGGAGCCGCCAACCATTACTAAGCAGCATCCAGTGCTAACTGGAGAAAGGCTGTCTGGGATGAATTTGGGTCCTTCTCTGCTGGTGCATGCTTTCTGCCACCAAAATCCCAGCTAAAGTCAAAAGTTTTCCATATTGAAAAATACAAGTATATACTGCCATGAGGGCATAAGCTAAGTCTCGCTGAGCGGCAACAGAGTATACTAGTTTTGATCTGCTTATGCATAGGGTGTAATCTACTTCTAAATAATAACTGTGCCCTGTAGCCGTGTAAATCCAGGGGTCTGCCTCCTCTAGCTCCGCAGTTGCATACCTGTAGTCTCCCTGTTCAAATAATATTTTTTTTTTAAATGTTTAATGTGAGTGTGAGAATACGGTAAGGTGGGGGAGGGGGCCAAGGCAAAAAAACTAAAAATGGTAGCTTTACACATTTTTCACAGAGCAACAAATACATAAGAAGCTTATTCAGTCCTATCATATGCTTTGTCATGCCACCGTACACGTGTAAGTGCCTACAAATTCAACGACGTGAATTCTCAGCTTGCTGCTTTTCCCGCCTCCCATCTCTAGCCATTAGTAGTCATGCAGACCCTTCCTTAATTAGCATGATCAGAATGCTGTTTTTGGGAGCAGGGCTGCGTTGGGAGCTGAGCAGCTTTCAGTATCCCGAAAGTGACAGTGGGGTAATGCAAGTTAAATTCCTCTTAAATATCTACATAACAAATTCAAATTAATTATGTGCGATTTAGGTCCTCGAGCAGGCAACTCCTTGCCATAAGTTGCCTGACCCGAGGGCATATAGGTGTCAGTTGTTGTTTAAAATGATGTGCTTATTTTAACTTGTCTAGCCTAGCAAGATGATCATGGATAATTTATAAACCTGCATCACCGCTTTTACCAGGGAAGCAGCAGACACCAGTAATGAGCAGTACAATAGAGAAGGGGAAAAATGATTATACCATTAATTAGCTTATGAGATTTAGAAACTGCGTCCTGGAATGGAAGCGTAACATAGAAAGGACTACTCCGCCACAACATTCACTCTAAGCTTGTCTGTAGACATTAAATCCAGGAAGAGAATGTCAGTTGAAGAATTGTAGCCAGCTGCTATGTTTCGAGAATAAATCAAGAGGAGGACTGGGCCACCACGCTCTGATGAGATCAGGAGCAGACTGCAAATGTTTATGTGGTAGATGTGGAGACCCCTAGGTAAAGGAGTAGGTGCAACAGAAGCGGAGGTGGACTGCAAGGGTTCCAGGTTAAGTTCAGCATGTCTGTAAAGTAATGGCAATAGAACAAAAAGCCTTATAGATGAACATAAAAATATCGAGGTGGGCTTGTGTTTTGAGCAGGGGTCCTCTAAGTGAGGAGGGGAGGCTTAGAACTCTACAGATAAGACGTGAGCAGAGGCAGTCATTGTGGAGCAGGCGAGCATAAATTGTAGTAAAGGAAGTGAGAGATTCACAAGATATGGGAGGGGGTGGGTAAAAGAGTAAGAGTTTGATTCATGAAAGGCAGATGAGCGTGGAAAGGGAGGGGACTAGGAATATGCCTGGGTATAACACAGATAATTACAATGGAGAGGCATGGAACAGAGTAAAAGCAGTAATATAACTAATGAATTAACCTGGGGCAGTATAATGAGGAAACAACTTGGCAATAATTGAATGATAAAAATAAACTTGGCAGTATAGCCTAGAGGTTAGAGTAATGAGCTGTGAACGAGCTTGGTACATCCATCAGACCAGACCTGGGTTCGATTCTCACAACCTCCACTTGCATACTGTGCGACTCTGAGCAAGTCACTTAACCGCCCAGTGCTCCCAGGTCACCCCTGAAAACAGGCACTTGTGCCTAGTGGGCCTTACCCGGTTACCAAAGACTAAAATAAAAAAAAACAAGCCTATACACATGGAACCACCTAGCAATAGATACAGCTAAATAAAGTAAGATGAGGGCAGCATAGTAAATCAGTTAGTTGAAGCTAAACTACCACTGCACGTATAAAGGAACAGTAGTCAAGACATAGGCAATGCAAGCACCGCATGGTCTGAGATGGGCTGTGCTATAGGATGCATAATGTGGGAGCAAAGGGCTAGTATACCTGGAGCAGCATAGCGAGGCTAAGGGCTAGTATGCCTGGAGCAGCATAACTTGAGCTAAGGCTAGTATGCCTGGAGCAGCATAACCGAGGTAAGGGCTAGTATGCCTGAAGCAGCATAACCAAGCTAAGGGCTAGTATGCCTGGGGCTGCATAACCGTCTGAGAGCTGACTGCCAAGATGGCACCTTCAAGTGTGACGTACTTATGCTGCAGCCTGCTGCGAGGAGGACCACTACCTAGTAGGGGGCTTAAAGGCTCGAGTTTTCCCCTCATTTTCTTCCTCCAGCCACTAATCATGTCTCGCTCTACCTGAGATTAGCAACAGCTCATGTGCAGCCTTGTGGGTCCGGGATGGCATGGGCTGTGGAGAGAACAAATGTCTCAGCGACTCCTACGCCATCAGCACTGTGCGATTCCAGTCACTGAAAGCTTTGCCCAGGTTGACACAATTGTTACAGGCTCCTAGTGTCAAAGTGCTCATGCTGCAGTTGTATCCAGTTTGGAACTCCTTGACTGTTTGAAACGAAAAAACGTAACATTTAGAGAGAAAAAACCTTTGCAGCCACAGTGTTCTCCATAAATTACACAGTGCACCCTCCATTATCCAACAACTTTGGGGCACCAGCATTTTTGTGGATAGTAGAGGATAGCAGATGACAGAGATGTGCGGTCTTGCTCTGGTAAAATCAGGGAAAAGCGGCACAGAACCACATTTAAGTATTCAGTTTCTTTGTGTGTGCAAGCTGGTAAAAAATGTACTTGAAAACAGTCTGACTATAAAAATCTGATTTTAGTTCTTTATCATTTATCATTAGTCAACTTTAAAGTAATCGTGATGGACACTGTTTGACTTTATTTGTCGTCACTTTAGTGTTCAAGTCCTCCTCTCTCATTGGGCTGCAGTGGTGTCCTTGGAATGTACATAGCTTGGAGATTCAGAAGGGAGACTTGAGTGTCTACGGGGAGACTGGGATAAACCCCACCACCTGCACGGTAGACCCTGTACATAGCTTAACAGTTTGTCACAGAAATGTTGGACGCTGACACTCAAAATCTGGGGAAAATGAGGGACTCGGGCCCTAATAACATGAGGTACATCGACACACATGGACACACAAACTCTGAACACTACGAACAAGTGACATAATGCAGTAAAAATGACTCACATTGAGTTTCTGTGGGGTTCCCACCTTGCATTGACAGTTGCCAGGTACTTGTAGCTCTTAAATAGCTGTTGATCACATTTGACTGTCTGTAACAATGAAGATTAGAGTAGGGACTGGTGCCTGCTAAATAAGGACTTTAAGCCATGACTCCAGGCATGCATCATAATCGCAGCTTTTAGTTTTCAAAACCATTATTTAGGTGTGTTAGAACACTCGTTTTCAAGTTTCTCTAGCTTTACAGCATTCAGCAGATGGAATTCCATCAATAACTACATTTAGCTGTCTGCATAAAAAAATGAAGTACTCCATGCACAAGTTTACCGGCACCTCAGTAACATGTTAAACAAAAGGACGAGTGTCTGCGTCAGGAGGCAGTCAGAAAGTCAGACCACTCATAATAGCATGTGTGACATTTCTTTCAAAATGGCATTTATGACAGTCATGGATACAGTGTAGAATATTTGAAAGAAATAATGTCAACGGGCACCACAGAAAGGTACTTATTAAAAAATCCTAACAAAAACTGACAGTGTCCCTATAATGTAAAATGGGGCCATGAGAACCTTGCAACCTCATACGAACATACGAACTTGCCAGCAGATAAAGGCCTTATGGTCTATTGAGTCTGCTAGAGTGTGCAGCTAGCAACCATTATACTGCAGCTACCCCTCACTCCTACCCTGTTCCATCCCCTTTTGAAGCAGTCAGCTGTTCTACAGAATACCACTTCCACAGGCAACACATTCCACACAGCCACCACTCTTTCCGAAATGTGTCTTCTCATTTCCTCCTGAACCTCCCCAATCTGAGATCGTGACCTTGAGTGTCCCTACCCCTTAACTTGAAGTCACACTCTACCTGTCTTGTTTATTCCTTCATGTACTTGAAGGTTTCGATCATATCCCCTATCTCTCCTCTCCTCCAGTGAGTACATGTTCAACTCCCTCAGCCTGCTCACCCAGGGTATATCCCCTAGTCCCTGGATCATCTTTGTTGTCCTGCACTGCACCCCTCCAGTAACTTAATGTTCCTCTTCAGGTGCCAGTAACTGCACTTAGTACTCCAGGTGTGGCCCAACCAGTGACCTACACAATGGCAGGATCACCTCCCCCTCTCCTTGAAGATATATCCCTGGCAGCACAACCCAGCATTTTGTTGGCCTTTGCAGCTGCCTTCCTGCATTGTGCTGAATTGTTCATTGAGCCCATTATAATCACCCCCAGATCCTTCTCCTCCTCCTCTGTCATGGCTAGCTGACTCCTCCCATCCCCCCCAAGTTGGTAGCTCCTTCTTTGTTTTCGTTTGCCCCGAAATGTAGCACCTTGCACTTTTTGGCATTGAACCCCAGCTGCCAGGTGTCCGACCAAGTCTCCAATTTTGACAGATCATCCTGCAACCCACGCCACCCTCCTAGGTCATCCACTACTGTTCCCATCTACAGACTGATCTTGCTCTTGATACCTATTGAGATATCTGATATGAACAACCCAAACACCGGTCCTAGCATGAGCCCTTTGGTACTCCGCTTGTCACTGCCCTCTAAGTTGAGAGCTCCCCTCCCACCACCACCCTCTGCCACCTTGCCTGGAACCAGCTGACTACCCATCCCACCATTTTTGGCCCTGTACCTGCCAGCTTACTACCCAGCCTCCCATGCGGCACAGAGCCAAATGCCTTACTGAAGTCCAGAAACAAGACATCCATTGCATGGCCCTTGTCCAACTGTCTCGTTACTCAGTCATAGTAATCCACCCGGTTGGTCTGACAGAATCTGCCCATGACAAACCCATGTTGCCTAATGTCCTGCAGCCCATTGGTCTCCAGAAGGGACACCAGCCTCTCCTTCAGGATTGTCTCCATCAGTTTTTCCATGATGGATGTGAGACTTACTGGCCTGTAGCTTCCCGGTTCGTCTTTGGGATTCTTCTTATAGAGGGGTACCATGTGAGCCATCCTCCAGTCCTGAGGTATACTCCCTGAGACCAGGGAGGCATTGAACAGGTCTGCCAAGGGCCCCGCCAGGACTTCTGCCAGCTCTCTCAGTACCCTGGGGTGAATGCCATCCGGCCCTGGCACCTTGTCCACCCTCAGTGCCCTGAGGCCCTCCAGTACCCTGCCTCTGTGATTCCTCCATCTGTCACCTCCTCCCACCCCTGAGCCTGACCTCCCACCCCCCTTGGTAAGCGCCCCTCCTTTTTGGTTAGTGCAACCAGCCGGAGTATTCATTAGGCTTCTGCCTGCTCTACCCTGTTTCCATCCACCCCATCCTTCTTAATCCTTACTATTTTGTCCTTACAACTCTTTTTTCTCCTGATGTACCTGAAGAATTCCTTCTCCTCTTCTTGATGCCTTGTGCCATCCTGAACTCCTTAGACACCTTGGCTGCCCTTACTGCGTTTGTCACCTCCTTTGATTCCTTCAGATAATCCTCTCTCTCCTCGCCCTCCATTTTTTTTTTTTTAACCTCCTAAAGGCAGCTCTTTTATTGCTTACTTTCTCCGTGACCCTCTTGCTCAACCAGCTGGGTTTCTTGGCCCTAGCTGTTTACTCTGGACCCTGATGCAGGTTTTGGTTGCCTCCTTAATCCCCAGTTTTGTGACCTCCCACTTCTGGTTAGTGTCCATATTAGTTTGGATTCTGGCTAGATACCCTTTAACTTCCTCCCTCATCCTCCCGAGTTGGCATTCCTGAAGTCCATTACTCTTGTACCTGTTTCTCCCTCCTTACCCATTTTCAACAGGAACCACACTGAGTGGTGGTCGCTCCCTGCCAGCAATTCTTCCACTCCCAGCTCCCTCACAAACTCCCCACTTGCCAGCAGGAGGTCTAGGGTGATCTTACTTCGAGAGGGTTCCTTCAGTAGGTCATCACATATAGGACTGGCGCCACCTGGCATTGGGCCGCATGGCAGACTTTTCTAGCAATCCCTGACGGGGGACCACCCACCCGACATCACGTGACTGACGTCAGCATGATTGTATATAGTGGACAGTCCCCATGCCTGCCCTCCAGTTCTTTCCCACCATCACCTCGTGTCAGTCGCATTGCAGACTTCCATATAGCGATCGTCGTGAAAGTGGCTTGCATCAGATTTTTCTTCACCAAAATTTTCCTTTTTTGTTCATGTTACATTGATTTCTTTGCCACAGGACGAGCACTACTTCTTGGGCGCGCAGATTCCGCACAAGGACGGTCATCTCGAGAGCGTCCTCTGTCTAGGCACAGACCACCTTGTCTCTTCCTGTCCGAAGCGCCAGACCTTTAACCAGGCCGCTAAGAAAAGGAGACAGCAGGCTTTGGAGGCCCATTTCTTGAAAGCCTGACTGGCTTCTCTAGAGAAGAAGATGGATCGTTTTGAGAGTCCTCGGCAGATGAATCTTCTCCATCGAAGAAGCACAAGGAGAAGTCTCTGGAGCGGGAGCGCTCCATGGATGACCTGTGACCTCAATGAGCAATGCCCAGCCACCGCAGAAATCAGTCGGTAAGTCTGTGAGCCAGGGGCGTGAGTGGGTCAGTCGATCGTCCGCTCTTCCGATGGCACCGCACCACGCCAGCCGAGAAGTCGGCCTGTGGCTCCCCAGGGACCGCACTGCAGCCGGTAAACTGGCTCCCCAGCCTGTGGGGACCCGCCCCGGCACCCGTTGATGAGTCGGCCAGGGGCTCCTCCCCCACCCAACGCCACCTGTTAAGATGCCAATCCCAGATGGCTGCTCAGGTGTGGTTCCCTCGTCTGGGCCTAACGGCGCCTCACCTGACGTCCGGTGGAACCAGGGGGAGAAGGCCCCTCTTCCTTTGCCCGTACCCTCCCCTTCTCCAGCGAGTACCTCCGGTGAAGACAGCAGAGAACCCCCCAACGTAGTCTATTCTGCGGGGTCTACTCCACACTCTCTCCTTGGGGTCAAGGGAAAGGAGGCTCCTCCTCGGCCGGCTGGCCTACCAGTGAAGGCCCCTCCTCCTCCTCCGAGTGGGATTCATATAGAGCCAACTCTGGCCAAGATCCCGCCAGTGGACCCGGCGAACCCTGTTCCTACACTGGATGTCCAGACCTACTGTTCCTCAGCCGGGACCCAACGATCAGCCTCAGCCATTGGCCCCGATGCCAGATCAGGGCCCCTTCATCTGGTTCAGACATCGGACCCATTCCCGGCGCCGGATTGGATGGTGCCGGTTCCTACATCAGTTCCTCTGATGTGGGCTGTCCCGACGCTGGACCCCCAGCCTATTTATACCACGGTGGGTCCGATGTGGGTACCCCTGCCACCAGACCTGATGATGGGGATCTACTCTAGACACCGAACTGTCCCCCATTACCGTTGAGTTTCCCAAGGGACCACTAACCCGGCTTGCCCCTCTCCGGACTGGAACCACTACGGACAGTTCTACCCTGAGTTCAATCCTCACCTCATTACCAGGGATTCCAGGGTTAACATTACCACTCCCACTGGTAATACCACCTCCTCCTACACCCCTTCAGTCCCAACCTCCTCCGCCACCCCCTCCAGTTACACCGGACGTCAAGACTCTAATTCAGTCTTGGTGGCAGGGGGCTCGGTCGGAGTTAGTGTCGGACCTGGAGAAGAGACTCCCTCTCCCGCGGCCTCCAAGGTCCCCATCCCGAGTAATTCTTCTGTGGCTATGGCGCACGTTTTGGAGAAGGCTCGTCAGGACGTTGCTCTCCCTGATATCCACCACCATCCTGACAAAGGGGCAGACGATGATGATGAGGGGGACGACGATTCTGCAGAAGATATCTTGGAGGAGCCTGAGGGCCCATCAGGCAAGGTTTCCCCAAAATTCCCACCAGAGGACCCTGCCTTTTCGGACCTTCTGAGGTCTGTGAAGGATTTCTGAGGATCAGGACCCTATGAGACAGACCGCAGAACACCTGGAGTTAGTCACTGTCTTTGGTCCCCATTCCTCCATGGATTGGACCTCATCAGGACCTCGCCTCTACCATCTGGCAGATGCCTCATTTCCTCCCGGCTGTCCCCAAGAGGGTGGACAGACTTTACCGGGCGCCAAAGGAGGACTGTGTTGGTAGTTCCTCCGATTTAACAGCATTTTCCTCACTTGCAAACTGTGCCCTACTAAGGGACTTTAATAACATCTTTGTCAATTGCTTTTAAGGGCTATCTTAGTGCCCTAAACCTTTTAATTGGGCTGCTTTTGCTAGCGCGAAACCGGAAGTGGTGTGACGACGCACTTCCGGTCCCGCTGGCAATAAAACACTCGCACTAGCGAGCGGGGCGAGCGTGCGCGGGGCCGCGCGTGGAGACGCACGCAGAGACACGCGCGTCTTAGCGCGTGTCTGTCGTGTCCATCGTGGTCATCGGGGCAGCGGTCTTAGCAACTGCCAACAGATACATTTATAGAGGGAAACTCAAGGTACTGTACTTGTAGTTAGAGTTATTAGTTACTATCATAATGAAGAGAGCAAACACTGTACGTCCTGTCAAATGTATGCATTAGGTAAACACATTGCCAATTACATCTGTGACAGGTGCATTTTTGATTAAAACTCTGCAGGATGAAATAGCCCGACTCCTTAATCCTGTGGAAACTGTTCCTGATGTTACTCAACATGCTATTGATCCAGAAATCGAAGCTTTAGAAGAATATATAGACCATATGTCTTTTTTACTGGAAGCCAATAATATCCCCCATCCTCATGACAATGGTCCCCAGGGTACTTCAGAAACTAATATGTCTCACAGTGAAATTATTAAGACTCCCTCAAACCCCAAGGGTATCTCCAGAATAAAGACTGCTTTAACCAATGAACAAATTGCTTCTACTCCGCACTGTTTTGATTCCCCCCCCAGAACCGCTGATAGTTACTGATAACCACAACTTGGTCTACTACTGCATCCAAAAAAAATTAAAGAACAAATTCACAAGCAGGGGAGTCTAACACCCTCCCCCCAATCTCATTACATAATTCCTATGAACCACTGGCCTCTCTTTTAGACAGAGAAACTTGTAGCGTGATTGTGTATCAAATACTGTTCAGGATGACATTCCAAACCCTGGCTCCAGAATAATAGCTCCCCACTCAGGTTGTTGTTCTAGGTGATTCAATGGTTAAATTCATAGATCGAACCATCTGTAACCCTGATAAAACAAATAGGTCTTGCTTAAGTTACAGGGCTAGGGTCTCTGACATAACCGCCATGACCAGTACTGCTTTCGTGCAGCAGGCAATAACCCCTCAGTTATAATCCATCCTGGGACAAATGATATAACAAAACCCCACTACAACAACTTAAACATGACCTAGTTGCTCTCTGTAATTTATTAAGCGAGAGGGATGTAACATTGGTATTTGGAAATTCTTCCAGTACCTCGAGCCTCCTTCTGTATCCAAAGGAAGATCAAATCATTAAATGAATGGCTTCGGAAATGGTGCCTAAAACAAGGTATAGCGTGTCTCACTCACTGGGAGGAATTCAGTGATAACCCTGCCCTTTTTGCTGGGATGGTCTCCATCTCAGCCGAAGAGGAAGCTCACTTCTTGGTCGTCAATTTCTATCATTTATCAACGACAATTTAAACTAAAAGCGAAAGGGAGACTGGGCCTAATAAGCCATCTCTAAATAATTTATACAAGTTGAACATCTTAACATGCAATGCGAGCATAATAAAACAAAATGGCAGAATTAGAATTGAAAATCCAGGAATCTAATATAGGTCTGATTGCTATATCCAAATCATGGGAAACCAGGATAAACAGTGGATAACGAATGTTCCAGGATTCAAACATTATTATAAAATAGACCTGATGAATGAAGAGGGAGGTTAGTCTTTATATTACCAATGATATTCCTCGTTCGAGATCTCAACAACAGTATCTACTGAGAGTGTTTGGGTATATTTGCAACCCAAAGGACATCCCCAAATTTTGGTCGGAAATTGCTATCATCCACCTTCTTGGATCTTACCTATCTAAATCAATTAATTTCAGAAATGACTCAAATAGCAGATAAAGGCTCAGTAATAATCCTAGGGACTTTAATCTCCCATCTATAAATTGGATATACTCTCTGGACATAATCATATGATTTACAGCTGATTTCTGCTATTACAGATCTTGGCCTTACACAACATGTAAGAGAACCTACAAGGGGAACAATATTCTTGATTTAGTTTTACTAATATGAATGCAGCCTTATCAAGTTTACGGTGCTGGACCCCTGGGTAACAGTGATCACATGACTATCCAATTTTCTATGTCTCTAGCTCATACAAATTGCATTAATAATAACTGCATGATAAAACAATATGAGAAAGCTAACTTTTCAAAAATCAACGAACATCTTGCAGCTCTATCCTGGGACTCAGTATTTGCACCTCTCATTGCAAACGATGTATGGAACACCTTTAAAAAAATTGTACACAATCTAGAAGATAAATATGTACCTGTAAGAAGGAGATACAATAATAAAGGCAAGGTTCCTGCCTGGTATAATAACATTAGAAAACTTAGTAACCATAAACAAAATTATTTACCTCATTAAAAAGTGCAAACCGGAGGAAAGAAGGACAATTATATTAAGTATAAGGAAGCATTAAAAATCTAAAAATATCTATCATCCTGGCTAAAAGGAACTTAGAATTTAGAATTGCCCATACTAAGGACTCACATAAAAGTCTTTACTCATACTTAAATAATAAAAAGGGTACAGTTAATAAAACAGGTCCATTAATTATTAACAATACAACTATTCTTTCAGATATGGTGACTGCGTCTGAATTTAATAAGTACTTCTGCTCTGTCTTCGAACAAGACAAGGAACCTAGAACGATTACTTACACTCCCATATTTCATAGTTATACCATCACTACTTCTGATACTTCTAAACTTCTGGGAACTTTGAAATCAACTACTAGCACAGGCCCCGATGGTATTACTTCTAAATTTCTCATGGGGACCAATGACAATATTGTCACTCCACTCACAATCATCTTTAATAAATCACTCACTGAATCTATTGTGCCCACTGATTGGAGAACAGCTATTGTTACACCAATCTTTAAAAAGGGGGTGCACTCCAAGACTGAGAATTACAGACCTATCAGCCTAACCTCCATTCCTTGTAAATTACTGGAAAAACATATCAAACACATAATAGATGAGGAAATGCTTGAATTGAAAATAAATGACTCTACTCAACATGGATTTAAACCGGGGCACTCATGTACTACGAACTTATTATCTTTTTACAATTTTATAAGCAATAATCTTGATTTAAATATCCCAGTGGACGTTATCCTGTTAGACTACAGTAAGGCGTTTGATAAGGTTTCACATTCAATATTAATCAGTAAGCTAGTTACATTAGGATTCTCTAAATGCATCGTGTCTTGGGTGAACAGCTGGTTATACAAAAGAACTCAAACGGTTAGAATCAATGCGGTAATATCAGAGGAAAGACCTGTGACGAGTGGGGTTCCCCAGGGTTCTGTGTTGGGTCCCACTTTGTTTGGCATCTTTATAAGTGACCTTAATATTGCATCACAAAATAAGTTATCCAGATTTGCAGATGACACTAAACTGGGGGGACCTGTTCATAATGAAAACAGGAATATAATCCTAAAAGACTTAAAAATAATCGAATCCTGGGCAATTACCAATAAGATGTCTTTTAATGTGTCAAAATGTTCTGTGCTGCATTTTGGTAAAAAACCAAAACAACCATATTATCTTAATGGTATTAAAGTTCGAGATTCGGTCGTTGAAAAAGACTTGGGTATAATGATTGATGACGGCTTGTCTTTTTCCAATCACTTCAATAAAGTTACAAATAAAGCCAACGCTCTTCTGCGTAGGATAAAAAATACTTTTGTTCTGAAAACTGAAGAATGTATCATGACATTATATAAGACTCATGTTAGGCCTCACTTGGATTACGGCTCACCCCTGTGGAATCCGTATCTAATAAAGGATATCACAAAAATTGAGAGGGTTCAAAGAAAGGCCACAAAAATTATACCCCACCTTTCCCGTCATGACTACGAAACTAGGCTTCAAAAAACAGGGTTATACTCATTAGAAACTAGAAGATTAAGAGGTGACATCCTACAATTATTTAAAATCGTATCATCTCCTACATTAATGAAATCTTGTGGTTTGTCCTTTGCATCTAGAAAATTGTTGCTAGACTACATAATAAACAAATCATAATTGAGAAAACAAGAACAAACAGAAGACAGCAATTTTTTAATGTTAGAGCTCCAAGAGTTTGGAACTCCTTGCCACAGGAAATTGTTGACTGCAAGAATATTAATACATTCAAGTTTAAATTAGACAGATGGCTTTTGAATAAACAATAAATCTATTAATGATCCACATGTGTGGAGGACATTCTCGATGGGCTTCGGCCTTCTTATGTCCCAACTACCAAGTTACCAAGTTACCAAAGGATGCCCCATTCTTGAAAACGCATCCTAAGGCCGACTCTGTTGTCATTTCTGCTGCTCGTGACTGCTCCGCTGCACCCAAGCACATGAGCACCTCTCCTCCAGACAAAGAGTCGAGGCAGATGGACCAGTTCGGGAGAAAAACTGGCCACATGCGCTCTCCGATCCCTTAACTATGAGGCCCAAATGGTGTCTCACCAGAAAGTAACCGTGGCGAGGTTAGAAGCTCGGGTCCAGGCCATTGATCCCTCGAGTTTAAAGGAGGAGCTTGTCAAGGATCTTCATCTCTCCAAATTCTTTTGTAGGCATGCTTTGCGAGCCACATATGACTCTGATTCTGTGGCTCGCACCTCGACAACTGCCGTTGCCCTCAGACGGCACTTCTGGTTTCGCCTTTCCGGACTTGCTAACGGAGTCCAGTCAGCGATTCAAGATGACCCCTTTAGGGGCTCTGTACTCTTTGGTGAGGACACCGAGGACACCAAGGACATTATCACTGACCTACAGGACAGAGGTCTTGCTCTCAGGTCTGTGAGGTCCATGTACCGATCGGGCAACCAACAACAGCAGCACTTTCAGAAAAGGACCTGGAGGCAGAGAAAGCAAGCCCCGGCACTTTGCCAAGGAAAGCGTAAGTCCACGGGTACAGCCAACCCTCCTGCCCCAAAAACCAGAGACATCCAGGGGCCCTCCCTGAGCGTCCAGCCACTTCCTGACTTTCCATCCCCACTGCCTCCTCAGTCTTCCGATGGGAACAGGTGGGGAGGTTGCCTGCCACGCACAAGAGTGGAGGCGATAGCCTCTGTGAATGGGTCCTGCAGCTAGTGTCCGTCGGACACACGATAAGAGTTTCTCAACTTTCCACCAGAAACTCCACCAAAAGATCCTCCTATTCAAGGGATCAGGCTCTTCTCATCCAGAAGAGGTGAACAGTCTCTTGCTCAAGGAAGCAAAGAACACGTTCCCCTCCGGCAAAGGGAAGGGGTTTACTCGATTTGTTCCTGGTTCCAGAAAAGTCAGGGGATTTCAGACCCATACTCGACTTGAGCAACCTAAACCAGTTTGTCAAATACAAAAAATTTTGGATGCTTACTCTCTAGAGCCTCCTTCCGCTCCTTCTGGAGAATCATTGGTTGTGCGCTGTGGACATGCAGGATGCTTACCTGCATATCCCCATCTTCCCCAGTCACCACCGGTTCCTGCGGTTCCAGGGGGAACACTTCCAATCCTGGGCGCTCCCCTTTGGTCTGTCATCAGCACCCCGGGTGTTTACCATGTGCCTGGCAGTGGTTGCGGCCTTCTTATGCTGCAGGGGTATTGCGGTTTTCCCTTATCTGGACGACTGGCTGGTTTCAGCCCTGTCCAGGGACTCTTTAGTAGAAGCTGTTTCTTTCACTTTGGACCTTTTCAACAGGCGAGGGATTACTGTCGGTATTCCCTCCATGACCCCAGCCCAGAAACTTCGGTTCATTGGGGCAGTATTGGATACAGTCCATTGCAGAGCCTTCCTCCCTCGAAACAGGGTGGAGACACTGATCTGTCAGACTTCCCAAGTGGCTTCTTCCAGGACCATCCTGGCCCAGGAGATCCTTCACCTTCTCGGCCTGATGGCGGCATCCATCACCACTGTTCCCCTCGCGAGACTCCACATGAGAGTAACTCACTGGTCTTTGCATGTGCAGTAGGATCAACTCCTGGACAACCTGAATCATCCGGTACTGGTCTCCTCAGTGGTTCAGAAGGAATTGATTTGGTGGAGGAATCCCTGCAATCTTTCTTTGGGTTTTCCTTCCAGAACCCAGCTCCCATAGCATCCTTAATCACACATGCCTCGAACATGGGATGGGGAGCACATCTAAGGGAGCACCAAGCCCAAGGACTGTGGTCCAGCTTGGAGACTACGTTACATATCAACGTTTGGAGATGAGGGCTGTCCTGTACTCCTTACGGGCTTTCCAGACCATCCTTCCCAAGGGATCACTGCTGGTCTAAACGGACAACATGTCAGTAGTTTGGTACCTCAACAAACAAGGAGGAACACGCTCGTACCCCTTGTGCAGGGAGGAGATGCAGGTGTAGAACTGGACAGTCCAGCACAGTCTGGCCCTTGTGGCCATGCATGTTCCAGGTGTTCTAAATGTCCTGACGGACAGTCTCAGCAGATCTCGGACCCTAGCCCACGAGTGGGAATTACATCAGGAAGTGGCAGAATCCATCTTCCTACATTGGGGGCATCCAAAAACCGATCTTTGCACCTCCAAATTCAATGCAGAACTTCCCAGTTTTTGCTCGCTCGTTCCAGGGCATGGTGCTTTCTGGCAGGACGCGCTGTCTCTCTCTTGGACAGGGACATTTTTGTATGCCTTCCCTCCATTTCCCATTCTCCAGAGGGTCCTCCTCAAACTTCAAACAGAGAAGGCAAAGATGATTCTCATCGCTCATTTCTGGCCGAGACAGCTTTGGTTCCTGCTGCTGCAACAGCTTTCCAGGGAACCACCGGATCCACTTCCAGTGACCCACGACCTCCTGACTCGGGATCAAGGTCGGCTTCTACATCTGGGGCTCAGGACTCTGCACCTTCATGCATGGCTCCTGCAGACATAGCGATCTCTCTCTCTCTCTCTCTTTCGCTTTGGAGTCTCCCCCCGGGTCGCTTAAGTCCTCATTGAGGCCAGAAAACCCTCTACTCGATCCACCTATGCCATGAAGTGGAAACGGTTTTCCATCTGGGTGACCGCTAAGGGTTGAAACCCTTTTTTCATGTTCTACCCCTCAAGTCGTAGAATACCTCCATCTATCAGACCCCGGTCTTTCATATTCATTGTTGAAGGTCCACTTTTCAACAGTTTCGGCATACCACGAGCTAGAGGATGGTAAACCCGTGGCTCAGTTGGAAGTCTTTAAAACCTTTCTGAAAGGGATTCTCCATCTGAAACCCCCCATCCGCAGCCCAACTCCTCCTTGGGATTTGAACTCCATTTTGGAAAAGCTCACCCTTCCTCCCTTTGAGCCGGCTATCAGCTGTGATTTGTGCTTCCTTTCCTGGAAGAAGGTGTTCCTGGTTGCCATCACGTCAGCCCAGAGGATTTCGGAGCTTCACACTCTGATTTGCAAGGAGCCCTATCTGATTTTTCCATAGGGACTGGACAGTCCTCAGAACGTATCCAAAGTTTCTTCCCACAGTGGTGTCAGAAGCCACGCTGAGCCAATCAGTAGAGCTTCCTGTGTACTATTCGTCCCCCTCTAATAGAGATGAGGCACTCCTCCATACCATGGACGTGCATCGGATTCTTCGGTGTTACACTCACCGTACTAAAGAATTCCGTATCTGCGATCAACTTTTTGTATCTTTTGCCCCCAGATCGAAGGGCAAACCGGTTTCTAAGCAGGACCTTTCCAAATGGTTAAGCAACTGCGTTGAGTACCGTTACCAAGTATGGAAAACCTCTGCTGGGTACCATAAGAGGTCATTCTACTAAGGTTATGGCTGCTTCCCTGCCTTTACTCCGAAATGTCTCTGTGGCTGATATCTGCGCCAGCTCACTTGGAGTTCTGTCCATACCTTTACCAAACACTACAGTCTGGACATTGCTTCTAGGCGGAGGGCTGGTTATGGGCTAGCTGTGTTACAGGGCGCTCAGGCTGGGTCCATTCTGGATTCCAGTTTTTCTGTTGGAGTTCTTTCTCCTCCCTAGTTTCTCTCGGTCTCTCTTGGAGGGACTGCTTGGGACTATGTCCTATATGTGATGACCTACTAGAGGACCCTATCGAGTAAGGTAGTAGTTACGTAGGAACTTACCGTAACAGTAGCTCTTCGAGGGAGGTTCCTTCAGTAGGTAATATTTTTCCTTCCCTCCTTCCCCTCATTTTGTGTTTTACAGGGACTCCAAATCCTGTTCGCTCCTGCAGTCAAGCCTCTTCCTGGCTCCGGCAGGAGAACTGGAGGGTGGGCGTGGGGACTGGCCACTATATACAGTCACACTGATGTCAGTCACGTGACGTTGGGTGGGTGGTCCCCCTTCAGGGATTGCTAGAAAAGTCTGCCGTGCGGCCCGACACCAGGTGGCGTCAGTCCTATATGTGATGACCTACTGAAGGAACCCCTCTCGAAGATCTACTGTTATGGTAAGTTCCTACATTACTGTACTTTCCCTAACCTGGTTGGCTCACTGACCATTTGTATTAGGAAGCTATCCTGGAATGAATCCAGAAGTATCTGCTCCCTTCTATTCGTGGTGGCAAGGGTACTCCAGTCCACTCCCGGCAGGTTGAAGTCCTCTACAATAACCGTGTTACCCTTTCCACAGGCCCTTCTGATCTGTCCTGCTAGTTCCCTGTCTAACTCCTCTGAGGTGGTGGCATGTACACTACTCCTATCCTGAGTCCTGTTCTTGGAATCCTGGATTTGCATCTGTAACAACTCTGTACTACCCAGGGCTCTAGGTAAGATTTTTTGGGATGAGTACCTGTACTCCTCATTTTGAAAGTGAGATGAGTAAAACGAAATTCAGATGTGTACAAATGGCTTGCTGGGGGACTGAGGAGTACATTTATTTAAAAAAATGTAGGTTTTTTTTCTAAATAAGAATTTCAGGTGCCAACAATGCTCCAAAAAATGTTGGCAGGTAGGAATTTACTCATCAGTTTTAAAACAAATATGGGATGCATACAAGTGCTGTAAATCTGGCAAAAAATTGTTCGATTTGAATCACAAGTTATGTTATGAAGCACTATTCTTTGGTATGTGGAGTATTTACAAATGTTAGGTGAGTACTGGTACTCATTAAAAAAAAAAAAAAAAATTTCTGAAGAGTATTTCCTAAAATGAGGTGAGTAAAATAGGCCGGTACACACCTTATCTGGAGCCCTGGTACTACCCTCCTGCCCTCCTCAAAACGTGTTGCATGACTTACACCTACACCGCCACACTTCACTGAACTATATATGATTGATATATATTTTTTTGTAAGTGGGATTACTCATTCTAGTTTATATTTTCATAAGGGAATAATGTACCTCTCAGGTGGTTGATGCACTCAATTATGCTTCGGGCCCAACAACCACCTGAGGTATGCATTATTCCCTTATAACTGCACACCATGTCAAGTGTTATCCCTTACCAACAGATGGTGTGGAGGACAGAATGGGGCTGGCTGTAGGTTCTAGGGAAATGGTTGTCAAGGTAATCTTGAGCTTTGCTTTATCGTAACATATCGGCCCCTGCTTCTGCCAACAGATCTTGACATATTCTTCATACCGGGCAGGTCAGTGCCTTGGCAAGTGCAGCAGATTGGTGCAGTCCTGATGACTAATAGTGTATTCCTTGCCTTCTTGGCGAACGGAAGTGTTGCGCTTTGTGGCTGACTGTTTACCATCTGTTTATGTTTTAGCTGCAGGACTTCCTGCTGGTCTACAACAGGATGACGGAGATCTGCTTTAACAAGTGTGCCAGCAACCTCAACTACCGCAGCCTCACCATGGAGGAGGTAGCTGCTCCAACCAAGAGGTTGGGGGAGACAGTGCCATCACTTGAACATGCTGCCATGTTGGTTAGGAAATGTATAAAGAAAGATATAAAGGAAAAGTAAAATTTTACTAACCAGAGTTGATTTGCAGCTCAGAGCCTTAAACTACTGCGCTATACTGCCTCCCCTTCTCTACCTATCATTGCACACTATATGCCGACACGGGCTGGACCTCACTTCACTATAGGCGCAACTTTAATGCAGCACTCTGGACACTTGGAGCCCTCAGTGGCAAACTCCCTCAATACATCGTCGACTATCTCCGATTGTGCTCAGGAATTATTCCCTTAGAAGCTGCTAACAACTTCTGCTAAATATACGCAGGGCACTCATGCAAGTCAGAGAGAGCTGCCTTTGGATTTGCACTCCCATTATTATGGAATAAAACCCCCAAATACTTAAGTTGAAAACCCCAGTAAGTACCCTTTTGTTGAAAAGTCTTTACTGTGATGGCATTATGGAAATTTGCAACTGCTTTACTAGACACTACCCAACCTCCCTCCCTCCCTCAAATGGCGGCCCCCCAGCTGAAATGTGCGCCTCTGCCTCCTGCATGCCCACCAACAGATCCACAGGATCTATTGCCAAACTCCCATATCTTGTTCTTTGACGCTCTGAACAGCTGCAGCCTGATTCTAGCACATGCTACCACACTTGGGGATGATTATCATCTTTCGCCCCCAAAAATATTTGGTCCCTCGTCCATCCAACACCTCCCTCTGCCCCAACCTCCAGGACCCTCCCAGTTATGCCCCTGCTACTATATTCCTCCTCTTGCACCTAGTACAATGGCAGCTTTTCTCCTCCATATGTCACCGTGTTTTGGGACAAAAATCGTTTCGTCGCCGTTCATACGGTCCTCCGCCCTCCCAATCCCTACTCTGCTCTAACAATTGGGTCCTCTTCGCTTGCGCTCCTATTCCCCTCCTCTCCCTACATTATGCGCTTGATATCTTCTGTCTGGTATGCCTTCCTCTCCCAACATTTCCACTACAAAATGCACAGTTTTGGGGCTTGATCCAGCATAAGTTCATTATCCATGACTCCTTGTAGTTCTATGTTCAATGTAGATTACTTGTAAATGTGCATGTTTACTATAATAGCAGCTATTTTTACTGTTTGTACTATTGTAACTTGTCTTTCTGTATTATTACTGTAGGACCGCAGGTCCACCTTGTAAATGAGCTTGCTCAAAGGTGCCCGCCTGGATAAAGAAATATATTTATTGATTGATTGATCCAGTAACAGTTATTGATCTTATTTATTGTTTAAACATATTTCCCCGGGTTAGCAAGCGGAGCCCTGGAAGGATCGTTTCCAGTTGTAACCGGGGGGAGGGGGGTTACACACAGCATTGGAAGCAAGTAGCAACAATAAAGCAAGCACAAATAACACTGTACATGAACCAGGGAAAGAAAGGAATCTGTTTCTTTGTATTGAAATAAAGATCGGTTGATGATGGAGTCGATATGTCTAAGCAGGTCCCACTTTCCACATTCTAATATGGAGCCTTACTGTACCACACTATTTTTTATTTATTGAGGGATCAGAATTACAACCTCTGAGATAAGAGCTCCTGTACAAAGGAGCCTCGTCAAACAGTTTTAGACAGAAAACTTTGTTGCGACAGCATACTTACAGTAGGCAGGTTTGTTTACACATTAGCAACAGAATCTTACACATTTGCATAGGAAGGGCAACATATTTCAGGATTCAGTTCACATAACGGACACAACTGCAACATAACACACCGTATGAATTCTCGTATTGGGTAGATACAGCAGCTGGAGGCATTGTTAATATCTCTGTTATTACTTAGGAGAAGTATAATGGGCTGGCAGTGTAGCCTTGAGGTTAGAGTAACAAGCTGTGAATGAGCTTGCCACATCCAGCAGACAGAACTAGGTTTGAATCCCATAACCTCCACTTGTATACTGTGTGAGTGAGCAAGTCACGTAACCTCCCCAGTGCTCCTGAGTCATTCCTGAAAACAGGCATCTGTGCCTAGTGGGCCTTAACCGGTTAACAAAGAATAAAATAAAAATAAATAAACAAACGTTCTAGGGATGTGGATATGTTGTTCTATTCACACATTCTGGCAATGTCCTTTCCCCTTTAAGAAGTGCCAGAAAGTCTTCCAACTGGCTCCTCCCACCCACTCGGGTGGTAACTCCCTAGAACCACCGCATGACACCAGTGTTTCCTTTCCGCATGGAAGAATATGTTGCCCTTTACCGCTCTGCATTTGTGCAGCCCTGAAACTTTCTAAAACCCTTCATTTGTGAATTTCTTTGATTTAAAAGTCTCTTGCTTCTCCACTCCCATGGGCTTAAGTGTCTGCTCGGGGTTCCAGTTTTGTGGTTGCGGGCAGAAGATGTCACGAGTCTGACCTGCATGCCTCATGCATTTACTGCCTAGGCCACTAGCACGATTTGCAGGCCTGCAGTTACTGTCATGCCTTTTTGCCTTCGACCTTGGAGAATTACTTAGCCCGCTTGCTTTTTGGAAGACCGAGTGATCGGGACCCTCCCATCCTTTCTAAGGATGCTGGGAAGGTGGTTTCCACAGCCATGGGTTCTGCCGAGCAGTTGGTGGCTATGGAAAAAGAAGCGGCCCATGCTGTACCAACTCATCTTCGGCTTTGGCCTTTTTGCCACTGTGCTTGGGGGTGTCATTTTCGGGCACCTTCCAAGAACTTTGGCAATCTCTTCTGACTCAGGGAGGGTCCTGTAGGCTCTAAAAAGCTGAAAAAAGCCAAGGAGAGAGAGAGAGACCAAGAAACGGTCTCATCGTCGGTCGAGGGATCAGAAGCGCTCTCGGGCCTCAGAATCCCACGCCACTTTGGCGCTCTCAACTTCAGCCGAGGCTTCATTACTGGCCCCGGCTCCACAGTTACCCCATTGAGCCAGTTGGCCAAGGAGAGGGCCGACTCCCGATAAGATTTTTCTCGAGTCGATCCTTCCTTCAGAGGAGGTGGACACCTCTCTCGAGGACTCTGATCCTCTCTGGAGGGATGGGGCAGTCCACTGTCCTGTTGCCTCCCACTCCAGAGCTTCTGGACCAAGGGGTTGGTCAGCAGTGATTGACCCTCCCTGTTAGACCCACCGGTCCCCCCGGCATCGGTCAAAGTCTCACTGTGTCAGCCTAGACTCGGGCTGCCTGCGCAGTTCTCAGCATTCGCACTCCAGGTTCTCAGGCAAGCGGGGTCACTGCTACTCTTCCTCTTTCTCCTCGGGTGAAGAGAGGCACCAGCGTTAACTGCGTCAGTGCTATGAGGAATTTATATGGTAGCAGCTCCTCTTTACCTGGGTGAAGCCGCCCCTGGCACCCAACCCGGCGATTACAGTGCTGCCGTCATTGGAGCTGCAGCAGACCCCACCCCGGAAGGTGCCGGTGCGAGCAGTCGAGACGCAGCCCCTTCCGGCTTCTCCCTCTCTACTGGGGAACGTCATCCCTGCTAAGGATGCTTGGCCCACCAAAGGGCTTCTCTATCAGCTTTGTCACCCTTACACCCGACTGCCCCCAGGGGGTGAGTGGTGACTTGGGTGGTAGGCCACGCTTTCAAAAGTCCTCTGATTCCAAGGGTTCCTTGCTCCACTCCCATCCAGTGGATTTGGAGCCGGACAGGGATCTTTGCACAGAGCAAGGCCCTGTTTCTTTTATGGACTTGCTTCGGCTCATTTCAGAATCCACGGGTGTCCAGCTAGAATCTGTTCAGAAAAGGGAGAAGTACCTCTTAACCAAGCTTCTGGACTGGGGTGACTCCCCTTTGGAGGCCATTCCGGTTCAGGAGGCAATTCTCGATCCTGCTGTGAACCTTTGGCAGCACCCAGCCTCTTGCCCGGCTCCTTCAGCCCCAATGGCCTGCAAGTATGCAGTCCCTCGTGTTCCCTTTTGGTTCACTAACACCCTCAGCTGAGGGGTTAGTGGCTCCATTCCATCTTTTGATGCATGAGCAACACGGGGACATGGACAAACCTCCTGGCAGGGTCCAAGAAACTGGACCACTCTGCCAAAAAGGTGTATGCCACCTCTTTGCTTGACCTCAGGCAGGCTAGTTCAGCCGTTCTGATGGCACATTTTAGGCACACCCTCCTGGGGGTCTTTAGATGAGGTGCTCCCTCACCTCCCTCCTGACCTGTAAACCACAGTCAAACAAGTCTGTGACCAGGGCTGTGCTGTGGTGAAGCAGCAGTTCCAAACTGCTGTGGACATTGGTGATTTCTGTCCCAGGTCCATTGCAGCGGCAGTTGCCATGTGCCGCAGGGCTTGGCTGCATAGCTCCACCTTCATTGCTGATACGCAGTACAAATTGGCAGACAAAGCCTTCTTAGGAACTGACCTGTTCAGCCCTGGTGTGAAAGGGTATCTCACCAGAATAGAGAAATCCAATACCACCCCGGATTCAGTGATGGAGCCCTTCTGGGAAGACAAGTCCACCAAGAAGAAGCCTTTTCAGCGCTCCTTAGTCCCTGTGGCCAAACCTGCCCAGTCCCAGACTGGTCAGCAGCAGGTCTGGTGCCCGAGGCCCAAGCCAGGGACCTCTAATGCCTGGAGCCGGGGAGAGATCCGGGGTTCCGGCCCCAAAACCTCCCCTGCTTCCAAGCCTGCCCAGTGACGGAATGGGGGAGTGCCTTCCCCCTGCCCGTCCTGAATCACCTTGGGTCCTCCCGTGGGAGGCCGGCTCTGCCACTTCATTTTCATCTGCTCAGCTGTTAGCCCAGATAGCTGGGTCCTCGAGGTGGTCGACCAGGATCTGCCACTGGAATTCGAGTAGTACCCGCATCCCACGGGAGGGCATGCTGTCGGCCTATGTACAATCAGCTCTTCGGGACGATATCGCCCAGCTCCTGTGTAGTGTAGTGATGACTCCAGTCTCGTCCCTCCACAGCAGTCAGGGTTTGTGTCCAGGTATTTACTTGTGCCCAAATGGACAAGGAGCTGGCACTCCATTCAAGATCTGCATGACCTGAACAGGTTTCTCAGGTCTCTGTTTCAGATGATCACTCTGTCTCAGATAATCCCATCCCTGGAGCAGGACATGTGGTTCTGCTCCCTGGATCTTCAGGATGCGTTCTTCACGTCTCATCACTGGCTAGTTCCTGGCCGTGCCATTTGTCCTGTCCTCTGTGCCCAGGATCTTCACCAAATGCATTGCAATGGTGGCTGCACACCTCCAGTGTCGGGGAGTCTTGGTTTATCTATCTAGGCGACTGGCTAATAGCGGGTCCCTTCAGGCAGAAGGTGGAGCCATCCAGGGATCTGACCCTCCAGATGTGCTTTTCCTTGGGCCTCCTGATAAACTAGGCCAAATAGTAACTCATGCCCTAGCAGGTGATCAAACTTCATCGGGGCAGAGCTTGACTCTTGCAGATCCAGGGCTCAGCTCACAACAGTCGGGGTGGAGGCTCTTACCTTCTTTGCCGGATCATTTTGGGGTGGGCAGTCGCGCCGTGATCTGGGTCTCCTGGGTTACATGGCGGCTTGCACCAGCATGGTCTATTGGGCCCACTGAAGAATGTGCCTCCTGCAGTGGGAGCTTGGCCGGTCAGTGGTCTCAGCGCAGGGGGTCACTTCGACCAAACTGGTCATGATGACCCAGCAGATGTGGGATGCACTACAGTGGTGGCTGACCCTGGAACATCTGCAGGAGGGTATCCCATTGTCCGTCCAGAGCCAACAGTCATCCTCGCCTCCCTCGTGGGCTGGGGAGCCCACCGGGGGGACCACAGAATACATGGTCTCTGGTCCCCCCAGGAGTCCCAGTGTCACATCAACCTGCTGGAGCTCAGGGCGGTTTGGTTGGCGCTGACCACTTTTGCTCCACATCTCAAGGATCAAGTGGTGCAGGTCCAGATGGACACCATCATGACCATGTACTAGCTCAACAAACAGGGTGGTATGCACTCCCTTCCACTGTGCAGGGAAGTTTTCCACATCTGGACACTTGTGCGTGGTCTGGAGGCAGATCTTTTCATCATCCATGTGGCTGATACCTCCAGTCAGCTTGCAGATGCCCTCAGCCAGGTGGGCGAGGTGTCACACGGGTAGTCTGTCCGTCCCGAGGTAGTCGAGAGCCTGTTCTCCTGCTGGGGCAAGCCTCTGGTGGACCCTATTTGCCTCCAGGAGACGGCATGGCTAAGGCTGTTTTGTGTCTGCCCCCCCCCCCCAGCCGGGAATGCTGCAAGGGGATGCCTTCTCAATGCCCTGGACCCCAGGCCTTCTCTACACCTTCCCTCCATTTCCTCTGATGCACAAAGTTCTGCTCAAGGTCAGGAGAGATGAGGTATGGGTGATCTTAGTATCTTCAGACTGGCCTCGTCAGGTCTGGTACGCAGATCTCCTCAGCCTCTGCAACAGGCTCCCGTGGCATTTCCCACCACATCCAGACCTGCTGTGAGTCAGTCAGGGGAAGGTACTCCACCTGGACCATCAGTGCCTTCACCTGACAGCCTGGTACCCTGAGCAGATAGGTTCCAAGCTCTGGGTCTCTCTGAAGATGTACTCAGCATTGTTGAGGCATCTCTGAAGGAGTCGACCGAAAATGTGTACCTTCAAATGGAAAAGATTCTCCATTTGATGTCAAGGCAAAGGGCTGGACCCTTCAACTTGTCCAGTGGTTGACATTCTCAACTGTCTTTGATCCCTCTCCACAGGGGCCTTTGGTGATGACCCTCAAGGTACACCTGGCAGCTATCTCTACTTACCGGACGTGGGCCAGTCAGCAGTGTGTGTGCAGAAGAAGGTGCTTTTTCCCCTCCGGTGCATGAACCACCACCACCTTGGGATCTTCTACTGGTTTTGGCAAAGCTCATGGGCAAGCCATTCAGAACGATGCCCAGATGCAAAGACCGCCTTCTTGGGTGGCTATCACGTCAGCAAGAAGGACCAGTGAACTCCAGGCACTTGCGGCAGAGTCTGTTTACCTGGTCTTCCACAGGGACAAGGTTGTCCTATGCCCCAACCCAAAGTTCATTCCGAAGGTTTTGTCTGACTTCCACCTTAACCAGGTGATTAATCGCACATTGTATTTCACCATTCACACCTCAGAGGCCGAGCACAGGCTTCATACTCTGAACCTCGGGTGAGCACTCGCTTATTACAAGGAACACACAGCTGGAGTTTGGGGAGAGGTTCGTCAGCTGTTTGTCACCTATGCTAAAGCCGCACCTGGCATACCGCTGCATCAGTGGCTGCTTCCAGGGACATCCCTATTCATGAAATCTACAGGGCTGCTACCTGGAGGTCGGCACACACCTTAATTTCCCATTACCACATTGACCTCGAATCATGTCAAGATGCTGGTTTTGGGGCCTCAGTTCTCCAATCTCTGTTCCTTCAATAGGGGGTGTGCGTGCCTTGCCTCCCTCCTGCTAGGAGTCTGCCAAAATGTGTGGATAGAACAGTATATCCACATCCCTAGAAAAATAGGTTACTCACCTGTAACAGTAGTTCTAAGAGTGATATATGTTGTTCATCCACACAGACCCACCCAACCTCCCCTGGCAGTGGCGCACAGGGATGCTTCCAGCGGGCAAGAACTGGTGTCACAGGGCAGTGCTATGGGAGGTTCTATCTGGGTGGGTAGGAACAGCCAGCTTGAAGACTTTCCGGCAATTCTTTTTTTTTTTCCCCCCTTCCTTTTTTTCCCCTCTTGAGGCAGGCTTGTCTTCCAGAGGGCAACCCTGTCCTCTAGCGTTCACCATCTGGCGCTGACCCAAACTCCCAGGGCTTGCCCCCCTTGGCAGGGCCACAGGGTTCCCCAACCCCTACCAGAGTCCGGATTCAGTGGGCCAGCACTGTGGCTAGCCAGGAGCGGAGTCTGCGAGGTGCCCTCCATCATTGTGCCGTGGCATCGATTTTCCTGTTTTTTCTGCCCCAGATGCTGGGACGTGCAGTGACACTGATGGAGGGGAGCACACATGCAGCCACACATGCTTCCTCCAATCGTCTGCCCCAACTCTTCCCCCTGCTACAGTGTAGCACGCTGTCCCCCGGCCTCCACCAGGGGGCGGACAAGCTCTGACTGCTGAGGACCCCCGGAGAAGGAGAGCAGTCCAACAGATGCTCAATCCTTCTCCTTCCCTGCTGACCCCCCGTGGCCCGTGCTCATTCCTGAATATGGGTCACCAGTGTAGCATGAGGTAAGGCGTCCAGCACCTCAGCCCTCCGCGCCACTGGGCCAGCCTTTCCTGCAATTCATAAAAGGACAGTGCCAGAATGTGTGGATGAACAACATATACCACTCCTAGAACTACTGTTACAGCTGTGTAACCTGTTTTTATATGTAAACAGTGCATGGCACTTGGGCCCCTCAGCTAACTTTAGAACTCATCCCTGTAAACTCAAGAGACCTCTGGACAGGGTAGGACAAATCACTTTGTGACCTTATGATCAGTTTGGCCACAATCTTTCAAAATTTGATAGCCTAATCGATATTTTTAGCGACCATCCTTTTTAAGGGCCCAAAATCACTTTGTGGGTGGGTAACTAGCTGGCCCATAACTTGCAAAATCTCATAGCCAAACCAATTTTGTTAGTAGCAGTTGGCCACCTGGCTGCATGATTTGACCTGTCCCTACCTCTGGATACTTTCCCTTGGTGTAGAATTCTCTGTGCCTCATATATACAGTACTACTCTTCCGTATGACCTCATCATTACCACCAGATTTAAACCACAACCTAATCCAAAGCCATGTAATTTTGCCTCACGGTAAACATATTTTGTAAACCTGCCTGTAATCCTTACTTCATAGCTGCTAACAGTCCCTATATGTGAAACATGAGATTATGTAATTCGGTATGCACCTGCAAAGCAGCTCAAGGAAGGTGAACTCCAAAAGTAAAATCAGCAGCATGAAGAACTGACATGAGCTAGCTTAGACAGAGTGATCAAAGATCAGCATAAGCGGCAAGTAACTCAGTCAAGTAGCCCTTGGGAGTGGGCATTTGTGGCAGAACCGAGGGACCCTTGATACTTCTTGAGGCTGGCCTTGGCACACCAGAAGCTTGTACAACTAGACAACATAGTGGACAGACCATTCCATGGTGGGGAGTCTAACAAATGGAGGCTTGGCCCGTGTGTTTTGCAGGTAGAGGTTTGGAACCTATTTCCCGATCCTTATCTGCTTAGAGGCAGGGTTAAGATCACATTGAGGTATGCCTGCAGCTTCCCTTCCCAGAATTTACCTCCCAGAAGGATGATGTGTAGAGCATGCCTCGACTAAGGAGGTGCCCACCCCAGTTTGTTGTACATGGTGGTTGTAAGGGAGGCGAGCCAAAACAAACCTACAAAGAGCATTGAATACGATGGTGAGATTTTGAAGGTTCACCCTATTTATGGGTGCCACTACCATCAGTACTACCTGCCAATCATTTTCTGGTACTGCATGACTTTGTCAGCATGGTGGATTTGTGATTTAACAGCTAGTGGGCTCTTAACCCTGGGAGCTCCCAGTATTCATTAGCTGGTTGCTCATTTCCCTTCCATTACTACATCACTCCAATCCCATACCCTATTGTTCAAGAGAACAACTTTCCTAAAGTTCATCAGATACCGTCTGACCATGTTTGGTATCCCATCTCTGTCACCTTCAAGCACTCCTAAGTACTGCATCATCTTTTCTAAAACTGGGGTGCTCAAGGTTTGAACTTTCAGCCCTCCCATCTTCCAACCCAGGTCTCATATCGGTAAAATGAAAGTGCTACGTCCCCAGCTGAGCTAGTAGGAGATCTGTATCTAGACATAGATCATTCAAAGCTTGCATTCCCGGTTTGTGAAACAGTAATACAGTGCTTAGAAGTGCTCAGATTGCAGTAGTGAGATACAGAACCTGACTGGTTAGATCAGAAGTGCTCACCGAGTTTTCATGAGCCAAATGCCAGGGGGACGCATTTTTCCTTTTGGTTTTTGTCCTTTTCTGTCTACTTTTGTGCTGTTTCTATGTCTTTTTTGTTACTTTGTTACAGCTCCTCAATTATACTGCTTATCTTTACCAATTCCTCGCCCTCCCACTACCCAACCACTGGGATTATGCCTCCCACCCCTGCTCCTCCTCCCATCCACTATTCTTTACTGCTTGTCACCCACCTCCTTCCCTCCCTCTCACCATAAAGAAACTAGGAGTGTGTTTCATTGCTAAAGTGCACATTTTTGCCGACACATTCACAAACGAGTGTAGCCCTTGGATTGGTGCCATCTGTCAGCGGTGACGCACGGAAGCATCAGTGGCAGCACTGAAGGTTGGACCGACCACTGAGTATTTGGGGCAAAATTAATGAGTCCTTGTAACATTTCATGGATTTTACAGACATATTTGCATTCTGTGACCACTACAGTTACTAAACATAGAAACATAGAATTTGACGGCAGATGAGGACCGCTTGGCCCACCCAGTCTGCCCATTTCCCTACCTAATGGGTAAGCTGCAGATCCTAGTTAACCAACAGCCTACTTCTTCCTACCCCCACCACCTAGAATTGCCTTATGACTGTCCCATGCATTCTTGAATTCCACCACTGTTTTTGACTTAACAACCTCCTCCGGAAGGCCATTCCATGCATCCACAACCCTCTCTGTGGAAAAAATACTTCCTTACATTACCTCTGAGCCCCCCTTCCCCCAAATCTTCAAAATGTGCCCCCTTGTTCTTGCACACCTCTTTTTCTGAAAGGTGCTACCCTCTTGGACTTTGTTGATTCCCTTGAGGTACTTTAAAGTTTCTATCATGTCCCCCCTCTCCCTCTTTCACCGAGGAGCTATACATATTAAGCTCCTTAAGTCTCTCTTCATATGTCTTCGGTGCAGACTCTGCACCATTTTAGTTGCCCTCCTCTGGACTGCCTCCATCCTGTTTATGTCTTTATGGAGACTGGGTCTCCAGAACTGCACGCCAGTACTCCAGATGGGGTCTCACCAGCTGTCTGTACAGAGGGATAACAACTTCCTGTTTTCTACTGGTGATGCCTCTCCCTATGCATCCCAGTGCCCCCAGCCCTCCTTACTGCCCTCTCACATTGCTTACCCACCTTTAGGTCATCTGATATGACTACCCTCAGGTTCCATTTTTGTTGTTAGTATCTCACCCCCCATTGTGTACTCTTCCCCTGGGTTTTTGTTTCCCATGTGCATTACCTTGCACTTCTTAGCATTGAATCTAAGCTGCCATACATTTGACCATTCCTCCAACCTTGCCAAGTCCCTTTTCATCCTTTCCACCCCACCTTGCATGTATCAACTCTGTTGCAGATCTTTGTGTCGTCTGCAAAGAGACACTTTTCTTCCAGTCCCTCTGCAATGTCGCTATAAAGATATTGAAGAGGACCAGTCTTGTACCAACCCTGCGGTACCCCACTAGTAACCCCCCTTTCTTCAGAGTTGACTCTGTTTACTATTACCCTCTGTGTCCTGTTCTCCACCAATTCTTTACCCAGGCTACCATCTTGGGACCCACTCCCAGGCTGGCTAACTTGTATATTAATCTTTGTGTGGGACTGTGTCAAATGCCTTGCTAAAGTCTAGGTAGGCCATGTCCACAGCCCCTCCCTGATCTACTACTGTGGTCACCCAAAGAAATCTATTAGACTCGTCTGACATGACCTTCCTGCTGTGAATCCATGCTGCTTTGGGTCCTGTGCCCCTCTGGCCTCTAGGTATTTGACACTTCTTTCCTTCAGAAGTGATGCCATCATTTTTCCTATCACTGAGTTTAAACCGACAGGTCTGTAGTTTTCTGCTTATGCCCTGCTCCCACTTTTGTGAAGTGGAATCACATCTGCCCTCCTCCAGGTCTCTGGTACCACCCCATCCTCCCACAATTTGTTAAAGAGGGTAGTCACTGGTGTCACTAGCTCTACCCTTAGTTCTTTTAAAATTCTAGTCTTGCTGTATTCTGACATTATGCAGTTAGCCCCAGCACTTGAACTATCCCAGAGAGGAAAGAGTTAACTACATGCCAGAGCATAGAAAGTTGAGCTCGAGCTTGGTTCAAACCTCTGTCTGCTGCACTTTGTGAGTGTAACAGTCAGATTCTTATGAACTAACACTAACTAACTACACCCACTATGTAGAAATTGTAAAATTACTAGCAAAAGGCAACCAAATATTTTGGATCCCAAAAAGACTCAAGTAGAAATCCAAAACAAAACTAGGTAGTGAACAAATATAATTATCAAAACATATAACATAACCCTCCCCTCTCTAAAAATGGGAGAGTGCCAAGTATACCCTTGAGTGTAACACTGCGCCTGCCTGCCCACTTTCAAAACCAGGTTCTGAGAGGAGGCAGGGAGGAGAGTCAGAATACAGCAAGACTCCATTAGAAGAAACACAATTGCTAAGGTGAGTCATTTTTTCTTCAAACAACATGAAGTCTTGCTGTAGTCTGACATTATGCAGACTACCACGCAGTACCTCCCTTGAGGAGGGTACCAACCCTATTTTGGGAATAGGCTCTGCAATACTGCTGTACCAAACCTAGCATCACTCCTAGCCTGGATATCCAGAGAGTAACGCTTGGTAAATGTATGGACTGTTTTCCAGGTGACTGCTTTGCATATCTCTAGTAAGGGTACATCTCTGGCAGCAGCCAGAGAAGCAGCTGTACCTCTAGTCGATTGAGCCCTCAGCCCTGAGGGGAGTATTTTGCCTAGCTTTTCATAGCAGAATTGTATACAAGAGACAATTCACCTGGCAATAGTTCTCTTAGTAGCAGGTTTACCCTTCCCCACTTCACCATAAGTGAGGAACAACTGGAGGGAGTCAAACCTAAGTGCCTTAGTATGTTCAATGTAGTAGCTAAGAGCCCTTTTAACATCCAAACTGTGTAATCTTCTCTCTCCTGAAGAAGAATGATCAGTGAAGAACACAGGAAGAGACATGGATTGGTTCAGACGAAAATCTGAAACCACTTTGGTTAAGAACCTCCTGTTGGTTCTAAGGACCACCTTCTGTCTATGGAAAGAGATAAAATCAGGCCCCACTGACAGGGCCTGTAATTCCCACTGATGCCTGCTGAAGTAATGGCTACCAGGAACACAGTTTTCCAAGTCAAGTACTTAAGTTCTGCTGAGGCCAAAGGCTCAAATGGGGTTACACATGTGAAGAAGAAGAAGAATCAGCATTTATATAGCGCTTTTCATACACAGTATCCCAAAGCACTTTACAAGCAATGTTAGACTGGTAGTGAAGTAACTGCATGTGTGGTGGTGGCCATATCGCATCATCACCCACACACAGCCTGAGTAATTGCAGAACTTATTTATGTGAAGGAATGTTGGCCACCACACCAGGAATGCTCCTCTCTTTACAAAGAGTGCCCTGGGTTCTTTACTTCCACCTGGACACCTACCAGGACAACACCAGGATGGGCAGAAAGGACCTCGGTTTAACGTCTCATCCGAAGGACAGCACACCCAACAGTACAGCACCCCAATACTGCACTCAGATGCCAGCAATTTTTAGGTGCTGAGCAATGCAAACATTAAGATCCCAAGCAGCAGTAGGATCCCTAAAGGAGGACTGGAATGAAGCAATCCTTTGAAGAACTTACAGAAAACAGAGTGAGATGCCAGGGAGGAGGGCTCCACTGACAGAAATGCAGAAACAGCTGGCAAGTGTACTTTTGAGGGTAGCTTCGATCTGAGACCTAAGCTATTAAGAGATGAACATGTAATCCAGAACTGTAGATGTCAGCAGTATCTGGGATATGTGTTATTGGAACACCAAATGCTGAATCTTTTCCATTTGGAGTTATCAGTTTTTCTGGTGGCAGATTTTCGAGAGGCCTTGAGAATGTCTAGAACCCCTTGAGACAAATGCAAATTTGCATACTCTAACTCTTCAAGAGCCATGCCTTGAGATTGAGAGATCGAAGGTTGGGGTATCAAATCCTCCCCTGAGAGGAGGTTAACAGGTTGTGATTCCTGGGAAGAGATAGGGGAAGATGGACTGCTAGGGACAGCAATAGAGGATACCAAGGCTGCCTGGCCCAGTCTGGAGCAATCAGGATCACTTTGTAAGATTGTGACCTCATCTTGACCAGAACCTTGAATAGTAGAGGAAAGGGAAAGGCATACAGAAATTCCCTTCCCAATCCAGAAGTAGAAGTATCCAGGGGACTGAGCCCAAGACCGGGTCTGCAACAGGAGAGAGGAAGTGCCCCACCTTGCAAGATCACTTTTACACTAGGGGATCCACAGACCATTCGTGATGGCCCTGGGAAATCCTGCTCAATGCATCTGCTAGCACATTGTCCTTCCCTGGAAGGTGGACTGCTACCAGAGACGTCTGTAGAGAATAAGTCAGGGACCATAATTTCATGGCTTCCATGCACAAGGCCGTAGACCGAGTGCCTCCCTTCTTGTTGATGTACCACATGGTGGTGGTGTTGTCTGTCCTGACCTGAACCACCTTGTTCTGTGCTGAGTCCAAGAAGGCTTGTAGAGCCAGGTACACCACCCTGAGCTCCAGAAGACTGATGTGGAGAAGAGACTCCTGAGGGGACCACACTCCTTGTGCTGTGAGGACTCCCAAGTGAGCTCCCCACCCCAGGAGAGAAGCATCTGTGGTTAAAACCACCTAATGAGACTGAGTGATGAATGGGACCCCTTGCCTGAGGTTGTCCTGATCCAACCACCATTGGAGAGCCTGGATCAGAGTCTGAGTCACTGGAATTAGTTTGGTTAGAGAATCTTTTTTCTGAAACCAAAAAGCCCTGAAATGGAACTGGATGTCCCTCACCTGAAATCTGGCCCCTTGGACCACTGCAGTGGAAGTTGCCATGTGGCCCAGGAGTTGAAGAAATGCCTTGCTGGTCGAGACACCTGAAGGTGAAAAGAAGAAGCCAGGTCTATAAGGGTCTTTACCCTTGCCAGAGAGAGAAAGGTTCTTGCTTTGACAGTATCCAATGCTGCCCCTATGAAGGTCAAGAGTTGCACTGGTTGAGAACTGATTTTGGAAGATTGAGGAGGAATCCTAGGGAAGTGAGCACTTGCTGGGTCACTTGTAGGTTTGACTTGACTTGGTCTGGGGACTGACCTACAATAAGCCAGTTCATCCAGGTATGGGAATATGGAAATGTTTTGTCTCCTTAGAAAGGCCACTACTACTGCTAGGCATTTGGTGAACACCCTTGGTGCTGATGTTAGGCCAAAGGGCATTGCTGTGAACTGATAATGGCCTGAAGGCAGTTCAAACCTGAGGTACATCTTGTGGGAGCACCTGATGGGAATGTGAAAATAGGCACTTGAGGTCCAGGGAGGCTAGCCAATCCCCTGGCCTTAGAGAGGGAAGAATTATTCCCAGAGTCACCATTTAGAATTTTGGCTTTACTAGGTGCTTGTTTAAGTATCTTAACTCTAGGATGGGCCACCACTTCCCTGTCTTTTCTGGGTAAGGAAGGATCTGGAGAACAGACCTTTGCCCTGTGTGACGAGGAACTCTCTCTCATGGCTCCAGAGCCAGCAGAGATAAAACCTCTGCCTCTAGGGCAATGGTTTCGGAGATGCTTGCAGGTGGAAAAGACCTGACCCTCAGCTTTAGAAATGTTTTGAAGGTGAGTGCCTCTCCCTGGCTTACTACCTCCAGGACTCACTTGTCTAAGGTAACAGACTTCCAGGCCTGGAAGTAGTAAGCCAGCTTGCCTCCTACAGGAATTGAGGAGTCGACCTGGGCTGACACATCAGGGTGTCTGCTTGGCAGGAGCCTTAGACTGAGAGAAGGATGCAGCCGTGCTCATCCCCCTTCTGCCTCTCCCTCTGAAGAACCCCCTCTGAGTAAAAGGAGAGGAGGCCTGTGCCTGGTAGAAAGGCCTGTGAAAAACGCCTGCCCCTGCTCCTAGACTGCTGCTTCTGAGGAGTTGCCTGCCTTTCTTTGGCCTGTGCACTCCTGTAGGTGGTCCTGTATTTGTCCATTTTCTTTCATATAATTCTCTGTCTGCTCCCCAAACAGAGAATTCTCCATGACAGGAAAATCCATAGCCTTAGCCTAGGTGTCCTGTGATAGGCAAGTACATCTCAGCCAAGCCATTCTCCTAAGAGCCACAGATGTAGCCATGACTCATGATGACACATCATTGGAGTCCACAGCAGCATGAAACTGGATCTTAGATGCCTCAATCCCATCAGCAGCCACCTCCTCCAGCTCCTTGGCAAGCTGGGAAGCCTGTTTAGTCAGTTCCAGAACAGTATCCCATCTGGACTTCTAGTATCTGGCTGTGTAGACCATATATTAAGCCTGCCTGAGTCCCAAGGAAGATGCCATGTACTGTTTTTTAGCCATGGCATCCAGCTTCTTGGAGTCTTTATCTGGGATGTGTGAAGCCAAGAGTATGTTAGCCTTATCACAGGCTGTAGCCTGCACGACCCCAACATGGCTGCATTGCTGGCAGAAGTACTCCATAACTAGACTTGATAACATATACCTCTTGTTCATTCGTCTGTCCACAGGAAGTAAAGAATTTGGAGTTTTAAGTAATTTTTACGTTTGCTTGCATGCATGTGCAAGAAACATAGTGCCACCATACGAGAATTCGTAGGCATGCCTCCCTACTTCCAATGCCCTGCTGCCTTTTGCAGGCGCGGCCCCACCACGCCAATGAATGTAGGAGCTGTCTATGACAGCTTTTGCAAATGCAGCGGTGTACAGTTCAAAGAAAGGCACTGCAGTGTGTAGGCAATTTGCATACTGCGTCGGCAGTACGCAAAGTGCCTACACGTCGGCACTGCACTGAAAGAGCTGACATAGACAGCTCCTCTCCCCCCGAAAACAAGTAACATGCTGGGAGCCCACCCCAGCGTGAACACGCCTCCCCCACACACACATTATGTCCGATGGGGGTGACCAATCCCCGTTGGCTGCGCTGCACTCCCCCAACAGCCTTCCAGGTGCCACACTGGGAACCCACCCCAGCCTGGCAGGCGTCATCTGTTGGCCCCTACTGCACTTCCAGGTGCCACGCTGGGGCCCACCCCAGTGTGGCAAACCTCTCTATAGTGACGAGTACCCTAATCCCTCATTGGTCCGCTGCCCCCCAAAATATCCTTCCTGCTGCCACGCTGGGAGCCCACCCCAGAGTGGCAAAGAAATAATTACTCACCTTAGTAATGTTGTTTCTTCTAATGGAGTCTTGCTATATTATGACATATGCAGTGAGTCCCAACCTTGAACTGCCCTGGAGGTGAAAGAGTTAACTTTCCATGCCAGGCATGGAATGCTGAGCTCGAGCTCAGTTGAAACTCTGTCTGTTGTTCTTCAAACTCAAACGTCAGATCTTTCAGCAGCTAAACTCACTGAGGTCCTGTGTGGAAACTGTAAGCCTACACTAGCCAACTGGCTACTACAACATAAGAACACATTTTTGATCCCAAAACAAAGACTCAAGTCAGGAGACCCAAAATGAAAAACACAACACCAAGCACCCCAAGAAAGAGGGGTGAAAACAACAAGGTGGGCACATACTGAGTGCCAACACTGCACTGCCCACCCACATCCCATAAACAGAGGTTCTGAGAGAGGCAGGGGGGGAGGTCACAATATGCAAGACTCCATTAGAAGAAACAACATTACTAAGGTGAGTAATTTTTTTCAAACAACATGAAGTCTTGCTGTATTATGACATATGCAGACTATAAAGCAGTACCTCCATGGAGGAGGGTCAGAACCTACTTAGGAAATAGGCTCTGAAGCACAGCTGTGCCAAACCGAGCATCACTCCTAGCCTGGATGTCCAGGGAGTAATGCTTGTAAAAGTGTGAACTGTTTTCCAGGTAGCTGTTTGACATATCTCTAAAATAGGGATGTCCCTGGCAGCAGCCAGGGAAGCAGCTGTACCTCTGGTAGAGTGAGCCCTCAGGCCTGAGGGGGAACCTTACCCAGGTTTTCATAGCAAAATTGGATACAAGAGACAATCCACCTGGCAATGGATCTTTTAGTAGCAGGTTTCCCTTTACCAACCTCACCATAAGTGAGGAACAGTTGGAGGGAGTCAAACCTATTACCCTTGGTACGCTCTATGTAGTAACTAAGGGCTCTCTTCACATCTAAGCTGTGCAACCTCCTCTCGCCAGAGGAGGAATGGTCAGTGAAGTACTCTGGAAGAGATATGGATTGATTAAGGTGGAATCCGAGACCACCTTAGGTAAAACTTCCTATTAGTCCTGAGGACCACCTTATCTCTATGAAAGGAGATAAAATCAGACTCCACTGACAAAGCTTGCAATTCACTTATGCGCTCTGGCTAGAAGCGATGGTTACCAGAAACAGTCTTCCAAGTCAGGTACCTTAAGTTCTGCTGAAGACAAAGGCTCAAAGGGGGGTTGCATAAGCTGAGCAATGCAAACATTAAGATCCCAGGCAGGGGCAGGGTCCCTGAATGGAGGATTGGAATGAAGCAATCCCTTAAAAAACTTGGAGGATACAGAATGAGCTGAAAGAGAAGAGGGCTTACCTGCTGGAAATAAAAGCAGACACAGCTGCCAAATGCACTTTTAGGTAGTTGGTCTCAGCCCCAAGGTATTTAAGTGGACCATATAATCCAGGACTGTGGGTAAGTCAGCAGATTCTGGGGAATATGCTTCCTAGAACACCATATGGAAAACGTTTTCCATTTGGAATTATAAGTAGCCCTGGTGGAAGGTTTCCTAGAAGCCTTCAGGATATCCATTACACCTTGGGAGAGGTGTAGATCAGTAAACTCTAACTCTTCAAGAGCCAGGCCTTGAGATTGAAAGATTTGAGGTTCGGGTACCAAACCCTCCCCTGAGCACAGGTTAACAGGTTGTGCTTCCTGGGAAGACACAGGGGAAGATGGACTGCTAAGGACAGTAGGAGTGGATACCAGGGCTGTCTGGCTCAATCTGGAGCAATCAGGATCACTTTGCAGGGTTGAGACCTGATTTTGACTAGCACTTTGAACAGGAGAGGGAAGGGAGGAAAAGCATATAGAAACTTCCCTTCCCAATTGAGGACTAAGGCATCCAGAGGGACTGAGCCCAACACTGGGGGCTTGCAACAAAAAAGGGGAAGTTGGTGATTGTCTGGGGCTGCAAAAAGATCTATCTGCGGAGTGCCCCATCTGGCAAAGACTTCCTCCAAAACCAGGGGGTCCAGTGACCATTCGTGATGGCCCTGTGAAATCCTGCTGAGAGCATCTGCCAGGACATTGTCCTTGCCTGGGAGGTGAACTGCTGTAAGGGAGGTGTTCAAGGAGTAAACCAGAGACCACAACTTCATTGCTTCGATGCACAAGGCCGTAGACCGAGTGCCACCTTGCTTGTTGATGTACCACATTGTGGTGGTGTTGTCTGTTCTGACCTGAACAACTTTGTTCTGAACAGATCTGGAAAAAACTTGAAGTGCTAGAAAAACTGCTCTGAGTTCCAACAGGTTGGTGTGGAGCAGAGATTCCTGAGGAGACCACAGTCCCTGGGTAGTGAGGTCGCCCATGTGAGCTCCCCATCCCAAGAGGGATGCATCTGTAGTAAGGATTAAGGAATGAGACTGAGTGACAAAGGGAACCCCTTGCCTCAGATTGCTCTGATCCTGCCACCACTGTAGAGCCTGGATCAGGGTTCGAGTAACTGGGATCAATTTGGTTAGAGGGTCTTTCTTTTGAGACCAAAAGGCTCTCAAATGGAACTGGATATCCTTCATCTGAAATCTTGCTCTCTGTACTACTGCTGTAGAGGCAGCCATGTGCCCTAGGAGCTGAAGAAAATGCCTTGCTGGTCGAGAGACCTGCAGGGTGAATGAGGAGGCCAGAGAGACCAGGGTCCTTGCCCTGTCCAGAGGAAGGAAGGCTCTGGCTTTCTTTGTGTTCAGCTCTGCGCCTATGAAGGTGAGGAGCTGTACAGGCTCCAGAACTGACTTTGAAAGATTCAGAAGGAAACCTAGAGAGGTGAGCAGTTGCTGAGTTATCTGCAGATGTGACCTGACCTGGTCTGGGGACTGGCCTATTATAAGCCAATCGTCCAGGTAAGGATAGATGGCAATTTTTTGCCGTCTTAGGGAAGCAACTGCTACAGCCAGGCATTTTTTGAATACCCTTGGAGCAGAGGTGAGGCCAAAGGGCATTGCTCTGAACTGGTAATGGCCTGAGGGCAGCTCGAACCTGAGGTACTTTCGATGGGAGCTTCTGATGAGAATATGGAAGTAGGCATCCTTGAGGTCCAGGGACGCTAGCCAGTCCCCTGGCCTTAGAGAGGGTAGAATAAATTCCCAGAGTCACCATTTTGAATTTTGGTTTTAAAAGGTGCTTGTTTAGGTATCTGGGATCCAGGATGGGCCGCCATTCTCCTGTCTTTTTTGGGGTAAGGAAGTACCTGGAGTACAATCCTTTGCCCTGGTGTAGGGGTGGAACCCTTTCCACAGCTCTGACAGCCAGGAGGGAAGAGACCTCTGCCTCTAGGGCAAGTGCCTCTGATGGATTTGCAGATGGAAAGGATCTGGTTCTCATCATTGGAAACTTTTTGAAGCTGAGAACCAGTCCCTGGCTTACTACTTCCAGGACCCACTTGTCTGATGTCAAAGACTGCCAGTCCTGGACAAAGTAAACCAGCCTGCCCTAGAGTAGCTGAGAATCGGTCCTGGCAACCCCATCAGGGTGCCTGCTTGGCAGGGGCTTGGGCTGAGGGGTGGAAGCAGGCCTGCTTGTACCCCGTCTGCCTCTCCCTCTAAAGAACCCCCTCTGGGCATAGGCAGAAGAGGAGGCCTGGGCTTGGTAAAAAGGCCTATGCAAAGGCCTGCCCCTGTCCCTGGAAAGCTGCCTTTGGGGAGTGGCCTGCCTTTCCTTGGCCTGTGCACTCCTATAGGTGGTCCTATACTCGTCCATTTTCTTCATGTAATTCTCTGTCTGCTCCCCAAACAGAGAATTACCCACAACAGGAAAATTCATGGCTTTAGACTGGGTATCCTGTGACAGGCTAGTGCATCTGAGCCAAGCCATTCTGTGAAGTGCAACAGACGTAGCCATGACTCTTGATGACACATCATTGGAGTCCACTGCAGCATGGAATTGCACCTTGGATGCCTCAATACCATCAGCAGCCACCTGTTCCAGTTCCTTGGCAAGCTGGCCAGGGACCTGTTTTGGTAGAGCCAAAACTATGTCCCATCTGGATTTCTGATATCTAGCAACATAAGCCATATCATTTGCCTGCCTGAATCCCAAAGATGCTGCCATGTACTGTTTCTTTGCCATGGCATCAATCTTCCTGGAGTCCTTGTCTGGGGGGTGTGAAGCCAAGGGAATGTTTGCCTTGTCACAGGCTGCAGCCTGCACTACCCCAACATGGCTGCATTGTTGTGAAAGGAACTCCGTATTAGAGCCTGACAATGTGTACCTCTTGTCCATTCTCTTATCCACAGGAGGTATAGTGTGAGGAGTTTTTAGGATTTTAAATGTCTGTTTTCCGAAAGATTTATGCAAGGGAACAGACAGTCTCTAGACTCTGGAATATCCATCATTTATACAAAGTCAGGCTCCTCTTGATCATCCACAGCTTCCTCCATAGGGAGCTGGAGGGTTTCAGCCACTTTTATAAAACATAAAATGAGAAGGACTCAGAAAGCCTTAGGAGGAGACACTCCTGAAGGTCTGTCTGGGAGATGTCGGGTCAATGGGCACATCCAGACTTTCAAATACACATTCCTCTCCTACTCCTCTTCCCCTCCTCCGGTTCATAAAATTCCTCTAAATCATACTCTTGAACCGGTGGAACCGACCAGACCGTATGCTTACCTGATGGTGCCGGTTTGGTCGGAACCAGAACGACTGGAAAATCTGAATCGCTTTGCATCTCTTCAGTGGTAGGAGAAGAAAGTTTTGGCTCCACACCAGCTGATTTTCTAGTCCTTTTTGCTGGAACCGACCCCTCAGGGTCAGCTCTCCTTTTGCCCGAGGAAGTCTTGCCCTGGTCAGAGGGCACTCCCTCTGGTTCGGTTGGAACCGAACCGGGCTGGCCATCCGGGTCAGCGGACTTCTTGGCCTCCCTTTCCCTGAGCCTACCAACTCTCTTTTCCAAGGTAGCTGCAGGAAAATTTTTACAAATCTGGCAGTCTGCATTGAGGTGGTCAAACCCCAGACTAATAAACACAGGTGGTGTGGGGTCAGCCTTGCAAAGGCTTCCTCCACACACACTGCAGTGTTGAAACCAGTGGACCCGTTTTTTTTTGGGTTTCTGGACATAGTGCCTGTCCTAACCAAACTTGCCTGTTTATGGCAATCCGCAAGCAAGACTCTCTTATCGGTTCCCAACCGTGTCACGGGTCATGGAAAAAGCCGTAGGAAATTCCGTTTTTTTTAGAACCGATAAGAACCAGTAACCACACTCTAAATGATAGAATAAAATGTTTTTAACTAACCTGATCGGTTCAACCGAACCGATAAGCTGTTTACAAGTTCCACACAGAAGAATAATGTAAAACCTATTTAGTACTCACAATACCACAGACAGAGCTTGAACCAACAGGTTGCGGTTTAAATTTCGGTCACAAACCGAGAAAAACAATACTTTAACTGACAAAATGAACCAAGCAGAAGGAGAAATCTCCGGAGCGACTGTTCAGTGAGCGGAGTAAAGAATCTGACGGTTTGAGTTTGAAGAACAACAGACAGAGTTTCAACCGACCTCGAGCTCAGCGTTCCATGCCTGGCATGGAAAGTTAACTCTTTCACCTCCGGGGCAGTTCGAAGGTTGGGACTCACTGCATATGTCATAATATAGCAAGACTTCATGTTGTTTGAACGTCCCGCGTCGTCTTCCTAAAAGGAAAGAAAAACCTACAAAGAAAAAACGTTCCCTCGCTGACTGTCTTGACCACCTCCCCACCCTCTGTGCACCTTCCCTTCCCACACCCCCTTCACCCCATGCTTACCTCCAGACTCCGGTGCGACGATCTTCGGTGGACCGGGAACACGTCTGCGCTCTTCAAAGCCGACCGCGAATTGAGGAAATGCCAGTAAGTTGTATAATGGAATGAATAGGACTTTTCAACTCTGATGCATATCTCAGGCATTTTGGGGAATTATTTTCACCAAATTTTCAACATGGGGTTTTTGGGATCCCACGTCTTAATTCTTGCACTGTCATTTTGTTATTAGGTCCCGAAAGGTGATTTAGCGGTCACTGCGTGAAACCACCTTTCAAGACTGATGTACAACGACAGTGTCTGAATCATGAGGTAGGGCCTCAAAACCCTATGCTGAAAATTTGGTGAAAAATTCCAAAATGACTGTTTTGATTAGTGTGCTCTATGCAGTTCCTACGTACGCTCATAAGTTCATGAATTTTAATATTTGCACTCCAGATTTTCAACATTGCCATTTTACCACACCTCCTTATGAGCAGTACAGCTGTCATTCTTCACAGCTCACCCAAAATGTGTTTGCGCATATAGTGCACAATGGCACATTCAGTGTGCGAAATCAATGTTTGGGACACATTAAGAAAATCACAGTGACACTGTTCATGAGCAGAGGTATTAGAATGGCTATGTTGAAAATTTGGCAAAAACATTCCTCAAAATGACTGTTTTACGAGCGTGCATTGCGCAGTTCCTACGTACACTCTTAAGTTTGCGAATTTTTAATATTTGCACTCCAGATTTTCAACATTGCCATTTTACCACACCTCCTTATGAGCAGTACAGCTATCATTTTCACATCTCCCAAATGTGTTTCTGTGCATGTAGGCACACAATGGCATAATAGGTGTGAAATCAATGTTTGGGACAGATAAAGAAAATCACAGTGACACTGTTCATGAGCAGAGTCTTAAATGGATTGCTATGTTGTAAAATTTGGTGACAAAAGTCCATAAAATGACTGTGTTATGAGCTAGCATTGCGCTGTTTCCATGCACCTGTAAGTTCATGAATTTGTAATATTTTCAGTCCAGATTTTCACCACTGGCATTTTTCCACACTTCCTTATGAACAGTACAGCTGTAATTTTTCACAACATGGCCAAAATGTGTTTTCACACTTTCTGCGCAGAAATGCATGGTCGCTGTGGTAAATCACTGTTCGGAACAGATTAAGACAATGACAGTGACACTGTTCATGAGCAGAGGTCCCAAAATGCCTGTGTTGACAATCTGCTGTAAAAAATCCCCAAAGTAATTACATTAAGGGTGTGTGTTCCGCAGTTTCTACGCACACTCGTGACTTCACCAGTTTTTTTACTATTTTCACTGCAGATTTTCAACATTGCCATTTTTTACACCTCCCCATGAACAGTACAGCTGTCATTTTTCACATCCTGTTCGAAATGTGTTTTCGCACCTGTGGTGCCAAATGCTGCAATCATTGTGCAAAATCAGCTTTCATCTAACAAACTGATATTACCATTGTTCATAAGGTGGTGGTCAAAAAAACATTTGTTGAAAATTTGGAGTGAAAATACCAACGAATGCCTGAGGCGTTAGGGTTTCCGACCATAACGCCCCACCCTGTAGAGACTGACAGGCATCAGGGGTGTGACTTGGGATTGTCACCTGTAATGCTCATACCATTCCACCCCCCCCCACACCCTGCAGCCAGTGAGAGGCATCGAGGTGTGCCTTGGACTCTTCGGCCCCAAAGCTCACCCCATTCTCCTATACTGCACCCATCTCACTGTATTTCCTGATGGAATGGGGTGAGCATAAGGGCCAAAGACCCCAAGGCACACCGTAACACTTGTCAGTGTCTGCAGGTAGGCTTGAGTGAAATGGACAGTGTGACTGCGCACTCAAAGGCACACCCCACCAATGCCAACGCAGCAAGCAAACATTCGGCATTGACAAATGCTTGTTGTATCTGTTTCCCAAAAGATTTATGGAGGAATAAACAATCTCTTGGACTCTGGGATGTCCATCATCTCCACACAGTCGGGCTCTCTTGCTCCTCAACAGCTTCAACCAGGTGGAGCTGGAGGGTTTCTCCACTTTTTTGTAAACAAAATGGGAAAGGGACTCAGAAAGCCTAGGAGGGAAACACCAGAAGGTCTGTCTGGGAAGATGTGCGTTCTATGGGCTCATCCAGACCTTCTAACTCCTCCTCCTCATCATCATCATCGTAATCCTCATCTCCCTCTACACCCGGTTCATAATAATCACTGGGGAATAATCCAGAACGGAGGAACCGACCGAACTAATGCCTACGGGGCGCCAGATCGGCTGGAACTGAGCAAACGCTTCAACTATCCTAATTGCCCTGGCAATTTTCTCGGCCAACTGGATGATCACGGTTCTGGATCTGAACGGCGATTTCTTTTTTCTTTCTTTTGCCAGAACCGAACCCTCAGGATCGGCTCTCCTTTGCCTGAGGAGTCGCTCAGGTCAGTGGACACTCCCTCTCAGGGTTCAGTCGGAACCGAACCGGGCTGGCCATCTGGGTCAGTGGACTTCTCTGCCTCCTTTTCCTAAGCCTGCCCAATCTTTTGTCTAGGGTAGCCTTAGGAAAATTTTTGCAAATCTGGCATTCAGAAACAAAAACAAACTTAAGAGAAAATACAGGCAATCGGTTCAGCTGAACCGACTGAAAAATATTCTTTTACAATTTCCACACAAAATAGCACTAGTCCACTACCTAAGTACTTACTGTACCGCAGACAGGGATCTGAACTGAAATAAAATAAGAAAATAGCGGTTTAAAACCGACGTTTTTACTAGACTGAAGCGAAGCGAAGGAGAGCTCTCCTGAGCGACTGCTCAGTTAGGCGGAGTAAAGAATCTTATGGTTACACTTCAAAGTGCAGCAGACAGAGGTTTGAACCGAGCTCGAACTCAACGATCTATGCTCTGGCATAGAGTTAACTCTTTCCTCTCCGGAGCAGTTCAAGTGCTGGGGCTAACTGCATAATGTCAGAATACAGCAAGACTTCATGTTGTTTGAAACACGGGGAGGACTGCTACCATGCGAGGAAAACAAATCACAACTTGTGAGCCTCCCTCACCCCCCGCACATCCCTAGTTTTTAAATAATCAGCTCCACGGGGGGGACTTAGGAATGGGAGAAAGTTGTGGGGACCAGATTCAGCCATACACAAAAAAAAAAAAAACCCTTGGGGTGGGTGAAAAAGTGTGGCCACAAGATTTGGGAGACTGGGAACAGAACCCGGGTCTCCAAGCTCTACCGCCCCAGCTGCTTCTGCCATAGCCTTCTCCACCACAGGAGCAGTTCAGACAGCCTCCACACTTTTCGTCTACTTCTCCACTTCTTCCCCTTCTCCTCCTCCTCCTCCTCCATTGCTTGAATAGCTACAGGGGCAGTGGTAACTGACATACGCTATTCTACCCCTGTTGCTATTCAGGTATACGTCACAGGCTGTGGGAAATGATGGCCCAGGAGGCAGTTTTGAAGGAGTACATTCAACGTAAATTATTTATTTAAATAAAGACCGAACTGAACACGCAAATTAAAAATAAAAGATGCAACATAACAATAACAAAATATGTACTAGCAAGCACTAGTACTTCAGGAGGCTTATGACAGCACTTCCAGGTCCGACTCCTTTGAGTCAACTAAACTCCTTCACACTGACTCTTAGAGTTTATATACTGTTCAGAAATCATGTGACTACTCAGCTCCTCCCTAAAGTCATTTCTGGAACATAAATTCTTTAATCATAAAGTAAAACAATCATCTTTAACTTTCTAGTATTTTATTTTAGCATAGTAATGCATTTTAAGGATAACAGTCGATGAATAGCCTTGTTTTAGAGACTTTTTAAAAAAATTGACTGAAACAGGAACCGCCCCCTTTAAGCTAGTGTATAAAACAGCTGCTCAGAGGCGCCAGCTCCTAGAGAGCATAATGAGGAGAAGAAACAAGCAGGGTTTCAGAGAGGAGCTATATAGACCTCGTGCTTTCAAACAAACTCAAGGAAAGATGCAAACTTCAAATTCCCTTCCTACAGGTATGAGGCAGTAATTCTAGCTCAATTAAAAGTTGTACGGTCTCCATTTAAGCTGCTAGCGGTGAAAATGCCTTCACGAATGTGCGCACGATCGCGAAGTAAAGTTACCGGTGATCGTATACATCGAGAAGGTTTTAAACATCGTAGAATCTAACGCTCAATCCCAAAACGCTCACAAAACTAAAAATTAATGTACTGGGTCTAATATCAACAGGCTACTAAGTTTAATTCTGTGATTTCAATGTACAAAAAACGAAGTATCCTGATACAGGGCTCTTAAAGAGACAGGAATTTTCAATTGCCTAAAAGGCTTTATTCTCTATTACAAATCAGGATTCTGTGAAAGCCCACGCTATGTATCAACACCAAAGTATTTTATAACTTTTAATCCCTGACGTCAGTAACTGCTTTTAGTATTTCTTTGGTACTCTTATAGTCCTTACCATGGGATTTAAATGCACTGGGAAGACACATATATTGACACATAGAGGACAGACATACGGAGAAACAGATATTACAAAGTGGGTGGCCAGCCCAACAAACAAACATACAAACATACAGACAAAGACAAGTGTTCGAAGTGCATTTCGGTCCCTTCAAAAAAAAAATTAATTCCTCTTTCACATTCCTCCCCACCAAAAACAAAACCTACAGTTTTGGTTCTTAAGGGAACATTAACAGTGTATTCGTCATCAGATCTCTCATACGAGAGATGGAGCCATAGCCCACCCTCACCTAAGGCTCCACCTCGGGGTCCCTAATTTCTAAAAATCCAGAAAGAAATAACTAGGAGACACTGTCTCCTTCATATTAATGCTTCAACTTTACCCCAAAGTCTGATGACAAATACTTTTATTCTCCATTCCATATCTCGACATGAAATCAGCATTACCATGTGCTGTTCCTTTTCTATGTTTCATGGTAAATCTATAGGGTTGTAAAGCAAGATACCATCGCATTATGCAAGTATTTTTATCTTTCATTACTTGCAGCCAACATAACGGATTATGGTCGGTCCATAATTCAAACTCCACACCCGACAGATAAAAACAAAGGGCCTCTATGGCCCATTTGATGGCTAGACATTCCTTCTCAATTACGGAATAGTGTGTTTCTCTTTCATGAAGCTTCCTACTAATATAGATTATAGGGTGCTCCTCCTCATTCACAATCTGGGTTAATACAGCCCCAGTTCCATACTGTGATGCATCAGTCTGCAAAATAAATGTTCATGAAAAATCAGGAGTGCGTAGTACAGGGGAGGAACATAAGCTAGCTTTAATGGACTGGAATGCCTCTTCGCATTCTTCAGTCCATCTGACCTTTTCAGGGTTCCTTTTCTTTGTTAAATCTGTCAGAGGGCCTGCTAATGTTGAAAAATTGGGGATAAATCTGCGATAGTAGCTAGCTAGTCCCAAAAAAGATCTTATATCTTTCTTTGTAATGGGAGTGGGGCTATGTGCTACTGCTGCAACCTTATTTATCTCCGGCTTTATACATCCTTTACCAATATGGAAACCCAAATATTTAGTTTCCTGCATGGCTATTGTACACTTCTGTGGGTTTATAGTAAGGCCGGCCTCGGAGATTGAAGTTAGTACTGCTGACAGATGTTTTAAATGTTCCTCCCAAGAGGGACTAAAAATGATAACATCATCCAGGTAGGCCGCACTATAATTTGTGTGGGGGGTTAACAGGGTATCCATTATTCTCTGAAAAGTTGCAGGGCACCATGTAGTCCAAAAGGCATGACTGTAAAATGAAACAAACCGATAGGCGATGAATGCAGTCTTGTCCTTATCAGCAGTATCTAATGGAATTTGCCAATACCCTTTGGTCAAATCCAGGGTGCTAAAATACATGGCACTACCCAGATGATCCAGAATGTCATCTATTCGTGGCATTGGATAGCTGTCAAACTGGGACATTGCATTTAATTTCCTGAAATCCAGGCAGATACGTATGCCCCCTTCCTTTTTGCCCACTACTACCACAGGGAAACACCACTCACTATGAGAGGGTTCAATGATTCCCATTTTATGCATCCTTCTCACTTCTTGGATCACATCCTGTCTTATCTTTTCGGGCACTCTATAAGGCTTTTGTCTAAAGGGCTGGTTATTTGTAACTCTAATGTGGTGACTAACGTTTCTAACCCTCCCAGGAATACTCGTGAATGTATTTTTAAATTTATACAACTCTTTGTCCAAATCAGTCTTTTGAATTGCCGTTGATTCAGGGTTGATCAATAAATCTGTCATTGTCCCTATTCCCTCCAAACGTTGGTATGCTATGTCTAATTCAGTAACAGACTCAGGAAGAACATAACTGGATAGGGAACTCGGCCGTTCTACCCAGTATTTCAGTAGATTGGCACGATATATATGTTTCTTATCCTTACTGCCTGGTATTTCTATTTCATAGGTCACAGGACCAGTTCTCTGAGTAATAACATAAGGGCCTTGCCATTTCATCAATAGCTTATGTTCTGAGGATGGTAACAGTAGTAAAACCTTATCTCCTTCATTAAATTCTTTATGCCCTGTGCCTTTGTCATAATATACCTTTTGTTTTAGTTGTTGTTGTAAGCTACTGCTATGAGCCTTTTGAACATAGGACAATAGGCGTTCCTGTAACTTTTGCCAGAATTCCAGGGGAAGTGTTTCTTTTGAATCTTTTGATTCCTCCCACTCTTCTTTAACTATGTCTAAAGGTCCCCTTGGATTATGCCCAAATAATAGCTCAAAAGGGGAAAATCCTGTAGATGCCTGAGGAACCTCTCTATAAGCAAACATTAGATAAGGGAGATAGGTGTCCCATTTCTTACCTTCATCGTTTACAAATTTTTTTAGCATTTGTTTTAAAGTCTGGTTAAAGCGCTCTACCAACCCATCGGTTTGTGGATGGTAGGGCGTTGTAAACAGTGCTTCTATTCCTAAAGCTTGGTACAGTCGTTTGAGTAGTACTGATCGAAAATTGGTACCCCGGTCTGTTAAAATCTCTTTGGGTATACCTATCCGACTAAAGATTTTTACTAACTCATCGGCTATCCTTTGTGCCATAACAGTTCTTAAAGGTATAGCCTCAGGATATTTTGTAGTATAGTCCACAACCACTAGTATGAACCTATTACCTTTCGAACTTTTAGGTAATGGACCTACTATGTCCATTGCTACTCTTTCAAAGGAGTAGACACTAATGGCATGGGTAGTAATGGTACCTTATCTTGCCACCCGATTTTGGATACCTTCTGTGAGGCCTCACAGCTTTTACAGTATTCAGCGACTTGCTCATGTATACCTGGCCAATAAAATCTATATAAGAGGCGACTTAATGTCCGATCTCTTCCTAGATGTCCGGCCATAGGTATATCATGAGCTAGTCCTAGCAGTTGTGCTCTAAAATGTTGAGGCACCATTAACTGCTCTACCACCTCCCCAGTTTGTGTATTCATGCAAACTCGATGTAACAATCCATTTATAATCTCTAAAACAGGACCCTTAGACTTATCCACCTGTCCCACCTGTAAAAAATGGGGTTAGTGACATATCATTCTTTTGTGCTTCTTTAAATGCGATTCATGTTTCTTAACAATATTATGTCTAGAGTTGTTTTAGAGTCAGAGTTTAACTTATTATTAGTCCAGAGTTGTTTTCTCTTTGGCTTTTCGATTTCTATCTTTACCAGAAACTTCAAAAAGTTTTCTTCAAAAGGAAATGTGTGTCTCAATATTTCTTCATTCTTAGACTGTGCTCTAGTTGTTATAGCAGTAAGATTGGTTGCTAATAAAGCTGCAAAATCTTCGAAATCATGTCCAATAATAACTGGGACAGGGAGCTGAGGAACCACCCCCACTTTCATCTTCTGACTGTGTCCATCCACCTGTACAACTGTCTCTTCTAAAGGGTAATGATGTACGTCCCCATGTATGCATATAACGCCAGTTGTAGATCCTTCTGATTTTAAACTGGTATCCAGAACTGAAGCATGAACTAAAGTTTGTTTACTGCCAGAGTCTATAAGTCCCGTTACCACCTTTTTCCAATCTTTACCGGTCTTACATAATGTCCCCAATTAGCTAGAGCCAAATGCACATCTTCTAATGTCTTTTTAGGGCAAAATCTTGCTATGTGCCCTTTAGTGTTACATTTATGACACACAATATCTGGTTTATATACTTTCACAGGTTTAGTACTTAATTTAGTCCCGAGGGTATTACTGTCCGTAGTATTGGGTAAAGAAGTATGAGAAGGTGGTCTTACCATAGATTGAGGTATCCAAGAACTTCTAATTGGACGAGTTCTGTGAGGTCTTGCAGTTATATAGTCCTCTGCCAATCTTACAGCCACTTCTGCTGTTTCTGGCTGTATGTTCCTTCACCCATAACTGTACATCTTGTGGAAGTATATTTATAAATTGTTCCAAAACAATAACTTCCAAAATCTGTGCTATTGTCCGTGTATCTGGCTGTAACCATTTTATGCTTAAATCTTTCAGTTGGGTATACCGTCCTGGGATTGTCAGCAGAATGGAACTTCAAGGTTCAGAATCGCTGTCTATATGTTTCGTACTAATGTCATACCTCTTCAGGATGGCCTGTTTTCATGTCCATAGTCATTAATATAGGCAGTTTCAACATGGCTATCGCCAACTGTGCTTTTCCAGTTAAATAGGGAGCCAATCGTATGACCCATTGGTCTCTGGGCCAGGCACAAGCAGTTGCTACCCTCTCGAATGTCATTAGAAATGCTTCGATATCATCAGAACTAGAAAGTTTAACTAGTTTAATGTCCTTCTGTACGATCCCTGGTGTAGCAGGAGCTCTAGCCGTACCTATAGTTTGAATCACCCTCAGAGTGTCTGCCCATCTGGCCTGATTCTCTCTTTCCATGTCCATCTGACGTGTACAAAGCCAGCGTATTAACTCCTTTAAGTCTTGAGGGGCTTCTTCCATCTCAGGGTTGGCTGCTTGGGCTCTCTCCACAGGTTCTTTCTTGTCTTCCATTTCCACTCTTCTTCTACTGGTCTTCCTTCTTACTACTGGCTCCACACGGCCAATAAGGGTAGTTGTAGCTGTTGGACAGGACCGTGTAGCCACTCCACTCCAGACTGCCTCGCCTTCTTGCATTCAGGTCCACTGGAGTCTGTGCTCAAAGCCTCCACCGAAGATCCCACTTCTGACACCAACTGTCACAGGCTGTGGGAAATGATGGACCAGGAGGCAGTTTTGAAGGAGTACATTCAACGTAAATTATTTATTTAAATAAAGACCGAACTGAACACGCAAATAAAAAATAAAAGATGCAACATAACAATAACAAAATATGTACTAGCAAGCACTAGTACTTCAGGAGGCTTATGACAGCACTTCCAGGTCCGACTCCTTTGAGTCAACTAAACTCCTTCACACTGACTCTTAGAGTTTATATACTGTTCAGAAATCATGTGACTACTCAGCTCCTCCCTAAAGTCATTTCTGGAACATAAATTCTTTAATCACAAAGTAAAACAATCATCTTTAACATTCTAGTATTTTATTTTAACATAGTAATGCATTTTAAGGATAACAGTCGATGAATAGCCTTGTTTTAGAGATTTTAAAAAAAAATAACTGAAACAGGAACTGCCCCCTTTAAGCTAGTGTATAAAAACAGCTGCTCAAGGGCCGACCAGTTCCTAGAGAGCATAATGCAGGAGAAGAAACAAGCAGGGTTTCAGAGAGGAGCCATACAGACCTCGTTTCTCAAACAAACTCAAGGAAAGATGCAAACTTCAAATTCCCCTTCCTACAGGTATGAGGCAGTAATTCTAGCTCAATTAAAAGTTGTACGGTCTCCATTTAAGCTGCTAGCGGTGAAAATGCCTTCACGAATGTGCGCACGATCGCGCGGTAAAGTTACCGGCGATCGTATATATCGAGAAGGTTTTAAACATCGCAGAATCTAACTCTCAATCCCAAAACGCTCACAAAACTAAAAAATAATGTACTGGGTCTAATATCAACAGGCTACTAAGTTTAATTCTGCGATTTCAATGTAAAAAAAACCCCGAAGTATCCTGATACAGGGCTCTTAAAGAGACAGGAATTTTCAATTGCCTAAAAGGCTTTATTCTCTATTACAAATCAGGATTCTGTGAAAGCCCACGCTATGTATCAACACCAAAGTATTTTATAACTTTTAATCCCTGACGTCAGTAACTGCTTTTAGTATTTCTTTGGTACTCTTATAGTCCTTACCATGGGATTTAAATGCACTGGGAAGACACATATATTGACACATAGAGGACAGACATACGGAGAAACAGATAGTACAAAGTGGGTGGCCAGCCCAACAAACAAACATACAGACAAAGACAAGTGTTCGAAGTGCATTTCGGTCCCTTCAAAAAAAAAAATTAATTCCTCTTTCACAGTATACATGGTTCCTGCAGCTCAGTTTACGTAGCGCTATTTAGGAAGCCCTCTTCTAAACTTGAACTTGAACTAATCGCTTACCCGAGTTAAGCACCTTATGCCGGGCCAAAGGTGTCTGTCAGGAAAGGTGAAGCCATGCTGTCTGCTAATGCAGACTGCAGTTCCTGCTAGCCTGGAAGCTACCTGGTTGGTACCTTAAGATGCCCTCGACAGATGCTAAGCTACCTCCAGGCCCCAAGAAGAAAAGTCAATGGCCTGCCTGACTGTCGTACTTTTCAGCAGTGTGCTAAGAGTTTGCTTAGCTATAACCATAGGCGACGGTTGTTGGTCACCATATGTGCTTGGCGTGTAGAAAGAAAAGGTTACTCACCTGTAACAGTAGTTCTAGGAGTGGTACATGTTGTTCATCCACACTCATTGGCATGTCCCCTTCCACTTTAAATCTTGCCGGAAGTCTTCAAGCTGGCTCCTCCCACCCACCTAGGGTGGTATATACCTCGCCCACCCTCACGACGCCAGATCTTAGCCTGCTGGAAGCTGTTGCAAGGGCCCGCAGCCAAGGAGGTTGGTGGGTCTGTGTGAATGAACAACATATACCACTCCCAGAACTACTGTTACAGGTGAGTAACCTGTTCTTCTAGGAGCGTGAATATGTTGTTCATCCACACTCATTGGCATACTCCTAGCAGTTCTCCGGGAGGAGGGAGGCAAGGCGCACACCCCCTACTTAGGGAACAGAGATTGGAGAACTGAGGCCCCAAAACTAGCATCCCAGCATGACTCAAGGTCGATGTGGTAGTGGGTGATGAAGGTGTTTGCTGACTTCCAGGTAGCAGCCTGACAGATCTCCTGGATAGGGATGTCCCTGGAAGCAGCCACTGATGCAGCAGTATGACAGGTAGAATGAGCTCTTATCCCTCTGGGAGGCTCCTTACCCACCAACTCATAGCACAGACCTATGCATGATGTAATCCACCTTGCAATGGTCCGTTTGACTGCAGGTCTGCCAGAAGCGGCTTCAGCGTAGGTGACAAACAGCTGGCGAACCTCTCCCCGAATTTCCGCTGTCCTCTCCTTGTAATAGGAGAGAGCACGTCCCAGATCCAAAGTATGGAGCCTGTACTCAGCCTCTGAGGTGTAATTAGGGTAATATACTGGCAGAGTCAACACCTGGTTAAGGTGAAACTCTGACACCACCTTCAGAAGGAATTTCGGGTGGAGGCATAGGACAACCTTGTCCCTGTGGAAGACCAGATCAGGGGAGTCCACCGAAAGCGCCTGGAGTTCCCCTGTCCTTCTAGCTGACGTGATAGCCACCAGGAAGGCCATCTTCCATGACAAGTGTGACAGTGCACACTTGTGCATTGGTTCAAATGGCTTGCCCATGAGCTTTGCCAGTACCAGCAGAAGATCCCACTGAGGTGGAGGTTCACGCACCGGAGGGGATATGTGATCCAGGCCTTTGAAAAAAATGCCCGACCACTGACTCCTGCGCCAACGTCGGCTGACCGGCCCAAGCCCAGTAAGCAGAGATGGCTGCCGGGTGCACCCTAAGGGTTGATGACCATAGACCCCCTTTGGAGAGAGAGGCCAAAGGTAGTCAAGAATATTAGCCACGGGACAGGACAGAGGGTCCTGGCCCTTGCCCTGACACCAAATGGAAAACCTTTTCCATCTGAAGGCATAACACTTCCTGGTCAATTCCTTTCTAGATGCCTCCACCACGGTGTAGACATCTTCGGAAAGACCCAAAGCCTGGAACTCTAGCTGCTCAGGTACCAGGCTGTGAGATGCAGGGACTGAAGATCCAGATGGAATACCTTGCCCTGATTGAGGGATATCAGGTCCGGGCATGTACAAAGCCTCACAGGGGGCCTGCAGCTGAGACTGAGGAGATCTTGATACCAGAACTGGCGCGGCCAATCTGGGGCTACCAGGATCACCTTCGCCTTGTCCCTCCTCACCTTGAGTAACACCTTGTGGATCAAGGGAAATGGAGGGAAGGCGTAAAGGAGGCCTGGGGTCCACGGCCTCGAGAAGGCATCCCCCTGCAGCGAGCCCTGCTGAGGGAGGTGGGCGTGAAACAGCCTCAGCTTGGTGTTTTCCCTGGAGGCAAACAGGTCCACCATCAGTTTGCCCCAGTGGGAGAACAGGCTGTAAGCTACCTCTGGATGGAGAGGCCACTCGTGGGATGTCTGGCCCAAATGGCTGAGAGCATCCGCCAAATGATTCGAGGCTCCTGTGACATGGATGGCTAGGAGATCCACCTCCAATCAGCTCATGAGGGTCCAGATACAGATCTCCTCCTTGCACAGCAGACGGGAGTGAGTGCCGCCCTGTTTGTTGAGGTAGTACATGATCATGGTATTGTACGTCTGGACTTGAACCACTTGACCCCAGAGCTGAGGAGCGAAAGCTGACAGTGCCAATCTGATTGCTCTGAGCTCCAACAGGTTGATGTGGCATCGGGACTCCTTGGGGGTCCAGAGCCCATGGGCCCTTTTGTCCCCCATGTGGGCTCCCCAGCCCATGAGAGAGGCATCAGTCATAAGGACGACTGTTGGCTCGGGGCAGACAAATAGCAGCCCTTCCTGCAACTGGTCTGGGGCGGTCTACCATTGGAGAGCGTCCCACATCTTCTGGGTTACAGTGATCAGCTGGTCAAAAAGACTGTGGCGCTGAGTCCACTGGGTGGCCAGCTCCCATTGGAGGGGTTGTATGTGCAATCGGGCCCAAAGGACCACAAAGGTGCCCACTGCCATGTAACCCAGAAGGCAGAGAAAGTCACGGGCAGGATGCAAGTGCCCAACCAGAAATGATTGGGCAAAGGAGGAAAGAACCTCTGCCCTGTCCACCGGGAGCTGAGCTCTGGCTTGACAAGAGTCGAGCTCTGCCCTGATGAAGCCCATCACCTGAGAAGGCACGAGTTCTGACTTGGCCTCGTTGATTAGGAGGCCGAATTGAGAGCAGGTTTGGAGGGCCAGATCCCTGGACCTCTCCACCTCCTGCTGGGTGGAACCTGCTAGGAGCCAATCATCAAGGTAGGAATAAATTCTGACCCCCCGACGCTGTAGATAGGCCGCCACCATTGCAATGCATTTGGTGAAGACCCGTGGGACCGACGACAGGCCGAACGGCATGGCTCAGAACTCGTACAGGGTCCCTTCAACCCTGAAGCGGAGGAACCGCTGATGGGACGAATGGATTGGGACATGAAGAACGCGTCCTGCAGATCCAGTGAATAGAACCACATGTTTTGCTCCAAGGGTGGTATGATCTGGGACAGAGTGAACATCCGAAAGGTGCGTGACCTGAGATATTGATTCAGATCGTGCAGATCTAGAATGGGTGCCAGCCCCCATCTGCTTGGGCACCAGGAAGTACCTGGAGACAAAGCCTGGGTCTGCTGGAGGATCTGCAACTGGAGCTATTGCTTCCTTGAGGGAGGAGCTAGGCGATGTCGCTCTCAAGAGCTGACTAGGTGTGAATGCAGATCTGTTCTTCCCAGAGGGCACAGGCTCAGCTTAGGGGTACCACTTAATTCTAGAGGCAGTCCCGACTGTCCACTTCGAGAACCCACCTGTCCGACGTGATGACGGACCAGACGGAAAGGAAGTGATGGAGCCATCCCCCATGGGAGGACCCAGAGCTGGCGTGACAAGAAGTAAGGGGGATAATTACTGTGATTACAATTTGTGGTAAGCTAGTCTGTTACAAAACTATAGATCAAAAAAGTTTAGTTGGTCACAGATATGGGGAGAAGTATACGTCTTCATACAACCCCAATGGAACAGCAGTGTCCAATAAGAACAAAACACTCACCGTAGTAATATTGTTTCTTCTAATGGAGTCTTGCTGTATTCTGACAAAATGCAGTTAGCCCCAGCACTTGAACGGCCCCAGAGAGAAAAGGGTTAACTCTATGCCAGAGCATAGAATGCTGAGCTTGAGCTCGGTTTTTAAACCTCTGTCCCTGGTACATGCTAATGTAACTGTCAGATTCTTACGAGCACTAACACTAACTAGCCTAGCTCTAAAATTTAAGCCACAGGCCAACAAGAACTTGGGTCAAAAAGACTCAAGTCGAGAACCCAAGAACAAAACCTTTATCCAGATAGTGATAATAACAATATTAATAATAATCAATTCAAAAGTAATAATAACACTCGTCCTGGTTAGGATTAAATCAAAGAGTTACACCTCTGGGGTGCAACACTGCACCTGCCAACTCCCACATCCCAAAAAGAAGGTTCTGAGAGGGGAGGCAGGGAGGGAAGTCAGAATACAGCAAGACTGCATTAGAAGAAACATCACTACAGTGAGTAATTCTTTCTTCAAACAACATGAAGTCTTGCTGTATTCTGACAAAATGCAGATTACCAAGCAGTAGCCCACCCCCCCAGGAGGGATCTACAGAACCTACTTTGGAAAAAGGCTCTGCAGTACTGCTGTGCCAAACCTAGCATCACTTCTGGCTTGAGCATCCAGACAGTAATGCTTGGTAAATGTGTGAACAGTTTTCCAGGTGGCTGCTTTACGAATTTCCAAAAGGGGAATGTCTCTAGCTGCTGCCACAGAGGCAGCTGTACCCTGGTTGAGTGAGTCCTCAAGCCTGAGGGAGGCTCCTTGCCCAATTTTGTGTAACAGAACTGAATGCAAGAGACAATTCACCTGGCTATTGTTCTCTTGGTGGTAGGTTTACCCTTTCCTACTTCTCCATACGTGAGAAACAACTGAGGACAATCATTTCTATGGGCCTTAGTGTGGTCCATATAATAGCTTAATGCTCTTTTTACATCCAGACTGTGCAGCCTTCTCTCACTTGAAGAAGAATGATCAGGGAAAAATACTGGTAGGGACATAGGCTGGTTAAGATGAAAATCTGAAACCACTTTGGGAAGAAATGTCCTATTTGTCCTGAGCACCACCTTATCCTTGTGAAAGGCGATAAAGTCAGGCTCTACAGACAGGGACTGTAACTCACTGATCCTCCTGGCAGAGGTAATGGCCACCAGGAAGACAATCTTCCAAGTCAAGTACTTTTGCTCAGCTGAAGCCAATGGTTCAAAGGAGGGGGCTGCATAAGTTGTGCAGTACAGATATTCAGATCCCAAGCTGGAGTTGGTTCCTTAAAAGGAGGGTTAAGAATGATGTCCCAAACCTTTGACGAATTTACTAAAAACAGGGTGAGATGCAAGGGAAGATCCCTTCTCTGCAGAAAGAAAACAGACACAGCTGCTAAATGAACCTTAAGAGTGGCAGGCTTGAGGCCTAAGCCATTCAAATGGACCAAATAGTCCAGAGTTGTGGATAGACCAGCCGAATCTGGCTGCACATTTCTCTGAGAGCACCAAATGCTGAATCTCTTCCACTTAGAATTGTAATTCTTTCTGGTGGAAGGCTTCCTAGAGACCTTCAGGACATCCAAGACCCCTTGTGAGAGATGCAGTCCTGCATACTCTAACTCTTCAAGAGCCAGGCCTTAAGCCTGAGAGAACTGAGATTGGGATACCAAATCCTCCCCTGAGAGGTCAGGAGGTCGTGCCTCCTGGGGAGGAAGAGGGGAATTGTGACTGCTAGGGACAGTAACAAAGGGTACCAAGGTTACCTGGCCCAATCCGGTGCCACCAATATCACTGTACAGTACTGAGACCTGATTTTTATCAGTACTCTGAATATCAGAGGAAAGGGGGGAAATGCATACAGGAACCTATTTGTCCAATCCAATAGTAGAGCATCCCGAGGAACAGACCCCAGGAGTGGAGGTCTGCAGCAGAACAGGGGGAGCTGATGATTGTCTGGAGCTGCAAAGAGATCCATCTCTGGAGTGTCCCACCTCCTGAAAATGATGTGAAGAACTTGGTGATTTAGGGACCACTCGTGGTGACCCTGAGGAATCTTGCTGAGAGCATCTGCCAGTACATTGTCCTTCCCTGGGAGATGCACTGCTACCAGGGAGGTCTGGAGACAGTAAGCCAGAGTCCAAACATTCACGGCTTCTGTGCACAAGACTGTGGACTGACTGCCCCCTTACTTGTTTATGTAGTACATAGTGGTGGTATTGTCTGTCCTGACCTGCACCACCTTCCCCTGTACCAATTCTGGAAATGCCTGAATGGCTAGAAGCACAGCCCCGAGTTTCAGTAGGTTGATATGAAGGAGAGACTCCTGCTGTGACCATGTGCCTTGAGCAGAGAGGCTTCCCAAGTGAGCTCCCCAACCCAGCAGGGATGCATCTGTGGTGAGAATCACTGAGGGTGACTGGTGAAGGAAGGGAACCCCCTCCCTGAGATTGTCCTCCTCCAACCACCACTGGAGAGCCTGGACAAATGTTCGAGTTACTGGAATTAACTTAGTAAGAAAATCCTTTTTCTGAGACCAGAAGGACCTGAGGTGAAACTGAACGTCCCTCATTTGGAACCTGGCTCCCTGGACCACTGCAGTGGAAGCTGCCATGTGGCCTAGAAGCTGGAGAAAGTACCTGGCTGGATGAGACATTTGAGGTAGGAAAGAGGCTGCCAGATCTGTTAGGGCTCTTACCTTTGAAGGGAAAGAAAGGTCTTTGCTTGAATAGTATCCAGCTCTGCCCTATAAAGGTGAGAAGCTGGACTGGCTCCATCACTGACTTGGAAAGATTGAGAAGAAATCCTAGGTAACCCAGAAGCCCCTGGGTAATGGCAAGAGCTGACCTTATTTGATCTGGAGACTGGCCTACAATGAGTCAGTCATCTAAACTAGGGAACACAGAGATGCCCTGCCTCCTGAGGAAGGCTATCACTACTGCCAGGCATTTTGTAAAAACTCTGAAGACAGAGATGAGGCCGAAGGGCATGGCTCTGAACTGATGACCTAAGGGCAACTGGAACCTGAGGTACTTTCTGTGGGAGCATCTGATTGGTATGTGAAAACAGGCATCCTTGAGGTCCAAAGAGGCTAGCCAGTTTCCTGGCCCCAGCAAGGGAAGAATAATTCCCAGAGTCACCATTTTGAATTTTGGTTTTGTAAGATGTCTGTTCAGGTATCTTAAGTCTAGGATGGGTTGCCACTCCCCTGTCTTTTTTGAGGTAAGAAAGTACCTTGAGTACAACCCTTTTCCCTTGTGCAATAGAGGAACTTGCTCCACAGCTTTCTGAAGCAACAAAGAAGAAACCTCTGCCTCTAAGGCAGCTATTTCCAAAGGTGTGGCAGGCTTGAAGGACCTTGCTCTGATTTTGGGAAATATTTTGAAACTGAGAGCAAGCCCCTGGCTCACCACTTCCAGGACCCATTTGTCTGAGGTAACAGACTTCCAGGCCTGGGAGAAATGAACCAGCCTGCCCCCTACTGGAATAGGGGAGGTGACCCGATCTGACACATCAGTGTGTCTGCTTGGCAGGGGTTCTAGTCTGGGAGGTGGATGCAGCCCTGCTCATCCCCCTTCTGCCTCTCCCTCTGACGAAATCACTCTGTTGAAAGGTAGAGGAGGCCTGTGCTTGGTAAAAAGGCCTCTGAAAAGGCCTACCTCTGCCAGCCCTAGACTGCTGCTTCTGAGGAGTAACAGACCTTTCCTTGGCCACTGAACTCCTATAGATGGTACTGTATTCGTCCATTTCTTCATATACATCTCTTTCTGCTCCCCACACAGAGAGTTCTGTACCAAAGGAAAATTGATGGCCTTAGCCTGGGTATCCCGAGAAAGGAGGGTACATCTGAGCCAAGCAAATCTCCTCAAGGAGACAGATGTAGCCATGACTCGTGATGAAACATCATTAGAGTCCACTGCAGCATGAAACTGAACCTTGGATGCCTCAATACCGTCTGCAGCCATCTGTTCCAGCTCCTTGGCAAGCTGGGGAGGGTCATTCTTTGCTAGATCCAGAATAGTATCCCACCTAGACGTCTGTTACCTAGCCACATAAGCCATATAGGAATCCTGCCTGAGTCCCAAGGAGGATGCTAAGTACTGCTTCTTAGCAACAGCATCCAGCTTCCTGGAGTCCTTATCTGGGGGTGTGTGAAGCCAAGGGGATATTAGCCTTGTCACAGGCTGCAGCCTGCACTATCCCAACATGGCTGCAATGAATATAAAGTAATTTTGTCCTAGAATCTTTGTTCTTTTTTTTATTATACTTTATTGTTTTTAATTTTTTGTCCGAAAGAAACAAAATACAAGTTTACATTATTACAATAGTCACTTCTTGAATAAATAGATTACATAAAGCTTAAAGCACAAATACTTTTTGTGGGGTTCAAAAATAAAATAAAATGTGCATTTCAGTTTCTTGCTCCAAGCTTGCAAACATCCCTAATAAAGAAATGTTAAAGTTCATCTTAGCTGTCATAAATAAATAAAGGAGTAAAAACCAAAGGGGATTCCTACACTTCAATTTGCTCCAGACTGTCATTCATTTAATTAAGTACCCATCGGGATATACTGAGTGTTATCGGCAGCTTCTTCTTCTTCATTTAGGTTCTCTTGATCAGATCCCAAGTCTCTGGGCAATGCCACATTTTTTTCCAAAAAAGCACAAGCAGCATCAACATCAAAACAATAATAATCTTTTCCCTGGAAGTTCACCTTAAGTTTAGCAGGAGACTGGAGTACTGCATTTACCCCTGCTTGCACAAACTCTGATTTTATGGTTAACAATCTCTTTCTCCGACGCTGCGTGGCTAAACAAAAATCAGGATATAAATGTATTTTATCTCCATCATATACAAAGCCTTTCTTGACTCTAGCTGCTTGCAGTATTTTATTTCTTTGTGCGATGGAAGTAAAAGTACATATCACGTACCTGCTAACAGGTTGTGAATCTGGTATCGAAGAATCTTTTCTCATCTGCGGTCGGAAAACTGATTCCAGCACTAGAGGTTGATCCGGAGAGAAAATCAAAGACAGTATCTTCTCCACCTCATGTTTTAAATCAACATTTTGTACTTGAACTGGTAGACCAATCAATAACAGAGTTTTCATTAAAAACATTTTTTTGATCTTTTCAAGCTTAGCCAAAGTTCCTATTTGCCCGTGCAAAGATGCATTTACTGCTCCCTCGACCGACAGGACCCGGTGCAATAATCTCTTCAAATTCTCTTCAGCCTTCTCTACTATCTCTTCCAGTCTGGTCATTTTATCTTCTATATTCTGGCATCGAGTTGAAATCTCCAACAAAGTACTTTGCATCATTTGAAGTGCCATTTTCGTATCCCCCGGAACTCTGTAAAAACGTCTGGATAGAAGCCAAGGTAGGCTTAGTCGATTTAGCTTTTGTGCCCAGGTCAGGATGCAGTGGTACAGGGGAAGCCATGGCCCCACTGGACCGTGGGGATTCTCTTATCTCCCGTTGTGAGGCCAAGTTCCCAGTTTTCGGGGTCAAGTACTTTTCCAAAGAGTTAGCTTTTATCTCTGCCCTTTCTTTGAGTTTATTTCGATTATATACAGCCATCAAACCGACAAAAACAATCTAAAAAAATAAAAAACAGCAGGTTTCAGCTTTTCTAAACAATGGAGCTCAAAACTTGAGTGCAGCCATATTGAAACTCAGCAGCGCCCCCCCCCCCACAATTCCATCCCAGAACCTGACAACATATACCTCCTGTCCATCTTTCTATCCACAGGAGGTATAGAGGTGGGAAATTGAAGAATGTTTTGTGCCTGTTTCCCCAAAAATTTATTCAAGGGAATAGATAGTCTCTTTGACTCTGGGACATCCATCATCGCCACAAAGTCAGATTCCTCTTCCTCTTCAGAGGCTACCACAGTGGGAAGCTGAAGGGTTTCTGCCACCTTTTTGTAGAACAAAAAGTGGTAAGGGGACTCAGAAAGTCTGGGAGAAGAAATTGAATTAGGCCTGTCAGGGGAGATGCCAGGCTCAAATTCAAAACTATTACCACGCGCCTGCAAATTCGGCCGATGCTGCTCCGTATTGGAGATGGTTAATTTCCACATATGTAAGAATCCTCAGCAAAATATGATGCGCAAATGAAGAAACAAGGAAAAAGATGCTAAATAGCAAACACCAGTGTGTTTTTTTACTTAATGCCACAGCAAAGCAGTTTCCAGGTAAACCCTAGCGCCTCGAATCCTCCTCTTCAAAGGGGTCCGTATTTTGCAGAGAGATGCCAGGTTCCACTGGCTCATCTAGGCCTTCAAAATCTTCTTTTTTTTCTTCTTCCTCTTCTTCTCCCTCCCAGCCTAATTCATAAAAGGCCTCCAGATCATATTTGGATTGCCCCTGAACCGACGCAACCGACCGTCTTGTAGAAGTTGTTGGTTCGGTCAGAACAGATTACAGCGATTGTACTATTCTTATCGCTTTCACAACCTCCTTGGTGGTTGGGATCTGCGGATTTGGATCCAAGTCAGCTGACTTTCTTTTTCTTTTTACCGGAACCGATTCCTCGGAATTTGCTTTCCTTTTGCCTGAGGAGGTATCACCCTGGTTAGAGGGCACCTTCTCAGGTTAGGTCAGAACCGAACCACGCTGGCCATCAGGGTCAGTGGATATTTAAGCCACTTTTTCCTTCAGCCAATTCAATTGCTTATCCAGCGTGGCTTTATGAAAATCTGCACAAGTTTGGCAGTCTGATTTCAGGTGTCAAACCCCAGACAATAAACACAAACGAGGTGAGGTTCAGCTTTAGCAAAAGCCTCCCCACACTCCGTGCAGTGCTGAAACCCAGTGGGACCAGTTTTCTTCTTGGGGCTCTGAGATATTGTGCTTTTTTGCTTCTGCCAAGTTACCCTATGAAGGTGTTCAAGCCGAGTAACACCAGATCTTTCAGTAACGAACTGGATCAAGGGTTGTGGAAAAAAACGGGGAAAAAAAACCCTCATTTTTTTGAGACTGAAAGATACCGGAACCCACTACCAGAGAAAAACTTTACAATTTACCATAGAAAAGTATTTGGTTCTACACTGGACCAACTGATGAAGAACCAAAAGAAAGAATTTCTTACCACTATCTAGTAACTATACTCCCTGTACCGTAGACAGAAATTAGACGGCCGAAAAACGATAGTGGTTGGAAAAAAACAAACGATTTTTACTACCAAACCAAAGCAGCGAGGAGAAATCTCTGGAGCGTCTTCACAGTTATGCAGAGTAAAGAAATACAGGTTACTCACCTGTAACAGGAGTTCTAGGAATGGTATATGTTGTTCATCCACACTGTCTCAGGTTCCTTGCCGCTTTAAATCTTGCCGGAAGGTCTTCAGGCTGGCTCCTCCCACCCACCCGGGTGGTAAAACTCTCGGGTCCGCCCCATGCGCGCCAGATCTAGCCCGCCAGCCAGGTTGTGCGCCGAGGCCGGGAGGTCGGTGAGTCATGGGGATGAACAACATATACCATTCCTAGAACTCCTGTTACAGGTGAGTAACCTGTATTTCTAGGGACATGGATATGTTGTTCATCCACACTGTCTGGCAAGACCTCTAGCAGTTCTCCAGGAGGGAGGCAAGGCTTACACTCTACTTAGGGAATAATGACTGTAGAACCGAGGCCCCAAAACCAGCATCCCAGCGTGACTCAAGGTCGATGTGGTAGTGGGTGATGAAGGTGTGTGCTGACTTCCAGGTAGCAGCCCTGCAGATTTCTGGATAGGGACATCCTGGAAGCAGCCACCAAAGCAGCGGTAATGCAGGTAGAATGAGCTGTTATCCCTCTGGGAGGCTCCATGCCCACCAACCTACAGCAGAGATCTATGCAGGAGGTGACCCACCTGCCTATCGCCTGCTTGGCTGCAGGTCTGCCAGGTGCGCTTCAGCGTAGGTGACAAACAGCTGGAAAACCTCTCCCCAAACTTCAGCTGTCCGGCCCTATAAAAGCGAGCACTCTTCTAGGGTCCAGAGTATGGAGCCTATATTAGCCTCCGAGGTGTGATTGGGGGTAGAACACCGGCAGAGTCAACACCTGGTTAAGGTGAAACTCCAACACCACCTTTGGAAGGAATTTCGGGTGGGGGCGCAGGACAACCTTGTCCCTGTGGAAGACCAGATAAGGAGACTCAATGGAAAGCACCTAGAGCTCTCCCATCCTTCTGGCTGACGGATAGCCACCAAGAAGGTGGTCTTCCATGACAGGTGAGAGATGTCACACCTGTGCATCGGTTTGAATGGCTTGCCCATGAGCTTAGCCAATACCAGCAGTAGATCCCACTGAGGTGGAGGTTCTACACATGGAGGAAATGTGATCAAGGCTGAAAAAGTGCCCGACCACCTTCTCCTGCACCACCAACTGCTTCCCGCCCGCGCCTGCAAGCAGAGATGGCTGCAGGGTACACCTTAAAGGTCATCGAACCGCTTGCTGAGAAAGGGACCAAGGTAGTCCAGAATGCTTGCCAAGGAACAGGAGGAAGGGTCCAGACCCTTGCCCTGACACCAAATGGAGAATCCCTTCCATTTGAAGTCGTAGCATTTTCTGGTCGACTCCATACTGGATGCCTCAACAATGCTGAGGACCTCGTCGGAAAGACACAAGGCCTGGAACTCTAGCCGCTCAGGAACCAGGCCATCAGGTACAGGGATTGAAGGTCTGGATGGAATACCTTCCCCTGATTGACTTAGATCAGGTCCGGACGGGCTGGAAGCCACCTCGGGAGCCTGGAGCTGATACTGAGGAGATCTGGATACCAGAACTAGGCGGGGCCAGTCTGGGAGCTATCAGAATCACCTGCACCTTGTCTCTCCTTGCCGCTAAGAAGCACCTTGTGGATCAAAGGAAATGGGGAAAGAGCGTAGAAGAGCCAGGGTCCACGGCCTTGAAGCATCCCCTGGCGTGCCCTGCTGAGGGGTGGGCATGAAACAGTCTCCAGCACGCATTCTCCTGGAGGCAAACAGGTCCGCCTGAGGCGGTGGCTCCAGTGGGAGAAGAGATCTTGTACTACCTCCGGCAGGAAGACCACTCGTGAGACGCAGCCCTTATCCGGCTTGGCATCGGCCAGGGTGTTGGAAGCTCCTGCCATGAATGGTGAGGAGATCCGCCCAGCCTGAGTGACATAAAATGTGGAGAGCTTCTGCACAGAAAGACAGAGCGCGTCTCCGCCTGGCGTTCAGGTAGTACATGGTCGCAGTATTGGCTGCCTGACCTGAACCACTCTGACCTCAGCAGAAACGGAGCGAAGGCGGTGAGGGCTAGATGAACCGCTCAAGCTCCAGCAGGTTGAGTGGCATCAGGACTCCCGAGGGGACCAGAGGCAGTGTGCTCTGTGCTCCCCAGATGGGCACCCCAACCCATCAGAGAGGCATCAGTCGATAAGCGAGACTCATAGGCTTGGGGCGGACAAGCAGGATGCCCTCCTGTAGATGTGCTGGAATGGTTCACCACTGGGGAGCATTCCACATCCCGGGTCACTGTCACTAGGCTGATCCAGCGGATCGGCAGTTGTGACCATTGGCTGGCCAGCCCCATTGGTGGGAAAGATGTGCTCAGCTGGCCCAACGGGACCGCTGGTGCAGCCATGAGGCCCATGAGGCACAGGAAGCCCGGTATACCACTGCCCAACCTGGAAATGATTGGGCAAAGGAGGAAAGAACCTCGCCCTCACTCCGTGAGCGTGTGTTGGCTCGTAGAGAGCGAGCTCTGCCCTGATGAATTGTATCACCTGCTGGCATGAGTTGGCTACTGGTCTCGCTAGATGAGGAGGCTAACTTGAGAGCAAACCTGAGGCCAGATCTCTGACCGCCCACCTCCTCTCCTGAGGGGCTGCAATCAGCCAGTCATCCAGGCAGGGGTACACCCGACTCTTCGGGTGCCGCAGGAATGCGTCACCACTGCCATGCATTTGGTGAAGACCCTGGGAGCTAGGAAAGGCTGAAGGGCATGGCCTGGAATCAGAAGGATCCTCCGTCTGAAGTGGAGGAATCTCTGGTGGGACGGACGGAATGGGACGTGAAAGAACGTGTCCTGAAGGTCCAGGGAACAGAACCACATGCCTCGTTCCAAGGATGGGATTATCTGAGCCAGAGTGACCATCCTGAAGGTGCGAGACCTTAGGAATCTGTTCAGGTCGTGCAGGTCGAGAATGGGGCGCCAGCCCCTTGTCCGTTTTTGGACCAGGAAGTACCTGGACACAAACCCCTGGTCTGGAGGAGGGTCCACAACCTTCCTGATCACCTCTTTTTCAAGGAGAGTATAAATATCGGCTCGGTGAGCCGACATTAAAGTGGGTGGACTCCCGTAGCCCCCAGAGGGCGACAGCTCGGAAGCGTGGGCCTGCTCGAGGCTCCAGGGCAGGTCTTCCTCACACTCTCACACCCACCGGTCCGGGCAGATAGCGACCAGGTGGAAAGGAAGTATGGAGCTGTCCCCCTCAGGGGGAACCCTGGGGGGAGTGACGAGGCTGAAGGTGACACCTCTCAACCTGTCACTGGGCAGGCTTGGGGGAGAGACCGGCCGAGGGACCTCCTGGGCCTTTACCTCCCTGCTTCCTGTTGGAGGAAGCCGCGGGCTTGGGCTTGAGATGCCAAGCGCGAGCCTGCTGGTCCTGGTGCTGGTGCTGTTGGGCCAGTCGTGCCTGCAGGCGCAGGAAGGGACAAAGGACTTTGTTGCTGCTGTCGGTGACCTTGTCCTTCTGGGCTGAGGTGACCGAGTCCAGAGTGGCATTGACTTTTTCATCCGCTGGAGGTGACCTTCCACCCAGGGCTAAAAGGCTCAGTCCCCAAGAAGGGGACATCCACCGTTTGTGCTGGGTATCCGCCGTGAAGGTGGATATCCTCAGCCATGCTCTGTGGCGCATGGCCACTGCGGCCGCAACTGATCTGGCACAGGAGTCTCCGATGTCCAGAGCCATTTGGAGCTGCTGCTTAGCCACTGCCCTACCCTGGTCCCACACCTGCTGAACCATGGTCTGCAGGTCGGCCGGAAGATGAGGGATCACCTCATCCAGGGAGCCCATGAGGGCGTGGGAGAAGTGTGCCATTAGCATGGCCGAGCTGGCCTGGCGGAGACCAAGGGAGGATACAGCGTATACCTTGCGCCCGGCGTAGTCCAGCTTTTTGGACTCCTTGTCGGGGCTTGTCCATGCCCAGCGCTCGAACTCCGAAAACGCTGTCGGTGACCAACCCCGCGTGCAGAGGGGTGTTCGAAAACCGGGCAAAGAGCCGGTAGGGATGGTCACATTTCCTGGCCATCCTGGCCGAAAGGCGAGGACAGGAAGCAGCCACTGCCACAGCTCCAAGGCTGGGCCAACAATGGCTTCAGCCAACGTAGTTACCGTGGTGAATCCCGGTCCAGTATCTCTGTCAGAGGATACTTGGCCCGCTTGATATCGGGCTTGAGCTGCATCCCGGTGGACTCGAGATGAGCTGAAGCAAACCCATGAAGGGCGATGGGCTTCGTCCATTGACTGGGCCTCAGAGGACTCCAGGTCAGCTGGGCCTGAGAACAGGGAGGAGTCGCTGCCGGACTCCAGAGAGTCCGCTGAGCAGCTGCCTGGGGCCTAAGCCACCTCCACCTGCTGAGGACGGTCGGGAGTGAGGGTGACCAACAACCTGTGGGGCGAGGCCTTGACTCGACCGAGAGTCCTTGGCCGGTGCCCCCGATTTCAGTTGTGGAGGCGGAGGTTCCACCACAATCAGTGGGGCAGCTGGTTTCGGCCGAACAACCGGCACAGGCTTGGGCATCTCGACTACAGCGAGGGGTTGTTTCGGCCGCTCGGGTGGCAGCCACTTGATGGCCGGGGAAGGCGACGGCGTCGGCTTGTTCCTGGACAGAAGTAACTGCTGCCACATCAGGACCTCGTAGCATCGACGCGAATTGCACTGCCTCCCCTTCCGAGGAGGAGGACAAGGACAAGCGGCAGACCACTTACTCGGTGCCGACCGAGACTGCCAATGTCGGGCGGGATTGGCTGGATCGAGACGATGTCCGAAACCAAGACCGAGATCCTCGGTGTTTCCGAGGATGGGTCTGGGAAGGGCGGGGACACCACTCTTCCCTCGACTGAAGCCTTAACCGAGGACTGCGCACCAGGGGCGAGGCAGGTCCTCGTCTCCACCCAGCGAACCGGGTGAAGAAGGGTTGTCGGTTCTCACCAGTCGACAGCTCATCCGCCGACGGGTCGAGAAAATCTCGACCGCGTTGACGGGTGTCTCAGCCAGCTGGCCTGACGGGGATGCCGAGAAGCCACAACCTCGACCAAAGTCGACAGTCGGCTGTCCGGGGAAGGAGACCTCTCCCGCTCCCATGAATGCTGATGATGGGACTTACCCTTTGAGTCCTTCTTTTTGGACCGAGAGGAATGTCCCGATGGCCCCTCTCCCTTCGTGGAAAGGGACTGGCAAAGCTCCTTGAATGAAGCTGAATACGAGGTACCCAGAGAGAGCGGGATAAATGCCGCGACTGAGGAAGAAGATGCGGCCTGGGCCGCCTCCTCGAGGGTGATCATCTGCTCGAGTTGCTCAGCCAAGCCAGCCACCGCGGTAACCGCCCAGCGGGCCTCCTTCGACTTAACCAGCAGGTAGCGCTTCTCGCGGCGCCCAGGCTGTAACTGGGCAGTGTGGTCCTCCAGGACGTTGGACGAAAATGAACGGCATGACTCACAGGCCTGCGGGTTGTGTTCTAGACCAAGGCAGTAGACGCACGTGGAGTGCAGGTCCGTCCTGGACATCTTCTGCCCGCAAGGGCACCGCCGAAATCCAGGAGTCAATTTGTCCATCGCAGCCGTGAGGGAGAAAGATGACCGAAGTCTTGAAAATTTTTAAATGAGTTTCGGGCGAACTGAAGAATTAGGATCCAGTCTATTACGCAGAGCGTTAAGGAGGGAACCTGAGCTTCCAAGTGGTAAGGAAGAACTGACGTCATGGGGCGGAGCCGAGAGTTTTACCACCCAGGTGGGTGGGAAGAGCCAGCTTGAAGACCTTCCGGCAAGATTTAAAGCGGCAAGGAACCTGCCAGACAGTGTGGATGAACAACATATCCATGTCCCTAGAATCTGACGGTTACATTAGAATGTACCAGGGACAGAGGTTTGAAAACAGAGCTCAAGCTTAACGTTCTATGCTCTGGCATAGAGTTAACCCTTTTCTCTCTGGGGCAGTTCATGTGCCGGGGCTAAATGCATTTTGTCAGAATACAGCAAGACTTTATGTTGCTTGAATACGGTCCATCTGGTCTCCTTCTGTGACAAAGTGTTTACTCTATGCCCACCCCTTGGGTGTCTTACTACATGTTCCAAAACTATAAATCTGAAACTATCTGATTTCCAATTATGTTTCTCCAGGAAATGTGCCCTCACAGTATTGTGTATATTCCCATTTATGATGGCCCTTACATATTCCTGTATTCTCTCTTTGGTAGGGCAGGTGGTTCTACCCCCATAATAACACGGGTAGTCACACCAGCATACATAGACAACAAACAGGTTGGTGCAAGTAATCACATTTCTGACCTCAAAGTTTCTATTGTCCTTACAAAAAGTGTTTCCTATGTGGGCATACTGACATATGTTACATCTTCCACATTTAAATAGCCCACTAGGTTTTGGTTTAAACCACTTGTTAGTTTCTGGGGTTTCTATGGTTTTTACAAAGTGACTTTTGTAACTCTGTCACCAATGTTCTTACCTTTAGAAAAAGTTACTCGCTTTTTTCAGTAATCTCCTTTTGAATACCGGATCTGTCAAAGTAAAGGCCAAAATTTGTATACTAACTCTTCCCCAGTTTCCAGCAGGTGGGTTAAACTTTGTCACAAAGTTGCACCTTAGCCGCCCTGGCGCTTGAAGGCTGAAGCACTGGATGCCTTACCTGAACCACGCCGGCCACCGGGTTTGGGAATGAACTGGGGTCGGCGGGAGGAGAAGGATGGAGCACCCGACGGCTGCCGTCCTTCTCTGGGGGATCTTTGGCATGCTCCTGCCGCAATACCACCATCTAGGGCAGCCTGGTGGAAGGTGCCTTGGTTGAGGTAGCAGCTAGGGGAATGGGCAGATGTCGACAGGGGATAGGGCGGGATGCACGTCTCAAGCCGCCTCCTAGCTCATTGGCTCATTGGCCCCATTGCACGCTGCTGTCTGAGGAACAAGGAAAAATCCTCAGTCTCTCTTAGGTGATGACACCTCTCTCTAGTGCTGCCTCTGGCTCTATAGCAGCAGATCCAGCTGTACTGGATCCATGACACAGTATGCTGGTTCTGGGGAGGTAAGAAGAAGGGTTCCTCCTCACCCGCCCGGGGGGTTACCCGGGTACCTAGGCTAGTGGAACCATAGGTACTCTAGGGACAGACTGCGATGACCAGAGAGGGTGCAGTGAAGGGGATGTCTGAGAGAGTGGTGAGAGGAGGCAGTTAGGAGCATAAAAATAAGGTTAAAAAAAAAAAAAGTTGCCACCTTGTTTCGTTGTACATCGTACTTTCTTGCAGAGTGGCTCAAACCTTTTACTTTTTAAGGTTAAAAGATCACATAGAAACATAGATGTTGACAGCAGATAAGGACCGCAAGGCCCATCCAGTCTGCCCATTTCTTTTTCTACCTTATGAATGTGCCATCGGCCTTTACTCTGTCAATGGCCTATTTATTCATACTCATTTGTATTGCTCCCTTATGCCTGTCTCATACCTGTTTGCAGCCCTGCACTGTATTCATATCCACCACTTCCTGAGGTAGGCCGTTCCATGCATCCACCACCCTTTCTATGAAAAAGAACTTCCTCACATTACCCCTTAATCGGCCTCCCTCTAATCTCATGCTGTGTCCTCTTGTCCTGCTATTTTTCTCATATTGAAACATTTTAGACTCTTTCACCTTGTTAATGCCCTTAAGGTGTTTGAAAGTTTCAATCATATCACCTCTCTCCCTCCTTTGCTCTAGGGTATACATTCTAGGGTATACATACTGAGCTCAGTTAATCTGTCCTCATATGTTTTCTGATGCAGTCCCTGCACCATTTTGATTGCCCTTTTCTGGACTGCCTCAATTTGATTAATGTCCTTGTGTGGCCTCCAGTACTGCACGCAGTACTCCAGATGGGGCCTGACCAGTGTCTTGTAAGGAGGGATTATTACCTCCTCTTCTGACTTGTGATACCTTATTAATACACCCCAACATCCTCTAGCCTTACCTACTGCTTTAGTGGTCTGCTTGGATGATTTCTCAAGTCATCAGTGATGATGACGCTGTGTCTCTTTCTTCCCTTGTGACTGCCAGCAACTCCTCTCCCAGCCTATAGGTGGTTTCAGGTTTCTCTTCCCTATGTGCATGATCTTGCACTTCTTTGCGTTAAACCCCAGTTGCCACGCTTCCGACCATTTTGCTAGTTGATCCAGGTCTCTTCTCATTCTGCCCACTCCATCTTTCTAGATCATCTACTCTGTTGCAGATCTTGGTTTCATCTCTAAACAGACAAACTTTACCCTCCAGTCCATCTGCAATGTCACTAATGAAGACATTGAAGAGGACTGGCCCCAGGACTAATCCCTGAGGTACCCCACATGTGACTTTCATCTCTTCTGACTATATACTGTTTACCATCACTTTCTGTTTTCTGCCCACCAACCAGTTTGCTACCCAGCTGACCAACGTCTGACCCACTCCGAGCCTACCCAGCTTATTAATCAATCTTCTATGTGGAACAGTATCGAAAGCTTTGCTAAAGTCAAGGCAGGCGACATCAACTGATCCCCCTTGGTCCACCACTCTGGTTACCCAGTCAAAGAAATCTATGAGATTAGTTTGACAGGACCTCCTTTTGTAAACCCATGCTGTCTTGGATCCTGTGCTCCTATGGAGTCCAGATGTTGCACTATCCTTTCCTTAAGGAGTGTCTCCATAATCTTGCCCACTATTGAGGTAAGACTGACTGGTCTGTAGTTCCCTGCTTCCTGCCTGCTACCACTCTTATGGAGCGGGATCACATGAGCCCTTCTCCAGTCTTCTGGGACCTCTCCTGTGCTCAGAGACTCACTAAACAGTTCTGATAATGACTCTGCTAGTTTCATCCTTAGCTCCTTTAGTACCCTGGGATGTATGCCATCAGGTCCCATTGCCTTGTCCACCCTGAGCTTATCGAGCTCTTGTAGGACCCTTTCTTTTGTGAAGGAACTAGTGCACACCTCCCTCCGCCCTGTGCCCATGGTGCTGAGCTGTGGGCCCTGCCCTACCTTCTCTTCAGTAAATACTGAACAGAAGTATCTATTTAGGATAGATGCTTTTACATGGTCCTCCTCCTTACACGCCCCCTTATCCTCTTTGATCTTAGCAATACCCTCACTGGACTTTCTCCTTTCATTAATGTATCTATAGAAAGTCTTGTCACCTTCTTTTACTGTTCGTGCTAGTGTTTCCTCGGTTTGGGCCTTTGCCTGCCTTACTGCCTTCCCTGCTTCCCTTAGGGAAGTTTGGTATGCCTCCCTATCTTCATCCTGCTGCGTTCCCTCATATTTTCTGAAGGCCAGCCTTTTGGCTCTGACCTTTCCTGCTACTGTGTTTGAGAACCAAAGTGGTTTCCTTCTTCTTTTGCACTTCCTTTTCTCACTAACATAATGGGATGTTGCTTCAAGTACTGCATCTTTAATGCTTGCCCACTTTGCCTGTACCCCCTCACCTGTATTTCTTTTTGCCAGGACTAGCTTAACTCTGTTGACCATCTTATCAAAGTCAGCTCCTCTGAAGTCTTATATTTGTGCCGTGGAATGGGATGATTTTGTTCTAGTGGCCAAATTGAACCATACCATGTGATAGTCACTGGCACCCAGGTGACCTTCTACCTGGAGATCTGTCATCCTTTCCCTGTTAGTCAGTACTAGATCAAGGATAGCCTTGTCTCTTGTGGGTTGTTGTACCAGTTGTTTGAGGCCCTTCCCCTGCAGGGAATCCACCATGTGTCTAGTTCTGGCAGATGTCCCTGCTGGTATTGACTAATCTGTATCTGGCATGTTGAAGTCTACCATTATCAGAACCTCCCCTTTAGCTGTCATGTTTTGTATATCTTCTAACAGTAACGTGTCTATGTCCTCCCCCTGGTCTGGAGGCCTGTACACAACCCCAGTTTGTATGGCTGTCCCATTTCCTGTTTCCAGGGTTACCCACCCGTTCTTCTGGCTCCTTATGTGAATTCTGAATTTCTGTAGCTTTCTATATTTTCATTGACATAAAAGGCCTCCACTCCCACTTTGCACCTCAGTCTCTTCTGAACAGTACACAGCCAGGTACTGAAGTCTACCAAGTGTGATTACTGGTAAACCATGTCTCGCTAATGGCCACTATGTCCAGTTTGGCCTCTGTCATTATTGTCTGCAAGTCTGGGATCTTGTTTCCCAGACTGTGAGCATCTGTGTACATGATTTTCCATTGGCCAGATTTCGTGTTAGTAGTTGGGCAGAGGTCCGCTATTTCTCTGTGCCGTATGGGGAGCCGGACCTTTTCTTTACCTGATGATGCAAATTAACTACAAACATGCTGAACTCCTGTTTGACCACTAGCTGAGGGGAGGGTGTTCTCCCATTCGAATGATGGGGTGCTGCACCCCTCTCCCCATTTGCTAGTTTAAATATTCTGCAAAGATGTCAAACTTCTGCCCCAATACACTGACTCCCTCCTTAGTCAGATGCAGTCCATCAAATTTAAAGATCTTTCACTCCCAAAACTGTTGCCAGTTACGTACAAATTTGTGTTCTTTTTCCTGGCACCAGCCCTTGAGCCACATGTTTAGCTCCCCTATCTCCCCTTCTCTGACCTTCCGTCCATCTGTCCCCCTCTCCCAGACTGGCAGGATCTCAGAGAAGGAGATGCCGGACGAAATGGATGATAGTTTGTCACCCAGCCTGGTCAGGTGTTCCTTGGTCTCCACAACTGACCAGCTGGCGAGGTCGTTAGCCCCTACGTGTACTAGGACGTCAATGTTTTCTCCTGCTTCCTGAATGATTTATTCACATTCATAAATGCTTCATTCAAGATTTCTTTTGAGTACTCTCTCTCCCTCAATCTGTTTTTTAGCCTTTCAGACTGTTCCAAACAATCCACACTATTAGTGCAGGTTCTCTGTAATCTTACTAGTTCACTGTATGGTATTGATTTGACTAGTTTCCTTGGATGCGCACTAGATGCATGAAGAATAGTATTGGCTGCGGATTCTTTCCTATACCCTCTGGTACAAATTGGTTCACCTATGATGCCTTCTAGTTATAAATCTAGAAAGTTTCTTTTTTGCTTGTTGCATTTATATGCGAAACTTATTTTTGCTTGTTGCATTCATATATGAAACTTAGTCCAAGTGTGTTATTATTTAAATAAGTGATGTATTCAGATATCAGTTTTTCATCCCCTTTCCACATAACTATTATGTCATCTATAAAGCGATGACATATTTCCAGGCTGTTAAGAAATTTCTTCTGTGCACCATCCTGTACAACCCTTTCCTCAAAAAAGAAACATAAATAAATTTGCATATGAAGGGGAAGCCACCCCCATAGCTGTCCCACATACTTGTGAAAAAATTCTTTGTTAAAGCAAAAATAATTGTGGGTCCGAGCAAAATCAGTTGCCCATCTAAGGAAATGTGTGGAAATTAACTCTTGAGTGTGAAAGAAATACTCCACTGCCTCAATCCCAAATTCATGTGTTACTGATGTGTATAAACTACACACATCAATGGTTAGCCAGCAGTAGAAACCCCTCCCATATTTTACCTTCCAGTTTATTTAGAAGGTCCATGCTATCACGCAATATTTAAAGTCTTATACTAGAAACTTTTTTAGAGAATTATGACTGAGACCTTATAAACTAGACCTAGTGGGCCCAATTCCAAAAGGTTTACGCCCAATGCAAGGCACTTGCGACAAACAGCAACGTCGCAAGTCATACCTTGTGTCGGTGTTTACAGCATTCTCTATTCCAGTACGCAGTCTGCGCCGATGAGGGAATCCGCTGTGCCACAGCAGCACTGCGACCACCCCCTTGCAAACCTACATCTGGGTACACCAAGTCGCAATGTGGCTTGTGTCATGGCAGGGCTCACATTTCCAATTCTGAAAGTCCTGCCATGGCCGTCACAAGGGGCCACTTAGACCTGCCAGGTGGTGGTCTAAACCCCTTGCGACAGACTGGGACACTGTTCCAGGTGGGTTTGGTGGGCAGGAGGGGCACAGAGGGGCATAGGGAGGGTTGCTGTGTAAGTGAGGCAAAAAGGAACTGTGCTGGCAACTGGAGCATATGCCTCTGTATCTGTTATACACAGGCATATGCATCCCGCTGGGTGCCAACGCACTCCCATACTTCCCCGCTGACACAACAACCTTCCCTATGCCCTTCTGTGCCCTTCCTGACCCCTCTCCTGGCGTGGGTTACTCCCCTCACCACCACCATCTATGCTGGCCCATCCCATGTTGGGCCAACGGGAGGGGATCCAGGTCCTTGCAGCATGTGCCGCTGCTGCGCTCCTGGTTGGGCGCTGCGCCGCACTTGCAGCAATCCTGGGGATTTTGGCGCTGGGACCCTGCTTCTTTGTGGAATATGGCGCAGGGACCCTGGCGCACCCAGGTATCGCCACAGCCCTGGAGAGACGCAACCTGCATCGCTCCAAGGGCACCTTTTGGAATCGGGCCTACTGCGTTAAAATCTTTGTAGTAAATTAGTATGTTTGCAATGCATTTAATGTTTTGCACTTTAGGGCACTTTAGGGTGTATACCACTTTAGCTGAAATTGTACTTAATAGTGAGCACGTTTGTTAATCCTCAGACCTGCCCCCTGAGGAAGGCCCACTGTAGGGTTGAAGTGCTGGGGCTATACGAGTTTGAATCTAGGCACCTTACTAAAATAAATTAGTACTATACTTTCTAATTCAAACAAGAGAGTGCTGAGTCTTTTTGTTCACTAGTAGTTTTATCTGTATCAGGCAGCTACTCAACATAAGCACCGCCGACTCGTGCATACCACTTGCCGGTTTTCCTTGAACTTTGCCGTTTGTGGGGTGCTGCTGGTAAAACGCTTTAGCGTTCTGTGGAGGAAAGGGAACTGTCGTTTTTACATTTCTTTGGCAAAAAATGTATCTTTTATCTTCTGTCCTAAGTTGTCCTTAGCTGCTCATTCATTGTTCCGACTGCAGCTGACGGTGCTGTGCTGAATTATGAGTAACCTGAGTGTGACCGATACTGGATTTTAAGAGTCATCAGGAAGGAACTGACAGCGGACAAGGAAGAAGGGACTGACTGTCTGGAAAACCCTGAGGACTTTGACAGATGTCGTGAAAAAATAACGCAACATCTTTCCAATTGGAGACACAGTCGAGGAGAACCTAAACCTGAAAGAGCTGTTTCAAGAACTTGAAAGGCTAAGGGTGAGAGAACTTATTATTATTATTATAACAAGATCACACTAGAACGATACCTAGAACTGAACATTACACCAAGGGACTTAGAGAATAGACAAACGCCAAACTCTGGTTTTGATGATGATGAACTAAAAAAAGATTGGGAGGAAGCAGCTAACATTTGTACCATTAGCTGGATTAAAGCTCTAATTAAAAGAGACATACATTTACAGGCTGAAACTATGAAAGAAATTTAAATTACCCAAAGCAAACTTGTAATCCATAAACAGAAAAAGGATTTTGATAACTTCAATAAATTGCATTGTAAGAAAATTAATAAACATGAAAAAGAGCTGATTTCCAGAAAGAGAACCAAAGTAAACAGAGATATTGGGGACTATAACTGGGGACTCTCAAAGTCCTAAGCCTTGATGATGCCCCAGTCTGCACTACAAACTCCTTTAAATACCTGTGAGTCACCCTTGACCCCCAGTTAGACCTGTCCCTACACATCCAAAATGTCCACAGGGCCACAAATATCAAGCTTGGACTTGCATACCATTCTCGTGGGTCCCTTACCACCGCTGCACGACTCACCCTTGCTAAAGGCCTGTTCCTCCCCTCCCTCAGTTATGGACTGATCACCTTTTCTCTTGCTGCAAAAACCAGCCTTGCAAAATGGGATGTGGCCTATAACAATATTTACCGCTTTGCCCTTGCTGTCCCACGACTCACCCATTATTGTGATTTATACAAATAACTGCACTGGTTGTCCCCAGGCAATTATCGCTCATTCGTCTTGGGTTGCTTTATAAAGAAAAATGTACGCAACACCAGCCCATCTGTCCTGTTTAACCTCCTTCAGCCGGCTCCTCCCTCATACCAGCTATGATTTGCTGACTTGCACCCCCTCCTTGTCCCCAAAACTTGTACACTGTCAGGTGATTGTGCCTTTGCCATTTGCGCCCCTAAGCTCTGGAACACCCTACCTGCAACCATCAGATAGTCCCCTACACATCCCATTGTTAAGCGCTCCTCTGGTTGCACCTAAAGTCTGCCTCAGCCTGTAACTGTCCCTAGGCTGACAAATCACCCCTTACCTTTACTTCCCAGCCCATGTACACATCCTCACCCTCCCTCCTGGTCTCCTGCCTCCCTTTAAACCCTAGTACAGGGTTCCTATCTGTTCTATATGTCCTCCACCTCAGCACTTACCCTCCTCAGGACAGGACTATTTGTATCCGTAGTACCTCCATAAAATGCAATTTTGTTTCAAATCAAATCAAATCAAATTCTTTATTTATCTAGGTGAACACCATAGAGCAAGCTTATTTACAAGGTGGACCTGCATTACACAAGTCAAGTAACAATGCATTTATATACAGACAAATAAGACAGTAGATGCAAGAGTACAACAGTACAGGTAGGCCTGCAATAGACAGGATAAGTAAAAATACATTTGGGTTCAGGTAAAAGACAGTTGGTTAGGGTATACATAACAATAGGGTAGCAAGTCAGTAAAAATTTATACCAGATACAACAACATACATGGTTTAGTATTCCTGTAAGGTAAAGGCATTATAGTCCAGCGAAGAGATTAGTTGAAGTGGATGCTACAAGTGAAGAGACATACATAGTCAGTTTAAAAGATCCAGACATATCAAGGGAGGCAGTGTCGAGGAAGTGGGCAGCCAGTGGGGGGTCTGGAACTGGGATAATACTAGGAGCAAAGGAATGAGATGCTGTGGGTATACAAGGAATGCGTGGGTGAGGGAGGGAGGTGAGATTTAGGACGGTAGATAAGTAGGTGGCTCAGAGACAAGTTAAGCAGTGATACAAGAAGCAATGAGGATGGGAAAAGCAGGGAGGATGTGGAAGGGGGGTGTAAGTAAGCTAGGATCATTGGAAGCAGTTGCAGGCTTCTGTAATGTATTTTGAGTATAAGGTCTTAAACACAGTGAGACTAACAGGAGTCCTCAGTTTCAGTGATTTCTGTAGCACATTCCAGAGCTAGGATCGTTGGAAGCAGTTGCAGCTTCTGTAATGTATTTTGAGTATAAGGACTTAAACACAGTAATACTAAAAGAAGTCCTCAGTTTCAGTGATTTCTGTAGCACATTCCAGAGTGACAGTAGAACGAATCTTATGGCAGCTCTCCCAAAACGTGTTAGGGTTTTGGGCACTTTCAGAGAAATCAGTGAACAGCTTTTTAGGGCATAGGTTCCAAGCATATTGAGAGTCAGGCAATCAACAATGTACTGTGGACGTTTTCCAGTGATAGCTCTGTATGTCCAGAGAGCTGCATTTTTATTTCGTCTGTTGTGTAGGGAGGTCCAACCTACTGCCGCATATAAAGAGCAGTGATGGGTGGAGAAGGGGAGACCTGTGATGAAGCACAGGGCTCTGTGGTAAAGTATGTCCAATTTACCGAGGTATGAAGTAGCACATTGGCTATATACAAAGTCAGCATAATCAATTAGGGAAAGGAACGTAGACTGAATTATCTGTCTCTTGGCCTCTGTAGTTAGTAGGCAGTTTAACCTGAAGAAGAGACCTAGTCTCTGCCTCAGTTTTTTTAACAGATCCTCCAGGTGGTCTGCAAAGGAGAGTTTGAAGTCTAGCCAGACCCCAGGTATTTGAATTCGGCACAAATTCAGGGTTTCTCCTAGGAGGGTGGTGATGGGGGTAGAGCAGGGTAGGCTGCATGGTTAATAGGTGAAAATAGCATTGCCTTTGTCTTTTGGCATTAAGTAGCAATTTTTACTAAGGAGCTGGTATTGAAGTATGTTGAAGTCAGCTTTCAGGTCGCTAGAGGCAGTTTCAGGAGTTGCACAGCTTAGGTAGATCACTGTATCATCTGCGAACAGATGAATTTTCGCCTCATTGATGCCTGAGTCTATATTGTTGATGTAGATGGCAAACAGGAGTGGCCCCAGGATGGATCCCTGTGGGACGCCTCTTTTTAACGGATTTGAGGGAGAGAGTTCACCCTCGGCCTTGACCTGTTGGTGCCTATCAGAAAGGTAGTTGTGGAACCAACACAAGGAGGTAGAATCTAGACCAATAGCTTTTAATGAAGAAAGAAGGAGGCTGTGGTCGACAGTGTCGAAGGCCTTACTTAGGTCTAGAAAAATGGCACAAACAAATTTTTTGTTCTCTAGCTCATGCTGCCAGTTATTTCTCACCTTGGCCAGGGCCGTGATTGTACTATGTTCAGTTCTGAAACCAGATTGCATTGGGTTTAGCAGGTTAGTATCATCTATGAAAGATTTCAGCTGGGCATTCACAATTTTTCCAGAAGTTTTGATTAGTACCGGAGAAGGAGATGGGCCTGTAGTTGTTTTAGATCACAGGGTCTCCGGTTTAAACAGCGAATAACATGTGTGGTCTTCCACAGTTTGGGGAGGTCCCTTGAGAAAGGACAGGTTAAATAGATGCGTAATAAGTGCGCCAAGACAAGATAGGCAATCTTTAGGTATGGACCGAAGGTGTCAGCGACAGCACTTTTTCTGGTGTCCAACTGGAGGAGGAGATCTTCAACCTCTTTTAGTGATGCAGGAGAGAATGAAAAGACTGCATCTGAGGGACTAGATTCTGAAGGTTGCGTGGTAAGCTGGGAGCGTAGATTGCATGCCAGTGAATTATCAAAAGCTAGCCCTGCAGTAGCAAAGTGATTGTTGAAGGCTTGTAGTATCTCTTTATTGTTGTTGATAGTTACATTGTCAGAAATAATTTTTGAGGGGAGAGTGTTTCCTGTGGTACTACCAGAAAGCTCTTTTATTGTGGACCAGAACTTGGTAGGGCAGTTGGAGGCAGTGTTGAGTTCAGAGCGATAGAAGTTGGACTTGGTTTCCTGAATTAGCTTTGTACAGTGGTTTCTGGCTGTTCTGAAAAGATGCCAGACTTCGGCTTTGTGGGATTTGAGTGCTAGCTTCCAGAGCTTGTCTCTTTTTAATAGTGCTGCTCTGATGTCTGCTGTAAACCAACGGCACTTTCTAGCCTTTATGTGGGTCTTGACTAAGTGCAGTGGGTGTTAAGACGCTGGATACAATTTCGTGGGAAATGGCATATGCTGTTTCTACTGATTTGGCTAAATAAAAGGTCTGCCAAAGCAGGGAGGCTTTCAGGTCATTGATACAAGCAAGCGGGTCAAAATTCCATTTTGATCTTTTGGTAGAGAACTTTGCTGAGGCTGTTGGTTTAGGGACTGCTCTTATGCCAGCAATAAAGCAATGGTCACTAACATTGGCAGAAAAGATCCCAGCATGGGAGAAGAAATGGGGTTTGCTTACTAGAAGTACATCTAATAGTGTACTTTTCGTAGGGTTTTTCTTATTGATACGAGTAGGTTCATTAATAAGTAGAGTGAGCCCATGAGAGTCACAGAAGGATTTAAGTGGAAGAGATGCGCTTGACAGCCAGTCGTAGTTAAGGTCCCCTAGTATAATTGTTTCCATTGTGTCGGTACTTATAGTAGATGATAGGTGGGACAGGAGCTGTGACCCCGAGGACAGGGGTCTATAACACCCTATGACACGGAGGGCCATTGATGTAGATATTTCGATTTTTAAAGACAGGCATTCAAAGGCATTGGCAATTGATGTAGTGTCGATGGTAGCGACCGTAAACTTGTCCTTAACATAGATGGCTACACCTCCGCCTCTGGTTAGTCTATCGGCTCTGAATAACAGATAGTTGGGGATATTGACCTCTTTGTCTGGCATGGATGGACGAAGCCAGAATTCAGATATGACAAGTACATCCGGCTCCGTGTGGATAGCCCAAGCCTGTATTGCGGTGAGTTTCTTTAAAGAGGCTACACACATTAACATGCATAAAGCTGATACCTTTATACTTCGTGACTTCGGACGGTGAAGAAATTGCTTGTATAGGACCAGGGTTAAGTTTAACATTACCTGAGCAAAGCAAGAGGAGGAGTACAATTTTCCTCAGGGCAACAAGTGGTAATTTGGAAGAACTAAACCTTCTTTGGCTAGTGGGAGTATTGGCGTAGGAATGCAAGGACCTATTCTTTGTACTGTTCAATCCTAGTAATACACATGCTAAGACCCTAGCCGTATGACACCAGTAGATGCAGGTACTGGGCCGAGTACTGGGTTTTAAATAATTGATTAGCAGTTTTTTTTCTTGGGACAATGCTAACTGTATGGAAAGTATTTATATAGGTTTTCTAGAAGTGTTATGCTTGTTAAGCACAATGAGGCAAGGGCTATGCATTTTCACAATGTTTTAGCACTTTTATGAACAAAACGCTAATCAATTTGTGGAGTTAAATAAAACCCTGGAGTAGGTAACCTTCCTTGGGTAGGTAACGAGATGCCAGTGGCTGTCCGGGAGGAGACTCAGCTGAAAGTGGAGTACGACAACTTGGGGGCATAGCACAAGTTGTATAGGGACTCCATGAGTGAACATTCTTGTGGTGGGGATACAAGTCCTCTTTGGGGTAAATTCCATCTGGCGTGTACCCTAATAAGGGTAGGGTGCATAAAGCGGTAAATAGAGTAGAGCCAGATTGCAAGTTTCATGGTTAAAGTCTGGGGGTCAGAAAGAGAAACAGCTGTAAGGGGCTTAATCTGGGCAAGGTATCACCAGGTAAGCTACGTGCACTGAGGTCTGAAAAGGGATATAGGTGCTGACACCACTTGAAGGGAGCAAGGAGATGTTTCTATGGCAGAGCGACTAGAGATAGTTACAAGAAGTCGTAAACCTGATCTAAGAAGTATCACCAGCTAAGGCTACACACCACAGAGTCAGCAAAGGGGTGTAGGTGCTGAAACCACTTGTAGGGAGCAAGGAGAATTTACTATGACATAGCGACTAGGGACAGTAATAAGAAGTCATAAATCTGATCTGAGACGAGTGGTAGGGGAGGCTGCGGTGGGTTCGTTAGGATGGGACACTTGAACCTGAAGCGGCAGCCCAAAATTTATATGTCTGTGGGCGTCCTAGGGAGGCAGGGAGGATTGATTTGTAGGAAAGCCAATGGCAGGGAGGCGGGGCAAGGAGGTCTATAATAATGGTCGGGGAGGGGATGGTGGGTGGGCGTAAAAGTTGCAGCTTTGCCGTACCTCTCTGGGTCTGGAGTCGAGCAAGGGGTCTTGGGCAGCTTGAAGTGCTGACCGCCCAGTGGCTGCGGTTCTTGCGGCGGATGAGCTGGGAGCCCTGGAGAGTTATCGGCTGAAGGGGAAGAGAAAGCGAAGCCAAGTGTTTGCCTGTTCTGACAGCACCCATTTAATTGTAACCCTATGTTCATTGCTTACACTTTACATTATTGTCAATCATCTCATTGCCTGTATTTTTACATTATTGTCAAGCCTCTGCACTGTTTGTAACCTTATGCTCATTGCCTGTATCTTGCTTTACTGTCAATCCTTTGTACTGTTTGTAATCCATGTTCTTGTAATCTCCTGGATTGCACCTGAAAAGAGGCATTCCTTGTCTAGTGTGCCTACCCAGTAAACAAAAGCTAATAAATAAAAAAACAGAAAAGAGGTATTCATCAGGGGAAAACATGAACGGTCTAGCAGCAGAGGGCATTCAAGATCTTGCAACAGGAGAAACTGGAACAGAAATCAACCTAGAAATAAAACAAGCATTTGTCAATGCCGAACGTTCGCTTGCAGGTATTTGCAGTGGTGTTTGGCACGTATGGTGGTTTATCCTAATGCCCTGTGCGATTGCTGGTATTTGCGCAATAAATTTTCAGCATGACCTTTTTTGTTACCCCCACCTCATAAAAGCATTTGAGACCTGTGCTGATGAACAGTCCCACTGTTATTTTGTTAATCTGTCCTGAGCGTTGATTTCCCACAGCGACCACACCGTTGTGCTCCACATGTGCAAAAACACAGTTCAGGCAGGATGTGAAAAATGACAGCTGTAGCATTCATAGGAAGGTGTGAAGGGATGGCAATGTTGAGCATCTAGAGTGAAAATACAACAATTTCTCGAACTTACGAGTGTACATGGAAACTGCGCAATGAACGCTCATGACACAGTCATTTTGTGGACTTCTGTCACCAAATTTTCAACATAGGCATTGTGGGACCTCTGCTCATGAACATTGTCACTGTGATTTTCATAATCTGTCCTGAGCATTGATTTCTCACTGTGACCACACCATTGTGCGCTGGATGTGCAAAACACATTTCAGCCAGGATGTAAAATATCAGCTGTACTGTTCATAAGGAGGTGTGAAAAAATGCCAGTGTTGAAAATGTGGACTGAAAATATTTCAAATTCTGGAAGGTATGAGTATGTGGAAACTGCATACCATACCGTAAAACAGTCATTTTTAGGAATTTTTTCACCAAATTTTCAACACAGCCATTTTAAGACCTCTGCTCATGATCAGTGTCACTGTGATTTTCTTAATGTGTCCCATACATTGAGTTCACACACCGACTGCGCCATTGTGCGCTACATGGGCGGAAACACATTTTGGGCAGGATGTGAAAAATGATAGCTGTACTGCTCATGAGGAAGTGTGATAAAATGCCAATGTTGAAAATCTGGAGTAGAAATTTTGAAAATTCGCAAACCTACGAGAGTGCGTGGGAACTGTGCAACGCATGCTCGTAAAACAGTCATTTTTAGGAATTTTTTCACCAAATTTTCAACATAGCCATTTTAAAACATCTGCTAATGAACAGTGTCACTTATGATTTTCTTACTGTGTCCCATACATTGATTTCGCACACCGACTGCGCCATTGTGCACTACATGGGCGGAAACACATTTTGGGCAGGATGTGAAAAATGACAGCTGTACTGCTCATAAGGAGGTGTGGTAAAATAAAATGTTGAAAATCTGGAGTGAAAATTTTTGGTCGCAAACTTCTGATCGTAGGAACTGCATAACACGCTAAATAAAACAATCATTTTAAGAATTTTTTCACCAAATTTTCAACATAGCCATTTAAGACCTCTGCTCATGAACAGTGTCACTGTGATTTCTTAATAGTGTCCCATACATTGAATTTGCACACCGACTGCGCCATTGTGCGCTACATGGGCGGAAACATGTTTTGGGTGAGATGTGAAAAATGACAGCTGTACTGCTCATAAGAAGGTGTGGTAAAATGGCAATGTTGAAAATCTGGAGTGGAAATATTGAAAATTCGCAAACCTACGAGTGTGCGTAGGAACTGCACAACGCACGCTCGAAAAACAGTCATTTTTAGGAATTTTTTCACCAAATTTTCAACATAGCCATTTTAAGACCTCTGCTCATGAACAGTGTCACTGTGATTTTCTTAATATGTCCCATACATTGATTTCTCACACCGACTGCGCCACTGTGCACTACATAGGTGGAAACACGTTTTGGGCAGGATGTGAAAAATGACCGCTATACTGCTCATAAGGAGGTGTGGTAAAATGGCAATGTTGAAAATCTGGAGTGACAATATTGAAAATTAGAACTTACAGTACGTGCGTAAAGACTACTAGCATACGCTCGCAAAACAAGTCATTTTAGGAATTTTCACCAAATTTTCAACACAGCCATTTTAAGACCTCTGCTCATGAACAGTGGCACTGTGATTTTCTTAATGTGTCCCATACATTGAGTTTAGCCACCAACTGCGCCATTGTGCTTCATTAGGCAGAAACACGTTTTGGGCAGGATGTGAAAATGACAGCTGTACTACTCATGAGGAGGTGTGGTAAAATGGCAATGTTGAAAATCTGGGAGTAAAACACTGAAAATTAGCAAGCGTGCAGTACGTAGGAACTGCGCCACGCACAAGTAAAACAGTCATTTTGAATTTATGCGCAAATTTTCAACATGGGTTTTTGGGACCCTTCTCATGAATGATGTCACTGTCATGCCGTTATTCGGGTCGAAGGGTGATTTCGCAGTCACTGCGCAAAATCACCTTTCAGGCCGAATAACCATATCAAGCAACATCATTCATGAGAAAAGTCCCAAAAACTGTAAAATGTGCAAATTCCAAAAAATGCCTGAGATATGCAATAAAATTGAAAACCCCTATCTAGCCCATTATACAGCTTACCGGCATTTCCTCAGTTCGCGGTCAGCTTTGAAAGAGTGCAGGCGTGTTCCCGGTCCACCGATGATCATCACACGAGCTCCGGAGGTAAGTATGGGAAGTTATGGGGAGAGCAGGGTGCGCAGTGGGTGGGTGCGGGTTGTGGGAGGGGCTGGGAGAAGTGCCGTGGGACCGTTTTCAATTTATAGGGTTTTCAAAAAAAAAAAAACAATGTGGGACGTTTGCCACGCTGGGTGGGCTCAGCCAGCAGAAGGATGGCTGGGGGGCTGTGGAGCCGGCGGAGATTGGGCACCCCGCCTGCAGACAATGGGAGGTTTGCCACGCTGGGTGGGCTCTCAGCGTGGCACCAAAGCTTTTGGGGCGGTTTGGGGACGTGGAGCCGACGGGATTGGGCACCTCTGCCGGCAGCCGCTGGGACATTTGCCACACTGGGTGGGCTCCAGTGTGGCACCAAAGCTTTGGGGGCCTCTGGGGACGTGGAGCCGACGGGGATTGGGCACCCCTGTTGGCAGAGCACGAGGCCTCACGCTGGGTGGCGCTCAGCGTGGCACCAAAGCTTTGGGGTGTGAGGTTCATTAGCGCTGTGTATGACAGCGGTGTTTTTCTTTGAAGCGAAGACCACCACTGTCATACACAGCTCCCGCACCCATTGGTGCAGGACCGCCACGCCTGCTCAATGGAGCAGTGCACTGAACAGGAGAGGCACACCTCCAAAGTGTGCTACTCTCCCAAAACATTCCTTGCGCATGCGCGCAAGCGAACATAAAAAGTGTCTCCTTTCAAGAAAACCCCAGAGACCATAGGAGCGCCCAAGAAAATATAGCTTCAGCAGGACCCTCACATCTAACTAGTGGCCCAGGAGGTTTTTTTATCCAAAGAGAAAGAGAGACTGAGGGAAGAAATAAAGAAGACACAGGGCCCAAAAAACAGCAAAGGACCCTCTTTAAAAAACGCGCAGGGGACGGAGAGGCAGAGGAAAAACTCACCAGTGGCTCAGAGAAGCCTGAGAAACAAAGACAAGGACAAGAAGTAAGATCTTAAACCTTTCAAAATTAGAACTTACTGAATTGCAGAAAAACAGTACTAAGGAAGGTTTTTCTTTTGCACCAGTAATCCAGATTTATTTAAAGCCAGGATTGACATTTTCAGGCTTATCCGGAAGTTAAAATTTAAATATTATTTTGGAAAGTTTAAAAGTATTAGCAGAGCCTGAAAACATGGGGTTAATTAGTGTTCAGAAAACAGTGAGGAAATTGGAAGTAACATCACCTGCCACCAGTAGTGCTGATTTGTTAGACTTCCCTACCATAAGTGGAGAAATATGGGAAGCCTCAGACTGGAATGAGAACATTATTGATAATATTGATGTGTCTGCTCTTTTAGATGAAGTGGGGAATGCGAGTAGGAACACACAAGAAAATGTTGCAGAATATACAAAATTCAAACCTAAATCGATCTTTTGCCCCAGATTTTCAATGCAGCCATTTCAGTGTTTGAAAATGTTTACTTAATGAAACTGTTAAAGGGACACTGTCAACCCCTTAGGTCTCAAAGTGTCCCCAGTTTAAACAAACATGTGTTAATTTCAAATGTTTGCTTGCTTGTATTGGCATTGGCAGTACATGAGGTAGAGAGATGCATCATAACAGAGCACAGAAACGTTTATTGTGAATGTGAATGAGTACAGAAATACATAGGTGTGTATTAGGTTGAAAACATATTTATTAACAGCAGGGGAAGTGAGAAGAAGATGCTACTAAGTGAGGTTGGAATGTAAACAGGTGTGTGTGTGTGTGTTGTAGAGGGAGGGTATCCTTCAGTAACTAAATCCATTCAGAGGGACTGTGACTCATACATGCCTCACTCTTTGGTTCAAACATATGTTTAATTTACTCAATTATTGATTTTTTTTTTTATCTTCATTAGTGACATTGCAGATGAACTGGAGGGTGAATTTGTCTGTTTGCAGATGACACCAAGATCTGCAACAGAGTAGATGATCAGATGGGGTTGGCAGAATGAGAAGAGACCTGGATAAACTAGCAAAATTGTCAGAAGAGTGGCAACTGGGGTTTAATGCAAAGAAGTGCAAGATCACGCACATAGGGAAGAGAAACCCTGAAGCCACCTATAGGCTGGGAGGGGAGTTGCTGGCAGTCACAAAGGAGGAAAGAGACTTGGGCATCATCATCACCGATGACCTGAAATCATCCAAGCAGACCTCTGAAGCAGTAGGTAAGGCTAGGGGGATGTTAGGGTGTATTAGTAGGGGTATCATAAGTCGTAAGAGGGAGGTAATAATCTCTCTTTACAAGACACTGGTTACGCCCCATCTGGAGTACTGCATGCAGTACTGGAGGCCACTCCTTCACAAGGACATTAACCAAATTGAGGCAGTCCAGAGAAGGGCAACCAAAATGGTGCAGGGACTGCATCAGAAAACATAAGAGGACAGATTGACGGAGCTCAATAGGTATACCCTTGAGCAAAGGAGGGAGAGAGGTGATATGATCGAAACATTCAAACACCTTAAGGCATTAACAAGGTGAAAGAGTCTAACATATTTAAATATAAGAAAGATAGCAGGACAAGAGGACACAGCATGAGATTAGAGGGAGGCCGATTAAGGGGAATGTGAGGAAATTCTTTTCTCAGAAAGAGTGGTGGATGCATGGAATGGCCTGCCTCAGGAAGTGGTGGCTATGAATACAGTGCAGGGCTTCAAACAGGCATGGGATAGGCATAAGGGAGCAATACAGATGAGTATGAATAGATAGGCCACTGATAGAGCAAAGGCCGATGGCACATTTATAAGGTAGAAAAAGAAATGGGCAGACTGGATGGGCCTTGCGGTCCTTATCTGCCGTCGACCTCTATGCTTCTATGTTTATTTGTCATGAAAATAATTTACCATTGCACAAATCCCAAACTCTCTTACCCTTAAATGTAGTCCATCTTCTAAAAACATGCTTGACTGTCTGTTCTGATAAATAAAATGTAGATATTTAATTAATTATTTGTGTACATATCCAAGGACAACCATGCATATGAACCCATGTAGTGTCCATTTTTCAATATTAATTGGTAATGCTTATTGGTCTACTCTTATGCCCCCCCAAAATACAGTACTTCTTACACTATATCTTAATCTCATTTTGTGAAAGAAGATTCATTGCACAGACATAGCCTATTTCTGTAAATACTGTGAAAAATTTCCCCTGCTGCCCCTGTGACTCCTTCAACTGGCAGGGGTCCTATGGAGACTGAGTAAGCACAATACCATTGCATTATACATTAGTAAGCACCACAGTCAAAAAGAGTTGCACTCATGCATAGAGACACACAGAAGACAAAAGCTGCAAACGATACTCTTGTATGTTTTGCACCATTTGGTATGCATTTGTCTCTATACCTTGGAGTGTAACTGTTCTAACAGTGGTGCTTTACATGGTTGACTACCTGACTTTGCACCCCACCTGGACTGGGAAGCAGCACAAATATCTTTGTTGTTTATTCACTATATAGTAAGCTCATGGGGGGTTTACACAATATATATCTGTAAGCAATAACCTACAACAGGGTATGGGACAATCACAGTTCTGAACTCGAGGTGCAAGCCCAAGAAATGGAGGGAAGTTCATCTGGTACCTCTTCATAAGAGTGGGCCCAAGGACAAACCGGGGAACTACAGACCGGTGAGCCTTACTGCAATTGTGGGAAAACTGATGGAGACAATCCTCAAGAAAAGACTGGTTTCTTGAGGATAACAACCTCTAGCACAGCAGGCAGCATGGGTTTGTCTCAGGCAGATCCTGCCAGATGAACTTGACTGATTTTTACGACTGGGTTACGAGGGCACTGGACAGGGGACATGCGGTGGATGTCCTCTACCTGGATTTCAGCAAGGCCTCTGACCGGTGCCATATGGTAGGTTGACCTGCAAGTTGAAGAATCTGGGAGCCGGGAGGAAACAAGTAAGACTGGTCGAGAACTGGCTGCAGGGTACACAGCAGAAGGTAATAGTGGGGAAGGGGCACATTTGAACCCAGGGCAGTAACAAATGGTGTACCACAGGGCTCAGTGCTGGAACCGGTTCTGTTTAACATTTTCACAGCCGACATTGCAGTGGAAATTAAGAGCAAGATCAGTCTCTTCGCAGATAACAAAGATTTCTGCCGAGGTAGATGGGGGTGAGGGAGCAAAAGTACTTCAGGAGGATTTGGCAAAACTGGAGGAATGGCCTCACACTTGGCAGCTTGGTTTCAATGCCAAGAAGTGCAAAGTGATGCATTTAGAAGGCAAGAACCCAGGACACAATTCCAGGCTAGGGGGTGTCCCTTTAACAAAATCCAAGGAGGAGAGGGATCAGGGAGTGCTGGCAACTGGGGAGATGAGCCACTCTGCTCAGTGCAGGAAAGCAGCAGCGAAGGCAAACAGGATGCTAGGGTGCATAGCAAGGGGGATTACTTCTAGGAGTGGGGAGGTCATCTTGCCCCAGTACAGGTCCCTGGTGAGACCACACCTAGAGTACTGCATTAAATTCTGGTGCCCCTACTTGAAAAGGGACATCAAACTACTGGAAGGGGTACAGCGCAGGGCAACAAAAATTATCCTGGGGTTGGAGGACAGACCGTATGAGGAGAGACTGAGAGAGCCAAATATGTGTACCCTGGAGGAAAGGAGAGAGAGGAGATATGATTGAGACCTTCAACTACCTGAAGGGTTTGAACAAAGTAGACATCAGGTGTATGTTCAATCTGAAAGGCGGAAGGGAAACCAGGGGACATTCTACGAAGCTGGAAGGGAGCAGGTTCAAGAGGGAACTAAGGAGGCACTATTTCACAGAAAGGGTGGTGGCAGGGTGGAACGCACCACAACAAAAAGTTGTATCATTGCAGAGTGCTGGGGGCTTCAAGAGGGGGTGGGACAGATTCATGGGGAGGGTACAAATCGGGAGGGGGTGAGAGATGGGGAGACGGCATATGAGGGAGGAAGGCAGCTGCAGTCTAATGGACCGAAGTGCTGCACACTTGAGCAGACTAGATAGACCAAATGGCCTGTATCTGCTGGCAATTTCGTATGTCTGTACGTTCGTATGTAAGAAGAATCTTTAATCGGAAAACTGGCAATATCTTGCACTGAGGATGGCATAATTCCACATCATAGAGCCAGCTAGTAAATAAAACAAAGCTGGAATAACAGTAGCCTTGACTGAACATAAAAAAGGTCCTGCAGAAACACGATATTAAAGCTCAAGGTACTCCATGAACTCAGGGCAAAAGAAAACCAGATACTCAACACAGAAGCTTCATGTTCCGAATTAAGAGTCAGGTCAGTCCAGGGACAAAGATAAAAGAAACAAAAGTAGGGATGCCATGCCATATATAAACAGAGGTTTGAAAGAAAAATACAAAGTCCAAACAGGCAAGATAGCAGAAGGCAGCCCACAATAGACTTGCTGAGTATTGTAGGTAGGATCAAATAGAAAGCTGCAGAAACATTCCAAATTGATGTCAAATCTTCAGACTAAATGAGACTAACAACAAATGGACTTGGCAGTCCCGGATTGAACATAAAAAGTCCTGCAGTGTCATGACAGCAAACTCCCAGGTGCTCCATGTGGTCAGTGTAGAACTAGCCAGATGGCCCATAAAGCTTTACAGGCACTGGAGGGAAATGACGCAGCCTGTATCCTCCCTCACGTTAGTGCATACGGCACTTTAGTTTAATAAGGAAGGGGTGCTGGTGCTGGTAAAGGGGCGGGGTGGAGCTTGGGGCAGGAATATTTTGGCCAGTGAGTACTTTGTCTTTCGTCACTGGTGTGACACTTTTCACGCAGCACCACAGCAGGCATTTCAACAGCTGCTCTCTGGCTTGCAGCTGTTCCTTTTCCTTCTTTCTAGCATGGCAATCGGTTCAGCATCCTCATAGCTAAAAACTAACAAAAGCCATGCTGCCGAGATCAATCATCATCGACAGAAGAACTAAGAAAGAAAGAAAGTCTAAACTCTCATCTCCACCATGACCTCACACTCCACAGTACTACAACTGTACGGTAAGACTCAGAAGGGCTGCGTGTTTATTTAAGCTGTACTGTTTTTATTTGCTTTTTCCCTCCTCGCCTCCCCCATCCAGTGTAGACATTGACTCACTTAAGCCACACTGCAAGCCCCAGATCAGACGGCACACTGTAATGCATTTAGCACCCAGTTGACACAATTGCAAATAATATTATACAATGGGGTATAAAAAATCCTGTAACCTCATTGGTCAAAACACATCACATGACCGTGATAAATCCTCCAGTATACCCACTGTAAAAGTTTTATATCACTATAAAACAAAAAACAAGTTGAACATTGTATAATAGCAATATACCATGATAGAGTGAGTATATGGTGGATTTACCACTTCTGGTGTGGTTAAGTCACTCAGCTAGCCTCATGATCAAACCACACCAGGCATAGTAAATCCACCAATATATCCACTCTCTGTCATGGTATATTGCTTAAATAATAAATAAAGGCAGGAATCCAAACAGGGCCCTACTAACTGTAGGCATATTTACAAACACTAGCACGACGATTGCTCAAGGATTGCTTCTGCCTTCTCGACCCGAGTTCTGGAGATTTTTGTTTTGGAAAGTCGTGTTATGGTTGGTGTGGATTCGACACTGGAAATGGGGACTGCTACTAAGTTGTCTCAAAGTGCTGCTGCCATTCTATAGTGAAGCATGACTGATGGGGGAGTTTGATTGGCTGCAGCGTGAGGAGTAGCGCAGATCTGCTGAAGCCCTAAGCCAGCCTGTTGGCGCAGTGGAGGGATTTCCGCTTGCAACACTGGCGACCCGGGTTCGGGAACGGTCCCGGATCGTTGGAGGGCCGGCCAGGGGGAGAAGGATGGAGCATCCCAAGGACTGCTCTTCTTCTCCGGGAGGGGATGCGATTGGCGCACTGAGGACTCCTGGCGGAGGCCGGGGATCTCAGGCAACCGACGCTCACAGCTCCGGGAGGCGGGGCGGACACTGGCGTCATTGCATGTCCCCGCCTCCCTAAGGAAATGGCAGAAAATCGAGGCGGCAAGGACCACTGTACATGAAGCCCTCCCCGAAGACCTCGATTCACCATCGTCGCTGTAGGTCCCCGACCAGACATTGGTTCCGTGGTCACTGAAGAAGGTGGCCATGGCCCCGCCCTCGGGGGCAAGCGGGGGTGACTGGGGACCTCGCCAGCCATAGATGGTGGTGGAGGTTTCAGGGCCATGACCAGGGCCGAGTAAAAGACGGGTCCTGCCAGGAAAAAGATAAAATTGAAAAAAAGATCTGCTGAAGCCCAAAACACCAACATACAATCCCAGATTTTCTCCATAAAGAGGCAATTTCAAAGCCATTTAGAATGAATGCTTTTATTGCTAGTGGCACTTTGTTTCTATGGACAGTTTTGTGGTGGCGCAGCGCTACACTTGCAGGTAATGCAAAACAGAAAGTGACACGGTTGCTGTGTAACAAACATGCTGTCACCTTACCTGCAGCGTTTGTCCTTTATCAGGAGTGTACATGATCAGCCCAAGGCACCAGAGTGTGGCAAAGAATGAATGCTGTTTATGAACGAACACGAATTAAAACCCTCACATGTGAAATGCTAACAGAAAATGGTATTGTGTTATTGTTGAGTTCAACATGAATCTGACATATTTACAGGTCAAAGAAGCCCAGATTAGTGGCCAAGTTTACACTGATTTATTATTTTAGATATGCCTTGCTGGTTATTGAAGCCCATACACTGAAAGTAATCGTGTAAACCTTAAAAATAAAGTTGGAGATGCAGTTGCGTAAGTTGAAAGACAACGACCGCTGAAATAGCGGTGGTAACGTGCAGGTCATTGCATATTGGCCCTCGTCATACCGATCGGCTGAAACCTGATTGGTATGACGACGGGCTAAATATGGCAATGACTCCACACGCTACTGCCGCCACTGCAGCAGCAGTCATTCTCTTTCAACTGTACGCCTACTGCATCTGGAACGGCTGTCATGGACAGCTGGGACATTCATTGAGTGCGGTATGGCAGCGCCTGCAAACAGGATCAGTGCATTGGAAGAGAGGGTGGCACACCTACAGAAAGTCGAATGGTGGCACTATGTTTCTTGCACATGCTTCAAGCAAATATAAAAACACATTACATGAGTGCCAAAATTCTGTAAAGATTGCTGATGTAGCTGGTAGTTTGATTCTGACTTATTTTTTTTTAAAAGTGAAAAACAGACTGTCCAACATACTGGTGTTACCACAACAAAACAGGCAACTGATTTTGCTCGGACCCACAATTATTTTTGCTTTAACAAATAATTTTTTTTACAAGTATATGGGACAGCTATGGGGGCGGCATTTCCCCTTCATATGCACATTTATTTATGGGGTTTTTTTTTGAGGAAAATGTTGTACAGGATGAGCACAGAACACATTTTTTAACAACCTGGAACTAGATCATTGCTTTATAGATAAATGTAATAGCTGTGTGGAAGGGGATGAAAAACTGATACCGAATTCATCATTTATTTAAATAACACATTAAGACCAAATTTCACATATGAATGCAACAAGCAAAAATTACATTTCTAGACTTAGAACTAGAAGGCATCATAGACGAACCAATTTGTACCAGAGGTATTTGAAAGAATCCAGCTAATACTATTCTCCACGCATCTAGTGCGCATCCAAGAAACTAGTCAAATCAATACCATACAGTGAACTAGTAAGATTAAAGAGAACCTGTACTAATGGTGTGGATTGTTTTTTAATTGGAACAGTCTGAAGGGCTAAAAGCTAGATTAAGGGAGAGAGGGTACCCAGAGGACATCTTGAGTGAAGCATTTATGAAAGTGAATAAATTAACAAGATGTGATTATTTTATTTTTTCTCTTTATGCTCCCTTCTCTCCACCGTACTCCCCTTCTTTGGGAGTCTTCAGTGGCCTTGTTCGTCTCTGCTCCTGTCACCAGCAACCAGCACAGTCCATCCCCCCACGGATCCTTGGTTGTATCTCCCAGGCAGGTATGGGGTGGGGCTCTTACACCCCATGTCTGTATTTCGTCAGGGATGCTGATGCTGGCGCCAGAAGGGGCATTGGAGACCAGGGCTGGGAGCTCTATCTACTGGGAGCACTGCAGGGTGTTTTTTCCTGGTTTTCTGGTGCCATCCCCTGAGGGCGTGAGGCACACAAGGGGCCAAGGGCAAACACGTAATGATGTGCAGTCACTCTGGCTCCCAGCCTACATTCTCCCCTTCCACCACCTGTCCCAGCTGTACCGCCACTCGTGGTCACCCAGATGGCGGTAGAGTAGTGGGACAGGCAACCCTCCCCTCCCCGGAGAAGGAGAGTGGCCAATGGGCGCTCGATCCTTCTCCCCCGGCTGGCCCTCCAGTTACCCGAGTCCGTTCCCAAAGCCAGGTCGCTGGCGCCGCGAGCGCTAAACCTACCACTGTGCCGGCGGGCTGGCTAAGATGTGATCTTTTGACCTAAAAAAAAAGTAAAAAGGTTTGGAGGCCACTCTGCAAGAAAGTATGATGTACAATGAAACAAGGTGGAAACTTTTGTGACGAAGTTCTAACCCACTTGCTGGAAAACTTGGGGGGGGGGGGAGTATACAAATTCTGGCCTTTACTTTTAACAGATCTGGTACTCAAAAAGGAGATTACTGGAAAACCGAGAGTAACTTTTTCTAATAGTAAGAACATTGGTGACAGAGTTACAAAAAGTCACTTTGTAAAAACCATAGAAACCCCAGAAACTAGCAAGTGGCTTAAACCAAAACCTAATGGGCTATTTAAACGTGGAAGATGTAACATGTGTCAGTATGCCCACAAGAACACTTTTTGTAAGGACTATAGGAACTCTGAGATTAGAAATGTTATTACTTGTACCACCCTGTCTGTTGTCTATGTATGCTGGTGTGACTGCCCATGTTACTATGGGTAGAACCACCTGCCCTACCAAAGAGAGAATACAGGAACATGTAAGGACCATCATACATGGAATATACACAATGCCCTGGGGCACATTTCCTGGAGAAGCATAATGGGAAACCAGACAGTTTCAGATTTACAGTTTTGGAACATGTAGTAAGACACCCAAGGGGTGGGCATAGAGTTAACATGTTGTCACAGAAGGAGACCAAATGGACCTTGTTATTGGACACTGCTGCTCCGTTGAGGTAGGAATGAAAGTGTAGACTTCTCCCCATATCTGTGCCAGGATACACCAAGAGATTTAGGTGGACCTTCAACGATGGTCACTGCTCCCCTTACCTTAATGAACAGAATTGAAACCATTAAAGTGAATGTCCTGCCAAGCTTATTATTCTTATATCAGACACTGCCTTTCTCAATTCCCAAACATGAATGGCACCTATTAGGGAGGGTGTAGGCCTATGGGCAGACTTGATGGACCGTATGGTCTCCTTCTGCCATCATGTTCTATATTTCTGTGTTTCTATTCAAAGTGGCCATTAAAAAATGTATTTGGCAGGGTGGGAGGCCGAGAGTCTGGTGCGGATTATTACAACGACATAAGCGGGAAGGAGGCCTAGGTTTACCTAATTTGAAACAATATTATAAAGCCACCTAAATCACTCACATAGATGGTTAAGTACCCTCAGGACGTCTTTTGGCTGCAGATTGAAACTGCTTTGGCCATGGACAGGCCACTGTACCTCCAATCTTGGTTGATTGGTCAGTATTCATCATTTAACTAAGTTCACAAACCAGTGGACCTGACATATATTGACACAATGGCTGACAGTCAAAAAGGCCCTCTCAATCTCATTAAAAGCAGTTATATTGGATCCTCATACACTGGTATCCACAATGTTTACTAGTGAAATTAGACTTGGGTTTTAGGAACTGGGCTCATAGAGTGCTTCTCTGTTTCTAACAATTTATATAGGAGGAGTGTAACAGGGTTGAATAAAGACCTGTCCTATTTGTTATTCAGAAATAGTTAAATGCAAGGATCTGTTCTATCCTCTTCTTTTCTGTCTCTTGTCTGTTTGGTTGCACAACCAATCTTCTTATGCGACCTAGGAACTGATCACTGTGCGGTTTCACAGTTTCCATCTCTTGCTATCTCTCTGCCTTCTCTTGCTATCTCTCTGCCTTCCCTTGCTATCTCTCTGCCTTCCCTTGCTATCACTCTGCCTTCCCTTGCTATCGCTCTGCCTTTCCTTGCTATCGCTCTGCCTTCCCTTGCTATCACTCTGCCTTTCCTTGCTATTTCTGTCTTTTCTCCCCCCATGCACATCTGCAGATGTAAAAATATATGTGAATCTTTATGTGGAAATGTCATTAATACTGGGATCCCTTTGTTTAAAACTGTATATAGCTATACTGTTGAAGTGATTGCAAAAACTGGAATTCAAGGGGTTAACCTGAGAGGTTGGTTTAAAAAATATTTCCAGAGCTGTCAACAAGAGGTCAGTTCTGGGTCATAATGTACTGTTTTGCTGAACCTGCAAGAATGCTGGAAACTTACAAGAACATCATGTGAGAAGCATGTTGTTTTCTTAACGAGTTTCCCAGGCACAGACTTACAAAAAGAGCAGCAATGCTTGTGCAAGAGCGCGACAGAGACTGAGATTTGAAATTGAGAAGAAACAACTCAGAAGGACTCTGCTTTCTATGTTTGTACTGTCATTGTAAACAATTATACTGAACAATTTTTATTTTTTTCATTTTGCTGTTATTAATAATAAAATACTATTTGTGAATTTTACAACTGCTCCTGATTTTCCTATGCTTCCTGACCTGTGCCTTGACCCCACATGGTGTCAGCCTAAGTGGGATTTACACTGTGCATACTCTAAGCCAGGAGTTTTGTGCGTGGGTACTAAACCTAGTACCAGGGAAGCATAGCAGAAAGGTATGGATTCTGCAGCAGCAAGCACAGGAGTCATTACCAAAAGAATGGCAGTCAAACTAAAAGCAGAAACAACAAAACTGAGACTGTTCAGCCAGTACCAGAGATAGAAAAAAAAACAGGCAGTGACAGAACCTGAAAGCCTGACTGCCTTTTTCCAATAGTGGGCAATACAACAAAAAGGGATGGAGAAGCAGAGAAGAGAAAAAATGCAGCAACTTGAGAAGCAGAGAAAAAAAGACATGCAGTGACAGGAGCAGCCAAGAAAGAGAAGAGCTGCAGCAATGGATGGATGGATGCCTTGCAACTTATCAAAGCTGGAGGAACTGGCACTGGTCCAGCAGAGCAACAAGACACAAACAACTTAAAATACATTAAACTTACAAAGTTGTGTCCCTTGAATATCAACGTATAACTGACAACTTTTGAAAGGGTTGCCACAGCCTGCCAATGGCCAAAGCAGCAATGGGCAATCAAACTGGTACTCTACCCGACAGGGAAAGCCCAACTTCCCTACAGCAATATGGACACTGCACAGCCAGAAAACTATGACCTGGTGAAAGCGAAAAAGGTATGACATCTCAGAGGAGACCTAAGGGCTGAGATTTTGGTCTCTGAAGTACAGCTCAGTCGACAATCCTCGAGAAGCCTTCACCTGACTCCGAGAACCCTTGATGAAATAGCTCCAACCAGAGGGTGAAACAGTCCCACAGATCATCGATACATTTGCAATGGAGCAATTCATCAACATCATGCCTACAGATGTACAGCTTTGGGTACAAGAACGCCAGCCCAAAAGTGGGAAGATGGCAGTTTCTTTGGCCACCGACTACCAAATGGCCAGACAGATGCCACAGCAGTGAGGTAACAGCCAAGCACCTGTAAACACTCTTTCCCTTTTAAACTCCAAGTCTGATAAAAACTCTGGTGGGGGTAACAAATCTGCACCCAAAGATTTTATCTGTTGTAACTCTAATAAGACAGGTCATATTGCAAGAAATTGCTGTAGTAAGAAAAGTGACACTGGAGCAGATTTGTCCTTAGTAAATTGGGACAAATGCAGTAACAGATGTGAAGGTAGGAGATAAGACTGTAAAAGGACTTATTGAATCAGAAAGCAGACAGACCCTAGTGCACATTGAAGTGCTGGAATAAGTGTCCAAAAACACGTACTGGCGTCATCTGCATCCACAGAGACATTCAATAATACCCCACCAGCCAAGTGACTCTATTAATGGGGTGTGACACCAAATAAAAGTGGGGATAGTACCGAAGTTACCTGCACCTCTGACTATTGGAAATGATTTTCCAGGATTTACTGAGTTAATCACAGAAGGAGTAAATCCTGATGTTTCAGCAGCTGTGGTGTCAAAAGCTCAGGCAAAGACAATCTCAAATAGTGGGGACTCTTTTCCTTTCAGTGATTTTGATTTGGACTTGTTTGAGCACAGCTCCAAGATCTGGAAGGCCAGGAAAGAAAAGACAATGTCTAGAGAAACAGTGACAACAAAAGACTGATGGACATAAGGGGTTAACATTTGAAAATGCTGAAACTAAAGTAATGACTGATTGCGATTTTCATTAGAACAAGCTAATGGTGTTTCTCTCCAGGGTTACTTTAAGTAGCTGAGGTGAAACCAAAACCGGTGAATCTATGTTTAAAAAACATAATGGGCTACTGTACAGAGTGTGGGTTAAACCTCAGACACAGGACCAGATGAAACAATTGGTTATACCACAAAAGTATAAATCTGAGTTGTTACAGACAGCACATAATAGTCCTATGGTTGGTCACTCGGGAGAATCTCACCTTGCAAATTACTATACAGATTTTACTGGCCTGAAATTCATAGATGATGTTGCTACCTATTGCAGTTCTTCTGCTAAGTGTCAAAAAGTAACCCCAGTCAGCCTGGTGGCACTGAGGGTTGAGGCACTGGGCACCACACCTTGCTCCATGCCGGCGACCCGCATTCGGGATTGAGCGTGGGCCACCGGGTTTCGGCAGGGAGGAGAAGGATTGAGCGTCCAGATGGGGACTCCGGCAGTCGGAGCTTGCCTGGCCCCTAGCAGAGGCTGGGGGCAGATGCACCAATGCCACAACATGAGCGATGGGGAGCGCTGAAGATTCTTGATGGTGTCGTGCATGGGAGCATGTGCAACACTGTTATGGGTGTCACTGCATGCACTGCCCCATGGGGAGAGAAAACCAAGGAAAAATAGCTCTCGGTGGATGATGGGGGGAGCTCGCAGGCCCCGCACCCGGCCAGCCATGGCACAATACTGGATCCAGTTTTGGTGGAGGAGGGCCCCCTCTGCCACTCCACCAGGGGGAGTAAACCCTGGGAGCATACACGCTGATTGGTGGATGCTGGGGTGACGTGGCTGCGGCTCTCCCTGATTACGAGGGCAACAGGAGCAAACAGCATAAATAATATAAAAAAAAAGTAGCCCCAGTGACTAAAAAAAAACAAGGTACCCCTACCCTTGATAGATGTGCCTTTTAAGAGAATTGCAATGGATGTGGTTGTCCCCTTAGACAAAAGTGCAAGGGGTAATCAGTTAATTTTGGCAGTATGTGACTATGCCACTTGATACCAAAAGGTAGTTCCAATGCATACTGTCACAGCCCCAAAGTGGCAGCAAAGCTTGCCAAAATTTTCCAGCCGGTGTGCATAACAAAAAGGAAAATTACGTACCTACCGTAATTCTTGATCTTCTTGGACGAGTCTCCACCACTCATTCACACTAGTGAGATTAGCGCCGGAGGCACTAAGACCCATCGGGAGCAAACTTTTTGCTGGAGGGTCGGCGAGAGACAGCGCCGCGAGACACGGTGCCGCGAGCAGCGGCAATGATAATGACCATCTCGTGACGACCCTCCAACACGCCTCAGTACCTTTTTACCAAGGAGGTGCAGCGCAACTAACGTAAAGAGTAAACCCAACATTAAAAAACGGACATAAGATAGTCCGTATGACCCGTGTAAGAAGGGTCAGCAAAGAAGTCCTCACGGCCTAAAGATTTGAGGGAGTGAAGACCAATACAGCGGTGAGCTCGGGGGATGGAGGGTGGGCGTGTGAATGAGTGGTGGAGACTCGTCCAAGAAGATCAAGAATTACGGTAGGTACGTAATTTTCCTATCTTCCTGGACATAAGTCTCCACCACTCATTCACACTAGTGGGAGAGTACCAAGCTGATAATCCCCCAAAAGGGCGGCAGGAGAGCCAGAGCTCACGCGTCTAAGATAGAAGCCCATTAAGGATAGTTCTGCCGAATGCGGAATGTCGCCTAGCATGAACATCCAGTGCATAGTGCTTAACGAAGGTATGCACTGAGCTCCAGGTGGCGGCGTTGCATATATCTGCAATTGGAACATTGCGAATTTCCGCTAGGGGCCGCGCGACCGCCCTAGTAGAGTGATCGTACCTCTACCTTCTAATTTAACTTGAGCCATGGAATAGCAATGGCGAAGGCATGCCACTAACCATGAAGAGATGCATCTAATAGCGACAGGTTGACCCAGCCGGGTGTCGCTGAAAGAAACAAACAGTTGCTGAGTCTTGCGAACATCCTTGGTTCTATCTAAATAGAACCGCAATGCGCTCTTAACATCCAAGGAATGAAGAGCTCGTTCCCCTTCATTTTGGAAATTAGTGAAGTAAGCGGGAAGTACCAGAGGTTGGTTTAGATGGAATTCTGACACAACCGTGGGAAGAAATTTAGGATGAGTACGGAGAACTACCTTGTCTTTATGGAATACAGTATACGGAGGGTCCGTAACCAGGGCATGTATCTCAGAGACCCTGCGGGCTGAGGTAATGGCCACCAGGAAGACAGTCTTCCAGGTAAGAAATTTTAGCTCACAGGTAGCTAAGGGTTCGAAAGGCTTCCGAGTGAGCATGTCCAGCACCAGGTTAATGTCCCAGGCTGCAACTGGACGCTTAACAGGGGGTCTGGTATGGAGAATCCCCTTAAGAAATCTCTTCACCATAGGTAACTGAGTCAGAGTTAAGGAAGAAACCGGCTCATGGAATGCTGAGATGGCACTAAGGTGAACTTTAACTGTGGAGTACTGAAGACCTAAGTTTGACAGGTCCAAAAGATACTCCAGAACCTTGCCAGGAGGACAGGAAAAGGTTCAAGAGGTTTTGCACACCAGAGAGAAAAACGTTTCCATTTGGGCGTCGTTTTCAAGTGGCTGGCTCCGAGCAGCCAGAAGGATGTCTGAGACTCTCTAGAGGCGTTGAACCGATTCACTTCTATCTCTTCAGGAGTCAAGCATGAAGGTGAAGTGATTTCAGGTTGGGATGGACCAACGAACCCTGAGTCAAAAGACTGATTTGCAAAAGTGGTCTCGAAGAGGCTGCCAACATACTGTTGAGTAGAGAAACTATAGTTGCGAGGCCAGGAAGGAGCAATGAGAATCATCTTGGTCCCCTGAGACTCGAACTGAGGAGTACTCTCTGGATTAGAGGAGCGGTGGAAGGCGTAAAAAAGCGTTTTGTCCACACGCAGCCTGAACGCATCCTGACAGAAAATGCCAGGCCCTGGTTTCTGGAGCAGAAGAGAGCAGTTTTCGTTGAGTGGGGATGCAAAAGGTCCAGGTCTGGAGTCCCCACTCTTTGAACAGGGACCGAGCTACGGCTGGATGAGAGACCACTCGTGAGGTCTGCCTCGTTCTGCTGAGGTGATCTGCTAGAGTGCGTTTTGTATACCTGGCAGATAAACCGCTTGAATCAGAGACTTGTGCTCCAAGCACCACTCCCACACCCTCATTGCTTCCTGCAAAGGGATAAGAATGAGCACCGCTTGCTTGTTGATGTAATACATCACTGCTTTGTTGTCCGTTTGAAGGAGAATGTTCTTGTGACAAAGGACATCCTTCAGAGATCGGATTGCATAGAGGACGCTCTCATCTCAGGACATTTATGTGGAGATGAGTTTGAACTGAGTCCATACACCTTGAGTGTGGAGAGAGAGACAGTGAGCTCCCCATCCCATTAGCGATGCGTCTGTGGTGATGGAGATCTGATGATCCGGGGGAGCAAAGGGGAATCCTTCCAGGAGATTGCTCTCTTGAGACCACCAGGTGAGAGACCTTCGATTGGGCTCTGTCACCTTGATGGGATAAGACTGGGGTGAGAGGTCGGGACCACTGAGTGGAGAGCATCCATTGGGTGGTTCTCATGTGCAGTGGGCCAGAGGACAGTGAAGACCGAGGACGCCATGAGACCCAACATGCGTTGCATCGAGAGAGCTGTAACCGATTGGTTCTCCCTGATGTAACGGGCCATTCGAAGGATGTCGAGTCTTCTGTCCTCTGGAAGGAAAGCCTTCGCTGAAGAGGTGTCTAGAAGCGTCCCTATGAAAAGGAGCCTCTGGGAGGGTTGCAGTTGAGATTTTTCAAATTCAGCAGAACTCCCATGGATGTGAGAAGGCGAGAAGTCGTTTACGGCTTCCAAAGTCCCTTAGCGGAAGGGCTTGCTAGAAACAATCGTCAGGTAGGGAAACACTCGGAGTCCGACTTTCCTGAGATGCGCCACGAGAACTGCGCAACACTTTGTAAAAACTCATGGCGCCGAGGATAGCCCAAAGGGCAGGACTCTGAACTGATAATGCTGACCCAAAGCTACAAACCTGAGGAACTTGCGGTGGGTCGGGTGGGCGAGGATATGCTGGTAAGCATCCTGCATATCCAGAGGGCCAGCCAGTCGTGCTGATGCAGCAAGGGTAACAGGGTACCTAGGAAATCATCTTGAATTTCTCCCTGGGGAGGAATTTGTTTAACTTTCTGAGGTCTAGAATGGGCGCATCCCCAGATCTCTTTGGAACCAGAAAGTAATGGAGTAGAACCCTGTGTTTCGCAGATGGGGGGGCACCAGTTCTATTGCCCTGTTGTTCAGAAGGCCCTGGATCTCCGCGGTGAGGAGGTCTGACTGAGAGGCCGACAACCTGGGTTGTCGTCTGGGAGGACAATTCGGGGGTTTCCAAGAAATTGAGAGAATAACCTCATGAATTATCGAAGGACCCATTGTCGAGTTATGGACTTCCACTGGTTGTAGAAGTACATCAGGCGACCTCCACGGAGGAGAAAGTTCCACCTCGGGCAGAGTGGATGGAACTTGGGCCAACGACTCATAAGGTAGCGCTGGGAGCTTTGGGCCCTGCGCTTTCTTCCGTCTTCTTTTGAGGTTGGGCAGGTTGGCTTTTATGGAAGCTTCCCTGCCTCTGCCTCGAAAGGACTGGCGACTATGAAACTGCGTCTGTTCACATGCCCCGAGAGGGGGCGGAGAGTCTAGCCAACAATGGCGATCTAGTCTTCTGAGTGGCCTCTAAGACTTGCTCCACCTGAGGGCCAAAAAGAAAGGAGCCATCAAAAGGCAGCGCCATCACCTGCTGCTGAGCATCATTCGTGAAGCCAGAAGTACGCAGCCAGGAATGGCGCCAAGTATAAATCCCCGCGGCTGCTGAGCGAGAAGCAGTGTCGAAAGCGTCCATGGCGGCTTTGACCTGTTGGTTATTGGACTCAATACCTCTAACAACGGTCAGAAGAAGCTCTGACTTGGAATCCGAATCTGGAAGGGCTTCAACCATTCTTTTCATAGAGTGCCACAGGATATACTCATACTGAGAAAAATAGCCTTGATAACTGGCAATACGCATACTTAGAGTGGAGTCAGCAAAGACTCTCTTACCTAATGTATCAATCTTACGAGACTCTTTGTTAATAAATTAGAGCTGTAGTAGTTTGAGGAAGAACGACCTTGTCATTCTCTGCCAGGACTACAATAGGATCCAAAGGCTTGGGATGCCAAAATGGGACGATCCTCGGGAGCTGAATACTTCTTATCAATGGATTTAGCCACTGAGGGAATAAGAGCAGGGTTATTCCATACCATTTGAGACAGCGTCTCGAAGGAAGGCTGGATCGGAGGAGTCAAATCCGTAGGGATCTCCGAGCATGAAGATACTGAGTCTTAATATCTTCCCAGGATCGATGTCTGTAGTCTGGAGAGAAAGAAGTGGATCCCAGGTTCTTCAACAGAGACTTAAAGGACAGGTCCTCGACCACAGGCTCTATAGCAAGAAAGATCCTGTTTCCTCCACTTCATCACCAACCGAAGGTCTGGGTCAGGCTCAACATCATCTCCTGATGGTCCAGAAAGGACTGTTTGGACAGGAAAGGAGAAAATTAGGAGAGGAGAATAGCAGAAAAACAAGGAGAGTCCCCAAGGGCTGCGAGCGCGAGGCGGCAAAGCAGGCTGAGAGCGGCACCGAGGCGCCTGGCGCCCGAAGAACCTGGACCCCAAAGCGCCCGCGGCGCCGCGGGCGACAACGCCCCAAGCGACCGGCGCCGCGCCCGGCGATACTGCGGGCGGCACCGCGGGCGACGGCATGACAGCGCCGCCCTATTCGCGGCACCACCGGCGGCGCGTGAGACCCCTGCGGTGCCCGCGGATGGCCGCCGAACGCCAAGCGGCACAGCGGCGCCGACAAGCCAGCAGACCCTGCGGGCGCCGGAAAAGCCCAGGAACCTGGAAGCTAGAAGGAAAAACCAGGAGATAAGGGCATCGGTGAGGCCCCTGCGCGCAACCATGTGTGAAACACCTAAGCCAGTCGCTGGCACCCGAAGAAGGCGCCACGCGACTAGGAAGGTCAACCGCCCTACCTGATCGCCGGAGGCACGAGGGCTCCGAGGCAACCGAGCCAGGCAGCAGAACCAACCTCCGGCCCATTGCTCCACAAGAGCAGCCCACTGATGAAACTGCTCATCTGGAGTCCTACCTATAGGCGGGGAGGACTCCGATGTCGGGGCGGCGATTACCGGAGATTGGCGACTCGAAGAAGGAGACGGCAACTGCCCAGCGATAACCCGGCGTCGGCAACAGACACCTCGAGCGACCTCGGTGATGCCTTCTCTTTTTGACCTGTGGGCGAAGAAGAGCTCGAGGCGAGCAGTGCCGAGAATGCGACCGTTTAATTTTTGCCAGCGGGGACCGCCCATCCCCGGGCATCGGACTGACCGTTGCGGAACCCCGCTGAGGAAGGAGGCTGACGGACCCAGCCGGCTGAATGAACAGCTTTCATCGAAGTCTCCCTACCGTCACCTGACCTGCTCATGAGTCGACTCTGTCAGTAGGCGAGACTTCTTCAAGTAAAATTTAAATATTAGAAAAATTTAACGAAAATAGAATAAAATTAAGCGATACTACTTATCGTGATAAAGTTACAAAAACAAACTGAAAACTATGCGCTAGTTTGAAGTTTGACTCCATTTAGTGATGGCGTCTTCACTGAAGCGCGCCGGCAGTGAGAAAAAAAGAACTTAAAGCGGTTGGAGGGTAATGGCCGAGATGGTCATTACCGCTCGAGCCGCTGCTCGCGGTGCCGTGGTCTCAGGAGCCATCTCTCGCGCCGACCCTCCAGCAAAAAGTTTGCTCGATGGGTCTTAGTGCCTCGGCTAATCCCACTAGTGTGAATGAGTGGTGGAGACTTATGTCCAGGAAGATAGATTATTACTGATCAGTGTAATAATTTTGGTGCTGCATTACTGAAGGAGCTTACTGACTACTAGGTATCACTGCCACAAGAACCTCCCTTATCATCCGCTGACAGGCGGTCTTTTGAGCGTTTAATCAAACCCTAAAACGCATGTTGAAAAGGTTTGTGAAAGGAAAAGACTGGGACTGGGACCAATACTCACCGTACCTGCTTTTCTCCACAGAAGTGCCATGAGCATCAGAGGTTTTCATCATTTAAAATGCTGTATGGTAGACAACCAAGAGGTCCACAAAATGTAATAAAAAAAATGGGAAGATAACCCCATCAAAAACATTCTATTGCATCTTATGTGTGTGCCCTGAAGAAAAGGCTGGCAAAATATGTTAAAATTGCCCATAGTAATCAGGAAGAGGCTTAAAACCAGCAAAAGGTGTATTATGACCATCGGGTAAAAAAAAAAGTTTTGAGCAGGTGAAAAGGTCTTGCCACTGTTACTCACTACAAAAAATAAACTGTTAAAGTGGCAAGGGCCTTATAAAGTGCTTAGATGTACTGGCACAGTTACTATGAGATTGAGACCCCGATAGAAAAAATCCTACTAAAATATACTATGCTAACCTCCTCAAAAATGGGTTAAAAAAAAAAAACACCAAAGCTGTTTTGCTAGCTGATAAAAAAGACATTTATGCAGCTTATGACAGACTGGAACAAACTGGACCTGCTGATGCTGTAAAACTGAATGTTTCCTTAACCTCCGAACAAACCGCAAAAATTCATAACTTACCTGAGACATTTAACAGTACTTTTACCACAGTATCAGGCTCAGCAAAAGTGGTCAAGCATGCAACAGTGACAAAAAAATGCTCGCCCTATTAAACAAAAGACATAGAGATTACCAGAGCGGTTAAGAGCAGATATAGTTAAGGAAATAGAAAAAAAAAAAAAACTGGGCATCATAGAAAAGTCAAGTGCTTGGTCATCACCAATGGTGACTGTAAACAAAAAGGAAGGGGGTGTAAGAATCTGCCTTGATTTTAGAAAACTTAACCAAGTGTCAGAATTTGACAGTTATCCTATGCCCAAAATAGATGATTTGGTGGACAGACTGGGAAGTGCCAAGTATGCGAACATACAAACATATGAACCTGCCAGCAGATAAAGGCCATACAGTCTTACAGTATTGAGTCTGCTTGAATGTGCAGCTAGCATCCCTTATACTGCAGCTGCTCCTCCCTCCCCTCCTCCCTCCAGTGACCCTCCTCCTTACCCTGTCCCATCCCCTTTTGAAGCAGCCAACCATATTACAGGATACCACTTCTTCTGGTAATGCGTCCCAACCTGCCACCACCCTCTCCCTGAAAAAGTGTCTCCTCATTTTCCTCCTCAGCCTACCCCCCTCCAATCTCAGATTGTGCCCATGGGCATCCCTCCCCTTCCTTAACTGAAAAAGCCCTTCCGTGTCTGTCCTATTTATCCCCTTCATGTATGTGAAGGTCTCAGTCATGTTGCCCGTGTCCCTCCTCACCTCCAGGGAGTACATGTTCAACTCCTTCAGCCTATTCTCATAGGGCAAGTCCTCTAACCAGCAGATCATTTTTGTTGCCCTGTGCTGCACTGCCTCCAGTAACCAAATGTCATCCTCAGGTCCGGCCGCCAGAACTGCATGAAGTATTCCAAGTGTGGTGTAACCAGTGACCTGTACAGTGGCAGAATCACCTGCCCCCTCCTGGGGGTTATGCCTCTAGCGATACAACCCAGCATCTTGTTAGCCTTTGCAGCTGCCTTTCTGCACTGTGTGGAGTTGTTCATTGCTCCCGTTATGATTATCCCTAAATCCTTCTCCTCCTCCGTCCTGGTTGGCTGAATGCCCCCTATCTGGTAGCTCCTCCTTGGGTTCTTTGTTCCGAAATGTAGCACCTTGCATTTCTTAGCATTGAACCCCAGCTGCCAAGTGTCTGACCAGGCCTCCAACTTTGACAGATCGTCCTGTAACCCCTGGCACCCCTCCAGGTCATCCACTACCACTCCCATCTTGGTGTCATCTGCAAACAGACTGATCTCGCTCTTGATGCCTATCGAAATGTCTGCTATGAAGATCCCAAATAACACTGGCCCTAGCACAGATCCCTGTGGCACCCTGCTTGTCACTTCCCTGGGCGACGAGAACTCCCCTCCCACCACCACTCTCTGCTGTCTCCCTTGCAGCCAGTTCACTACCCATCCCACCAGCTTTGCCCCGGCCCCTGTGCCCTCCAGCTTAGTACCTAGCCTCCTATGTGGCACCGAATCGAACATCTTGCTGAAGTCCGGATACATGACATCCACTACATGGCCCCTGTCCTATTGCCTGGTTACCCAGTCATAGTACTCCACCAGGTTAGTCAAGCAGGATCTGCTTGAGACAAACCAATGCTGCCTGCTGTCCTGCAGCCCATTAGCCTCCAGGAGGAAAACTAGCCTCTCCTTCAAGACTGTCTCCATCAGCTTACCCACGATGGATGTGAGGCTTACTGGTCTGTAGTTCCCCAACTCGTCCTTGGGGTCACTCTTGTGGAGGGGCACCACGTGTCCCATCCTCCAGTCTTGTGGTACACACCCCAAGACCAGAGAGGCATTGAACAGGTCTGCAAGAGGTTCAGCCAGGACATCTGCCAGTTCTCTTAGCACCCTGGGGTGTATGCCATCCAGACCCAATGCCTTGTCCACCCTCAGTGCCCTCAAGCCCTCCAGTACCCTGCCCACTGTGATTTCCCTGTCTGTCTCCTCTCCCCCTCCGTGACCTCTCCCCCAACCTCCCTGGGTACCACCCCCCCCTTTCTCTTTAGTAAATACAGAGCAGAAGTACTCATTTAATGATTCTGCCTGTTCTGCGTAAGTTACCACCCATACCACACCCTTTTTTAATCCTCACAATTTGGTCTCTGCAGTTCCTTTTCTCCCTGATGTACCTAAAGAAGTACTTCTCTCCATCCTTAATGCCCTGTCCTAGCCTGAGTTCCCGGGATGTCTTGGCTGCCCTGACTGTTCTTATCACTTCCCTTGACTCCTTTAAGTATTTCTTTATGTTCTCCCCCCTCCCTGCTCTCTTATACCTTCTAAAGGCAGCTCTTTTTCTTCCCACTTTCTCCCTGCTCACCCAGCTAGGCTTCTTTGCCCTCACCCTCTTTCTCTGGACCCTTGTACATGTTGCTATTGCCTTCTCTAGCCCCCTTCGGATTAGTGTTCATATCTGGACTGATCTTTGCTAGAGTCCCATGCACCATTTCCCTCATCTTCCCTCATCTTTCTGAAGTTGGCCCTTCGAAAGTCTAACACCCTTGTGACTGATCCTACTCCCTCTTTCCCCATGTTCATCCTAAACCACTCTGAGTAGATCAGTACCCTCGATCTCACCAAGGTAGGGTTACTGGCAAATCCTTCTAGTTAAAGAATCCACAGATAAAACTGCATTTGCCACTCCTATAGGATTCTATCAGTTTACCACCATACCATTTGGTTTACATGGCGCACCCATTATATTCCAGCGGTACATGGATGTGATTTTATCCCTCACACTGGTTATTGTGCTGCGTACCTGAATTTTTTATTTTATTTATTTATTGAAACATATTGGAATTAATACCTTTGAGTCAGAGACTCCTTTACAAAGGCCCCACGTCATAGAATACAATACAAGAGCGTACAGTGTCAGACATTACAGTGCAAACTAAGGTGCGAGAAAATATCACACCTTATAATTGATACAGAGTATAGTATATACAGGCAAATGTGGTACAGGATATTTACAACAGTCAGAAATAATACAGTACAGTGGTACAGGAAGCATATACAATGTACAGTAGTTACAGAGATGACATACAATACAGCAGTTGTCATAGATAAGTATTTATGACAGGCCTGTGAAAACAGCGCAATCCAGTGAGTGTCGTGGTGTACAGTCCAGACTGAGTGTGCACTGGCATGCAGGAAACCAGATATCTGGGCTATGTTTTGGGAAATAAAAAAAGTCAAGCCAGAGGTTTCCAAGATAGAAGCAGTAGCTAACAGCCCTGACCCCAAAACCAAGAAACATGCCAGGTCATTTTTAGGGCTGGTTGGTTATTATCAGAGATTTGTTCCCAGCTTTGCCGAGTTAGCTACTCCCCTTACTAAACTCACAAAGAAAGGGTTCCCAAATAATGTGAAATGGACCCCAGAGTGTGATAAGGCTTTTCGGGCCATTAAGACTGCACTATGTTCAGCCCGTTTTTAAAAAGTTCAGACTTTAAGAAACAATTTCTGAAAGATCCAGCAGTGCACTCCATTAAGGCTGTAGGCCCCATATGCGGTAACAGGGCTGGTAACCAAATGGCCCAGATGGAACCTCATTGGCAGTTCATCTTCGAGTCCATGCAGGCCATGGACTCAAAGATCAAAAACACTTTACAAAAAGGGGGTACAAGAGAGCCGTTTTCCAAGCAGGACGCACACCTGCAAGCTCTCTCTCTCTCATGAGGTGGCAAGACTGATTAAAATTATAACTTCAAAGGTGCTTTACTCGAAAATACATGCAGCATTGGGTGCAGCCAATATTTCTGAACCAGCAGACACCAAACCTAATATGGGAAGAACAAAAGGCCAACAGCAGAGATCGCAGAAAGATCCAGTGGTGCACTCTACTCAGGCCAGAGGCCCCACATGTGGTAACGGGGCTGGTAACCAAATGGCCCAGACGGAACCACCTTGGCAGGCCATCCTTGAGTCCATGCCACACTTGTTCTGCTTTTACTGAGCGAGCAATAGGAGCCGGGTGAGCATAACTCAGTTCTGATGAAGCATCACGCTTCAGACGTGAAGCTCTGAGGGTTATGCTCGCCCAGGCTCTCTATTGCTCGTTCAATAAAAGCATGGCTTGGCAAGTCAGTTGATTTGCTTCCTGATTTTCATTTACAGAACAAGTGCGGCATGGTTTGTGTTTTTCTGTCCATGGATTTTTTTGCCAGCACCTCCCGTTGTTACTGTGTGCAGTGTGCTTTTTGTGTTATAAGCATCCTCGAGTCCACGTGGGCCATGGACTCAAAAATAACAAAAAAAACTTAATTACAATAACGAGAGCCATGATGCTGCAATCCTACAACTAATGAGTTCGGTAGCTGAATCAGATAAACAAGTGGTATCCACACTTACTGCTGTAGCCTCCCTGACTAAAGAAAATAACCAACTACGAGGATGCTTGGAGGCCCTGGAGAATGAAATTAGAGCCAGGAACATTCATATGGTAGAGGTCCCTGAAGGAGTGGAGGGGGCATCCCTGCTTTCCTTTTTACAGGACTGGCTTGGGAGCAAACTACAATTGGATGGTGACTTTCCATGGAATGCACTTACCAAAGCATATAGAGTCAATTCAAGGGTCCGTCCGGCAGATACCAACCAGCCATGCACCATCTTGGTCAAAACCAGGGGCTCTGAGATCCGCAATGCGGTTACTGCAGCAGCCAGAGCAGCATCCTTTGGAACCCAGCGGAGCTGATATTAATTGTATCCTGACCTCCTATCAGACCCATGCTAGAAGGAAGAGCTTTGACAGTGCGCAGCGAATCCATGGACTGGGATTATTCCACCTTTCTACTGCCTGCATGACTCCAAGTTGTTTATTGAAGGAAATCCTGGCAATTTACTAATCCACAGGATGCAGGCCATTGGATGGAAATGACTGAACAGGAGTTTGCTGCATGTCGGCTCCACCCAACCCTAGAACTCTGACTCAGAAGAAACCTGAACAGTGAGTCGATTAGACATCGGGGACTAAGTCTGGACTATAAAAAAATGACTCACCTTAGTAATTGTGTTTCTTCTAATGGAGTCTTGCTGTATTCTGACTATATGCAGTTAGCCCCAGCATTTGAACTGCTCCGGAGGAAAGAGTTAACTCTATGCCAAGGCATAGAGACGTTGAGCTTGAGCTCGGTTTTCAAACCTCTGTCCCAGGTACTCTTCAGTGCAACTGTCAGATTCTTCTGAGCCTATACTAAGCAACTAACAACCCAGAAATTGTTTTGAAAACTTTTGAGCCAAAGGGCAAAGACATCAATTGTAGGGTCCAAAGACTCAAGTCGAGACCCCCAAAAAAGAATCCAAGTAGGTAATAAAACAAAGGAACAGAAAAACAATCTTTAATGAAGAAGCACAGGTATATCCCTGGGTGCAACACTGCGCCTACCCACCCACATCCCAAAACAACTAGGTTCCAGGAGGAGAGGCAGGGAAGGAGGTCAGAATACAGCAAGATTCCATTAGAAGAAACACAGTTACTAAGGTGAGTAATTTTTTCTTCAAACAACATGAAGTCTTGCTGTATTCTGACTATATGAAGACTACCAAGCGGTACCCACAAGGAGGAGGGAACTACAGAACCTATTTTGGGAACAGGCTCTGCAGTACCAAACCTAGCATCACTTCTAGCCTGAATGTCCAGGGAGTAATGCTTGGTGAATGTGTGAACAGTCTTCCAGGTGGCTGCTTTACAGATTTCCACTAAGGGTATGTTTCTAGCTGCTGCGACCGAAGCAGCTGTACCTCTGGTGGAGTGAGCCCTCAGGCCTGAGGGTGGCTCTTTCCCCAATTTTGAATAGCAGAACTGCATGCAGGAGACAATCCACCTAGCAATAGTTGTCTTGGTGGCAGGCTTACCTTTACCCACTTCCCCATACATGAGAAACAGCTGGGAGCAGTCATTTCTCTGGGGCTTAGTGGATTCTAAGTAGTAACTTAGAACCCTCTTTACCCATGAGACTGTGTAATCTCCTCTCTCCAGAGGAGGAGCGATCAGTGAAAAATACAAGCAATGTCATAGATTGGTTCAGATGGAGTCTGATACCACTTTAGGGAGGAATTTCCTATTTGGCCAGGACCACCTTATCCCTATGGAATGAGATGAAGTCAGGTTCACTGATAGAGCCTGTAACTCACTGATTCTCCTGGCAGAGGTAATAGCAACCAGAATACAGTTTTCCAAGTCAGATACTTGAGCTCAGCTGAGCAAAGGGGTTCAAAGGGTGGCTGCATCAGCTGTGCAATACAGATATTCAGATCCCACAAGGGTGGATCCCTGAAAGGAAGAATGATGTGAACCAAACCTTTAAAGAATTTCTTGAAAACTGGGTGGGAAGCTAGAGAAGAGCCCTTCCCAGCCGAAAGAAAAGCAGAAATAGCTGCCAAATGCACCTTAAGAGTGGTAGGTTGAAGGCCTAAACTGTTAAGATATACCAGATAATCTAGGATAGTGGCAATATCAACTGAATGTGGCTGGATGTGCCTCTGGGAACTCCAAAACCCAAACTTCTTCCATTTAGAATCGTAAGTTTTCCTAGTAGAAGGTTTCCTGACGTAAGGATATCCAGAGCTGACTGTGGGAGCGAGGTCTGCATATTCTAGTTCCTCAAGAACCAAGCCTTGAGCCTGAGTTGTGAAGATTGGGTACAATATCCTCCCTGAGCTGAGGTGAGGAGGTTGAACTGTCTGGGAAGGCACAGGGGGACTGTCACTGATAGTGACAATAGTAGAGGATAAAAAGGTTGTCTGGCCCAATCCGAGGCTATTAGAATCACAGTGCAGGGTTGGGACCTGATCTTGACTAAAACCCTGAATATCAGAGGAAAGGGAGGAAAAGCATTGAGAAACCTGTTGGTCCAATCCAACAGGAGGGCATCTAGAGGAAGAGACCCCCACAGAGGGGGCCTGCAGCAGAATAGATGGAGCTGATGGTTGTCCAGGGCTGCAAAGAGATCTATCTCTGGTGCCCCATCTCTTGAAAATGGTCTGAAGGATGAGAGGATTCAGGGACCATTCGTGTTGACCTTGAGAAATCCTGCTGAGAGCATCTGCAAGTACATTGTCCTTCCCTGGAAGATGCAAAGCAATCAGGGAAGTCTGCAGGGAATAAGCTAGTGACCATATTTTCATGACCTCAGTGCACAAGGCTGTGGACCGAGTGCCCCCCTGCTCGTGGATGTACCACATGGTTGTGGTGGTGTCTGTCCTGATCTAGAAACATAGAAACATAGAATTTGACTGCAGATAAGGACCGCTTGGCCCACCCAGTCTGCCCATTTCTACCTAATGGATAAGCTGCAGATCCTGTGTTAGCCAGCAGCCTACTTCTTTCTACCCCCACCCCTAGAATTGCCTTATGGCTGTCCCATGCATGCTGAATTCAACCACTGTTTTGACTCCACAACCTCCTCCGGAAGGCTGTTCCATGCATCCACAACCCTCTCTGTGAAAAAATACTTCCTTTTGCACCACTTTCCCTTGAATTAGAGTCGAAAATGTCTGAAGGGCCAAAAAGACAGCCCTGAGTTTGAGAAGATTTATGTGAAGGAGAGACTCCTGATGGGACCAAGTCCCTGAGCAGTATCTCTGATCAGGTGGGCTCCCCATCCCAACACAGAAGCATCTGTGGCGAGAGTCACTGTAGGAGCCTGACTGAGGAAAGGAACCCCTTGCCTCAAATTGTCCACTTCCAGCCACCACTGGAGGGCCCAAACCAAAATTAGAGACACTGGAACCAACTAGGAGAGGGGATCTTTTTTCTGAGATCAAAAAGCTCTTAGGTGAAATTGGATGTCCCTCATTTGAAACCTTTCCCCTTGCACTACTGCAGTGCAGGCTGCCATGTGGCCTAGTAACTGCAAGAAATGTCTGGCTGGCCGAGACACCAGTGGACGAAAAGAGGAAGCCAGAGAAGTGAGGGACTGGACCCTTGATAGAGGAAGGAAGGCCCTGGTCTGAACAGTGTCCAGCTCCACTCCTATAAATGTGAGAAGCTGAACTGGCTCCAGAACAGACTTTTCCAGATTTAGGATGAATCCTAGGGAGCAAAGAAGATTCTGAGTGACCCCTAGAGCTGATTTGACTTGGTCTGGTGACTGATCTACTAAGAGCCAGTCGTCCAGGTAAGGGAACAGAAAGGATGCCTTGTTTTCTGAGGAAGGCTACCACTACTGCTAGGCATTTGGTGAATACTCTTGGGGCAGATGTGAGGCCGAAAGGCATTGCTCTGAATTGGTAATGGGCTGAGGGCAGTTCGAACTGGAGGTACTTTCTGTGGGACTGCCTGATAGGTATGTGGAAATAGGCAACCTTGAGATCCAGAGAGAGGCTAGCCAGTTTCCTGGTCTCAGAGAGGGAAGAATAATTCCCAGAGTCACCATCTTGAACTTTAGCTTTAGTATGTGTTTGTTTAGGTACCATAGATCCAGGATGGGTCGCTACTCCCCTGTCTTTTTTAGAGTAAGGAAGTAACAGGAGTATGATCCTTTTCCCCTGTGAATGAGAGGTACACTCTCCACTGCCTGTAGAAGTAGTAGAGAAGAAACCTCTGTTTCTAAGGCCTGTGTTTCCTCTGCTGAGGAAGGACAGATGAGGAAGGACAGAAAGAAAAAATTACTCACCTTAGTAATGTTTTCTTCTTCTAATGGAGTCTTGCTGTATTCTGACTATTGCAGTTAGGTCCTGCCTTTCAGCTGCCCCGGAGAACAAAGAGTTAACTTTCCATGGCCAGCATGGAACGTTCAGCACGAGCTCGGGTTGAAGCCTCTGTCTGCTGTTGTTTAAACTCCAACCGTCAGATCTTTACGAGCAATACTTACTAGAAGTTCTGTGTGGAAACTGCACGACTCACACTAGCCAACTGGCAACTAAATTTATTAAAAAAAGGGTTTTTTGGTTTCAAAGCAAAGACTCAAGTCAGGAAACCCAAAAAAACAAAACATAACACACACCCAGAAATAAAGGAGGGTGAAAAAGGGGCACCTCTAGGGTGCCAACACTGCTCCTGCCCACCACATCCCAAAAAACCAGGTTCTGAAAGGGTGGGAGGATGAATACAGCAAGACTCCATTAGAAGAAACAACATTACTAAGGTGAGTAATTTTTTCTTCAAACAACATGAAGTCTTGCTGTATTCTGACTATTGCAGACCACCAAGCAGTACCTCCATGGAGGAGGGACAGAACCTACTTTGGGAATAGGCTCTGAAGTACTGCTGAAAAGAAGAGGAGGCCTGGGCCTGGTAGAAAGGCCTGTGAAAAGGCCTGCCCCTGCCAGCCCTGGATTGCTGCCTCTGAGGAGTGGTCTGCTTCTCTTTGGCTGCAGCACTCCTATATGTGGTCCTGTACTCGTCCATCTTTTCCATGTACATCTCTGTTTGCTCCCCAAACAGAGAGTTACCAGTGACAGGAAAATCCATGGCCTTGATCTGGGTATCCTGAGATAAATTGGTACACCTGAGCCAGGCAAATCTCCTCATGGAAACAGATGTAGCCATGACCCTAGAATGAACATCATTCGAGTCCACAGCAGCATGAAATTGGACTTAGAAGCTTCGATGCCATCCACAGCCACCTGTTCCAGCTCCTTGGCCAGCTGGGGAGAGGCATTCTTAGCCAGCTCCAGAACCGTATCCCACCTGGACTTCTGGTATCTGGCTGTATATACAATCAAAAAAAGAAAAACACAGCACCAACACTTCTTAGAAAATGAAACTGTATTGAACTCACAAATAGATGAAAAACGATGATAAATACAGTAGCGCCATGCAAGGTAACAACAGCTCCCAGACAAAAGGAACAGCCCGACCGGTTTCGCGCCAAAAAGCGCCTCCTCAGGGACTGATTTGGTAATTACAAAAAGCCTTTTAAATAGAAAATACAATTTAAAGTGACAGTACAGCAAAAAATATAATATATGAAATACCATACAAACACCAATAATACCAAAACCAAATTCATAATAGTACTCATACAATGATAAAAATATTAAATTTACTTTACCAATGTTCATACTATAAATCAAGAGTACTAAAATAACAAGTAATTCTAACAATGGGCATATTCAAAAGAACATACATGTATGTATGTAAAAAAAGTATATATGTATGGCTGTATATGCCATATAATTGGACTACCTGAGTCCCAAAGAGGATGCCAAGTACTGCTTCTTTGCCATGGCATCCATTTTCCTGGAATCCTTATCTGGGGGGTGAGATGCCAGGGGAATATTAGCCTTATCACAGGCTGCAGCTTGCACTACCCCAACATGGCTGCAATGGTTAATAAGGAAATCCATACCCAGGCCTGACAGAGCATACCTCCTGTCCATTTTCTTATCCGGATGGATGTTGGAAATTGTAATTTTTTGGGTCCATTTCCCCAGGGACTTGAGCAGAGGATAGACACCCTTTTCGACTCTGGGACATCTATCATTTCAACATAGTCAGGCTCCTCCTGATCCTGTTCAGCTTCTTCCATTGGAAGCTGAAAAGTCTCAACCATCTTCTTGTGAAACAAGAAGTGGGAGAGGACTCAGAAAGCCTGGGAGGAACACATTATAAGGCCTGTCTGGAGAGATGGCAGGCTCAACAGGCTCATCTAGGTCTTCATAATCCTCATCTTAGTCTCCCTTCCCACTCGCCCTCATAAAATGCTTCAGGGTCATGCTCAGAAGCAGACAAGTCGACCGAACCAACCCGTTTCTGTGGGATTCGGTCGGAACCGAGCGGCGGCTGCACAATAGCGATCGCTTTGGGCTATCTCATCAGCGGCGGATCATGGGAACGGGATCCGAACCGCTGACTTACGCTTTCCTTTGCAGGGACTGATTCCATGGAATCGGCTCTCCTTTGCCCAGGTTATTACATAGATACATAGACAGTGTCAGCAGATAAGGGCCTATGGCCCACCCAGTCTGCCCATTTGAGCTTGTAAGTTCAGTTTATGTTTTCCTAGAAGTCTGTTGCCCCTTACCCCTGACCTTCAGAATTCCTTTATGTCTATCCCATGCATTCTTAAATCCCGTGATTGTTTCAGCCCCCACCACTTCCTCTGGCAGGGTGTTCCACTTGTCCACCACCCGTTCTGTGAAGAAATTCTTTCTCATGTTTCCTCTGAATCATCCTCCCTCCAACTTCATCCCATGCCCTCTAGTCCTGGAACATCTTTTTCACTTAAAAATAGTGTTTTCCTGCACCCTGTTCCTCCCTGTAAGATACTTGTATGTCTCTATCATATCCCCTCTCTCCCTCCTCTCCTCCAGGGAGTACACGTACAGTTCCTTCAACCTGTCTTCATAGGACTTGTGATGCAATCCATACACCATCTTTGTTGCCCTCCTCTGAACCTTCTCTACCCTGTCTGTGTCCTTACGTAGGTATGGTCTCCAGAACTGTACACTGTACTCCAGGTGGGCCTCACTAGTGTCTTGTATAGTGGAATTATGACCTCCTTTTCCTGCTGGTGATGCCCTGCCTATACATCCCAGCATCCTATTTGCTTTACCTGCTGCCTTGTCACACTGTTTCCTACCTTGAGGTCATCAGAGATGATAACCCCAAGATCCCTTTCCTGCTTGGTGCATGCTATATCTCACCCCAACTGATATATTGTGCCAGGGTTTTTGTGCCCCATATGCATTATCTTGCACTTCTTTGCATTGAATTTCAACTGCCAAACACCTGACCATTCTTCAAGTTTCTGCAGGTCCCTTCTCATTCTATCTACACCCTCTGGTGTGTCTACTCTGTTACAGAGCTTTGTGTCATCAGCGAACAGTGAAATTCTGCCTTCCAGGTCCTGCGCCATGTCACTGATGAAGATGTTGAATAGGACCGGTCCCAGCACTGATCCTGTGGTACCCACTGGTCACTCTTCCCTCTGTGGAGTGACAGCCATTTACCACCACCTCTGTGTCCTGCCACCCAGCCAGTTACCTACCCACCACACTACTGTCCTGCCCACACCCATATTCCCCAGTTTGTGTAATAGTCTTCTATGTGGCACAGTGTCAAAGGCCTTGCTGAAGTCCAGATAGGCCATGTCTACTGCCCTCCCTGATCCACCTCCCTAGTCACCCAGTCAAAAAATTCAATGAGGTTGGTCTGACATGACCTCCCCCTGGTGAAACCATGCTGCCTTGGGTCCTGTAGTCCATTGACAACCATTATTATTATTATTATCATTATTATTATTATTATTATTATTGCCCAGGTCAGTGGGCACCACCTCAGGTTCAGTCGGAACTGAACCGGGCTGGCCATCCAGGTCAGTGGATTTTTCCGCCTCCCTTTCCTTCAGCCTACTTAAACGTTTTTCAACAGTGGCCTTAGGAAAGTTCCTGCAGATTTGGCAGTCTTCTTTGAGGTGGTCAAACCCCAGACAATACACACAGATGAGGTGGGGGATCAGCCTTGGCAGAGCCTCCCACACTCAGTGCAGTGTTGAAACCCAGTGGGCCGGTTTTCTTTTGAGTTTCTCAGATATGCCTTTAAACACAAAGTCACCCTTACCAGCGTTCAAGCCAGGCGACTACTAAATCTATCGGTTCCAACCATATCGCTGGTCAGATGAAAGAACCAGAGAAATCAATGTTTTTCAGGAACCGACAGATACCGGAAAACCATGCTAAAACACCTGTGAAAGACAGACATAAATCACTTTGGTTGCCAATCGGACCGACCGGCAAGAAACGAAAAACAAAAACAATTTCTTTACAAACCACACTACTACCTACTAATACACTTACTGTACTGGGACAGAGATGTAAAGACCGAAAAAATAAAGAAATGGTTTATTAAACCGAACGATTTTACCACAACCGAACTGAAGTGAAGGAGAGAATCTCCGGAGCGACTTCACAGTAAGGCGGAGTAAAGAATCTGACGGTTACACTGAAGAGTACCTGGGACAGAGGTTTGAAAACTGAGCTCGAGCTCAACGTTCTATGCCTTGGCATAGAGTTAACTCTTTCCTCTCTGGAGCAGTTCAAGTGCTGGGGCTAACCGCATATAGTCAGGATACAGCAAGACTACATGTTGTTTGAAACTTCAGTTCTTTATCAGGTGAAATATTTGTTCTGGTTCTGTTTTTTGGGGGGTTGAAATGTTGTGCTTACCCCCTTATTCTGCTACTAAATATTATGGGAGGCACGACTGAGGGGAGTGTAGAATAAAAGTTAAACTCAGGGTTCATGTGGCAGTATTGCCTAGTGGTGGTTGCAGGATTCCTGCCATTCTTTTGAATCCCTCATAGCGTGCCATATGCCAGAAAGTTTCAAGCTGATACAGTGTTATATGCTGGCGCACTAGAGGGTATAATTCATCAATGCAACTTTAATCTACCAGTATTGTAGTAAAGTTATCTTAATTTCCAATTACTGTTTACTATGCTTGTGGGGGATGGGATTGCATTAGGGGTCATAATTGATTTATAACACAAAGAACCTTATGACACATTCAGGCAAGGGTTACCCTAAAGGGCATTGGCTGGGAAGCCAAGTTTCAAAGAAATACAAAATCACACATACCCCCATAATGCAAAGCATCATGGGCTGTATATGTAAATCACCACAAAATATTATGCTGGTTCAACTTTAAGCAGAAATGCATGGTGCCAAAAGGCCTCTCACACAGTCTGCAAAGGGTGCCAACAGAAGACACAGACACGTGTTTCGTCCTACCAGGACTCATCAGTTTGCCTCGTTTGTATGACGCCCCAGTGGAAAGAAGCAGCTACCCTAAGTTGGTCTATCTGGGTTGGGTTGTGGTGAGCACAATAAAAACAAAAAACAAGCTAAAACACAAAGAAATGGAAATTACATACCTACCGTAATTCTTGATCTTCTTGGACGAAGTCTCCACCACTCATTCTCACTAATGGGAGTACGCCAGAGGTGCTAGGACCCAGCAGGAGCCAAACTTTTTCAGGAGAGCCAGCGCTGAGATGGAGCCACGAGGAAGCGGCACTGTGAGCCAGGCTCGTACGGTATAGACTGTCTCGGCGTCAACCCTCCAACCACCTCAGTACCTTTTTTTCCAAGGAGGTGCAGCGTAACTAACCTAGAGAGGACTAACCTAAAAACTGGACATGAGATAGTCCGAATGACCCATGTAAGATGAGTCAAAAACAAAGTCTTCACAGTCCAACCACTGAGGAAGTGAAGACCAGAAACACAGAAGTGAGCTCGGGGGATGGTAGGTGGGTGTGTGAAAGAGTGGTGGAGACTTCATCCAAGAAGATCAAGAATTACGTTAAGTACACAATTTCCATATCTTCCTGGACATAAAGTCTCCACCACTCATTCACACTAATGGGAGAGTACAGAGCTAAATAATCCCCTGAGATGGGTGGCAGGAAAGAGAGAGAGAGAGCTCACTTTTTAGGACAGAAGCCCATTAAATTGTCCTGCCAAATGACTGATGTCATCTGGCATGGACATCAAAGCATAGTGCTTAACAAAAGTATGCTTGGAGCTCCAGGTAGCTGCATTGCAAATGTCTGCAATAGGGACAGTACAAATTTCCACCAGAGATGCCGTGACTGCTCTGGTAGAGTGAGCGTACACTCTGCCTTCCAGCTTGACCTGTGCCATGGAATAGCAATATGTGAAGGCATGCCACCAGCCATGCTGAAATGCACCTGATAGCAACAGGTTGACTAAGCGGGGTCGTGCTGAAGAAAACAAACAGTTGTTGAGCCTTGCAAATTTCCTTCGTTCAATCCAGATAGAACCGCAAGGCTCTTTTTATGTCTAGGGAACGAAGGATACACGCTCCTTCATTCTGGAAGTTTGCAAAGTAGGTAGGAAGGACTAAAGGTTGATTCAGATGGAATTCGGAGACAACCTTAGGAAGGAACTTAGGATGAGTCCCAAGAACTACTTTGTCCTTCTGAAATACAGTATATGGGGGGTATGTGACCAAGGCGTGTATTTCTGATACCCTACGAGCAGAAGTAATGGACACCAGGAAGGCCGTCTTCCAAGTGAGGAATTTCAATTTGCAAGTAGCTAGAGACTCGAAAGGTTTACGAGTGAGCATGTCTAGCACAAGGTTAATGTCCCAGGCTGCAACTGGGCGTCTAACAGGAGGTCTGGTATGCAGAATACCCTTAAGAAATCTCTTAACTGCAGGTAGCTGAGCCAGCGACATAGAAAGTACTGGCTCATGATATGCCGAAATTGCACAAAGATGAACTTTGACTGTGGAGTATTGCAGACCTGTGTTTGAGACGTCTAAGAGATACTCCAAGACCTTATTTGGTGAGCAGGAAAAAGAATTCCAACAGGATTTTGTACACCAGATACAGAAATGCTTCCATTTAACTATGTAAGTTTTTCTGGTGGCTGGCTTGAGTGCAGCCAAAAGAATATCTGGAACCCTATGAGAAACATTAAACCTATTCACCTCTCTCTTTCTCCTCATGAGACAAACGTGGAGGTGAAGAGACCGCAGGTTGGGATTGACTACAGGGCCCTGGGTCAGAAGGTTCAACTGAAGGGGAAGTGGTTTCGGAGAGGTTTCCAATAGTCTGTTGATTAGGGGAAACCAGATCTGAGGTGAGCTCAGAATGGGGCAATGAGAATCATTCTGCCCCCCTGTGCCTCCAGTTTGAGCAGTACCCTCTGAATTAGTGGAAGAGGAGGAAATGCGTATAGAAAGCATTTTGTCCACTGCAGCCTGACTGCATCCTGACAAGAAATGCCGAGTCCTGGATTTTTGGAGCAGAAGAGAGGCAGTTTTGCATTGAGTGGGGATGCAAAAGGTCCAGGTCTGGAGTTTCCACTCTTCAAAGAGTGACTGAATGATGGTTAAGTCGAGAGACCACTCATGAGAATATGTCTCCATTCTGCTGAGATGGTCTGCCAGCTCGTTTTGTATTCCTGGCAGGTAAACCACCTGAATCGGAGCCTTGTGCTGCAGACACCATTCTCACACTCTCATTGCTCCCCTGTTTGTTGATGTAATACATCACTGCCTTGTTGTCCGTTTGAAGGAGAATGTTCTTGTGACAGAGTATGTCCTTCAAAGCTCAGACTGCATAGAGGATGGCTCTCATTTCCAGGATGTTTATGTGAAGTTGAGACCCATCCTGAGTTCATGTACCCTGGGTGTGGAGATCCTGGCAGTGAGCTCCCCAACCCATCAGGGACACATCCATGGTAATGCAGATCTGATGATCCAGAGGAGCGAAGGGATATCCTTCCAGAAGGTTGTCCTCCTGAGACCACCAGGTGAGTGACATCTTCAGAGGTTCCGTCACCTTGATGAGAAAGGACTGAGGGTGAGTAGTTGGGGACCACTGAGTACTGAACATCCACCGAGAGGTTCTCACGTGGAGATTAGCCAAAGTACAGTGAATACTGAGGATACCAGGAGACCCACCATCCATTGCATCGAGAGAGCTCACACTGAGCTGTGTTCTTTGATGAAGCAGGCCATCTGTAGGATATTGCTCCTTCTGTCCTCTGGAAGAAAAGCTTTCACACAGGAAGTGTCCAGAAGGGTTCCTATGAAAAGGAGCTTCTGGGAGGGCTGCAATTGTGACTTTTTGAGGTTCAGCAAGACTCCCATTGATGTGAGGAAGTCTGAGGCCATGGCTACGGCCTCCAGAGTCTCCTGCTTGGAGGGGCTCGCTAGATATGGGACTACTTGATTCCGATTTTCCTTCGATGCACCACAAGAACTGCACAGCACTTTGTAAGACCTCAAGGAAAGCCGAGGATAGCCCAAAGAGCAGGACTCTGAATTGATAGTGCTGACCCAATGCAATGAACCTTAGGTATTTGTGGTGATTTGGGTGTATGAGAATGTGCTGTGTAGGCGTCCTGCATGTCCAGGGAGGCTAATCGTGTTGATGAATCAGAGGTAGCAGGGTACTGAGTGATATCATCTTAAACTTTTCCTTGTGAAGGAGTTTAACTTTCTGAAATCCAGAATAGGGCACATGCAGCCAGTTTTCTTTGGAACAAGAAAGTAATGGGAGTAGAAGAAAAAAATACCCACCTTAGTAATGTTGTTTCTTCTAATGGAGTCTTGCTATATTATTACATATGCAGTGAGTCCCAACCTTTGAACTGCTCCGGAGGTGAAAGAGTTAACTTTCCATGCAAGGCATGGAACCTTGAGCGCGAGCTCGGTTGAACACTCTGTCTGTTGATGATCAAACTCAAACTGTCAGATCTTTACGAGCAAAACTCACTAAGGTTCTGTGTGGAAGCCGTAAACCTACACTAGCCCAGTGGCTACTTAACTACAAAAACACATTTTTGTTCTTGATCCCAAAACAAAGACTCAAGTCAGGGGATTCAAGAAGAAAAAATATAAAGACACCTAAGCACCCTAAGAAGGGTGAAAATAAAGTGGGCATCTATGAAATGCCAACATTGCCCTGCCCACCCACATCCCAAAAGTAAAGGTTCTGAGAGGGGCAGGCTGGGGGGGAGGTCATAATATAGCAAGACTCCATTAGAAGAAACAACATTACTAAGGTGAGTAATTTTTTCTTCAAACAACATGAAGTCTTGCTATATTATGACATATGCAGATTACACAGCAGTACCTCCATGGAGGAGGGACAGAACCTACTTAGGAAATAGGCTCTGAAGCACAGCTGTGTTAAATCGAGCATCACTCCTAGCCTGGATGTCCAGGAGTAATGCTTAGTAAAAGTGTGAACTGTTTTCCAGGTAGCTGCTTGACATATCTCTAGGATAGGGATGTCCCTGGCAGCCAGAGATGCAGCTGTACCTCTGGTAGAGTGAGCCCTCAGGCCTGAGGGGAAACCTTACCCAGTTTTTCATAACAAATTGGATACAAGAGACAATCCACCTGGCAATGGATCTTTTAGTGGCAGGTTTTCCTTTACCAACCTCATCATAAGTGAGGAACAATTGGAGGGAGTCAAACCTGTGACCCTTGGTACATTCTATATAGTAACTAAGGGCTCTTTTGACATCTAAACTGTGCAGTCTCCTCTCACCAGAGGAGGAATGGTCAGTGCAGTACACAGGAAGAGACATGGATTGATTAAGGTGGAAGTCTGAAACCACCTTAGGCAAAAACTTTCTGTTAGTCCTGAGGACCACCTTATCTCTGTGAAAGGAGATAAAATCAGGCTCCACTGACAATGCTTGCAATTCACTTATGCGCCTGGCAGAAGTGATGGCTACCAAAAACACAGTTTTCCAAGTCAAGTACTTAAGCTCTGCTGAAGACAATGGCTCAAAAGGGGGTTGCATAAGCTGAGCAATGCAAATATTAAGATCCCAAGCAGGGGCAGGGTCCCGAATGAGGGATTGTGCAACAACCCTTGAAAAACTTGGTGAATACAGGATGAGCTGAAAAGGAAGAGGGTTTATCTGCTGATAGGAAAGCGAACCACGGCTGCCAGGTGCACTTTTAGGGTAGCTGGTCTAAGCTAGCAATTCAAATGCACAAATAATCTAAGATTGTGGGCAAGTCAGCAGATTCTGGGAAATGTGCTTGCCAGAGCACCATATGGAAAACCTCTTCCATTTGGAATTATAAGTGGCCCTGGTGGAAGGCTTTCTAGAGGCCTTCAAAACATCCAATACACCTTGGGAAAGGTGTAGGTCAGCAAACTCTAACTCCTTAAGAGCCAAGCCTTGAGATTGAGAGATTTGAGGTTCGGATACCAAACCCTCCCCTGGGCACAGGATAACAGGTTGTGATTCCTGGGAAGGCACAGGGGAAGGTGGACTGCTAAGGACAAAAGGAGAGAGTACCAGGGCTGCCTGGCCCAATCTGGGGCAATCAGGATCACCTTGCAGGGTTGAGATCTGATTTTGACTAGCACCTTGAACAGGAGAGGGAAGGGGGGGAAGCACAGAGAAACTTCCCTTCCCAACTGAGAAGGAAGGCATCCAGAGGGACTGAGCCCAACACTGGGGGCCTGCAACAAAAAAGGGGAAGTTGGTGATTGTCTGGGGCTGCAAAAAAATCTATCTGCAGGGTGCCCCATCTGGCAAATACTACCTCAATACTAAGGGATCAGGGCCCATTCGTGATGGCCTGGGAAATCCTACTGAGCATCTGCCAGGACATTGTTCTTGCCTGGTAGGTGAACTGCCGTGAGGAGGTGTTCAAGGAATAAGCCAGAGACCACAACTTCATTGCTTGATTGCACAAGGCCGTGACCGAGTGCCCCTGCCTTGTTGATGTACCACATCGTGAGTGGTGTTGTCTGTTCTGACCTGAACCACTTTGTTCTGAACAGATGTGGAAAAAACTTGAAGTGCTAGAAAACTGCTCTGAGTTCCAACAGATTGATGTGGAGCAGAGATTCCTGAGGGGCCCACAATCCCTGGGTAGTGAGGTCGCCCATGTGAACTCCCACCCAAGAGGATGCATCTGTCGTAGGACTAAGGAGTGAGACTGGGGTGAAAGGACCCCTGTCTCAGATTGCTCTGGTCCTGCCACCACTGAAGGGCCTGGATCAGAGTCGAGTCACTGGGATCAATTTGGTTAGAGGGTCCCTCTTTTGAGACCAAAAGGCTCTCAAATGGAACTGGACGTCCCTCATCTGAAACCTTGCTCCCTGCACTACTGCTGTAGAGGCAGCCATGTGCCCTAGGAGCTGAAGAAAGTGCCTTGCTGGTCGAGAGACCTGAAGGGTGAAAGAAGAGGCCAGAGAGATCAGGGTCCTTGTTCTTTCCAGAGGAAGGAAGGCTCTGGCCTCTTTTGTGTTCAGTTCTGCACCTATGAAGGTGAGAAGCTGGACAGGCTCTAGGACTGACTTTGGGAGATTGAGAAGGAAACCTAGAGATGTGAGCAGTTGCTGAGTTACCTGAAGGTGTAGTCTGACCTGATCTGGAGACTGGCCTACTATGAGCCAGTGGGTCCAGATAAGAAAAGATAGCAATCCTTTGCCTTCTTAAGTGAGCAACTGCTACTGCCAGGCATTTTGTGAATACCCTCGGGGCCGAGGTGAGGCCAAAGGGCATTGCTCTGAACTGATAATGGCCTGAGGGCAGTTCGAATCTGAGGTACTTTCAATGGGAGCTTCTGATAAGAACATGGAAGTAGGCATCCTTGAGGTCCAGGGAGGCTAGCCAGTCCCTGGCCTTAGAAGGTAAAATAATTCCCAGAGTCACCATTTTGAACTTTGGTTTTAAAGGTGCTTGTTTAAGTATCTGAGATCTAGGATGGGCCGCCATTCTCCTGTCTTTTTGGGGTAAGGAAGTACCTGGAGTCGACCCTTTGCCCTGGTGTGAGGTGGAACCCTCTCCACAGCTCTGAGAGCCAGGAGGGTAGAAACTTCTGTTTTTAGGGCAAGAGCCTCTGATGGATTTGCAGGTGGAAAGGATCTGATTCTCATCTTTGGAAACTTTTTGAAGCTGAGAACCAGTCCCTGGCTTACTACTTCCAGGACCCACTTGTCTGCTGTTAAAGACCTCTAGTCCTGGACAAAGTAAGCCAGCCTGCCCCCTACCGGTAGAGGAGAGTCGGCCCTGGCCACCTCATCAGGGAGCCTGCTTGGCAGGGGCTTTGGGCTGAGGGGTAGAAGTGAGCTTACTTGTACCCCGTCTGCCTCTCCCTCTGAATAACCCCCTCTGGGCATGAGCAGAAGAGGAGGCCTGGGCTTGGTAAAAAGGCCTATGAAAGGGCCTGCCCCTGCCCCTGAGATGCTGCCTTTGAGGAGTGGCTTGCCTTTCTTTGGCCTGTGCACTCCTATAGGTGGTCCTGTATTCATCCATTTTCTTCATATAATTCTCTGTCTGCTCCCCAAACAGAGAATTACCTACAACAGGAAAATCCATAGCCTTAGACTGGGTATCCTGTGACAGGGTAGTACATCTGAGCCAAGCCATTCTGTGAAGTGCCACAGATGTAGCCATGACCCTGATGACACATCATTAGAGTCTACTGCAGCATGAAACTGCACCTTGGATGCCTCAATACCATCTGCAGCCACCTGCTCCAGCTCCCTGGCAAGCTGGTCAGGGACTTATTCCATAGAGGCCAGCACAGTATCCCATCTGGACTTCTGGTACCTAGCAGCATAAGTCATATAATTTGCCTGTCTGAGTCCTAAAGATGTTGCCATGTATTGTTTCTTTGCCATGGCATCCATCTTCCTAGAGTCCTTTTCAGGAGGGTGCGAGGCTGGGGAATATTTGCTTTGTCACAAGCTGCAGCCTGCACTACCCATGGCTGCACTGCTGAGAGAGGAACTCAGTATCACAGCCTGATAAAGTATACCTCTTGTCCATCCTTTTATCAACAGGGAGGATGGAGTGAGGAGTTTTAAATTTTTACTGTCTGTTTCCTAAAAGATTTATGCAAGGAATAGACAGTCTCTAGACTCTGGAATATCCATCATTTCTACATAATCAGGCTCCTCTTGGTCATCAACAGCTTCCTCAACAGGGAGTTGGAGAGTTTCAGCAACTTTCTTATAGAACATAAAATGAGAAGGGGACTCAGATAGCCTGGGGGGGGAGACCCCAGACGGCCTGTCTGGAGAGATGTCCGGTTCAATGGACACATCCAGACCTTCAAAATCACATTCACTCTCCCCATATTCCTCCTCCCCTTCTTCCGGTTCATAAAAATCCTCAAAATCAAAATCTTGAACCGGTGGAACCGACCGCTTTCCTGATAGTGCCGGTTCGGACGGAACCGGGGAAAGTGCCTGGACAATTTGAATTGCTTTAGCTATTTCTTCAGCGGTTGGAGAAAGAACTTTTGGCTCCAAACTAGCTGACTTTCTAGCCCTTTTAGTTGGAACCGGCTCCTCAGAGCTGGCTCTTCATTGCCCGAGGAAGCATCGCCCTGGTCAGAGGGTACTCCCTCCGGTTCGGTTGAACCCGAACCGGGCTGGCTATCCGGTCATGGACTTTTGGCCTCCTTTCCTGAGCCTACCAACTCTCTTTCCACGGTGGCAGCAGGAAAATTCTTACAAATCTGGCAGTCTGCATTGAGGTGGTCAAACCCCAAACAATATACACAAGTGGTGTGTGGGTCAGCCTTAGCAAGGCTTCCCCATAGAGACCACAGTGTTGAAACCAGTGGGCCGTTTTTTCTTTTGGGTTTCTCAGACATAGTGCCAACCTAACCAAACTTGCCCATTAATGGCAATCCGCAAGTCAAAGACTCCTTATCGGGTTCCCAGCCGTGTCACGGGCGTGGAAAACGCAATGAAACTGCCTTTTTTAGAACCGATAAGAACCGAACTGCACTCTAAAGGACTAGAAAGTCTATAAAAAACAACCTGATCGGTTCAAACTGAACCGCAAACACGTTTACAAGTTCCACACAGAAGAAAATAAATGTAAGCCTATCTAGTACTTACGATACCACAGACAGAGCTTGAACCGACCGGTTGCGGTTTAATTTCGGTTAAGAAACCGAAAAAATAAAACTTTTAACCGACAAACGAACCGAGCAGAAGGAGAAATCTCCGGAGCGACTGTTCAGTGAGGCGGAGTAAAGAATCTGACAGTTTGAGTTTGAGCATCAACAGACAGAGTGTTCAACCGAGCTCGCGCTCAAGGTTCCATGCCTTGCATGGAAAGTTAACTCTTTCACCTCCAGAGCAGTTCGAAGGTTGGGACTCACTGCATATGTCATAACATAGCAAGACTTCATATTGTTTGAAACCTGTGTTTCGTTGATCCAGCAGAACTACTTCTACTGCCCTGTTGTTCGGAAGACCTTGTACCTCGGAAGCAAGAAGGTCTTACTGTGCCACAGACAGCCTGGGCTGTCGCTTGGGAGGATGATCCAGAGGGGTTTCTGACAGATTGAGACAGTACTTCTCGCAGATTATCCTGAAGACCCATTTCTCTGATGTTATAGATTTCCACTGGTCATAGAACTGAGTCAGACGTCCTCCCACTGTCGAGGAAGAGTCCCCCTCGGGCATCTGAGGTGGGACCTGGGCCAGAAACTCAGAAGGTGGCACTGGGCACTTTTGGGCCATGTGCTTTCCGCTGCATTTTCTTTTGCAGCTGAGGGGTTTGGTCTCTGTTAAAGCCTCCTCTGCCTTTGCCACGAAAGGACTGACTGTTGTGAAACTGACCCTTGTTCCTACCTCCTCGAGAGGGAGCGGGCGGAGGTCTAGCTATCTTAATGGCAAATCTAGTCTTCTGTGTGGCCTCTAGTGCTTGTTCCAACTGAGGCCCAAACAGATACATACCATTGAAGGTAAGGCCATGGCGTTTTGTTGAAGTCATTCGTAAAAGCCAAATGCGCAGCTAGGAATGGCAACAGGTGCAAATGCCAGCCACCGCCGCCGGAAGCAGTACGAAAGCGTCCATTGCAGCTTTAATTTGTTGATTATTGGACTTGATACCTCTAGTTATGGTCTGTAATAGCTCTGAGTTAACCTCCAGATTGGGCAGAGCTTCTACCGTGCTTTGAGTGAATGCCAAAACATACTCATATTGAGAAAAATAGCCCTGGTAGCTGGCAATACACATGTCCAGGTTTGAGGCCGCAAAGACTCGCTTACCCAAGGTGTCGATCTTGCAAGATTCTTTGTTTATAGGATGGGCTGTAGATTCCTGAGGGAGGACAGCCTTATCATTCTCTGCCAGGACCACTACGGCATCAGCAAAGGCTTGTGAGGCCAAGATGTGGCGATCTTTGGGAGGGGCATATTTCCTATCTATGGACATGGCCACCGAAGGAATAAGAGCCGGATTCTTCCACACCATCTGGGAAAGAGTCTCGAAAGGGGGCTGTACCGGAGGGGTTAAATCCATAGGGATTTCTGGAACAGGAAGATATTGGAGACGCAGACGCTTCCCAGGATCGATTTCCGTGGTCTGGAGAGAAAGAAAAAATTACTCACCTTAGTAATGTTGTTTCTTCTAATGGAGTCTTGCTATATTATAGACATTAGCAGTTTTATCCAGCTCTAGAACTGCCCCGGAGTGAAATGGTTAAAACCATTCCAAAATAGAATTTTGGCACGAGAGCAGCTCTATCTGTGTCATTTCAAACTTGAACTGTCAGATCTTTCTGAGCCAAACTCACTAAGGTCTGTGTGGAAGCTGTAACTACACTAGCCAAATGGCTACCTAAATAATAACAACCATTGATGGTCCCAACACCCAAGACTCAAGTCAGGGACCAGAAATACTAACACCATTCTAATAATATGAAAATAGAATATAAGTATAATAAAACACACACCGCGTACACATACACACCCCAAAGTCCCAAAGGGGACAAAATGCTAACAGGACATAAGTAGTACCCACACTAAGTTGCCCGCACCCACCAAGTAGAGGTTCTGAGAGGGCAGGTTGGGGAGGTCTATAATATAGCAAGACTCCATTAGAAGAAACAACATTACTAAGGTGAGTAATTTTTCTTCAAACAACATAAGTCTTGCTATATTATAGACATTAGCAGAATACACAGCAGTACCTCCATGGAGGAGGGGCAGAACCTACTTAGGAATAGGCTCTGAAGAACAGCTGTGCCAGAGCATCTCTCCTGGCCTGGACATCCAGGGAGTAATGCTTGAGTAAAATATGTACGTTTTCCAAGTAGCAGCCTGGCAAATCTCTAATAAAGGGATATCTCTGGCAGCAGCTAGAGGCAGCTGTACCCTGGTAGAATGAGCCCTCAAACCGGGGGCTCTGCCCACTTTCTGATAACAAAATTGGATACAAGAGACAATCCACCTGGCTATTGATCTCTTAGTGGCAGGTTGCCTTTCCCAACTTCACCATAGGTAAGGAAAAGTTGACGCGGATTCGAACCTGTGACCTTTAGTGCAGCTCTATATAATAACTAAGAGCTCTCTTAACATCCAGGCTGTGCAACCTTCTCTCACCCAAGAGGAGTGATCAGTGAAAAATACTGGAAGGAGATAGATTGATTAAGATGAAATCTGAAACCACCTTAGGCAAAAACTTCCTATAGTCCTAAGGACTACCTTATCCCTGTGGAAAGAAATAAAGTCAGTCTCCACTGACAAGGCTTGCAATTCACTTATGCGTCTGGCAGAGTGATAGCCACTGAAAACAGTTTTCAAGTTAGGTACTTAAGCTCTGCAGAAGACAGAGGTTCAAAGGGGTTGCATTAACTGGGCAATGCAAACATTAAGGTCCCAAGCAGGGCCGGTTCCCGAAAGGAGGATTAGTATGGAGTAATCCTTAAAAACTTGGAAAACACAGGATGAGAGGAAAGAGGGATGACTTTCCTGTTGACACAAAAGCAGACACAGCTGCCAAATGAACTCTCAGGTAGCTGATCTGAGACCAAGGAATTAAGATGTACCACGTAATCTAACAAAATGGGCAATTCAGCAGATTCTGGGAAATATTTTTCCCAGCACACCAAATGGAAAACCTTTTCCATTTAGAACTATAAGTAGCCTAGTGGAAGGCTTTCTGGAAGCCTTTAGGATCTCAAGAACACCCTGAAGAGGTGTAATCAGCAAACTCTAACTCCTCAAGAGCCAGGCCTTGAGGTTGAGGATTGAGGTCTGGATACCAAACCCTTCCCTGGGCACAAGTCAACAGATTGTGATTCCTGGGGAGGCACAGGGGAAGATGGACTGTCAGAGACAGAAGGAGTGGGTACCAGGGCTGCCTGGCCCAATCCGGGGCAATCAGAATCACCCTGCAAGGCTGCGATCTGATTTTGACTAGTACTTTGAATAGGAGAGGAAAGGGGGGGGAAGCATAGAGAACTTCCTCCCAATCCAGAAGAAGGCATCCAGGGAACTGAGCCCAGCACTGGAGGCCTGCAACAGAACAGAGGAAGTTTGTGATTTTCTGGGGCTGCAAAAGATCTATCTGAGGGATGCCCCACCTGGCAAAACTATCCCCAGCACTTGAGGATCCAGGGACCATTCGTGATGGCCCTGGGAAATCCTGCTGAGGGCATCCAGCTGGACATTGTCCTTCCTGGAAGATGAACTGCTATGAGGAAGTGTTCAGGAATGGGCAGAGACCACAACTCCATTGCCTCGGTGCACAAGGCCGAGACAGTGCCCCCTGTTTGTTGATGTACCACATTGTTGTGGTGTTGTCTGTTCTGACTTGTATCACCTTGTCGTGGACAGATGCAGAAAAAGCTTGAAGGCTAAAAGACAACTCTGAGTTCCAGCAAATTGATGTGGAGCAGAGATTCCTGGGGACCAAACTCCCTGAGTGGAAAGGTCGCCCATGTGGGCTCCCAACCAGAAGGAAGCATCTGTAGTGAGAGTCAAGTCGTTGAAGGGAAGGAAGGGACCCCGCTTTAAATTGCTCTGATCCTGCCACCACTGGAGCTAGGATCAAGGTTTGAGTCACTGGGACCAACTTGGAAAGGGGTCTCTTCTCGAGACCAAAAGGTTCTCAAGTGAAACTGAATGTCTCTCATCTGAAATCTGGCTCCCTGCACAACAGCTGTGGATGTAGCCATGTGCCCCAGGAGCTGCAGAAAGTGTCTTGCTGGTCGAGAGACCTGCAGAGTGAAGGAAGAGGCCAGAGCCACTAAATTCCTTACCCTTTCTGGGAAGAAAGGCTCTGGCTAAGCTTTTGTCCAATTCTGCCCCTATAAGGTGAGTACCTGGACTGGTTCCAGAACCGACTTTGGTAGGTTTAGCAGAAAACCCAGGAGGTGAGATGCTGCTGGGTGACCTGCAGGTGAGATTTTACCTGTTCTGGGGACTGGCCTACAATGAGCCAGTCGTCTAGATAGGGAAAACAGCAATCCTCTGCCTCCTTAAGTGGGCCACTGCCACTGCTAGACACTTTGTGAATACCCTTGGAGCAGAGGAGTGGGCGAAGAGCATTGCTCTGAACTGGTAATGACCTGAGGGCAGTTCGAATCTGAGGTACTTTCGATGGGATCTTCTGATTAGGACATGGAAATAGGCATCCTTAAGGTCCAGGGAGGCTAGCCAGTCCCCTGGCCTTAGGGAAGGTAAAATCATTGCCAGAGTTACCATTTTGAACTTTGGTTTCAAAAGATGCTTGTTCAGATATCTGAGATCTAAAATGGGCCGCCATTCTCCTGTGTTTTTGGGGGTAAGGAAGTATCTGGAATACAGACCCCTGCCCTGATGCAGGGGAGGAACCCTTTCTACTGCTCTGAGAGCTAACAGGGATGAGACCTCTGTTTCCAGAGCGAGGGTCTCTGAAGCACTTGCAGGTAGAAAAAGTCTGCTTCTGAACTTGGGAAACTTTTTGAAGCTGAGAACCAGACCCTGGCTTACTACTTCCAGAACCTACTTGTCTGAGGTTGAAAGCCCAATTCTGACTGAAGTAAGCCAGCCTGCCCCCACTGGTACAGGAGAATCGGCCCTGGGCACCCCATCAGGTGCCTGTTTGCAGGAGCTTTAGGCTGGGGGTGGGAGCAGGTCTGCCACCCTCGTCTGCCCTGCCTCTGAAGAAGCCCCTCTGAGCATAGGCAGGAGGCCTGAGTCTGGTAGAAAGGCCTGTGAAAGGCCTACCCCTACCCCTGGGGCATGCCTTTGAGGAGTGGCTTGCTGCTCCTTAGCCTGGGCACTCTTGTAAGTAGTCCTATATTCATCCATCTTCTTCATGTAATTCTCTGTCTGCTCTCCAGACAGAGAATTTCCACAGGAAAATCCATAGCCTTAGTCTGGGTATCCTGTGACAAACTAAGTACACCTGAGCCAGGCCAACCTACAAAAGCTACAGATGTGGCCATGACCCTAGAGGAAACATCATTAACATCCACAGCAGCATGAAACTGAACCTTAGAGGCTTCAATGCCATCAGCAGCCACCTGTTCTAGTTCACTAGCCAGCTGGCCATGGGCCTGCTTGGCCAATTGCATAACAGTATCCCATCTAGATTTCTGATACCTAGCTACAAGCCATATAATTTGCTTGCCTGAGTCCCAGAGAGGCTGCCATATACTGTTTTTGCCATGGCATCAATATTCCTGGAATCCTTGTCAGGAGGATGTGAAGCCCAGGAATATTAGCTTTATCACAGGCAGCAGCCTGAACTACTAACATGACTGCTTTGCTGAGAAAGGAATTCTGTATCAGGGCCTGACAATGTATACCTTCTGTCCATCTTTTTATCTACAGGAGGCACAGAATTAGGAGCTTTTAAAATTTTAATTGTTTGTTTCCTAAAAGACTTATGTAAAGGAATAGACAATCTCCTAGACTCTGGAATATCCATCATTTCTACAAAATCAGGCTCCTCTTGCTCATCCACAGCCTCTTCTAAAAGAAGCTGGAGGTTTCAACAACTTTTTATAAAACATAAAATGAGATGGGGACTCAGACAGCATAGGGGAGATTCTAAAGGTCTGTCTGGGGAGATGTCCGGTTCAATGGGCACACCCAGACCTTCCCAGCCACATTCATACTGTTCATAATCCTCCTCCCCTCCTCTGGTTCATAAAATTCCTCAATATCATAATCCTGAACCACTGGGACCGGACGAACCGACCTTTTACCAGATAGTGGTGGTTGGACGGACCCTGAGACAGTGACTGGACAATTTGTATGGCTTTTGCTATCTCTGCAGCAGTTGGAGAAGAATTTTGGACTCCAGACCTGCTGATTTTCTTGTTTTCTTTACTGAATTGGTTCCTCAGAACCAGCTTTTCTTTTACGGGAAGTCTGGCCCTGGTCAGAGGCACTCCCTCTGGTTCGGTTGGCACCGAACCGGGCTGGCCATCGGGTCAGCGGACTTTTGGCCTCTCATTCCCTGAGCCTGCCCAATCTTTTTCCAGGGTGGCTGCAGGAAATTCTTATACCTGGCAGTCTGACTGGAGGTGGTCAAACCCCAGACAATAAACACATGTGGTGTGTGGGTCAGCCTTGGCAAGACTTCCCCCAAACATCACAGTGTTGAAACCCAGTGGCCCGTTTTTCTTTTGGGTTTCTCAGACATAATGCCAGCCTAACCAAAAACTTGCCCTTTTAACGGCAGTGCCAGGCAAGACACCTTATTGGTTCCTAACCGTGTCATCGGTATTGGAAAAACCGTAATAAATCCGTTTTTAGAACTGATAAGAACCGGGAACCGCACTCTAAAATAGTAACTTTTAGTTTTAAATGAGTTTTAAACCCACTGATCGGTTCAAAACCGAACCGATAACCACAAGTTCCACACAGACAAAACCTTCATTTACTTACGGTTACCACAGATAGAGCTTGAACTGAGCGGTTTTCGGTTAAAATAAAACTATTCTCGGTTAAATCCAACCGAGAAAACACTTTAAACCGAGAAATGAACCGAGCAGAAGGAGAAATCTCCGAACGACTGTTCACTGAGGCGGAGAAAGAATCTGACAGTTCAAGTTTGAAATGACACAGATAGAGCTGCTCTTGTGCCAAAATTCTATTTTGGAATGGTTTTAACCATTTCACTCCGGGGCAGTTCTAGAGCTGGAACAAACTGCTAATGTCTATAATATAGCAAGACTTCATGTTGTTTGAAGAGTAGAATTAAAATTCTTAAGCAGAGACTTAAAGGAAAGGTCTTCAACAACAGGCTCTGCAGGAGGATTGATCCCTGTCTCCAGGGCAGAATCGGCATCAACATCATCACCCAGGTGAAGATCCGGATCGGGCTCAAAATCATCTCCTGACAGTCCGGGGGGACTGTATAGACAGGAAAGCAATGAAAACCAGGAGGAAGAAGAGGAGGAGGAAGAATCGGAGTCGAAAACCTCTGGAAACTAGGAGGCACCGTACACATCCTCAGCGCCATCGAGGAGAATGGTGCCAAGTACAGAGACGGCACTGACACAGAAAACAGCGCTGTGCATGGTGCCAACAGGGAGTGTAGCACCGTGCTCTGCGCTGCCGCCACCCCCGGTGCTGAGGACGGTGCCGATGGGTAGCACGACACCATACATGGTGCCGACAGCAACTCCAGCACCAAGGACAGTGCCAACAGGGCATGTGGTGCCGCACATGGCACCAACACCACCCGCGGCGCCAAAAAGGACCTCAGTGCTGGACAATCCGACACCGCAGGCGACGGCACCCTCGCAGAAGTCTGAGAACTGCGATTTAAAGGTGAAGGATGAAAAATGGCAGGAGCTAGAGGCATCGGTGTGGACCCCTGCACCGCAGCCATGTGAGGATGAACACTGGAGGCTGGTCGGCGGCACCGAAGAAGGTGCCGTGTGACTAGGAATTCCTAGCCACCCTGCCTGCTGATCCGAAACTGACAGGCCCGAAGGCCCTTGCAATGGACTGGCCGGTTTGGGCAGTTAGGACAACCTCCAAGCCCACTGCTCCATAAGAGCAGTCCAATGGTGAAACTGCTCATTGGAAGCCCCTCCAATACTTGGAGATGAGCTCCATTGTCGAAGAGGCTGGCTACCACAGACAGAAACTGTCGATTCCGAAAGAAGCGGAGACCGGTTCCTGACCCTAACAACCGACCATCTATGCGCAGATGTACCAGAGGGCAACCTCGAGTGATGCCATTTCTTCTTCGACCAGTGGGCCGAAGAAGAGTTCGAGGTCAAACGGTGCCGTGAATGGGACCGTTTCTTTTTATGCTCTTTTAGGACCACCCACCCGAGCACTGGACCGTTCGTTGTCAGACCCCCAGAGGGTGGCGGACCAGACCCAGCCGGCTGACTGAACAGCTTTCTATGAAGTCTCCCTACCATCACCTCCCCATTCATGAGTCGACTCCATCAATGGAGGGCTGAAGACTTCTTTTTGTACAAGTAAGACATTTATTAAAATGTAATTGGTACTTTTCGTGATAAAATACAAAATAATAAACTGAAAACTAAGCTCCTAGTTTGAAGTTTGACTCAGCAGACGGCGTCACTCGTCACTGAAGCACACTCCAGCAGCGGGAAAAAGGAACTGAGGCAGTTGTAGGGTCGACGGCTTTAGACAAAGAACCTTAGTGCAATTGAGTTATGTTTACTCCCTAGTCATGCAACAGGTTAAGCTAGCAATCTGTGGATTGCATTAACGTCTTTGATTGAAATCTCCCTAATGAATACACCTTACACCATTGAAGAGGCTGGCAGTTACTGAGACACTTTTGGGACTTGATACTACAGGACTCCTATTGTACAAGAATACAAGGGTCAACTAATGTGCATGTTACTTACTTGTGGATCTAAAACTCTGTTTCCTATACCCTGTATGACAGTTTGTGGATGTTAAGACATTATCAGAGATTAATAACATTTATACCAGAATTCAGAATCTCCCCTTCTCCTCCCTCCTCCCAAAGAATCTCCCCAAGGTTGTCTCGTCATGCCCCAAGTCTGCCCTTGATAGGACTATTGGAATCTTCTGTTTCCTATGTCTCCCTCTCCAAGAACATTTCTCTTTTGCATGTCCTGAAATGCTACTCTGGGGCTGCATCGTAACTGCGATGGTAATGTCTGTGTTGTCTGACCCACTATTTCCAGCTGTGTTGTGCCCATCACTTCCACCATACTGACTTTAAAAACACTGAAGATGACAGATCCGAATCGCTCCCCGCATACCAAGTGTCCCCATCCACAGTTTTCTTTAAGATGGATTTAAGTTGCTGCGGTTGTTTTTTTCCAGTTATACACACAGTTATTCAAATAGTCTCTCTCATCCTGCAAAAACTTTTTCTGCCTTTGTGGATAAAAATTCTAGAATCACATGGTGGTACCTTGTACTACTGCCATTTAAAATGAAAGTGATGCACACCTAGGAAAAATGTCAATGCTGATTTTATGTCAAGATATAAATCAAAAATGAAAAATTTCAAAGGTTAAGAAAACAAAAATGTGTGAGTTTAAACTTCATGGTTTGCTATGCTGATATGCACTGAACTGTAAGGTTATAAGCTAAGGCTAAAGACAATCCAAAAGTTTTGGAAACTTGTTTTATAAAACAGGTTCCCTCTTAAAGAGGGGGTATGTGACAGGGTTGAATAAGGCCCTGTCCCATTTGTTATCCAGAAAGAGTTAAATGCAGGGTCTGTTCTATCCTCTTCTTTTCTATCTCTTGTCTGTTTGGTTATGCAACCAAATTTTCTTGTTGAGACCTAGGAACTGATCACTCTGACGGTTTTGCAATTCTCTGCCTCTTACTATCTCTCCAACTTCCTTTGCTATTTCTGTCTTTTCTTTCCCCTTGCATATCTGCAGATATAACAATATATGTGAATCTTTATGTGGAAATGTCACAAATACTGGAATCCCTTTGTTTAAAACTGTATATAGTTATACTGTTGAAATGATTGCAAAAACTGTAATTCAAGGAGTTAATCCAAGATGCTGGTTTGAAAAATATTTCTAGAGCTATCAACAAGAGGTCAGTTCTGGTATGTCCTAGCATGGCCGACGCAGGCAGGGTTGCTGTACACCAGAAGTGTCGGGGCATGCCCATGCGGCGCGGGGACCACAGAACATGGAAAAACCTGGTCCTAGGGGTAGGCAACGTCACCAGTCCCCATACCCATTGCCAGGTCCATCCTGGCTGACCTTCAGGGATCCTCCAACCACATCTGCAGCTGGAGACTACGCGTGCAAGTGCGCCCAAGGTAGGCTGGGCGGCCCCACCCCGAAGGGGTCAAGAAGGGGGTGTCAGCTGCGAGGCGGCGCGGGGTGAGGAAAGCTCGGTTGAGAGGACTTCAGACAGGGGAGGACTCAGGTTGGATGCTCCTAGGACCATGACCAAGAGGGAAAAAGAGTCTATCTGGGTCACAGTGTACTGTTTTGCTACACCTGCAAGAACATTAGAAACTTACAAGAACATTGTGTGAGAAGCATGCTGTTTTCTTAACGAGTTTCCCAGGCATAGACTTATAAAAAGAGCAGCAATGCTTGTGCAAGAGAGATACAGAGACGAGATTTGAAATTGAGAAGAAAAAACTCAAAAGAAGGACTCTGTTTTCTATGTTTGTACTACCACTGTAAATTGTTATACTGAACAATTTTATTTTTTTTGTTTTGCTGATATTAATAATAAACGTTATTTGTGAATTTTGAAACTGCTCCTGGTTTTCCTATGCTTCCAGACCTGTGCCTCAATGACAAGGAGCATATTAACTCTTTTCAACAACTGCAAACGAAGTCTGATTTACCTAACTCAGACTTCTTTAGATATTTACAAATTTGGCATTTTATTGTTAAACACAAACTACCTCTCAAGTACCCCCTGCCGTATTAGTCCTGGTGAAAGAGGAAGCTTACCATTTAGAAAGTACACTTCTTAGTTCTAAACTTTATGCATTATTAAATGCGGATACTGGGATTGTACCTGTAACACATATTCAAGGTCGCTGGGAGAAGTAGGCTAATATCCCTCCACTGGGGAAACGCTGGACATTAGTCTGGAGATTAACACATAGCACGATGGGCTCCGCCAGTTGGAGGGAATTTAAGTGGAAAGGGGAGGCCCGGTATTTCTTCACTCCAGATAAAACCTTCCATATAGGGTCTAGCCCCAATACCCGATATTGGCAGCAATGTGGGCAAAAGGTCACTCTTTTCCACATTTTTGAGAATGCCTCCAGCTCATTCTTTTTTGGCAAGAGGTTTGCCGCTTGACTATCCAAGCATTTCAATTGAAAACTCCACTTAGGTTCGAACAAGCACTATTAGGGCTCCCCGCAAAGGAGGCCAGGAAGGGAGACAGACAATAGCTCTTCCTTATAAACTTATGGTGGCTGCCCTGAAAACAACTATGCAATCGTGGCTTCTGTCCACCCCTAAATCTTGTAACTTGGTTAGTGAATGGTAGAATGGTGAGATCTACGGAAAATATCACTACTCGCTTGCAATCACATACTGACAGATTTCGCTGCAGATGGTACCCTTTCACTTCAATTGTAGAGGAGTTAGAAGCTACTCCAGTCTTGGACCAATTAGCTAATTGGGATGATGGGTGGTGACCTGGGGGGGGAGCATCTGTGCTATTTGACTCATGTATTTTTTACATCTGTTGAATATTTTATGTTCATAATGATTTACGCTCCTTAATTTACTGCTTCATTAGGGAGGACATGGTTATGTTAGTTATTTTTCTTGTGTTTATATAATATATCTTAAAACATACAGAAAGTACACTTTTTATAATCTTGTGTCTTTTCCCAGGCATTCATTGCATGACATACTCTGCACATTTGTAATTATACCTGTACTATTTGATTCAATAGTAACTTCCTGCAGTTGAGCCGTATAGGCCATGCTGGTACTTGTTTTAGAAAGAAACTTTTTCTTTGCATACACCTGGCTAAGCACTGCCTGTGATGTGTTGATGCATTCCTGATTCTGCAGTAATACATTTAAATACATAGAAAAGAAATCTCAATGGCCTGGACAACCAGAAAAAAATTGCCACATTTTTGATATGTCCTCTGATGAGGCCAGTTTTCTTCTGTGCCATCTGCCTGCTCCTTTCTCCATGCAGAAGGAGCGACAGTGACATTAAAGTCTTTCAGTTCCTTTTTGGCAGACACAATTTCTAGTTCCCATCAAAGGATCTTTTATTTTTATTTTAGCCATTACTGGATTCAGGGTTCCCCTATCAGACACCCTGATATCTGAAACAACTTACCAAACCTTTCTGACAGCTGTGCAGCGTCATCTTTTCTTATCACCTTTTGCATCATCTGCTGCTGTACATGAGAAGCGGGCCCTTAATATGTGTGCTTTCTGCCATCGCTGGGACCACGCTCAGAGCCTTTTTTAATTATTTTTAGGTTAGCCATTTTCACATTAAAAGTACCTATTGGCCTAAACACTTTTGAAAATGGCACTGATACATCCACCAAGTCATGGTGTCATAGATACCAACACATATGTCACACATTGCTTCTCTCTTAACAAATCCTTAACAAATCTCTCTGCCTCAGTCAATTCCCGTCACCTTGGAAACAGGCTGTTATAACCCCCATTCTGAAAAGTGGCGATCATACCTTCCCCGATAACTACAGACCCATCTCCATACTGTCCCCCCACGAAGGCATTAGAGAAAATCGAACTGATCAACTCACTGACTACCTATCTGAGCACAAACTTCATTGCCCGAGCAGCATGGTTTTAGGAGGGTCATAGCACCATCACTGCCCTCCTAGAGTACACTCCTACATAAACCAGGCCCTAGACTATGGTAGTCAGCTCTATCTATATTGACTGCACAAAGGCATTTGACACCGTCAATCATGCCTTGCTCCCACCTACCTGCTCTGGGCCTCTCCCAAGAGACAATAACCTGGCTCGCAGATTACCTCACTGGTAGGACCCAACGAGTCACAACTGTTTCCACTCTGACTGCCATCCTGTCCTCTCTGGTGTTCCACAAGGCTCCATACTCGGCCCCCTCCTCTTTAGCCTTTTCTTTAACTCACTTCCCAACGCCTGCACTGGTAAAATTCTCTAATATGTAGATGACGCTGTCATGTATAGTAACCACTAACACTCCCTCACCCTTCAGCACACCCTCCAGAACAACTTCTCTGAAGACGAATCCTGGTTTGGGGACCATAAGCTTATAATTAACCACAAAAAACAAAAACAATGATCTCTGCCCTTAAGCCTGCCCGGTGGCACTGAGGGTTGAGGCACTGGATGCCACACCTCGTACTCGCCCGGTGACCAGGTTCGGGGCCGAGCCCGAGGGCTGAGAGGTCGGCAGAGGAAGGAGATGAATTGAGCATCCGGAGGACTGCTCTTCTCTCCCAGGGAGGGATCCAGGGTTTTCCGGCGCATTAGTGGCCCCGGTGGAGACTGGGGTACTACATGCTGGGACTTACAATTGGGGACGCAGCATGGCAGGCGCTATGGGGATAGCTAGTATGCTGACGCCATTGCATACCACGCCATGTGGGGAAAAGACGGAAAAAGCTTCACATCCCAAATGCTGGCCCAGATGTGCCCAGATCTCCCTCCAGAGCCGACCCATCGACAGCAGGTAAAGCTCTTCACACTTAGGAGCTAGCTGCCGAGGGAGGGCGGAATCAGCCACGGAGATGGTACCGGCGGTTGAGCCTGCCTGTGGTCGTTCGGAGGGGGGAAGGGATCAAAGGGAGATGAGAGGGTTCAGGCTGGGAGTAGGGCTCATTCCGAGTGGGCACTCCTGAAGGATGCCCAGAGGTGTAGGTGAATAAAAAAAATAAAAAAATTAAAAATGATCTTCGCCCACCACCAGAGTCCTCACTCTGGTGCACACCTTAGCATTCTCAACTCGTTAGGTGATCCGCTAGAGCAGGTTACCACATTTAAATACTTGGGAATAGTCCTAAACACATCCCTCTCCTTCCACGCACATATTCAGTTCCTATCCACCTCTCTCAACACCCTGCTAAGTCACCACACCTCGCGCTGCACCGGTGACCTGGGTTCGAGAATGGACTCAGGCGCTGGGGGTCAGCAGGAGAAGGGTTGAGGACTGAGCGCACGTGTGATGCTTTCCTCCCTGGACCAAGGGGATGGGTTGGCCTGGCAAGCCAGGGACCCCCAGTGGAAACCAGGGGTACTGTAGCAAGCCAGGCAGCACGTCTTAGCATGGCCGACGCAGGCAGGGTTGCTGTATGCCAGAAGCGTCAGGGCGTGCCCATGCATGGGGGGGAGGGACCACAGAACACGGAAAAACCTGGTCCTAGGGGTAGGCGACGGCACCAATCCCCATGTCCACTGCCGGGTCCGTCCTGGCTGACCTTCAGGGATCCTCCACACGGGGCCCACATCTGCAGCTGGAGACTACGTGTGCAAGTGCACCCAAGGTAGGAGGAGTGGCCCCACCCTTGAGGGGTCAAGCCGGGGGTGCCAGCTGCGAGGCGGGGCGGGGGAGAGGAAGGCTCGGTTGAGGGGACTTCGGCAGGGGAGGACTCAGGTTGGATGCCTGAGAGAGGCTCCTAGGACCGTGACCAGAAGGGAAAAAGAATCGAAAAAAAAAAAAGAGAGAAAAAAAAAACACCCGGCTAAGTCTCCTTTACCGCCTCAAACACTGCCTCTCCTCAGAAGCCATCCACCTGGCAGTATTCTCCTCAGTACTCGCCCTAATGGACTACGGCACAGTAATATATAGCTCCACTGACCTGACTGCCCTAAGCCGCATCAAAATCACCCTAAACAAAACGTGCCATCTGATCACGAGCTGTGACAGATACACCCATACCTGTGACTTGTATAGGCTTACCCAGTGGCTAAACTTCGATGGGAGACTTAAATATCACACCTGTCTCCTAGCCAGGAAAATCCTACTCAACCTTGCCCCCCAGGACTTCACCCACTTATCCAACTGGTCCCCACAAACAGGTCCACTAGAAGTACTAAGTCCCTCATGGCTGTCTCCCACTGTAGGACCTCCCTGTGCCAAAGAGCTTTTCTATATCAAGCCCCTAAATGGCTAAATGAACTTCCCATCTCCGTCTCACTTGAACCCAAGCTAGGCCCCTTCAGAACCAATCTGAAAAACCAGCTCCTTAAGTTCTCATCCTGTGACTATCCCTAGTCGCTCTACCCCACCCCTACCCCTCCCTACCTCCAAACTGAGACTCTCCGTGGTCCCTCCTTGTCCTCCAGTATGTTGTTCATACTGCACTTACATTGGGTCAGCTACCTCACCTAAACACTTTGCTGTTTCACTGTTTCTTTAACTCTGTGACACTGGGCATGTGTTGCCCTATACTGTGTTTTTAGTCGACTAACTATTTTGTACTTATGTTATCCTCTGTATTTCTGAAGTGGAAACTTTGCAGAAGTCCTTGACTCAAAGGTGTATTTCCAATTGTTGTAATAAATAAATAAATAATTGGTAATCTATGTATTTTACAGTGGTAGTACTTATCACTTACAATTATAAATATTTGTCATGTGGGGAGGACGTGATAATGAAATGCAACTTGCACAAACAAAAAGCAGCAACTGATAAATACGTTGTTAGGCCACTATGCACCATGCTGAAACAACATATTTATCACCTGTTAGGCTCCAAAGGGTTAAATCAGGTTTCTGTGCAAAAAATATGACAGGACGTACAATTTATAAGTCATGTGACTAACATAAACACTTCAAACAAAGCTCTTAACAGCCCTTGCCAGGGCTGAAAACAGTTTGTACAATTTTTGGGTGATCCACAAGGTCTCCAACATACCAGTTACAGAGAACCATGAAATAATCAAAATGATTCCCAAAAAAATGATGCAGTACAGGAGCCCAAGAGCAAAATCGGCTCTTGTCAGCTGTCAGCATGGCTCAGTTGGTAGCATATCTGCCTCTGGACCAGAAGGTCGTGGGTTCTCGTCCCACACCGGGATTGGACTTGCACCTAAAAATCGCTGGCATCCGAGTGCAGTATTGGGGGGTGCTGTACTGCTGGGGTGTGCCATCCTTCGGATGAGACGTTAAACCGAGGTCCCTTCTGCCCATCCTGGTGTTGTCCTGGTGGGTGTCCAGGTGGAAGTGAAAGAACCCAGGGCACTCGTCGCAAAGAGTAGGGAACATTCCCAGTGTCCTGGCCAACATTCCCCTTCCCATAAAACCGGTTCATGCAATTATCCAGGCTGTGTGTGGGTGATGATGTGCGATATGGCTGCCACCACACATTCAGTCACTTCACTACCAGTCTAGCATTGCTTGTAAAGCACTTTGCATGTATAAAAGCTATATAAATACTGATTCTTCTTCTTCTTGTACTGAAGAAACTGTGCCAAGGTCAAATCACGGTTCCTGTATTAGAAACCGATTAATTACGGTGAAAGGGCACAGACAGAAATGGAAAGTGAAAATGCTCTGATCTCTGTAAACTGGATAGCTAAAGATAGCAAACCATTAAATTTAGCAAAAATGAATGTGGTTTACTAGCAAAAATAGTCAAAAAAGTTCACTACGGGGTGACAGCTCTCTTCAGGCAGAGAAACTGATCCGAGCAATAGCCAGAGTGAAGCACGGATGCAGAGTTTAAGTTACATTCCAAATTCTAAAATTTACAAAGGTTCTACGGCTGGGACGTCACTAATGGCTGAGATGATTGCATAAAGTGTAGACACTAAGTAAGTGATTGCTGGGGTTAGAATGATCACTTTTTGATGGCCAGCAACAGAAAATGACAGACCTCAAAGAAGATGGATTGTTGGAATTTCTGGCCCAGTTTTTAGCATCACATGCATAGAAAGGGTGGTGAGATGATGGTGGTTTGGGGGAGTGGGTGTTGCAGATGGGAACCCCAGTACTGATGATTTTTTACCTGAAATGACGATTGGAACGCAGATTGAGGTAAACAAATTTGATCTTCCCAATGTGTCTGTTTTTCACAAACAGTTCCGCAGCTTGTCTTCCAGTCATTGGTGGGAATTCTGGCCTTTCAGCTTTCCCACTTTCCTCTCCAGTTGTGTGATCAGCCTTTGGTATAGTCTCTCCTGCAGGTATTCTGAAAAAAACAAGGTGACATAAACCTGAAGTGGAACGTCCCAATGTAAACACACTTAAGAGTTTTTTAGTGAAACAAAGAAATGCACTTGCACACATACAGATGATTACATAGCCAATTAATACATACACACAGCTGATCAGGAAGGATCACTCGTGTTCTGGAGGTGGGGGAGAAGGTAATTTACTCTCCATGCTCATCCAGTCCCTGACCAGGAGTGACCATCCATCTTCTGGAGGTGAGGGATAATTCAGTCTCTAACTTGGAAGAGCCACCCTTTTTTTGGGGTGCGAGTGGGTAATTCAGTCTCTGAGGTACGAACATACGAAAAATGCCAACAGAAACAGGCCATAACAGTCTATCAAGTCTGCTCGAGTATACTGCTCACAGTTTATTTTACTGTAGCTGCCCCCCACCCATTTCTACCCCATAGTTATCTTCCCCCCACTTTTCCCTACACCTGCAGTGACCACCCTTCTCCTGGGGGATGAGGGGTAATTCAGCCACTGTGGTCATTACGGCCTTGACCTGAAGGGACCATACCTCTCCAGTGCGTGAGGGGCAATTCAGTCTCTGTGCTATTCACTCCCTATCAAGGATGCTGTGCCCCTCTCTTGGAGTAATGGGTAAGTCAGTCTCTGTGGTCATTCAGTCCTTGACCTGGAAAGACCAGCCTTCTCCTGGGGGGAAATAGGGTAATTCAGTCTGCTCATTCAACCCCTGAACTGGAAGGACCACCCTTCTCTTGTGGGGGTGAGACAGTATCTGAGACTCTGTACTTATTCCACCTCTGACCTGTATGGACAACCCTTCTCCTGTGTGGGTGCTAGGGTAATTCAGTGCCAGTAGAGTTTCTGTTTGGCGTTCTGCAGTGCAAGGCACTTTCTTTGTAAGTGAGTTTTGTCAGTCTTTTACAAACTGGATTAAAGAAGAAGAATAATCAGCATTTATATGGCGCTTTCCATACACAGTGTATCCCAAAGCTTTACAAGCAATGCTAGACTGGTAGTAAAGTGACTGAATGTGTAGTGGTGGCCATATCGCACATCAACACCCACACAGCCTGGACAAATATATTAACTGTTGAACTTTGTGCAGCCTCTTCCTGCTACTGATAAGTCAGTGTCTGCTCATTCATTACCTGACCTGAAGGACCACCCTTCTCCTGGGGTGAAACAGCAAAACTGTGGCTTGCCCACGTGCCACGAGAAATACCAACTTAATATTTACTTACTACCCAGTGCTTAACACCCCCACAATGATAACCAGCTGAGGAGACAGAAGTTCAACTGTGCTCCCCTAACAACTCAACACAATGACCTTGTCCCCCAAGAAAAAAATTACTTACTTACTTATAACAATGTTTCTTCTAATGGTATTCATACATAACCATACATTTGCAGATTCCCAAGTTGAGAAGCCATTATAGGGAAGGTCTGGACTTGTCCAATAGATTTGAACCATGATGTCTGCACCCCCCATGCCTTGAGCCCAGCTCACACCAAATGCCATATCTCTCTTTCTCAGAAAGGAGCTCCACTCGTATAACTATATACACCGACCTCCTACCAACAGCAGGAAGGGGAGGAACATGAAAGGATATGGGTGACTATCAGTAGAGGAACCACTGCAACAAGGTACAGGTGGAAAGCATATTTCAGAGAAAACTCTTCATGAGAACAAGAGGCATGATACGAGGCTGAAGGGTGTAAGGCTCAGGGGTAATGTTAGAAAGTAATTTTTCACTGAGAGGCTGGTGGAGCCATAGAACAGCCTTCCAGCAGAAGTGGTGGGTATGAAAACAATACAGGGGTTCAAGAGTGCATGGGATAGACATAAGGGTACCCTGGAGATATGCAGAGCAGGACAGCAGCATATCGAATAGGATATGGGGCTGCAGCAGTGACTAGGGGAAATGGGCTGACTAGGTAGGCCATGTGGTCCTAATTTGCCGACAGATTCTATGTTTCTATGTAAGTAACTTTTTCTTCTTAGTAAACACAAGCGTAGCCACTCACTTGCAGACTATGAGATAAGGCTGCACAAATGTCCCAATATTGGGGTTTGGCAACTATATGAATTTGGTTACTATACCCATTTGTCTGATCCCATCCTCAGTTGTTTAGGTGCAAACTGTGTTCTGCAGCATGTCCACTGCAAAAAAACACAGCTATCATCCATCTACAACCTCTCTAGCTACTGGGGCTAATAAATCCCACAACCATTACTTCAATCAGCCCAACCAGCACCTCTGACTATATCATGGGTAGACCTGGTCTCATCACCCACACAGCCACAGCCTCCAGTGCTCTCCGCTTCAGTGACTGCAACCCTCCCTCTGCCTCTACCACAAAAGATCTCCTCCAAAGGCAACCAGGTGACAGAGTTACTAACAAGCATTTGTCACTGCCAAATGTTTGCGTGCTGGCATTGGCATTGGTAGTGTAGGAGTTACAGAGCTGCATACTAGGAATGGCAGTGAAGTACTGAACTGAAGCCAAGCCGGTCACCACCCTGCAGATAGTGACAGGCATTGGGGTGTGCCTTTGGGTCATCAGGCATAACGGCCCCGCCATTTCACCACACCCTACCCTGCAGACACCGACAAGTGTCACGGTGTGCCTTGGGGTCTTTGGCCATATACTTCATTCCATCAGAAATCTGGTGAGATGGGTGAGTATAGGAGAATGGGTGAACTTTGGAAGAAGAGTCCAAGGCACACCTGATGCCTCTTTACTGGCTGGCAGGGTGTGGGTGGGGTGGAATGGTATGAGCATTACAGGCAACAATCCCAAGTCACAGCCCTGATGCCTGTCATCATTCTGTACATGGTGGGGCGTTATGGTCGGAAACCCTAATGCCTCAGGCATTGTTAGTATTTTCACTCCAAATTTTCAACATGTTTTTGGACCCCACCTCATGAACAGTGGCAATATCAGTTTGTTAGCGGCTGCTTTTGCACAGCGACTACGGCATTTGGCACCACAGGTGCAAAACACATTCGAACAAGATGTGAAAATGACAGCGGTACTGTTCATGGGGAGGTGTAAAAAATGGCAATGTTGAAAATCTGCTGTGAAAATATAAAAAAAACTGGCGAAGTCATGAGCGTGCGTAGAAACTATGCAATGCACACCCGTAATGTAACTAATTTGGGATTTTTACAGCAGATTGTTAACACAGGCATTTTGGGACCTCTGTTCATGAACAGTGTCAGTGTGATTTTCTTTATCTGTCCCGAACAATGATTTCCCACAGCGACCACGCATTTCTGCGCTGAAAGTGTGAAAACACATTTCGGCCATGTTGTGGAAAATGACAGCTGTACTGTTCATTAGGAGGTGTGGAAAAATGCCACTGGTGAAAATCTGGACTGAAAATATTACAAATTCATGAACTTACGAGGGTGCGTGGAAACTGCGTAATGCTCACTCATAACACAGTCATTTTATAGAGTTTTGTCACCAAATTTTCAACATAGCCATTTTAAGACCTCTGCTCATGACCAGTGTCACTGTGATTTTCTTAATCTGTCCCAAACATTGTTTTCGCACACCGACTGCACCATTATGATAGAAGGCATTCTTAGAATGGCAGAGAAAGGGGAGATACTGTTGATGGGAGACCTGAATATGCCAGATGTTAACTGGAGCACATTTGCTGCAGCCACATCCAAGAGCAGGACCATTCTTGATGCCCTACAGGTGGCAGGCATTAGACAGCTAGTTTCGGAACCCACTCGTGAGGGAGCAATCTTAGACCTCGTGCTCTCAAGCGGGGGCAGTGAGAGGATCTCAGATCTAGAAGTGGGTTGCCATCTGGGGACAAGTGACCATCAAACAGTGTGGTTCACGTTAAACTCAGCTACAGAGTCAAGCCATACAAAAGTGAGGGTACTGGACTTTAGGAGGCTGACTTTGGCAAAGATGGGAGTGCCCCAGAAAAGCACTAGCAAACAGGCTAGAAGGAGGTGTGGAGCAACAATGGGAATTATCAAACTGCCATCACAGAGGCAACAAGCCTTGTGTGAAGCAAATAAACAAATCAAAAGCGAAGAAAAAGCCACTATGGTTCTCAAAAGAGGTGGCTGTGAAAGTCAGGAAGAAAAGATAGCATTCCGAAGTATAAGGAAACACAGAAGGAGCAGGACAGAGGCTGTACCAGTTAAGGCAGAAGGAAGCAGGGAGGGAAGTCAGAATAGCAAAGGCCCAAACTGAGGAAAAGATAGCCAACTCAGTTAGAGAGGATAAAACCTTTATAGGTACATCAGCGGCGTAAAAGACAAAGGGAGGGATAGTGAGGCTGAATAGAATGAGCAGTTGGGTGGGCAGAGGGGACAGTGAAAAGCAGGAATACTTGAGCGAATATTTCTGCTCAGTATTCCAAAGAGGAGGAAGTGCCTAATCCAATTAACAGAAGCACTCTTGATAGGGGTTGATCCAGTCCTTTCACAGAAGAGAGGTTCTGCAAGAACTCTAAAACTGAAGGTGGACAAAGCAATGGGTCCTGATGGAATTCACCCCAGAATTCTAAAAGATTAAGGGAGGAACTAGTGAAACCACTGGCTACTCTTTTAATAAATCATGGGAGGATGGTGTGGTACCGAGGACTGGAGGAAGGCGGATGTGTTTCCCTTCACAAAAGTGGGACCAAGACAGAGGCAGGAAACTACAGACCTGTCAGTCTGACCTCTGTGGTAGGGAAAGTGATGGAGTCACTTCTGGAGGAAAGAATAGTTGAGTACCTGAGGCCAGTGGAGCACAGGACCCAAGGCAGCATGGATTCACAGCGGAAGGTCATATCAGGCGAATCTAATAGATTTCTTTGACTGGGTGACCAAGTAGTAGACCAGGGAGGGGCTGTGGACATGGCCTCCTAGACTTTAGCAAGGCATTTGACACAGTCCACACAAAAGATTAATAGTCAAATTAACCAGCCTGGTAGTGGGACCCAGGGTGGTAGCCTGGGTAAAACATTGGCTGGACAACAGGACACAGAAGGTAATTGTAAATGGAGTCCACTCTGAAGAAGGGGGTTACTAGTGGGGTACCGCAGGGTTCAGTGTTGGGTCCAGTCCTTTTTAATGTCTTCATCAGTGACATTGCAGAGGGACTGGAAGGAAAAGTATGCCTTTTTGCAGATGACACAAAGATCTGCAACAGGGTTGATACACAAGGAGGCGTAGAAAGGATGAAAAGGGACTTGGCAAGGTTGGAGGAATGGTCAGAAGTATGGCAGCTAGGATTCAATGCAAAGAAGTGCAAAATAATGCACCTGGGAAACAAGAACCCAGGGGAAGAATACACAATGGGTGGGGAGGTAGTAACAACAACAAAAAGAAAGGGACCTGGGGAATAATATCAGATGACCTTAAGGTTAGCAAGCAATGTGAGAAGGCAGTAGGGAGGGCTGGGGTATACTGGGATGTATAGGAGAGCATCATCAGCAGAAAACAGGAAGTTGTCATCCCTCTGTACAGACAGTTGGTGAGATCCCATCTGAGTACTGTGTCCAGTTCTGGAGACCCCATCTCCTCAAGGACATAGACAGGATAGAGGCAGTCCAGAGGAGGGCAACTAAAATGGTGCAGGGTCTGCAAGAGAAGCCGTATGAGGAGAGACTAAAGGAGCTTAATATGTATACCCTTGAGGAAAGAAGGAGAGGGGGACATGATAGAAACTTTAAGTACCTCAGTGGAATCAACAAAGTCCAAGAGGTAGCATCTTTCAGAAAAAGAGACTTGCAAGAACAAGGGGACACAATTTAAAGATAGAAGGAGGGCGGTTCAAGGGCAATGTGAGAAGTATTATTTCACAGAGAGGGTAGTGGATGCATGGAACAGCCTTCCTGAGGAGGTTGTGGGGTCTAAAACTGTAGGAGAATTCAAGAATGCATGGGACAGACATAAGGCAATTCTTGTGGGGGTAGGAAGAAATAGGTTGTTGGTTAACTAGGCTCTCGGCCTATCCTGTAGGTAGGGAAATGGGTAGACTAGATAGGCCCTAGCGGTCTTATCTGCCGTCAAAGTCTATGTTTCTATGTTTCTATTGTCTTTCGTAATGCGGAAACATATTTTAGGCGAGATGTGAAAAATGGCAGTTGTACTGCTCATAAGGAAGTGTGGTAAAATGGCAATGTTGAAAATCTGGCGTAAATATTACAAATTTGCAAACTTGCCAGCGTGTGTAGGAGCTGCGCAACGTGCGCTCCTAAAACAGTCATTTTGGGGAATTTTTTCACCAAATTTTCAACATAGCCATTTTAATACTTCTACTCATGACCAGTGTCATTGTGATTTTCTTAATCTGTCCCAAACATTGATTGCGCACACCATTCTTTACATCCACTGTGCTTCATGCGGAAACATTTTGGCTGACGTGAAAATGACAGCTGTACTGCTCATAAGGAGGTGTAGTAAAATGGCAATATAGAAAATCTGTAGTGCAAATATTAAAAATTCACGAACTTACAAGCGTGCATAGGAAGTGCGCAACGCGCACTCGTAAAAGTCATTTTTAGGAATTTTTTCACCAAGTTTTCAACATAGCCATTTTAAGACCTCTGCTCATGAACACTGTCATTGTGATTTTCTTAATGTGTCCCATTCATTGATTTTGCACACTGACTGCGCCATTGTGCGCTACATGCGCGGAAACACATTTTGGGCAAGATGTGAAAAATGACAGCTGTACTGCTCCTAAGGAGATGTGTTAAAATGGTAATGTTGAAAATCAGTCGCGAATACTAAAATTTGCAAACTTCTACGTGCGTAGGAACTGACTGATGGCTAAATAAAACAGTCTTTTAGGAATTTTTACCAAATTTTCAACATAGGCTTTTGAGAGCCCACCTCATGAACACTGGCACTGTCGTTCCATTAATCGGTCCCAAAGGTGATTCCGGCGCGGTGACCGCGAAATCACCGCCGGGCCCGATTAACGCCATGACAGTGACAGAATTCGAGGAGGGGTCCCAAAACCCATGTTGAAATGGTTGCAAAATTCCAAAAATGCCTGAGATAGAAGCAAAGTTGAAAAAATCTATCTATTACATTATACAGCTTACTGGCATTTCCTCAGTTCGCGGTCAGCTTTGAAGAGTGCAGACATGTTCCGGTCCACGAAGATCATCGTGCCAGAGTCCAGAGAGTGAGTATGGGGTGGGGGTGCGGGGGAGGCAAAAGGTGCATGAGGTGCGCAGTGGGTGAAGCGGGTGGGTGAGGGGGCCAACAAGACCGCGAGGACCGTTTTCTTTCAGGGACTTTTTTTTTTAAGGAGGGCGACTGGGGTATTTGCCACGCTGGGTGGGCTCCCAGCTGGCATTGGGAGGCTGCTTGGGGGCTGGGGCCGGCGAGGACTGGGCACCCCGTCGGCCATAACAATTTCTGCCACGCTGGGGTGGGCTCCCAGCGTGGCACCTGAAACGTTTTGGGAGGCCTGGAGACGTGGAGCCGATGGGGTTTGGCACCCTCTTGACCATTACATTGTTTGCCACGCTGGGGTAGGCTCCCAGCGTGGCAAAGCTTGTTTTGGGGGCTTGAGCCGACGGGGATTAGGCACCCTGTCACATACAGTGGGTGCATTGGGGAGACGCATGCTACCCAGCATGCAAAATACAGTGCTTGCGTACTAAGGCAGGGGGGGAGAGCTCTGCTCACTGAAGCGGAGCTCTCCCTTTCAACTGTATGCCACTGCATCCGGTATCTCGGATGATGGCACTACGTTTCTTGCACATGCGTGCAAGCAAACATAAAAATCTGTAACTGTTCTCCATTTTTTGTGCAGCTTGCATCTCTCTGTCATCGAGGTAGAGGTCACGAAGCATAGGCAAACCAGGAGAAGTTACAAAATTCTCAAGTAGTGTTTTATTATCAATAACAATAAAATAGAAAATAAAATTGTGCAGGATAGGTACTAATACAGGCAGTTCAAGCAAACGGAAGTCCTTCATTTAAGAGTCTCTTTAAAATCTCCATCTCTCTCTCTAAACAAAACGTTTCTCTCTTTTTATAAGATATTCTTTCCTGGTAACTAAATTCTGCATCCTGTTGTTGTAAAGAAAACCACCTGTGTTCAACAAAATGCATTAAGACTCTTTCCTGTGACCAGTCTGAAAAGTATACTGGTTTTCTTAACAGGTGCAGCCAATTAAGACATCCCATCCCAGAGCTAGTTTCCTATTAATAATTTTGCAAACAAGTTTGTTGTGGTCAAAATACAACTCAAGGTTAGCCCCTGTGTTCCAGACAAACCCAAACAGCTGTCTGTAATCATTTCAACAATATAACAGTGTATATTTGCAAACCATGGGATCTCAGTTTCACATAAAGATTTGCATTTATACAATAGGGTGAGGCATTCTAGCACTACATAAAAATGCATATTCTAACCCCATTGTATAAATAAATACTGACATATGCACAGTGAATTTACCTGACATTTATATGTACTGCATACGCCACAACCTGATTTATCCTCTGTGTCTGTGTCAGCAGCCTTTTCTTGTTTTATTGTGTGGTCCAAAACATTGTCAGCACTACCTGTACAGAATTCAATTGTAATAATGAGACTCACCTGCTCCTGCACCTGTGGTTGAGCAGCGCACCCCACACAAAAGGGACAAGAACTACAGATACCTGAATCAGAAGCCACATCATCTTCTTGATGTTAATTTAAAAAACTGAACAGCTAAATCAAACCGGTGAAGTAAACTAACTACCACGACTTCTCAGTAGCACAAACCTCCAGTGACAGTAGCCAGAGAAAAGTAACTCAAGCACCACATAATGCAGTGCCGTAACACAGATAAATAAAGACAAAACTAAAAACAAATTTACCCCCCAAAAAGCAGTAAAGAACCAAATATCTCGACATAAGCAACACGGAACCACCACCCAACTCCCCGACTAAGCCCTGCCCACAAGCGCAACACACCCAATGAAAAGTACAGTTACGTAAGAACTTACCGTAACAGCAGATCTTCGAGAGAGGTTCCTGCAGTAGGTCATTACTTGTAGGACTAGTGCCACCTGGCATCAGGATCACACTACAAACTTTTCCAGCAATGCCTGGAGGGGGACCGCCCACCCGATGTCACATGACTGGCATCAGCATGACCCTATATAGTGGGCGTTCCCCACGCCTGCCCTCCAGTTCACCCACCAGATTTCCTAAAGGAAAGACAGGAGAAAGGAAACAGGATCTGGAGTCCCAAAAGAAAATTGAGGGAAGGAGGGAGGTAAGAATTTGCCAGAGTAACTCCTCAATCTACTGTTACGGTAAGTTCTACTTAACTGTACTATCTTACTTCGAGAGGGTTCCTGCAGTAGGTCATTACTTGTAGGACTGAATCCCAAGCAGTCCCTCAGAAGAGAGACCAAGAGAAACACAGGAGGAGGAACAACAAAAAAGGACAGATCTGGACCAGCCTAAGACAATAGGCCCTGCAGAATAGCGAGGCCGAACCCGCCCCACGCCTAGAAGTAATGTCCAGACTGCAATGCTTGGTGAAGGTATGGCCTGAACTCCAGGTTGCTGCTCCAAATCTCTGCTGCAGAAACATTTCGAAGAAAGGCTGTGGATGCAGCCATACCTCTCGTGGAGTGACTTCTGATAATCACTAGCAGAGGTTTGTTGTGCTTCTGATAACAGAAGTGAATACAGTTAGCCAACCACTTCGAAAGGCACTGTTTGGAGATAGCCATCCCCAAGGATTTGAGAGCGAAGGACACAAAGAGTTGATCAGCCTTACAGAAATCCTTAATCCGTTGGGTGTAGCATCTCAGGATCCGATGCACCACGTCTAAAGTGTGCAAAAGTGCCTCACCTCTGTTCGCAGAAGCTGGATAATAAACCAGTAGTTCCACAGACTGGTTCAATGTGAACTCCGACACCACCTTAGGCAGAAACTTAGGATTAGTTCTAAGGACCGCCCGGTCCTTATGAAAAATCTAAAAGGGCTCTTTAAACACTAGGGCCTGAAGCTCAGAAAATCCGACAAGCAGAAGTAATAGCAACTAAAAATAGCACTTTCCAGGAAAGATAGTGCAGATCACAGCTCATCGCTGGTTCAAAGGGAGGAAGTGTGAGCTTTTCCAACACAAAATTCAAATCCCAAGGTGGTGTAGGGCTGCAGATGGGGGGTTTCAGATGGAGGATTCCCTTCAGAAAGGTTTTAGAACTCTCCAGCTGGGCCACGAGCTTACCATCCACAAGCATGTAATATGCCAAAATGGCAGACAGTTGAACTTAACCCGGAATCTGAAAGATGGAGCAGGCATTCCTTGAAATGCAGGGCTGAACAGGTAAAGGGATCCCACCCCTTGGAAGCCGCCCAGATCAAAAAATGTTTCCACTTCATAGAGTAAGCGGATCTAGTGGAAGGCTTCCTTGCTTCCACTAGAACCTGGGCCACTCAGGATGAAACCCCAAAACGAGATCTGATTATCTCTGCAGGAGTCACACATGAAGATACAGGGTCCTGAGCCACGGATGCACAAGCCGGCCTTGATTCTGAGTGAGGAGGTTGTGCATCAAAGGAAGCAGAACCGGGGGTTCCCTCGCCAATTGCTGTAGCAGCGGGAACCATATTTGCCTCAGCCAGAGAGGGCAATCAAGATCATCTGAGCCCTTCTGCCTGAAATCTGAGAAGCACCATCTGAAGAATGGGAATGGAGAGGAAGAGTATAAGAATTTCCCTGTCCAAGAGTGATAACATGTCGTGCCAGAAAGCATCATGCCCTGGAGCGAACAAGCAAAACTGTGAAGTTTTCCGTTGGATGGAGAGGCGAAAAGGTCGAGTTCTGGTCGCCCCACCTCTGAAACAGAGAATCTGCCACTTCCTGATTTAGTTCCCATTCGTGAGCGAGGGTGTAAGTTCTGCTGAGGCTGTCCATCGGGACGTTTTGCACTCCTGGAATGTGCACAGCTGTGAGTGACAGACCGTGCTGAACTGCCCAGTTCCACACTCTCATCGCCTCCCTGCAAAAGGGGGATGATCAAGTGCCTCCCTGCTTGTTGATGTACCAGACGACCGACATACTGTCCATCTGGACTAGCAGTAATCCCCTGGGAAAAACAGATTGAAAGGCCTGAAGGGTATACCCTGCCCTCATCTCCAGAACACTGATGTGCAGGGACATCTCCAAATGAGACCAAAGTCCCTGAGCTTGGTGGTCCCCCACATGGGCTCCCCACCCCAGATTGGAAGCATCTGTGGTTAGGGTACAAAGGGGAATCAGGCCCCAAAATGGAAGACCTTGGGTCAGGTTCAAAGGATCCCTCCACCATTGTAAATCCCTCTTGAGAGCAGTGGAGATTAGGACCGGGTGATCCAGATCGTCTCTGAATTGGTCCCACTGAACCCACATGGTCCACTGAGCTATCCTCATGTGCAGCCTCACTAGGGGAACTGTGGAGATGGAGACCACCGTCAAGCCCAGCAGATGGAACACAGCTCTTGCTGGGAGAAAACTGGAGGAGGCTACCAAGGTAGCCTGCTCGAGAACAGCTTCCACCCTGTCCAGGGGAAGGAAGACCCTGCCCTGGACTATATCCAGCATCGCTCCAATGAACTGGAGCCTCTGAGAGGGAGTCAGAGTGGATTTGGGGATATTGACAGTGATCCCCAAGTGGGAAAACAAGTCCAGGGTAACAGTAAGAGTCTCCAAAAGATTGTCCCTGGACAAGGCTGAAATCGGCCAATCGTCCAAGTAGGAGAAAACTGCAATGCCTTAGCATCCCAAGGCTGCAGCCACCACCGCTAGGCACTTGGTAAAACCCTGGGTGCCAAGGAAAGACCAAAGGGATGGCCCAAAATTGGAAATGCTCTCCTGAAGACAAAACGCAGGGAAGCTGCGGTGACTGGAAACACGGAATATGCAGATATGCATCCTGCACATTCAGAGCACACAGCCGTGAGTCTCCTGAAGGAGAGGAAGGAGGCTCTGTAGAGTCAACATTCTGAATTTCTGTACTCTACAAACAGATTGAGTCTGCTGAGGTCAAGAATGGGTCTTAGGTCGCCTCTTCTTTGGAACCAGAAAAAGTGGGAAGAAACCCCCGCCCTCTGAGATGAAGAGGGACTGACTCTATTGCCTCTTTATGTAATAGAGCCTGAACTTTCTCCCTTACAAGTAGGATCTGGTTTGGGGAGTAGGAGAACCTTTGCAGTGGAGACTCCGGAAGGGTTTCCAGAAATTTCAAGGTGTGTCCTTGAGACACGAGTTGCAGGACCCAAGCATCGGAAGTTATGCCCTGCCATTCTAGCACATGGCGGGCGAACCTCCCCCTCCACCGGCTCTTCACTCTGGGGCTGAGGAGGAGGCAGGGACAAGGAGTCAGGAGGTGACTGGACAAACAGGGAGAGGACCTCCTGAGCGCCTTGAAGTCTTGGAAGCAGGAGGGGAGAAAAGGAGGTACTCGTGGCCCGTCGCTTACCCTGACAGCGCGTCTGGGCTTGCTTGCCCTGCCTCCTGGTCCATTTCTGAAAGGGCTGCTGAACCTGCATGCCTGATCAGTACATGGACCTAACAGACTGGAGGATCTGATCTCAGTCCTGTAGACTTGTAACAATATCCTTGGTGTCCCCTCCAAAAAGCACCGAGCCCCAGAAGGGGGCATCCTGAATCGCAGTCCAGACATCGTTGGCAAGTCCAGAGATGCGAAGCCAAGCGCGTCACTGGCGGTGAGACAGCGGTTGCTGAAGTACGAGCCAACGAGTCGACTGAGTCATAGGTGGCCCAAAGAGCATGCCTGCAAGAAATTTTGACAGATGAACATAACTCTCAACTGCTATGAAATTTCACATAGCGCTATGATTTCCACACTCAAATTTACCCTTGCTCCGCATAAGTTTACTGATGTTCTCAATAATGTTAGAGCTATTTCTGGGCACACAAACTATTACATCATTGAATTAGGTTGATGGAAACATTCGCATCACTAACTATATGAGGCCCACTATTTGTAGACATATTATTGGTTAAAATAAGAAAGTGCTACACATTCTGACCATTTGCTATGATTTTGGAAGGCCAGTGCCGTGACTTTTAATGCTGAGAGGTTGAGAAGTATGCAGGCGAATGTCCTTGGCGAGCTCCTCCTTGAGGTCCGAAGATTCCATAGACTGGATACGGGCCTCTAGTTTGGCCAGGGTTGCTTTCTGAAAAGACACCATATGGGCTACATAGTTAAGCGAACACAAGGTGTATGTAGCTGATGAGTAAACCTTTTTCCCATACTGGTCAATCTGCCTGGACTCCTTATCCGGAGGAGAAGTGCTTATGTGCTTCGGGGTCGCTGAGCAATCAGGAGCAGCAGTGATGACCACGGAGTCCACCTTTGGGTGTGCTTCCAAGAAAGGAGCGCCCTCAAGTGCCCGGTAGACCCGATCTGCCTTTTTAGGAACCACTGGGATGGAATGAGGCAGTTGCCAGATAGTCGTGGTGAGGTCTTCATGAGGTCCTATCCAGGGAGGAGCTGGGATCAGGGAGAAGGACTCGAGATTGAGGTGCTTGGTGAGCCTCTTCCTTATAGGATCCTGTTCTTCCATTTCCCAACTGTAAAATTCTTGGATGGACCTCAAAAGGTCCTAAAAGGAAGGGTCCTCTTGGGGGGGGACTTAGGAGAGGCCTTTCTTTTAGGGACCGTCGACTGGCAGTCGGAAGAGTCCTCCAATGTATCCTTCCCCTGAATCTGGATGGTCTTCTGGGGTTTCAAAATCCGGAAGAGGGATCTTGTGGGCGGTAGTCCCAAGGACGTGAACCATGGACCGAACAGAGCTCACGGGGTACGAAGACCTGGGAGGAGAATGCATAGGTGCTGGGAGGCAGCTCTCCAGGTCAGTGACCAACTCCATCCTGGCCTCCTTCCACCAGGACTGAATGAGTATCCTGAAATCCTGCTGTGGAGCCTGAGGTGGAGGAGGAGGAGGAGGAGGAGGAACTGGAACTGGAACCTGGGCATGTGGGTAATGATACCATGGAATCTGGAGAAAGGGTGAGAATAACCAGGGTATGAAGAGTATCCAGGAAGTGATGTCGAGGGGTGGGTGAAAGTCCAGTCAGGGTGTGGACCGCCGGGGAAGGTCCAGAGAGTAATTGGGACATTAAGCGGTCTCAGGTAATGCCCAAACATCAGAGAGCCTGACGTCAGGGTGCAACGAAAGCCCCGTCATATATATAGGAGACGGGCAGGCGTCCGGGTGACTGACGCAGAACCAGTGCTGCGGGCCTGGCATCAGGAATGGATCTGGTGTCGGGGGACTTGCTTGGAACCGGATGAAGGGCTTCAACATCGGAGCCAGGTCTGATTCGAAACAGACGTCAGGATCAGATATGAGGGCTCCGGCATGGGAGAAGGCTATCGTCGGAGGAGCTGACATCTGGACACGCCCCACAGGCTCCGACAAAGGAGATGGAGCAGGTGCCAGAGAAGGTGCAGGGGCAAAAGAGACCCACTCCAAAGAGCCTGAAGGAGCCTCTGTGGTCGGAATTGGAGTAGGTGGAGGGTCCTTCCCTGAGACCCCATCAGGCGAGTGAGGAACGGAAGCCGGAGACTGGACTACGTCCAGCTGTTCCTGACTCTCTTCTCTCTCCAGAGTGGCCGGATGCAAAGCCAAGGTCACTGGGGGAGGAGAAGGGAGGAGACTGGCAGTCTTCCCTGGGCTCGACCAGCCATCAGGTGATGAGGCGGAAGCCCCGATGGGCGAGCAGCGTCTGGGCGCACCGGAGGTGGCTGTCTTATCAGAAGATGGGGCGGAGCAGGAAGGGGCAGAATCCCCTGACAACTTATCATCTGAGTCCGGGCAAGTCCCAGAGGGCTGGAGAGTCGGCTTACAGGAAGCCAGGCAGTCTCCGGAGGAGCCAGGGACCAACTTACTGGTGTTAGTAGGGTGACCACCACAGGAGCTAGTGGCCAACTTACCTGCAGAGATCGGAAGCAGAGTTGTGGATGGTCCAGCAGAGTCCCCAGATGCAGCCTGAACAACCACCACTGGAGGCGGCGGGGGAGGAGCTTTGCTCATGGAAGGCCTACTGGAGTCGGCCCAGGACCCATCCTCATGGCACTCCCGCTCCCGGTGTTTCTCCTTCTTGTGCTTCTTCTTATCTGGAGAAGGTGAAGATGCAGACTCCCGAAGGTGCTCAATCTCCTTTTTGAGTGAGGCCATCCGTGACTTTAAAAGGTGGGCCTCCAGAGCCTGCTGCCTCCTCTTGCGAGTGGCCTGGTTGAAGGGCTGGCAGTCTGGGCAAGTCGCCGTATTGTGGTCCTGCCTAGGCAAAGAAGGCACTTGCGGTGGCCGCCTTTGTGTGGGATCTGGGCTCTGCAGTCCTTTCACTTCTTCTTCTTCTGTGGTGGAGAAGACACAGAGAAAAGGAAAACTGAGAAAACCCGGAAAAACGGTTGTTTGCTAGCGAAAACTAATGGCTATCGGCTGGGCAGTTTACCGCAGGTGCCATCCATAGGACAACAGCAGGAAAGAACTGGAGGGCGGGCATGGGTACCACCCACTATATAGGGTCACGCTGGCGTCCGGTCATGTGATGTCGGTGGGCGGTCCCCCGCCAGGCATTGCTGGAAAAGTTTGCCATGCGGGTCCTGATGCCAGGTGGCGCTAGTCCTACAAATAATGACCTACTGCAGAAGCCCTCTTGAAGTAAGATATGAACGTTTCCATCACGCAAGCAAAACCAACCAACCACAACAGTTTCCTATCCAACCAATCAGATATATACCCCCTAGAAGCCTGCTCCACAGAGAACCAATAAAAAGTACTACAAAGATCCAGTGATGAAATGAGAGTGCTGCCAGTCATAAAAAATGCAGCACTCTTGCGCACACAAACCAAACAAACTACTCCACAAAAAGTAAAATATTATGTGTCAGAGAATGAAAATATTTCAGAAAAGAACTCCCTCCTACCCTATTGTATAAATCGGACACATGATGGGCAGGAGTGTGATATGGGAAATATCTCCATTCATGACCAGTCACCTCAGGGTACTTTCACTCATGGCTCTGCCACACTTGAGTATTCTGAGGTCACTGGCCACTCATGGAGATATTTCCCATATCGTACTCTTGCCCATCATGTTTCCCTTATATATTTTTAACTACAGAGAAGCAAAGGAAGAAAGAATAGAAACAGCAAGTGAAGGAAGGGAGAAAACTGGGGGAAATTGTGGGACCACTGGAGTGGCCAATTCCAATGTGCTACAAGGAAAATCTGATTGCACAATCGGACAGGTAAGAGATGAACAAGTGGCAGAATAGGAGAGGAGAAAAACAGATTCTTGCCTTTAACTCGCTCTACATAACAAAAGGGACAGGGTCTTATTCAACCCTGTCACACTCCCTGATCACGCTGACTAATTAGTGCCCCACTTCCAGCTTTTTCCCTTTCCATTGCCCGGAAGGTGAGTCTACTGGAGTCGGGCATGTTACAGTGACGGGGGATTTGTTTCCACCATTTCTGACAGCAAGTTGCAGGCAGCAGGTCTTATTAACTCAGAGGTTTTGTGCATCCTGTGACTTGTAGCTCCTCCCCACAACATTTACACCCCTATTATCTTGTGTTGGCTCACCACGCACCTATTCTTAACCCACACTTTGCCTTGCCCTTTGAGACTTATGTACTGCAGCATGATGAGGGAACTATACTAAACTGAGCCCTCATTCCATGATGTCACACAATTTCCTCGCTGCAGCTGACCGAGTGAAGTCCAAATTCTGCTCTGAAAGACACCTAAAGTTTCTATCTCCCCTCTGGAACTACTTTACCCCTGGTGGTTGCAGGAAATTTTGGACTATTCTATTCAATCTGCCACACATGGAAATGGCCAGTGAATAAACAAGGACTCTGCTAATACTTTGCCACCTCCCCCCTCACCTTCCTCCTTTGTTTTCCCACCACGTCTCCTCATGACATCAACAGAGAGAATAAACTATGGCCTGGACACAGGGAAAAAAAAATAACAAAAGTGTCACGAAGTGCATGCCGTAAGGCCTGAATATCCTTTTACTAATGGGGTTTCATGACGGGCAAAAACTTTCTGGTGATATATTTCAAAACATGTAACTGTTGACTATAGGACTAAGTTATTAGTATATTGTTGATTTGATACCCTTGATATTGTGGCAGGAATAGTGCCCAATACCTAATTTTGATGACATTCCTTGCCCAGCACATGTATCAATGACCTTGCAGAACAAAGCCCCCCCTCCCCGCACACCCTAGCCAGAAGGAGACGCTGGGTCATTTTTGAAAAAGCCTTACCAAAATACTACCTTAATGCAGTTCACCCAGGCTCCTGTACTACAAAGGATGGGCTGGCTACTGCATCCCTCCATCTTCTTCCTCCTTCCCGGAGATGGAGGACTTGACAAGCAATCCCCTGTGGTTAAACAGCAGACAGCGCTGGGTAGTGTTACGTGTTTTTGAACCCTCAGTCCCAAACTGGCACCAGGAGTTTCTCAACTCATCACCTATAAGAGTACAAACCTCTTTCTCTCCATACTCTCCCCATACCTCTCTCCCCTCCTCTGTGTCCTTTGGGCACTGCATAATTAGTTGGATTCCTCCCATGGTTTAACCTCCCTGCTGCCTAAGATAGCGATTAAGCTCCCATGTGGGGAAAAGGCAATACAAAACTGAGACAAGGTTGCCTATGTAATGACAATAACAGCACAAAACCCAACATGCTTTCTTTAGAACTGGGCTGCACATTTCAAGACCAAGCAAACACAGAGCACTCCTCCCAGCCGCTTCTCTGTGGGACTCCAGGTACTCCCGGAGTAGTCACTGGAGCAGCAGGGGGCTCCTTTTCTATCAGCAACTTTACTCCTGGTCACACGGGACCCAAAGCCCTCTACTCATCAAGTTATATGCTGCAGGGTACATCCCAGAAACTGCCAAATTATTATCTATTGAGTTGGCTAGAAATGATGCTGGGATCAAAATTTTTCAGTCCCTCTCCCTTCCCCCTCCCAATCTCATGCCATGCTTTTATAATCCCTGATGGTTATCTACTGCCCTCTTCAGGACTCTGCTAATACTCTGTCACCTCCCCCCACCTTCTTAGTCCATTTTCCCACTGCTGCTCTCATCATGACACCAATGGAGAGAATGAACTACAGCCTGGACACGGACACAAAATAACAAACGTGTCACTGAATGCCTGTTGTAAGGCCCAAGTATCCTTTCACTAACTGATTTTCATGAGGTGAAAAACTTCCTGGTAATATCTTTCAAAACTTGTAACTACTGACTATAGGACCAAGTTATGGGTATATTGTTGATCTGACACCCTTGATATTGTTGCAGGAGTAGTATCTAGTACAGCACTGGGTCAGAAGAGCACCAACAAGAATTCCGTCGCAAGAAGGGTGCAGAAAAAATAGCGTCAATGTTGCTTTTGCGGGGAGCTCTGCCCCCACTCCCGCATAAGAATTCTCCTCTGGGCCTGAGTGGACCACAGGGCAAGTAAATATGTGGGACTGTGGAATACTGCTTCCACAGCCCTCTCACCACTGTTAAAGTCTCAATCGGCAACGTTTTGGAGACCAGGATTAACCCTGGTCTCCACTGTTCCTGGCCAAGCTGCTCTATGCTCAGCCCTCTACACCACGGGAGCAGCTCAGCTAGGCTCCTGGATTCTGCTGCTCTTGTCTGTATAGCAGTAACATGGACAGCGACCAGTGGAGCACATACGGCTAGTAAATCCCTGCTCGCCGTCCCTGGTAGAGCAATACAGACTAGCTCTCTTGACTGGTGCTATAAATGTAGCGCTCATCTAACCGGGTACCATCTAGTAACTAATCTAGCTGACATTCTTTGCTCTGCCCATGTGTTGATGGCCCTGTAGAAAAAAGCCCCCACCCCCCTCCTCTATATTTTTATGTGTACCATAGCCAGAGTGCCTGAAGGAGATGCTGGGTCATTTTTGCAGAAGCTTTGCCAAAATACTACCTTAATGCAGTTCACCCACGCTCCTGTACATCTTTCTCCTCCTTCCCTGAGATGGAGAACTTGATGAGCAGTCCTCTATGGTTAAACAGCAGACAGTGCTGTGTGGTGGTGTGTTTTTGAATCCTCAATCCCAAACTGGCACCAGGAGTTTTCAACGTATTACCCATAAGAGCACAAACCTCTTTCCCACCCTACTCTCCCTATAATTCTCTCCTCTCTCCTGTGTTCTCTGGCCACTGAATAATTATTTGGATTCCTCCTCTGGCTTACCCTCTCTGCTATCTAAGCCAGCTATTAAGCCCCCCTGTGAGGAAAATGGAATTACAAAATTGAGACAAGGTTGCCTATGCAATGACATCAAGAGCGAAACACCCAGCACACTTTCTTTAGAACTGGGTTACACATTTCAAGACTGAGCTAACAGTCGCAGAGCACTCCTCCCTGTCTCCACCCTGTGGGACTCTGGGTACCCCCAAAGTAGTCATTGCAGCAGAAAGGGGGGCTCCTTTTCTATCAGCAACTTTACTCTCAGTCACATGGGACCCACAGCCCTCTACTTGCCAAGCTATAACGCTACAGAGTACATTCCAGGAACTGCCAAATAACTACTGAGCTGGCTAGGAAAGATTCTGGGACAGATGTTTTGCAGTCCCTCTCCCTTCCCCTCCTCCTGACCTCATGCTGTGCTTTTATCATCCCTGATGGTTATCTACTGCCCCACTCAGTGGCTATGCTCTCCTTCCTCTCACCTCCCATCCCATGCCTGGCTAGTGCGAAACAAGCTGGATTCCTTTACCCTGGGCAATCTGCTGGGTAATGAGTATGACACATAATTTCAGCATACTACTGGTACTGAGCCCCTTACGGACTGCGAGATACCTACTATGGGTACTTTTATATTCTTTGGTTCTCAAAGAGACACTGTCAGTCCATTTTGCACCATATTACTTCTAGATAAAAACCCACATTTTTTGATTGTTTATTTTCTCTAAAATTCATCAATGTTGCAGATTGTTTTATATGCTTCTTTTCTTAGTAGACCTGAAATACATGCTAATGCTGTAGTTATATACAGCCTTGTTTGTTTTAAATCATTGATCTACTCCTACTGCATACTTCTTAAACATTAGGAACGCCACCAAACAGAGCAGTCATTCATGGTACAATAGTCTCCTCTTCTCCCATTGCATCTTGACTGGTTAGAGTGTGTTGGGTAGGGGTGTTCCCAAGTCCAGGAAAGATAAAGTGCGAGACTATAAACAAACACGTGTTTGTGTAGTAACATCAGTATGGTGGGCAGTCTGTTTTTTACTTTTAATAAGAAAAAAAGGAATCAGAATCAAACTTCCAGCTACATCTGCAATCCCTGCTCAATGTGATCAATTATAAAATTTGCTTTTTAAACTAGAGACCTTTTGAGATCTAAGGGGGTTGACAGTGTCACTTTAAAGCTACTGGTGCTCTCTAACAATGAGACCCCCCCCCCCAAGGAAGTGGAAGACAGGACCATGGCCATACAACACTTTTTCACTACCTGTGCTTCTTCCCTTCTTGCTTGTTTGCCTCCTATAGTTCCAGCACCATCAACTCCTTCCGCTAACAATCCCTGGACACTGATCGACTATCAAGGGCATTGTTACTCAACCAGTGCCCACGTTTCCTCACCAAATTGCCATTATAATGTAAAAAAAAGATTGTAAAGGTGCCGCCTATAGAGTATAAGGGAGCGCAATCCCAAAACTCTCCCTAGCATCATGTCATAATTTTGCAGAGCATGGGCGGCACCAGAAACCGGGAAGTCCTTGGGACCCGGTTTTCTGGATTTTATGAGGGTTACAACTTTTTTATTACTGGATTATTTGTGGCAACATTCACATGGGGAGCTTTCCTATCAGGTAATGCACCCATGTAGCGGGTGCAGGGGCTCTTTGGATTACCTTGGTGGGTCTCTTTAACCCTCATAAGGGTAAAAGCCTGGATGGGCTTGACCCCTCAAGCTTCTGCACCTCTATGCCCACGCCATTGCGCACCCACTCTCCTACCTTTCAAATCTCTCCTTCGGACTGCCTACTGTCCCTAATGCCTGGAAGCTTGCCACTGTCGTTCCTCTTCCCAAGAACGATGATTTAACTAATCCTGGTAACCACCATCCGATATCCTTACTCCCAATTCTTGCTGAACTCCAACAGCACTTGGTCCTGGCCCAACTTTCCCCTTTCCTTGACTCCTCCTCCTTTTTCACCCCTTTCCAGTCTGGTTTCTGGAAGGCCCACTCCACCACGACCCCCCTGCTCCGGCTCACTGGGGCATGTCACTGTGGGCAGTGCTAGAGCCTGCAGTCTACTGTGTTTGCTGCCTCTGTCCTGCTGGAAAATATTAGTTTCTCTTAAATCATTATGCAGTCCCCATGCTACGTGTTAATCCTACTGACTCCTGTCGGTTGCAGCATTGCCCTGGATTACTTCACCCCTCCCACTGCTGCTTCTCCAGGCTTTGCTGCAGACATGAGGGACTTCACCTTCTCCAATCTGTTGCCTTTCACCCAGGCGACTCAATAGCCATATCGAGTACCCTTGCACAAAACTGGTTCTCCACCTCACTAGATATTACAGCACATCTAAACGCAGCTCCAAAGCTAGGACCATCCTCAACTTCTTGATTGCTACCTGGATTATTGTTCTCTCCTTATCTCTGGCAGGTGATGTAGAAACCAACCCTGGCCCAGTCGCTGCAGGACTCCCTCACTATCCAGTCGGTCCTTCCCCCAGTCCTCATTCTAGAGGACTAAAGAATGGCCACCTTAATATAAGAAGCTTGGTGGCTAATCATGCTGAACTTGTTGCGTGGACTGCCACTCAAGGGCCTGATCTACTTGCTATTACTGAATCATGGCTTAAGCCTACTCTCCCTGACTCTCTGTGTGCCCTCCCCGGATACAACATGTTCCGGGTTGATCGGCCCTCATCTAAAAGAGGTGGCAGCCTGGCACTATTTTACAAGTCTCACCTTAATCTAGCCCTACCACCATGCTCCTCGTTTGTGTCCTGCGAAGTACTTCATGCACTGCTTCTGCTGGGTGACTCCAAAAAGCTGCACATTGTTTGCACCTACATGCTCCTGGTTTCCTGCAAACATGGGCTCAAATAGTTCCTGGCTTTTCTCCCTCGAGCTATAAGAAACAAAGAAGTGATTTGTCTAAGTGATTTCAATCAGGATTGGCTAGGTCCAAACTTCCCTTTCCTTGACCCTAATATAAGCAAGGCCAATCTAATCCAGCTTGTCTCAGTGCCTATGAGACATTCCAGCAACGGTGATAGACACACCCTCCTTGGCTGGGTACTCACCAACAGGCCAGATAGAATCTCTTCCGTGGCCGTGCTACCGGACTCCATTAGTGACCATTCACCTGTTACCTGTGTCTGGAATGCCTGCCCCCCCCCCACCCAAAATCATCATCATGGCTGACTTCTCTGCCCTCGATACGTCAGTTTTTCTAAGGGATCTCCAGCAGGTAGACTGGTCCCCCATATTGTCTACGGATAACATTGACTTAGCTGTGGAATACTTTACCGACTCTCTTCGCTCCTTGCAGTCCAAGCACATTCCTTCCATTAGGTGAAGGGTGCGGGGCCTGCCTACCAAATGGTTAACTAGCTCTTCTCCGTATGCTTAAAGCATGGGACAAACTCTGGACCAGACGGAAAACCTCCTCCCTTCTCTCTGACTTCATTGCTTATCGTTCCCTTCATAACTCTTATAAGAATGTGATACATACTGCCAAAAGCAACTACTACAGAGGCCTTCTTGATGCCACCCCTAGTAACCCGAGAAGGTACTGGACTCAAATAAATCACATAATGGGAAGCACCACGTCCCAAACCCCCCATGACTTTCTGATAGATAATGTCTCCTGTAACAACCCTAATACCATAGCTAATGCTTTCAACTCACTCTGTACCATCCTCCCTAGCTTTGACGCTGGTGGTCCCTCCCTTGCCACCTCCCCTCTGACCTCCCCGTCCCATTCTTCCCTGGTTCTCTGCCCGTCTCCAGGTTGGACATCCTCACGAGCTCTTAACACGATGTCTCCCATGGCAGCGCAGGTCCTGATGGGCTGGAACACAGAATTCTCAAACTAATACAAAATCACACATGCCCCACAATGCAAAGCATCATGGGCTGCATATACCAAATCACCACAGAATATTATGCTGGTTCAACTTTAAGCAGAAATGCACAGTGCGAAAAGGCACGCTTTGTAAACTGTGTTAGTGGCCTTTCAGCACCATGCATTTCTGCTAAAGTTGAACCAGCATAATATTCTGTGGTGATTTGCATATGCAGCCCATGATGCTTTGCATTGTGGGGCATGTGTGATTTTGTATTTCTTTAAAACTTGGCTTCTCAGCCAAATGCCCTTTGGGGTAACTCTTGCCTCAGTGCTTGCGCACAGAGGTTCTTTGTCATTCTTATTCTCAAATTAGATGCTTCTCTTTTTGCCACCCATGTCATGCGATTGTTCAACCTCTCCATTAGCGCGGGTACTGTACCCCTCTCCTGGAAAAATGCCAGGGTTATCTCAGTCCTCAAAAAGGGCACTCCAAAACACCTAACAAACTACCATCCTAATGCACTCCTGCCGTCCCTCAGTAAACTCCTTAAGAAGCTTATCCATCGCCAGGTATCTGACTTCATTGCCAGCTTTAACCTGCAATCTTCTGCTCAGTATGGCTTTAGGCCAAACCACAGCACCACAACGGCCCTAGTGCAATTCACCAGCAACATCAAATCTGCTATGGACTGAGGCCAGCTTACTAGGGCTGTTTTTATTGACATGTCAAAGGCGTCTGACACAGTTAACCACAACTTGCTCCTGCATCAACTAGGCTCTCTTGGCACCTCCAAATCCACACTTGCCTGGTTCTCCAGCTATCTGTGTAACCACTCCCAGTCTGTCTCCTATCATAAAGCTCTCTCTGCCCCTGCCCTGCTTCGCTCAGGTGCCCCTGCTCTTTTCTTTGTTCGTCAATAACCTCCCCTCTGTGCCTTCCCACTGTCTCTCCTGACTGTATGCTGATGACTTGGTTCTCTATGTCTCCTCCAGCTCTATCCAAGAAATTAACTCCCACCTCTCCTCTGATCTTCATCGTATCAAACTTGGCTTATGTCCCACCATCTGGTGCTAAATGCTGCCAAGACACAGGCTATGCTCTTGGGTCGAGACTTCATTAGAAGAAACAACATTACTAAGGTGAGTGTTTTTTCTTCCTGCACCCTGTTTCTCCCTGTAAGATACTTGTATGTCTCTATCATATCCCCTCTCCCTCCTCTCCTCCAGGGAGTACAGCATGTTCAGTCTTCTTCAACCTTGTCTTCATAGGATCTTGTGATGCAATCCATGCACCATCTTTGTTGCCACATCTGAATCTTCTCTACCCTGTCTATGTCCTTATATAGGTATGGTCTCCAGAACTGTACATGTACCTAGGTGGGCCTCACTAGTGTCTTGTATAGCGGAATTATGACCTCCCTTTTCCTGCTGGTGATGCCCTGCCTATACATCCTAGCATCCATTTGCTTACCTGGCTGCCTTGTCACACTGTTTCCCTACCTTGAGAGGTCATCAGATGACAACCTCAAGATCCTTCCTGCTTGGTATGCTATATCCTCACCCCTAACTGATATAGTATTGTGCCAGGGTTTTTGTGCTCTGTGATGTATTTTCTTGCGCTTCTTTGTATTGAATTTCAACTGCCAAACCCCTGACTATTCTTCAAGTTTCTGCAGGTCCTTTCTCATTCTGTTTCACCTCTCTGGTGTGGCTCAAATTTTGTTACAGAGCTTTGTGTCATCAGCTTAACAGTGAAATTTTTGCCTTTCCTCTGTGTCCTGTGCAATGTCAACATGAATGGGGAGATCTAGGAGTTGGTGCTTGCTGCTGTCTGGTAGTTTAGTGTGTCCTAAAATGTCCAAGAATCTCTTTTGTGTCTTCTATTAGAATTAGTGTGGGTGGAGGGGAGTAATTTTATAAAAGAGGACATAGTGGCTAATGTCCTTAGGAGGTATTTCCAGTACTCCTTGTTTGTTCTTTCAAACTAGGGATATATCACTGGCCTGCTGTTTGCGAAGTTGATACGCTGAGTATTTTATACTTTTGTCCCTCCTTCCCAAAAAGGTATGCTTAAGGGCGGAGGATGGTGGCTTCAGCTTTCCTGTTCAGTAGCTGGTTTATTTCCAACAGGATACCTAAAATGGATTTACCTATAGGTGAATGAATGGATGGGGAGGGCATAGCCTTTGAAATGTCTTCAGCTGCAGCTAGTTCTCTGCTCAAGAGTAACCAGCTGTAATTCTCTCTCGCCTACGCTTGGCTGCGGCAAACCATAATGTTACCTCACATCGTGGCTTTGAAGATTTCCCAAGTTGTACCGCAGAGGTGTGTCCTTATAGGGTTCTCTCAACTAGGAAAAGAGAAGCCTCTTGTTAACCCAGGGAATGAAGTCAGGGTCTTTCTACTGAAGTGGGTCTAATTCCATTGTTTAGTAGAGGGACACAGAGTCCCATTGTATAAGGAGCTGGACTAGGCATGGTCCGGAAGATAGTAGGAAGGATTGAGACATCCAGGGTTTTGGTCGGTAGATGAGCTGAGCCAAAAATCCAGCCAGCTGTATGGGAGGTATTTGCTTAATGGAATGAAAGGTATAGTCTCTTGTTCTGGGATGATATAGTCTTACAAGTTTGTGTCTTGATCAGAGATCATTTGCTGGAGAGCTTCTTCCTTACTTCTAAGATGTGCCTCCTTCCCATCATTCCTATCAAGGAGAGGTACCATGAGGTTAAAGCCCCACCAATAATCAGGGGGCAGTTTGAGGGTTAAATTCCAGAATTACCTCTTATGGATTATGGAAAGAACTGAGGGGGTCCTCGTAGGGGCATAGAGTTACACAAGGCGTGGTGGACTGTGGGTGTATTGTATGACAGTGCCATCTGCCGTCTTGATCTGGCTTGGTCTGCTAATGTCCAGGGTGAGACACTTGGCGGCAAGGATAAGAACCTATGCTTTCTAGTGGAATTGAATATACTTCTGACCTACCCAGTCTTTATCATACAGGTATGGTATCTCCCGGAGAGCTTAGTCTCTGTAGGAAGGCCAATTTGAGAATGGTTACGCTTCAGGTGGCCAGTACCTTCTTACGCTTCATTGGGGAGTTTAGGCCCTGACATTCATGTGTGGATCACAATATCAGACGTTGTGTTTAAGGGTCCCTGGATATACCAAAGAAAACCTATGAGAGAAGGGCAGTAGGGGTAATTCTGTGTGTTAAGTAATAGGGTCGTTTACCTACTCTTCCAGGGAAATCTCTGTCATTGGCCGGAGTATATCTATCATCAACACTACTGAAATATTATACTGCCTAAAAGCTTTAACTAATTTATCCTACAAAGTAGTAAAGGAGGTGCGTAGGACTAAACTGCTAGAGCTATAGCCAATGGTATGCCCTGTCGCCTTTGGGGTGGAATAAATGCTTCCTAGAGGGAAGAGAACACCTTAATACTTTATGTTGTTTATACTAAGTTGTCCGCAATAAAGGTGAAAACTAGTGCGAGTAGCTATCCAACTCTTGCTTAGAGCCATCCGGATTTGCCTGCAAACCCTTCCAAATGGGGGTGAGAAACTTATCAAAGGGTTTTTAAACTTGGTATTCAGTTTTATGCTTCATAGAGAGAGAGCAGAGACTCCACTTATATCAGTAGGTTTATTTTTCTGGATCATTGATCTGTTAACAAAGGTCCTTTAGAGGGCAGAGGTTAGTGAAACTAGAAAGGCAGAGGTTAGAAGTGTGAGTCAGCTGGTCTCTGAGGTCCCTATATTGATACCATCCCACAAAGCAGCCAGAGGGTGAGGAGAGAAGTCCCTAAACAGGCCAAAATCGACTCATATATCAGTAATAACTATTGTACAGTCAACCATTGCATTACAAGTTTAAACATTTCTATCATAATTTACGTGGCAGTATAGGCAAACTTATTTTACAGCCCTACCCCATAAAATAAAATTCAACCTGGGTAGAGGTCTGGTAAACAGGGTAAATTAAGATTACACGGAGGGGATGAAGAGCTATAGTGCTGTTTTGGGTACACAGTACGTCCCATGTGGCACAATCACGAATTATTGAGACTGAGTGGGGTCCAGCTGCCTGTGCTCTTTTTGCCTGTATGTCTCTCCCATGTTGACCTGTCAGCAGCAGCAACTTCTCCAGATGCCAAACACATTGTCAAACATAACCTGGGTGAGGGACGTCATGACAAAAGAACGAAACCAAACGTGTGTCTACGCCGCAAGGGCCAAGAAGTGCCCAGAATGGGTCCACTTTGTGAACTACACTCCTTCTGGTCTGCTAACAGGACAGACTTGATCAGAACTCGTTCTAAACCAGTATTGAGGGTGGAAAGTCTGGGAGGAAAACGTTAGAGTCAGTCTTAAGGAGAGTAATGGGGTACCAGTCAGCTCTAAGGACAAGTGGCAATACTACAGTGGATTATCTATATCCTATCCAACCAGATTAAACCCCTAAGCAGACACATTATTATGCATTGACTTTGTCTTGTTTACATCCTTCGCACTCTATAAGAGACATTCTAATCAAAAGAAGTGACTGGGGCTACATTAATACAAACTGTGTTTACTGATGCTAGGAGGAAACCTCTATCCCTAAATGGATTGAAGTTTGCTTCAGCTATGCAGGCCTCAGTCATCACCCAGTACTCCCCGCCCTTCACTTTCTAATTCTCTAAATCACCAGACCCCAGATACTTAACTGACTGTTAGACAGCTTAGGCTATTGAGGGTTCCAATTGTTCATGGAGGATTTAGTTGTTTTGCTTCTGCGAGGTCTCGCTCCGAGTTGTGATCTGGGAGAGAGCCTGGAGCCTGAAGGTCTAGTAGAGGTAACGCCGTCTCTGCCTCCGCACTGCAGGCCCATGCAGTGTGTACGTCCTCAGAAATACTGCGGTCCGGATCCTTATTTTCAGTGTCCATTTCTGCACATAAATCAGCGTCGGGAATGTCACTCAGAATCAAAAACCGGTTGTGGGCAAAATACGGACTAACATATTCTATTTCGGCTTCAGTAGATGCCGTGGAGGTTTGGGCCTGTATTTCAGAAGTGTTCTTCCTTTCCTGTGGATGGTCCCGTTTAGAATGTGGTGAGGTTGGCTGCCTTTTCCTGATTTTAGTGTTATGGGGTTCCAGTCCCACCTGGGGGGCGGGGGGAGAGAAGTATCAGGAGAGTCCACTTTACGCAGACGAGGGTGAGAATTATGTTCTGCCTAAGCAGAGGACAATGAACTTGGGCCGGCTGGCCACATATTCACAATGAAGGCCAAGGCTGAATCCGGAGATGAGAAGTGATGAGCAGCTCCATTCACCGATATTTGCAACGTTGCAGGGTACCTCAAGGTGAAGGGGATATTCAGTGCGTGAAACTTCCGATGGACTTCAGAGAAGGCTTTACATCGGGCGGCTAGCTCTCTTGAGTAATCCTGGAAGATCATAATCTTATGATCCTTCCAACGGAGTTGCCCCAGTTCCCTAGTCCTTGTCTGGATTGCTTCTTTGCAAAGTTCAGAATTCTAACTATGAATGGGCGAGGTCTTTCCCCCTGTGCCGGCCTGGGTTGCAACGAACGATGCGCCCGTTCCATCTTGATCTTTGTACCTTGTAGTAAGTGCAAAATCTCCGGTAGTGCTTGTTGCAAAAAAGGTAGCACCCTCCCACCCTCACAACCCTCCGGAAAACCAAGAAGGCGCAGATTATTGCAATGACTTCTGTTCTCTAAGTCGTCTACTTTGTCTTGTAGGAGCTGTATTTGGGCCGCCTGTTCTTTCATAATAGCAGAGTGATTCTGGAGTGCATCATCCTGTGCAGTAGCCTTTTGTTCTACTGCATCGACTTTCACATTGATCTGTTGTATAGAAAAGGCAGAATTGTTTGTTGCCAAAGTAAGTGTATCAATGCTGGCCATAATTGAAGCGAACATCTCTCTTATAGAGGGTTCTCCTCTCTCTGTTGATAAGTGCGCCATACTGCTTGACCTGCTATCGGAACTGCAGCTCCATTCGCTCGTAATTAGCTCAGTTGTAATCCACTTTGTCTCGGAGTCGACCAGTTAATAGCATATATCTTCGGATCTCTGGTAGTGAACTTTTCTCCTTGAAATTCCTCCAACGAAGATGTAAATTTAGGGTTCAAGGCTCTTAGGCGAGTGGAGCTGTGGAGTTAAGTCGTAATCTTGGTTGAGCGTTAGCCACGTTCCTCAACTCTAGATCTTTTAACAATTCCTCTAAATCAACTAAATCAATAAGATCCCTTTCAATATTTTTTCCAGTCCTAATAGCTTCTTGTAAATTCTCATTAAGTTCCCTGGAAGTCACCAAATAATCTGTGATTTGTCACTGGTCTGTTTCTTCTGAAATATTGCGTTCTTCTGTGTGTTCCCAATTTTCTTCCACTGGGAAACGCATTGTACCTTTGTTATTCTCCCAAAATAATTTAAGTTATAGGTTTCGTATTAGTTTTGAAAATGTCTAGTTTAATGTTAAACAAGTCCACTTTGAGTGAGGGCACAAATGATAAGTCTCTTGATTGCAACTTGGCTTGAATGTTCGTGAGTATATGACTTGATAAGTTAATCATTTGCTTTTCGGATTCCTCAGTATCTGTCTTAGTCCTTCATTTGTGTCCCTTCCCCCTTCCGCCTACGGCCCCTTCTTGAAACCCCAGGAATCTCTCAGTATGATTAGACATATACACTCAACTCAGAATCTCTGACTGCCCTGTAGCTGTAGTGATGTAATGTGGAATGTATGCGAATAATTTATTTATTTATTTATTTGTGAAATCAGTTTACGACCTTTGAGCCAGAGACTCGTTTCCAAAGGTACCTCGTCACATTAAAGACATACATAGAGTTTTAGGTTACATAGCATAGGTTTGCAAAACAATAGGCGTCCTATCAGAGGCGCCACGTCACACTGAGGTCAGACATAATACATTTAGGTTACAGGGTACAAGTAATTGAGAACAGGTGTTACACAAGTTGGTATCAAAAATTGAGCAATCAATAGGTATACAATGAAACAGCTGGCACTGGCCAGGTTAGATACAGGTACGGTGTACAGGGAAGCGGTGGTGGGGATGGCTAGGTGGGGAGCTGCCCAGTGGGCATTGTCATGAGAAGTTGAAGTGGAGGCTACTTTCAGAGACAGGAGCAGCTACAGGTAAAGAAGAGTTGGTTTCGAAGGGTGGTTTGAACTTGGAGATGGTGGTGGCATTGGTGATAGGGGCAGGAGAGTGGAAAAGCAGGATGGGGCTCTGTGGCGAAGGATCTCTGGCCTGACTGGTTCTTGATCTGGGGACCATTAAAATTGGCAGCAATTGAGATGACCGTGTTGCAATAGTGGGTGGGATCTGGTTGATGGATGCTGTAACCCCAGGGGGGGAGAGCCCGAGTAGGGTTTTTTTTGTGAGTAGGCAGGTTTGATATCGGAGCCGTTCATCCAGGGTAAGGAGTTTAGCCTCGTCATACAGCTGACAGGTGTGTGTGAGCCTGGGGGCACCAGTAATCAATCTGCAGGCTTTATTCAGTGTTAAATGAATTTTTTTGAGTGCCGTCGTGTCGGCAGCACCATAGACTGGTAGACCATAGTCTATAAGGGTCAAAACGGAGGACGTAACAATGAGCGGAGCGCATTTGGGGAAGGCAGGTTCTATGGGCGGAAGAGGTGCCAAGCTGTGTGTTAGTGGCGGATGTTGAGGCATCAATGTTGTTTGTGAAATGTGAGGGCAGAGTCGAAGGTAACCCAAGTATTTGTAGGAGCAGACTTGTTCCAGTGGTTGATTGGTACTAGGGAGGATATAGAGTGGGTGGTTGCTAGCTTTGTGTTTGGGGGGGAAAAGTAGCTTTGTTTTTTTAAGATTGATGACAGTCTGCGCCCTTAAACCAGGCTTCAGCACTATTGAAAGACTGCTGTAGGGTGTCCTGAAGGAGGCAGGATTGGGTGGGTGGAGAAAAAGGACAGCGTCATCTGCGCCGGGAGAATTTTGGGGGCATGCACTGGGCAGGGTGTTCAGATAGAGCTAGAGAAGAGGGGCCCAGGATGGAGCCTTGGGGGAACCCAAAGAGAATGGGATGGGTATCCAAGAGTATCCCATTGATTTTAACACACTGAGAACGAGTGGCTAGATAGCTTGTGCACCATGCTAGGGGGCCAGCCGAGAGACCAGTGTGGTAGAGAGCATTCAGCAGAAGAGGATGGGAGATGGTGTTGAATGCCTTTGAGAGGTCGATGAACACTGCACCAGCTAGGGAGCTGGTATCCAAGGAGGAGTGTAGGAAGTTGGAGAATTCAATTAGTGCAGTGCTTGGTGCTATGACCGGCACGAGGCCATGTTGCTCTGTGCATAGAGATGTTATGTAGCCATGATAATCAGTGATTTGAAGGACCACCACTTTCTCAGGGCTTTAGAGAGGGGGGTGGATGAGATTGGCCGGTGGTTGTTGGCCGATGACCTGTCGCCTTTATGAATGGGAGTGATTATGGCTGTTTTCCAAGCCGTGGGAAATTGTCCCAGGCAGAGCGAACAGTTAATTAGGCTGGTGGTGGGGCAGGACTCATCTAGCACCAGTCTGAGAGATACTGGGTCCAGTGAGTCACTGCTGGGACTGTTGCTATTCAAGCTTTGATTAGGATGGGTCTGGCTTCCCAGGCGGAAATCTTGGTGAGATGGAAGCAGGGATGCTGGAGGTCAGGGAGGTTGGGTTGGTGGGAGGGTCAAAGAAATTACTAGGGAGGACTGAGCTAAGGTCAGTGGCGGTGTTGAGCCAGTTAGCTATGGTGGCAGGCTCGGTGGTGGTGGTGCCATTACAGTGAGCTGGGATGGGGCGAGGACGTGATTTACTGTTTAGTTGTTTAATATTATCCCAGAAAGTCCAGGCTGGCCCAGGAGGAGGTGAGTGGGTGGCCTGGTAATGGTCGACCTTGGCTTTCCGGACGGGCCAAGAGCACTTATTCGGGCTGCATTGTAAGCCTACCTATCAGACAACCGACCCGTTTCAGTGGCAAGGTGCCAGAGGAGGTTATCACTTTCTTAAGTAATTGTAGAAGGGCAGAGGCTAACCCAGGGTGCATTTTGCTTTTGGACCGGATTTTGGAGAAGGGTGCAAAGAGATCCTGAGCCATGTTGAGGGTGTGTGAAGGCGAGGGCAGTGTCAATGTCGGTTGCATGATGAATAGGGGACCAGTTTGTCTGGAGTGAGGAATAGTTTAAGTTTTGCAGCCCACCAGGGCGGAGGCGCCTGCGGTGGGTGGTCTGGGCTTTGGGTTTGGGATTGGGGGCTGCCCATTGAAATAGGATAGGAGTGGTCACTTAGGGAGTCGGTGGGACCCTGGATGTTTGGATTTTTTGGGGTCGGTTGGTTATAATAACATCCAGAAGGGTGCTAGTTCTCTCTAGGGTTTATTCTTGTGGGCTGGGTGCGAGTTCGTCAGGTCTTTGGGCGGCAAATGAGTCTCTGATCGTGGAAGAGAGGTGCTGGAGCCAATTTAGCTAAGGTCCCCAACTAGGACTTGTTCCGCCTTATGGTGGAGGGAGGCCAGATAGTCAGTTAAAGATACCAGGGCCGGGTGCTGGTTCTTTGGGGAACGGAGGCTGTGGTGAGATAGAGGGCCCTAGAGGGGTCTGGCGTGGAGTTGAGGTAGAGCCTGGGCCCCATTTACAAGGTCAGGGTGGGGAGTGCAGTCCAAGACTGTGTCCCAGTGTAGATTGTAATAAAGCCCCCCCCCCACTTGCCTACTACTCCTCCCAGTATAAGGTATAGCCTGGGAGGGAGACAAATGAGTCAGGGGTGGCTTTGGACAGCCAGGTTTCAACCAGGGCTATGATGTCTGGTTGATGAGCCATAGCCCAGCACTGTAGGGCGTCAATTTTTTCAGCAGGCTGCAAATGTTCATGGAGGCTATTTGGAGACCAGTGGGCCGAGTGGGTGGGTGGGAGGGCAGGGCCTGGGTTGGGATGTATGTTCCCTGTCAGGAGTAGAAGGAGGAGAACTGCTCTGGTCAGAGGTGGCAGATGGGAGTTTGTGAAGGCGATAGGAAGAGAAAGGGGGTTTAAGTAGCACAGGGGGTGGGTAGGACAGCACAGGCAGAGAAGGCTTGTGTGATCAGATGCCCAAGGGAGCAGGGGAAGGTAAAGTCCGGGTGGGGGGTGAGGGGAGGATATGGAGGTGGGAGGAGGAAGGAGGGGAGGAGCAGAGTATAGGAGGAGGGAGGACAGGAGGGTAGGTAGGAGCACTGGCGTAGTGAGGCTGAGGGTTAACAGGGACAATAGGGTTGGTGGAAGGCAAAAGGAGGAGGAGGAGGAGAAGAGAGAGGCAGGTGGGCAGGAGGTGCACATGCATAGTTGGTAAGGGTGAGAGAGCTGAAGTGAAGAAAGATGGGGGAACTAGGATGATAGAGGGGAGATAGTAGTGAGAGGTCATTACTAAGTGTGGTTGCTGCTTTGGTACAGTGGCAGAGCTGGTGCCTGAGATGCACAGCGTATTAGGTTCAAGACTTGCCCAGGATAGCGGGAAGGACCCCAAACAATGGCTGTAGTGGCAGGTAGAGTTTGAAATCTTGTAGAAATAATAGACAGGTGTGCTAGCTGAGTGGTAGTACTGCTGACTAAGACAATGAGGGTGCAGGGTTCAAAGGCAGCAAAAGGAAAGTAAAACTTTATATTTTGGTAGGTTGGGGGGGTAAGAGACTAAAAAGGCCTAATAAGTAGGAATAAAATAGGTAGACAAAGTGGTTATGAAGTAGAGCTGCTGACTCTGACTGCAAAGGTCCTGGGTTTGAGCACAGCTTAGAACAGAGTGTAGAAAGTTTTTTTTTAATTCAGAGAAGGAGGGAGGGAGGAAGGGTTAAGAGTTTGAGAGTAGAGGAAGGAAAATAGATAGACAATGTGGTTAAGAGGTAGAGCTGCTGACTCTGACTGCAAGGGTTCTGGGTTTGAACACAGCTTAGGACAGAGTGTAGAAAGTTTTTTTAATTCAGAGAAGGGGGGAGGCAGGGTTAAGAGTTTGAAAGTAGAGGAAGGTGTTGTCCTGGTTCATTGGCTTAGTGGTTAGTCAGCAGCCTTTAGAATAAAGGGTACCAGGTTTGAGACTGCTGGGTGCTTAGTGGTCTGCTGGTGGGAGGAGTGAGGAATGTAGATAGCAGAAAGGATTCAAAGGGAACTGTGGGGACCTCTAGTGGGTAGGTTTACAATCAGTAGCTAGGAAGGGGTGGAGAATTGAGGAGGAGCTAGAGTGGAGAGTGCAGCAACCCCTTGTGGTTGGTGTCTATAAGCTGTAAATGGGAAAGTGGACACTTAGTAAAAAGCAGTGTAGGTCTTGTGATGTGACATGTGACCTGCCAGCAGCAATAAATGAAGTGCTGAGGGTGGTTGGGGCAGGTGGGAAGTGCTACACAACAGTCAGGCTGTAGTGCAGGACAGTTTACCTCTTACAGGCTCTGGCAATCCCGTGTTCAGGCTCCACTGCTGGAGCCGGAATGCTATAGTCAAGCAGCTGCCTCAAGATGGACTGTGTTCCATCTAGCTGTCAGATTCATTTTCTCCACTCAGACAACTAGATACCCTGAAGGGCTTTCCTCAGCAACTTCACTGCAAGTTTATTTCTTTCAAAAAAAAAGTTATAATTTTTACTATTTTGTCATGTCTCTGCCTCTAGTTAGTGTTTTTAGATATTTGGTGTTTTTTTGGGAGGAATCAACAAAGTCCAAGAGGGTAGCATCTTTCAGAAAGAGAGATGTGCAAGAACAAGGGGACAAAATTTGAAGATGGGGGGGACGGCTCGGGGCAATGTGAGGAAGTATTTTTTCACAGAGAGGGTGGTGGACGCATGGAACTGCCTTTCTGAGGAGGTTGTGGGATCTAAAACTGTAGGAGAATTCAAGAATGTATGGGACAGACATAAGGCAATTCTTGTGGGGTGCAGGAAGAAATAGGCTATTGGTTAACTAGGATCTGCAGCTTATCCAGTGGGTAGGGAAATGGGCAGACTAGGTGGGTCAAGTGGTCTTTATCTGCCCTCAAAGTCTATATTTTCTCGGTTCCTGATGGTCCAGGAGTGTAGCCAGAAATTTCCATTTTGTACACAGTCTCCAACAGTTACACCCCCATTAAAAAATGTACACATCCTTCGAAATGGCACCCCTTCCAAACAAGTCAGATTGTTGTCAGATGATTCCTCTACTCTCAAAGAGGTCATACATACATTAGACACTCCTCAGTGGCCTAAGTACTAACCCAACATACAGATTAGAATGATAATATTAACAGAGTGGCTTATGGTTTGTGACAGGCACTCAACAAAACTGTACACAAATGTGTACACTGAGTATGCCTGTCTACACCCTTGCTGATGGTCCCCTTTGCAAAAATGAAATATATATATTTTTTTGCAGTTACTTATTTTCTCCCCTGGAGTCCTCTGCCTGCATCTGACGTCCCCATGTAGAGGCGCTGAGTATGGAACCCCTCCCCATAACCCCATGATTTACCCTTACGTGGCAGAGGGTGGGGTGACTCAGCCACCGTCCGGATTAGCATTCAGGGAGGTGCCTTCTCGGGCCATCACGGAAAGGGACCATCATCATTCACACAGAGGACTCCGCTATTTTTCTGTATTTACTCTGTCCCTCTCAAGGTGCAGTGTGCAGTGGTGCCAGCAGTGGCTGCGCATACCCCTGCCACGCCCGCCTAGCGTCTGCCGCATTCTCACCTCCTACGTCCAGTGCTGACTTGCCACCTCCCAGTCTCCGCTAGGGTGGTAGGCAATTGCGAAACACTGCAAATCCCCTCCCGGAAGAGGAGAACAGATCCTAAGGGACCTCAATCCTTCTCTCCTACCACCAACCCTGGCGCCTATGTCGGTTCCCCGAACACGGCCGCCATATGCTTGCCAGAAATACATTTAAAATATATTATAATAATATTTACATATAGTGAAATATATTCCAATCTACTTGTTTTATAATATATTGTAATGTATTGGAAAATCAATATATTTCAATACATTTTAAATTTGTAAATACTCTATATTGCAGTGTACTGTAAATATGCATGTTATAGCCACTTCAGTATACTGTGTATATTGCATAATATATTGATTAAATTCTACATATATTGAAATAAGTATGGTAAATATATGTTATTATGTATATTGTCAATATATGTATAAATTATTTTTACATTTCAAATATGTTTCCTGTATTTAAAATATATATAATATACATGTGTAATAGATATTACTATAACTATTAACTTACCCAAACAAAAACAAAAGGAATTAGTTACGATTTACACATACCTCTATCTGTACAACTGGAGTTCCTCTTGTTAGTAATCATGAAGATATTTACATCAGAATTATTACAGTGCAGCTTTAACTCAAACATACAATTTATATATTTATAGTTACACATAGGCAGGGGCGTGCAAATCCCAGTGCGCCCTGTCCGGGGCAAGTAAAATTTCCCTGAAGGGCAAGTACAAAAAGAGAGCTAATTTCATTGTAACAAATAGGGGGGCAAGTGAATAATTCAGCTAGTCATGCCTGGGCAAGTCCTAAAAATATTGATTTGAACACCCCTGCACATAGGACTTACCTCACAAGTTCGTGTTTGCTAATGGCTCAGATTGGTATTTATACCACCCACTTTTGTTTCACTTTTAGGTCAGGATAAGATCCTACATGTACTTGCTTTATAACTTGTTCCTTTCTTTTCAGTCTGTAAGCTAATGTTGTAAATTCAAAATTATTGTAAAACTAGAAATTATCATGATTTTGGCTGATAAACTGTGTTTTTTGAAACATACAAATTAGTTATGCAAATATGCACATGGGACCAAACTGATCATTTACAAAACTACATGTAACATATATAAAAATATATCGTTAACATGTATAAATATATATATATATATATATATAATATATAGTTTCAGTATATGCTGAATATACTATAGTATTATATTTAATTGAGTCAATGTATTTCTGAATATAGTGACATATATTTTTGCATACTATGGTTAGAAATATATTGGGTGGGATATTCAGACTGCAGAGCTGAGGCAGGCATGACTAGGATGCACCAGGCGTTGTCTGGCTGATATTCAGTGGTGCTGCCCATGGCTCAGCACCATTGAATATAGCACAGTGGCCACCACATTGTACATGGCGCAGTAGCACTGTGCTGCCAGCGCAGGTAACAAGAGAGAGGAGCAGGGGAAAGCCAAGCTGAAGTGCAAGGCTAGAAGCATGAACCATGATATTCAGCGCTGTATATGCAAATGGACCATAATGCATGCAAGGCATGAATGGGGCTATTGCATATCATTATATTCATTTGCATGCAGGTGCGCCGATCCCTGGACTTGCGCCCTGCCAGGCTGCAGCCGTTGTGGACCGATGCCCCCTGCCCCTCGGCGGCAACACGCCCTAATGCCCAATCGCGGGCTATGAATTGTAGAATATCCCTGGTGGTCCAGTGGACCCTACCCCCTCGCCCAATCGTGGGCGTAATGAATGAAATGCAGTCCCTGGTGGTCCAGTGAACCCTACCCCCCGCACGATCGTGGGCATAATGAATGAACTGCAGTCCCTGGTGGTCCAGTAGACCTGCTCCCCAGCCCGATCGTGGGCTTTGTAGAACTGAAAGTATCCCTGATGGTCAAGTGGACCAAATCCAGCCCAATCGTGGGCATTGTAAATCTAAAAGTATGCCTGGTGGTCCAGTGGACTGAATCCAGCTCGATCGCAGGCTTTGTCAAAGAAAACTCCATGGTGGTCCAGCGGTACCCCCCCCATGCAGACCTGCCACCCACTCCCCCTGTCAGCGGTGGGCAGCGGCTCACCCACCAGAGCCGTCGTCAACTGACAAGCGTGCAATCTGACTGTATGCCCATTAGTCCCTGGCGGTAGGCCAGTAGATGCCGAACCGTGCTGAACAACACAGTCTCGATATGAATGGAATCATTCACATATCGCCGACTGTCCAGCCTGTCGATCTGCATGCCCGATATTGCGCTGGACCAATAGCTCCAATATGCTATCAAGCTGTCCAGTAAATGAGTAACGGCGGCTTGTGGGTAAGGGGCTGCATCCACTCACTGACGAGGGTGAACAGGGTGGCAGGTCTGCGTAGGGAAGAATGCCGCTAGTTCCATGAGACCTGCTGACAAAAGCAGCGATCGAGCTGAACCGTCCACTGAACCATCGAGTACTCAAATTACAATGCCTGCAATCGAGCTGAGGCAAAACCACTGGACCACAAGGAATGATTCCATGTCATTACGCCTGCGATTGGGTGAGAGTAAGGTCCACTGGACTACCAGGATATATTACATTTACAATGCCCGCGATCATGCGTGGGGGGGGGCGCCGCCCGGCCTGTGTTTCGGGAGGTCGGGTGGCCACCGCCAGCAGGTAGCTGCTGTGTTGCGCCCTGCAATATGGCAGCTCACCTGTGGGTGGCCAGTCCTTGCCCCAGTTTCCTTTAGGCGGATCTTTGTGCCCCTTTGTGCGGCGCAAGGTGGGTGTGTGCCTGCATATGCTCCGCACATCCTGGGCTGAATTTCGGGATGTGCAGAATATGCATGGGCACGCCCCTGCACTTGTGCCGCGTACATTACTGGTGCGCCCTGGCGCATCGGATTTGTGCAGTGCAACATCCCCTTTTGAATATCGTGCTGGGGCACATCAGTGGGTTGCACATGAATATCCCACCCATTATGTCAGTATATTTAAAAATATATTTCATAATATATCATATAATTTATTACATTGGGACAATATTGCAATATATTCCATTTTTGTAACTCTTTTGTGGTTCCCAGGAACCAAGGTCTTCTCAGTTTTATTTCTGTTTTAGCAGTTTCTAACCGCTATTTAACACAATGAATTTAACTTAAAGATTGTAATTTATATTTATTTTTGGAGCGATTTCCCTATTTTGCTCTTAGTTCCTTTTCTCTCAGTAACTGACCACATTTTTACAAATATAAGAAGTTTTATTTAATCACAGTTCCTTTTCTCTTTGGGGAACCGACTGTAATTTGTATTTTTTCCCTTTCCTGGCATTTTCTTTTAGTCTGCTGACAACTGGCATGTTGTAAGACCAAAAAAAGAGGACAGGACCTATAGGTTTTAAAAAACTGTTTACAGTGTTTCCAAATCTTTGCCAAGGCTGATTGCCACAATTTGTGTTTGGAGTGCCGGGGTCCTAGTCATATTTTTTCTAATTGTGAGAAAAGATTAGACATGTGCAAAAGATTCTTCAGATCCTAAAACTACTGATCTGAGCTCTGAGCACAGTAAGCACAAAAAACCCACTGAGCAGGCTTCAGTGTCTGTACCTGCTGAAACAAATGATGAAGCAAAACATGTTGCTGTGCCTCCTACTGAAGAAGCAAAGAGCTCCCAGCAGACACAAATGAAATGCCCGCTGCTGAGGATATTGCTAAAAGCCCTGCAGTCATTTAAGACCATCCAGACTGCAGGTCTATCCTGGGTTCACTGGTACCATTCCACCACACGGTCCCCAAAAAAAATGTTGCTGTGCCTCCTGCTGAAGGAACAAAAGAGCTCCCTGCAGACAAACACAAAATGCCATCTGCTGAGGACATTAGTAAAGCCCTGCAGATCATTCAGGCCATCCAGAATGCAGGTCTATCCTGGGTTCACCGGTTCCAATCCCACTACCAGTTCCCACAGACCAGGGTCATGAAGTTTATTTTGAGGAGGACTGAGGTATTCCCTGAGCAAGATTTTGGTACCCCTTGTTGTGGACAGGATGATTTTTCTTCCTATTTTACTTTTGTCAGACAAATGGCTGACACTTTAGGCGTCCCCTCTCAAGAGTCTATGAAAGATGAGGAAGAGGCAGAAATTCTGGATATAATGGGTCTGGTTCCCTCTAAGAGATCGTTCCTCCCTGTCCGCGATTCTCTTAAGAACACCACCCTAAAAATTCTACAAACACCCTCTGCCCCTGGGTTGGAAAAAATCAAGTTGATAGGTCTGCTGCTGAGATTCATATTCTCACCCAGACCATGAGGGCATGGCATGGGCTGCTGTCTGTGATAAAGCTAAAGTCCCTTTCTCATCTCAGCCCCCTGATAAAGATTTGAGGAAAATTGACACCATGGGGAAGAAGGGTTACTTAGCCTCCTCCCTTCACCTTAGACCGGCAGCTTATATGACATATGCTTTACAATATCAGAAGGCCCTTTGGAACTCTGTCCTGGCAATAACTGACGGAGTGCCAGGTGGTGTGACAGATGGTCGGGCTGACACTGCCAGGACGACATTGGACACCACAAAATATCAATTTCACATGACTGTGGATGCAGATGACACTGTATCCAGGTCGTTGGCCCTATTAGTGTCTTTGAGGAGGTTTGCCTGGCTCAGAACAACCAGTCTTACCAAAGACACACAACTAAAGGCCACTTATTTTCTTTGTGAAAGTAATCACCTTTTTGGTGACAAGACTGAGGCATACATGAAAAAGGAAGAAGAGTACAAAACCACCTATTGAAGCAACTCTACAAGAGAAAGAATTTCCACTTCTTTTACCATGGGAAGGGGAGGTAGGGGTAGGGAGTATTACCCCAGAGCTTATGCCCCAGTCTCCATGCCTCTAGATTATATTCAGGCTAGAGGTTACTACAGGGGCAGGGGTAGGAGGTCTTCTAGGCAGGCTGATTCAACCCTAGCATCCAGACCTCAGTTCAAGCATTTTCCTAAACTTCAGGGCTGCAGAATTTTTCCAGCTTTCAACCCCTGCAGAGACAATTCTGCTGGAACTGAAGGTAAAAAAACTTCTGTAAGCCAGAGCAATAGACCCAGTCCCTCTGTCCCAAAGGGGAAAAGGCATATACTCCAGATACTTCCTGACCAAGAAGAAGAATGGGGAATGGTGGCCAATCCTAGACCTCAGATCCCTGAACAAACACTTGGGAAAGCTCAAGTTCAAAATTGTAACCCTTGCCATTGTTATCCCTTCTCTAAGGAAAGGAAACTGGCTGGCATCTCTGGACCTAAAAGATGCCTACTTTTCACATCCTAACCAGACCTTGCCACAGAAAATACCTAAGGTTCACTCTTCCCTCAGGGCACCACCAGTTTTCAGCACTCCCCTTCAGGTCTCTTTTCTGCCCCAAGAGCATTCACAAAATGCCTAGCTGTGGTGGCAGCCTATCTCAGGAGGCATAGAATCGTAGTATTCCCTCACCTGGACAGCTGGCTAGTCATAGGGGAATCATACCAACATGTAAAGGACTATATCAGGGTTACCCAAAGTACCCTGGAGTTTCTAGGCTTCCTTGTCAATACTCTGAACTGGTTCCCTCTGAGACTTCTGTCACTGGAATTTATTGGAGCAGAACTGGATGCTGTCCAGGGCAAGGCATTCCTCCTCAAGAGAGGGTAAACAACTTACTGACCCTGGCAAACTCCTTTGCCTTGGGTCAGCCCAGGGTGGCAAGGCAGTTCCTAGCATTGCTGGGAGACATGACATCAACTACTGCAGTAGTCTCAGGTGCCGGGTTTCAGATGAGGGATATTCAGTACCACTTGAGATCCGATAAGTCCCAAAAGAAGGGATCTCATTTCAGAGCTTGTGCCAGTTATGAAAAGTCTGCTACTGGCTCTGCAGTGGTGGAAAGACAGGGACAACCTCAGGCAGGGCATCCCTTTTCAGCAACAGCACCACACTGTGGTTCTAACAACAGATGCCTCCCTTCTAGGGTGAGGGGCACACACAGATGACCTTACAATCAGTGGAACTTTGTCCCCTCAGGAATCTAAATTACATATCAACCTCTTAGAGTTGAGAGCAGTTCTTCTTGCTGTAAAGGCCTTTGTTCCTCAATTGAGGAGTCAGTCAGTCCAGGTCAGGACAGACAACACAACCACCATGTGGTATATCAGCAAGCAAGGGGTTGCAAGATCCTCCAGGCTGTGCACAGGAAATCTGGTCCCTAACATATTCCTTGGAGGTGCATCTGTCTGTCATTCATCTTCCAGGGAAGGACAATACACTGGCAGATTCACTCTACAGGATCATCACAAATGGGCCTTAAACAAGCAAGTATTGGACACAGTTTCAGATGTTCAGAACTAGATCTTTTGCCTCAAAAGAAACCATCAGCTTCTTCTTTATTGCTGAGCCCCCTAATTGGGCACATTGCCCATGTAAGGTGTTAGCCATGGATTGGACAGGAAATTCCTGTATGAGGTTTCCTCCATTTCCACTGCTGTTGAGGAGTCCTTCTCAAACTCAGAGTCCGTCTGCAACAGTGATTCTGGTTGCTCCAAACTGGGCGAGGCAGCCATGGCACCCTCCACTCACCCTGTCCAGCAAGCAACCCATCCAGCTTCCCGGAGATACAATCTCCTAACAGCCGTTCAGGGTCCGATAGTATTCCCAAACCTCAAAGTTCCTTCACCTGAGGGCTGGTGTGGGAGTTAGAATTTTCTGAATTTAAACTGTCAGAAGAGGTCCTTAAGGTCCTGAAAGTTTCAGGAAACATTAAACCAGAAATACTTATGCTTCAAAATGGAAAGATTTTCCATCTGGTGCGAAGTCTAACACGTCAGTCCTCTAAAGGCAACCTTACCTACATTGCTTGACTACCTGGTGCACCTACAGGCCTTAGGCCTGAGGCCTGCAGCCCTCAGGGTTTATTTAGCTGCAGTATCTGCTTACTTGACTGCAGGTGCTCAGAGAACAAAAGCTTCACACCCTATTTTTAGAAAGTTTTTCAAAGGCTTGGCACATCTGTTTCCTCCTGTTAGGGAACCAGTCCCTCCTTAAAACCTGAATTTGTGCATAGCCAAACTCATGGAACCTCCCTTTGAGCCAATGGCTACGGCTGATCTGAAATGTGACACCTAGAAAACTGTTTTCCTGGTGACAGTTACTTCAGCAAGAAGAGTGTGAGCACCAAGTTCTCAGCAGTGATCCTAATTACATTATCTTCCATAAGGACAAGGTGATCCTTAGGACCAACAGGACATTTCGTCCCAAGGTGGTAGCTGAGTTTCATTTGAAACAATCCATTGCATATTGCATCACCTTACAGCATCCCCCATTCATTGCCATCTGGGTTACGTCCATCTCATTTATTTATCAAGTCTAGGATTACAAATACCTTTGAGCCTTGGTGGGGGCTGGGACTCTGAACCCCTTGCAAGGTTCAAGTCTTCCAGGAGTGGGCAGGGTCCCTTGCTGAGTGGACCCTGCTAAGACTTCGGGATAGAAACATACAAATATCGGCATAAGACAGCAGGAGCCTACTTACCCCCATAGGCTGTGATGCACATGTGACCAGATGTTTGAATCTGATCTGCCTAGGTCCTCTTCCTTGCCACAGTGCTCCAGTTCTTTAATGTGCATCTAGAGGCTACAAGCACACAGCCTAGCTCCACAGCTAACCTCATGAGGTAAGGTTTAAACAACCTCAAGCTATGTTTGCTACCTCTTTCAGCAGGGCTTGGTTACTGTTAGCAGTGGCCACTCTGCGATGTATAATTATTACACACGTTTAAACATAATTAACGAAGAAAACTTGATAGTCCTTACATAAGGATTAAGGATAATTGCTAAAGGAAAGCATTGTTAAATGCAATTCCAGCTTAACTACATTATCATATCCTAAGCTTGCACTGTTTGTACTTAGTCCCCATAATGGTGGCGCTCAGCTTTAAGATGACTAGTTTCCATGTTCAGATCCTGCTCTTAACAAACAAGTACATTTCTAAATGACATGACTAGCTATTACTGATATATTTAAGCACTCAACTCACAGTGCAGCAGTCACTGGTGCAGGTAGGACTCAGGTTAGGGCCAGCAATCGTCCATCTGCGTCAGGATGCAGGTAGATAAACAAGAAAATGCTACTTCAGGAGGCATTTTTGCTTCTCTTCCAAACGGGAAAGGCTTTTTAAAAATCGTGCCTTGAAACAACCCCCCCCACAGACTTGGAACCAATATCTCCCTTTTTCTGAGGGGGCTAGGACTCTAAACCCCTTGCGAACGGTTCAAGTCTTCCAGGAGTGGGCAGGATCCCCTTGCGAGTGGACCCTGCTAAGACTTCAGGATAGAAACATACAAATACGGCATAAGCCAGCAGGAGCCTGCTTACCATGAGTGCTACTACTTTTCATAAGGAGGTCACCAATAGCAGTCCCTCTCCAATCTGCCATTGCCCGGTTTATTAGTAAACCCTGATGTTGCAAGATGGAAGGTGCACAAACTGCGCTGGCACGCTGGCAACCGAAACCATGTGGTGATGCTCCATTACCAGCCTAGCAAGACCATGATTCCTAATGGCCATCTTATACTCCTCCTCGCATCAGAGCAAGATTATTCCCAGACCACGTCATGCCCGCCACCTTGCGCATGGCATGCCCAACTAAGTCATGCATGCGTGCAACCCCTCATGACATCACAGCCACCGTCTTACAAATGGCACAAGATGCCACTTTCACTCGCAGTGGCAGGAGATCAAAACAAGATATTGAGACACACAGGTGTCCCATAAATAAGCTGCATTATAGGCATAATAGCAGCCTAACAAACGCAGCTCCCTAGTGACAAACAGCACTCACAGTAGTGAGCAAACCCTACTGTAATCAGGACACAGCACTGTTATTAATGCAAACTGCATCCCTTAAAGGCACAGCACATCTATGCAAGCCATCCAAACCATGCATGGCATATGGCCTTCCTCTGAGACCCTATGAGCACTACCATGACAACTTCAGCCAGTGCTGTGTGCAAGCTCGAACCGCCCACACACTATATAGGTATATATACACCTACAGTAAAAAATATAGTGCGAGATCTCCTAAATCTACTGTGTTTAAGAGAAAATACACTGGAAACAAACAGGTATGTCTAGAGTAGAGGAGCAAGAAACATTTGGCCTTATGGCTGGTCTAGTATATGATGTTACATAGCTGGCAAGCATGTGGGGTTGAGCAGGGGCAAGTACTGCACCCCTATAGCACCTTCTGCTCTTTCCCTCCTCAGGCTGTTTAATTTTTTCTCCTGTTGTCAGGGACTAGATCATCTCTTCATTGTCCTCAATTCGGCTATGCCTCTGGCTCCCCAAGCATCCTAGGCATTTTAAACATGGTGCCTATTCCCACTACACTTCCCGATAGCTACTGTTTCCATATTAACTTATGATGTGGTACAAGCTGCTGGCTAAAAGGCTGAGCCTCTTCCGAGCAGCTCAGACTCTCCTTACGTGGGCAGGGTCCCCTTACGAGCGGACCCTGCTGAAGCATAGGGTGATAGGCAGCTATCCACTCAGTATATGCCATAGAGAATCTGTTGAATAACTTAGAAATGCTCCAGGAGGCAAAGAAATGCCCCCTCACCTGCAAGACTCCAAAGGGCTTCTGCCTAACGATGCTGATCCCTTTAAGCCGACCGCTCTCCTCCAGTCTCGGCCATATCACTCCAGCGTTTCTGCGATCATGCTGAGTCAGACTTTCTCCTCCTCACCCAAGCAAACTCCTCGACCATCTTCTCCCCTGCCCTCAGATTGCCTCCACCATTTTTTCTCCTGGCTAGCCCCTCAGGCTACTCCTTCCCTAGCCCCTCGCTGTGCGCTCCTGCGTATGCCCGAGCATTACTACAAGCATGCGCGAGTGAACGTGCATCCGCAGTGGCTCACTGTCCTCCATCTCAGATCAGCAAAACTGCATCTAAACTCCCAGAGGCAATGTAGTATATTGGCTAAGGCTCTGAGTTATGAACCTGGAGCCCAGGGTTTGAATTACACATCCCCTAATGAATCTGGTAAAAAAAAAAAATTTACATACAATGCTGCCAATACAACCACTGTGGTGACTTAATGAACGCTAGGGGCTAAACCCCCAAGTACTCACTTGCGTTCCTCAGACCCAGTCATATGGGCACTGCAGCTCAGTAGCACGCTAGATGTGCACTTACTTACTTGATATGGAAAGGCAGTTCAATCCTGCCAAGGGACTTCTACTACCACATTTATTATGATAGACCATAATTCTGCCTTTATCAAGATGCCACACTGAGACCCCTGCATCGCACCTCCAACCCTTACAGTCAGCTATGGCATAAGGCACTCACTCGGACACCGAGCAGCCGGCATCTGAACTATGTCCTGCTGCAGGACTATTTGCATATATATATTTGCCCAAGCACCCTATATGGCCCGAACTACTGATCCCACTCTATTCCCCCCCTCCCAGGACCAGGAAGGGCATTTTATGCTATATGCCTCCCTCCCATATACAAATCCCACAATGGGATGCACAAAGGGATCCATTTGGTGGTACTAATTTGGGTACAGTTTGTGTGCTAAACACAGCACATTCAGCAACAGGCAGCTCTGTTCACACCCTTGTGTTGTCCAGAATGATGAGATGACTCCTTATTCACGCCAGTGTCTCGAGCATTCTGCCTGAACAATCAAGAAACAAAAAAAAAGGGACGGAAATGTTAAATCAGTCCCAGCAGATCACCTAGTGGCACTCTTGACTGGGAGAGCCAGGATACTAGTCACTTGAAGGTTGAAGTCTGGGACTTGCTACTCAGACTCCTACCCAATCCTGACGCAACAGTCCAGCACTAGGGGTGAATACATCAGGATAAGATGGTGAACTGCGTGTCCCTTCTACTCTTCTTTGATAGCAATCCAGGTCGAAATGAAAGACTGTATGATACCCCATCAAAGAGACTGGGAGTTATACCTTACAACGCAACAACAACAGTAGGTGCACTCAGGAGCAAGTACTGCACCATATGCTTCTGGGTAGAAAGCGCTACATTATTTTGTTCCTCTACCAACTAGGTACAACACCACACTCGCTATCTCAAATACTTAAATATAAAATTTACTATCTTCAGTGTTCAGACGTATAGACTTGCACCTTGCAGGGCACAGCAGCCATCATATACCCTTCACAGTTACGGACAGTATCACTAGTGCACATAATTGCAACACATAGATAGTGCAATACTAAATCCATGCAACCATATTTAAACAGGCTACGCCAGTATCAAGAAACAGCCCTCTCCCACTGCCAGCAGATCCCTGTTCTTCCACTTTCCTCCATCAGCTTCGTCACAGGACGTGGTTAGGGCAGCTAACAATTCCGATCTTTTATGGGTTCATTCGGCTCACAATGGCCTAAAAGACCATCTACGAGGAGTTACATCCCGCAACTCTTCAAGGGCAGCAAACTGCAATATCCTACAACCTGACAAACCAGATTTAATAAATGGCAAATTTACAGTACTTGAAGAGTCAGTGATCGGCTTCCACCACAGTATGAAGCGCTCTTACAAATACATACAAACAATACTATCAGTAATTTTCAATACATTAGGTGTGCCAGAAACACACTTTACGTTTGGTTATGGACTACAATAATTACTCTTACACTCTGTGCTACGGCAAATAGCCAAAGTAGGGTCGCGTTTACAAACAGGACGCAGGTGATAGTCCATATATCATTCATCTCCAACTCGAGACAGCCTGATATTTTACAGTATTGTGCACCCTTCCACACCCTGGTGTCGCTATCTAAGCCATCCAATCTTATGACAGAATTCAAGCGAATGGACTTGGGGCTACCTCAGTCCTTGCCTACCAGAGGGATGTGCACCGAAAGCAAGTCGCAATACTACATCCTTTAAACAAACAGAATGACTTGGGTTTCTCCTAAAGGGACAGTATTTTTCAATGTAGCTTGTTAACTAGCAGCGTAGTTAACGTACTGTAAAACTGATTTCCGATGCTGGATACAAAAACAAACAAATAAATAAATAAATAAAAACAATGAGCTACTATAGTTGGAACATTTAAACTGCTAACTTTGCAACAAGGCTGTTCATTCCAAATCATGATTTACACCCTCAGCCTTCAGACTTCTAAACAGAAAAATCTAGTATGACCCAAGCAGGTCCAGCCCCTATCTCCCTTGGGTTCACCAGTACGTTCTTGAGCTACACATCTAATCTGTCACAAACCCACTCTGCAGGTCAGGCCCTCTGCTCCCACAGTGCCAACCTCTGAGCACAGTATTTTCAAATGAAAGATTTACTTAAATAGATAAAAAAAAATGGAAAATGTAAACACAGAACACTATATCACAAAGCATACAATCACTTACAAGAAAACAAGGAAAAGTACAAACAAACTCCTACCAACATACAGGTAGACTTTTTCTATCTAATGTGTACTTCTACACAGTGCTTAAGTTAGGGGTGTTTCTTCAGAGTCCAACAGGAATGTCTCAGATGAAACACAGAATACAATTTAAAATGCTGTGTTTCAGCCCCTTCCATGATATCATCCAGCTCCCCCTTTCAAAATATATATATATAAAAAATATACAAAACAGGATGTCCTATCAGAAGGTATATTAAATACTGCGACTTCAGCAAAAAAAACAAATTTTCTCAACTTATGACAGTCTTTAAATTAAGCATTTTTCTTTGATCTTGAGCATTTCCTGCTAGCTCCCCACAATCCCGTATACCATTTTTATGGGGATTCTAACAAATATTTGGGGCAAGCTGCGGTGAAATTGGCAAAATATCAAGTACACCCAATCTACCCGAATGGGTGCAATGTGTGGCAAGCCCCAGCAAGGGTTACAGGCAGAACTTCACGCAAGCCAGACTTTCCCTTTGGAAATCAGGCACTATGTAGAAACTGCAGAAAGCTGAACACTAGGGCTCACTGGCTCAGCAAACAAGGAATCTCCCCAGGAGAATGGCCTCTTCACCCTACAATCTTACATCACCTAAAAAGTGATGGGGAATGTTGGAAATTGATCAGATGGCAACAACACAACAAAGAACAATCTCACCTCATGAGCAGAGATAAACAGAGATGAACAGGGCCTCAATAGAGGACATTTGCGCTGCCACTACCTGACTGGTCATCATACATACCTTTACCAGGCACTATAGACTTAATGTAACTAATATTGAAAAACCCTCATTTGCCAGTAAGGTGCTTCCACACCACGGGAAACCACAGCTGTCATGTCATCCAGTCCCACCTGTTGACTGTTCACTGCTTCTTACTACCCAGATGGTAATGAATGGGGGATGCTGTAAGGTGATGCAATATGCAATGGTAGTTTACTCACCTGGTAAAGGTGATTGCATGAGCATCACCTTACAGCATCCCCAGACCCACCTCAGCATATTGGATGACGAAACAGCTACTGATTTACTGGCTCAACACCCCGCATGCTGTACGGGCTGGAATACCCTGGGATGTAATGAATAGGAAATTAATATATTCTCATCTGCAACATCTGACTCAATTCCCTGAGTTCAGCTGCCTCACATTATACATAACTTTCACACATTAACAATATTTACCATAGTACTCTCTAGGAACCTACAGCTTTGGAAGACTCAAACTGGAGCACTGTGGCAAGGAAGAGGACCTAGGCACATCAGATTTCGAAACATCTGGTCACATGTGCAACACTAGCCTATGAGATGGACGTAACCCAGATGGTAATGAATGGGGGATGCTGTAAGTTGATGCTCATGCAATCACCTTTACCAGGTGAGTAAACTACCATTACCCTTCCTGTATTTTTCACAGTCAAGTCCAGTTCAAAGGAATTGAAACTTAATAGTCTGGATGTAAAGAGTTCTCTCAGCAACCACATCAGTCGTACTAAGGACCTCAGAGATTCCCGCTCACAACTGTTTATCACCTATGGTAAGATTGGAAAAGGCAGACCTGCCTCAAATAGGTCAGTTGCATGCTGGATAGTATCCTGCATCCAGTTCTGTTACAGTAAGGGAGAGAAACAGCCACCACAGAGCTTCAGGGCACATTCCGTTTGTGAAACTGCTGCCTCTGTGGCAGCTGCAAGGGAGATTCCCTTGCTGGAAATCTGTAAAGTTGCTGCCTGGAGTGTAGTTCACACCTTCAAAAAGCACTGTTGCCTGGACGTCCAGTCCAGAAATGATGCAAGGTTTGGCACTGCAGTATTGCAGAACCTTTTTCCTAAGTAGGTTATGTACCCTTCTCCCAAGGCACTGCTTGGTAGTCTGTATATGTCTAGTCATACTGAGAAATTCCTGGGGTTTGTAAAAAATTACTTACCACTGTAATATTATTTCTTACAAGAGATCTCCCAGTATGATTAGACCTCCCACCCTACCTCCCCTAACATAACCTGGATCAGGTTCATCAATACTTTCATAGGGTTCTTAATGTTGCCATTAATCATTGGCTTAATTTGTTGTTTTTAATGCACACAGAGATGACTAGGGGGTCCTAGCTGTCCATTTGTATTGCTTTTATCCTGTTGTAGGCCCGTCCTCTTCACCAGGGGATGGCTATTATTGTTTCTATTGTTGTTTGGGTTAGAATTACTTAATTCGGATAGTCTAGTATTTTCTCAGCTACAAAAATGAATCTGACTGTTAGGTGGAACACAGTCCACCTAGAGGCAGCAGTTTGAATGTAGCATTCTAGTTCCATTATTTGAATACATTCTACATTACATCACTACAGTTCCAGGGCAGTCAGAGATTCTGGGCTGACTGCATATGTCTAAACACACTGGGAGATCCCTTGGAAAAATAGTATTACTGTGGTAAGCAATTTTTCTTTGTTTTCTGTATTCAGGTTTGTTGCTTTTGGTAGTTGTTTTGGTCTTTTTTTCCCCCTAAAAAGTCACAGTGGCATTGCTTGATGTTGCCATTCGTTGTGAGTCTTGTAAAATGTGAATATCAGAGTGAATCCTCTCTGTTATGTCATGATTGGTTTCTATTGAATTTGTTGTTTGGGGTCATCGCCATCACGGGACCTGACTCTCATTGTATCTCTAGTAGCTGCTCCCATGGGTCGGTCTCACATAAAGACTTGTTGATTAGGAACATCAGTCTCATGCCTTGAAGGTTTATGGAATATTCTCGCAATAATTTCTGTTTCAATATTTGTTACTTTTTTTTTTGTAGATTTTTTCAAACCTCAAATACTCTGGATTTTCTTTATACAGTATTGGGTTACTTGAATTTGAATAGTTTTAAAAGTTACATCAATTTGGGGGAATTTGCTGTTCTCTTTCTTGAGTAGAATATTGATTAGATTGTTGCTGCACTTTTAAAGAGCTGCTGACGCCTCAAAGAAAACTTTCAAAACATAATATTTTGGTACAATTTAGCTTGCATGCCATATACTGTATATTCTATAGGTGGCTTCACTCCATTACTTATTACTGAGGAAATTTGCTTGAATACATGATCTTTATCCCTTAGATTTCAGGATCTGCCTCTGTAGCTTGCTCCCTACTTCAAGTCATAATCTTCTGTTGTGACATCACAGTCTGTTGCCATGGGAGTACCTGTGATGTCAAAAGCAGGGCATTATGATACCAGGTAGGGAGAAAGCAACAAGAATAGATCAAAACAAAATGGTTATATTAAATGCATACTAAAAATAGAAAATAGAGTTAAAAATCTTCGTTTCGACCTTAGGTCTTCTTCAGAAAATATCTAAAGAGAAAAAAAACAAGTTAGTGTAGAGGAGAGGTAAAATGAAAGAGAGATATATGTGGAGAAAGAAGAAAAGGAGGCTTAGGGAGAAGAAGTGATAAATGGTAAGATTAAGAGAGAATCTGTGAAACAAAAAGGCGATGATGGGAAAGAAAGCATAATGGGAGTGAAAGAGCTGGGGAAGTTCCCAGGGGGGACTAATTAACAGGGCCTAGTAAGAAGGCTGAAAGGTGACAAATGTGGGGGAAGGAGACAGAAATGGAGACTTATGGTGAAAATGAAAAATAAATTAAATGAGTACAAAAACAAATAGACTTGAGGGGAAAAAAAGGGATGGCTGAAAGATGTTAGTGGAAAATAAGTCTATCATTTAAACCAGAGGGCTGCTGGGAGCCAAGGCGGATGATCAGCTTGGCTTCCATGTTTTTTCTATGGTCAGGATCCCAGAAGCCCTGCTGAAGGACACAAACAGAAAGGTCATTGACATTGTGGTCCCTGGAGATAAAGTGGGATACAATGGGTTTAGCAGTTTCACCATTCCTGTTCTGCTCTGTAATGTTCCTGAAACGGTCAGCAAGATGTCTACCAGTTTCTCTGATGTAAATAGCTGTACACTTCCTGCAAAGAATACAATACACCACATTAGTGGAGTGCATGAGAACTCCTTGGTGATGTGAAAGACACCTGTAGGCCCCGAATCTCAGTCACACTGGAAATAAATTTGCAGGTGTAGCGAGGTCCTGTTGCAAGGTTTGGTACCTGGGAGGAGGAACTGTTAGGAGTAGCTAGGCTGCTTTTAACCAGGAGATTCCGCAGGATTTAGGTGGCCAGCGGTGGGAGGCAATAGGTGGTTCTGTAAAGGAAGCACCAATGTTAGGGTCAGTTTGCAGAATGGGAAAGTTACTATGATGATCTGGAGGAGAAGTGTGCTCTGATAGAAAGGAAGAACTAGTGGAATTGCCGTTGTTCTTGTGTGACAGTATCCTTCCTCAAGTGGGGGTCAAGGTTACGGGCATGTTACTGACCCAGGAGAGTGCTCTGTCCACTGTGTGTTTTTACGGTATCCCCTGTTGATAAAAAAACTATGCATTATTTGGGTCTGCTCAGCAAAATCATCCTCTTAACTGCATAACCTGCGAAGTCTAAGAAACTGTGAATAAGGCAGGCCATTCTTGACATGTTTAGGATGGAAGGAGCTGTGGAGGAGGAAATTGTGAGAGTCAGTGGGTTTGTAATAGACTGATGTCTTCAGACCAGTGTTCTGGACTGACAGCTGGATATCCAGAAAAGGCAGTGTAGAGGAGGATACTTCAACAGTGTATTGAAGAGAAGGATGGGCCGTGGTAAACTTGTTAAGGAAGACTTGGAGGGTCTCCCTGGAGCAGGAGGTGGCCCCCACACAGTCATCAATGTAGCGTTTGTAGAGTTCAGGCACAGTCCCTGTGAATGAGAGAAAAAACGTTCCTCCACCCAACCCACAAACAGATTAGCAAAGCTGGGACCCATCTTTGTACCCATGGCAACTCCACTGACCATAGATCAGCTGTTCAGGAACAAAGATCCCATTTTCATGCAGATAGAAACATAGAAACATAGAAGTTGATGGCAAATAAGAACCACAAGGCCCATCTAGTCTGCCCATTTCTTTTTCTACCTTACGAATATGCCATTGGCCTTTGCTCTGTCAATGGCCTATCTATTCATACTCATCTGTATTGCTTCCTTATGCCAATCCCATGCCTGTTTGAAGCCCTGCACTGTATTCATATCCACCACTCCTGAGGAAGGCCATTCCATGCATCCACCACCCTTTCTGTGAAAAAGAACTTCCTCACATTACCCCTTAATTGGCCTCCCTCTAATCTCATGCTGTGTCCTTTTGTCATGCTATTTTTCTTATATTGAAACATGTTAGGCTCTTTCACCTAGTTAATGCTCTTAAGGTGTTTGAATGTTTTGATCATATCACCTCTCTCCTTCCTTTGCTCTAGGGTATGCATATTGAGCTCCGTAAATCTGTCCTCATATGTTTTCTGATGCAGTCCCTGCACCATTTTGGTTGCCCTCCTCTGGACTGCCTCAATTTGGTTAATGTCCTTGTGAAGGTGTAGCCTCCAGTACTGCACGCAGTACTCCAGATGGTGCCTAACCAGTGTCTTGTAAAAAGGGATTATTACCTCCCTCTTCTGACATGTGATACCCCTACTAATACACCCCAACATCCCCCTAGCCTTACCTACTGCTTTCGTGGTTTGCTTGGATGATTTCAGGTCATCGGTGATGATGATGCCCAAGTTTCTTTCTTCCCTTGTGACTGCCAGCAACTCCTCTCCCAACCTATTGGTGGCTTCAGGAAGAAGAAACTGAGCAACAAAATAGTGCGGGGACTGCATCAAGAAAACATATGAGGGACAGATTCACAGACTCATTATGTGATGGTCGGAAGAGTGGCACTGGTTTATGTTAGGCAGTAAGATCATGCATAGGCATCTCTTCCCTATACACATGATCTTAGCACTCTTTGCTTAACCCAGTTGCCACTCTTCTGACCATTTTGCTAGTTTATCCAGATTTCTTCTCATTCTGCCCACCCCATCTGGATCATCTACTCTGTTGCAGAACTTGTTGTCATCTGCAAACAGACAAACCTTACCCTCCAGTCCATCTGCAATGTCACTGATGAAGATATTGAAAAGGACTGGCCCCATGACTGATCCCTGAGGTACCCCACTTGTGACTTACATCACTTCTGACTATATACCATTTACCACCATTCTCTGTTTTCTGCCCGTCAACCAGTTTGCCACACAGTTGACCAACTTATGACCCACCCCAAGCCTACCCAGCTTGTTTATCAATCTTCTATGTGGAACAGTGTTGAAAGCTTTGCTAAAGTCAAGGTAGGTGACATCAACTGCTCCCATTGGTCCACCACTCTGGTTACCCAGTCAAAGAAATCTATGAGATTAGTTTCACAGGACCTTCCTTTTGTAAACCCATGCTGTCTTGGATCCTGTGCTCCTATGGATTCAGGTGATACACTATCCTTTCCTTAGGAGTGTCTCCATAATCTTGCCCACTACTGAGGTAAGACTGACTGGTCTGTAGTTCCCTGCCTCCTCCCTGCTACCACTCTTGTGGGCGGGATCACATAAACCCTTCTTCAGTCTTCTGGGGCGTCTCCTGTGGTCAGAGACTCACCAAACAGTTCTGATAATGGCTCTGCTAATTCCACCATTAGCTCCTTTAGTACCCTGGGATGTATGCCATCAGGTCCCATTGCCTTGTCTACCCTGAGCTTATCAGCTCTTGTAGGACCCTTTCTTTTGTGAAGGAACTAGTGCACACCTCCCTCCTCCCGTGTCCATGGTGCTGAGCTGTGGGCCCTGCCATACCTTCTCTTCAGTAAATACTGAGCAGAAGTATCTATTTAGGATAGATGCTTTTACATGGTCCTCCTCCTCCACCATACCCCCTTTGATCTTAGCAATACCCTCTGGACTTTCTCCATTTACTAATGTATCTATAGAAAGTCTTATCACCGTCTTTTACTGTTCATGCTAGTGTTTCCTCAGTTTGGGCCTTTGCCTGCCTTACTGCCGTCCCTGCTTCCCTTAGGGAAGTTTGGTATGCCTCCCTATCTTCATCTTGCTGTGTTCCCCTATATTTCCTAAAGGTCAGTGTAACCCCTAGATGGCGCTATCCCAGGGGCTACTACCCCTGCCTGATTTGCCACTAACAGGTTGAGGGGCCTGGATCCAATGGCGGGTGCCTCCACCCAGAGGTCAGGGTTTGCAATAGTTAAACTTACTTGGTCACAGCCCTCTGGGACACTGCAACCCTTTCTTCCCACTAGTGGCCCACAATATATCAGAATTACCTTCACAGTATACACTTACCCCCAGGCTGGTTCAGGCACGGGACATCCTGTAAATAAGATACAGTGCAACAATCACAGTACAGTACTTTAACATAGACAAATACCTCAGGCAGTATAACTTTGCTGAAACAAGCAGCTCTGATTTGTTTAGGGGATATAACAAGGACAGGGAAATCAGGTTAATTAGCTTATCACTTTACTATCTACCTATGGCTCTGTGCACAGGCCTATCCCTACCAGTTACTGTCCCTGGGTACCCAAGCCCTAGTGGCTAGTCCAAACCATGGCAGCTGGTAGGGGCCCTTTCACACATGAAAGAAAAATTAGTTAAACAGTCAGCAGTACAGTAATTCCATTTGGATTTAATGTGGCAATTCAACAGGGCGACCCGAATTAGTACTCACGACCTCCAAAGAAGATATGGTCCTTCAATGTCAGCAGGGCTACTTTGATCTCAAGAGACTCCTCACACATTTATATGGTAAAAAAAAAAAGCACTATACCAGGCAGGCTGCATCTATCCCAATCGCAATTACTGCACAATAACCAGGAGAACACACAGCAGATTCAGTTCCTGACAGACCGAGTGTAATTCAACAATTTCTTCAGTCTTCTACAGGGTGAGCCTGGTTTCTACTCTTCAGAGATCCTTTGATTCTTTTCACGGGACGGATTCAGTCTAACAAGCAGTTACACAAGTTGCAGACTGGAACTCTGGGCCTTGCACCGCGTTTTTGACTGAAACTGTGCACTGAAGGAGCACAGGGTTTCTTTCCCTTCACTGCCAGATCTCAAACTGAAACTCCAACAGACAAAAACCGGGCACTTCCTTTGAGTTCCTCCAGTTCTTGACTGGATTGGCTGTCACTCACAATAGACTGCTGCTGTTGGTCCAAAAGGCAAGTCTAAACTACATCTCCCAGAGTCACTGCCCATACAATCCTCTTGTGGCTGGCTCAGATTATGAGTCCAAGTTCTGATTCGTCCAAGGCACCATTTTAGAGCTAGTTTACCCCACACTGATTGGTCCAGTTCAGCAGTTCAAAACCAGAATGGGGAACTAGGCAGACAGTTCTGACTGCAAAGAAAGCAGGTTAGACAAACTGTAATTTTATTATTACTGTAAATGATTTCTGGCAATCAGTTACATCTTTCAGACAGGTTCCCTTTGCACTCCTAGTGACTGCAAAAATGGAGTGAATTGGCAGCAGTTCGAGTGGTACTCAATCAGAGAAGCACACAGTCCCCCATACAAACTAATTATGTCTGCAAGCAGACAGCTCTTAAAGAGACAGTACCAGAGGTTCTAAAAACACTCACTGATAAATGGCTTAAACGCCAAACACCATTCAGGCTTGGAGCATTCAAGCAAGCTCCTGGAAGTCTTTTGGGAACCCCCATTTGCAGGGGGGTTACACTTATATTTCCTGAAGGCCAGCCTTTTGGCTCTGACCTTTTCTGCTACTGTTTTTGAGAACCAAAGTGGTTTCCTTTTCTTTTGCACTTCCCTTTCTCTCTAACACAATGGGATGTTGCTTCAAGTATTGCATCCTTAATGCTTGCCCACTTTGCCTGTACCCCTTCACCTGTATTTCTTCTTGCCTGGGCTAGCTTAACTCTGTTGGCCATCTTATCAAAGTCAGCTCCTCTGAAGTCCCATATTTTTGCCTTGGAATGGGATGATTTAGTTCTAGTGGCCAAATTGAACCATACCATGTGATGGTCACTGGCCCCCAGGTGACCTTCTACCTGGAGATCTGAGATCCTGTCCCTGTTAGTCAGTACTAGATCTAGGATAGCCCTGTCTCTTGTGGGTTGTTGTACCAGTTGTTGAGGCCCTTCCCCCTGCAGGGAATCCACCATGTGTCTAGTTTTGGCAGATGTTCCTGCTGGCATTGACCAATCTCTATCTGGCATGTTGAAGTCTCCCATTATCAGAACCTCCCCTTTAGCTGTCATGTTTTGTATACCTTCTAACAGTAATGTGTCTATGACCTTCCCCCTGGTCTGAAGGCCTGCACACAACCCCAATTCTTATGGCTGTCCCATTTCCTGTTTCCAGGGTGACCCACAGTTCTTCTGGCTCCTTATGTGTATTCTGAATTTCTGTAACTTTGATATTTTCATTGACATAAAGGGCCACTCAACCCCCCCTTTTTGCACCTCGATCACTTCTGAACAGTACGTAGCCAGGTACTGAAGTCTCCCAAGTGTGGTTACTGGTAAACCATGTCTCGCTAATGGCTACTATGTCCAGTTTAGCCTCTGTCATTATTGCCTGCAGGTCTGGTATCTTGTTTCCCAGACTGTGAGCATTTGTGTACATGATTTTCCATTGGCCAGATTTCGGTGTATTAGTTGTTGGGTGAGGTCTGGCATTTCCCCTTTGCGTCGTATGGGGAGCCGGACCTTTTTCCTTACCTGGTGATGCAGATGAACTACAAAAATGCTGAACTCCTGTTTGACCACTAGCTGAGGGAGGAGGGGTGTTCTTCCCATTCGACGTGTGGGGTGCTGCACCCATTTCCTAGTTTAAATATTCTGCAGAGACGTCAAACTTCTGCCCCAATGCACTGACTCCCTCCTTAGTCAGATGCAGTCCATCAAATTCAAAGAACTTTCGCTCCCAAAACTGTTGCCAGTGTCCTACAAATCTGTGTCCTTTTTCCTGGCACCAGCCTTTGAGCCACATGTTTAGCTCCCCTATCTCCCCTTCTCTGACCTTCCATCCATCTGCCCCCCTCTCCCAGACTGGCAGGATCTCAGAGAAGGAGATGCCAAATGAAATGGATGATAGTTCATCACCCAGCCTGGTCAGGTGTTCCTTAGTCTCCACAACTGACCGGCTGGCGAGATCGTTAGTCTCTATATATACACCAGGATGTCAATGTTTTCTCCTGCTTCCTGAACCATTTAGCAATGCGGTCAGTGTCTCTCCACGCTGATGTACCTGGGAGACATCTGACCATTACCCATGGCTGGAGATAGGTATCAACTCCCCAAATTATGGAGTCTCCTATGATCAGAAGTTTTGGGATTTCCTTTTGCTTTTTGTTTTGGTTCCTGTTTTGGGGCAGTTTTGTTGTGCTCACTCCTGTGCTGCAGAGTCCTGCTCTGCAGTGTCCTCTCGCCCCATTGTTTGACTTGGAGATAGAAGCAAATACCTGTTTGTAGTTTTACATGGTTTGTGGAGGTGATATGTTGGACAGCACTGAGTGATAGGGCACCCGATGTGCCCCTCTAACCACCCTGCCAACCTCTCCGGACCAACTACCCTCTGCGGTCAAGGTGCTTCTGTTGGATGTTGGGAAAACAGCGGGAGGTTCTTATAATATATTTCCTCTTGAATATGCAATTTGAGGCACGGAATCTCTGCCCATGCTGCCTGGAGCTGAGCCCCTAGATCTCCAATGGCCCAGCATGTAGGACAGTGTCCTAAATCCTGTAAAACTGCCCTTCTGAAAAGTGTTCCACAGTACCTGCAGTTAATGATATCCATTCCAGTTAAGTTGCTGGGTTTATAACCTAGTCAGAGTAATTAGAAGGAAGAAAATGAAAGCAAAAGTTTGATTTTGTGCATTTGTTTTTGTGTAACTTGTTATAACAAGTTAAACTACTAGTGCCCCAGTAAATGAGGTCACTGTGTGGAGACCCCTCTGATCCGCCTCTTCCTGCTTTGCCACAGGAAATGTCATGACTGTGCTACCCTATAAAAGGAGTGTAGTGTGGCGTGCTTTGGGATGGGGGTGGGTGGCTGGGCCCTTCCCCTGCTGAAAAAGAAGAACCGCGGACAAAAGAAACAAGGAGGTAAGAGCAGAAACAATCAGCCAGCAACAAATGCAGTAGCTCCGAAAGCTTATCCTAATGATAGATAAAACTGTAATTCCTGTAAAGCACCACCTGTAATAATTTCACAGAAGATATACCCTGTAAGAAATACTTTGCTACAGAGAAAAATAAAGCAGTAACAGAAGATATACCTTGCACAAGACAATTTGAATCAGAAGATTACAGCGAAATCTGTAAGCACGCACCTGTAGGCACACCCTGTAATAATGCAGCAGAAGGTATACCCAGCAACAACAATTTGAATCAGAGAAAAAGCAATACAATGTTAGCAACAAACAGTAACAATCCCTGTGAGTACAAAATAAATATAACAACACACAGTAAATCTGCCTAGCCAAAAGAAGCCTTAATCCTTTTCCTTGCTCTGATAAAGTTATTTGCTCTGTCTTTTCAAGCAACCTAGAAGAAAAGAGCTCAGGTGAAGGTAACTGTCTTGGTCAGCAAACCTAGTCTTCCACCTCAGTAATAAATAATGGAGAGGAGAAATATCGAACTAATGTGAAATACAAGCTAAACAATGTCTGAACATTATTTTTTGGTAAAGTTTTCCTGAAGGTGTCAGCTGCTCTTTAAAAGTGCTTGTTCCCATTCGCCTTTATCCAGGTCTTCATCAAAGCTACCCATAGGGGCCTTTTCTAATCGTAAACCCTTTGGGACCCATTGTTGCTCTAGATGAACTTCTGTTATCTTATTATACCAGCAGCTGATTTCCTTTGTACATTTCTTTTCTAGTTAGAGGAATAAATCACTAATCTTGGTACAATTATCCAAGCTGCTTTATGTCCTAGGAAAAAGAAAGGAGAATGCAGCAACCTCTAATACAGAAGAACCACCTAAGTGTGTACTGTGGTATGCTGTGGGGATGGCCCGAGTTTGGCTGTGCCTTGCTGGACCTAGTTAGTGATAGCTCATGTACAGGAAGGAAACCCGCACCTTCAGATGACCTTACTAACTGGGGCACGTGGAGAAGGGGGTTAGGATCAGCTCTGTCTGGTACAGCGTCTAAAGGGGACTACTGAAAATAGATTGCTTTAACCATTTTCATTTTATGACTGTTTCCTGCAGTAATCCTGTTATACTGTTGAAACAAATAAAGTTTGTATTTGAAATTTGCCTTTTTAAGACCCAAGTTGGCCACTTTGTGCCACACACTCTGAATGGAAGAGGAGTCCACTGTAAACACAGTTCTGTGTCCATGTTAAGTATTCTGGGGAAATAAATGAAAAAAAAAATACTTCAGAAGTTACTAGAGCCATCTTTGGGAACAGTGACAGACCACGCTTTTCTGATAGAAGTTTACAGATTTGCATGTCTCTCACCAGTTTGCATACCCATACTGAATGAGAACTATAGAAAGTCTTGTGAAGTACCTTCCACACTGTGCTTGTATTTGTAAACATTAACACCAATGTCTTTGAATTCTTGGTTCTTTCAGGCCAACGTCAGAGTGCTTTCCCTCGGGTCCAGCTCCCAAAAAGAAAAGATTCTGCAGATGATGAGAAAGTGTGAGAGTGCCGGTGATTGGCTGGTGCTGGACAGTTGTCACCTATTGGACAGTTGGGATAGTGATGTCATCGCTCATCTGACCCACTAGTGACACCTCCTCTGGTAAGGTGAATTAGTGAAAGCTGAACCACCGCAGGCTCTGAAGGGGCTCCTGCTTCATACTGGCAGGTGGAACAAGTTGTGGTAGGATGCTACAGTTACTGACGTTGCTGATTTCTTGCTCTCTAAAACTGCTGCCATCCATTTTTTTTATCAAGGTGTTTATGCTCATACTGATCTGGCTGTCCCTCATTGTCCCTTGCCCAGCCAGTGTTGCCATTCACCATATCTGGTACTTCCAGTCTCCTTAGAGTCCTCCATGGAGCCCCTCCAGTGACATGGCCGGGGAGGACCATCCTCCCCTGATGCCCAGTCTAGACCCATAGACCCAGTGTCAGCCCAGTCAGTGATGCACCACCTGGGACTGGCTAGGAGTTCACCCAGCCACCCAGAGGAGATTTCCTCCATTGCGCTCCCCAGAGTAGCCAGCATGTAATGATGCAACTTGTATATTCTGCCTCCATGTGCACTCGAGGCAGCATCAAGAGTGGCCTCTTCTGGCCGGCCCGGTGGCACAGAGGGTTGAGGCACTGGATGCCACACCTCACACCCGCGAATGACCCGGGTTTGGGAGCGAGCTCAGGCCACCAGGGGTCGGCCGGAGGGGGAAGCGAGGAGTCAAGATTGAGCAGCTGCCAGGCAGCTCTCCTCTCCGGGGAGGGATGACAGGTTTCCCTGACTCGTGGCTACCACCCAGTAGAGGCCAGATGGCAGTGCCAGGCCAGGGGGAATCTAGGCGCTTGGCCGGGAGGGAGGATGTGGCTGTCGCTGGAGCCACGGGACCCATGCACGACTGCATACCTGGGTCCTGGGAGCAGGGGAGAAAATATAAATATCATGTCTCCCCCGGTGCTGTAAGGCAGGAGGTGTACCAGGGGAGCACCAGGCTAAGTAAAAAAAAAGAGTGGCCCCTCCCTTCTCAGCCTTCCAGCTGCACTTCCCACCTAGCCTCCCCCAGGTGGCAGCTACCTAGCAGGATGCCTGAACACCCCACCCTGAGAGAGGAAAGCAGTCCATTGGACATTTGATCCTCTCTCCCCTGGCCGACTCTCAAGTGACCAATGTCCACTCCCAAACCCTGGTTGCCAGCGAGACAGGCAGTAGCTCTGTTGCCATACCACTGACCTGACCTTCCACCATCTGTTTTAACGGTTCTTTGCTGTATGACTTTCCCTTTGTGGTGGTGGAGGTCCGAGTATCCGTCCTTCCAGCCTATTTCTAGGATCCAATAGCAGGCAGCGAGATGCGTGACATGGAGCCCGAGTGTTCTGGCAGCCATCTTCCTGCTGGGGACTGGAATTTTATCCCAGTTTTCCCCCACTGTCCTCCCCCGGTGTGGGCGCAGCCTTTGTTGGCCTCACACATATCTAGTGGTGTCCTGTGGGAAGAGCAGGCTCCCTAGCCCAACCGCAGGTGCCCCTATGGTGCCAGAATACTACTGCCATCCCTCCCTAGCCAGGGTGCACAGCCATGTAGTAGTTGCCACAGCCTGGCCACCCTGCCGACACGTTTTCTTGAGCTCGCTTCCGGAGCTGGGTCACCAGCAGGGCAGCAAATTGACCATCGAGGTGTCAAAGAGAAAGCAGTTTTTAACAGCTGTTTCAAAATGGGTTGGAAATTCATGCTTCCTGACAGGCTAAATAAGTTCTGAGACCCATATGTTAATTTCCCAGAAATGCACAGGTTAAAACAAGTTCAGGCAATGGGACTTGGAACTGGGGCCAGTCACATACAGAGCCCCATACAGAATTTATGAACCACTTCACTTCTCCCTTCCTGCCATTACAAACATGGCTACCATGTTTACTCTCTGATACGCTCCAGCAAGGCCTCCGAAAAAGTAAAACTCCCTTTTATTTAAAACATAAATAAACATTCTTTTCTTTCCTGATAACTCCCCCCCCACCGCCACACACACACAGACACATAAACAAACTTAAAAATGAAGTATATACATTTTCTTTGGTGCAATTTCTATTTATGCCCCCTTCACTTTGCCAGGACTTCTTCAGGACCCCCCACGGTCACTCTGCCGTCCCCCCTTACCTGCCAATCCTGAGGTGCTGTTCCCCCATTGAGCCTTGGCTTATTCCCCAAGTGGGGATGAGAGGTGTGGGGACCCCTCAGATTCTTCCTGTGTCTCATCAGAAGGCCTTGTTCAGAATCCAGGTGGGGGATCATGCTGGCGCCGGGGGTCCGTCATCTCCCAATCAGGGCTACTGTTCTTTTCTGTGTAGTAATGTTGCTCCCTAGCCCTCTTGGAGTTGCACATACAAGAATTGCAAGTGTATACGTCACAAGGTGACATCACATGCAGACTGCGCGACTCCACCCACCCCTGGTCATGTCGGGTCCAGCTATCCCCTGCATCCAAGAGGCAATGTGGCGGTGACTGTTAGGACCCTCCCTTGCTAGAGAAGGAGATTGTTCCCCCGGCTCTCCCATGCTAGCATCTCACAGTTACCAAGCACTTGTATTTTTTAGCTGCCTCACTGTTACCTGATACCTGCCTTGTATTTAAGATTTCTGTACCTAATATTGTTACGGTCCATTGCTTGTATTCTCTAGTATTGCTTTAGCACCATTGTGTTCGTTTCTTCTATGTTCTATTGTACTTTGCTTTAGTTGTCTCCTGTGCCATTGTCATGGCCCAGGTCACGCCTGAAAATGGTCCCTGGGGTCAGTGTACTTTCCCAGTTATCAAAAATAAATAATATGCCACACCCATTCTCAGGTAGTCAGGTGCCTCACTGCCACAACTCCATTGGGCCACAGCGGGCCACAGTATGGGGTTCTAGGGTTTGGCCATGAACCCTTGGCTTCTGGCGGGAAGATGGCATGCAGCATGAAAACACAGAAGCAAATCCACAACAGCATGAGAGACCCCCCCCCCTTAAAATCTGTGCCCCTTTCATAAGCTGGCCCATCTGTGTGATACACTCTGGGATATAGCAGTGGTAGGTGGCAGGGACCTAGCCTGGAACATGTTTATCACCAAAATGATAAAAAAATAAAATAAATAAATTCTAACCCCAGTAATGCTCAGGATATTCATAACTTTATGCAGTAAGCCTGGAGGGTTGGACTGCCCGGAGAGATGGAACACATGTAAATGAGTAGAATTCTTTGCATGTGAGCAACTTTAAAATACTGCCTCTACCAACTGTGGTGTTCTAACCTCTTCAGATTTTTCTCTCCGCCTGAATGTCTGGTCGCTCAGAGTGGTCGTCTTACCCTTTCGTGTGAAAGAAGATTCAAAACCTTAAAAAACGTAGGTATTTTCTATTTCTTTTATTGCCTCTACTGATTGTTAATGTAAATCTTGTTTATTGCTTAAATTACGTATTTTTTCCGGTTCCTTGCGGTTCGGCATAACCATGGGGGAACCGGCTTAGTTGTTTTAAGTTATCAGGGTTCTCTGATCAAAGAGCCTTGTTTTTGTCTATTATTAGTTTAGTTTTTTAGTCCATTTTATTGTTTTTGTAACCGCTTTTTATCGGTTACAGAACCGCTGATCCGGTTCACCTGTCATCTCCTGGGTTCGGTTCTTCCGGTTCCTATCGGTTCCGGAACCAACCACAAAAAAAAAAAAATATAACTTTTAAATAACTGCACTTTATTCTTTACTTAGCAGTTAGTGTTTCTTCTTGTTTTTAGACATTACCATGTCAGAGAAACCCAAAAAGAGAACCGGAGAACCCGGTTTCAAGAATTGTTTAAAATGTAGAGATGTATTTGGTAAAGCAGACAAGCACACCTTATGTGTGGCTTATCTGGGATTCAAACACCTGGCTCAGGATTGTGAAGTCTGTAAAACTTTCCCAGAAAAAAATGTGGAAAAACGCCTTGAAAGGCTAAAAAAAATTTCCTTGGGGTCCCTCCGGCTCTGACCAGCTGACACCCCAATCTGCTGTGGCTGAACCCACAAGTTTGCTTACCCTGCTCCTGATATGGGTGAAAAAGAGGTAAAAAGAAGGAAAGAACCAGCGGACTCCCCAGTTCCCTCAAAGAAACTAAGCGTGCAGAATCTTCCCGCAGATGCCTGCTATGCCCTTGGCGCAAGAGATAGCCCAGGCTTTTAAAGATATCCAGGCACTGCAAAACATTGTTCCCTGTAGCCTGCCCCTACCCTGGGTCCCCAGGCCAGCAGTGTGTGTTGCCTCTTTACAGAAAGAACAGTATTATGAAGAGGAAGATGATCCTTTTCAGGATGATGAACCAATTCCTCCAGAGGTATCTCTTGAACAAGATTTTGGTTCTCCCCCCAGGGTGTCAGAGGATTACTCCTCACATTTTACATTTGTGAGGAGAATGGCAGATGCTCTGGATATTGCTACCATAGAGCAGATTGAGGATGAGGAAGAAATTGAATATTTAAATATGATGGGTCTGACACCCGCAAAAGCCCTCCTCTTGCCAGTATACAAATGTTTCAAAAAAGACACCCTAAAACTTCTATAGGCCCCTAATTCTGTTCCTGTTCTTGATAGGAGACTAGATAGAAAGTATAAGTTGGACAGGATGGGAGCTGATTTCCTTTTCTCCCATCCTGACCATCAAGAGGTTATACAGCAGGCAGCCTGCAACAAGCCGAGTCCCCTGTCCTCCTACCCTCTGGACAAGGACTCCAGAGAAATGGATAGCATGGCCAAAAAAAGCTACTTATCAGCCTCTTTGGCCATGAGACAGGCTACTTTTCAAGCTTATGCTGCCCAGTATCAAAAACTCTGTGGCAGTCGGTATTGGACATGTCCATGAAAGCCCCCTCACCCTTGTCTGAAGTCCTGGCTGAAACTGCCAGGTTTGGGCTGGAGGTGGCTAAGTACCAGTTCCAGATGGCTGCTGATTCTAATGACACTGCAGCCAGATGGATGGCTAACACCATGGCACAGTGAAGGTTTGCTTGGCTCAGGGCCACTATTCTTATTCAGGATACTCAATCCAAGGCACTGGTTTTCCTTTAGAGGGAAACTTTCTTTTTGGGGAATCCACGGTTGCATACATGAAAAAAGTGGATGAGTATAAGGCAACCTATAGAAGCAATTCTGCTAAGAGCATGCTTCTCCATCCTCTGGGCCCTATGGAAGGGGGGGCAGAGGAAGGTCTTTCATGACCAGACCCTTTTCCAGCCAGTAGCCATTCCCAGTACCAGCAGTATCCACAACAGGGATACTTAGGGGTAGGAGAGAAGGCTCTAGTAGGGGCTCTCAAACCCAACCTCAGCCCCAACCAAAGCAAGCCCCTGAGGCTCAGGCAGCCTCCTTCCTCCCTGTTGGAGGCAGACTCTCCCACTTCCTCCAGGCTTGGCTAAGCATCACCACAGACAAGTGGGTGCTGGAGGTAGTGGGTCAGGGTCTGCCTCTGGATTTCAAATCTTTTCCTCCACAAAAGATCAGGGTTTACTGCTCACCTCTTCTAGCAAGGAGAACACTACTAGAAGCAGAGGTTCAGAAATTGTTACATCTCAGAGCAATGAAACTAGTCCCTACCACCCTGAGAGGAAAGGGTTTTTACTCCAGATACTTCCTAACAACAAAGAAAAGTGGGGAGTGGTGGCCAATACTTGGATCTCAGAGCTTTGAACAAGCATCCGAAAAAAACAAAGTTCAAAATGGTAAATTTGGTTTGAATATTGCCAACAATCCAAAAAGGGGACTGGCTGGCATCACTGGACTTGAAAGATGCCTATTTCCACATCTCCATAAAGGAATCTTACATAAAATATCTCAGATTCAGACTCCCTTCAGGCCACTACCAGTTTTCAACTCTTCCTTTCGGTCTCTCCTCAGCACCAAGAGTATTCACAAGGTGCCTAGTTGCTGTAGTGGCATATCTAAGAAGACAGGGAGTGACTGTCTTCCCTTACCTAGACGATTGGCTGGTGGTGGGAAACTCACCAGACCAAGTAAGGAACTCCCTAAGAATCACCCAGGTCCCCTTAGAGTCTCTGGGTTTCATAACAAACCAGAAGAAATCAGTTCTAACCCCTACTCAAACTTTGCAGTTTATAGGGGCAGAAATCAACACACTTCAGGGCTGAGTCTTTTTGCCCTTAGACAGGGTGCAAACATACCTCTCAACCTTTTGTCCCCCAAATGTGGAACATTGCCTGTCAGAATGTGGAACAAATGGGCAAAATGTGGAACACTTACTCAAATCTTTATCTAAGAAGCTCAAAACACTGTTAACATGTTGCATTTATGTTCAGAAAGTCTGTTATTAATTGAATATTATATTTTTTGCATCATTTACTATGGATTTTTGCTTTAAAATGTTGACTTTGAATGTGGAACAAGTCCTCACAATGTGGAACAGGGAGCTTTTGTGAAGCAAAATGAGGAACGTTCCTCGTAATGTGGTACAGTTGAGAGGTATGGGTGCAAAGTCTTCAGTCAGTAGCAAACTCCTTCATCCTGAACAGATCAAAAACTGCAAGGCAGTTTCTGCAGCTATTAGGCCATATGGCTGCATCCACAGGCACAGTTCAAGGATCCAGATTCCATAGGCGAGGCATCCAGTTTCACCTCAGGGCTCACTGGAGTCAGAAAAAAGACTTTTTCAAAGCTCATACCAGTGACAAGGCCTCTATTAAGGGCCCTCTGGTGGTGGAAACAGGAATCCAATTTAAGGCAGAGAGTGCCTTTCCAGAGAGAAAACCCCTCTCTGGTACTCACAACTGATGCATCCCTATTGGGTTGGGGCACCCACTTAGGAAAGCACACAACTCAGGGAATCTGGTCAGCAGCAGAGTTCTTTCAGCACATACATTTACTGGAGCTAAGAAACATAGAAACATAGAATTTGACGGCAGATAAGGACCGCTTCGCCCACCCAGTCTGCCCATTTCCCTACCTGATGGATAAGCTGCAGGTCCTAGTTAACCAGCAGCCTACTTCTTCCTACCCCCACCCCCTAGAACTGCCTTATGACTGTCCCATGCATGCTTGAATTCCACCACTGTTTTGACTCCACAACCTCCTCTGGAAGGCCGCTCATACATCCACAACCTCTCTGTGAAAAATACTTCCTTAAATTACCTCTGAGCCGCCCTTCTATCTTCAAATTGTGCCCCTTGTTCTTGCACACCTCTTTTTGAAAGATGCTACCCTCTTGGACTTGTTGATTCCCTTGAGATACTTGAAGTTTCTATCATGTCTCCCTCTCCCTCCTTTCCTCGAGGCTATACATATTAAGCTCCTTAAGTCTCTCTTCATATGTCTTCCGGTGCAGACCCTGCACCATTTTAGTTGCCCTCCTCTGACAGCTTCCATCCTGTCTGTGGAGATTGGGTCTCCAGAACTGCACGCAGTACTCCAGATGGGGTCTCACTAGCTGTCTGTACAGAGGGATAATAACTTCCTGTTTTCTACTGGTGATGCCTCTTCCCTGCATCCCAGTATCCCCAGCCCTCCTTGCTGCCCTCTCACATTGCTTGCCCACCTTTAGGTCATCTGATATGACTCACCCCAGGTCCCTTTCCATTTTTTGTTGTTGTTAGTAGCTCACCCCATTGAGTACTCTTGCCCTGGGTTTTGTTTCCAGGTGCATTACCTGCACTTCTTAGCATTGAATCTAAGCTGCCATACATTTGACCATTCCTCTAACCTTGCCAAGTCCCTTCTCATCCTTTCCACTCCACCTTGTGCATCAACTCTGTTGCAGATCTTTGTGTCATCTGCAAAGAGACATACTTTTCCTTCCAGTCCCTCTGCAATGTCGCTTATAAAGACATTGAAGAGGACTGGTCCTAATACTGAACCCTACGGTACCCCACTACTAACCCCCCTTTTTTCAGAGTGGACTCCATTTATTATTACTCTCTGTGACCTATTCTCCAGCCAATTTTTTACCCAGGCTGTCATCTTGGGACCCACTCCCAGGCTGGCTAACTTGTATTACTAGCACTAAAGGCTTTTCTTCACTGATAATGGGCAGGGTGGTTCAGATCGGAATAGACAATACCACCACAATGTAGTACATAAAGAAACAGGGAGGCACCAGGTCAGGCCTCCTCTGCACAGAGTCCATGAAGATTTGGACACTGGCATACTCTCTGAAGGTCTCTTTACAGGCAGTTCACTTGCCAGGAAGGACAATACTTTGGCAGATGCACTAAGCCGCATCAACCAGGCCCATCATGAATGGACTCTAAACAAGCAGGTGGTATAAGTTATTTTCAGAAGGTGGGACACTCCAGAGATAGACTTGTTCGCATCCCACCAGAACCAACTACCTCAGTATTGCTGCAGACCACCAGCACAGGGCACAGTTCCTCTGAATGCCCTGGTTCTGGATTGGACAGGCAGGCACCTGTATGCTTTCCCCTCTTTCCCCCTGGTTTTCAGGGTGTTACTGAAGCTAAATCCCTCTCAGCATCTCTGATCTTGATAGCTCTGGATTGGCCCAGGCAGCCATGGTACTCTCTTCTGCTCTCCATGTCTGTCAGCAAACCGGTACAATTGCCCCTCAGGCACAATCTCCTGACTTCCAATCAGGGAACATTGTTGTACCCGAATCTCAAGTCCCTTCATCTCAAAGCATGGCTCTTGAGGAATTAGAGTATGCAGATTTAAATCTTTCAGAAGCTGTCCCAAATATTTTAAAGGGTTATAGAAAACCCTCCACACAGAAAACATATTCTTCCAAATGGAAGATATTTTCTCTCTGGTGTTCCAGCATGAACCTTATGCCACAAAAAGCTGGAGTTTCGGTTGTCCTGGACTGTCTCACTCATTTGCACTCACAAGGCTTGCAACTCAGTTCCCTTAAGGTTCATTTAGCAGCGGTATCTGCCTACCTTTCTGTGGGGACCAAGGTGTCGGTAGCATCTGATAAACTTTTCAAAAGATTTTTTAAAGGGCTGATGCATTTACACCCACCTCACAGGGCACCAATGCCTGCTTGGGATTTGAATGTGTGTATAGCCAAGCTCATGGGCCCTCCCTTTGAGCCCATGGCTACTGCCCACTTGAAATACTTACTTGGAAAACAGTCTTCCTAGTGGCCATTACTTCTGCAAGGAGAATTAGCGAGCTCCAAGCTCTGCATTGACCAAGACTATCTCATTTCACAGAGATAAGGTAGTCCTCAGAACTAACAGACAGTGTCTCCTAAAGTGGTTTCAGACTTTCATCTGAACCAATCACTCTACCTGTCTTTTTCAGACGATACCAGTTCTGGTGAAAGAAGATTACACAGTCTGGATGTGAAAAGGATTATCAGCTATTACATGACAGCCACTAAAGACCATAGGAAAAATGGAAAACAACTTTTCCTTACATAGGGGGATGTAGGAAAGGGTAAACCAGCCTCAAAAAGATCCATATCTCGGTGGATAGTCCAGTGTATTCAGTTCTGCTACACTAAGGCAGGTAAAGATCCCCCAACCGGATTGAGGGTGCATTCTACAAGAGGAACTGCTGCTACCCTTGCAGCCGCCAGGGAGGTTCCCTTGGTGGACATTTGCAAAGCAGCTACCTGGAAAACTGTACACACCTTTACAAAACACTATAACCTGGATATTTTATCCAGGGGTGATCTAGGTTTGGCACATCAGTCCTGCAGAGCCTGTTTCAAAATAAGTTCTGTGCCCACCTCCAGTGGCACTGCTTGGTAGTCTGCATAAAGTTATGAATATCCTGAGCATTACTGGGGTTAGAAGAAAAATTACTTACCACAGTAATCTTATTTCTTCCCAGTGATGCTCATGAATTTACTAACTCCCCCTTCCAGAACTTCAGCCTCTGACAACGCATGCTGGTGCCACCAAGCCATATTGATTTTGTTGCATTTCTCTGTTTAACTATTTTAAACTGGAGTTTTTCAATGTTCTCCTCTTGGAGTTTTATTTGATATGGTTTTTGTCAAGAGTTATCCTCCCTTTGGAGGTTTTATCTAAATTCTATGCTTTGATTAGGGGACACCCCTGTTTTTATAGAATATTACTTACATTAGTTCCCAATGTCTGACTTCCAGGCTTTTCACAAATCTGAAGAGGTTAGAACACCACAGTTGGTAGAGGCAGTATTTGAAAGATGCTCACGTGTAATGAATTCTACTCATTTGCATGTGTTTTCCATCTCTCGGGGCAGTCCAACCCTCTAGGCTTACTGCATAAAGTTATGAATTCCTGAGCATCACTGGGAAGAAATAAGATTACTGTGGTAAGTAATTTTTTCTTGTCCCTTTACTGCAACTCTTCTCTTAGGTAATGGAGGGTCTAATCTGAGCCTCTTGGGATCAGAAGACAGCAACCCATCTAGCCCAACTTCTGCAGGATCATGGGACGACGAGCACACTACAAGAGACACACAACATTCCACGAGAAAGGTCCATCCTGATTTCCGTTTGTGGCTCATCATGTCAGTGCTGGCACTAAGATGCCTCAGTGCCAGGTAGCTAAGGCAGGTTTATTCATAAAGTGAGATCAGGGCACTGTACAGTAAGCCAGAATATAGCACCCCTTCCAGTCCTACTGCCTGCATTGTATTCCTTATTTATTCCCCCAGGATTTATGTAATGGTTACTGTTATACTATGTTTATTTTTGTTTTAAGAGTCTCAAACTCTTCATTTGCACAATATTGTAATTAACTACATTATTGTTAGTCTTTAAAAGCTTCTGCTGTCTGTATTTTACCTCCTGCGCCCCTCGCTTGGGTTGCACCTGGAAACGAGCCTTGGCTCATTGTGCCTTTCTTGATTACCAGTTTTAAATTACTAATTAAATGAAATGTCCATTGCCCTTAAAACTTGTGGCATCCTCACGTGCATAATGTTGACTGATTGATTTAAAAGCTGTATCAGGAAAGGCTTGCAACGCTGTGAAACAGCCTTTTCCAGAGGTGTCCAGGGGGATGCAGGACTGGGAGAAAAGAGAATGCCAAAAAAAAAAAAGAATTCCCTAAAAGCAAAAGCATACAAATAAATAAGAAGCAAAAAAAAAAACAACTGTAATTAGCTAATGATACACAATAAATAACATACAAAACAGGAATTAACTACAATAATGTGCAAAAACAGGCATAATACACTGGCAGGGGAATGCACAGGAGAAGGCATTGGACAGTGTTATCATTGCAGACAGTGAATGACAGAGACTGCTAATGGACAGAAGGAATCAAGAACAAATGATCAACAACAGTATATATCTTTGGGCAGACTTGGTGGACCCTGGGTCCCCTTCTGCTGACACACTTTCTGTAGTTCTATATGGGCAGCTTAAGCAATAATGCATGACAGGGTGTGGGTTGTGCTCGGATAACCTCACGCCTGGGATGATTGGGCATGAGGCCACAGGCCGAGTGCATCCAGCACCCCCAGAAGTGAGGTTATCCCAGCACAGCTCACACCTGGAGGGCACTATTGATATTATACAATGGCTTGTTTTTAAAAAGAAAAAATATATATCAAAAAGCATTTCTTTGCCGCTTTTCAGGTCATTAATTAGTGTGGAGGTATATGTATTAAAAAATAGTTCCCTTTTAGTCAGTAGGTGGAGTTGCTGGTAAACAAGTGGCTCTTAAATTGATCTGGCTGTCCCTCAAAAAGTAGTTTTGTGTTTGTGTTGTATGTTCCAACCCCCTTTGTTTTCTGTTGGTTTTAGTAGTTTACTTTCCACTACAGTTTTAATCGTGTTCAAAGTTGACTGCTGCCTTCTGTGGGACCTGCTGTCTCCTTAACTACAAATGTGTAACAAGTGTAGGAGCAATACTTCCGTTTTCCCGAAATGGGTCGGTAAGTGCCCCATACATTGTGAGGGTGAAAAATTGTTATATTTGCTCTGGAAGAGAACAACAATATCCAAATAACAAAAAAAAACCCACTAGTGGAAGCAATATTGTCTATTTATAGGCGAGAGACTGCACGTGGCTATTAACTGACTGAGCCATTCATAGCGTGGTTTTAAAAAATTGCGATTTTAATGTGGTACTTTTTCCATTATTTTTGATTGCAAAGGAGGATTGCAGGGATGTGTTGAGAGTTATTTTAAGAGTGAACTTTGGAGAGTGCTGCCATCAGGGGTGGAGGGCTGAAGTGCTGGACAGCGGGAGCTCCGAGTGATTACGTGTGGAGGCAAAGCATGATTTCTGGCTCTGTAATCGTGCCATGTGTGCCTGGAGTTCATACAGTGAAGTTGAGCTCAGATAACCCCACTGTCCCAGGCACACACTGAGCAATCAGAGTCCAGGATTCTTTCTTGCCATTGTATAATAGGACTGAGTGAATGAGTGAGTGTGAGTGCGTGTGTGGTGAGGTGCAGACATAGTAGGTGTGGGCACGGAATAGGGCATTAAGGGAAATGGGGTAGAAGTGGAGTACGGCAGATAGATTGGGAGAAGCTAGACCATAGATGAGAGCGTCAGTAGAAGGCAGACTGACTTGCAGTGGGCTTGGCCCAGAGAAATTGAGTCAGCAGAGGGAGTAGGAAGAAAGGAGGAGTACAAGACAGAAGGAGGATGAGGTAGGTAACAAGGGAGGAAACCAAACTAGAAACTAGAACACGGAAATGTTTAATCTGTGAGGTCACTGATTTTGTGGAGAGAGACCTTCACAGCTGTGTGCCCTGGGGGATGTACCAACTGATGCTGGGAGTAATGGAGAAACAAAATGCATAGAATATAAAGATGCAATAATGTCTGACACTGGCTCTACTTAATGCTAAGCTTTCTGATACACCTTATGTTAGAAATATAAGCTCTACATTCTGTTTATCTAGAAATGAGCTGAAGTGCTTTTTTATACTATAGTATATGTATGGTAGTATATACATGGATATATATGGTAGTATATACATGGATATATATGGTAGGAGTGGATTAGAGTTGTAGTTTATACATATGGGTATTGTAGTTTATTACATATGTAAGTTTTTGTTATGCACAGTAAGCTTTTTGTGCATGTCCAGTGATGGAAGACCATTATTTTTGAGTACACAGCAAGGCTGTGTTCTGTGGGGAGCTCTCGAGTTGTGATACCTCTAAAGTTTCTCGCAGAGGTTACTTTCTGACTTACATGACAGTCATCCTGGAATCTCTCGAATGAAGGCATTGGCCAGAGGATACCTCTGGTGGCCAGGACTTGATCAAGATAGCCAACATGTTGTCAACCAGTGTGCGGCTGTCCACAACCAACCTGCTACCACACCCCTGCATCCTTGGTCCTGGGTTACCACGCCATGGGATCGCATCCATGTCGACTATGCTGAGGTGGACAAACAACACTTCTTGGTAGTAATTGATGTCCACTCCAAATGGCTGGAAGTATTACCCACACAAATCACAACTACTGAAAAGACTATAGACCTTTTGAGACAACTTCTTGCCTTTTATAGACTACCATGGGAGTTAGTGTCGGACAATGGTCCCCAGTTTTCTTCCCATGTGTTTAAACTGTTCTTAAAGCAGAATGGCTTCTGACATATTTTGACTCCACCTTACCATCCAGCATCAAATGATGCAGCCTATAGAGCTGTACAAACATTCAAAAAAGCTTGAATAAACCAGATTCACAGCAAGTACCTACAGCTCAAAGGTTGGCTCGTTTTCTGTTTGCTTACAGAAACACTCCTCACACAGTTACAGAGCGGACACCTGCTGAACTGTTCCTAAAACATCAACCTCGTACCCATTTGTCATTACTGAAGCCAGACTTGGCCGACTCTGTCGCAAAGCATCAACTACAACAGCAAAAGGGTCATGACAAGTCAGCCAAGCCAGTGCAGATTTTTCATCCTGGGGAGAGGGTGATGGTTCGAGACTGTAGACATCCCAAGATTTCTTAGATTCCTGGGGTGGTAATTAAAACACGTGGACCTTTGACTTATGCAGTTCACGTGGGACAGCGACTTGTTCACGTACATATGGATCACCTGCAACATTCCAAGGTTTCAGCAAATACAGCAGAAGACGCCACTCCATCTAAGGACAGTGACACAGAGACTTTGCTTCCTACCCGTGAGTTCCACCGGAGCAGGTGCCAAATAATAATAAATCACCTGTTCCACCAGCAGCACTTATTCCAGCCTGCAGATATCCCCTGAGGCACCGAAGACCACCACAAAGACTTAATCTGTAAAGTCATGTAATAAACTTGTACCTCTGTGTAACTAAACTTTACTTGTACTGTTACTTAGTTAGTGACAAGTTCTACCTAAGGGCAAAATAATCTCCTAAACTTGTTTCTAGGTACCAAATAGTCTCATTTCCGAAAGTTAAAAATATTAAGTCAAAATATTTTAAACAAGTTTCTGTCTCGGGGAGGAGTGTAGTATCTATATGGATACATATGGTAGGAAATGGATTAGAGTTGTAGTTTATACACATGGGTATTGTAATTCATTATATACTGTATGTAAATTCCTGTCATACACAGTAAGCCTTTCTTTGTGTATGTCCAGTGATGTAAGATCACTATCTCTGAGGAGAATAAAAGATGGACACTAACTGACATACTGTGTATGAGTCTCTCTTGTACTAACCCACAATATATCACATATGCAATGAGTAAAATAGTTGTACTAGAATGGTTTGTGCGACACTTGTGGTGTAAACTTATTGAGAAACATGCAGTAGGTATACTTTATTATTTATTGTTTTTTTTGGTGACCCTGTAAGCACAGTAGGATGAAATGTACCTTTTTCAGGGACAACATAAACTGAAAGGGCAACTCTCTGTTGTAATAGAAAGCATAAAAACACTAGATTTACACTAATCATGTTTTAACTGTATTGTTTTCTTGTTATGCGTTATTTTCTTTATCTTTCACCTGCTGTTGGCCCTTTAAATATTGCAGATAATGTAGCAATGATTTCACTGAGTCAAAATGTATCTCACTGACTGGGGCTGGCCTGGTGGCACTAAGGGCTGAGGCACTGGAAGCCACACCTCGTGCCATGCTGGCGACCAGGTTCAGGAATGGACTTGGGCCGCCAGGGGTCAGCTGGAAGGGAGAGGATTGAGCATCCGGAGGACAGTTCTCCTCTCCCGAGGTGGGTAGTGGGCCATGTATCACTCGCCAGTGGCCCCTGATGGAGATCAGGGGCACTGCAGCAGCGATGCCGTACCAAGGGGTGGCGTTAGTACGTTGATTGTGCAGAGGTCATTACACGTCCATGCTCCAGGGGCAACACCTACGGAAAAAGCCCCCACTCCCTGGATAGGCAATGGCACCTCCTGTGCCCCATTGCAACACACCCAATGCCAGGCTTACCCCGCTGGCTCTCCCAATTCCCTGGCGTGCCTTAGTTCCAATGTTGGTGCCCCGCTGGACCAGGTAGGTAGGGGAGTATCTGTCCCTGATTTCTCAGTGGGGTAGCTTCAGGCAGGTGGTATGCAGTGGTGGTGAGCGAGGATGCCAGATAGAGTTCCAGGGCCTACGGAGATAAAGAGAGTTACAAAAAAAAATGTATCTGACTGTCCCCTGCTAACCACACAGTTGTTGTTTGTGACATCCCAGTCTGTTGTCACGGTGAGCACTATGATGTCATACAGGCAATGTGAGGTTAACAGGGGAGAGGCAAATGTTTTCAGATGTTTTTATACAGACTTATTTATTTTATTTTTTACCATCGGGGCTCCAGGGCAGGCAAGCTGCGGTCCTCCCACGGAGGATCTCAATCCACCCTGCTCACAGGGCTTCATTGAGCATGCTTGTTGCCCCATTTTTCCGTTTTCTCTCCCCATTATCCCAGGACCCCAGAACACAGTTGCACATGCACGTGGAGGCGTGCATGCACTCCGTGACTCCGGTGATGACCCCTGCCTCCCACTCAGCCTCACACCTGGCTCCTTATCAGCTTGGCGCTGCCACCTAGCCTCCACCGAGTGGCAGCCAAGAGTCGGGAAACCCGCCCTCCTGGGAGAGGAGAGCTGCCTCGGTGCAGCTCAATCCAGCCCCTCCCCCTCCTCCCCCAACCCAGCCGACCCCCAGCAACTCAGGCTTGTTCCCAAACCCGGATCGCTGGCGTGGGAGGAGGTAAGGCATCCGGTGCCTTAGGCTCCACACCACTGGGCTGGCTATACAGACATTTTAGGTGTACTACCAAGATGTACTGTAAATCTTGGAAAGGAATATTGAAAATGAAAAAATGTATTCTCTAGTAAATTGTAACAGCTGAAACATCTTAGTTACGAAAGCGCATGTTGAAGTGCAGAGTTGCTTTTGAAGTACAACATACATGAGAGCTATATAATCAGGAACATATCAAGATGAATCGTAGCACTAAATCATTCATAACATAATACAGTAGGGCAATACAGCGTACAGCATCTCAGGATCAGCAGTTATACAATCATACATAACTTAAAGAAGTTTTGTTTTTATGAGGTGCATGGCAGCAGAAGTATTAGTTACAAGACAATGAAAACAGGGAACAGACATAGTGACAGAATTGCACTGATCCAGTTTGATGCCGGGAGATGTGCTAAGAAGATTGCAGAGACAGAGAAGCATCATAGGGACTGGAAACTGAGGAATCGGAGGGACAAGGCACATGAGGTGTTTGTCCGCTCCAGACTGTTTTCTGGACTTTCAACTACAAGAGCCAATTTTTATGGCTGCATAGGTGGAGCCTGCAGCTGTTTTCGAGAGCTCAGAAAAATGAGCTACCGGATCAGGCCCTAGAACGCTTACATTCGGGACTTTCGGAAGGATCCTTCCAAAAGTGCAAAACGGTCGGTACCAGTCCACCAGGGCCACACTATTTCGTTGCTGCTCCGTATTCGATGACATACTGTGCATGCACAAGTGTCACGCATATGCAGTGTTGCCGGGCACACCATCTTGGGAATGGCATATACCGTTCACAAGAACTACGCATGCACGACTATGGCGCACGCGTAGTTCTGTCGGCACTACCATCTTACGTGTTGCATTCACACGCATTCAGCGGCAGTTGTTCCCTGGTGGCGGCAGCACTCCTACAAGCTCGCTGCAGTCGTATCAGCTCTGGCTAGATCTTATTTTCTTTAGTTAAAGCTGTTGAGTTACGTGCCAGTAACTTTTCTCTTTCACTTGTCAGTAATTAATGACTCTAACACAGATATGTGGATAATGATGAGTGCCATGGCACTAAATTATTTAACACTTTCTCTTGTTCAAACCCCAGGAAATCTTACTGTATTCTGACAAATGCAGTATGGTCTCACCATAGGACTGTCCTGGAGCCAAAATAGTTAATAGAACCTATTCAAATAGTGGAATACTAGGCTCAGGCTCAATTTTGAAACCACGGTCCCTGGTTGCACTTCCTGCAACCGTCAGAATCTTTACTCCACTTGCCTCAGTAAGATGTCTCTGGAGAGCTCTCCTTCACTTGCTTGAAGAAAATTATTTTCATCGGTTTTCAATAGTTTCGTTTATTAATTTCGATTTTAAAGCACTGTGCTTGGAACACTGGTAGATTTAGTCTAGATTTACTGTTTAACAGGTAAGATTTCGGTTCCTTGTCAGTTCCTCACAACCGGGAAGGGACCGATATTTGTGGTTGTTTTCTGAAGTGATTTTCAGCAGTTCTTGCTTATTATGACTTTTTCTGGTAAGTCACAGGGGTTTTAGTTACTATTCAACCAGGGTAAACACTCGGTTTCTTTGGTTTTAAAACCAACTGGAAAAAAAAAAGAAAAACAATTTAAAAAAAGTGTTTATTGGCTAAATGTCACAGAAAACCAAGAAAAGAATGGGCTCTACAGGGTTTCAGCATTGTACCAAGTGTGGGGAACTGTTTGTCAAAGCTGATCCTCATTTGATTTGTGCATTCTGCTTAGGGGTTAACCACCTGAAGGCAGCCTGTGAGATTTGCAAGAATATTCCACAGTCAGCGCTTGAGAGGTGACTTCAACGACTGCAAGAAAACATTTTCTGAAAAAGCCACTGACCTGGCCTTAGACAAACTGGCTCCTCTTAAAGGAACTGGAGGAACAGTCCTCTGACCGGGACAATAGTTCCTCAGGAGAAAATGCTGCGGACACAGCCACTGAACTGGTAACTGCAGGCAAAAGAAAGAAAAGGAAAAGCATACAGCACAGGAATCGCAACGAGAAAACTTCGGTTCCAACCGCTGAAAGATAGCGAATGCAATAAGGATTATACAATCACTTCAGTCTGGGACCCTGGTTCCAGTTGAAACACGATTTCAGGCACAAACACTGGTTCAAACCTCCGGTTCTACCTCGGTTCCTGGTTCATTGGAACAGAGTGTAGAATTTTGTAGAGAGAATGAGGATGAGGACTATGGCGAGCCCATTGAACCAGATATCTCTCCTGATCCCCACTGCCCTGATTCCCCTGGCAATGGATCTGAGGACTATACATCCCACTTTGCTTTTATGAAGCAAGTGGCTCAAACCCTGGACCTCCCCACTCAAGAGTCCACTGAGGAGGAGGAACTGGACTACATGGAAATGATGGACATCCCAATCTTAACAGGACTGTTGTTGCCCATCCATAAATCCTTGAAGAAACAGGTGAATAAAATATTCTAGACTCCCACTTCTGTGCCACCAGTAGATGAAAAACTGGATAAAAAGTGTTGGGTAGCCAAAGGAGGGGCAGAATTCCTTTTTGGGCACCCTAGTTATGAAGGGATGGTACAGACTGCAGCTTGTGATAAAGCTGGCATCACATTCCCCAGATAAGGACTCCAGGAGAATAGACTCCATGGCTAAGAAAGCTTACCTGGGGTTCTTTCTGGATATCAGACAAGTCTCCTATATGGCTTATGTCTCCAGGTACCAGAAGACACTCTGGAACACTGTATTGGAGACAGCAAAGGCTGTCCCAGCTCCAATGGCAGTTGATTTAGAGGAGGCTACAAAAAGGAGCATAGAGGCCTCTAAAGCTCAGTTCAGGATGGCAGTTGATGCCAACGACACAGCAGCCAGACAGATGGCAATGTCAGTGTCGCTTAGAAGATTTGCTTGGCTCAGAACAACTAACCTGACCCAGGACATACAAACAAAGGCTTTGGATTTTCCATGTGAGCCTACATCTCTGTTTGGAGAGCAAACAGAGTCTTACATGAAGAAAATGGATGGTTACAAAATGGCTTACAAGAGTGCTGTTGCCAAAGAAAGGGCATCCACACCCCATAAGCACCAAGCTAGAGGTGGTAGGGGCAGAGCTCATTATAGGCCATTCTTTTAGCCTCAGGCTTTTCCCCAGTATCAGCAGCAGAGAGGATATTTCAAAGGCAGGGTCAGAAGAGGCAGTGGCTGTACTAGCCCCAGCACACAGGCAAAGGTCAAACCAAGCAGACACCATGAGGTGTCTGCTCGGGTCACCTCCCCAACCCCAGTAGGGGGCAGGCTGGCTCACTATCTCCAGGAATGGCATAACATCACCATAGACCAGTAGGTCCTGGAGGTTGTGGGCCAGGGTCTTGCTCTCAGTTTCAAGTTCCTGCTAAAGCTGAGGGCAAGGGTCTTCAGACCTTCTACCCCATGAGAAACAGCTCTGTTAGAGGAGGAAGTATCCAGCCTTCTGTCACAAAGGGCAGTACAGCCAGTCCCCTTGGCACAAAGAGGAAAAGGCCTGTACTCAAGATACTTCCTCACAACAAAGAAAACAGGGGAGTGGTGACCCATACTGGATCTCAGACATCTAAACAGACATCTGTCAAAACCAAAGTTCAAGATGGAGACTCTGGCAACCATCCTTCCAATACTAAGGCAGGGAGATTGGTTAGCATTTCTGGACCTAAAGGATGCTTATTTCCACATTCCCATCGGACTGACCTCCGCCCCAAGGGTGTTCACAAAGTGCTTGGTTGTGGTCGTAGCACACCTAAGGAGACGGGAGGTGGCAGTGTTCCCCTACCTGGATGACTGGCTAGTCATAGGTCAATCACCTCATCAGGTCAGGGAGGCTCTTGCAGTTACACAGGATGCTCTGCAGTCCTTAGGGTTCTTAGTAAACCTGAAAAGTCAGTGCTAGAGCCAGTTCAGCTCCTGGAGTTCATATAAGCCGGGTTGGACACTATAAGGTGAAGGGCATTCTTCCTCAGGGAAGAGTGGACAGCCTGGTGCAACTAGCCAGCTCCTTCAAACTGCACATCCCAAGGCCAGCAAGGCATTTTCTACAATTGCTAGGCCACATAGCAGCTTCAGCAGCAACAGTGTCAGAGCCAGGTTTCAAATGAGAGACATTCAGTTTCATCTCAAGTCACACTGGCATCAAAAGAGATTCACTGTCAAAACTGATGCCAGTCACAGGAACTCTCCTTTAGGCAGTACAGTGGTCGCAGGAGAGGGACAGCCTCAGATACAGTGTACCATTCTTGCAGGAAAATCCCTCATTGGTGCTGACCACAGATGCCTCCCTTCTGGGATGGGGAACACATCTGGGGGAGCACACTGCTTACGGCACATGGCTCAAGCAGGTGTCATTGTTACACATAAATCTGCTTGAGCTCAGAGCAGTCTTCCTAGGCATCCAGTCCTTCGCCAACATACTGTAGGGACAAGTGGTGCAGGTAAGGACAGACAACACAACCGCTATGTACTACATAAACAGGGAGGCACAAGGTCAACCCCACTGTGCACAGAGGCCATGAACATTTGGAGTCTGGCATACTCCCTGGAGATTTCTCTATCCACAGTCCACCTCCCAGGGAAGGACAATGTCCTGGCAATGCTCTCAGCAGAATCAACCAGAACCACCATGAGTAGTCACTCAGAAAGCAGGTCCTGCAGATTGTCTTCAAGAGATGGAGCACCCAGAAGTGGATCTATTTGCAGCCCCAGTCAACTATCATCTACCGCAGTTCTGTTGCAGACCTCCTGTGAGGGCACAATCCCACTGCATGCAATGTTGCTGGATTGGACAGGGAAGTTCCTGTATGCCTTCCCTCCCTTTCCACTGTTGCTGAGGGTGCTGAACAAGCTCAGATCTCAGCCAGCAGCAGTGATCCTAATTGCTCCAGACTGGGCCAGGCAACCCTGGTATTCTCTGATTCTCTCCCTGTCAGTAGCCAGACCAGTCAGCCTCCCCAGGAGGAACCAACTACTCATAGAAACATAGAAACATAGAATTTGACGGCAGATAAGGACCGCTTGGCCCACCCAGTCTGCCCATTTCCCTACCTACTGGATAAGCTACAGATCCTAGTTAACCAGCAGCCTACTTCTTCCTACCCCCATCCCCAGAATTGCCTTATGACTATCCCATGCATGCTTGAATTCCACCACTGATTTTGACTCCACAACCTCCTCCAGAAGGCCGTTCCATGCATCCACAACCCTCTCTGTGAAAAAATACTTCCTTAAATTACCTCTGAGCCACCCATCTTCAAATTGTGCCCTCTTGTTCTTGCACACCTCTTTTTTTGAAAGATGCTACCCTCTTGGACTTTGTTGATTCCCTTGAGGTACTTGAAAGTTTCTATCATGTCCCCCTCTCCCTCCTTTCCTCGAGGCTATACATATTAAGCTCCTTAAGTCTCTCTTCATATGTCTTCCGGTGCAGACCCTGCACCATTTTAGTTGCCCTCCTCTGGACAGCTTCCGTCCTGTCTATGTCTTTGCGGAGATTGGGTCTCCAGAACTGCACACAGTACTCCAGATGGGGTCTGACCAGCTGTCTGTACAGAGGGATAATAACTTCCTGTTTTCTACTGGTGATGCCTCTCCCTATGCATCCCAGTATCCCCCCAGCCCTCCTTGCTGCCCTCTCACATTGCTTGCCCACCTTTAGGTCATCTGATATGACTACCCCCAGGTCCCTTTCCATTTTTGTTGTTGTTAGTATCTCATCCCCCATTGTGTACTCTTCCCCTGGGTTTTTGTTTCCCAGGTGCATTACCTTGCACTTCTTAGCATTGAATCTAAGCTGCCATACATTTGACCATTCCTCTAACCTTGCCAAGTCCCTTCTCATCCTTTCCACCCCACCCTGTGCATCAACTCTGTTGCAGATCTTAGTGTCATCTGCAAAGAGACATACTTTTCCTTCCAGTCCTTCTGCAATGTCGCTTATAAAGACATTGAAGAGGACCGGTCCTAATACTGAACCCTGTGGTACTCCTCCTGCGGTAGTAACCCTCCTTTCTTCTGAGTGGACTCCATTTACTATTACTCTCTGTGTCCTATTCTCCAGCCAATTCTTTTCCCAGGCTGGCTAACTTGTATATTAATCTTTTGTGTGGGACTGTGTCAAATGCCTTGCTAAAGTCTAGGTAGGCCATGTCCACAGCCCCTCCCTGATCTACTACTTTGGTCACCCAGTCAAAGAAATCTATCAGATTCGTCTGGCATGACCTTCCCGCTGTGAATCCATGCTGCCTAGGGTCCTGTGCCCCTCTGGCCTCTAGATACTCGACAGTTCTTTCCTTCAGAAGTGATTCCATCATTTTCCCTATCACTGAGGTTAAACTAACAGGTCTGTAGTTTCCTGTTTCTGCCTTGCTCCCACTTTTGTGAAGGGGAATCACATCTGCCCTCCTCCAGTCCTCAGGTACCACCCCATCCTCCCATGATTTGTTAAAAAGGGTAGTCAGTGGTGTCACTAGTTCTACCCTTAGCTCTTTAGAATTCTGGGATGAATCCCATCAGGCCCCATTGCTTTGTCCACCTTCAGTTTTAAGAGTTCTTTCAGAACCCTTTCTTCTGTAAATGGGCTGGTATCAACTTCTGTATCCAGAGTGTTACTACTGTTTGTTTTATATACCCCTCTTCATTTGTAAATACTGAGCAAAAATATTTGTTTAATATCTCTGCCTTTTCACAGTCTCCTCTGCCCACCCTCCCTCCCTTTATTAAGCCTCACTATCCCTCCCTTGGTCTTCCTTTGCCTCTGATGTACCTATAAAGGTTTTATCCCCTTCTTAACTGAGTTGGCTATCTTTTCCTCGGTTTGGGCCTTTGCTGTTCTGGCTGCCTTCCCAGCCTCCTTTTGCTTTAACTGATACAGTTCTCTATCCTGCTCCTTCTCGATTCATGTACTTCCTGAATGCTTTCTTTTTCTCTTGAACCTTCACTGCCACTTCCTTTGAGAACCATAGTGGTTTCTTACATTGTCTTGTTTTGTTTATTTGCTACACAAAGGCTCGTTACCTCTGTGATGGCAGTTTTATTATTCCCCATTGTTCTTCCACCCTCCTTCCTGCCCATTTGCTAGTGCATTCCTTAGGCACTCACCATTTTGGCAAAGTCAGCCTCCAAAGTCCAGTACTTTTGTCTTTGTATGGCTTGACTCTATTGCTGTGTTTATTAGAACCATACTGTTCGATGGTCGCTAGTTCCCAGATGGCTACCCACTTCTACATCTGTGATCCTCTCTCCATCTCCATTTGAGAGAATCAAGTCTAATATTGCTCCCTCTCAGTGGGCTCCAGTACTAGTTGTCTAAGGCATGCCCCTGTAGGCATCTAGAATAACTGCACTCTTGAGTGGCAGCTGCAACTGCGCTCCAGTTAACATCTGGCATATTCAGATCACCCATCAGCAATATCTCCCTTTTCTGCCATTCTAAGTATACTTTCTATCATTTCCTTGTCCATTTCCTCCCCCTGAGAAGGTCTGTATACAACCCTGTTGCGGATTGTGGGTGCCATTGCTGTCTCCAAATTTACCTACAGTGCTTCTTCTCCTCCCTGTTTACCTTTTGTTCTGTTGCTTTTATTCCTTCCTTATGTAAAGAACTACTCCTCCTCTCTCTTTACCCTCCCTGTCCCTCCTGTAGATCGTGTATCCTGGTATGTTTATGTCCCAGTCATGGTTTTGTGTGTACCATGTTTCTGTGACTGCCACGATATCCAGATGTTCCTCCTCCATCAAGGCCACTAATTCAGGAAGCTTGTTACCTAGACTACGGGCATTGGTACTCATTGCTCTCCATTTTTGATGGCTTTACCTTCTGTTGCAGCATCCCCCACTGACCGTTCTACCTCGGTCTATTTCTCATTTAGTACCCTGTTTTGTAGGGAGAGGCTGGGATTTTCCTGCTGCTTGTCAGTGCCTCCCCCTTTGACTAGTTTAAAAGCTTGCCAATGAAGCATTTAAACCGATTACTCAAAAGACTTGTTCCATTCCTGGACAGATGCAGACCATCCTGCCAGTATAGGCTGGTGTCCTCCAGGTGGAACCCCAGTCCCCAATGACGCTAAACCCTTGTGCTCGCACCATTTTTCAACCATTCATTAAACTGCATGGTGCCAATTACCCGCCCCGCCATGCCTTTGACAGGCAGCACCTCTGAGAAGGATACTGTGTGTACTACTTGTCTTAGGCCCCTCCCCAACTCTGCAATGTCCTCCTGCACTGCTCTAATCTCATGATGAGCCAAGTCATTTGTCCCTAGGTGGACAATTACGTCCAGCTCAGAATCCCTAGCAGCTATTCTCCTCTCAGGGCAGGATCCTGTATCCGAACCTCCAGTCCCTCAGGCATAAAGCCTGGCTCTTGAGGACCAAGTGTGCTAACTTATACCTCTCAGAAGGAGTCATGGAGGTCCTCAGGGTCTCTAGAAAGCCTTCCACCAGGAAAACTTACACATCTAAGTGGAAAACGCTTCATATGATGCCAGAGCATAGACATAGATCACAGTCAGGCAGGCTATCCAGTTGTCCTGGATTACCTGACCCACCTTCATTCCCTTGGTCAAAGACCATGCACTCTCAAGGTGCACTTGGCAGCTGTCTCTGCTTTTTTATCAGGAGGCAGGGCCTCATCCCTTGCTTTGAACCCAGTATTTAGAAAGTTTTTCAAGGGGCTGCTGCATCTGCATCCCCCACATAGGGATCTCACACCAGTATGGGACCTTAATATAAGTATTGCCCAGCTCATGCAGCCTCCTTTCAAGCCCATATCCTCATCAGATCTCAAGTATGTTACCTGTAAAATGCTGTTCCTGGTGGATGTTACCTCTGCCAGAAGGATTAGTGAGCTCCAGGCCCTATCCATAGAGCCTGACTACATTGCACTCCATAGGGACAAGGTTGTCCTCAGGACTAATAGGAAGTTTCTTCCTAAGATGGTATCTGCCTTCCACCTCAATCAGTCCATTACACTGCCAGTCTTTTTCATTGACCATTCCACTTTGGAGGAGTGTAGACTGCATAGATTGGATGTTAAGATAGCTATCAGCTACTACCTGGATCACACAAAGAGCCACAGGCAGGACAATACTCAGCTCTTCCTAACCTAGTTCCTGACCTATGGAGAAGTGAGAAAAGGCAAAACAGCCACAAAAAGGTCCATTGCACGCTGGATTGTTGACTGCATTCAGTTTTGTTATAGCAAAGTGGGCAAACAGCCCCTGTGAGTCTCAGGGACCATTCCACCAGGAGAACAGCTGCTTCTATAGCAGCTTCTAGAGACATTCCTCTGCTGGAAATCTGTAAAGCAGCTAACTGGAAAACTGTTCACATTTACCAAGCACTACTGCTGGATACCAAGGCCAGAAGTGATTCCAGTTTTGGCACAGCAGTACTGCAGAGCTTGTTCCCTAAATAGGTTCTCTGCCCACCTAAGGTACTGCTTGTAGTCTGCATTTGTCAGAATACAGTAAGATTTCCTGGGGTTTGAAGAAAAAAATACCATAGTAATCTTGTTTCTTCCAGGGGAATCTTACTGTATCCTGAGCGCCCACCCTACCTCCCCTACTAGAACCTAATCGGCACTGCTCTTCAGCTGTCCATATCTTAATGCAGACCTGTTGGTATGATTGTTTGTTTGTTTTCTTGGGCATCTGTAACTTGAGTCTTAAGGATGCCCCTATTGTTAAAAAAGGGGTTGGTCTTTGGGGGGGGAAACTAATTTTATATTAGGATTGTTGGGTAGTCAGTTTAGTTTATGCATGCTTCGTTAGAATCTGATGGTTGCAGGAACATAGAAACATAGACTTTGACGGTAGATAAGGACCGCTTGGCCCACCTAGTCTGCCCATTTCCCTACATACAGGATAAGCTGCAGATCCTATTTAACCAACAGCCTATTTCTTCCTACCCCCCACAGAAATTGCCTTATGTCTGTCCCATGCATTCTTGAATTCTCCCACAGTTTTAGACCACACAGCCTCCTCAGGAAGGCTGTTCCATGCATCCACCACCTCTCTGTGAAAAATACGCCTCATATTTTCCTGAATCATCTCCTCTATCTTCAAATTGTGTCCCTTGTTCTTGCACATCTCTTTTCTGAAAAATTCTACCTCTTGGACTTTGTTGATTCCCTTGAGGTACTTGAAAATTTCTATCATGTCCCCCCTCTTCCTCCTCTCCTTGCGGGTATACATATTAAGCTCCTTTAATCTCTCTTCGTATGTATTCTGGGGCAGACCCTACACCATTTTAGTTGCCCTCCTCTGGACAGTCTCCATCCTGTCTATGTCCTTGCGGAGATGGGGTCTCCAGAACTGGACGCAGTACTCCAGATGGGATCTCACCAACTGTCTGTACAGAAGGATAACAACTTCCTGTTTTCTGCTGATGATGCCTCTCCCTATACATCCCAGTATCCCTCCAGCTCTCCCTGCTGCCTTCTCACATTGCTTGCTAACCTTAAGGTCATCTGATATGATTACCCCCAGGTTCCTTTCCATTTTTGTTGTTGTTACTACCTCCCCCCCCCCAATTGTGTAATCTTCCCCTGGGTTTTTGTTTCCCAGGTGCATTATTTTGCACTTCTTTACATTGAATCCAAGCTGCCATACTTCTGACCATTCCTCCAACCTTGCCAAGTCCCTAAACATCCTTTCCACCCCTTCTTGTGCATCAACCCTGTTGCAGGTCTTTGTGTCATCTGCAAAGAGGCATACTTTTCTTTCCAGTCCCTCTGCAATGTCACTTATAAAGACGTTAAAAAGGACTGGACCCAGTACTGAACCCTGCGGTACCCCACTAGTAACTCCTCTTTCTTCAGCGTGGACTCCATTTACAATTGCCTTCTGTGTCCTGTTGTCCAGCTAATGTATTACCCAGGCTAAGATCCTGGGACCCACTCCCAGGCTGGTTAATTTGACTATTAATCTTTTGTGCGGGACTGTGTCAAGTGCCTTGCTAAAGTCTAGGTAGGCCATGTCCACAGCCCCTCCCTGGTCTACTACTTTGGTCACCCAGTCAAAGAAATCAATTAGATTTGTCTGACATGACCTTCCCGCTGTGAACCCATGCTGCTTTGGGTCCTGTGCCCCGCTGGCCTCTAGGTACTCAACAATTCTTTCTTTCAGAAGTAATTCCATCACTTTCCCTATCACAGAGGTCAAACTGACAGATCTGTAGTTTCCTGCCTCTGTCTTGCTCCCACTTTTGTGAAGGGGGAATTACATCCACCCTCCTCCAGTCCTCGGGCACCACACCATCCTCCCATGATTTGTTAAAAAGGGTAGTCAGTGGTGTCACTAGTTCCTTCATTAATTCGTTTAGAATTCTGGGGTGAATCCCATCAGGCCCCATTGCTTTGTCCACCATCAGTTTTAAGAGTTCTTTCAGAACCCTTTCTTCTGTGAATGGACTGGTATTGACCTCCCTATCCAGAGTGCTTCTATTCTTTGATTTAGGTACCTCCCCCCTCCTTTTCTTTTGTGAATACTGAGCAGAAGTATTCGTTCAGTATCCCTGCTTTTTCACTGTCACCCTCTGCCCACCCTCCCTTCCTTTATTAGCCTCACTATCCTCCCTTGGTCTTTCTTCACTCCCTAATGTACCTATAAAATGTTTTATCCCTTCTTAACTGAGTTGGCTGTCTTTTCCTCAGTTTGTGCCTTTGCTATTCTGACTGCCTTCCCACTTCCATCTGCTTTAACTGGTACAGTTCTCTGTCCTGTTCCTTCTGAGTTTCCTTATACTTCCTGAATACTACCTTTTTCTCCTTAACCTTCCCTGCCACCTCTTTTGAGAACCATAGTGTTTGTTTCCTTCAGTTTGTTTTATTTGCTTTACACAAAGGCTTGTTGCCTCTGTGATGGCTGTTTAAATTTTTCCTCATTGTTCCTCCATCCCTCCTTCTTGTCTGTTTGCTAGTGCTTTTCTGAGGCACTCACCCATTGTCCCAAAGTCAGTCCTCCTAAAGTCCAATACTCTTGCTTTTGTATAGCTTGACTCTATGGCTGTGTTTATTGTGAACCACACTGTTTGTTGGTTGCTTGTTCCCAGATGGCTACCCACTTCTAAATCCGAGATCCTTCTCTGTCCCCGCTTGACAGTACCAGGTCTAAGATTTCTCCCCAGTGGGTTCCACCACTAGCTGTCTGAGGCATGCCCCCTGTTGGGCATCGAGAATAACTCTGCTCTTGGATGTGGCTGCAGTAAAGGTGCTCCAGTTAATATTTGGCAAGGTGTAGTCCCAAAGGAATGGAAGACAGCTTATATCACCCCCAAACATAAAAAGGGGGAATAAGACATTAGTTGGAAACTATAGGCCCATAAGACTGACCTCTGTACCATGCAAAACAATGGAAAAGTTGTTGAAATCATGCCTTCACACCGAATTAAAAGCTGCAGGAAGCAAGACCCAACCCAACATGTTGTTATTCCAGGAAGATCTTGTACCACAAATTTGATAGTATTCTATGACAAAGTGAGAAACCGATGGATGTGATCTTCCTGGACTTCGAAAAGGCATTTGACAGTGTACCACACAATGAACTGGTGGCCAGATTGATCAACACAGGATTGAACAAGCCATTAGTAAGGTGGGTAGAGAAATGGCTCTCAAATAGAATTCAACAAAAGTGTTAGTGGGAGCATCTCCACAGAGATTCCTGTCAATAGTGGCATCCTGCAGGGCTCGGTCCTGGGTCTGGCTCTGTTTGGTATATTCGTAGGGGACATGCAGTGTGGTTTACAAAATAATATCATAAAATTTGCTGATGATACAAAAATCATTGCAGAGGTGGATACTGAGGAGACGTGTGGGTCTTTAGTTAATGATTTGAAAAAAATGATTAATGGGTATAGAGAAGCAACATGTGATCTAATCTAGAACAATGCATGGTTTTACATTTGAGAAGAAACAATCCCTTAAAGGTCTACAAGTTAAACAATGTCAAACCCAGGCCGGTACAAAGTGAACAGGACCTGGGTGTTGTTATAAACAACACCCTTATCCCCATCAGCCAATGTAGGGAGGTAACTCAGACTGCCAATAAGCTTTTAAGATGCATAAAAAAGGCATTTGTATCTAGGAGTGAACGATACCTCGCCCCCACTGTATAGAACATTTGTAAGGCCACACCTAGATTATGGATTACCATTTTGGTTCCCCCATATCAAGAAGGATGTGGCACTGGTGGAAAGTGTCCTGGGAAGCACAACAGTCCATCCCTAGGTTAAGGAACATGATATACTGTAGAACTGATTTTAATTGCGCTCCGTTTATTTTCGCTACATTCACTGTGTTGACTTTATAGTGAAAATAAACGGAAAGCGATTATATTTAGAAATTGTTACCATCTGTAATGAGGAGGAGGTGGAGCAACTGCAAGATTTAAAAAAGTGTGTCACATGTGTCACCGCCATGCACCTTGTATCCCAGTCCTGGTCATTGTTCCTCAAGAGAGAGCCCCCCATCCACAGCGATGCGTAACAGTGACACACTGTAAGAAAGAGGCAGTTGTCGCCATTCCATCCTCTCTGGAATCATTCCATTCATGTGTTCCATACTGTGAGGGGCTGTGACTGTTGTTTCCCTGGGTGTGAGTTCGAGAGAGAGACAGACACCAGAGCAGTCGGAGACTTGTCTGAAGTCAGGGATGGCGACCTGTGCCTGGGTGTAAATATCGAGACGGGGTGGAACAGGAGTGCCGCAAGTTGGTATGTGTCCATTACTGCCAGGTGTTGTCCATTGGTGCAGGTTACACTGATGTTCCATGAGAGAGACAGATAGAGAGACGATCAGCGGGCTGCGAGAAAGAGAGGGAGCGCGCAAGGTACAACTCCCCTTAAGTCACAGGTGCTGCAATGTTTTTTGTGTGTGTGTATGTCTAGAAGGAGGCAGTTTGGAAGAGAGTGGGAAGTGTCACTGGGACATGACAGATCACTTTGGAGGAGCGAGTGGTGTTAGAGGTAGTTGTAGTGCTGTACCTGCATGTCCGTTCCGTTTGTCCTTTTGAGGCATGTTTATTTTCAGTGAAAGACAGAGTGACACAAAGACACAGAGGGACATTCAAGAGCGTTGTTTTTCTGTGTGTCTCTGTGTGTGTTAAGGGGGGGTCAGGAATGCACTAATTCAATCAGCCGCGATTAAGTCAGTGCACAGCTGATCGCGAATTCTGGCACCCGTGAATATAATCAGTTCTACAGTATATAGAGAGCCTGGGTGAGCTGGATAGGTTAACACTGGAGGATAGAAGAAAAAGGGGAGATGTTTTGCCGTTATTTAAAATACTCAAAAACATGGACAGCTAATCTTAGGTCTCATAATCAACAACTTTCAATACCAAAGGCAATTACTAATAAAAGGGGCAGTTTTTTTACAGCTCGAGCTCTAAAGGTGTGGAATTCACTACCACAAAACCTAATTGAAATTGAGGAATTTGACACAAGCTGCCACATCCCCAAAAGTGGGATTCTCAGAACTCTACCAGAGGGAGAAATTCTAAGTACCCTTATACCAGCCAGGGAGGGTCTAAGGGTACTTAGAAAATTCTCCTCTTGGAGAGTTGACCTGTTTGCAGCAATGTGCCACAGTCCCCCTTCCCCAGCCCCGATGTGGCTGGTGTTTATAATTAAACATAACCCCCTTCCTGGTGGTCCAGTGGGTCACCCCTTCCCAATCCTGAAATCACTTGTATTTATAATTAAACACAACCCCCTTCCTCCTGGTGGTCTACTGCCCTCGCTCCCTAATCCCCACTGGTGCCTGTAATTATAATTAAGAACAACCTCTTACCTGGTGGGCTAGTGGACCCCCATCCCAGCAGGTAGTGCCCGCCAACCCACTCCCCCAATCCCAAAACAAAGCTGGTGACCAGCACAGCCTTTCTCTCACCTCCACAGCCTGCCGCCAGCTGAACTGTCACTGAAGATGTACTGTATAGTATAAGCACTCCTTGATTCAATCAGTGAGTGCGTACACTATAAGGTACGCCTAAGACTGTTTAGTCAGGTGGCTGGCCTGCGGAGGCAAGAGGATGGCAGTGCCATTCCCGGCTGTTTCAAAAAGGGGAGCAGGAGGGGCACTACCTACTGGGTGGGCGGGTGGGGGTCCACTAGACCACCAGGTAAGGGATTGTTTAAGTATAATTACAGGTGACATCTGGGATTGGGGGCTACTAGACCACCTGGAAGGGTGTGTAACTATAAATATTGGTGACATCGGGATAGGAGAGGGGGTACTAGACCACCAGGAAGGGGGTTGTATGTAATTATAACTGGCAAGATCAGGGAGGGGGCCACTAGACCACCAGGGATGAGGGTTTAGTTATTTTACCAGGGGATGGTGGGACTGCTAGCCTTTGCCACATGGAGCCTGTGGCAAACCTCTTCCATGCAGCATGTGTTTGTCACATGGGAGAGGTTGCCGCAAGTGTGGGGACTTAGGCGCCGGGACCCCTCCTGTACCAGAATCTGGTGCAGGGTCCCTGGGGCACTGGGCTTTGGCGCAGGCTGCTGTTTGTCGCAGCTTGCGTCAGTCTATGCCCTGTTTGAGAATCAAGCCCGTTGTTTATAGTACTGCTCCAAAGTCCACTTTAGCCAGACTGGACCCTCTCTTTCACTTCTTCTGTCACTTTGCCCTTGATAAACCCTTGCGTACACATCGTTGTACCCTGTATTCTTCCTTCCCTTCCCTTTCCTTCCCTTCTCTTGATGCCAAGCACCTTACCTAGTGTGTTTCCTTTATCTCCAACTTTTGGTTTGGCTTTCTCTCCCCTTGTATCTTGCCTCTCTCTCCTCTCCTCTCCTCTCCCTTCAGCCTCATACTCTCATTCATAATGCTTGCTGTCACTCTTATGCTCTCCCTCGTATGAAATCTACTGTTGGTCAATCTGCCTTCTCATTGCATTTCCATAAATCATGGGGTTCTCTTGCCCCTTCCATGTGCTCTGCTCCTCCTTTCCTGCCATAAAGCTCTCCTCCATGATTCCACTTCTCATTCCTGCAGTTATTTCTAATGTTGGTTTGGACCCCTCTCACCTGTAACTCCCATCATTCTTTTCAGCATTTCCCATTTCCTCGCATCATTCAGTCCCTCTGTTCCTTGTTTTGATATGCTGATTAATATTTAATTGCTCCTGTATCAGTTCCACAATTTATTGTATGTAACTTACTGTTTAGCAATTTTATTCTTAAGTATTATTGTCTTGTTTATTTTGATATACTTATTTCCATTTTATGTATTTTACACTCTGTATTTTGTAACTGTTTTCTCTCCTTGGCCACCCACCCCCGGGATGCATCTGGAAATGAGCTGATACTAGTTCAGTATGTCTTTCCTGGTAATTACTTGGTATGAAAGAACAGAGGAAGGACAGAGCCCATCGAGACTGTTCCCACACTATGTGAGACATTATTTATCTATTATCCTCAACCAAACATCTAATTTGTTTTTAAAGACAGTGGCACTAGTTGCCTCTACCAATTCTTGTGGCAAGGTGTTCCATACAATGGATGCTCTTATTGGAGAAAAGTTTCCTCTTTGCTGGTTTTATAAGTTTTTACTTCAAGCTGTTTATTATGCAGTCTTGGAACATGTCTCCTTTGGAGTGTTAGACCTACATTTTCCATTAGATCTGGTGAATTTATTAAATTAAAACCATAAGTATATCACCTCTTAATCTTCTAGTTTGAAGAGAGAAGAGACCAGTAGCTTTTAATCTGTTCTGATAATCCAAGTTTGTTAATCTTGGAATCATTCTAGTTACTCTCCTTTGAACCTGTTCAAGAATTGCTATGTCTTTTTTTGGTTTGGATTCCAGAAAGGGAGCCATAGTCTGAATATGGTCTAATGTATGCCCTATACAATGGAATAAGGCATTGTTCAGTGCAATTAACAAAAGTGCATTTTATTTGCCTTAAAAGTCTGTTGGTCATGCAAGCAGTTCTAACACAGTGATCATTTGATGTAAGTTTATTATTAACATATATCTCTAAATCTTTTTCACAATTTGATGAGTGAAGTGGTAGTCCATTTATATAAAATATCGATTTTGGATTATTTACACCAAAATGTACTACTAAACATTTGTCTTGATTAAACTGCATATGATTTTCATTTGCCCAAAGTGTTAATTTTTCCAAATCCTTCTTTAATGCAGAAATATTTTCTTGATTATTAACCTTGCCCCCCAATCTAGTATCGTCTGCAAATTTAACCATTAAGTTATTTGGCCCTGTTTGTAAATCACTGATAAAAAGATTAAACAATGTTGGTCCAAGACCGACCCTGTGGTATACCACTTGTCACACTACCCGAATCAGACAAGATATCATTAATTCTGACTCTCTGAGAACGATTTGTCAACCAGTTTAAAGTCCAGTTGACAATATCAGGTGACAAACCTAGATTGTGCATTTTAGTAATGAGTTTTTCATGTGAGACTTTATCGAAAGCTCTACTAAAGTCCAAAAGAATTACATCAGTAGGGATACCCACATCTAGTAGAGTACTTATATTATTGTAAAAAGATATCAGATTGGTGGTGCAGGAATACTTGGGAGTAAACCCATGCTGATTTGAATCATAAATTCCTAATTTTTTACAATCTTGATCTATTAGAGACTTCATTGCTCGTTCCATTAATTTACCAGCCACTGAGGTCAGGCTAATTGGATGATAATTTTGCACAGAACCTCTATTGCCTTTTTTAAATATGGGAGTAACTATTGCTGAACGCCAATCATTTGGTACAATGCTTTCTTGTAAGGATTTGTTGAAGATAATTGACAAAGGTATAGAAATATTTATAGAGGGTTTCGATCAGAAACCATGGATGAATACCGTCTGGGCCCGGACTAGTATTTTTTTTTTTAGTTTTTTTGATAGCCTGTATAATGTCAGTTGGATATAACCTATGATAATCTACGTGGTGAACTTTAAATGTACTAATAGGTGATTTTTGAGAGAAGACAGAACAAAAGTACTTATTAAAGAGATTCGAGGTTTCTATATCAGATAGAGAAGAGCCATTGGTTTTAATGGGACCAGCGGTCCTTGATACACCTTTTTTACTATTTATATAGGAGAAAAGAGATTTGTGACAGTCTTTTGTGTGAGCTAGTTTAAATTCTAGCTTATTTTTTGCCAATTTAATAGAATTTTTTTAAGTTTTTCACAGATAGTCTGTATTTATGTAATAGAGTAGTTTTAAATAGAACAGAACTATTCTTAAGTTTCCTAAAAAGTTTAATTTTTATTTTAATCTGATTTTTAATTGTCTTGTTGAACCAAGGGGAATTTTTCCTTTATTATTAAATTTCCTCTTAGATGAAATAAAGGTATTTTCCAAATAATGTACAATGTTTTTAAAAAAGTCCCAAACTTGTTGTGTTGTACAATTAAGATTAGATTCCCAGTTTATGTTTTGTAAGTATTCATTGATTTTAGAAAAAATGCTTTATTATAATTTTTTATACAGTATAACTTCCTTTGTGTAGTTTTAAACTGTTGAATTTCAAAAAGAATAGATGAATGATCACTGGTCCCAAATGGATCCCAGATTTGTAAATTGCTAATTTGTTGCTCTATGTTAGTAAATAATAGATCCAAAATATTAGGACCTCAAGTGGGTTCAGTAACAAGTTGTTGTAATCCAGTACTAACTACCACATCTATTAGTCCTTTCTTGGCATAGGACTGTCCTGAGAATGAGTCCCAGTTAATATGAGGGAGGTTAAAGTCACCAAATATTACAGTATCTTGAGATTCTGAAAAATGTGTAATTTCTTTAAACATATCAGGTAAGACCTTTGAAATTAAATAAACAAATTATTCTTTAAATTAAGAAAGTGCTACACATTCTGTTCATTTGCTCTGCATTTTACGGCCAGTGCTATGCATTTTAATGCTGAGAGGCTGAGAGTTGTGCATCCCTCTGTTGGCTAGTTATGGTTTTGTGACAGACTGTGACAATAACAGTGATGTTTAGTCAGCAAATGCTCCTATTTAACTGTCCTTAAATGTTCAGCTTTACTGATGCTGCTAATCTGGGCGTCCACTGTTCACTTTCTCATTGCAGCAATCTTAAAACAACATGCAGTCAAGCTGGTTTGTGAAACTCCTACCACCCTGAAGTCCAACTTGAGGCAAAGCTACCGACTGGCTAATGCGGAGGTGACCTCAGTGATAACTTCAGAGCAGGTGGCTGCCGTGGCTGCCTCCATGCTGTCTTGCTTTACAGACAGCGGTACAGAAGGCTGGCCCAGACTGCTGTCTACAGATGGTGAGTGAGACTTCAAAGGTACACAGCCAGTATCCCACATCTCCGGGGTCATCCCAAGCCTTACATGTAGAGACTGTCACGGTAGGTAAACAATGTCAGTGTACTTCCTGTACACAAATGGAAAGATGAAGGTGAAGGATGGGATTAGGTCCCCGGAAACAAGGGAAAGGAGGCGGAATCTGTGAGAGCAAGGGGAGATGACTGACATGTTGAATAATTACTTCACTTTGCTGTTCACTAAAGGGGGGGTGCTCATTGTGAGGTACCATGACATCAAGAGTAACAGTGATGCAACCTGCGAACATCATGCCCACCCTGGTAGATGACTAGCTGACAAAGATCAAGCCAGGCTAATCCCAAAGGGTGCACGGGATACATCCCAGGATTGTAGTGGAGCTAAAGGAACAAGTGAGGGAGGCCACTTGCTGTAACTGTTTATGAGTCTGTCTGTACGGGGTGGTGCCACATGATGGGAAAGAGGCCAGTGTGATCCCCATCATGAAGAAGGGGCCAAAATGGGCTGCCCAGTGGTCCAGTGGAAGCACCACACACTCCCACACTAATGATCCCTGGTTCAGAAGTGAACTCGGGAGTTTGGGGAGGGCCGGGGTAGCACTGCCGCATGTCACTGCTTCTAGCCAGGAAAGGGCTGGCATCCTGGTTCTGCCGCTGTAACAACACCTGCAGTGGGCCAAGAGATCTTGTTTCCCTAGCACTGGGCATTACTACATGCATGGGGACACATGGCCTGTGCCAGACACCTGGGGAGTGGGAGGGAAAAAACTCAGAAAAACCTGTGTCTCCCTGCCGCTGGTCATGTCTCAGCACTCTTGGGTCCCGCACCATGTGGATCCCCACCGGCTGGATGATGGGGAGGTGCAGCAGTCAGGACTGAGGGCAGTGTGTAAGGGGCATGAAGTATGGCAAAGGTGGGAGCAGGGAGAGCAAAAAACTTTATAGCAACAAAAAAAAGAAAGAAGAAGGGGCAAGGATGGACCAGGACAATTACAGGCAGTTACCTGACATCAGTACTGGCAAGATCCTTGAATTCCTAATCAGGGACAGAATAATGGACCACTTGGTTTAGGCCAAAGTTTCCACCCCCTTTCAGCATGGCTTTATGAGGGCAGAGCATACCAAACCAATGGTGGCACAGCATGGTTGGCATGGGCCCTGGTGCAAGGAACGAAATGGGTCCCACGTGGGCTTCCCCCACCTATGTGTGGTTAACATTTTTAACCATACACGGGGGGGGGGGTCCTTTTTAATCTGGGTACATTCTCGGTTACCTAGTGACGTGGTCTGTGCCATGCGTTTTGTAGTCAGTCAGGCTCACTGCAAGTGGCAGTGAGTGCACACACCAGCCCAGCAGCCCTGCCTTTTCCCAAGAAGATCTCCCAATCTCCCTCCCATGCGTCTTTAATTCCGTCTTATTCTTTGACTTTTTTATCCTTCTTTCTTCTTTTTTTTTTCTTTTCAAGAAGGCAATGCTTATGCTGTTGTTCCATCTGGGTTCTGGGCCATCTAAAACCAAGCAGTCGTGTAATTCAAGTGCAGCAGCACCCACCAGCCCTGCCTAAGGCTGCCTTTTTCCCACAGGGCAATGAAAAACAATCTCCTTCTTCTGTCCAGTCTCACCCTTTTCACCTTCTTTTTATTTTGAAGCCTAGCAAAATGAAAACCTCTGTATTTGCCCCCCCCCAAGTTCAAACCAAGCAAAGTAACAAACCTCCCTAAAGTCCACACAATATGTGGTGCAGTGTGGTGGGTGAGGCGCTTGCGGTCAGTGATGCACGCAGTAACGGTTTTGATTTAAAAGAGAATGACTACTGTCATAAGCCATCCATCCTGGTAATGGTGCTCATTTCTGTCTTCTTCCAAAGCGCTGCCCTGCATGTGACGTGTCCTCTTTTCCGATCCACCTCCCACCAGCCTGTGACCATTGGTCAGGACTGACAGGCAAGCAGTCTCCTGTCCACAGCCTCACTTGTCAGTCCTGACTGGTCACTCGGGAATGCACAGCACGGCATCGATCGGGCATCGGAAATCAGCGATGGCTCCTCAACTCAGCTCCTGAGTCCCCACTCACCTACGTGGTGTGTATTTGCCAGCTCCCAGTTATATCACGTGGTTGTGGTGGTGTCACTCAGGAGGACGGGTGGAGCATGGTGGGCATGCCTCTGTCAGGAGTTGGATGGTCGGGCCAGGTGATGCGCCTGCCCAGCGTGCCCGCAGTGCCATGCCCGGCATGATCTTGGGCCCTGGTGCAGTTGCCTTGGCTGCACACCCCATTGCTATGCCCCTATAAACCAATCTGATCACTTTCTTCAAAGGGGAAGGGGTGACCTGTGGGTGGAGATGGGTAGGGCCATACGCCTAGTGTAGTGTGACTTCAGGAAGCCCTTTGATATGGCACTGCATGATAAGCTTCTGGTCACAGTACACCAGTGTGTTATACATGAGACATACACAAGGTGGCTTGCTAACTAGATTGGGGGCAGGAAGCAGAAGTGGCTGACAGGCACTACTGAGTGGGAGGGGGTACTTAGTGGCATCACTTAGGAATCGGTGCTGGAGCCACTACGGTTCAACATTTTTGTCAGGGATATGAAAGCTGGAGTTTCTGGCAGACTACTTATGTTCACAGATGACACTAAGCTGGCCAGGACAGTGGGCTCCCTTGAAGATGGGGACAAACCTCAGGAGGACCTGAACAAGCTGGGGGGTCAGTTGTACTCCCGGAGTTTCAGACTTAATGTAGCCCAATGCAAGGTGCTACAATCGAGGAGGGGGAACCAAGGTAGGACCATTATGTGTGGCTCCTCTGGCTGCAGGGGTTGGAGGAGGGAAAGGTCATGGGGTAATAATGGACAAGAGGCTAAAGCATGACAGGCATATGCCAGGCAGTGTGGGGCTGCTGTCAAGAAGGCTGAAAGAATGTCAGGGTGAATCAAGGGGGGGGAGGGTGACCAGCAGAGCAAGGGATGCAATCCTGCCACTTAACAAGACCCTGGTCAGGCCCCACATGGAGTACTGCTTCTGGGCACCCTAATATAACAAACTCTGACCAGAGCCGATAGGGCTACAGGTGAGGAATTTGGTGTAAAAAATATTGAAAATTACCAAAGTTACGAGCCTTCGTTAGCAAAATGTAACGTAGGCTCCTAAATTTGTTGTTTTGTAATATTAGTACACCAAATTTTCAACATAGCCTTGTTATGACCCTGCCTCATGAAGAAGGGCAGAGCAAATGTTCAAATCCTGCCCGAAAAGTGATTTCACGCAGGTACTGTGAAATGAACTTTTGGGATGCAATTAACACATTATGGGCAGGAGTTGAAAAATGACATCTGTCACATTCATGAGGTGCTGGAAAGATATGGCTGTGTTGAAAACTTGGGGTAAAAATGTTAAAAATTACCAAACTTATAAGCCTGCATTTGCAAAATGCAACATAGCCTCATAACTTTTTTGGTTTTAAATATTTTTACACCAAATTTAGAACATAGCCTTTGTAAGACCCCATCTCATGAACAATGGCAGAGAAAACTGTCAGCTCCTTCTCAAAAGGTGATTTCGCCCAGGGACTGCAATATCACTTTTCAGGGTGTAAAAAAAAACAGAAAAAAAAAACATTTTGGCCAGGATTTGAAAAATGACAGCTGTCACATTCATTAAGTGCTGTAAAGATATGGCCATGTTGTAACTTTGGGGTAAAATATTTAAAATTACCAAAGTTACAAGCCTGCATTTGTAAAATTCAAAACAGGCTCATAACTTTGCTGTTTTTGAATATTTTTACACCAAATTTTCAACATAACCATCTCATGAACAATGGTGGAGAAAATTTTCAACTCCTCTCTGAAAGGTGATTTTGTGCAGCGATCACGAAATCACCTTTCAGGACAGATTTACCTAACAACAATTGCATTGTTCATGAGGTAGTGTCCCAAAAAAGACATGTTGAAAATTTGGGCAAAAACATATGCGGAAATGCCCAAGTTATGCTACTAAGTTCAAAGCCCCATTGAAATACATTGAAGCGCATACCTGATTCCCTCAGTTTGCAGTCAGGCTTTCAAGAGTGAAGATATGTTTACGATCCAGAAGGGATTATGGCACTGGACCTCTGATCGGTAAATAAGGGCTGGGGGAGTGCTGAGTGGGAGGGTTGGGTGAAACATAGAAACATAGAATTTGACGGCAGATAAGGACTGCTTGGCGCACCTAGTCTGCCCATTTCACTACCTAATGCATAGGCTGCAGATCCTAGTTAACCAACAGCCTACTTCCTCCTACCTCCCACTAGAATTGCTTTATGTCTGTCCCATGCATTCTTGAATTCCCACTATTTTTGAGTCCACTACCCTCAGGAAGGCTGTTCCATGTATCCACAACCCTCTCCGTGGGTGGAGGGGAGAGTTTTAACACAAAGACATCGATGGATGTTTTCTTTTAAAGGTACAAAAAAAAGAAAAGACAGATGATTTCAGCACTGGGATTAGGCAACCCCCCGTGTCACAGACCAAGGATTTTTGGCACTGGGGACTGGGCAACCCCTGTGTTACTCTTATGTTTCTGGGGTGTGGGGTGGTCGGTGTTGAGAGGGAGGGTGGGGTGGGGAAAAATAAAAACGGGGGTGTCCTGGTCATGACACTGGGGATTGACAACCCTAGTACCCTCTTATTTTCTGGGGGTGCGGGGTGGTGGGTGCTGAAAGCGGGTGGGTGGGGGATATCTATAATTTAAAAGAAAAAATCTGCAGTCACGGCGCAATGCGCCATGCCCGTCATGGCCACCACAGTGTACTGCAAATACTGGCACATGCACAATGACGCGAAGCCATCTTGGACACAGCAGAGTATTCTGTGTTCCACTGTGACTTGCTGTCTTTTTCTTTAAAATTAGGAATATGCCATTACCTGACCCTCCCTTTCAGCACCCCCCTTCCCAGAAACATAACAGCGACACTGGGGGTGCCCTAATCCCCAGTGTTCATCAGGAGAGCCAGTTTTTTTATACTGCAGTGCGCACGGAGTGCTTCACAGATATGAGGCTACCGTGGTGACACTTCATCATGTTGTTCAGTTGCAAAGAATGCAGGGATTGCAGAGTCCTGTTTTGAAAGCAACAGGTCTGCAAGGCTCTGCCACTGCAGCTCTAAGAAGGACATTAAAGCAGTCCAGAAGGTGCAATGCAGGACAACAGAATGATCAGGAGTATTGGGACAAAAGCTATGAGGAGAGATGGGAGTCTGTTGCAATTTACATTTTTCCAACCGTTGCCGAAATCCCGTGCATGCGCGGAAGAAACGTGTGCAAAGATCCCGCACATGAGCAAGAGCCTGCCACCATTGCGCATGCGCGGGATTTCGGCTCCGGTTGGAAAATATAAATTGCAGCAGTCACAGTGCTCGGTTTGAGTTCTAGACTACCTAGAACGGTTTGCAATTGTAGAATTTACAGGGGGGCATGTTTGTTGAGTGGGCATATTATAAAATGCGACGTCAGGACTGCACTTGTGCCTGATGCACGTCCTGGACCAGGATCTGCTTCCGGTGGTGCATGATTTGGCCTCTGAGCGAGGTAAACCCTAATGGTACTAAAAATACAAACATATGATGCATTTGCTTATTTTTTTAGTTCGGTGAGGGCATTGTACAGTGCAAATGATGTAGGTGTGTGCCAACAGGCACAATGCTTGGAGGTTAATAAAAACAGAGGAGAAAAGCTGACAGTGCCCCTTTAGTACATTCACCCTGGAGAAAAGGAGGATGGGGGGGACATGATCTGTCTTCCTGATACTGAAGGGCAGCAACAAGATCGAACAAACGGAAATGTCCGATTTGGTATGCTGTAGCAGGATGCAAAGGCACACCCCGGAGTTCAAAGCTGTAAGTTCAGGGGTAACATCCAACAGCACTTTTCCCACAGGGTGGGGAACCTGTAGAACAGCCTACCAGTGGAAACAGTGGACGTGTAGTCAGTACAGTCCTTCAAGGTAAGCCTGGATTGCCAAGGGATTCACAGGGTTTCCTAAGTAGTAGGGTGGCTGAGAAATCCTTAAAACATAGTTAAGGCAGTAATTAATTCACGGCACGCATGGAATTCACAGATTCTGTGAAAATCGGCCGGTGCCGTGAATTATACCAAAGCAGGAAAAGTATGTGAAATTAAGGGAAATTAATTTATTTTATCATGCATTCCTGTGAGGAACTTATAACCTCCCCCAGTGCTGGGGAACCTAAGCAGTGTGTCTAAATGAATGTCTGAAACAAGACGCTTGTTAATTGAAAAGCCCTTCTGGGGATAAGGAGCGTAACGTACGGGCTGGGTGAAGCCAAATGGGAAGCAGATGGAGTTGGTGAAGGCAATGTCGGCATTGAGCTCGGTGATCTGGAATGAGTTGGAGCCCAGCACTGGGGTGACGGTGATGCCGTAAGTACATGGCGGCTCTGGAGACTCGTTTGCATTTGTTACTGACGATTTACATCTGCTTTAATAGATATATGTTTGTCTGTGATGTGCCGTGAAATAACTGATTTTTTTCCATGAATGCGCTGTGAAATTTCCAAGTTATTACCATGAAAAAAATACAGCCTTAAACATAGTGCATGTTTGTACAGCATACTTCTTGGTCCCTGCTTATGAAGTACAGGGCAGAATTAATGGCCCCAGAGTCCCTTCTGACTTTAAATAACTATATTATAAAGTATTTCAGCTACTAAATAAAGCCAGTATTTTAATAACACAGGGACTGGACAAGAAACACTAATTTTATTTTAAGTAAAGGGAGACTGTCAGAATATTTTTTGTAGCTGATAATGTTAAAACTGTGCACTATGTATAGTAAATGTTTCTCTTGAAATATTTTATTTTTATTGTATTTAAATTTTAGGCAACTGTATTCATTGTAGAAAGAACCTCATTGTAAATGAGCTTTGCTCAGTTGAATTTCCTGTTCACATGAAATATGAATACAATTGTACCATACATACTATTAACTATCCGTATGCTCGTGTGTGTGTGTGTGTATGTGTGACTCAATAAAATAACATTGACTAATTGAAAGTGTGATATATTTCATAGTTTAATATCAAGTTCAGAAGACCAAGGTCCATGAATGAACTTGCCACCATACAAAGGTGGATCATAAGAATTTTGTATCACCCATAAAGATGTCTAAGTTTTTTTTTTTAAACTGACATACTTCCACTCTCAACCACAAATCTTGGCAGTACATTCCAAGCATTTACTACTCTGAGTAAACCACTGACTCCTTTTTACTGTATTATTCATTTTTCCTATGAGTCTAAAATTGTGTGACTTTGTGTTCTTATGATGAAATGTATTTTTATTTAGACCAATAAGCTCAAATAGTTCTGGATTAGTATACGCCCTAAAAATCAAATGTTTATGCAACATTTTCTTTTCTTGTGAAAATCGCCAAGAGTGTATCTGCCTCCAGGTATGATCAAGCATGATCTCGCCCACTTGAGGTGACTGCAGTGGATATGCTGAGTTAGTACCATGTGCCAGGACACTTGGCTCTCTGACAGCATGATTCCTGTTCTTGGCAGTCTCAATAATGTCTCCCAGAGACTCTGAGGTGATAGTGACAGAAGCAGTATCTTTTTTCTCTCACTACACACAGTAGTTAAAATGTAATCTGATGCCCTTTCTGTCACCCTGTTATGAACCTGCTTAACGTTTGAGCTGCAACCTTGGTTACTGTTTCCGGAGCTTGTGTGTGTGGTCCAAGTTTCTTTCTTTGACTTCCTGATGCAGCAGAGGCAGGCTTGTAAATAGAAAGCCTATCACTGTGGCTGTCTTATCAGATTTGTATGAAACAATGTCAAAAACCAGTGTCAAGCCCCAAATGTAAATTGACAAGTATATGCAGTGCTCTTGTGTTTGCTATGAAATAAGCAGGCGGCTTCTGATTATTTTTAACATCGGGTGGCAGTCACGGTAAATGCTGCTTGTGTCAGTATAGATGATAACCCACATTAGACTGCGCTGGACAGGAATGGCTGCCACAGCATCACAAAGGCACTTGTAGCAAATGCAACATGTCTGTTGTGCAGTCGTTGAGACACTGTCACTGACATTACTGTAGTGGGGTATTCAGATTCATTTGGGGGTTGCTACTGGTTTTTAATATTGTTCCACACAAATACAGGGTTAACATGTAGAGTGTCAGGAGAAGCAGAAATATTGTATGCCCACTACACTGCAAAGAAAGTCTGACACAGCTTATTACAGAATCACAAAAAGGAACCGAGTCTGTCGGCAGAAGCCAATATAGACTCGCCGCACATAAGTGGTATTGTTTGGTGCAAGCTACTCGAAAATAATCATCCAACGATTGTTTTTAAATTTCCATTCTAGTACTATGTACCACAGCTTCAGGGAGGCCATTCCAAACTGAAACTATATGTTACACCAAACTGCTCTCCTTGTTCGGTAAATCTCACCCTTTAATTGGAGTTTGAGTCCTGGTTGATGTAATATTTGTATTTCTACTAAGCCCTGAAGTTTACCACAAGTCCTCATAGGTAAAAGATCTGTATAAAAAACATGTCTCCTCTGAGTCTCCTGTACTCCAAAGAGTACAGGCCTAGTTCCATGAGCCTCTCCCCATATCCCCGATTCAACAGAGAGCCAGACTACCTTTGATATGTCAGCCTTAGTGAGAGAGCGGAAAGCTTTCTGTTTACAAGCCATGTGTATTAGGGTTTATATAGTATGAAGACAGCCGTTCAGTACAATATTAGCCTGTAATACGAGTGAATCCATGGTAACTATGACTGCCCCGTTGCACTAGTAAGTTAGAGAAAGAAACTCTTAGACCACGCCCACAAGCTGCAGAAACTGTAACCACAGCGGCAGTTCAAAGGTTAGGCAGGGTGACAGGAACAACATCAGATTACATTGTAACTCCAAGTAATGAGAGAAAAAATCTTGGCTGCTAGACATTATTGAGACTGTCAAGAACAGGAACCACGCTGTAAGAGACCAGAGTGTGCCGGTGTGTGGTACTGAGTCAGTGTGTCCACTGCTATCAACTTGAGTGGGCAAGATGGTGCATACGCGTTCCTGGAGGCAGCCAAATATTATGGTTGCCATAGTGACAAGCACAAATTTCAGCTGAGCTGCTGATTTCCGGTGACCTACTCAAAATGTTAAACTAAAATATACATTCCTGAAGATTTTTACAAGCAAAAAATGTTACAGCCCATAAACAGACACAACACACTCTCAAATAGTCAATGTTATTTTATTGAGTTTCACCCAGAAAAACAAAACAACAAAGAGTAGGCATAGCTGACAGTACGCAGTATTTGTTAGTAGCCATATAGTTTTTTCAGCAAAAAATTTTCGTCTGGTAAAACTATTAAGATACACATTTTTATTTTCGTTTTGTTTCATTCCTGAACCAACATACAGGATTTTGACATTTTTAAAAGTTCCTACTCCCGTGCCACGCCAGTCATGAAAAAATTAAATATCTTGGTGCAGTGTTGGGCTGTTTACTATCAGTCACATGTGGCAGCACCACCCTAATACATCTACAGTATGAATGTAGCATTTACATTCAATAGGTAACCTCAGCGGAAGAGATTTTTAAATATTGCGAGTGGTGGCCATCTTTAATTACCTGAGTCATTAATTATAATATTAGCTATAAAAGCTGTTTTAATATCTGAGGAAACTAAGAATACACTGAGGATGAATCTAAGGATGTCAGACACACATTTTTGTTTAAAAAACTGTATGAGTATTTTTTCACGGCCATAAAATACTGTTGCTTTAATGCTGTCATTTTCATTTCCTCCTCCTCCTGCACCACCTCCCCCAACTTAAAGGATAACTTTGTCATGTGATTAACATGCTCTATAGTACTCTTGTCATCCTCCTCACCATTCATTGCTGTCACTGTGAACCCGCACCCCAGCACATTTTCTGCATGCAGCAGGAACACTGATAGTGGTTATCCATTTTCTCAACTTCTTGCTGTTCGATTAGTGAGTAACTATCCTTTCCTTGATTACATGATAAAATGGGTCTTTGGCTGGTACATAGCTGTTTTTCTTGAAATCCTCTAGTCTTTGGCCAGTGAGTAGCTATCTTTTCCTTTAATACCCCTAGTCTTTGGGCACAGAATAGCTATGTTTTCCTTTAATTCCCCTAGTCTTTGGCCAGCGAGTAGCTGTGTTTTCCTTTCATGCCCCAGCCTTGGACACTGAGTAGCTATCTGTTCCTTTTCAGGTGTATCATCGAGTACCTTGCTGGAGTCATAACCTCTAACGTGGGGCCTGGATTTTTGTCCAGCCAGGTCTCGGTGATGTAAGCCAAGTCCACCGAACCAACAAGATCAGCATGCCTACTAAATATATATTGGATCTACTTTTCAACGCAGAGAATTCAGAAACTCTTAATGAACTGGCAGTATTTCTTACTGAAGTTAAAAATACAAGAAAAAAACGTATTCAAGCCTTTATAGTGCAATAAGAAACCTGAGTGCAATATTTAACTAAAAGTAGATGGATGACAGAAGTAGATAAATGAGGAGTAAATTGTATAATATGTTTTTATTTCTTTTTGTAACCGGAGTTCGTATTATATGTTATTTATGTATATAATTAAATATTTGTCTGATATTGTCTTGTAATGGTAAAATACCGAACAAATAAACTTACTTACCCCGTTTAATTCCCCTAGTCCTTGGCCAGTGAGTAGCTATGTTTCCCTTTAATTCACCTAGTCCTTGGCCAGTGAGTAGCTATTTTTTCCTTTAATTTCCGTAGTCTTTGGTCACAGAGCAGCTATGTTTTCCTTTAATTCCCCTAGTGATTGGCCAGTGAGTAACTACTTTTTCCTTTAATTTCCCTAGTCTTTGGTCACAGAGTAGCTATGTTTTCCTTTAATTCCCCTAATCCTTGGTCAGTGAGTAACTATTTTTTCCTTTAATTTCCCTAGTCTTTGGCTACAGAGTAGCTATGTTTTCCTTTAATTCCCCTAGTCTTTGGCCAGTGAGTAGCTGTGTTTTCCTTTCATTCCCCTAGTCTTTGGCCAGTGAGTAGCTATCTTTTCCTTTAATTCCCCTAGTCTTTGGCCAGTGAGTAGCTGTGTTTTCCTTTCATTCTCCTAGTCTTTGGCCAGTGAGTAGCTATCTTTTCCTTTAATTCCCTTAGTCTTTGGCCAGTGAGTAGCTGTGTTTTCCTTTCATTCTCCTAGTCTTTGGCCAGTGAGTAGCTATCTTTTCCGTTAATTCTCCTAGTCTTTGTCTAGTGAGTAGCTATGTTTTCCTTTAATTCCCCTAGTCCTTGGCCAGTGAGTTACTACTTTTTCCTTTAATTTCTCAAGTCTTTGGTCACAGAGTAGCTATGTTTTCCTTTAATCCCCCTAGTCTTTGGCCAGTGAGTAGCTATGTTTTCCTTTAATTCCCCTAGTCTTTGGGCAATAAGTAGCTATGTTTTACTTTACTTCCCCTAGTCTTTGGCCAGTGAGTAGCTATGTTTTCCTTTCATGCCCTAGTGCTTGGCCAGTGAGTAACTATCTTTTCCTTTAATTTTCCTAGTCTTTGGCCACAGAGTAGCTGTGTTTTCTTTTAATTCCCCTACTCTTTGGCCAGTGAGGAGCTGACTTTTCCTTTCATTCCTTTAGCCTTTGGCCAGTGAGTAGCTTTGTGTCCCTTTAATTCCCCTAGTGCTGACCAGTGAGTAGCTGTCCTTTCCATTAATACCCCGTCTTTGGGCACCGAGTAGCTCTGTTTTCCTTTACTTCCTCTAGTCTTTGGCCAGTGAGTAGCTATGTTTTCCTTTCATCCCCCTAGCCCTTGGCCAGTGAGGAGGTATATTTTCCTTTAATCCCCCTAGTCTTTGACACAGAGTAGCTATGTTCTCCTTTAATTCCCTAGTCTTTAGCCTGTGAGTAGTTATGTTTTCCTTTAATTCCCCCAGTCTTTGGCCAGTGAGTAGCTGTGTTTTCCTTTGATTCCCCTGTCTTTGACCAGTGAGTAGCTGTGTTTTCTTTTAATTCCCCTAGCCTTTGGCCACAGAGTAGCTATGTTTTCCTTTCATTCCCTAATCCTTGGCCAGTGAGCAGCTATCTTTTCCTTTAATACCCCTAGTCTTTGGCCAGTGAGTAGCTATGTTTCCCTTTAATTCCCTAGTCCTTGACCAGTGAGTAGCTATCTTTTCCTTTAATACCCCCAGTCTTTGGGCACGAGTAGCTCTGTTTTCCTTTATTTATTTGTATTTTATTTTTAGTCTTTGGTAACGAGGTGCGACCCACTAGGCACAAGTGCCTGTTTTCAGGGGTGACCTGGGAGCACTGGACAGTTAAGTGACTTGCTCAGAGTCACACAGTATGCAAGTGGAGGTTGTGAGAATCAAACTCAGGTCTGGCCTGCTGGATGTATCAAGCTTGTTCACACCTCGTTCCTCTAGCCTCTAGGCTATACTGTCAGCCCTTTAATTCCCCTAGTCTTTGGCCAGTGAGTGAGTAACTAAGTTTTCCTTTCATTCCCCTAGTCTTTGGCCAGTCAATAGCTACCTTTTCCTTTAATTTCTCTAGTCTTTGGCCACAGAGTAGCTATGTTTTCCTTTTATTCCCCTAGTCTTTGGCCAGTGAGTAGCTGTGTTTTCCATTCATTCCCCTAGTCTTTTGCCAGTGAGTAGCTATCTTTTCCTTTAATTCCCCTAGTCCTTGGCCAGTGAGTAGCTATGTTTCCCTTCAGTTCCCCTAGTCCTTGGCCAGTGAGTAGCTATCTTTTCTTTTAATTCCCCTAGTCATTGGCCACAGAGTAGCTATGTTTTCCTTTAATTCCCCCTAGTCTTTAGCCTTTGAGTAGCTATGTTTTCCTTTAATTCCCCTAATCTTTGGCCTGTGAGTAGCTGTGTTTTCCTTTATATCCCCTGTCTTTGGCCAGTGAGTAGCTGTATTTTCCATTAATTCCCCTACTCTTTGGCCAGTGAGTAGCTATCTTTTCTTTTAATTCCCCTAGCCTTTGGCCAAGAGTAACTATGTTTTCCTTTAATTCCCTAGTCTTTGGCCAATGGTAGCTGTGTTTTCTTATTAATTCTTCTAGTTTTGTCCGGTGAGTAGTGTTATTTTCTTGTAATACCTTAGTCTTTGACCAATGAGTAGCTATGTTTTCCTTTAATTCCCCTAGTCTTTGGCTAGTGAATAGCTATGTTTTCCTTTAATTCCTGTAGTCTTTGGCCAGTGAGTAGCTATGTTTTCCTTTAATTCCCCTAGTCTTTGGCCAGTGAGTAGCTATGTTTTCCTTTAATTCCCTTAGTCTTTGGCCAGTGAGTAGCTGTGTTTTCCTTTCATTCTCGTAGTCTTTGGCCAGTGAGTAACTATCTTTTCCTTTAATTCCCCTACTCTTTGGCTAGTGAGTAGCTGTGTTTTCCATTCAATCCCCCAGTCTTTGGCCAGTGAGTAGTTATATTTTCCTTTAATTCCCCTAGTCTTTGGCCAGTGAGTAGCTACGTTTCCTTTTAATTCCCCTTGTCCTTGGCTGGTTAGTAACTATCTTTTCCTTTAATTTTCCTTGTCTTTGGCCATAGAGTAGCTATGTTTTCCTTTAATTCCTGAGTCTTTGGCCAGTGAGTAGCTATGTTTTCCTTTAATTACTGTAGTCTTTGGCCAGTGAGTAGCTATCTTTTCCTTTAATTCTCTGTAGTCTTTGGTCATGAGTAGTTATGTTTTCCTTTCAGTCCTGTAGTCTTTGCCCAGTGAGTGGCTATGTTTTCCATTAAATCATGTAGTCTCTGGCCAGTGAGTAGCTATCTTTTCCTTTAATTCCTGTAGTTTTTGGCCAGTGATTAGCTATGTTTTCCTATAGTTCCCTAGGCTTTGACCAGTGAGTAGCTATGTTTCCCTTTAATTGCCCTAGTCTTTGGCCAGTGAGTAGCTATGTTTCACTTTAATTCCCTAGTCTTTGGCCAGTGAGTTGCTATCTTTTCCTTTAATTCCCCTAGTCTTTGGCCAGTGTGTAGCTATGTTTCCCTTTAATTACCCTAGTCCTTGGCAAGTGAGTAACTATCTTTTAATTTAATTTCCTAGTCTTTGGCAACAGAGTAGCTATGTTTTCCTTTAATTCCCTAGTCTTTAACCTATGAGGAGCTGTGTTTCCCATTAATTCCCCTAGTCTTTGGCCAGTGCATAGCTATGTTGTTCCTTTAATTCCATTAGTCTTTAGTCTGTGAGTAGCTATGTTTTCCTTTAATTCCCCTGTCTTTGTCCAGTGAGTAGCTATGTTTTCCATTAATTCCCCTAGTCTTTGGCCAGTAAGTAGGTGTGTTTTCCATTAATTCCCCTAGTCTTTGGCCAGTGAATAGCTGTGTTTTCCTTTCATTCCTCTAATCTTTGGCTAGTGAGTAGCTATCTTTTCCTTTAATTACCCTAGTTTTTGGCCAGTGAGTAGCTATGTTTCCTTTAATTCCCTAGTCCTTGGCCAGTGAGTAACTATCTTTCCTTTAATTTCCTAAATCTTTGGCCAGAGTAGCTATGTTTTCCTTTAATTCTCTAGTCTTTGGCCAGTGAGTAGCTGTGTTTTCCTTTCATTCCCTAGTCTTTGGCCAGTGAGTAGCTATGTTTCCCTTTAATTCCCCTAGTTCTTGGCCATTGAGTATCTACCTTTACCTTTAATTTCCCTAGTCTTTGGCCACAGAGTAGCTATGTTTTCCTTTAATTCCCTACTCTTTGGCCAGTGAGTAGATGTGTGTTCCTTTCATTCCCCTAGTCTTTGGCCAGTGAGTAGCTATCTTTTTCTTTAATTCCCCTAGTCATTGGCCAGTGAGTAGCTATGTTTCCTTTTTATTCCCCTAGTCCTTGTCCAGTGAGTAACTATCTTTTCCGTTAATCTCCCTAGTCTTTGGCCACGGAGTATCTATGTTTTCCTTTAATTCCCCCAAGTCTTTAGCCTGTGAGTAGCTATGTTTTTCTTTAATTCCCCTGTCTTTGGCCGGTGAGTAGCTGTGTTTTCCATTAATTCCCCTAGCCTTTGGCCAGTTAGTAGGTATCTTTTCTTTTAATACCCTAATCTTTTGCCACTGAGTAGCTATGTTTTCCTGTAATTGCACTAGTCTTTGGCCAGTGAGTAGCTATGTTTTCCTTTGATTACTGTAGTCTTTGGCCAGTGAGTAGCTATCTTTTCCTTTAATTCCTGTTGTCTTTGACCAGTGAGTAGCTATGTTTTCCTTTAAGTTTTGTAGTCTTTGGCCAGTGAATAGCTATGTTTTCCTTTAAGTCATGTAGTCTTTGGCCAGAGAGTAGCCATGTTTTCCATTAAATCCTGTAGTCTTTGGCCAGTGAGTAGCTATGTTTTCCTTTTAATTCCCCTAGGCTTTGGCCATTAAGTAGCTATGTTTCCCTTTAATTCCCATCGTCTTTGGCCAGTGAGTAGCTTTTTTTTTTCCTTAATTCTCATAGTCTTTGGCCAGTGAGCAGCTATCCTTTCCTTTAATTCCTGTAGTCTTTGGCCAGTGAGTAGTTATGTTTTCCTTTAATTCTTCTTGTCATTGGCCAATCAGTAGCTGTGTTTTCCTTTAATTCCCCTAGTCTTTAACCTGTGAGGAGCTATGATTTCCTTCAATTCCCCTACTGTCTTTAGCTACTAAGTAGCTATATTGTCCTTTCATTCTCATAGTCTTTGGCCAGTGAGTAGCTATGTTTTCTTTTGATTCCCCTAGTCTTTGTCCAGCAAGTACCTATGTTTCCCTTTAATTCCCCTAGTCTTTGACTAGTGAGTGGCATTCTTTTTGTTTATTTCCTCTAGTCTTTGTCCAGTCAGTTGCTATGTTTTTCCTTAATTCCCTTAGTCCTTGGCCAGTGCATAGCTATGGGTCCTCATATTCAGAGTCAGGCACAACTGTAGTGCAGCCGTTTGCACTGCACTTGTGCATGACTGGCTCTGAGTGATATTCAGACAGGTAGCACTTGCCAGTGGAGTGTCACTATCTGACTGAATATCTGGCCATATTTGCGCTGTGCTAAGCGGATCTCTGCTATGCTGACATGGACCAGGGTTGCATATAACCCACAGGAGATAGTGCTGCCTGAAATGCGATAGTGCCAGGTCCTCTATGGGCCATATATGAACATACGAAATTTGCCAGCAGATAAAGGCCTAGGTGTTCATCGTTCCTGCTCCGAATGTGCAGCCAGGCACCCTCATTCTACAGCCGCCCCTTCCTTCCACGCCCCTTCAATAACCCCTCCCTGTCCTGTCCCATCCTCGCTTGAAGCAGTCCACTGTTCTACTGCATACCACTTCAGCAGGTAACATTCCACCCAGCCACCACCCTCTCTGTAAAAAGTGTCTCCTCATCTCCTCCTGAACCTTCCTCACTCCAGTCTCATATCATGGCCCCTGGTGGCCCTCCTCTTACTTTGAACAGCCCCTCTGTACCTATCTTGTTTATTCCTTTCATGTATTTAAAGGTTTCAGTCATGTCACCCTGTCTCTCCTCCCTCCAGTGAGTACATGTTCAACTCCTTCAACCTCCTCTCATATGATAAGTCCCCAGCCCCTTGATCATCTTTGTCGGCTCGCTGCACCCCTCCAGTAACTTAATGTCCCTCTTCGAGATCAGGACACCAGTACTGCACGCAGTACTCAGGTGTGGTCTAACTAATGACCTATACAGTGGCAGAATCACCTCCTCCCTCCTCGAGGATATACCCCTTCAATACAACCCAGCATTTTGTTGGCCTTTGCAGCTGCCTTCCTACATTGTGCCGAGTTGTTCATTGACCCTGTAATGAGCACACCCAGATCCTTCTCCTCCTCTGTCTGGGCTAGCTGCACTCCCCTAGCTGGTAACTCCTCCTTGGGTTCTTCATCCCAAATGCAGCACCTTGCACTTTTGGCATTAAAGCCCAGTTGCCAGGTGTCTGACCAGGTTTCAAGCTTTGCCAGATCATCCTGCAACCCTGCCATCCCCTAGGTCATCCACCACCGCGCCTACCTTGGTATCATCAGCAAACAGACTGATCTTGCTCTTGATGTCCCATGATATGTCTGCAATGAATATCCCAAACAACACTGGTCCCAACACTGAGCCGTGTGGAACACCGCTCGTCACTGCCCTTGGGTGTGAGACCTCCCCACCCACCACCACCCTCTGTTGCCTTCCCTGCAGCCAGTTTCCTACCTATCTCACCAGCTTTGCACCCACCCCTGTGCCTACTAACTTCCTTCCCAGCCTTCCATGTGGCACTGAGTCGAATGCCTTACTGAAGTCCAGATACAGGACATCCACTGCATGGCCCCTGTCCAGTTGCCTAGTTACCCAATCATAGAACTCGACCAGGTTGGTCTGGCAGGATCTGCCACATATAAAGCCATGCTGTCTGCTGTTCTGTAGTCCTTTGGCCTCTAGGAGGGCCACCAGCCTCTCCTTCAGGATAGTCTCCATTAGCTTACCCACGATGGATGTGAAGCTCACTGGACTGTAGTTTCCCGGTTCATCCTTGGGGCCACTCTTGTGGAGGGGCACCACATGAGGTATCCTCGAGTCTGAGTACACACGCAGATGTAGTGAGGCATTAAATAGGTCTGCCAAAGGTCCTGCAAGGACCTCTGCCAGCTCCTTCAGTACCCTGGGGTGGATGCCATCTGGGCCTGGCGCCTTGTCCACCCTCAGTGCCTTCAAACCCTCTCGAACTCTGCTCTCCATGATTTCCCCATCTGTCACCACTTCCCACCCTGCTTCTGCCATTTCTCCCACCTTGGGTGTCACCCCCCTCTTCTCTTTAGTAAATACTGAGCAGAAGTACTCATTTAGTGCTTCCGCCTTATCGCACCCTGCTTCCACCCAACCCCCCTCCTTCCTAATCCTTACTATGTGGTCCTTACAGCTCCTTTTCTCCCTGATGTACTTAAAGAAGTCCTTCTCCCCCTTCTTAATGCCTTGTGCCAGCCTGAGTTCCATAGATGCTTTGGCTCCCCTTACTGCCCTTGTCACCTCCTTCGATTCTGTCAAGTACTCCTCCCTGTCCTCCCCCCTCCCTGTTTTCTTGTACTTCCTAAAGGCAGCTCTTTTCCTCCTTACCTTTTCCATGGCCTCCTTGCTCAACCAGATCAGTTTCTTAGCCCTAGTCTTGTTGCTCTGGGCTTTGCAGCAGGTTTTGGTTGCCTCCACTATCCCCAGCTTTATGATCTCCCACCTCTGGTTAGTGTCCATACTAGATTGAATTCTGGCCAGGTACCCTTTTACCACTTCCCCATCCTCCCAAAGTCAGCCCTCCTGAAGTCCAGCACTGTTGTGCCAGATTCCACTCCTTCCTTGCCCATATCCAATGTGAGCCATACTGAGTGGTGGTCACTCCCTGACAGCGGTTCCTCCACTGTAAGTTCTCTCACAAAGTCCCCATTTGCCAGCACAAGGTCAAGGGTATTCCCTAACCTGGTTGGTTCACTGACCATTTGCAGCAGGAAGCTGTCCTGGAAGGCATCCAGCAGTACCTGCTCCCTTCTGTTCCTGGTTGTTGGGGTGCTCCAGTCCACTTCTGGCATGTTGAAGCCCCACAATCACCACTACCCTTCTTGCAGGTCCTCCTGATCTGTCCCGCTAGTTCCTGTCTAACTCCTCCATCTGAGATGGTGGCCTGTACACCACTCCCATTCTAAGAATCCTATTCTTGGAATCCTGGATTTGCATCCAAAGTGACTCCGTACTACCCTCATCCCCTTCCTCCCTTACACACTTCAGTCCTTCCTTCACATATAGTGCCACCCCCCCTCCTTTCCCAATGACCCTGTCCCTACGAAATAACATGTAGCCTGAGCCTGCAGATGAACTCATTAGTTATCCAAGGTGCTAAAGGGCCATTTGCATGCCCATTATGGGCTCATTTGCATGCCACAAGCAGCCCCTTAGCACCCCTTTCTTTGTAGAAACAAACCCCTGGTGGCATAGTGTTTCCCCCATCACCTATTTCACATGTTCAGTATACCCTGGTAGTCTAATGGTTCCCCTCACCCACCCAGTCTACATGTTCAGTATGCCCTGGTGGTGTTGTGGTTCCCCCTACACCCTGTTCACCTAGTTTACATGTTCTGTATGCCCTGGTTGTGTAGTGATTCCCTGCACCCCCTGATCGCCTGGTTTACTTGTTCACTGTGTCCTGCTGGCCTGGTGGTACCCCACATCCCCCATCACCTGGTTTACATGTTCAGTATGCCCTGGTGGTCTACTGGTTCCCCTCATGTCCCAACCATATACCACCACCACCCCACCCCCAAGAACCTGTATCCTGCAGCCGCCCCTCCACCCTGAGTGTCATTGTCTGTGAAATCAGTGGCCAGCAGAGCCCTTCTATCAGCTCCTTGGCCAGGCACCATCTGACAGTAACAGAACATGACCATGAAGACCAGCACTTGGAGCGGGGGGGGTAGAGGAAGGAGTCCTCTGTGGGTGGTGATTCGGCATAAAGTCAGGAGGTGGGGGGACCCACTAGACCACCAGGGCATACTGAACATATAAATTGGGCCATCAGGGGGGGTGGGGGCAGCTTGGCACAGTGGTGGTTTGCTGCAGTACACCAATTCTGCCTTCAGGGGTGGGGGCCTGGGGTTAGCGCCATTCTGGGGGCTGTTTAGAACTGCTGCAAGCCTTTGAATATGATATTGCGCCAGTATACATGATGGGACCCCCTCATTTGCATAGGCCCATCAATATATTGAGTGTGTTGGCACTGCCTGATTTGGGAAGCACTCTGGGGTCCTCTGACTATGGCCCCACCCAGAGCGGTAGGACAAATCCAGGTTAGTGCTGGTGCTAACCATGTTCTTGCTGGCACCAGCCTTTGAATATGGGACATGCTTTCCTGTAATTCACCTAGTTTTGGCTAATCGTAGCTATGTTTCCCTCTAATTCCCTAGTCTTTGGCTAGCGAGTTGCTATGTTTTCCTTTAATTCCCCTAGTCTTTAGCCTGTGAGTAGCTATGTTTTCCTGTAATTCCCTGGTCTTTGGCCAGTGAGTAGCTATGTTTCCCTTTAATTCCCATAGTGAATAGTTTTCAAGCCCCAGGAAATGTTTACTGTATTCTGACATATGCTGCTTAACTTTTGCCGGCAGGAAGCTTCTCTCGCGGTGTCGAGGGAGCGTCGTGGTCCTCCCGGGCCGTGGCGGGAACACCGCTCGCAGTCACCTCCTCGGAGGTGCAGGCTCCCCCAGTGTCGAGGCCCACGATTGCTGGGCCTGGCACCGGTGGACCCTCGACGCCGCCTTCCGGCACCGTTTTGGATCCTGGCGCCACTTGCTGCGCCGGTGATCGAGATGGCGCCATAGGCGGCGCTGCCCTGGCCTTCGGCGCCGCACGCGGCACCGCAGGCCCGGTTTGCTCTCTTGGTGGCGCCGGGTTGGGGTCCGACGCCGGGAGCAGCGCCGTGGGCCTACCTGGTGCGGTGGGGGGCCAGGACCGGGCCTGGCTGTCGCGAGTGGGCTGTGGTAGTCCGGCGCTGTCCCTGGCACCGGCGCCGTTCGCGGCGCCGTTGCTCCGGGGACCCCTGGGGTTGCCAGCATTGAGGTCCTGCTGGTCTCGTCCTCTTCGGAGGTCGATGACTCAGATGTGGACCCATCCTGAGGGTCCCCAGTGGCACAGGGTGCTAGGCGGTGCCGCGGGCCCCTTCCTCTGTCCCCACTCCCGTCCTCTCCTGAGGGCCCTCGGGCTAGGGGTGGCCCTGGGTCCCGGGGAGTGATGTGGTGGGACTGAGAGAAACTTCCTAGGGGCCTGTGACAGCTACCTCCGGTGCTGTTGCCGCCCCTCAGGGTGGGGAACTGCAGTCGGGAGGGCTCTCGAGGTCAGGCCAGGGTCGAGGGCTGGCACGGTCGTCACACCTCCGCCTCGCCACCGTGGGTGAGCTAGGAGTCGTAGCGCGCTGAACCCCACTCTTTCCTCTTGGGCCCCGGGGTTCCTCCAGTGGCTGCTGTGGACTGCCCTTCTGGATCCATGCAGTCCCGGGTTCGCTACAGGAGGTTCCCCTGGGCTCCTTCCAGGCATCGCATCCTCAGGGTCCCGCCTTGCAGCCTGGTTTATTGTCCGGGATCCTCCAGCTCGGGCTCTGTTCCCCGGATTTCAGAGCCCTGGCAGAGGTCAGTTGCTCTTCATAGGTGCTCCTTCTCCAGTACCTCTGAATCCACCCCCCGCTCTTCCGGGCCATGTCGGTCCTCTGGGTCCGTTATCCTGGAGCAGTTCAGAGGTTCTGCGGGCGCCTTCCTCATACGTTAGATACATGCATGAGCGGGTCTTTTGACTCTCCCCACCGCTGCAGGAATCTTCTGGACATTTGAGCTCTCCATCATCCTCGTCTTCCTCCTCTGAGGAGAGGAACCCCCTGCTCATCTTCCTTCCGACGCTGATTTCACGAATATCAGCACCTCCTTCGAGGATGGTGAGGATCTCTGAATCTCTTACGTTAGGCGAGACAATACTGAACAGGAGAAGCGTGAATTCCTTGGAGAATTCAGTGCCCAGCACCTGGTGGTACCTTCCTGGCCTATCCCTTCCAGGAGGCATCTATCGCTCCTGGCAGTCGCCAGCCGCCTTTCTCCAGCCCCGCAGACTGTCGCTGATGGTATTGTGCCCCTCGAACTTCCTGGGTACCCTTCCCAACACGTCCTCGAGTTTGCTGTACCTAGAGATTCTTCCGGCGCTGCCGGCTTGGCGCGCGACCACCCACCGATCGGATTCCCTACACCGACGGTGGGGCTTAAGAGTGTTCTCTTCTTCTATGTGGCTTGCATTGCATCACATCAGGCTCACCATGCTGCCTTAATCGGGCAATCTGTGGTCGATGTTTCCCAGCTCCTAGCATCAATGCCTGATACGGAGCAAACTAGACAGGCTATTGCCCTCTCTGCTATAGGCCTGGATCTGGCAAGGCACCAAGCAAAGGCATCTTATGACGCCAATGAGGTGGCTTCCAGGCTTGCGGGGACAGCGATCTGCATTAGGCGGACGGCATGGCTTCGTCTTTCAAGGTTGTCACCCCTGGCCCAGCGTAGGGTGATGCGCTCCGCTTTCCAGGGGACCCGCCTTTCTTCCTCCAGAGCTAGGAGACTTCTGCAGGGGCTTCCTCCATCTCCCCGGCCTCGGGGGGCACCTCCTAGCTCTTCTCCCTTAGGCTTCTCTCCGTGTTAGCTAGGGTCTTGCCCTTCTGTTTTCACCAACATGAGGCTGGGGTCTTGTTCCTCAGGTTCTAACCCCCTTTTTCAAGGGGCTTAATACTCACAAGTAGTGAATGGTGAAGATTGACAAGGAAGATATGAAATTACGTACCTACCGTAATTCTTGATCTTCTCTTGTATCTTCACCATTCATTACTGATACCTCACCCACCTTCCCTCAGTGGCCTCCTTCTGTGGCTGCTCCTCCTTGCCTCATTCCTCTCCCTTGGCCTTTATGTTAAAAAAAAAAACTTTTCTGTTTTTTCCCATTCTTGTGAATGGATTCACTTTTTTCCTCAAGGTAGAGGGAGTGAGTTGGTTGCAATTTCTTTAATTCTGAGGGAACTCTTTCTGACTGCCCTATGGTACATTCTTACCTCTTCAGGTCATGTAGTCTCACAGCCTGGTGGCCATGCCCTGTCTTGGCCTCTCAAAGTTTGGAACTCCTGGCAGGTATTTTTCAAGCTTCTCCAGTTGCTGACTAAACTTGTCAGCTTCAAGCTTCTGTCTGCCTTGCCCTAGCAAGTCTGATTGAGTTTCTCTCTACTTTTCATACAAACTGCCTTCGAGAAGGCATAGTCTATCCCATACACTCTGTGGTAGCACTTAACAAGGTGCTAAGGGACTTAGTCCTCTTCCTGGATGGGCGCTCTACCGGAACAGGTGCTGCTCGGACAGTCTAGGAGCCCTCACCTAGGAGGAAGGACTTAGCATGTTGAGAGTTCAGAGAGTCTGCCCTCACTTGGATCTGTTCAGGAGGTTCGTGGAACCTTTCTCAGTCCTAGCAACTGGGATTCTTGCTCTTTATTAGTTTCGAGCCTTTAAGCCTCTCAACCAACAATGCTCGATGGGCACTGTTCTCCCTCTCAACATGCCTCCTTCTCTTCTTTCTTCTTCTTCTTCTTCTACTCCCTGTCCCTCTCTGTTCCTCCCTAGAGCCACCTCGACAGGAGGCCCCATGTGTCCCTTAGGGTAGGAATTCTCTCCTCTGTCTATTCTCCATCGGCTTATTCCTTTTTCAGTTTATTTCCTTTCTTTTTCTATCCCCTGCCTCTTGCCTCACTCTTTTTCTTACACTTTATTTTCGCTCTCCGCTACCAGAACTGAGATGGAGGAGGAGTCTCGCACTACCGCGCATGACTCCAACACGCCATCCCCAGGGTGGGCCGTTGGAGCCGACTCCAAAAAAAAAAAAAAAAAACCTCCCAGAAGCGGTGCACGCCCGGCTTAATCCAAGCAGTAATGAATGGTGAAGATACAAGAGAAGATCAAGAATTACGGTAGGTACGTAATTTTCATTTCCTCATAGTCTGCCAACTGCAGAGGAGATTGCCCAGGCCATGAAGGTCATTCAGGCAATACAGGGTTTTATATCTTCTCCTATCCCCCCTACTCCAAGGGTTCAAAAACAAACTCCTTCCTCTGAATTCCCCTCCCAGGAGATGGAACATGGGGATTATGATGTACCAGAAAGTGATGATGGTGAGCCCATTAAACCAGAGATCTCACCAAAGCAAGAGTTTGTCTCTCCTTCCAGATCAGAAGATTTTTCTTCTCATTTTTCCTTTGTAAGAAAAATAGTAGATGCTCTTGACCTAGCTACTACAGAGGTCATAGAAGATGAAGAGGATGCTAAGTACATGGAGATGATGGGGTTAACACCCACAAAGAAAATTCTCATACCAATAAATAAATTCTTTAAAAAGGATTTATTTAACAACTCGCAGAACCCAAATTCTGTCCCGACTCTTGATAAAAAGGTGGATAAGAAGTACTAGCTGGACAGGCAAGGAGCTGAATTCCTTCATTCCCACCCTGACCATCAGGGTATAGTCCAGCAGGCAGCCTGTGAGAAGGCGAGGGTTCTTCTATCCTCTCATCCACCTGAGAAGGATTATAGGAAGATAGACAGTATGTCTAAAAGGGGGCATTTAGCTGCCTCCCTGGCAGTAAGACAGGCTAATTACCAGGCCTGTGCTGTACAGTATCAGAAAACACTGTGGCAGTCAGTTTTGGCAATGTCAGAGAAGGTTCCCTTCCCTCTCTCTCTGATGACCTAGCAGAAACAGCAAGATTCGGACTGGAAGCATCTCAATACCAGTTCCTAATGGCAGCACATGCCAGTGACAGTGCTGCTAGGTGGATGGCTCTAACCGTAGCCCTGAGAAGGCTGGCATGGCTGAGGGCTACTAATTTAACACAGGATACCCAGACTAAGGCTGTGGATTTTCCTATTCAAGATCACTCTTTGGTAAACATACTGAAGATTATATGAAAAAGGTGGATGAATACAAAGCCACCTACAAGAGTAACTGCTCCAAGGAAAGGTCTTCTTCTTCATATAGGCCTTATGGGAGGGGAGGCAGAGGAAGGACCCCCTATGGTAGGTCTTTCTGCCAAGCACAAGCTGTCCCATGGCTTCAGCCTTACCCACAGCAGACTGCGTACTATAGGGCCAGAGGTAGAAGGGGCTCCAGAAGAAGTTCCCACTCCACCCAGGCTTAGTCACAACCAAAACAAAATCCCTGACTCAGTTGTCAAGGCCACCTCCCTAGTACCAGTAGGGGGCAGACTAACTCACTTCTTCCAGGCCTGTCAAGCCATCACCACAGACAAGTAGGTTTTGGAATTAGTGAGTCAAGGACTGTCCCTGAGCTTCAAGTCTCCTCTGACATCAAAGCTGTTCAATCCAGCTTTTCTTCAGGAAAGACAGCTTTGGGCAAAAGAGGTTCAAACCATGCTCCACATAAAAGCAGTGGAGCCTGTACCAAGGCCTCGGAGAGGAAGAGGTTTTTACACTCAGTACTTCCTCACCAAAAAAAGGAATGGGGAGTGGCGGCCTGTTCTAGACCTCAGACATCTGAACAAGTATCTAGTAAGACCAAGATTCAAAATGGTCATGTTGTCTCTGATCTTGCCAGTCATTCAAAAAGGAGATTGCCTGGCATCTCTGGATTTAAAGGATGCCTATTTCCACATCCCTATAAGGGAGTCTCACAGAAAGTACCTCAGGTTCAGACTTCCTTCAGGACACTACCAGTTTTCAGCCCTGCCCTTCGGCCTCACCTCAGTGCCCAGGGTGTTCACAAAATGTCCGGCAGTGGTAGTGGCATATCTAAGAAGGCTGGGAATTTAAGTTTTTCTCTACCTCGACTACTAGCTAGTCATGGGAAAGTCAACACAACAGGTGAAAGATCACATGGCAATAACAAAAAATCTGTTACACTCTCTGGGATTCCTGATAAACCAGGAAAAATTCATTCTCAATCCAGTACAAGTCCTGCACTTCATTCAAGCAGAACTGGACACTTTAAAAGGAAGAGCTTTCCTTCCCAAGGGCAGCGTCCAGAGCAGCCTGCAACTGATTACCTCATTCAGGTTGGGCAAGCCATGTCCAGCAAGGCAATACTTGCAGATATTGGGACACATGGCTGCAGCAGCAGGAGTTGTCTTGGGAGCCAGATATCGAATGAAGGTCATCTCAGCACACTGGTGCCAAAGAAAAGACAAAATGTCAAAACTAATTCCAGTTGGACTGGCCCGGTGGCACTGAGGGTTGAGGCGCTGGACTCCACACCTTGCTCCATGCTGGTGACCTGCGTTCGGGAATGAGCACAGGCCATGGGGGTCGGCAGGGAGGAAAAGGATTGAGCGTCTGCTGGACAGCTCTCCTTTTCTGGGGAGGGGGGACTCCAGCAGTCGGAGCTTGCCTAGCCCTTAGCGGAGGCTAGGAGCAGGAGCACTGATGCCGCACATGGAGGATTGGGAGCGACACAGACACTAGACAGGGTTGCACATGGGGCGTACACGGTGACATTGCAGGCGCCATTGCACGCATTAAGCCCCAGGGAAGAGAAACCAGGAAAAAGTTTGCCCCTAGAGGATAAAGGAGGGAGTCTCAGTGAGGTCCGTGAACCGGCTAGCTACGGCACAGGAAAGTCTCAATCTGGTCTCAGGTGGGGGAGGTCCTCCCCTGACCCCACCTGGGTAAGCCTTGAGCCACTGCCGTTGTACTGGCTGGTAGATGCCGGGGTGATGAAGCTGGGGCTCCCTCCAGATTGCAAGGGCTGTAGGGGTCAGAATCATAAATACCACAAAAAGAAAACAAACAAAAAAAAACCTAATTCCAGTAACAAAAGCTGTGCTCCAGTTTCTACAGTGGTGGATGGATGCACACAATCTAAGAGCAGGGGTTCCCTTTCAGAGGGAAAGCCCATCAGTCACCCTTACAACAGATGCCTCTCTGTTAGGAAAGCACACTACTCATGGCACCTGGTCAGGTGCAGAGTCACTCCTTCATATAAACTTCTTGGAGCTCCGAGTAGTATTTCTGGCTTTAAAGAGTTTCTCTCATCTGGTACAGGGCAAAGCGGTGCAGGTCAGAACAGATAATACACCACAATGTACTACATAAACAAACAAGAGGGAACAAGGTCAGATCCTCTGTGCACAGAGGCCATGAAAATATGGGAGTTGGCCTACTCACTAAAGGTCTCCCTGCAGGCCATTCATGTTCCAGGCAAAGACAATACCCTGGCAGATGCTCTAAGCAGAATCAACCAGGCACATAACGAATGGTCTTTAAACAGACAGGTACTGTACTCAGTGTTCAGAAGGCGGGGAACCCCAGAGGTGGATTTCTTTGCCTCCCATAAGAACCACCTTCTGCCCCTATTCTGTTGCAGATCACCAGCCAAGGGTATGATCCCATTGGATGCCCTGGCTCTGGACTGGTCAGGAAGATGCCTGTACGCCTTCCCTCCTTTTCCTCTCATCTCCAGAGTACTGATCAAGCTCAGGTCACAACCTGCATCTATGATCCTAATAGCACCAGATTGGGCCAGACAGCCATGGTACTCCCAACTGTTGTCCATGTCGGTGTCCAAACCGATACATCTTCCCAGGAGGCACAATCTCTTGACCTCCCACCAGGAGAAAATCTTGTATCCAAACCTCAAGTCCCTCAGGCTCAAGGCTTGGTTCTTGAGGACTTAGAATTTTCAAATCTAGATCTCTCTCAGGCTGTTCTGGATATTCTGAAAGGTTACAGAAAGCTTTCCACTAAGAAAACCTATTCTGCAAAATGGAAAAGGTTTTCAATTTGGTGTGATGCCAAGCAGATTTCTCCTTCTATGGCAGAAATCCCAGTGTTACTGGAATACCTCACATATCTACATTCCCAAGGGTTGAAATACACATCTCTAAAAGTGCATTTTTCTGGTTGCTATCACTTCTGCCAGAAGGATAAGCACTATGTGTAGAAAATGACTATCTTTCCTTCCATAATGACAAGGCAGTGCTTCGAACAAACAGGAGGTTTCTTCATAAGGTGGTTTCTGATTTCCTCTTAAATCAAGCCATAACACTGCCGGTTTTCTTTACTGATCATGCCAGCTCAGGTGAGTGCAAACTCCATAGTCTGGATGTAAAAAGTGCATTATATTACTATGTGACCCACACCAAGAATCCTAGAGGTGATAAGCAACAGCTTTTTCTCACTTATGGGGATGTGGGGAAAGGCTCCCCAGCTTCCAAGAGATCAGCATCTCGCTGGATAGTCCAATGCATTCAGTTTTGCTATTCAAAATCTGGAAAACAGGCCCCAGCAGACCTTAGGGTCCATTCAACTAGAGGCACAGCTGCTTCCATAGCAGTCTCAAGAGATATTCCCTTAGTGGAAATCTGTAAACAGGCTACCTGGATAACAGTACACACCTTTACTAAACATTACAGTTTGGACATACAGTCCAGAAGTGATGCCAGGTTTGGCACAGCAGTCCTGCAGAGTCTCTTTCCTAATTGGTTTCTCTGTCCACCTCCAAAGGTACTGATTTGAAGTCAGCAGAGAGTTAGGAATATAGAAGAATACATGGGGTTAGAAGAAAAAAATTACCTTGGTAATCTTGTTTCTTCCAATGTATTCTTCTATATTCATAACTCTGCCTCCCTGCCTCCCCTTCCAGAACCAGAGCCTCTGCATTCCTACCTGAGTCTTTTTGGTTTGCTAGTCCCAAACGCAGGCGTACATGTCTTAATCCTGGAGGTTATTAAATTTTCCTTTCTTTTTCCAGGTGATTCTGGCACTTCAGAAATAGGTCTTGTTATTATTATTAGCATTAGTGTGCTATGATATAGTTTATGCTGTCTTAGATAGCATTAGTAGTTTCATTACATAAGTGTAGTTAAATAGTGAAGCATAGGTTGCCTTGTAGGCTCCTTAGAAATTTGAGACATTGACGGAACGTTGCAGCAGATGAGGGCAGCAGTTTGAATAAGTGTCACAAGCCAATGATGGTTCCATCATTTGCATAAAGTTCCATTAGCTCCGTGTGACAGGGAGCTCCTGCCACTCTTGTGGACCAACCTTTTCTTAAATCTGTTGCAACAGTTCTATTTCTTAGCCTAATCTATCCTTTTCATTTTCTAGTCCATAAGGTTGGCCACCTGTGGGCACCCCCCCTTCCCTTTCTTGACTATGCTATAGTGTCCTATTTAATTTTCCTTTTCCCTCTCAGGTCCTCGTATAGGGAGGTTATTGTGGTGACCTCCAAACGTATGTAAAACAGGTTATGTTTATCTTTGTTGGATTTAGTATGTAATAGCACTATGTCATAAAATACCTTGATGTATACACCTTATGTTTATGAAACCTGTAAATGTTGAAAATACCATGGCACTAGGTGTTTTTGATAATGGTAAAAAGTACTAGGTGACTATTATAGAAATTAAGTTAGTTGTGCTATTTAAAATGCATATAAATTGCTGTAAACTGAACAAGTCTGAAATGTCATGGTGATGTGCATATATCCCATGATGCTTTGCATTATGGAAGTATGTATGATGTTGTATTTCTTTGAAACTTTATTTGTTGCCAGTGCCCTTTGGGGTAACCCTTTTTTCAGTGAGTCTACATTGAGGTTCTTTGTCTATAGCTTGTTTTTTCTTTTTCTTTTTTTTTATTTCTTTTTGAGCCCCCACTACCCAAGCAAACAAGGCCCACATAGGGGTGAAGGGTTTTCAGTGAAAAGTTGTTCGATCAGAGATCAGGTTCAGTAGGTGCTGGCTCAGTGCAGAGAAAGGACATACATAGTGTGTTGCTGCAAACTGATGTACTGAAGAAGGAATATAACATTGCTGAAGTGTATTTCCTGTATATTGAATAAACATCACACAGAGATTGTGTGTTGAACCTGAAGTTCGGTGTCTAGTCTATCTGTTATCCCACAACCCCTCCACACTCTGGGCAGTTCTACTTAGGAGGCAGACTGCAGAGAGTTATGAATATAGAAGAATACATTGGAAGAAACAAGATTACTAAGGTGAGTAATTTTTTCTTATGGAATGCAGCAGTCTGAATAGTAGTACGAGCCAATAATGGGTTTCATCATTTACATACATTCCATTCTCCGGGGAGTTCTACTCTGAAGGTTGACTGCAAGAGTTGAGACTATCGAAGAATACCTTGGAAGAAACAAGATTACTGTGGTAAGTAATTTTTCTTCTTGCTTGTGGGAACTGACTGCTTACTTTATATTTGTAATTTATTGGTTCCTTTGGACTGATTTCTTGCTGATAACTGTTATCGTCAGTATTTGCTCAATGTCAGAAGTCCCTAGTGTAAAACCCCAAAAACGGGTGGGAATCATGGGTTTTAAGTATTGTGAAAGTTGTGGCCAGATAATAGCCAAGGCAGACAGACATTCCTTGTGTGTCTTTTGCTTTGGTACAAGTCATATGTTCTCTAACTGTGAAATCTGTAAAGCTTTTTGCCCTAAAACTCTAAAAAACAGGGCCCAAGAATTAGAGGAGATGGCCATTGCTTCCACTCATACAGAGGATGACCCTTCCACCTCTGCACCTAAAAAAGATATAGACAGGCCAAAAGACTCAAGGAGCCTAAAACCACAAACAAAATGGAATCTAATAAATCAAAAAGGCCTGTGGAACCGGGTACAGAACTGGTCCCGTCTAGGAAACAATACAAAGAAAAGCATGTTGCTGCGCCTTTGGCCGAGAAGGCAAAGAAGCTCCCAGCCGACAGACCTAGCATGTCCTCAGCAGAGGACATTACCAAAGCTTTAAAAGTTTTGTAGGCGCTACAGGATGTAGTCCCTGTTCTAGCAGTTCATGCCCAGATCCCAGGTTCCCAGAAACCACAGTATATCTATGAGAACCCAGAAGAGGAGGAAAAAGGGTTATCCATACAACCAGAGGTATCCCCAGAGCAGGACTTTGGGTTCCCACCCAGGGATCCAGAGGATTACACTTCTCATTATGCATTTGTAAAGAACATGGTGGAAACCATCAATCTGCTCATACAGGAGACTGAGGAGGATGGGAAGAAGCTGACTTCCTCAAAATGATGGACCTGGTACCCACAAAGCTCTTGATGCTCTCCATGGACAAGTCTCTAAAAAGGGCAGTACTGCGCATACTGAAAACTCCTACTTCTGTGCCAGCAGTGGACAAGAAATACCACTTAGACAGATCCACTGCAGCTTTTCTCTTCAATCACCAATATCATGAAGAGATGGTACAAGCAGCTGCCTGTGATAAGGCAAGCCCCCTGGCCTCTCACCCACCTGACAAAGACTCCAGAAAAATGGATGGGATAGGGAAGAAGGGGTATTTAGCCTCCTCACTCGTGGTAAGACAGGGTAATTACATGGTATATACAGCACAATATCAGAAGGCCCTCTGGAACACCGTGCTGGCCCTAGCAGACAAGGTACCAGGTGAGGTGGCAGTTGATCTCCAGGAAACTGGGCAAGAGCAGCTCTGGATGCCACTAAATATCAGTTTCATGTGACTGTGGATGTGAATGATACTGCAGCCAGACTCATGGCCCTCTCTTACTCCCTCAGAACGTTTTCCTGGCTTAGGGCTATTAACCTAACCCAGGATACACAAACTAAAACAATGGATTTTCCCTGCGATGGGGACTCCCTTTTGGGGGCCAAACCAAGGCCCTGTATGAAAAAGGTAGAAGAGTACAAGGCCACCTATAGAAACAACTTCAAGGATAGGCCCACATCCTCTTACAAATCCCAGTGTAGGGGGCAGGGGTAGGGGATCCTATTCCCAACCATTCTTTCAGGCACAGGCTGTACAAGACTACCAGCAGCCCAGAGGTTATTTTAGGGGAAGGGGCAGGAGATCCTCGAGAAGATCTGCCCAAACATCCCAAGTACAGGCCCAGCCCAAACAGATTCCCTGACAGGCTGGTACAGGTCGCCGCCCCACTGCCAGTAGGCAGCAGATTGGCTCACCACCTTCAGGCTTGGCATACCATCACCACAGGCAAGTGGGTCCTGGAGGTAGTGAGACAGGGGCTGTCCCTAAGTTTCAAGTCACTTCCCAGGCTAAGAGCCAGAAACTTTGCCCCAGTCACATCCACAGACAGGGTACTCATGGAAGCAGAGGTGAAGAATCTCTTAGCAATCAGAGCAGTAGAAACCATCCCCCTGTCCCAGAGGGGAAAGGGTTTCTACTTAAGATACTTCCTCACTCAAAAGAAAAATGGGGACTGGCAATTCATCCTAGACCTGAGGCTACTAAACAAATACATCCTGAAACCAAAGTTCAAGATGGTGTAACTCCCCCTACAAATGTAGGTTCCCAAAAAGTCTTCCTTGAGCTTGCCTAAATGCTTACTGCCAGGCTGGTATTCTGCGTTTTAGCAGTTTAAATGTATTGCCAGAGAGTGCCTGTATAGGCGCTGTGTACTGTCTCTTTAAGAGCTGCCTGGATTGCAGTTATAATTCATCTGTTAGAAGATGTACTTGTTTGCTGATCATTTGTTAGAGCAGTAATAATATTGCAGTTTGTTCTAACCTATCTTCTTTACAGCATGGACAGTTCTGTTTGTTTCCATCTTCTTGGTCCTGGACTGCAGAATGGGTCAATCAGTACATTTGGGACTCTAAAATGGAGCCTGCCTACATGCTCTTGGTGGGGCCAAAACTTGTAGGAATTGTAGTTTTGGGCTTTGGGCCCTAAAATAACCTGGAGAGGAGCCCTTGTTGTGACTTGACAGACAGATCAGCCAACCAAACCTTTGGGTCTTGGGAAAGTCCCACACTGCTTGCAGTTTCAGTTAGATCTGAGTTGGGAAGGGAAGAAGTAACAGCTCGAGATAGTTCGAGCAGCAATCCACAGTGGATTTGCATGGGAAAACAGTGGAAAGGCCTGAGTTTGGCCTGCATGCCTGCCTGCTGTCCCTGAGAGGGAACCAGTGTTTTCTTTTTTGGACTGAATCCGAATTTGGAGAGCAAAATAAACCACTGAACTGTGACCAGGCTTTAACCTGAAGAAGACTGAAGATTTGCTGAATGCGATCAGCCTGTCCAGACTTCCAGCTACCTTTGAACTCCCGGTTGTGCAGAGACTCTGTAATTGCGACCGGATAGCCATTTGCCTGGTACAGTGGAATTTCCTTACACGTGAATGTGCTGTGTGCTTATAGTGGGTCGTGATTTGGTTCCCCACTGTGTGTGTGAACTGTGTTTTTCTTGCTGGAGGCTATATCCAGCTCCACAGACTGAATCCATATCCATTTCCATTTGCCTGGGCCCTACTACACTGGCCCAGCCAGAATACCTGCTACGCAGAGAAAGCCATCGACGAGAGACCGGCCTTGGGATCAGCCCCTTGCTCAACGCCATGAACAGGAATGATGCTCGGTGATTCGTGGGGCCCTGCTTCTCTGGGCACTCCAGCTCAACAGCCTGCAGTTCTCGATTTCATCCTGCCTGTGTCAGTATTGGGTATCATGAGTAAACATCAGGGTAGCTCCCTGCAACAACAGCTAAATCTAAAAGTGTTGTCATCTGATTGTCTTGTTGCCTTTTTCTTTTCACGAACTGAGCCCCTGGCTCCGGATAACAAATTGAAATACTGTGTGTTGTGCATGTTGGTTTCTTCCATCACAGGGCCTCAACCAGCTGCAACATTCCTGGCTAGCCCACTGCTTTTCCTACCTGGGTACCCAGGGTGTGTGACTGTGTAGGAACTCTGAACTGCATGCACAACTGTCTGATTAATATAGCTTTTAAGCAAATCATCCTGATTACGCCCTCCCTTGTTCAAGTCCCCTGAATAATTCAGATTTAACTGTTTGCATTTAACCTGACTGTGGTTCCAGTTTGTGCCAAAAGTATTGTACTGTTGTTGTTTGCTGTGCTCAACCTTGTTTTACAGGGGGTCCCCAGGGTTAAGCTAGAGGAACCAGCCCTGGTGGTAAGTGCAAACAGTGTGGGTAATTGCCTGGTGAATAAGAATCATTGTGAAAGTGATTATTGTATATTGTTCAGGCTACTAGAAGGGAAAGAGGGGGGTTACAATGTCCCAGAGGGCTGTGCCCAGGTTAGCTTGACCACTAACAACCCTGACCTCTGGGTGGAGGCACCCATTTCATTACCCAGGTGCCTTAACCTGCTACTAACCAAGCAGGCAGGGGTAGTAGCCCTTGGGATAGCGCCATCTATGGGGTTACAATAGTGACTCTGGCTATGATCATCCCCACACTGCAAAAAGGGGATTGGCTAGCATCCCTAGACTTAAAGAATGCATACTTTCACATTCCCATCAGACCATGTCATAGGAAATACCTGAGGTTCAGGCTACCCTCAGGTCACTACCAGTTTGCTGCAATGCCATTTGGGTTGACCTCAGCACCAAGGGCATTCACAAAGTGTCTAGCAGTGGTAGTGGCACATCTAAGAAGACAGGGAGTGTTGATGTGTCCCTACCTAGACGGCTGGCTAGTCGTAGGTTGGTCTCAGCAGCATACCAGGCAGTCCCTGGCTCTTACCAAAAGCACCTTGTAGTCCCTGGGATTCCTTATAATAGCAGAAGTCTCAACAAGAATCTGTTCAGGCGCTGGACTTCATTGGGGTAGAACTGGGCACCAGTCTGGGCTGAGCATTTCTCCCCCACAACAGGGAAAACAGTATCCTGCAAGTAGCAGGTTCCTTCCAGCTAAACAGGCCTAGGGTAGCCAAAGAGTTCTTACGCCTGTTGGGCCACATGGCAGCTGCCACGGTACTGGTCCCAGGATCCAGATTTCAGATGAGGGATATACAGATCTCACTTTGAGAGGGCTCTTGCAGTAGGTAATCACCTTGAGGACTGTGCCCCCTGGTGTCAGGACCACACGGAAACTTTAGCCAGCAGTATCTGACGGGGGACCGCCCACCAGATGTCACGTGACTGATGTCAGTGTGACGCTATATAGTGGGCGGTGCCCACGCCCACCTTCCAGTTCTTTCCTGCCATCTACCTGAACAGTCAGACCTTGCAGAGATTGTACGCTGCAGTTCGACCACTTCATCGGATGAGAATCCATTTTCTGTCTTTCAGTTTCAGCATTTTCATTTATTTTGTGCACATCGTCATCTTCAAACGTCGAGCACAAGAATAAGTGTACTTCATGTGGCGTGCATTAACTGCACAAGGATTCGCAGTCCCTCTGCCTCTTCTGCTTAGGCCCAGAGTACAAGATTGAGGACTGTGAGGCCTTTTCCAGATCTAACCCGGTTACACGGAAGCGTTGCCAGCAGGCACTCGAGACTCATTTACATAAGCAATGAATGGCCACCATGGAGAGAGCTTCAAAAATTGCACAGCGTTTCCTCCTCGCCCACCAAGTCCAAGCATGAGAAGAAGAAGAAGGAGAGGCATCAGTACCAGGACCAGTTCCCCACGTGTTTGAAGCTAACTGCAGGCCCTTTGGGCAAGCGGTAGTCTTCTTCCTCCAGCAAGTCGGCCGCCATGCCCCAGCCTGCCCTGCCTAAGAAGCAGTACTCTGGCCCCCCTCTGCCACTGGTCCTAGTAGCCGTAGGAACCTCGACCTTGACTGAGGCCTCGGTTGCACTTAGACCCATCTCCACGAGGGTCTACCGTGCCAAGTGGAGTCACTAAGTTGTTCGTCGGGTCCTCGGACAAACTCCTGGTTTAGGCTGTGGTGTCAGGCTCCGGAGGCCCCAAAGCCCACCCAGGAGTGCAACAGTAGTACCACTCCACAAGAGTGGCAGCAAGGAACAGCCAGGTAACTACCATCCAGTTAGTCTAACGTCAGTCATGGGAAAACTGATGGAGTCCCTGCTGAAGTAAAGAATCATAGCTTTTTTGGAGCAAACTCGTCAGCTTGACAAAAATCAACATGGTTTCACAGCAGGGAGCTCTTATCTGTGTCAGTCTTCACCATTCATCACAGATGGGTACTGGCGGAGGTCAGGACCCCGCGGAGCTTTTTTTTTTAAAAGGGTAGGCGGGCCGACACTATCTGCGCCCGGCCGAGGCCGACGCAGACAAGGTGAGCCGAGAGTTGGCCGTTAGGCTGTGTCGACTCCGCCTGCCTACCAGTTCTTTGTCTCCCCGCCATCGAGGTCGCCCATGGGAAGCTTCTCTCAAGAATTTTAGGCATTAAGCCTTTCGAGATCGGCGTTGTTCAGTCCGTCGGTTGCCTGCCGGTTCTGTGTTCTGCCTCCACTCGACGTCGCCCGGTAAGATCTTTCCATGTATTTGAATTCTGCGACGTCAAGTCTGTTTTGGTGTTTTTTTCTCCGTAGGTCATGTCTCGGTCGGAGGGCAAAAAGTCTTCGAAGACGGGTCGGCCCCCCAATGCGTCGGTGCCCATGCGGCCGAACATTTTCCGTCACTGACCAGCACGACCGGTGTCTTGCGTGTCTTGGCCCGCTTCACGAAATGGACTCGTCGACACCTACTTCTCCATGGACGCGGGTCCTCGAACAGCGTTGAAAGTGGGGTGAACTCCCCGACTTTCGGTAGGGTTCGCACTCCTTCGGGCCAAGCCGTGCTCTCTCGGCCCTTCCTCCGGGTCCCCTTCCGGTTCTATATGGACCGAGGAGGAGGAGGCAGCCTTGGCTACTTGTAGCCTGGCCATCGCCGAGGCTCCTCCCGTGGTGCAGAAGGCCCATCCCGCTTCCTCCTGGGAGCGGGCGGGAGGCGCCGCCACGGCAATCGCCCCTTCGGGGGTGAAGGCTCCCCCGGTGTCGCTCCTGCGGCTCAGAAGGCCCGGGTCGGCGCTGTCCTTGGCGCTGTCAGTCGGTGCCGTCTGAGCCTTTTGCGCCGTTGCGGCACTGTGGGCCCTGTCAGCTCCATTGTCAGCGCCGACTCGTCACTCGGCACTGTGGGCCCTATCGGCACGTTCGGCGGCGCCAGCGTCGTTCCAGCGGTGCCGTGGGACCGCATCCGGCGTCCTCCTTTGCGCATGTCTTGCCTTGGTGCCATCCTCTGCACCGTGCCTTGCCTGGCTTGCGGCTGTAGAGACGCCGACTCTGTCTGTCGGTGCCGTCCTCGGCACTGTCCATCTCTCTCGCCGTTTGTGGTGCGAGGTCGGTTTGCGCCGTTCGGCGTGGATCTGCCTTCGGGTCGTTGTTGAAGCGCCCGCCGTCCTCGGTGCCACTCGTGGTGCCATGGGGCCTGGCGGTGTCGGCATAGGCACCGAGGATGCCGCTGGGGCTGCTGTCGGCGTTGTCCCTATCCCTGGTACCGCCCCCGGTACTGGTGGATTCGACGGCGCTGCATCTGGCCCTGGCTCTGGACCTTTGGCTTGAGCTGCCCCGGTGCCTCCTGCAGGTCCCGCTCGCAGGGTGGCGGAGGGCACGGGCACCGACTCAGCCACAACTCTGGCTGCCGGGCCCGGTGGCAAGGTTGCTTCTGCCCGCCCTCCTACGGTTTGGCTCAGAGCTTCGGACTCTACCTCTTCGGAGTCAGAGTCGAGCTCCGAGTCAGACGAGCAGTCACACCCCTCGGGGTTGGCTGCGGAGGAGGGCAGCTCTGTGGTCTCATCGACGAGTCGGAGCCAGCCCCCTACTGAGGAGAGTCAGGTGGGCCCCCGAGACTGGGGTCAGTGGTGCTGACCAGCAGGCAGTGGTGCGAGCCACCATAGCTCTGCAACCTGGTCTTGGGGGTTTCATCGACCCCTCGATGGTGGTACCCCCTCCAGTGGTATGTCTTGATCGCCCAACCTTGGGGCCCATCGAGAAGCCTACAGGAGGGGAGGGTACTGTTCCCTGGGTCTCCCCTTCAGGGGCTGCCCAGAGATGCCAGGTACCTAGGCTGGCCCTCTCGTGGAGGAGGACTCTCTCTCGGACTCTGAGGGGTCGAGGGGTGTGGGGTCAGGGCGTTGGCCCTTTTCTGGGGTCCACTTGGGCCCTGGACAGAGCCGAAGTGTGGATTTCCACCCTTCCACCTCGGGTTCCTTGAGGGAGTTCCATTCTTTTGAGGCAGGGGACCGTCCTTCTGGACTTTTACGGCCCCGGTCGCCTCATTGGGGGGATTCTTGGTGCAGCCAAGGCAGTACCAATGTGGTTGTACAGCTGTCGGCTGTGGAGTCTTCCGGGGCACCCTTCTAGGGTGCTCATGGTCCACTCCCTAGCCCTGGTGGAGGTCAGCCAACTTCTTTTCATGGCTCTGCCCCTATCCCTTTGCCACATTCTCCAGCGCTCCCAGGCATTCTTGGTCCTAGCGGCCCTCTCACCTGGGAGCAGTTCAGAGCGGTGGCTGCCCGGTTCCCCGCTTATGTCAGGGCTATGGACAGCCAGGTTTTTCAACGTCCCCCCGTGCAGTCACCCTCGGAACATATGGTGACCTTCAGCTCCTCATTCCCCTCTTCTGGGGGAGAGGAACCGTTTGTCCACATCTCTCCGGCTGCTGATCTCTCGGAGTATCAGCGTTTCCTCGGGAGGATGTTGGAGGACTTGCACCTTTCACCCTTTACTGTTAGCAATCCTGAGCATGCAGCGCACGCCTTTCTAGGCGATTTTGGCGAGGCCACCCTTGTGTTGCCGCCCTGGCCTGCTCCCTTTTGGGAGGTGTCCTTGCGTTTCTGGCAGAGACCTTCTCCAGAGTTCCTGCCCCAAGGGACCTCAGCCAGAGGTATTGCACTCCCCCTGAGTCTCCAGGTTCCATGCCTCATCCGCAGTCTGGCTTGATGCATCTGGACACTCCTGATGGGCTTCGCGCCCTCCACTGTGACCGGCCCCCAGATCAAGACTCCTCAATTTTGATTTTTGGGGGAGGAGGACCTTCTACTCGGCACAGTTACTCCTTTCTATTTCTGCTCACCAGTCCCACTATGCAGCCTACAACAGGTTCTTGTGGTCCATTCTAGGTCAGATCCTAGCTTCGTTGCCTGACTCGGAGTAAACCAGACAAGCCATCGCGCTCTCTGCACGTGGCCTGGAGCTAACAAGGCACCAGCGAGGGCATCTTACGACACCAACGAGGTAGCTACCAGGGTCATAGGGACAGCGATCTGCACTAGGAGATCGGCATGGCTGAGTCTTTCGGTTGTCACCCTTGGTCTGGCGTAGGGTGATTTGCTCCGTCCACCAGGACCTACCTTTTCTCCCGTGGGCGAGGCCGGCTGCAGGGGCAGCTTCCTTTCCTCCGGGGGACCCTCTCTCTCTCCCACTCTCGGGCCCCCAGGCCCTGAAGGTTCCCCCTTAGTGTGTCACCACTGAGGGCTAAGGGACCCTGTCCCTTAGGGTGTAATGAAACAACCCCCTTCGGGGCTTGGTACTCACTCATCTGTGATGAATGGTGAAGATTGACACAGATAAGATATGAAAATTACATACCTACCGTAATTCTGATCTTTCTGTGTATCTTCACCATTCATCACAACCCCACCCACCATCCCCCTGGGGCCTCAGTCTGTGGGTCCCCCTTCCTCTCTGTGGCTCCCCCTCTCCTCTTTAGGAGTGGGGTAAAGTAGGGACACACAGGGGGGTATTCTGCTATGAAGAGTAGACAGCTCGAGCGGCACTCCTTCTCTACTACATGTCTCCACCCCGATGGGGTGGGAGTTGGTGGTTGCCCTCCTCCTGTTCTCCTTCTGGTTTCCATCCAACTGTTTAAAAAAAAAAAAAAAAAACTCTTTTTACCAAACATTTTTCCTGAGAGAGTACTAAATCCCTGTACCCTGTCCTTCCTCCAGAATAGCCGACTCTGCTTCTGGGTATTTTAAGTTATTCTGTGCCTTGAATTCTGGCACAGAGCTTGCTACTCCTTGCAGTTCCTATACAATCTGGTGACGGACAAGGGTCTCGGATACCTTGATACCTCTCCACTCTCTCCTAAATTCTCTCCCTCCCTACCCTCCCTTCTTCTGCTTCCAGAGATTGGGGCCCCTACCCAATCCCTTAGTCTAACCTCTTCTTTGCTGTCCTCTCAGTCGTTATTTCTCCTTTAGTTCGGTTATCCTTGCTTTTTCTGTCCCTTGGACTCTCTTGTCCCACTCTCCATCCCTTCCTCTTACCTCTCGGCTGACTCAGAACTGGTAGGCGGGAGTAAACACAATCTAGCAAGCCAACCCTCAGCGCGCCACGCAATGCGTGACCGGCCTCGAGGCGGCGCCGATGGTGTCGCGGCTCCGCTTACCCCTTTTTAAAAAAAAGTTCTCAAGAGGGTCCTGACCGGCCAGTACCCATCTGTGATGAATGGTGAAGATACACAGAAAGTTCAGAATTACGGTAGGTACGTAATTTTCATGCCCTGCCAGACAAACCTGGTTGATTTTTTCAGTTGGGTCACCAAAACAGTGGATCAGGGTGGGGCAGTGGATGTGGTTTACCTGGACTTCAGCATAGCTTTTGATGCCGTTCCACAGAGGAGACTAGTAAAAACACTGGAGAACATGGGAATTAAGCCCAAGGTTACAGACTGGTTCAGAAACTGGTTACATGGAAGAACTCAGAGAGTAATAATAAATGGCACTCTGTGGTGGGGAGGGTGACTAGCAGGGTCCCACAGGGCTCAGTTCTGGGGCTGATACTCTTCAACATATTCATCAGCGACATTGCAGATGAACTGGAGGGAAAGGTGTGCCTGTTTGCAGATGACACCAGAATCGGCAACAGGGTGGACACAACAGAGGGACAGCAAAGCATGGAAACTGATCTCCGAAAAATGGAGGAGTGGTCCAAGACCTGGCAATTGAACTTCAGTGCCAAAAACAGGTCATGTACCTGGAAGAGTGTAACCCAGGGAAGCTGTACTTAATGGGAGGGAAGCAACTGGTGGCTACCAGGCAGGAGCGAGACCTAAGGGTGATCGTATCAGATGACCTCAAGGTCAGTAGACAATGTGAGCAGAAGGCATGATGTGATCATGCTCCTATATCGGTCCCTGGTCAGGCCTCATCTGGAGTACTGTGTCCAGATCTGGAGGCCACACCTGAAGAAGGACATAGATAGGCTGGAGACAGTATAGAGAAGAGCAACAAAGATGGTGCAGGGTTTGCATCAGAAACCGTATGAGGCAAGACTGGATGACCTCAAATTATACTCCCTAGAACAACGCAGGAATCGTGGGGACATGATAGAAACATTCAAGTACCTTAAAGGCAACAACAGGGTGCGTATGCAGAACCTCTTTCAAGTAAAGGACTACAGCAGGACTAGCGGGCACAACCTTTGACTTAAAGGAGGAAAGTTCAGAAGCAATACGAGCTAGTTCTTCTTCACAGAGCATGTTGTGGAACCATGGAATAGCCTGTCAGAGGGGGTGATGGGAGCCAAGACAGTGGGGGAATTCAAGTGGGCATGGGACAGACACTGTGGGATAAACAAGCAAGTAGATAAGTAGAGGGGTAGGAAGACAAGGGCAGACTTGATGGATCATACAGTCTCCATCTGCTGACAGCTTCTGTGTTTCTATGTATGATTCTCCCAGCTTCGACCGATAAGTCGGCCAGTCCGATGTCCGCTTAGTCATTTCAGATGATAAGTTAGATGCCGGCTCTGCCAATGGCCACCCAACCGACCTGGCGCCGGGGTCTGGTGATGGCCCTGATGATTTCCAGCTGCCGGATTTACCTCAGTCTTCCCCGGAGGGTTCTCTCCACCTGGCCTCACCCCCTCCACTAGACGTGGTCCCCCCTCACTCGCCTGTCGATCAAGGGACGGGAAATGAGGGGCTTCTGTTAGGTGGCGTTCTTCCAGACTCACCTCCAGATCTGGCGTTAAGAGCTGACACTGTCCTGCATGGTTCCTAGCCAACTCCCCTGCTGTCAGGGGCTTTAGTGCCACCGGCACGCCCTCCGCTTGACCAGCCCTCCCAGGACCTTCAGGGTTTAGCGTCCCACAAGGGCCTCCATCAGTTCCTTTGGCCCCACCGTCAGGCCTGTTGATGGGTTTGCTCTCGTTGGGCCCTCTGTCAGGGTTTCTGCTGTTGGGTCTTCTGTTGGGTTACCTTCCATCAGGCCCTCCATCAGGGTACCCACCATCAGGATACCCAACGCCTCAGGCACCAGTGTACAACCCACCAGGTTACCCACTTCAGGGTTTCAGATGCCAGGGTATGCTCTGACCTACCCTCCACTAGGTTACTTCTCACTGCATTTTCATGTGATGGGTTTCCCACAGCCAGGCTTGGCTACAGGCTACCCGCCGGCTTATCAGCCACCTCCTCCTCAACCTCCAGTGGATTTTAGGTGCATTTTACAGCTTTGTTGGTCAGAGACTAAGGTTCAACTAGTATCAGAGTTGGACAGCCATCAGCCCAGAGAGTCTCCCAGGAGCCCTGACATGCAACAACCAAGACAGGTTCCGGCCCCTTCCCCTCAGCCTGATGCCATTCCATACTTTAGACAAACCAATGCTGGAACCCCAGGATTCTTCTGACTCAGATCAGGATTCTGACTTGGATTCTTCTTCAGAGTTGGTGGGTCAGGTTTCCAAACCCGCCTATAAGGAAACCCAACCCAGGAATCCCCAAGTCGCTTCGGAGGACCCTTCCTTCATGGATCTTCTCCGAAAATAGTATAGGTTTAAAACTGGAAGTCGGATGCCCAGGATCCAAAAAAGACAGCGCCTTGCAGAGCGCCTGTGACATGCAAGAGGCCCAGTCCTTACCTACCCACGTGGCTTGACTACATGAGGACCTGGCATCAACAATCTGGATGATGCCTTCCTCCATTCCAGTGGTGGCCAAGAAGGTGACTGCACTTACCGTATGCCAGAGGGAAGGACCACCTCAGCATGCAGCCAAAGGCCGATTCATTCATTATAGCGGCTGCTCAGACCGGTCTTCAAAACCCCAGCATATGAGTACCTCACCACCAGACAATGAGTCTCAGTAACTGGACCAGTTTGGCAGGAAATGTTATTCTTCCTCCACTCTGGCCATGAGGGCCCTCAACTACATTGGCCATATGCTGGCATACCAAAAGTCATTGTTTGCCCAGCTAGAGCTTGCCATTAAAGTACTCCTGGACTCAGAATTGAAATCCCTTTTGGCGGACTCAATTCATTTGGCCAAAGGGACCTGTAGGCATTCGCTTCAAGTGACTTATGATGCTGTAGACTCATCTGCCAGGGGAGCCACCACAGCAGTCAGCCTCCAACGTTTCTGCTGCCTGAGGGTGTCGGGGTTGGCCCAGGAAGTACAGGCTGCCATTCAGGATGCCCTCTTCCGGGGATCAGTCCTGTTTGGGGGTGATGCACAAGAGATCATTACCACCCTGCAGGATAAAGGCAAAGCCCTTTGGTCAGTACAAACCATGTACCGACCAAAATTTGAAGCAAAGAAGCCCTTTCGGCGCCAAGGAAAACAGCAGCCGAAACAACAGCAGATGGCCCGACGTCAAAACAAATGTAAGGCGCAGTCAGCCTCAGCCGCTCCCCCAGCCAAGTCCCAGAGGGCTTCAGGGATGACTCTCCTCAACCCCCCCTTCCTCGCATGACTCGCCATCTGCCCTGTCCCCTCAAAATCTTGCAGGGGAGCAGGTGGGCAGAATATTTGCTTGTCATCTGTCAGGGTGATGGATGGTGACAACTGACTCATGGGTTCTTCAGCTCATAGAGCAAGGTCACACTCTGGAATTCCTCACAAAACCTCCAGACAGGCCTCCGGCCCATTCTCATTACCCGAAGGTACACATTCCTTTTCTTAGAGAGGAAATTCAGGCTCTATTACGGAAGAGAGTAATAGAACCTGTTCCTGTGCACCAGGTTGGAAAGGGGTACTATTCCCACTTCTTCCTGGTCCTCAAAAAGATGGGAGATCTGTGTCCCATTCTGAACCTCAGCACTCTAAACCTGTACATAGAGTACAAAGATTTGGGATGCTGACCCTCCCGGGTCTGCTGCGCCTCCTGTGCAAGGGTTAGTAGCTCTGTGCTCTGGACATGCAGGATGCTTACCTGCACATCTCTATATTAAGGGCCATTGTCACTACCTTCGGTTCTCCTTCCAGGAGGAATGTAACAGGGAGTCCCCTGTTATGTGTTTAAACCCGTCATAAATATGAATATGTGCAATCACCCCCAATTTTCGTTTCACTCTTTCCTATCCGCTTATCTTTTCTGTCTTTTCTTTACTTTCTTGTCAGGGTGGCCAACCAGGCAATCTCTACAAACTGTTTGCTGTCCCTTATTCTCTTGACCCCCTTTTTATGCACACAGCATTATGTCCCAATTGCAGAGATACGAAATAGCACAAGTCGCACTTTATTGTTAATGTCTGGTGCCCCTTGGTTTAAGAAGAAGTGTAGTGCCCATTTCTGGGGCGCCAAGCTCTGGAACCACTGCTGCTGAGTGTAGCTTCTTTGACTTATGCAGCTGTGGTGCAAGGGATAGCACTGACCAAGCAATTGCTCCGTGTTGGTGTAGCCACATATAGCGGCTGAATGTATACTCCTTGTTCGGAACAAGTAAAAGAATGAAAGGGCCTGGCATCGACTCTAACGCCGTGCGGCCTTCAGAGGGGCCGATGTCTAGCTTACCGGCAGGATCCGGGTGGGCATTGGAGGAGCCGGCGTCTGACTTATCAGACCCTATGCTCGACGAAGGCCGCGAAGGAGGGGCGGCCTTGGCGGGCGCTTTGGAGGCTGTGTGCTGCCCCGAAGGGTCGGGCATCTTATTGGCCTTTCCCGGGCGGGCATCAGAGGAGCTGACATCTGGCTTACCAGAGCTACTCGGACCAGAAGGTCACACGGCGGACTTACCGGGAGCGGCGGCCTCCTTTGACCTGGAGGCTCCTGAGGGGACCTGAGCGCAAGCCCGACAGGAGGGTCGACACCACCTTGGAAGTCTCTTAAGACGGCCATCGTGGAACGGTCCCGCAGAGGGGACATTACCTTCAGCACCATGACCCCAGCCGGAGTTGCGGCGACCGTAGTAGAGGAATCCCAGTCCCAATGCTTCTTCTTGTGATGGCCCTCAGGGGAAGTAGAGGCCTGCCTGAGTTTTTTCAGCTCCTTTACCATGGAGGACATCTTCAGTTTTAAAATGTGGGCCTTCAGGGACTGCTGCCTCCACTTGTGGTTGGCGGAGTTGAACTGCTGGCAGTGCTGGCCCTTCTCCATGGGGTGGTCGGGGCCTAGGCAAAAAAGGCTCTGGGGGTGTCTGTCCTTGTGCGGGAGCTGGGTGCCACAGGAATCGCACTTGTGCTTGTGCTTGTATGGAGTAGGGGATGACATATACGGCAGCTGAAGAGAAACTGACAAAATGTCGAAGAAAATTCAACAAAATTAATGGTAAAAATACCGACGATAGACTGACAAAGCAGTGAACTTAATCACGAGGCGCTAACACGAGCTAACGACGGGAAAGAACTGGTAGGAGGATGTGGGGGACCGCCCCTTTATACTGACGTTGCATGACGTCAGTCACCTGACGTGAGGGGGCGTCCCCACCAGATCCTGCTAGCTAGAAATATTTCTGTGGAGTCCTGACGCCTGCCGGTTCAGTCCTATATGTAATTTCCTACTACAAGAGCCTATGTGTAACTACTTACTGCAAGAGCCTCTCTCAAAGATATACTGTTACATTAAGTTCTTACGTAACTGTACTTTTCAGAGTAAAGGCATGCTCGAAAGCAAAAGCCAACTGCGCTAGCAGCAAGATCAAAGTGGCTTGAATACTTGATTGCCGGCTAGTGAGACACTAAGGGCAAGGGTAACCGTAAGCCCCATAGTGTCTAGAATAAAGTGTACCCTGTACAGAAGCAGCCCCAGAGATGTTGTGATTGATAGCTACATATGAAATAGATTAATGAAGCTTGTGATGTGACGGCCTATGGAAACTCCCCAATGATGTGATGTCACGGCCTATGGAAACTCCCCAATGATGTAATGACATGGCCTATGGAAACTCCCCAACTATGTGATGTCATGGCCTATGGAAACTCCCCAATTATGTAATGTCATGGCCTATGGAAACTCCCCAATGATGTAATGTCATGGCCTATGGAAACTTCCCAATTATGTGATGTCACAGCCTATGGGAACTCCCCAATTATATAATGTCATGGCCTATGGAAACTCCCCAATGAGTAATGTCATGGCCTATGGAAACTCCCCAATGATGTAATGTCATGGCCTATGGAAACTTCCCAATTATGTGATGTCACAGCCTATGGAACTCCCCAATTATGTAATGTCATGGCCTATGGAAACTCCCCAATGAGTAATGTCATGGCCTATGGAAACTCCCCAACTATGTGATGTCATGGCCTATGGAAACTCCCCAATTATGTAATGTCATGGCCTATGGAAACTCCCCAATGAGTAATGTCATGGCCTATGGAAACTCCCCAATTATGTGATGTCATGGCCTATGGAAACTCCCCAATTATGTAATGTCATGGCCTATGGAAACTCCCCAATGATGTAATGTCATGGCCTATGGAAACTTCCCAATTATGTGATGTCACAGCCTATGGGAACTCCCCAATTATGTAATGTCATGGCCTATGGAAACTCCCCAATGAGTAATGTCATGGCCTATGGAAACTCCCCAACTATGTGATGTCATGGCCTATGGAAACTCCCCAATTATGTAATGTCATGGCCTATGGAAACTCCCCAATGAGTAATGTCATGGCCTATGGAAACTCCCCAACTATGTGATGTCATGGCCTATGGAAACTCCCCAATTATGTAATATCATGGCCTATGGAAACTCCCCAATGAGTAATGTCATGGTCTATGGAAACTCCCCAACTATGTGATGTCATGGCATATGGAAACTCCCCAATCAGTAATGTCATGGCCTATGGAAACTCCCCAATGAGTAATGTCATGGCCTATGGAAACTCCCCAACTATGTGATGTCATGGCCTATGGAAACTCCCCAATTATATAATGTCATGGCCTATAGAAACTCCCAAATTATGTAATGTTATGGCCTATGGAAACTCCCCAATTGTGTAATGTCATCACAAGGAACTATAAAAAGGGCTCACTACTAGGGGAATGTTAGATAGTCAAGTCAGTGTAGTGCTGACAGTGAGTAGGGTAAGACCTACAGTTGGGGGTTGTGGGTCTGTGGTTTTCACACAGGTTACTTGAGAAAAGTATTCACTGGACTAATTGGGCTGAAGCATAACCGCAGACTCTGCTGAAGGAAGCAGAGGTCTGAATTTCTTTGTGCAGAACTAATTATTTTGACTTTTTATTTTATTTCTGTAAATATTTGTATTTTTCTGAAAATAAATCAATGAACTCAATTGTGTGTTTTTATGCACTTGATCCCTGCTTTGTTGTGTCAGTTTGTATCCACACATTCACAGAACATTACTAATTCAGGGCTCTGCCCTTTGGCCTTCCTTGGCACCTGGGTTTGTCAAGAAGTGTCTAGCGTGGTGACCCTGAGGTGTCAGGGCAACAGTGTGTTCCTTTTAACTCGATGACTGGCTTCTGTCAGCCCTGTCAAAAGAATAGTTGGAACATTCTTTCTCTGAAACCCTGGACCGTTTCCGTCAGGTGGGGGTCACTGTAAAATTTTCGAAACCCCAGCTTGTCCCTTCTCAGCACCTGAAATTCATCGGGGCGATGGTGGACATGGCTCAGGGTATGGCTTTCCTCCCTCCTGATAGGGCAGAAACCTTGCAGAAGCAGGCCCATATGATGTCCTCCTGTAGGACGGTCTTGGCCAGGTAGATTCTTCGACTGATAGGTCTGACGGTAGCGGCCATTCCCACCATGCCTCTAGCCAAGCTCCACATGTGTATTTCATAGTGGATGCTCAGGGCACAGTGGGATCAGAGGTCAGACGACCTGGACCAGATGGTCATGGTCTTCAGTTCCATCCAGAGGGATCTCTCATGGTGACAGGCTTTTTCCAGTCTCACCAAGGGGTCCTTTTTCAGTCCTCTCCTTCCACCCAGATCCTTACAACAGATGCGTCAGGGATGGGATGGGGTGCTCATTTGGGAGACCACATGACTGAAGGCACATGGTCCCTAGTGGAGTCTTCTCTGCACATCACTGTGTTGGAGATGGGGGCAGTGTTGTATGCTCTTCAAGCTTTCCAACACTTGCTTCTCCAGGGTACTCTACTAGTCTAATCAGAGAACATGTGCATGGTCTGGTATCTCAGCAAGCAATGAGGCACCCATTCTTACCTCCTATACAGGGAGGTGATTCAGGTGTGAAATTGGGTCGTTCTACATCGGATTCACCTCATAGCCATCCATGCTTGAGCATGCAAAACATTCTAGTCGGCAGTCTCAGCTGCACCACAGTAGAAGCCCATGAGTGGGGCCTCAAGCAAGAGTGGTCAACTCCATCTTTGACCTGTGGGGTTGGCTGGAACTGGATCTGTTTTCCTCCCCATACAACGCACAACTACCCAAGTGATACCTTGAAAAAGCATCCTGTGAGATGCGAAATGATTGTTAGTGGTATGGTTTTTGCTGCTGCTGCTGCTTTTATCTCTATATTGTAAAATAAATAACTTTTAGCATGACTACCTTTCAATCTGTGCAGTGTTTGCTGTGAAGCTCAGCTTTACCTTTTCTTTCTACCCTTTCTTTCTACCCATGTTTTGCTCACTCACTCCAGGGCATGGTGTTTTCTGGCAAGATGCGCTATCTCTTTACTGGACAGGGAGGTTCTTATATGCCTTCCCTCCCTTTCCGGTTCTGCAGAGGGTGTTGCTCAAGCTACAGGAGGAGGGGCCCCACATGACTCTGATTGACCCCTTTTGGCCTTGTCAGGTTTGGGTTCCACTCCTTCAGCAGCTAGCAGTGGAGCCTCCAGTTCCCCTGCCTCTCTGCAACAACCTCCTGACCCAGGAGGAGGACACACTAGTCCATCCGGGACCGAAATCCCTTCACCTTCACGTGTGGCACCTCAGGACATGGCCGCTTTGCACTTTGGAGTCTCTTCCAGAGTAGCTCAGTTACTCGTTGAGGCCAGAAAGTCATCTATGAGGACCACTTATGCCATGAAATGGAAGTGGTTTTCCATTTGGGCCACTGTGAAGAGTTGGGACCCTTTCTCATGCACTGTTCCGTCGGTCATGGAATATCTCCTGTACATCTACGAGTCAGGCCAAGGCTATTCATCGCTGAATGTCCATTTGTCAGCTGTCTCTGCCTACCGTATCTTGGTGGATGGCAGGACACTAGCACAGTTGGAAGTTTCAAAAGACTTTCCTGAAGGGGTTCTGCACCTCAAACCCCAGTGTGTAGCCTTGCACCACCATGGGATCTTAATTTTATTTTGGAAAAGCTGACCCTGCTTCCTTTTGAACCGGCTGGTTCTTGTGGCATGCTGTTTATCCTGGAAAGTGCTTTTCTTAGTGGCAGTCACTTCAGCTCGAAGAATTTCAGAGCTTCAGACCCTGATTTGTAAGGAGCCTTATTTAATTTTTCACAGAAACCAGGTGGATCTCCGTACCAACCCGAAGCTTTAAAGTGGTTTCTGAGTTTACATTGAACCAGTCAATTCAACTACCAGTGTACTACCCGACATTCCAACTGGGGAGAGGCGCACTTCTTCACACTTTAGATGTTCATAGAATCTTATGCTATTACACACCTCTCAACCTCTCAGCATTAAAAATCATAGCACAGGCCTTCAAAAATCATAGCAAAGGGTCAGAATGTGGAGCACTTTCTTATTTTAAACAATAATATGTCTACAGATAGTGGGCCCCATATAGTAAGTGATAAGGAATGTTTCTATCAACTTAGTTCAATGATTTAATAGTTTGTGTGTCCAGAAATACTGCTAATGTTATGAAGAACATCAGTAAACTTGTGAGGAGCAAGGGTAAATTTGAGTGTGAAAATCATAGCGCTATGTGGAATTCATAGCAGTCGAGAGGTATGCATTATTACACTAACAGGACAAAGTCTGTCTGAAAAACGGACCAGCTTTTCATTTCCTTTGCACCCAAGAGAGAAGGTACAGCAGTTACCAAACAGTATCTATCCAAATGGTTGGTGAACTGCATTACTTTCTGTTACTAGAAGTATGGTAAAACCCTTCCGGGGGAGATTAAAGGGCCTCTCACTAGGGGTATGGCTGCCTCTACTGCTTATTTCAGGAATGTGTCTGCCGCTCACATCTGTGCCGCAGCTACCTGGAGTTCAGTCCATACTTTCACAAAGCATTACAGTATAGACATTGCTTCTCAGTGTAGGGCAGATTTTGGCCTATCTGTGCTTCAGGGCCTTCTGTCATAATTTCCTGTGCGTTTAGCAGGTTTTTCATTCCTGCCTCCTGTGTTTCAGTTTTTTCTTCTGATTCACACTGCTTGGGACTCTGTCCTCAAGGTGATTACCTACTGCAAGAGCCCTCTGAAAGTAAGATAGTACAATTACGTAAGAACTTACAGTAACAGTAGATCTTCGAGAGAGGCTCTTGCAGTAACTTCTTTACCTCCCTCACCCCACCCCACCCCAGTATTCTGCTCTTTTTTAGGGACTCATTCTGAGCTCCAGGAGCCTCTTGTCCTTTCTCCTGATGCACTTCCTCTGACGTCTCTGGCGGGAGAACTGGAAGGCGGGCATGGGGACTGCCCACTATATAGGGTCACATTGATGCTCAGTCATTTGAGGTCCGTGGGCATCCCTCATCGTACACTGCTGGCTAAAGTTTTATGTGATCCTGATAGTGGGGGTGCAAACCCCAAGGTGATTACCTACTGCAAGAGCCACTTTAAAGATCTACTGTTATGGTAAGTTCTTACGTAACTGTACTTTTCATCTGAGAGCTCATTGGTCCCAGAAAAAGGACACACTGGCCAAGCTGGTTTCAGTCACAGACACCCTCCTGCAGGCACTGCAGTGGTGGCTGGACGGAGACATCAGGGAGGGAATTCCCTTCTTAATAGATCATCCCTCAGTGATGCTCACAACAGATGCCTCCCTGTTAGGGTAGGGGGCACACATGTTAGACTTAACAGTCAGTGAGATATGGTCCCCCCAGGAGTCACTCCTGCACATCAATCTGCTAGAGTTCAGGACAGTTTACCTGTCTTTACTGGCTTTTGCACTCCACTTGCAAAACAGGGTGGTTCAGGTGAGGACAGACAATACCACCACCATGTACTACATCAAAAAGCAAGGGGGGGCCTGCTCCATGCAGGTGGCGCTATCAGCTATCCACCTTCCTGGGATGGACTCACTCAGCAGGATAAGCCAGGACCATCACGAATGGGCACTGAATCCTCAAGTGCTGCAGACAGTGTTCAGAAGGTGGGGTACACCAGAGATAGATCTCTTTGCCTCCGCAGACAATCATTAGCTGCTACAATTCTGTTGCAGGCCTCCCAGCAAGGGCACAGCCCCTCTGGATGCACTAGCACTAGATTGGACAGGAAGATTCCTGTATGCCTTCCCTCTTTTCCCTTGCTGCTCAGGACCCTGGTGAAGCTCAGGTCACAGCCAGCAACCTTGATCCTAGTGGTACCAGACTGTGCCAGACAGCCATGGTACTCACTTCTGCTGACCCTGTCAGTATCTCCCCCGATACACCTCCCTCAGAGGCACAACCTCCTGGCATCTTCTCAGGGCAGGATACTGTATCCTAGCCTCTGGTCACTTGGGTCAGGGCCTGGCTGTTAAGGACCTAGAGTTTGTTCTGACAGTGCTTAGGGGTCATGGAAGCCATCCACTAAGAGAACCTACTCAGTAGTTGAGCAAGGACATTGCCCTTCAGGGCCTGGCCTACTTGTCCTTTTGGACTACCTGACACACCTGCATACTTTGTGCCTTCGGCCCTCGACTCTGAAAGTACACCTAGCTGCAGTCTCAGCATATGTGTCAGCAGGCAAGGATCAGTCTATGGCCTCTCATCCTGTTTTTTTAAAATACTTCAACGGTCTCAACACCTTCACCCTCCCCTTAAGGGATCAGTTTCAGCCTGGAATCTGAATATCTGCATTGCCAAGTTGATTGAGCCACCATTTGAGCCTATGGCAACTGCAGACATGAAGCATGTCACTTGGAAAAATGTTTTTCTGGTTGCCATTACTTCAGCCAGAAGAATAAGCGAATTGCAAGCCCTGTGCACAGAGCCAGACTACACACAGAGCTGAATACTCTGCAAGGAAGGGCTTTCCTGCCACAGGAGAGGGTAGACAGTATTTTACAGCTGGCTTTCACTCTCAACAGACTAAGGCCAGGAAGACACTTTTTGCAGCTGTTGGGGCACATGGCCGCAGCAGCAGGATCAGTACAAGGCTGCAGGTTCCAGATGAGAGACATTCAGTTTCACCTCAGGGCATATTGGTGCCGAAGGAGAGACCTTCTCTCAAAGATGATACCAGTGCCAGAAACATTGCTGCAGGCAATGGTGGCAAGACAGAACCAACCTCAAGGCTGAGGTTCCATTTCAAAAGGAGTCCCCTACTATGGTATGCACATCAGATGCCTCCCTCCTGGGTGGGGCAAATCTGAAGAGCATACGTGCATGGTACATGGTTCCTGCAGAGTCAGTCCTGCACATAAATCTTCTAGAGCTCAGAGAGTGTTTTTTGGCACTGCAATCCTTCGCATCCCTGCTAAGGGACAAGGTGGTACAGGTCCGGACAATACCACCACAATGTATTACATCAACAAGCAGGGTGAAACAAGATTCAGCCTGTTTTGTACAGAAGCAGTGAAGATATTGAGTCTAGTTTACTCCTGCAGACCTTCCAGGTGGCTGTCCACCTCCCAGGAAAGGACAATGCCCTGGTGGACACACTCAGCAGAATCAACCAGAACCACCACAAGTGGAGCTTCAACAGACAAGTGCTGGAGGTACTATTTCAAAGGTGGGGCACCCCAGAGATAGATCTCTTTGCATCAGAAGAGAATCACCAGCTGCCAAAATTCTGCTGCAGGCCCCCTGCAAGGGGCACAGTGCCCATGGATGCATTAATACTGGATTAATCAGGGAAGAGGCTGTACGCTTTTCCCCCATTTCTTCTACTACTCAGGGTCTTAAGCAAGCTCAGGTCAGAGCCAGCTACCATGATCTTGATAGCCCTAGACTGACCAGACAGCCCTGGTACTCATTCCTGCTGTCCCTATCTGTATTCAGTCCTATACATCGCCCTCAGAGGCACAGTCTCCTGCCCTCTTCACAAGGGAGGATCCTGTAGCTGAATCTTAGGTGCCTCAGACTCAAAGCATGTATCTTGAAGACTTATAATGTGCTAATCTGAACCTTTCAGTGGGGGTTCTAGAAGTCCTTAGGAGTTCAAGGAAGCCATTGACTAAAAAGACATATGCTTCCAAGTGGAAAAGATTCTCCATCTGGTGCAATACCACAGGGGCTATTCCCTAACAAGCAGGGTTACCAGTCCTTCTGGACTATCTGCCACACCTGCACTCGTTGGGCCTACAGCCTGCACCCCTCAAGGTTCACCTGGCTTCAGTCTCAGCCTACTTGTCTGTTGGCAAGGGAAGCTCTGGCAGCTAAGCCTATTTTCAAAAAGATTTTCAAAGGTTTAGCTGAGCGCACTTGCATCCTCCCCACAGGGAACCAATGCCCCTATGGGACCTTAACATTTGCATTGCCAAGCTCATTGAACCCCTATTTGAGCCTATGGTCACAGCACACCTAAAGTTTGTTAAGGCCATATTCCTAGTGGCCATGACTTCTGCTAGAAGGATAAGTGAGTTACAAGCCCTGTGCATAGAGAAGAATTACTTCTCATTCCACCGGGACAAAGTGGTGCTCAGAACCAATAGGACATTTATCCCAAAAGTGGTTTCTGATTTTCATTTGAAACAGTCCATCACTCTGCCAGTCTTCTTCACTGAACACTCTAGTTCAGGTGAGCGCAGGCTGCATAGCCTGAATATCAAGAGAGCTCTCAACTATTATCTTGACCATACCAAAGCCCACAGGCAGAACAACCAGCAGTTGTTCCTGACTTATGGGGATGTGGGGAAAGGAAAGTCAGTTACGAAAAGGACAGTTGCACGCTGGATAGTGGCAAGTATCCAGTTCTGTTACAGTGAAGCTGGTAAGTTGCCCCCAGTAGGCCTGAGGGCACATTCCACAAGGGGCACAGCTGCCTCAGTTACAGCTAACAGGGATGTTCCTTTGTTACTACAGTCTGGATACTCAATCCAGAAGTGATGCCAGGTTTGGCACAGCAGTGCTGCAGAGTCTGTTTCCTAAGTAGGGTTCTGGGCCTTCTCCAAAGGTACTGCTTATTAGTCTGCTAGAGTTAATCATATTGAAGAATCCCTGGGGTTAGAAGAAAAAATTACTCACCGCAGTAATCTTGTTTCTTCCAAGGTAGTCTTTGATATGAGTAACTCACCCACCCTACCTTCCGTTCCAGAAGCAGTTAGCCTCTGCATTACAGCTGGTATCTCTTTAAGGTCTGACTCTGGCCAAGTTGTGTTTAAACCAGGTGGCTCTTGTTTTCTTATTTTGACCCTATCTGACTTAGTTTGAAGGGGATTTGTTGATGTTAAATTTTATATAGTTACAGTTAGCGTAGTTTAGGGTTAATTATCCTGCAGGCTGCAGCAAAATCTGAACATTATAGAACGTAGCATTTGGTAAGGGCAGCAGTTTGAAAGGTGGCATGAGCCAATAGATGTTCCATCATTTGCATACTATTCCAAATGTCTCCAGGTCAGTGCAACTCAGGAGGCTGACTGCTAGAGTTAAGCATATTGAAGAATACCTTGGAAGAAACAAGATTACTGCAGTGAGTAATTTTTTCTTGTGTACTCACCGTAATTCTTGATCTCTTGGAATATTTTCATCATTGATTCACATGCCTGCCTGCCATTCCCCAGACTCACTCCAGTATGTTCTGTTGGTCTTGACACTTTATGTTTGGTTTGGGCTGTGAAGACACTGTGTCACTGCTTTAGTAGCCCTTCATACATGGGCCACTGAAGTATTTCATGCCCTTAGGTTAAGAGCATAGGTTCTTGTCAGGTTATGCTGCACCTCCTTGGTAAAGAAGGTACTGAAGCGATTGGAAGCCGGCAGTGATATAAACATATGCCTGTGTGCTATGTCTCACAGTGCCACATATGTACGCTGCTTACTCAGTGCCAGCTGTCTGAAAAGGTCTGGCTTCCACTGGGTCCTAGCACCTCTGGCTCAGACCCAATAGTGTGAATCAATGGTGAAGATATTGCAAGATAAGAATTATTGTGAGTACATCATTTTCATTTCTGTTCTTCCTGCCCTCGCGTGCACGCCATGAGAGCAACAGTGTCTCAGTTCGACTGTCATCGAAATTTCTTCTAGTCCACCATCGATGATCTGTTTTATTGCGGTGTAACCTTCATTTTTGTTATTTTGTTGTGATGTTGAAGTCTGAGAAAAAGAAAAATTCTCTGAAACAGGACCTCATTATGTGTCAGTACCCCTCTGGAAAGTTGAGCATATCGAAGGACTGACATCAAGTTTGCTGGACCTGCCTTGGCCCAAATCGCCCAGTCACCAAATTTTAAATAAAAAAATGTATATATATGATGTAGATTCCTGTAATGCCTGCTTTTCGGTGGACCGTTGTATCCTCGACATATTTGTGCTGATGTTGGGGCATCTGATTTCCACCTTCAAATGCAGGCAGCAGACCTGTGTCACCAAGGACAGGTCTGTCCCATTCCCAGTACCTGTGATGCTGTAAAAGTGCAAAGTCCTCTTCTACCTTGTTGAGGCATCGGATGCCCTGTGGGGTAGGTCTGGTGGACAGCCAGTTCCTTCTGGGTGGCCAGCTGAGCACCCCCCCCCCCGTCTTTCTACCCTGGGTCGTAGACATCCCCAGTGGTGAGGCTGAAGCTTTACACTCAGTCCACTGGTGGACAACTGCTTGCCATGGCCTGGTAATGCCCTGGCTCCTGACACCATTTTCGGTGTCCGTGGGTGGGGTGGTGTCAGCCATGACATCAGGCCATCTCCTGGTATGCTTCATGGTACCAGGAGAGTGACTAACACCTGCACAGGGTGGTGTTCAGTTGCTGCAGGTGAGGTGTTAACCTCTGATCCGTGCAGCCCCTTGTGGCTCCTGGGAGGAGATTGACGTTGACCTGGTGACAGACACAACACTGGTTCTGGTGTCAGCTCTGAACCTGACACCAGGCATTGTGCTGGTGATGGTGCTGCCTCTAAATCTCTCCCTGTGACACCGAAATGGCCTCCAACGCTGCTTGCAGTGTTGAAGGTGGGGATGGACCCAAGGTAGATGCCAGAGTCAACACTGATTCCAGCACCGCAGATGGTGCCAGCCTTGGGCCGGGAGAGTCCTGTGACTAGCCCACTCACTCTCACTGACACCAGCTTAGAGCCAGGAGTGGAATTTTCCTCAGGCCCTCTGACTGAACCCATCTTTTCTGAGAACCAGTTCTTCCCTGAGGGGACTGAATGGATGCACTCTCCTCACCTGGGATTTTTCCCCTATGGGCACTGATGAGGTCGGTCCTCTTCAGTAGGTCAACCCTGTTTGTGCAGGTTCGCCATGGCCTCCCCTAGGGCGAGGTCTGTTGAGCATTCCCACAGCGCAGGTATAGAACCTAGAGCCTCTGGCTCTTCTCTCCCTCCCTCCCGGGTCTATGCCTCTCTTCCTAAACTACCAGGGATCATGGGTCCTCTTGGGCTTATCACCTGGAGTCAGCATGGGGACATGGCTGGTTTGCTTGTTCCAATACCATACTAATGCCAATCATGTTCATTTTCTCCACTGTCCCTAGCTACCACCCACTCCTAGTATCAGTGCCTCTTCCCCATCCACGTCCTACTCCTTTGAGGGCGCAGAATCCTTCCTGCACCTATTCTTGGCCTCTGAGTACTGTCCGTACCAGAGATTTCTGATGAACATGCTGCTGCTGTTGGCAACATAGCCATACTCTGTCAAGGGTAAAGGGGACAAAACATTTTACAGGTACATAAGTGAAAAAAGAAAGACAAAGGGAGGGATAGTGAGACTGAAGGGGGAGGATGGGAGCCGAGTAGAGGATGACAACAGTAAAGCTGACATATTGAACAGGTATTTCTGCTCAGTCTTTACTAAGGAAGAGGGGTAATGGGTCTGAAGGGAGTACAAAGGGTGAGAATGGTGCAGAAATGGACACAAGTCCCTTTACACGAGAAAGGGTCCTGAAGGAACTGGAAGTAATAAGAGCTGATAAAGCAATGGGGCCAGATGGGGTGCACCCCAGGGTCCTTAAAGAACTAAGAGAGGTGGTGGCTGAACCTCTGGCTATCCTGTTCAGCCAATCACTGGAAACAGGAGGTACCCAAAGACTGGAGGACAGCAGATGTAGTCCCTTATACAAAAGTGGGAACAAAGAGGAAGCAGGGAACTAGAGACCAGTCAGCCTCACCTTGGTAGTGGGAAAGATCATGGAAGCACTACTGAAGGAGAGATTGGTGGAACATCTGGTTGTCAATGGACTACAGGACCCAAGGCAGCATGGTTTCACCAGGGGAGGCATGTCAGACCAACCTCATTGAATTTTTGACTGGGTGGCTAGGAGGTGGATCGGGAGGGCAGTGGACATGGCCTATCTGGACTTCAGAAGGCCTTTGACACTGTGCCACATAGAAGACTATTACACAAACTGGGAATATGGTGTGGGCAGGACAGTAGTGTGGTGGGTAGGTAACTGGCTGGGTGGCAGGACACAGAGGGTGGTGGTAAATGGCTGTCACTCCACAGAGGGAAGAGTGACCAGTGGGTACCACAGGGATCAGTGCTGGGACCGGTCCTATTCAACATCTTCATCAGTGACATTGCGCAGGATCTAGAAGGCAGAATTTCACTGTTCGCTGATGACACAAAGCTCTGTAACAGAGTAGACACACAGAGTGTAGACAGAATGAGAAGGGACCTGCAGAAACTTGAAGAATGGTCAAGGGTTTGGCAGTTGAAATTCAATGCAAAGAAGTGCAAGATAATGCATATGGGGCACAAAACCCAGGCACAATATATCGTGCTGGGGGTGAGGATGTAGCATGCACCAAGCAGGAAAGGGATCTTGGGGTTGTCATCTCTGATGACCTCAAGGTAGGAAACAGTGTGACAAGGCATCAGGTAAAGCAAATAGGATGCTGGGATGTATAGGCAGGGCATCACCAGCAGGAAAAGGAGGTCATAATTCCGCTATACAAGACACTAGTGAGGCCCCACCTGGAGTACAGTGTACAGTTCTGGAGACCATACCTCACGTAAGGGACATAGACAGAGTAGAGAAGGTTCAGAGGAGGGCAACAAAGATGGTGCATGGATAGCATCACAAGTCCTATGAAGACAGGCTGAAGGAACTGAACATGTACTCCTGGAGGAGAGGAGGAGAGAGGGATATGATAGAGACATACAAGTATCTTACAGGGAGGAACAGGGTGCAGGAAAACACTATTTTAAGCGAAAAGATGTTTCAGTACTAGAGGGCATGGGATGAAGTTGGAGGAGGACGATTCAGAGAAACATGAGAAGAATTTCTTCACAGAACGGGTGGTGGACAAGTGGAACACCCTGCCAGAGGAAGTGGTGGGGGCTCAAACAATCACGGGATTTAAGAATGCATGGGATAGACATAAAGGAATTCTAGAGGTCAGGGGTAAGGGGAAATAGACTTCTAGGAAAACAAACTGAACTTACAAGCTCAAATGGGCAGACTAGGTGGGCCATAGGCCCTTATCTGCCGACACTGTCTATGTATCTATGTATCTATGTAACACAGCTGGGACTCCTAGGAGCTTGCAGTGATGACCACTGTGTCATCCCTCCCTGGCCTAAAGCCTTTAAAGCGCCACTGACGCCTCAAAGAAAATTTTGAAAACATAATAATTAGGTAAATTCTGCTTATATTCCATATATATTCTAGATTTCTCCTCTCAATTATTTATTACTGACAAAATGTGCAAATACAATTTTTATCCTTTGCAGTTACTTTAAAACTAATCTGCCTCTGTAGCTTATCTACTTCAAGTCATAATGCTCTGTTGTGACATCACAATCTGTTACATGAGAGTAACTGTAATGTCACAAGTGGCGCATTATGACCTCAGGTGGGGAGACAGCAACAGAAATAGGTGAACTCTTCAGGAGCAAAAAGCCTGTTTTCATGCAAATGACCTCAGCAATAAATAATGGGGAGCAGGAATAAAGAACTAATGTAATATACAAGCTGAACTTTATGTAAATATTATGTTTTGTTAAAGTTCTCTTGAATGTGTCAGCTGCTCTTTCAGGAATGCTCCAGAACAGTTTGGAAGTGTCCCTTTGCTCTCCCTCTAGCCCCAGGGTTGTCTACCAGAGGTGTTGTGCACCAGTTGGTTCTGAAGACACAGTACCTCATCCCCCTTTGGGGATTCAGGTCTTGCAGACCCCAGAAGGGCCTCATTGCCTGGTGTGTGACTGGCCTCCAAAAGCTGATTCTGCGCAGACAGATGCTTTCGGTCGGCACATTTGGCAGCTTACAAGAAACACCTGTGGACAACTATTAGTTACCATGCCAGCATCAGAGTCTGTCAGGCAAGTCATCTGACTTTCTGCCAAGGGCCTGGAGTTGACGAAGCACCAGACAAGGGCATTGTATGATGCCAGTGTGGTGGCCTCCATGCTGGTGGGATCCAGAGCTTTCATTTGGGTGATGGCATGGCTGTGCCTATCTCAACTGGACCTCTGGCCCCGAGAAAGGTACTAAACTCCCAGTTCTAGGGAACTGCGAATTTTCTCAGTGGAGTCAGATGGGAACTATCCTCTTCCATCTGACTTGGAACATTTTCAGGCCTCACCAGTCCCACAGGGAGTCCCTGCCCTCACTCAGGTGTTCACACAGAGGTTTGAGGGGGACGATTACTCTCAGGGTGAGTCAGCCCTGCCCTAATTAGGGAGCTTGGTAATCAGACCCATATGTATGAATCAATGGTGAAGACTGAGTTTTGGAAGATACGAAAATTACAGACTTATCATAATTGTTGATCTTCCAGAATATCATCACCATTGATTCTGATGTCCAGCCACCATTCCCCACTCAGCTGAAAGCCAGGGTCTCTGGCAGCTCACCCTGCGGGTGCTGGCAGCACTTGCTGCTTCTGTCTCCTCTGCCATGGCCTTTATAGGGTGGCTGTTTTGGTGTTAAAAGAATACAAGAGAAAGAACATTCTGGTGCTGACCCCACCAAAGGGAGTGACGGTCTCTGGCACCCCCTATGCACAAAAAGAAAAAGAGCTTTTTGTTTTTTCCCATGGAGTGGGTAGGTGGACACCTTTCCTCCATTCCCCCCTCCTTCCGAGGGGTTGGAAAGAATATGGGATTCCCTAATTAGACTTGAACAGATCAGCTTCAGTGAGGGTATAGTTTCCTCAGATCACTAAAGAAAATTAAAGCATATCATTTCCAAATCTGGGGACCTCAGAAGCCCTGCAGTGTTGGTGTCCCTAGCTGTGGGAAGAATATTTGATAGGATTTCTTGCCCCTTTTTGCTCAGTGAACTGAAAAATGCAATATCCCAGAAGTCTTCATTAACTGGATAAAGGTTCTCTATTCTCAACTGACAGCAAAAATATTTTGTAACACAGTGTTCAAACAACATGAAGTCTTGCTATATTATGACATATGCAGTGAGTCCCAACCTTCGAACTGCTCCGGAGGTGAAAGAGTTAACTTTCCATGCCAGGCATGGAACGCTGAGCTTGAGCTCGTTGAAAACTCTGTCTGTTGTTCTTCAAACTTAAACTGTCAGATCTTTTACTCGCCTCACTGAACAGTTGCTCCGGAGATTTCTCCTTCTGCTCGGTTCATTTTGTCGGTTAAAGTATTATTTTCTGGTTTTTTGACCATTTAAACCGCAACCGGTCGGTTCAAGCTCTGTCTGTGGTATTTGTGAGTGCTAGATAGGTTTTACATTTATTCTTCTGTGTGGAACTTGTAACGGTTTATCGGTTCAGTTTGAACCGATCAGTTCATTCAAATATAATAATCTGTCTTTTAGAGTGTGGTTACCGGTTCTTGCGGTTCTAAAAAAAAGCAGTTTTATTCGTTTTCATGACCCGTGACACGGTTGGGAGAGATAAGAGGGTCTTGCTTTGGCGGATTGCCATAAACGGGCAAGTGTGGCTAGGACTGGCACTCATGTCTGAGAAACCCAAAAGAAAAACCGCCCACTGGGTCTCAACACTGCAGTGTCTGTGGGAAGTTCTTTGCTAAGGCTGACCCCACACCACCTGTGTTTATTGTCGGGTTGGACCACCTCAATGCAGACTGCCAGATTTGCAAACATTTTCCTGCAGCTACCCTGGAAAAGAGAGTTGGTAGGCTCAGGGAAAGGGAGGCCAAAAGTCCGCTGACCAGATGGCGAGCCTGGTTCCGGTTCTGACCGACTAGAGGAATGCCTCTGACCAGGGCTAGACTTCCTCAAGCAAAGGAGAGAGCCGCACTGGAGGAGTCGGGTTCCAGCAAAAAGGACTAGGAAATCAGCTGGTGTGGAGCCAAACTTTCCTCTCCAACGCTGGAAGAAATAGCCAAAGCTATTCAAACTGTCAATCGCTTTCCCGGTTCCGGCCAGACCAGCACCATCAGGTAGCGTCGTCCGGCCGGTTCCACCAGTTCAAGAGTATGATTTAGAGGAATTTTATGAATCGGAGGAGGGGAAGAGGAGTATGAGAAGAGTGAATGTGGATTTGAAAGTCTGGATGTGCCATTGAACCGGACATCTCCCAAGACAGACCTTCAGGAGTGTCTCCTCCTAGGCTTTCTGAGTCCCCTTCTCATTTTATGTTTTATAAAAAAGTGGCTGAAACCTCCAGCTCCCTATGGAGGAAGCTGTTGATGATCAAGAGGAGCCTGACTATGTAGAAATGATGGATATCCCAGAGTCTAGGAGACTGTCTATTCCTTTGCATAAATCTTTTCGGAAACAGACAGTAAAAATTCTAAAAACTCCTCACACTATACCTCCTGTGGATAAGAGAATGGACAAGAGGTACACATTGTCAGGCTCTGATACGGAGTTCCTTACACATCAATGCAGCCATGTTGGGGTAGTGCAGGTTGCAGCCTGTGACAAGGCAAATATTCCCTTGGCTTCGCACCCCCCTGACAAGGACTCCAGGAGGATTGATGCCATGGTAAAGAAACAGTACATGGCAGCATCCTTGGGACTCAGACAGGCAAAATTATATGGCTTGTTGCTAGATACCAGAACTAGATGGGATACTGTTAAGGCTCTAGCAAAACAGGTCCCTGGCCAGCTTGCCAGGAGCTGGAGCAGGTGGCTGCTGATGGTATTGAGGCATCCAAGGTGCAATTCCATGCTGCAGTGGACTCTAATGATGTGTCATCAAGAGTCATGGCTACATCTGTGGCACTTCACAGAATGGCTTGGCTCAGATGTACTAGCCTGTCACAGGATACCCAGACTAAAGCCATGGATTTTCCTGTTGTGGGTAATTCTCTGTTTGGGAGCAGACAGAGAATTACATGAGAAAATGGATGAGTATAGGACCACCTATAGGAGTGCAAGGCCAAGGAAGGCAGGCCACTCCTCAAAGGCAGCCTTCCAGGGGCAGGGGCAGCCTTTTCATAGGCCTTTACTAAGCCAGGCCTCTTCTTCAGCTTACGCCCAGAAGGGGTTCTTTAGAGGGAGAGGCAGACGGCACAAGCAGGCCTGCTTCCACCCTCAGCCTAAAGACCCTGCCAAGCAGGCACCCCAATGGGGTGGCCAGGGCCGATTCTCAACTACTTGTAGGGGCAGGCTGGCTTACTTTGTCCAGGACTGGAAGTCTCTACATCAGACAAGTGGGTCCTGGAAGTAGTAAGCCAGGGACTGGTTCTCAGCTTCAAAAAATTTTCAAAGATAAGAACCAGATCCTTTCCACCTGCAATTCCTTCAGAGGCACTTGCCCTAGAGGCAGAAGACTCTACTCTCCTGGCTCTCAGAGCCATGGAAAGGGTTTCACCCCTACACCAGAGCAAAGGATTGTACTCCAGGTACTTCCTTACCCCAAAAAAGACAGGAGAATGGCAGCCCATCCTGGATCTCAGATATTTAAACAAGCACCTTTTAAACCAAAATTCAAATGGTGACTCTGGGAATTATTCTACTCTCTCTAAGGCCAGGGACTGGCTAGCGTCCCTGGACCTCAAGGATGCTACTTCCATATTCTCATCAGAAGCTCCCATCGAAAGTACCTCAGGTTTGAGCTGCCCTCAGGCCATACCAGTTCAGAGCAGTGCCCTTCGCCTCACCTCTGCTTCAAGGGTATTCACAAATGCCTAGCAGTAGCAGTTGCCTACCTAAGAAGGCAAAATTGCCATCTTTCTCACCTGGACGACTGGCTCATAGTAGGCCAGTCTCAGATCAAGTCAAGTCACATCTTCAGATAACTCAGCAACTGCTTACCTCTCTAGGTTTCCTCTGAATCTTCCAAAGTCAGTTCTAGAGCCTGTCCAGCTTCTCACCTTCATAGGCACAGAACTGAACACACAGGAAGCCAGAGCCTTCCTTCCTTTGGACAGGCAATGACCCTGGTCTCTCGGCCTCCTCATTCACCCTGAAGGTCTCTCGACCAGCAAGGCATTTTCTGCAGCTCCTGGGACACATGGCTGCTTCCTACAGCAGTAGTGCAAGGAGCAAGATTTCAGATGAGGGACATCCAGTTCCATTTGAGAGCCTTTTGTCTCAAAGAAAGGACCCTCTAACCAAGTTGATCCCAGTAACTTCGAACCCTGATCCAAGCCCTACAGTGGTGGCAGGATCAGAACAATCTGAGACAAGGGGTCCCCTTTGTCACTCAGTCTCACTCTTTAATCCTTACTACAGATGCATCCCTCTTGGGATGGGGAGCTCACATGGGCGACCTCACTCCCAGGGACTGTGGTCCCCTCAGGAATCTCTGCTTCACATCAACCTGTTGGAGCTCAGAGCAGTTTTTCTAGCACTTCAAGCTTTTTCAAATCTGTTCAGAACAAAGTTGTTCAGGTCAGAACAGACAACACCACTACAATGTGGTACATCAAGCAAGGAGGCACTCGGCTCACGCTTGTGCACCAAAGCAATGAAGTTGTGGTCTCTGGTTACTCCTGAACACCTCTTATGGCAGTTCACCTCCAGGCAAGGACAATATCCTGGCAGATGCTCTCAGCAGGATCTCTCAGGGCCACCACGCATGGTCACTGGATCCCTGGTCCTGGGGTAATATTTGCCAGATGGGGCACCCCACAGATGGATCTTTTGCAGCCCCAGACAATCACCAACTTCCCCTTTTTTGCTGCAGGCCCCCAGTGTTGGACTCAGTCCCTCTGGATGCCTTAGTTCTCAATTGGGAAGGGAAGTTTCTCTATGCTTTTCCCCCTTCCCTCTCCTGTTCAAAGTGTTAGTCAAAATCAGATCTCAGTCCTGCAAAGTGATTCTGATTGCTCCAGATTGGGCCAGACAACCCTGGTATCCACTCCTACTGTCCTTAGCAGTCCATCTTCCCCTGTGTCTTCCCAAGAATCACAATCTGTTAACCTGTGCTCAGGGAAGGGTTTGGTACCCGAACCTCAAATCTCTCAATCTCAAGGCCTGGTTCTTGAAGAGTTAGAGTTTGCTGATCTACACCTCACCCAAGGTGTAATGGATATATTGAAGGCTTCTAGGAAGCCTTCCACTAGGGCTACTTACAATTCCAAATGGAAGAGGTTTTCTATATGGTGCTCTGGGAAGCATATTTCCCCAGAATCTGCTGATTTACCCATAGTCCTGGATTATATGGTCCATTTAAACACTTTGGGGCTGAGACCAGCTACCCTAAAGGTGCATTTGGCAGCTGTGTCTGCTTTTATTTCAGCAGGTAAACCCTCTTCTCTTTCAGCTCATCCTGTATTCCCCAAGTTTTTTAAGGGATTGCTTCACACCAACCCTCCATTCAGGGACCCTGTCCCTGCCTGGGATCTTAATGTTTGCATTGCTCAGCTTATGCAACCTCCCTTTGAGCCTTTGTCTTCAGCAGAGCTTAAGTATTTGACTTGGAAGACTGTGTTTCTGGTAGCCATCACTTCTGCCAGACGCATAAGTGAATTACAAGCTTTGTCAGTGGAGCCTGATGTTATCTCCTTTCATAGAGATAAAGTGGTCCTCAGGACTAACAGGAAGTTCTTGCCTAAGGTGGTTTCAGATTTCCACCTTAATCAATCTATTTCTCTTCCAGTGTACTTCACTGACAATTCCTCCTCTGGCGAGAGGAGGTTACACAGCTAGATGTGAGAGAGCCCTTAGTTACTACATTGAGTGTACCAAGGGTCACAGGTTTGACTCCCTCCAACTGTTCCTCACTTATGGTGAGGTTGGTAAAAGGAAACCTGCCACTAAAAGATCCATTGCCAGGTGGATTGTCTCTTGTATCCAGTTCAGTTATGAAAAGTTGGGTAAGGTTCTTCCCTCAGGCCTGAGGGCTCACTCTACCAGAGGTACAGCTGCTTCCCTAGCTGCTGCCAGGGACATCCCCATTCTAGAGATTTGTCAAGCAGCTACCTGGAAAACAGTTCACACTTTTATCAAGCATTACTCTCTGGACATCCAGGCTAGGAGTGATGCTCGGTTTGGCACAGCTGTGCTTCAGAGCCTATTTCCTAAGTAGGTTCTGTCCCTCCTCCATGGAGGTACTGCTGTGTAGTTGCATATGTCATAATATAGCAAGACTTATGTTGTTTGAAGAAAAATTACTCACCTTAGTAATGTTGTTTCTTCTAATGGAGTCTTGCTATATTATGACTCTCCGCCTGCCCTCTCAGAACCTCTGTTTTGGAATGCGGGTGGGCAGTGCAGTGTTGGCGCAGTAGATGCCCACCTTGTTATTTCACCCCTCCTCTTTTGGGGTGTGACTGGGGTTGTGTTTTTCATTTTTTGGGTCTCCTGACTTGAGTCTTTGTTTTGGTACCAAAAATGTGTTCTTATATTTAGTAGCCAGTTGGCTAGTGTAGGTTTACAGCTTCCACACAGGACCTTAGTGAGTTTAGCTTGTAAAGATCTGACAGTTTGAGTTTGAAGAACAACAGACAGAGTTTTCAACCGAGCTCGAGCTCAGCGTTCCATGCCTGGCATGGAAAGTTAACTCTTTCACCTCCGGAGCATTTCGAAGGTTGAGACTCACTGCATATGTCATAATATAGCAAGACTCCATTAGAAGAAACAACATTACTAAGGTGAGTAATTTTTTCTTCTATGCCTGTATCTCACCTGTAGTGTAACCTCTGTCTAAACATCAGTTAATTGTTGTCCACCCTCCCTGCGATGAGGTACCTTTGTAAACGAGTCTCTGACTCAAGGGTTGTAAATCTGATTATTCAAATAAATAAATAAATAAATAAACAGATTCTATTTTCCTTCAGAGACACTTTTATTTACACTCTGACAAAGAAACATCTTTGAACACTTTAAGCAGGTATACAGGTAGATAGAGACAAAATCTAAGTGCTGTAGTAGGAATTGCACTGTTAAAACCTTGTTCTTTTAAAAGACTGTGTGGTTCTTATGATATATAGTTCTGTATTTTATGTTTTTCATACTTTTATCTATTTTAGTAAAACTCTATTTTTAGAGCCTACTTGTTCTGTCTTTGAATTTCTTTTCTTTCACAAGTGAAGTGTATACGGTTAAAGCAGACACTGTGCATACGCTAGAATGGTGATACTGAACTGGAAAAGGTGAGAGTTTAATCTGAGGTCTTTATTAGAGTTTTTAGGGTTCATTTCTGTACATCTGGTTAGGTGCCCGTAGGCAAAGATATCTGGCCCCCCGAAGACAGAATAATCTGAGCCTGTGCATTGGGTACGCTAGCAAGAGGTTCACAGTTTGAATCCCTCCAAGACTTGAGACCAAAGGTTGATTCGAACCCACAAAACAGACAGGAGGGTTACCCTGTTTCTGTTAACTGTTCACAAGACTGTGCTCGGAGGTTGGCACTTTGGGAGTAGAGGGCTGACCTGCTGAGTGGGGTTGTGACAGTGTGCAGTTCCAGTAGGACCCTGTTTCAGCTCTTTTGAGGAGGCAGGCTTCATTAATTGCTTCATATAGCATAGAAATTGCATTAAGTTCATGAGAGAATACTCTTAAGTGGGGCTAGTCTCGCTGTGCGTTCCATGTTCCAAGGTAGAGGCCCTAAGATCTGCATTACAGCGTGAGTTAGCTGCATACATTTAAGAGCATTGTTGCTACTTGGAATGTAGTAACCTCCCTCCTCCCCTCCCTCCCTCCCAGTGAGATGTGGTTCAGTGATGGTATCTGCAGGAATTCCATGGTTCCCCATATGCTGACTTATTCCCTATGCTAATGTCTCAGTTCCTCAAGATGGGCTGGCCTGCATCAGTATAGGTTACATCAGCAGAAACTCCTTTCCTCATATGACTTACCCAGTCAAGACTATAAATTTTCTTTCATCTCTAAGCAGTATCCTCTCTCATACAGACATCAAAGCATTTATGATTTCACACCAGGGTGCCATATAACCTGCACTCTTCCCCTAAACGCCATAAACGTTTATGATTTCTCTCTTAGCAGCTACAGCTATAATTAACTTAGCTAAATAGGAGATCCTTGATTAAGGCCTGTTCTAGTCTGTAATTAGCTTCTGGCCTTCCAGGTAACACCTTGTATCTAAAAGCTGTGTGTGTGTGTGTGTGTGTGTGTGTGTCAACTCACATGCTGTCTCAGCATCTCTCATGAGAGACAGTCCATAACACATTTTTATATTACAAAAAATCATAGTGTACTCAGAACTGGCTGTCCACGTGTCACACACACACACTACTTCCTGGTGAGGGGGGGATGCAATAGGAACACACATAGGACAAGCAATACAGATATATTAAAATGGAAAACCTAAGGCTCATGCAGTTTAAAATACTATAGACTGGCTGGCCTGCCAGCACAGCGGTAGTGTTACCGCTTCCGACGCCAGTGATTGGGGTTCAGGAATGGGCCTCGGTCGCTGGAGGGCCTGCCAGGGAGCAGGAGGATTGAGCGCCCAGTGGGCTACTCTCCTCTGGGGAGGGAGGGTTGCTGGACCTGCTGCATTACTGCCACCAGTGACCATGGCTGGCAGTGCAATTTGGGACACCATCGAAGGGAGGGTAGGAGCGTTGGCTGGCAGTCCAGGGCGGCAACACGTCTTGGCGTGCACTGGTCCTCCTTGGGCTTCCGTTCAGCCGGCGATCCTCAGGAGGGGAGCATTGGGTTAAAATACGTAAAAAGACCCTTGTGCATTAGGGCCGCCGCGCTGTTGGTTACCCCCAACTCCTGGGTGACTGCTGTGAGGAACCATCCTTGGGATGGTCTCACCATGGAGGGGCAATTCCGCAGGGTTTATAGTCTGCGGTTGAAAGCTGAGGGGTCAGGGGCACCTTGGGGGTGCCATGGCTGGGAGATAAAACAAATTACAAAAAAGAAATACCATTGACCGTACACTTCACTCCAGTTAAACTAGAGAAGATGGGCCACCTAAATATAAATGAATGTACAAGATGTAGAGAAGAACATTTTTAGCACATACTGTGGGAATGTGCAAGGCTAAACCCCTCTGGGAGGGAGTGAAAAACCAAGCAGACTTTCTGTTGGGACTAGATGATGACTTCACCCCAGATATTTGCATACTAAGCGATCACAGGAAAAGGCTGTTGGGTGCACAGGACAACCATATGGTCCTAATCTCAGCAACAGTCAAAAGAGTAATTCCGAGACATTGGATAGACTCATAGGTGCCGTCATATAGAAAATGGCACAATGACATCCTAGTAGCACTACGAAGTGAGAAAATTATTGTGAGTGTTAATAATAGGTTACACACATATGAAAAGAGATGGGAGAAGTTACTCGCATTGCTGGAAATAAGAGGGTAATTATTAAGTGCATTTCTGTAACTGAAGCTGTCTGAACAAATCTTATATTATGTATGGCAAAGAGAGAGCACTGTTCTTACTGTAATTTATAACATTGCTGTGCGATGGGGGAGGGGTTATGTTATATGTAGTCCTTGTGTGAATAATGTGATTCTATATAATGTAAGATTCTGTACGTCTGCATTGTTCTAAAAATTGCAATAGCACATAGTAATTAAAAAAAACAAAAAAACAGTATGAGCAAGTCTGCCCTGCTCCTGCCCACACAATGCCTGGTCCGTGTGGACAAACAGCGGGCATCAGTCTCCAGTACTACCAGTTCCTCACCTTTCACCAGCATTAAATTCATCACGGTTTGGGAAGCCTGCACTGTACCTGGCCTCTAGCTCATTATTACCTGGTGGCCATCTTGTGTCAGGTAAACAATGGATAGTTCGGACTTCATATGAAGCTATTGGAAGTAATGAGCTAGATAAACAGAAGGCTCCAGTATCCATTTCTCACAGTCCGTCACCTTTCACCAGCACTATATTCATCAGTGTCTGGAAGTCCCACTCTGTACTTGGTGTCTGGATGAGTAGAGGGTTTCTGTCTCATTATAACAGTGATTCACCTGTCACCAACACTAAATTATGTGGCCTACAGCCACCCCCCCCCACCACACACACACACACACTTACCAGGCCCTGTGAACAAACAGGGGCTTCAGTTGCCAGTGTTTCTAGTCCTTCACCTTTCACCAGCACTAAAACAATGATTGTGTGGAGACAGCTTGCAATGTACCTGCCTCACACTGTGCATGGCCTGTGGCTAAAAAAAAGCTTTAGTCTCCAGTGCAGTACATCTCTTAAATTTCACTGGAAAAAAATATTTATAACTGAAATTATGAGAGGTCATTAGAGCCCGTTTGGCTTGATAACATTATATCAGTACTGTCCCCACACACGTTTTAGAGCAGGTTGCATTACTTCCAATGATTGTGTTTTGTGGCTGCTCAACTGTTGAAGGAGACCCATAAGAGACGCCCTTCCCAGGTATCATACTTGAGACTGACACTGAGAGTCTTGCCCACTGCTGACCCTGTCTTGACTGGCAGGGGGTATTTGTGGTGATGAGGGTTCACACAACCGGACTGGTTATAATGTACCGTCCTCTGTTACAGCTGGAACAATACAAGAAGCTGACCCCGGAGCTCCAACAGCGACTGGACTATGTCCGCTCACTCCATGATGTGATCCGGATAAACTATCGCCATCTTAACCCAGAGGAGGAGCAGCGGGAAGATGCGGTGAGTGTTAGTGTGTCTCCCTTGCCACTTTGTGTGCAGCTTACTTGACCTTACATTAGCATTGGCTTTAAAGCAGCAGTACTTGTTAGTAGAAAAAAATGTTGTCCTATAGTTTTTTTTTTTTTTTTAGTAGTAATAGTGTATTTCTGCCAAACATAACAAGAAATTTATTTTTCATTGTATTTCCCTTCAGAACTGGGATACAGGGTTTTGAAGTTTTCAAAAGTCCCTGATCCCTGATCTTCCAGGAATTAGTCTTCATCATTGGTTCATACTTATGGGTCTAGGCCCGGAGGCACTAGCACGCTGTGGGAGCTTTTTTCCTATAGGGAGGGAGGGAGCTGGCATTGGCAACTGACATCGTCCACACACTATGTAGTGCTATGTGCAGTAGCCAGTAACTGTCATTGGCTCCCTCACGCACCTCAGTTCTGTTCCCCTCACTGTTGATCAGAAGATGGCAGCGACAATCTTCGGAGACCAGGGTCAATCGTTGGCTAAGCACCAGCTTCAGATGGCCTTAGACATGGGCAATTCATGATTCAGTCATCTCCATGCATTACAGAGTCTGGCTGCATCTGTCCACTTTCAAGACAGACACCCAGCACAAGATGGCCAATGTCCCTTCTAACCCCAGATATTCTTATATATTCCTGTCTATCTACAGTCAGCCTCCTAAGCAGAGCTGCTTGGAGATAATGGAACTGTATGCCAATGATAGAACTATCATTGGCTCATATATTTCAGACTGCTGCCCTTATCAGCTGCAGCGTTCCACCAAAGTATCAGATTTCTTTCTCCACCTGACAAGTCAAGATGCCCAGGAGACTTCCTTCTCAGTCGTTCTTTGTGGTTCTTCACTGAATATAAGTAGTTTCTTATTTTGTTATTCTTACTGCTGCCTTTATTTTCTGTTTATTACCTTGAAGCTCTCCTGGCAGACCTGGGCAGGATTACTTGGTCCTGCATCACCGAGGCATCCTCCATTGATGATGCCTTTGAAGCGTTCAAAACCAGATTCCTAAAAGTGGGGACAAGCACCCCCGCGTACTAAAAGAGTTAGAGGGCTCATCTACGTTGGATCCTTGGGATATAATCAGAATATGCCACGCCAGAGACCATGCCTGGAAAGCACATAAGAAGCAGGGCACCCAGGCCTCCCTTAGTACCTACAGAACCATTCGTAATGCCTGCACAAACATCATCCGCCAAGCCAAAAAATTCTACTTCCTATCAATATTCAGAAACAACTCTAACCTCCCTACAGAGTTCTGGAAATCCCTCAAATCCCTGCTCTCCCCCCAACCCAACCCCCTCCGCCAACAATACTAACACAGGGCACCCTCAGCTCCGACCCCATTTGCATAGCTGAAGCCTTTAACACCCACTTCTCCAGCTGTGCAGACAACCTACTAGCCTCCCTCCATGACAAACCCACCCCGGACTACTCCCATCGCCCCCAGACCCCCCAAATACACACCCCAGCCCTGCCGTTCACATTCCAACCAGTTTCCCAGCAGAAGTCCTTCGCTCCCTGCGGGCTCTGAACCCCAACAAAGGCAAATGCCCGTTATCCCTGAACACCAAGATGCTATTCTTGTCAGCCCCAGCTATAGCCTCCCCCCTGGCCACCCTTCTCAACCTCTCTTTTTTGCTGGGCAAGGTGCCAACGGCCTGGAAAATGGCCACCGTCATTCCCCTTCCCAAAGGAGGAGACCCCTCCTCACCAGGCAACTACAGACCTATCTCCCTACTCCCTATACTGGCCAAACTACAGGAGCAACTTGTCTTGTCACAACTGACTCAGTACTTGGACGCCTCCTCATTCTTTACGCCTTACCAATCAGGATTCCGCAAAACCCACTCAACCGTCACCTCCCTACTACGTGTCACCGGAGACATTCTCGCCAGCCTCGACAAGGGACATACCACCACGGCCATTTTTATAGACCTTGCAAAGGCATTAGATACCGTCTCTCACTCCCTACTCATCTCCAAACTTACCAATGCAGGGCTTGCACACCCAGCCACAGAGTAGTTCCAAGACTAACTAGTCGGGAGGAAAGAAGCGGTCAGAATTGCCTCTCACACATCAAACCCCCTTCCAGTCACATCTGGTGTCCCCCAAGGATCAGTACTAGGATCTATACTCTTCTCCATCTTTCTAAATGACCTCCCATCAGCATGCCCCCCTTCTTCCATTCAAATGTATGCGGACGATACAGTCCTGTACGCATCAGGACCCTCTGCAAGCAGCGCGGCATCTCTCCTTCAGGAGGATTTCACTGCCATCCAGCTCTGGTTCAGAACTAACCAGTTATTCCTGAACCCTACAAAAACTGTGTCGCTCACTTTTGGCTCCCATCAAAGACTCTCCCGACAACGCCCCTGTCCCCCATTCAAAACCCTGGAAGGGTCTCCCCTGGAGCAATGCACTAGATATAGATACCTAGGCATCTGGCTCGATCAATACCTAGACTTTGCATCTCACGCTGACTCCCTGCACAAGAGGCTGCTCCCAAAACTGGGTGCACTTTATCGAAGCAAGAACTGCCTCCCCACGGAAACGAGACTAGCCATTGTACAAAAAATGATACTGCCCGTTCTCAGCTACAGGGACATAGTATACACTATCACACTGGCATCCACCCTGGCAAGCCTAGACACCATATTCCACTCCTTCTGCCACTTCATCCTAGACTGCCTGTAATCCACTCACCACTGCACGTTATACAGTTCCCTCAACCTGCCATCCCTCCAAGATCGCAGATTAATTAACTGCGCTAGGTTCGCTGCCAAATACTGGTGCCTCTCCCTTCCTTCCTCCCTACCTGGAAACCACCCTTTCCCAACAACCTCCTCCCGCGTACTCCTTAAGAGGCACTGACCGTAGACTACTCCACATCCCACTCATGCGCACCACCAAAGGACAGGCAGCTTTCAAATACAGAATCCTACAGCTATGAAATGCCTTACCCGCCCCCATACGACACGAGAACAGTCCCCACCATCGTACTCGATCACTCAAGGCTCATTTCTCCTCCAACTGCTCCTGGTAGCTAAATCACTCACTACCAAAATGTGTTGTACAGTCTACTGTCTTATTGTATGCCGGTCCCTATCTGTAACTCCTGACCTTGGTTGCTAGGAGTAACTTGTCTGTATCTAATTACTGTACTGTATTGTATTGCACAATTTTTTATGCTATGTACCGGGCCTTGACCCCCAGGTCGCATCTGGAATCAAGCATTGTTGCTCAGTATGCCTTCCTGGTGACTCTCATAAATAAACAAATTATTGTTAGTTAGCGTTATTTAAGTGTTGTTTTAGTTTATTTTCTCGGCTCCTCATGGTTTGGTGTAACCGTTGAGTAACCGGGTTTTAGTACCCTTTCCCAGAGCTTTATTTACTGTCCCCAGTATTTAGTTTTCCTTATTTGAGTTATTTTAGTTTAACAAATTATTATATTTGAAACCGCTAATCCAGTTTCTGTAAACTGCTAACCCCGTTCTGTTTTTGCTGTTCACAGTTCAGTATCGGAACTTTCATTTGTCCCTGAACCGACCGCATTAAAAAAAAAAAAAAAAGTAAAATATTGCGGTTCTGTTTTTCTTCATCGATTGAATGATGGCAGAAAAAACAAAGAAAAAGACTGGACCCCCAGGGTTTAAAACTGCCTTAAGTGCAGGGACGTTGCAAAGGCAGACAAGCACGATTTATGTGTAGTCTGCCTGGGAAATTACCATTTTCAGCAGAATGTGGTATCTGCAAATCATTCCCTCAGAAAACAGTAGAAAAGAGACTGGAAAGACTCCAAAGAAAATTGGAGAATGATACTATGGGTTCTGACCAACCCACACCCTCTAAACCTGCGGGTGAAACTGCTGTCTCTTCCTTGAGCACCCCTGACAAGGGTGAAACAACTACTGGAAAAAGGATGGGTGATCCGGCTGACTCTCCAGTTCCCACCAAAAAAACTAAGAAACAAAGCATGTTGATCCCCAGGCTGATAAACCAAAAGGGGTTTCATCTGTGCCTCACAGCCTGCCACCATCAGAGGAGATTGCCCAGGCCATGAAGGTCATACAGGCTTTGCAGGGTTTCATACCTTGTCCTACTACAACCCTCCAAGCACCGGTTCAAATCCCAGTTGATTTCTTCTCTGACCCAAACCCATCTCAGGAGACGATGGAGTCTGAGGAATACGATGTACCTGAAATGGATGAAGGTAAGCCTATTGAGTCTGAGATCTCACCAGAGCAGGAATTTGGTTCTCCTCCTAGACCAGAGGATTTTGCTCTCATTTTTCATTTGTAAGAAAAATAGTGGATGCCCTTGATCTGGCTACCACAGAGGTCGTAGAGAATGAGGAAGAGCCCAAATATATGGAGATGATGGGGTTAACACCCACAAAGACCCAAAGGCACAAAAACCCAGGCACAATATATCAGTTGGGGGGTGAGGATATAGCATGCACCAAGCAGGAAAGGGATCTTGGGTTGTCATCTCTGATGACCTCAAGGTAGGGAAACAGCGTGACAAGGCATCAGGTAAAGCAAATAGGATGCTGGGATGTATAGGCAGGGCATCACCAGCAGGAAAAGGGAGGTCATAATTCCTTATACAAGACACTAGTGAGGCCCCACCTGGAGTACAGTGTACAGTTCTGGAGACTGCACTCACGTAAGGACATAGACAGGGTAGAGAAGGTTCAGAGGAGGGCAACAAAGATGGTGCATGGATTGCATCACAAGTCCTATGAAGACAGGTTGAAGGAACTGAACATGTACTCCCTGAAGAGAGAGGAGGAGAGGGATATGATAGAGACATACAAGTATCTTACAGGGAGGAACAGGGTGCAGGAAAACACTATTTTTAGCTAAAAAGATGTTTCAGGACTAGAGGGCATGGGATGAAGTTGGAGGAGGACGATTCAGAGGAAACATGAGAAAGAATTTCTTCACAGAACGGGTGGTGGACAAGTGGAACACCCTGCCAGAGGAAGTGGTGGGGCTGAAACAATCACGGATTTAAGAATGCATGGGATAGACATAAAGGAATTCTAGAGGTCAGGGGTAAGGGAAATAGACTTCTAGGAAAACAAACTGAACTTACAAGCTCAAATGGGCAGACTAGGTGGGCCATAGGCCCTTATCTGCCGACACTGTCTATGTATCTATATATCTATGTAAAAAATCTTACTCCTATAAACAAGTTATTTAAAAAGACTTGTTTAAAATCCTGCAGACTCCAAATTCTGTTCCACCTTTGGACAAGAAGGTGGATAAAAAGTACCAGCTGAACAGACAAGGGGCTGAATTCCTCTTTTTAAACAACATGAAGTCTTGCTGTGTTCTGACTATATGCAGTTAGCCCCAGCACTTGAGCTGCTCTGGAGAGGAAAGGGTTAACTCTATGCAGGAGCATAGAACATTGAGATCGACATCGGTTTTCAAACCTCTGTCTCTGGTACATGTCAGTGTAACCGTCAGATTCTTTACTCCGACTAGCTGTGAAGTCGCGCCGGAGATCTCTCCTTCACTTCGGTTCAGTAAAAGCAAAAATCGGTCGGTTTTCTCAACCATTTCATTTATTTTCGGTATCAAGTCTCTGTCTACGGTATAAGAAGTGTAAGTAGGTAGATAGTGAATTGTTTGTTTAGAAATTGATTTTCTTCGGTTTCTCATAGGCCGGTCCGGTTGGGAACTGAAACAAATCTGTTCTTTTTTTTCTAATTCCTACATTTAATTGTGGTGTCCGGTTCTTATCGGTTTCAAAAAAACGAATTTTTTTCCACAACCCGTGACACGGTTGGTAACTGATACGTTTGTGTTACCTGGCTTGAAGGATGAGAAGGGTAACTTAAAAAAAAATGCTATGTCTTAGAAACCCAAGAAGAAAACCGGTCCCACTGGGTTTCAACACTGTACTGAGTGTGGGGAGGATTTTGCTTAAGCTGATCCCCACCTCATATGTGTTTATTGTCTGGGGTTTGACCACCTCAGAACAGACTGCCAGACATGCAAGAATTTTCCCAAAGCCACTTTGGAAGAACGATTAAGTAAACTGAAGTAAAAAGAGGCCGAGAAATCCGCTGATCCAGCTGGCCAGCCCGATTCGGTTCCGATTGAACCTGAGGAGGTGCCTGCTGACATGAGCAATACCTCCTCAGGCAAAAGGAGAGCCAATTCTGAGGGATTGGTTCCGTCTCAGAAAAAGAGAAAATCAGTCGGTTTGGATCCAACCCCGCAGATCCCAACTGCTGAGAAGATTGCGAAAGCGATAAGCATTGTACAGTCGCCTCGCCTGGTTCCAGCCGAACCGATGACTTCAGTCAGGCGGTCGGTTCGAATGGTTCCAGCCCCAATGGATTATGATCCGGAGGTTTTTTATGAGGTTGAATGGGAGGCAGATGAAGAGTTTCCTGATGATGATGATGATGATTTTGGAGGCCTAGATGAACCTGACTTCTCCCCAGAGAGGCCTTCCAATGTCTCACATCCCAGACTTTCTGAGTCCCCTTCCCACTTTTTGTTCTACAAAAAAGTGGCTGAAACTCTCCAGCTCCCAGTTGTGGAAGCTGCTGAGGAGCAGGAAGAACCTGACTATGTGGAAATGATTGACGTCCAAGAGTCTGTCTATCCCACTACATAAGTCCTTCGGGAAACAGACCCAAAAAATCTTACAAATGCCCACTTCTATACCTCCTGTGGATAAAAAGATGGACATGAGGTATATGCTGTCAGGTTCTGGTATGGATTTCTTGTACAATCACTGTAGCCATGTTGGGGTAGTGCAGGCTGCAGCCTGTGACAAGGCTAATATCCCCTTGGCTTCATACACCCCAGATAAGGATTCCAGGAAGGTGGATGCCATGGCCAAAAAACAATATTTGGCATCCTCCTTGGGACTCAGACAGGCTGCCTATATGGCCTGTACAGCCAGGTACCAGAAGTCCAGGTGGGATACGGTTCTGGAGCTGGCTAAGAAGGCTTCCCCCCAACTAGCCAAGGAGCTGGAGGAGGTGGCTGCTGATGGTATTGAGGCATCCACGGTGCAATTTCATGCTGCTGTGGACTCTAATGATGTGGCATCTAGGGTCATGGCTCAGGTGTACTAGCCATGGATTTTCCTGTCACTGGTAATTCTCTGTTCATGGAGGAGACAGAGTTTTACACGAAGAAGATGGATGAGTACAGGACCACCTACAGGAGAGCAGTGGCCAAAGAAAAGCAAGCCACTCCTCAGAAGCAGCAGTCTAGGGCTGGCAGGGGCAGGCCTTTTCATAGGCCTTTTTACCAAGCTCAGGGTTCCTCTTCCTTCCAGCAGAGGGGGTTCTTTAGAGGGAGAGGTAGAAGAGGGATGAGCAGGGCTGTATCCTCTTCTCAGTCTAAGGATCCTGCCAAACAGACATCCTGATGTGTCAGACTGGGTTGCCTCCTCAATTCCAGTAGGGGGCAGGCTGTCTTACTACTTCCAGTCCTGGAAGTCTATTACTTCAGACAAATGGGTCCTGGAAGTAGTAAGCCAGGGACTTGCTCTCCATTTCAAAAGATTCCCCAGATTGAGAGCCTAGTCTTTTCTACCTGCAACACCCCTGGAAACAATTGCTCTAGAGGCAGAAGTGTCTTCCCTACCACTCTTAAAAGTGGTGGAGAAAGGTTCTTCCACAGCACAGGGGGAAAGGACTGCATTCCTGATACTTCCTTGCCCTCAAAAAGACAGGAGTGGTGACCCATCCTAGACCTGAGATATCTGAGCAAACATATCACAAAGCCAAAATTCAAAATGGTGACTCTGGTAATAATTCTTCCCTCTCTGAGGCCAGGAGACTGGCTAGCTTCTCTGGACCTCAAGGATGCTTGTTTTCATATCCTATCAGGTGCTCCCACGCAGAAAGTAACTCAGGTTCGAGTTGCCCTCAGGTCATTACCAGTTCAGAGCCACGCCCTTCCGGCCTGACATCTGCCCCAAGGGTGTTCTCAAAATGTCTAGTAGTAGCGGTAGCCTTCCTCAGAAGGCAGGGCATCTCAGTCTTTCCATATCTAGATGACTGGCTTTTATAGGCCAGTCTTCAGACCAAGTCAAATCAGCTCTAGAGGTCACCCAGAATCTTCTAAGTTCTTTGGGATTCCTTCATAATCTATCCAAGTCAGTTCTCAAACCAGTACAGCTTCTTACCTTTATAGGGGTAGAGCTGGATACTATTCAGGCAAGGGCCTTCTTCCCATGCTGAAGGATAAAGGCCTTTACAGATCTGGTTTCTTCTTTCCGACCTCTGGTGTCTCGTCTAGCCTGACATTTTCTTCAGCTTCTAGGCCACATGGCAGCTTCCACTGTGGTGGTTAAGGAAGCCAGGTTCCAAATGAGGGACATTCAGTTCCATTTAAGGTCTTTTTGGTCTCAGAAAAAGGATTCTCTCACCAAACTGATTCCAGTGACTGAGACTCTTGTCCAAGCCCTCCAGTGGTGGTTGGATCAGGACAATCTCAGACAGGGTGTCCCATTTCTCAGTCAAGCACCCTCCATGGTCCTCACCACAGATTCCTCTCTCCTGGGGTGGGGAGCTCACCTATGGACTCTCACTGCACAGGGTACTTGGTCACAACAGGAGTCTCTCCTCCACATCAGTCTTCTGGAGCTCAGAGCTGTGTATCTAGCCCTTCAGGCATTTTCAGAATCAGTCAAAGGGAAAGTGGTGCAGATCAGGACAGACAACACCACTACAGTGTGGTACATAAACAAGCAGGGGCACTCGGTCCACAGCCTTGTGCACTGAAGCTATGAAGGTATAGTCACTAGCCTATTCTCTTCAAACTTCTCTAACAGCAGTTCACCTTCCAGGGAAGGACAATGTGCTGGCAGATGCTCTAAGCAGAATATCTGAAGGTCACCATGAGTGGTCCCTGAATTCTCATGTCCTTCAAGTAATTTTCAGGAGATGGGACACTCCACAGATAGATCTCTTTGTGACCCCAGACAATCATCAACTTCATCTATTCTGCTGCAGACCTCCAGTCCTGGGGACTGTTCCTTTAGATGATATCATGTTAGACTGGATGGGCAGGTTTCTTTATGCTTTTCCGTTTCCCTCCTTTTCCACTGATATTCAGAGTACTGATCAAGATCAGGTCTCAACCCTGTACAGTGATCCTAGTGGCTCCAGATTGGGCCAGGCAACCATGGTATCCTCTGCTGCTGTCCCTGACAGTCTCAGTTCCCCTTTTCCTGCCAGGAGGCATGACCTTCTGACCTCCTCTCAGGGGAGGATTTGGTATCCCAGTCTTCAGTCTCTCAGACTCAAGCCTTGGCTCTTGAAGAGCTAGAGTATGCAGGTCTGCATCTTTCACAAGGGGTGATGGATATCCTTAAGGTTTCCAGAAAACCTTCCACCAGAAAAACTTACAATTCTAAGTGGAGAAGATTCAGTATTTGGTGTTCTGAGAGAGACATGCAGCTAGGCTCTGTGTGCATTGCTACAGCCCTGGATTATCTGGTTCATCTTAATAGCTTAGGCCTCAGGCCTGCTACCCTTAAAGTACATTTGGCAGCTGTCTCTGCTTTTCTTTCTGCAGGGAAGGGATCTTCTCTGGCATCTCATCCTGTTTTTATAAGTTTTTCAAAGGTCCGGTTCACATCAGTCCTCCCATCAGACAGCCTACTCCTGCTTGGGACTTGAATGTCTGCATTGCACAGCTTATGCAGCCCCCCTTGAACCTTTATCCTCAGCTGAGATTAAATACTTGCTTGGAAGACTGTCTCCCTGGTAGCCATTACTTCTGCCAGGAGAATCAGTGAATTGCAAGCTCTGTCAGTTGAACCTGACTTCATTTCCTTCCATAGGGATAAGGTGGTCCTTGGGACAAATAGAAAGTTTCTTTCTAAAGTGGTTTCAGACTTTCATCTGAATTAATCTATGTCTCTGCCTGTGTTTTTTCACTGACCATTCTTCCTCAGGGGAGGGAAGGTTGTACAATCTGGACGTGAAGAGGGCACTTAGCTATTATGGCGAGCATACTAAGGCCCATAGGAATGATTGTACCCAATTTATTTTTTATTTATGAAGAAGTAGGAAAAGGTAGATCTTCCACTAAAAGATCTATTGACAGGTGGATTGTCTCCTATATCCAATTCTGCTATTCAAAATTGGGGAAAGAGCCCCCCTCAGGCCTGAGGGCTCACTCGACCAGGGTTACAGCTGCCTCCCTGGCAGCAGCTAGGGATATTCCCGTGGTAGAAATTTGTAAAGCAGCCACCCGGAAAACAATTCATACATTCACCAAGCATTACTTCTCTAGACATCCAAACTAGGAGTGGTTCTTAGGTTTGGCACAGCAATACTGCAGAGCCAGTTCCCAAAGTAAGGTTCTGTTATCCCCTTCTCCAAGGGGGGAGCTCCTTGGTAGTCTGCATATAGTCAGAATACAGCAAGACTTTATGTTGTTTGAAGAAAAAATAAATTACCATAGTAATGCTGTTTCTTCTAATGGAGTCTTGCTATATTATGACCTCCCTCCCTCCCTGCCTCCCCTCTCAGAACCTAATCTTTTGGGACGTGGGTTGGCTGGTACAGTGTTGCACCCCAGAGGTGTACCTTTGTACCCTTCCTGGCCAGGTGGGGTATTTTTGTTTTATGTTATTGTTATTGCATTTTTCACAATCTGCATATGGTTCTTCTTGGGTTCTCGACTTGAGTCTTTTGGACCCAAGCATTTGTTGCCTATGGCCTAAAATTTAAAACAATTTCTATAGCTATTAGTTAGTATAGTGCTCGTAAGAATCTGATGGTTACACTGATATGTACCAGAGACAGAGGTTTGAAAGCCGAGCTCGAGCTCAACGTTCTATGCTCTGTCATAGAATTAACCCTTTCCTCTCCAGAGCAGTTCAAGTGCTGGGGCTAACTGCATATAGTCAGAATACAGCAAGACTCCATTAGAAGAAACAACATTACTATGGTAAGTAATTATTTCTTCTCACCTGACCATCGGTGATAGCCCAGCAAGCAGCCTGTGAGAAGGTGAAGGTACCCTGGCATCTCGGGCATTATAACGCGCTAATAGCGTCACGACATTATGGCTAACCCAGTGTGTTGCACTCAGTGAGCGAATGGTACAATACCGTGTATACTGCTGTACACAGTGTTGCACCATTCTCACTCTCCCAGGCAGAGCATAAGACCTCTGCTAGGAGTGAGTTCCGACGACCAGCTGCTGTGGGTCAACAGACTGAGCCACAGCAGGAGCCCAGCAGTGCTTCTGGGACCGGATTTGATTCGTGGTCCCAGAAACGTTTATTTTTTTGTAAAACTTTGTGCGCCCCCCAACTTGAACCCCCCCCCGGAGTTGAGAATCTATATTGGGAGGGTTTGGGGGCGCAGCCCCCCGTAACAGGGGGTGTGTGGTGGGCGGAGCCCCTGACAGACAACAGAGCTATGCCACATGGCAAGAATCGAACTGTATTGGCAGTGCGATTTTGTCATGTGGCATGATGTCCTGCGACATTATGACCCCGTGCCCTGGCATCTCACCCACCTGAAAAAGGCTCTTGCAAGATAGACAGCATGGCAAAAAAAGTTTACTTAGCTGCTTCACTGGGAGTTAGACAGGCTAACTGCCAAGCTTACTCAGCACAGCATCAGAAATCACTGTGGTAGTCCGTGTTAGCCATGGCAAAGAAGGCTCCACTGCTCTCTGATGATTTGGCTGAAACAGCCAGGTTTGGGCTAGAAGCAGCCAAGTATCAATTTCAAATGGCAGCAGATGCCAACGACAGTGCTGCCAGATGGATGGCCCTTAAAATAGCCCTTAGAAGGCTGGCATGGCTCAGGGCCACTAATTTAAGACAGGATACCCAGGCCAAGGCTGTGGATTTCCCTGTAGAGGATCATTCACTGTTTGATCAAGAGACTGAAGCATACGTGAAGAAGGTGGATTAATATAAGGCCACCTATAAAAGCAATTCTTCTCAGGAGAGGCCTTCTTCCTCCTATAGGCCTTACGGAAGGGGAGGCAGAGGAAGGACAGCCTGTAGCAGGCCCTTTTATCAGTCATAGGTTGTGCCCCAGTATCAGCAATGCCCACGGCAGACCGGGTATTTCAGGGGCAGAGGTAGAAGGGGCTCTAGGAGAGGTTCCTAGACTACCCAAGCTCAGCCCCAAGCAAAGCATAACCCCTAACTTAATGATCAAGGCCACCTCCCCTCTACCAGTAGGGGGCAGACTGACTCACTATTTCCAGGCTTGGCAATCCATCAACACAGACAAGTGGGTCCTGGAGGTAATGAGTCAGGGTTTGTCCCTGAGTTTCAAGTCTTTTCCTCCCATGAGAGCAATGGTGTTGAAACTAGCTTCCCTCATAGAGAAGAAACTCCTGGAGAAGGAGGTTCAAAGCATCCTCCAGCTAAAAGCAGTGGACTGTGTTCCAATTCACCAGAAAGGAAGAGGTTTCTATTCAAGATACTCACCAAAAAGAAAAATGGGGAGTGGCGGCTTATCCTAGACCTCAGACTATTGAACAGGCATCTGATAAAACCAAAGTTCAAAATGGTCACATTGCCAATGATTTTGCCAGTAATCCAGCAGGGAGATTGGCTGGCATCTCTAGATCTAAAAGATACATACTTTCACATCCCAGTAAGAGAATCTCACTGGAAGTACCTCAGATTCAGACTTCCATCAGGACATTATCAGTTTTCAGTGTAACCCCCCACCAGCCCCTTATTTAACCAGCTGGCACACCTTCCATAGTCTAGGGGAAAAGAGAGGGGTGGGGGTACAAAGCAATAGAAAATGCTAAATTTGCAGATGTAGTAGAAAGACACAAAGGTCTGTACATACTAGACACAATCAGACCTATACCAAAACCCAGGTCCTGAGGAGAGAACATTTGCTAAGGGCTATGGTAGGATTGCACTTCTGTGCAGGGGTACCCAGTAAATCCTCACAGGAAGCAGTAACTAGATTGTTCGTACCAGGCTGGGATTCTAGAGTGTGGCTTTATTCTGAAACACAGGTGGAAAAACAGAAGAAAAGATGGACCCCAAGGGTTTACACTGGCACTAGGCAATGCAGAACACATCTGTAGAAACAGTACTCAAACCTCCCATATAGCATAGGATTGAAATCTGGAATGTGGAACTAGCCACAGAGAACACACACATTTCTCCTCGATTGGCTCTCGTCCAGTACTTAGAACAGTTCCCACATTACATAGGCTTAGACATCTGGAAAATTGTGGAACTAGCCACTGTGAACACACCCAAAATCTTCTGGAAAGGTGGTACTCGGCCAGTACTTGGTACATTTCCCATATGGCATAGGATAGGAATATGGCACATGGGCCAGGACGGAGTACTCAGGGCTCAAAACTTGCAAAACCCACATACAAGGGGTAAACGGGAGAAAACCCACATACAAGGGGTAAACTTCTTCAGGCATTGGCCACATGCACTGACAGAAAACAGGTGCCCTTTACAGAGCCTGAAGTGCCAAACTGGTCACTCCAGATGGTGGGGTCTCCCACCTTTTGCTTCCTAGCCCATACCCAGCCATTCTTTCAGAGTTACACCTCACAAATACTGAAACTGTAGAAAATGATGCTATCTTGAAATGTTTATCACCTTGAACATTAGGCACACCACTAGGGTGTAAGGTTAAAGTCCTGAACAAAGGGCAAGCCACACACTGGACATGCACTATCATCAGAGATCTTTAAAACACAAACTTCTTTACGGAATCCTCTCAGAAATGGGTGAAATTATCCCTTTAGCAGAGAGTCATCCCACAGAAAAAGGCAGATACTACTCCTGGGTAACTCAGACAGAAATCTACTCACAGTTCTTGCACACAAGGCAGCTTCACAACAATTCTTGGATTGGATCAGGGGATTGCCCCTAAAATCAACAGCATTCCCCTTCATCCCACATGGGATAAAGACACAGGAATCCCTGGAGATGGTTTCCACCACTTCACAGAGTCTGGAAAGGCTGTCCTCCACTAGGGTGAGAAATAGACACTCCACACACTGCAGCTCAATCTCAGAGCTGCTGCTGGAACTCACTCCAGCTCGACCTGTCTCCAACTACAGACTGATCTCAGAATTCTAAGACTCCCCACTCATAGCCAGCTGTGGCTTATGCTGCTGTGAGAGTTCTAAATGACATCACCTCTCCAGCTCTCTGCTGAAACCAAACAGCAGAGAGGGACAGAGTGAAAATCCATTTAACTAGATAAACACTAACTTCCTTCCCTACCTAACACTGACACTGATGGGATTCTAGTAACCCCAGGGAACAGGGAGATTACATCAGCTCTACCTTTCAGCCTCACTTCAGCACCCAGGGTGTTTACAAAGTGCCTGGCAGTGCTAGTAGCATACCTAAGAAGATTAGGTACATCAATCGGTCTTCCCCTATCTCAACGACTGGCTATTGGTGGGAAGTTCATCACAGCAGGTACAAGACCATCTAAAGTCTCTAGGATTCCTGGTAAATCAGAAAAATCCATTCTCACTCCAGTACAAGTCCTGCATTTCATAGGAGCAGAACTGAACATAGTGACGGGAAGAGCTTTTTTCTCTCTGGACAGTATGCAAAGCATTCTGCAGATAGCTGCCTTATTCAAGCTGAACGAGTCATGATCAGCAAGTTTCTGCAACTTCTGGGACATATGGCTGCAGCAGCAGGCACACTCCTAGGAGCCAGGTTCCAAATGAGAGATGTCCAGTTTTACCTCAGGGCTCACTGGTGCCAAGGAAAAGACGATTTAACAAAACTAGTTCCAGTAACAATAACTTTGCTGTAGGCCCTCCAATGGTGAAAGGAAGCAGACAGCCTCAAGGAAGGGGTACCTTTCCAAAGGGATACCCCATCAGTTCTTCTTTTTTTTTTTTATTTCTGTTTATGCTGCCTTCCTAGCCCGTCATCCCCGACCCATCAGGAGCTCCAAGGCAGACATCCCTCTGCTTTTCACCCTGCCCAAGTGACCCCCGGATCCCCATGGAGCTTCGGCTTACCCCCCCGAGCGGGGATGGGGCAGAGCTCCTATGCCCCATTACTTACATTTTGTCGGTCCAGGGCCATCGGGCGGGTGAAGGCACATTGAGGGCACGTCTCCGGGGCTCCATCTTCCTGGCGATGGCAGGCTGCCTTTTCCTCTTAACTCCTCCCTACAGCGTGAGACCCCTGACGTCAAGGCGTTGAGCGCCGACGTCACGCTGTATAGCGGCCGCCCGTCCCCTACTATTAGGGGCTTGTAGTACTCCAAGCCTCTGCTCTTAGTCAGACAGGTGTGCGGGATATGGCCTCAACCCTCCCCGGAGTAGGCGAGCTGTAATTGGACGCTCAAGTCTGTCTCCCCCCCCCCCGGCCGATCCACCAGCGATCCATCGGTTATTCCTATAACTGACGCCTCTCTGTTAGGGTTGGGTGCTCACTTAGGGGGAACACACCACTCATGGAACCTGGTCCATCACAGAGCCACTCCTGCATATAAATCTGCTGGAGTTAAGGGGAGTGTTTCTGGCCTTGAAAATATTTGCCCATATGGTACAAGTAAAAGTGGTGCAGGTTAGGACAGACAACACCACAACAATGTACTATATAAACAAGCAAGGGGGGGGACACGGTCAGACCCTGTATGCACAGAGACAATGAAAGTCTGTAGTTTGGTTTACTCGCTGAAGGCCTCAATATAGGCCATTCATGTGACAGGAAAGGACAACACCCTAGCAGATGCCCTGAGCAGACTCAATCAGGCACATCACGAGTGGTCCATCGACAGGCAAGTGCTGGACTCAGTGTTCCGGAGATGGGGCACACCAGTAGTGGATCTGTCTGCATCCCAAGAGAATCCTCTTTTGCTGCAGACTGCCAGCCAAGGGAACAATCCCATTGGATGCTCTGACTCTGAAGTAGTCAGGGAGAAGTCTGTATGCTTTTACTCCTTTCCCTCTTAGTTTGAGTCCTGATCAAACTCAGGTCACAACCTGCATCAGTGATTTTTATAGCACCAGACTGGGCCAAGCAGCCATGGTACCCTTTACTACTCTCCATGTCTGTAGCCAAACCAATGCACTTACCCAGGAGGCACAACCCGTTGACCTCCCATCAGTGCAAGATTCTGTATCCGAATCTTAGGTCTCTCAGACACAAGGCATGGCTGTTGAGGACTTAGAATGCACAAACTTAAATCTCCCTCAAAGTGTTCTGAATATCCTGAGGGGATATAGAAAGCTTTTAACTAAGAAAACAAATGCTTCAAAATGGAAGAGGTTTTTTATTTGGTGTGGGTCCGAAGAGATTTCCCTTACTCTAGTGGAGATCCCAGCTGTCCTGGATTGCCTCAAACATCTCCACTCTCAGGGGTTGAGACATACATCCTTGAAAGTGCATCTGGCATCAACATCTGCCTATATTTCTGCTGGAAGAGGTATCTCCCTGGCATCCAATCCCATTTTCAAGGAGTTCTTTAAAAGTCTGTGCCATTTGCACCCACCTATTACGGAACCAGTTCCAGCATGGGACCTGAACATATGCATTGCTCAGATCATGAAACCTCCATTGGAGCCTATGTCCTCTACACATTTAAAATATGTTACCTGGAAAACTTTCTCTGGTTACAGTTGCTTCAGCTAGAAGAATCCGTGAACTTCAAGCCCTGTGTGTTGAGGACTATCTTTCTTTCTATAATGACAAAGTGGTGCTGAGAACAAATAGGAAATTCCTCCCCAAGGTGGTTTCTGATTTTTACTTAAACCAGTCCATTACACTGGCAGTTTTCTTCACTGAACATACTAGTTCAAGTGAGCGTAGACCCCATAGTCTGTATGTCAAAAGGGCATTAGGTTACTATATTAACCACACCAGGGTTCATAGGCATGACAAGCAACGGCTGTTTCTCACCTATGGGGATGTAGGTAAAGGCACCCCAGCTTCTAAGAGGTCAGTCTCTCACTGGATGGTCCAGTGCATTCAGTTTTGCTGTTCGAAAGTTGGCAAGGAACCCCTAGAAGGGCTGAGGGCTCATTCAACAAGGGCCACAGCTGCTACTACAGCAGCATCCAGAGATATTCCTTTAGTGGAAATCTGTAAAGTAGCTACCTGGAGGACAGTACACCCATTTACTAAACACTACAGTTTGGACACACAGTCCAGAAGTAATGCCAGGTTTGGCATAGCAGTCCTGCAGAGCCTCTTTCCTAAGTAGGTTCTCTGCCCACCTCCAAAGGTACTGCTTTGAAGTCTGCAGAGAGCTAGGAATATAGAAGAATACCTGGTGTTAGAATAAAAATTACTCACCTTAGTAATCTTGTTTCTTCCAAGGTATTCATCTATATTCATAACTCTCCCACCCTGCCTCCCGTTCCAGAACCAGAGCTTCTGCACTCCTGACTAAGTATTTTAATTGAAAGTCACAAACACTGGCATGCATAGTTTTTAGCCCTAGTGGGAAATATTTAATTCCCTTCTTTTTTCCCAGGTGGTTCTGGTATTCAGGTGGGGTTTAGGATTATAATAATATTCAGGGTGTTTTATGCTGTCATGGACAGCTTAGTTGTGTTACATTTAGATAAGTATATTAGATAGTCTTAGTATAGGTTGCCATGCAGACTTCTTAGAAATCTGATATGTTGGTGAAACGTTGCAGCCGATAAGGGCAGCAGTTTGAATAAGTGGCACAAGCCAATGATAGTCCTATCATTAGCATATAGTTCCATTATCTCCAGGCCGCTTTGCTTAGGAGACTGACTGCAGGGAGTTATAAATATAGAAGAATATCTTGGAAGAAACAAGATTACTAAGGTGAGTAATTTTTTCTTCTTAGGCATCAACATATTTTCCTCTGGAGTAGAAGGACATCTCACCTGTATTGAGAAGTCAAATGCAACCCTAGATTTTGTGCATCATCCCAAAAAAACATGAAAAAGAAGCCTAAGAAACAGGCTTTCCGGTCTTGGTTCATTCAGCCACAGCCTCCTCAGCAGCAACCCTAGCGAGGGCAGTACTAGGTCTGGTGCCCCAAGACTGGGGCCCAGGGGCCGAAGAAGGGGGGGCAGGGGTAGTCATTGGTGCCCCAGCCACAGCTGCCCAGTGATGGATTGGTGGATGTCATCCCTCTGCCTGTGCTTTCCCTCTCCACTCCCATCAGAGGCCAGCTGTATCATTTCTTGCCACATTGGCCCCATATCACAATGGACAAGTGGGTGTTAAACTTAGTGGGCTGAGGGTTTCTTCTGGACTTCAGAGCTCTCCTGCCTTGCCACCTCTACATGCATCAGGAGTCAAGGGTGTTGCCAGGCATGCTGTCCGCCCTTTGGAAGGACATTGCTCAGCTCCTTGCAAAAGGGGCAATAGCTTATTTCCTGGATGCACTGGCCAGTCAGTGTTATGTGTCCAGGTACTTTCTGGTTCCAAAATGGATGGTGGGCTGGCACCTCATACTGGATCTGCCCAATCTGAACCAGTTCATGCAGAAATGCAAGATCTTCCCTTGTCAGTCTTCACCATTCATTACTGCTGGGCTGACGTGAGGTTCACATCCGCTACAGGAATAATTTTTTTTGGGGTTAGGGCAGATGGCACCATTCATGTGGCCCACATACTGCGTGGTGTACACGGGTTGCCATTAGGTGGCCAGACTTCTCCTCCTCCATCCCAGTTCTGTTTCTTCCACCGTCAAGGTAGCACCTGCTCGTGAGTCACTGTTTTCCCTGTGCCATCAGGCCTAACTGCCAACTCAATCTCCATCCTTTTCTCCAATGTAGTTTACTCGATTGCCGCTTCTGTGATCCGGTAAGATCTTTCACATTTTACTAAGCGGTGCCGAGTCTTTCCATAGTTTTAGTTATTGTTTCGCATCATGTCAGGTCCGGGACTAGTAAAAATCCAAGGCGGCCATGCCCCCATGCATCGGTGCCCCTGTGGCCGGCATTTTTCCGTTTCGAACTGGTATGATGTTTACTTGTGATGCCTTGGACCCAATCACCATATGGACCATTGCGATGCCTGCTTCTCCATGGACCGTCAAGTTCTCATAATTTGCGCATTTAAAGTCGGCAGGGCTCTGCCGACTTTCCGAGGATGGCGTTGCTCGTGGGTCACCAAGGCCAGAACACTTGACCCCTCCTCCAGGTCCCCTCCTGTGTCTGTACTGCCTCAGGAGGAGGCCTCCTCTGATTCTAGAATTGCCAGGAGGCCTCTTTGCAATGCTGGAAGGGCCGTCTTGGTTCCTCGCAGGCCCGTGTCGCTTGCACGCCTTGGCAGTCACCTCCAGAGGTCTCATCTCGACCAAACAGAACTGGGATGGAGGAGGAGTTCATGGCAACCAACGGCCAACTCTGGCGGTAATGCACGTGGGTCACATGGGTGGCGCCACAACACTGACCTCCCTCCAAAAAGAAGTAAAAAAAATTACTCCCGTAGCGGGTGTGTGAAGAATTATGGTAGGTGCGTAATTTTCATATCTTTCACAGGGATAATCTCTTGTAGCAGTAATACACTTGGGTCATCACCAGAGAGAGCTCTTGTAATGGCAGCTTTCTTCTAGCAGACTTTTCCTAGGGGCTGCCCACACATGACATCATCATCCTGCATCTGTATAAGAGTGGGCGGCCCCAGACATCCTCAGGTCATTTTCACACCGTCTTTAGCTTGCACACAGCAGCTTGTGAAACAGTCATTGAGGAGAACTTGAGCTGGGAATGGATTTTTCCTCTGTTTCCGATCTTCATCGACGAATGTCCAAAGAATCTACAAGCAAGTCATCACTTTTTCGGTCATGTCATTGTGGTAGAAAAGTCTACCGCTATGACAACCATACCGTTTGTGTTAGGTGTCTGGGTCTCACACATGACACCACCTCCTGCAGACACTGCCAGAAATTCAGTTAAGCAAGACATCGACGATGACTGCAGGAAATCGAATCACATCTAATAGAGCAGAAAGTGTCTCTCTTTGAGAAGGGAGCCCGTCCCAAGGAGACTTCCATTACAGCTCAACACAAGAAGCATAAATGGGATAAGGACAAATCATCCTCATCCTCATCGGGCAGACATTCGTTGACGGCCACCATTACTGGTGCTCTACTGTCAATGACGCCCTCTAGAACTGCTACCTTATCAATGGGAGTTTATACCCTCTCGTCGATGGCGGTTTCTGGTGCCCTTTCAGTAGTTTCTATGGAACCTTTTGTTGATTTTGGTGACTCTTCGTTGACAATGGTTCATTTACCATCAACAGCGGCGGCTTTTAAGCACTCTACTATCCCTCCAGTTACTGCCCCATCAACAACAGGTCAGCTGCTCATGGGGAGGACTACAGGATTTTCCATGGCCACAGACCCATCTCCTTCACAATCAGTCTGTCACAGGGGCCAACCAGATAGGGACCAAGACCCTGGCATTTATAACCCAGGGGCAGACCTGTTTATACATCACGCCCAATCACCTCCACGATTCCTCTGATTTCTCAGAGGCCACCTGCCCCACCCTCCACTACTACTTCAATGGATGTGGCAGCCGTGGTGCAACAGGTTTTGTAAGTGATGAGGGGTTCTCACCCTTCCACTCAAGGAGGCGGGTTGCCCTTCCCATTCTTCCATACCTCCACCTAAAGCGTTTTCAAGGTGATCGAGAACCTTTTCGGCTTGTCCCCCATCCTATGATGAAGAATATTCTTAGAAGGGGAAGAATTTCCTGAAGGTTTTCCAGGAGATCTTGAAGATTTTGAGCCCCAGGACCTGGACTCCCTTCCTCTGTCCTCTATTTTGACTATCTCCTCCTTGCATGAGGATACCTCCCATCAAGCCGCTGCCTCTCCTCCTGAAGACCCATCCTTCCATGAGATGATGGTCCAAATTCAAAAAATCATGGGGTTTTTCAACTACAGAACATAAACATAGAAAGGACATGGCAGACTATCTTGAACTCCCTGTGGTGCCTGTTGTAGTGGTACCCCCACTTGTACAAATTTACCAAACTGCAGTGCTGGCTGATTGGAATTAGCCCATAGCTCTTCTGGTAATTCCTAGGAAAGCAGACCACCTATACCAGGCTTCTATCGACCATCCTTTCCTTTCCACTGCTCCTGAAGCTGATTCGGTAGTAATCACAGCAGTTCATGATCGTACGAAACGTCCAAAGCACATGTGCTCCTTACCCTCTGATAAGGAATCCTGCTGTCTTGATTACCTCAGGAAGAATGCATTTCAAGTGGGTACCATGAATCTCAGAATTTTAAACTATATCGGACACATAGTTAAATACCAATGTACCCTCTGGTCCTCTGCTATAGAACTAGTCAATAAACTCCCTCCTTCTCAGGAGAAGGACCAATTACTGGCAACAATTTCAACTGGCAACTCCATCTCTCGATATGTGCTCCTTTCGGGGTTCGATGCGGTGGATACCTCTGCTCAGATATCAGCTACAGGTGTTACCCTTAGATGACATGCCTGGTTATGTGTGTCGGGATTTACACCAGATGTGCAGCACAAAGTGGTAAATGCCCCCTTTACTGGATCCAGACTTTTTGGTCCTGGCACTCAGATGCTTCTGGATGATCTCTAAGCTTCAGGTCGGACTTTTTGTATGGTACATGGCGTGTATCATTCCTCACAGCCAGCATACCAGCACCGCTCACAATCCTCTTTTCAAGTGTCAAACACAGAGGTACCTACAGAGGCAGATTCCGTGGTCATTCTCAGCTAACATCCTGGACCACCACTCCTACCTCCAAGGACTCTCACTCCCACCCCTCGGGTGGAGCCAGTCAGCACACTTCCCAGTGACCAAACTGGGGCATTGCCCAGGATTCCTCAGCCAGGCCTCAGAAGCTGTGGGCAGTTGCTTTGCCCTCCATTTAGAGGCCTGTCAAGCAGTACATCAGACAAGTGGGTGCTTCAGATCATATGGATGGAGCATACACTGGAACTCACCTCATTGCCTCCCCCTCATCCTCCCCACTCTATCTCTTATCCACCGACCATATCCCCATTCTTCAAGAGGATCCCCAGGCACTTCTTCAAAGAATGCTGTCTATCCGGTTCCTCCTTTGGAGTGCCATCAGGGATTTTACTCCCAAATGCACTGGGGACCTCAGACCTATACTAGACCTCAGACAACTGAACCTACACTTGCAGTACAAGAGGTTCCGAGTGGTCACTTTTACATCCTTCATGTCAATGTTAAAACAAGGGGATTGGCTATGTGCATTAGACATGAAAGATGCCTACCTACATATCCCCATACACCCCATTCACCACTGGTTCCTTCGCTTCTACCTGCTAGGACAACACTACCAATTTCAGGCACTCCCATTTGGCCTCTCATCCGCCCCAAGAGTCTTTACTAAGTACATAGCGGTGGTGGAGGCGGCCCAGAGATGGGAAGAACATTTCATCTTCCCATACTTCAGACAATTGACTTATAAAAGCAGATTCCAAAACCACTCTGCTTTTGTCCCTCCAAGCAACCCTCACTCTGTTCCAGTACCTAGGAATTTTGGTCAACTGCCACAAATCCAATCCAACCCCTGCCCAACAGCTCCAGTATAAAGGAGCCATTCTGGAAACCACCTCTGCCAGGGCTTACCTCCCTGCCGACAGACAATACAGACTTCTGTATCTGGCTTCCCGATACAAAATCAGCAGTTTATTGCAGCCAGACGTCTGTTATGCCTTTTGGGACATATGACCCCAGCCATCCCCATGGTGGCTTTTGCCCATCTACACATGAGACCAATTCAATGAACTCTTCAAAGGTCAGTGGAGATGAAAAATGGGATTTCAAAGACAGAATTCGAGTCAGTCCCACTCTACACCCAGCCCTAGACAGGTGGACCCATCATTCCAACCTATCTCAGGGCATGCCCTTCCAGTCCCCTCCTCCCCAGCAGATGTTGATCGTGGATGCTTCCTCCGATGGCTGGGGGGGGGTGCACCTGGGCCCCTACAGGATGCAGGGCAGGTGTCCCCTGTACTCCATCCCTCCTCATATAAATTTATTGGAAATAAGAGTGGTCCACCTCGCTTTTCAGGCTTTTTGTCCCCATCTCACTCCGGGGCCTCAATCCAATCAGACAACACCTCGGTGGTATATTACCTGAACAAACAAGGGGAGATACCATATCCCGTGCGCTCTGCAGGGAGGCGATGGTGGTTTGATAGGAAGCCATACTTCAGCATCTGTCATTGACGTAGTCCATCTGCCAGAATGCCACAATACCTCAGCCAACATTCTCAGTTGCAAGACCTCCATGCACGAGTGGACACTTCATCACAAAGTTCTTCAGATGGTCTTTCAGTTGTGGGGGACCACGCACCTCGACCTCTTTGCCTCCTCCAACAGTCACCACCTCCCCAGATACTATTCCATTATCCCGAACAGAAAGGGACTGTCTGTCAGTGCCCTGTCCCAAACGTGGACAGGACTCTTCTTATATGCTTCCCCCCCGTCCCACTCCTGCAGTGGACTTTACTGAAAGTACAACTCGAACCTGCCACCATGATCCTCACAGCCCCTCTGTGGCCTCAGCAGGGTGGTTTCCCCTACTTCAACAGTTCTCAGTAGCGGACCCAATCCCATTACCCATCAGGCCAGACCTGTTGACACAGGATCCGGGAACTCTCCTTCACCCCAACCTGAAGTCACTACACCTTCATGCTTGGCTTCTGAGGATGCCTTCATAGCCCGCCTTCAAGTCTCCTCACCAGTGGCCAACATTCTTCTGGCCTCACGTAAACCATCTAGCAGGCAAACCTATAATGCCAAATGGAAACGCTTCTCCCTATGGGCTACTTCCCGGTCTTTGGACTCTTATTCATGTTGATTGACTAGGGAATTGGACTAGCTGACTTTTCTCGCCTCGACTGGCTTGAGCTAGTCCTCTATCAAGGTCCATCTGGCCTGTAGCTAGGCCTTTCCTGAACCTTTAGAAGGGAGATTACTTTATCAGCGTCACCTTGCCAAGATGTTCCTGAGAGGTATTTTACACCTAAAACCTCCTATTAGACAGTCCACCACTCCATGGGCCTTGAATTTTCTGCTGGAAAAGCAGACCCTCGACCCCTTCAAGCCTGTGGCTACTTGTGACCTCCGCTTCCTAGCATGGAAGACCTTATTCCTAGTAGCTGTCACTTCAGCTCGACGTATTTCTGAGCTATATGCCCTAATGTGTAGGGAACTGTACTTAATCTTCCATAAAGACAGAGTGTCCCTTCATGCCAGTCCCTCCTGTTTACCCAAGGTGGTCTTGCAGCACACCTTAAATCAGTCTATTGAACTGCCAGTCTACTTCCCTGAGCATTCTGATTCAGGAGAATACCTCCTACACACTTCAGATGTTCAGCACATTTTGAGGTATTATATAAATCATACCAAATCTTTGAGGAAGACTCCTCAGTTTTTGTTACCTTTGCCCCAACCAGGGAAGGCTTTCCAGTTGCTAAACAGACCCTCTCCAACTGGACTGGCACATTGTATAACCTTTTGTTTTAAGAAATATAACAAACCATTTCCAGGACCTGTTCAAGCCCATTCTACCTGAGCTACGGCCACTACAGCTGCCTGCTTCTATCATGGATATCTGCAATGCAGCCACATGGTCCACAATATATACCATCACAAAGCACTACAGTTTAGACGTCGCTTCTCACCGTAGGACGGCCTTTGGCCTGTGCTGTCCTACAAGACCTTCTATCATAATTTTTCCACCCTTCCTGGATTTACTGCTTGAGAGTCATCCCAAGTGTATTACCTGCTGCAAGAGATTATCCCTGTGGAAGATAGTACAGTTGTGTACTTACCGTAACAGTAGATCTTCGCGAGGCATCTCTTGCAGCAGGTACGATCCCTCTCTCCATCCCCCCATCCCTCTCTTTCTCTAAGAGAACAACTTCTGATCCAAATACTGTATATATATATATATATATGTGTGTGTGTGTGTGAAGGAATACCTAAGGTACCTTGGCTCTCCCTTGGTCCTCGCTTAGCGAGCTGAATCCGGTGGGGAACTGAGGATGCCTGGTGCTGCCTACTCTCATATAGGTGCATGATAATGATGTCATGTGTGGGTGGCCCCTAGGAAAAGACTGCTAGAAGAAAGCTGTCGTGTACAAGAGCACCCTCTGGTGACAACCCAAGTGTATTACCTGCTGCAAGAGATACCCCTCGAAGATCTGCTGTTTATGGTAAGTATGTAAATGTACTTTCCAGGTGGTCGGTCTGAATCAAATCATTCTACTGTTGGACCAGAACTTGTGGTTCTGATCCCTAGACCTCCAGGATGCTTTTTCCCACATCCCAGGGCATCAGTCCCATTGCTAGTACCTCTGATTTTGAACAGAAGTCCTGTATCAGTTCCAGGTCATGCCATTTGGCCACTTCTCAGCACTTAGGGTCTTCACCAAGTGCATGGCAGAGGTGGAAGCTTAGCTGCAGTGCCTCACGGTCAGGGTGTACCCTTACATGGATGACTGGTTGTTCATTAGTCTGCTCGGAAAGGCCGTGGAGAGGTTCAGAGATCTGGCTGTCCAGACTTGCTGCGACTTGGGCCTGTTCATCAACCTGGATAAGTCCGAGCTGGTGCCTATGTAGGGGATCAAGTTCATTGGGGCAGAACTAGACTCCCTGTGGGCCAAGACCTGCCTCTCCGCAGACCAAGCCCTGGATCTTGCCTCCTTTGCCCTTTCATTTCAGGTTGGGCTCTTGGGTCCTGCCTGGGATTTCCTGAGGCTGCTGGGGTACATGGCATCCTGCACAAGCATGGTCTGTTAGGCCCACTGGTGAATGCGCCACCTCCAGTGGGAGTTGGGCTGTCAGTGTTCCTAGCGTCTAGACCACTTGGACCAGCTAGTCACTGTGACCTAGCCAATAAGGGATGCCATCCAGTGGTGGCTGGCCCCATAACATCTACAGGAAGAAATCCCATTTGTCCACCCAGAGTTGACTGTCACGTTAAAAAACGATGCATCTCTGGTAGGGGTGGGGAGTACATCTGGGAGACCACAGAGCCCATGAGTTCTGGTCACCCCAGGGGTCCCATCACCACATCAAATATAGAAACATAGAATGTATCAGCAGAAAAGGACTGTCAGGCCCACCTAGTCTGCCCAGTTTGCCTAGCAACCGCTAGGACTTTTCTGTTACCTATCATCCCCCCCAAATAGAAGAGACCCTTGTGTCTATCCCATGCTCGCTTGAATCCCTTCACAATGCTTGCCCCCACAACCTCCCCCTGGAGCTTGTTCCAGCTGTCTATTACCTTATCCGTGAAGTAGAATTTTCTAATGTTCCCTCTGAACCTCCCCCCATTATCTGCATCTCATGTACCCTTGTTCTCGATTACCCTTTTAGCTGGAAAATGTTGCCTACTGCTACCCTGTTACACCCCTGATATACTTGAAGGTCTTGATCATGTCCAAATGGGCAGACTGGATGTGCCTTGCGGTCCTTATTTGCCGTCAACTTCTATGTTTCTATGTTTCCCTTCTTTGTTCCAGAGAATACATGTTCAGGTCCCTCAGCCGTTCCTGCATGACAAATGAGCGAGCCCCTTCACCATTTTTGTTGCCCTCTGGATCTGCTCCACTCTATCCATGTCCTTCTTGGGGTACAGCCTCCAGAACCGGACTGCATACTCAAGGTGTAGCCAGACCAGTTGCCTGTACAAGGGCATTATGACCAGGCCTTGCGTTAGTGTTGGAAATCAGGGGGTCAGTCTGACCCCCTGCTCCCAAAGGAGGGGGTCAGAAGCCAAATGTTGGGGGTTACTACACCAAAATTCTAAATGTTCCGTACAAAACAAACATGGCCTTTTATTTAACTGGCTTTAATATGTCAACTTGCCAGGAGGTATAAATACTGTTTTTACTGCTGATTTAGCCACCCTGTATTGTCTTTTTTTGTTATTTTGGGTCACAACAAAATAAATTAATTGAATCTCTACATTGATTCTTGTGACATGTGTTTTAAACTTTTGACTTTCTCAGTTTACATGCATTTTACTGATAAATTAATATTGTTTTGTCAGTACTTAAGTTTCAAATCAAATTTTATCTATGCAGCAGCAGCCCTGCTAACTTTAGTCTTTTTGACTGTTCAAATGTGTTTTTTAACTGTATTGTGTAGCATATTTAATTTGATAATGCCTGTCCTTTAATAAGAGTAGTAGTAACTCACTTGGATACCTGATCCGTTTTTATGTTCCTTCAGAAATTAAAATAAAGCTAATATTAAATCTCTGCATACCATTTAGTGTGTCATGGTTGTCTTTTTTTTCTAATAAACATTTATTAGAATTGCTGAATCTTCGTCTTTTTCATTTGTGAACAGGTCTTGGGAAATGGGTCAGGATCCACAGTCTGTGATAGACTACTTTCTCCTATCCTTCAGTGCCTCAAATTTTTGATGGCCCTATCATAGTCAAACTTGTTTATCTGTGGGCCTTCAAGTGTTAACTTCATAAGTTTGCTTAGCTGCTCATCATTCAGACTGCTACGGAATCTGCTTTTGAGGCGGTTTTGGGCACTGAAAGCTCTCTCACATGCAACACTACTGATTGGGATTGACAAAGCAGCTGCGGCAAGAGTTGCAAAATCCGGGTACATGTCATATAATTCATCTGAAGCTGTAACAAGCTTTCTGCACACGTCAGTGAAACTGTACCCTCTCCCAAGACCTGCACATAAATTTTTAAACTGCCTAAAGTCATCTCTGAGTCTGGGCACATTAAGAACTGACTGAAAGCGTGTTACCAGGATCTCAAGCTCCACAGAGAGATATTGTGCCCTGTCAGCAACAGCAGCAGGGTACAGACTGGGGGTAAAGAGTTTGTACAAACTACTGAGGACATTAACCTCATTCACTGGAAATCGTTTGTCAATATTCTCAATTAGGTGATTAATGTATTGCTCTGTGACTGTTCTGAATTCTGTCATGGAATTCTCATTTGCATACTGCAAAACCACCTCTTGATAAACCACATCCTCAGGCTTTGATATTGCCTCACTCAAAAGGTCCAATAGCTTCTTAACATTGTCCCCACTGGTTGTAATGAATTCTGTAAGGTAGCTTTAGTAGAAGACAGAATTGGTGGTATCATGGACAAGTTGCAGTCTTGTCTTTGAAAAACATTGAAAGTTTATTAATAACTGGTAGTATATCTCTGAGGAGCTTGAGGGTAAAACAAACTTAAGATGTTTAATTTCTCTCAAAATACCTTGGCCACTGCGGCTTGAGAAGTGGTATCAGAGCCTTGCTCCAATTCCATTACAAAGAGCTGGCCAAGATTTGTCCAGGGCCTCTACAGCAGGCAGTAAAGACAGCCATCTTACTGGCTTTGCCTCTTTAATAGATACAGCATCTAGCTGCAAGACATTCTGCATTTCCTTGAGTTTACTGTACCTCACAGAAGCCTGAGACCCTACATAGAACATGTAGATACTCCCTACAATACTTTGAAATTTTTGTAAGTATGGGACTTTATTTGCTGCCTGTGAAGCAGCTAATGCAAGCCTGTGGGCTACACAGTGAACATTGGTTAGGATAGGAGTTAGAGAAGAAAGGTGGACTGCAACTCCATTCCTGCTACCAAGCATAACAGCAGCACCATCACTGCCGAAACCAGCGACCTTGGTTACTGGTATTTTATACTCCTCTAACACAGATAATATTTTTGTGACAAGCGTTTCTGCTGTGCCGTTATGTACAGTATAATTTCCAAGGAGGATGTCTGCACTTCCCCATCTGAGGGACTCACTGTTACACAATATAGAACAACTTTCTTTGTGACACTTATGTCACAACTTTCATCACATATTAAGCCCACAAACTGACTGTTATTTATTTTGGATTGGGTATCCTCAGTGAGGACCTCGGCCAAGCATGACTGCATCTCAGTCACTAGTGAGTGATGCTTCTAGCAATCATCTTGAAGACTAGTGCAGCCATTTATCTTTTGCAGTTCAATTAATGAGCTATACTTTACGTTAGAGACTGCCTCCTTAGCAAGCCAGTATGCAGTGCGAAACTCAGCCAGCCTCGATTCTTTCACTTGCTGTGTTTGCTCCTCTGCAGCCTTGTTAGCATTATCAACTGCCTTCTGAAAAGTCAGTCTTTGTTTATTGCCCTTACAGCAGTCACATGCTGGTCAGAACCCAAATGCCTGGTTAAACCACTGTGTTGGAAATTTGGACTACCAATATGCACAAATGGCAATTTTCCTGCCTTGCTGCAGTCTAGTTTTTCCATAGAATAGCTCGCACTCCTTGCAGTGCATTAAACCCACATCGTCATCAAAACGCAGCCATTTGTAAGTATACAGCCATTTGGAATCAAAATTCTGTTTAATTTTTTTGGCCGCTGGTTCAGCAGTTGAAGAAGATGGTGTTGCTTGAGAAGAAATTGAGGCTGCAGTAGAAGAATGTGCTGCTGGCCGAGTAAACAAAGCAAACACAGCAGTGGAAGAAACTGGGCACCGGATGGCTGAAGTAGTAGTTACACTACTGGCTGCACAAGTCACTGAGGATGTTGTGTTAGGAGCAGTAGAAGAAGATGGTGCAGTGTTGTCCTCCATGACTGTCTTATGCTACACTCGTAAACTGTGTAGTAAATTATAGATTAACACTACTTTCAGTCAGTTCTTACTGCCAAAGAACTAGATGACTTAGAATTATTTATTTATGATGTTGGTGAAGAGTTTTAATTTTGTTAACAATATACAGGTAGGTACTACACAATTTTCAGACTGTCACTGAATCCCTGGCCTTAACTGCAGGTCTCTGTCACCAATTAGAGTGAGAATATTTTAAATCACAAAACTGAAGTGTTGAGGCAGGAGTCTTATATTTTCAGTCAGACCTGAACCCCCTTAACAGCAGGCTGTGCTAATCAGAGAATATTTAATAAATCACAAAAATTAAGTATTGAAGCAGGAGTCTTCTATTTCAAACATGAACCCCCTTAACAGCAGGCTGGGCTCGTAATCAGAGTGAGCAAATATTTTTAAATCACGTTTATAGTTGCATCCCACACCTTCGGTGTGCATTAAATTCTCATATCACACACTTCCCCATCCTTTATTCTCTATTTATTTTCACAGTTGAGTATGTCACAGTGGTTATCTTGGCCAACTTGGGTATGTCACAAAAGGTTTGAAACTCATGTAGAATGTTTGGCCTCAGTAACAGTACTAACCGTATTCAAATGCAAATCACTTTAAAATGAAAAACGATAGCATTGTACTGTGAGCAAGAAAGTTGTTTCGCACAAAAAGATCTACAAATTGAGTGGTGTTTCATTTATAGCTACCTTTTTTTTATAATTAACAAATAAAGGGCAGAAAATGTATTTTCTTTTCACTTTTTCAACAAACAAATGCAAATAACTTTAAAACGAAAAGTGATAGCATGGTACTGTGAGCACAAAATTTGTGCAGCACAAAATGATCTACAAAATGAGTGGTGTTTCATTTACAGATACCGTTTAGTTTTTTTATAATTAGCAAAAAAAGCACAAAAATACAATTTTTTTTCACTTTTTGCAACAAATAAATGCAAAAACTTTAAAACTGAAAAAAGAGAGACCCACAATTGTTGTATAAATCGAATATGACATGGGCGGCAGTGAGATAGTAGAAATATCTCCTCTCACTGTCACTGAACTCTAGATATCTGACTCGTGGCTTCGACACTTGTGTTATATCAAGAGTTCAATGACAGCTTGTAATGATATTTCTACTATCTCACTCTCACCCATGTCATATCCTATACGTATTCATGGACAAGACTTTCGAGCTTATGCAGAGGTGTGAGATATCACACCTGTCATGGAAGACGTTCTTCCTTGTGGCCATCACTTCAGCCAGAAGGATTAGTGAGCTCCTGGTGCTCTCGATGGAGTCTCCTTATCTTGTCTTCCACAAGGGCAGTCATCTTTCAGTCTAACCCAAAGTTCCTACCAAAGTTTGCATCAGGGTTTCACCTTAACCAGGTGATTAAGTTACCAGTATACTTTACTAACTCATCTTTTGAGCCTGACTGCAGGCTCCACACCCTGGACCTGTGGAAGGTGCTGTTTTATTATGTAGGAGTCCAGAGAAAGGCTTTCCAGTTGTACATCCTGCATCGACCTCTGCTATGGGTTGTATAGTAGGGAGCCAACTGTAAGGCTTAGAACTCATTCCATCAGAAGCACCACTGTCTTAATGGCTGCTTCTAGGGATGTCCCTATCCAGGAGATCTGCAGGCCTGCTACCTGGAGGTCAGTACACAACAAATTTCCCACTACTGCATTGACCTTGAGTCACACTGGGATGCTGGTTTTGGGACTTTGGTTCTCCATGCTCTGTTCACCAACAGGGGTGCACACCTTGCCCCCCCCCCAGAGAACTACTAGGAGTATGCCAGAGTGTGGATAGTGAACCATATCTATGCCCCTAGAAAAACAGGTTACTCACCTGTAACCATAGTTCTAGGAGTGGAATGTGGTTCACATCCACAAAACCCAGCCGGGCTCCCTGGCAAGTGGCACATGGATCCCTGCTTTCAGCTCGCAAGCTCTGATGTCATTGGGCGGAGTTGAGGATAGATCACTCAGGTGGTGGGTGGAGCTTAGCTTAAAGACATCTGACCAATCAGACTGTTCCAGTGAAACTGCCAGAGTGTGGATACGAATCTTATACCACTCCTAGAACTACGGTTACAGGTGAGTAACCTATTTATGTAACCTCTCCTCTCATTTGAGGGCCTTACCTTTGCTTCCTGACCAGTAGCCAGAGTTAGGATTGGTTCTGGCTTGTGGCTTAGACATCTTCACCTGGCCCCACATATGGATTGCTGCAGAGGGGCTGGGCAGCAACAGGAGGGCATCAGCTTTCTCAACACCTGGAAAGCACACAATAGGATTGTGGCCTTGTAGTGCCAGTTGGGGAAGGAGCTGGGCCTGCTGCCTGCACTGAAGGAGCCACAAACTTAGAACAGCACTGAGTGACTGGGTGCATACTTGGCCCATGGTTAGAGCCCCTTCTAGGTTACAGAAAATAAACAAAAGGTGACCATCTTCATAGCCTTTGGCCCCAGATGCAGTGGACATCAGAGCCAAAGGGCACTGGGATGCATTCCCATGAACTAGACAGCCAGTCATTGGGGGGCCCACACTGTAATCTTGGCAATGAAGCCAGAACAAGGACTTTGGGACTGAGAGTAGTGCAGATAGCCAATGAAGCCAGCTACCAATCAGAGGCTCTGAGCATCAGCTCACCTATGAAGGACTGAGTCAGTTGGGGTTGCTGCTGTCTGGTGGGGGTCTGCAGCTACCGCAGGATGAGGTAAGAGCAACTTGGAGCTGAGAGAGGAAGGAGCATGTTCGGGAGGAGAACTTGGCAGCTTTTGCCCAGATCTGATGGAGAGCAGGCCAGTCAGCCTATTTGGAATTTGGGAAGCTGTCATCAGACACTTGTTTCTGCAGGGATCTAGAGCACCCAAAGAACAAACTCAGTTTACCATGCACCTGCCTGAAATTCAGGGAGGCCCAGCCAAAGCCAGCTTGGAGCAGAACCTGCAAGAGAGAAACAAACTACTTTAGTCCATCAGCTTGTCGGAGGAGTCCCCATGCAAGCCAGAAGAGGAGGAAATGTCCCTTTCTAAAGGGGAAGAAGAAGAAGAAAGCCCCCCACATGGGGAGAATAGCAGTGGGCTGTGATGTTGATTTTATGGCTTACTCCTGTATTGCCACACTGGCAGGATGGGGCAGCTGGGAGGAAGCACCTACAGTAGTGGGAAGGGAGGAAGTGAGGGTCCTCAGAAGGTGAGGCCCCAAAGAGGGAGGAAGATGCCCCCAGCCAAGAAGGAAGCAGCTGCTGGTGGGGGACTCTGGGATATGCTTGGGTGGGGGGAGGGAGAGGGAAGTGTTGTGCCTCCCTGGTGCTGTGGCTTTGAGGAATGGAGAGCAGATCCAGATGTTCACTAGGGCAGCAGGAGATGAGAGGGAACTAAATGTCATTCTCCATCTAGGGACAAATGACCTGGCAAAGGATAGGACTGAGGTGGTGCAGAGTAATTTCAGGGAGCTGGGAAGGGGCCTGAAGCAGATAGCACACATGGGGCATTTGCTGAGGTGTTACCTGAGCACAGCCAAGGAGAGGAAAGGGCACTCCACACCACGGCTTTTAACAGTTGGTTGAAGGCTGGTACAGTACATGCATGAGGGCTTCATCTACACTGGAGTTTGGGGCCAGCCTGGGAGGGATGTAAGCCTCTATAGTGGAGATGGCCTGTACCTTCCAGGAGGGGAACCACATTTCATAGTGGGAGGTTTAAATGCTACTTGGGCAAGCATTTAAACTAGCTGTGGGGAGCCTGTAATACCAAAGAAGGAAAAAATCCCCCCTTTCCAACGAGGATGAAGCAACAACGTGGAAGGGCTTGAGGGGAGGAAGCTCCCCAGGGCAATAGCACAGGAAGATGGAGTGGGGACAAGGGTGAGGACATGGGGGTATGAATCAGGATAGCAAGAAGAGAGGAGTGAAGGAGACAGGTAATGTAGAGGGTAAAAGGAAAAATGGGTTTGGGGGAGAGTCAGCATCCAGCAGTGTTACTCTCCATAAGGAACTGCTCCAGTTTGAGCTTGAAAGATATTCAACACACCCCGCCTCCCTACGTCCACTGCTTCCTCATACGGACCTGGGGCTACACGTCTAGGGGGCAAGGACAGAGATTGCAACTTGAGTGCCAAACATCTGTGCAGTGTAGTAAAGAAGAAGGCAGCTAGATTGCTGGGATGCATAGGTGGAGGGTTCAGCAGTATTAGCAAGGAAGTCATCTTGCCCCTGTACTGAACCCTGGCAGGGACTCACCTGGAGTACTGTGTGTAGTTTTGGAACCCTCATTTAAATAAGGACATTGACAAGCTGGAGTCAATACAGAGGAGGCTGGCCAGAATAATACTGGACTAACAGGGGAAGACACTGTACAAACAGAAGCTGGATGCCTCAACGTGTACTCTTCAGAGACCAGGAGGGAGAGGGAGCACATGACTGAAATGTTTCAATACTTGAAGAGTATCGACAAGGTGGACTCAAACGAGCTGTGCAGGTATGTGGTAACAAGACTATTGGGGGAACAGCTGTAAACTAGTCAGGGTAGGTTCAAGAGGGACACTAGGAAGTACTGTTTTATAGAAAGGGTGATGGAAGGGTAAGATAAGGTCCGGAAGCGCTGCTCAGTACAAAAACAGAGGAGAGCTTTAAGAGAGAATGGGACAGACACAAGGGGCTAGTGAAGGGGCAGTGGAGGGTTGAGGGTGGATGGGTATGAACCCCTAGAAGGCATGCACTACCTCTTAGAGCAGACAAGACAGACAATAATGCCTTTTCTGTTGGCACATTTATATGTTTTTATGCTTCAAATCCCCGGAACTCTTACTGTATTCTGACAAATGCAGTATGGTCGCACCTTAGGACTGCCCCGGAGCCGAAATGGTTAATAGAACCTATGCTAATAGTGGAATGTTAGGCTTGAGCTCGGTTTTCAAATCACTGTCCCTGGTTGCACTTCCTGCAGCTGTCAAATGCTTTACTCTGCTTGCCTCAGTAAGACATCGCTGAAGAGCTCTCCTTCACTCTAACTGAAGAAATAATTTTCTCGGTTTATTTGAAGTCCATTTACTTTATTTCAATTTTTGAAGCACTGTCCTTGGTTCACAGGTAGAATTAGTTAGAGAAGTGTAGTTTTGGTAAGTCTTTTTGGTTTCTCCCCAGGTTTTCCAAGTGGGAAGGAACCAATATTATTTTACTTCATTTATTAGTTTAATTTGATTGTATACCATCCGGTAAGGCGGTTTTTGGTAGATTCAAATTCAATGGGATAACTCACAGTTTAATTCGGTCTTTAACAACCGATAAATGTCACAGACCAAGAAGTGAATGGGATCCACAGGTTTCCAACATTATACAGAGTGTGGGGAACCGTTCGCAAAAGGCAGATCCTCATCTTATATGTGTGTTTTGTTTGGGGTTTGACCACCTCAAAGAGGACTGCGAGATCTGTAAAACTTCCCTCAGTCGATGCTTGAAAGGTGCTTAAAATTACTGCAGAAGAAGATGTCTGAGAAGGCTGCTGAACCTGCTGCAGGCAAACCGATTTTGAGCCAGAAAGAACCGGAGGATCAGCCCTCTGACAAGGGTGAAGGCTCGTCGGTTAAAAGGAGACCTGCTGACCCTGCTACTAACCTGGCAACCGCAGGAAAGCTAAAAAGAAAAGCACTTAGCCGTTGAACCACAACCAAGTACCCTGGTTCCAACCACTGAGGAAATAGCAAATGCTAGTAAAATAATCCAGACGCTTCAACTGGTAACCCCGGTTCAGGTTCCGAAGTGGCCACGGTTGATCCTTCAAGTTCTACCCAGTTCCTATTTTGAACTCGAAAGTTGGCACCTTTGTGGAGGAATACAACGATGACGGTGTGGATGAGGATGAGGAAGAGGATTACGGTGAGCCCATTGACCCGGACATTTCACTGGATCCTCATCATCCTGACTCCCCTGATAAGGGAACTGAGGACTATACCTCTCATTTTCAGTTTGTAAAACAAGTGGCTCAGGAAAAGAAACCCTATTAGATGGGATAATGATAGTATCACTTATCTGGGGATCCGAATTACCAAGGATCTAGATAACCTACTACCACAAAACTTTAACCCCCTAGTGGCTGATGTTAAGAAAGACCTAAAGAGATGGGCGCTCCTTCCGTCATCCTTTTATACTAGGACCCTTGCTCTTAAAATCAATGCACTACCTAGATTTTTATATTTATTCCAATGTGTCCCATGTGCGTTGTCCCCTAAGGAGCTTCTTTCATGGCAGAGACTATTAAATAAGTTCCAGTGGAACCAAAGAAGGCCGAGAATCAGTGGCCAGAAATTGTTCCTTCCTAAGGAGCTGGGTGGTGTGGCCCTTCCCTCACTCCAAAAATACTGGATAGCTGCCCAGGTGCGGTTAGCGTTACTATGGGGTACTAAAGCATATCAAGCTAAGTGGAAACAAATAGACCTAGCGAGGTCTTTCCCAGTGCCACTGCCAGCTTGTTTATTTTCCAAACCAGATCTTAAGAAACTAACCTCTTGGTCCCTCAAGCTTACTCTTCTCATTTTAAAGGTGGCAATTAGGGACAAATAACAAACAGTGGGCCCAACATTTTTGGAAATATAATTGGTTCGTCCTAATTCAGGCATTCGACAATCAATGGTATAAAAACCAGATTAAAAAAGGTTTAGGGGCACCATGGCAAATAATGCGGTGTGAGGAGATCCTGAACTTTGAACAGGCAAGCAGGATCTACGACTGGACAGAGAAAGATAGATTATATTATTGTCAAATTAAAGACTATATAGCTTCAAATATTAGACTTGGGGGCTGTGGTTTTATGCATGAAGAAGATATAATTCCACTTAGACACATATGGTCCTCGAACTATGGTGAGAGGGCAATATCCAGAATATATAAGGCCCTCACAGTGCAAACATCTCAAGTAATTATACCCCTGCAAGCTAGATGGGAGATGGAGTTACAGCAACCGCTTTCCTCCAAAGATTGGGTGAAAATATGGAGAGGATTGTGGTCGACTACATCCTCCCCCATCTGGAGGGAATTCGTCTGGAGGGTGAGATTGAGATTTTTCTTGGTTCCCACTGTCCTTGCCCAAAGGGTTCCTGGTCCGAACCTTGCAATGCTGGAGAGGGTGCGAGGCTGAAGCCACCTACATATTTATTTTCCTAATGACCCAAGTTAGCGACTTTTTGGGAATCAGTACTGGAACATAAAGCAATCCTGGGCATACAGATTACACCTAAAGACCATAATTTGATCTTGGGACTCCCGCCAAAAGAGATCAGGGATAAAACAAAGGTATACTTATGGTCTATTATGTTGGCCTCAGGCTATAAAACTATTACTAAAAAGTGGCTCCAGACCAACCCCCGTTGGACTCAAGATTGGAAATCCTTAGTAATAAATATCCAGCACAATGAGCAAATCTCACTGGCTCTTCAAGAGAAGACGGAGGCCTATGTGGCAAGATGGGCACGGTGGGAATTATATCAAAATGCTTTGCTGGAGGACGGAGAGGAGTCAAACTAATGAGGCATGTTAAGCTGGAGGGAAATTATAACTGGGGAAAGATGGGTACTGGGGACTCGTGTAGGCGGAAAGGGGGTATGAGTCCTCTAGAATTCCTATTAAGTTGAGGGTCCAATTTTAATAAGATATGGTTGTGGGGATAGAAATTGATACAATAGGGGTTGTAAGATATGAGGATTAAATGGTGTAACAGTTGCTCTGCATAGATAAGCCACATATTGTTATGCTGTTAATGTTTTAAATTGGTTTCAGTGAAAGATTGTAATGTGATGACAGTCTAACTACTGTATAATTGTAAGTATTAAGCTGTGAAATCAAATAAAAGAAGTATAAAACAAGTGTCTCAATCCCTGGACCTCCCTACACAGGAATCCCCTGATGAGGAGGAGGAACAGGATTATAGGGAAATGATGGCTGTCCAGGCTTCTAAATGAGTTTTACTGCCCATCCATACATCTCTGAAGAAGCAGGTCATGAAAATCCTGCATACCCAACTTCCATACCACCAGTTGATAGAAAAGTGGATAAGTATTGGGTGGCTAAGGGTGGGACTGAGTTCCTCTTCAGAGACCCTAGCCAAGAGGGGGTGGTACGGGCAGCAGCCTGTGATAAAATAGGCATTCCCCTGGCATCACATTCTCCTGATAAAAACTCCAGAAAACTGGATTATATTGCAAAGAAGCAATACCTGGTTCCTCTCTGGCAATTAGTCAGGCTTTATGCATGGCCTATGTTGCCAGGTATCAAAGGACACACTGGGACACTGTGCTGGAGATTACAAAATCTGTACCAGCACCAATGGCAGCAGACCTGGAGGAAGGTGCTAAGAGAAGTATGGAGGTCTCCAAGGTCCAATTCAGAATGGCAGTGGATAGCAATGACACTGCAGCCAGACAGATGGCTTCCTCAGTGTCTCTTAGGAGATTTGCTTGGCTGAGGACTACCACTCTTACCCAAGATACCAGTCCAAAGCCGTGGATTTTCCATGTGAGCCTTTGTCCCTGTTTGAACAACAGACAGAGGCTTACATGAAGAAGATGGACAAATACAAAGCAGCATATCAAAGTGCTACTGCCAAGGAGATGGCTCCTACTCCCCAAAAGCAGCATGCCAGGGGTCATAGGGGCAGATCTTACAGGCTGTTTTTCCAGCCTTAAGCTTATCCACAATATCAGCAGCAGAGAGGCTATTTCAGAGGCAGGAGCAGGAGAGGCACCAACAGAACCAGCCCCAGCACTTAGTCAGCACCTCAAAATAAACAGACACCCTGAGGGATCTGCTTGGGTCACCTCCCCAGTTCAAGTAGGGGGAAGGCTGATCTGCTACCTCAGGAATGGCAGTCCATCACCACAGACAGGTGGGTCCTGGAGGTAGTGGGTTAGGGCCTTGCACTCAGTTTCAAACTCAGACCAAGACTGAGGGCAAGAATTTTTCAACCTTCCTCCCCATCAGAAACACTCTTACTGGAAAGAGAGGTGTTAAATCTGTTCTCATTGGGAGCAGTGGAGCCAGTTCCTCTCTCACAGAGAGGAAAGGGCCTCTACTCAAGGTACTTCCTTACAACCAAGAAAACAGGAGTGGCAACCCATACTGGATCTCAGACACCTAAACAGGCATTTACTGAAACCAAAATTCAAAATGGTCACTTTAAACATAATTCTGCCAACCCTAAGACAAGGAGACTGGTTGGCATCTCTGGATTTAAAAGATGCCTACTTCCATATCCTAATAAGACAGTCCCACAGAAAATTCCTCAGATTCAGACTGCCATCAGGCCACTATCAGTTTAGGGCAATGCCTTTCGGCCTTACTTCTGTTTCAGGAGTGTTCACAAAATGCTTGGCTATGATTGTGGCACACCTGCAAAGGCAAGGAGTGGCAGTTTTTCCATACTTGGATGACTGGCTATTAGTGAGGCAGTCTCCCCAGTAGGTCATACAGTCCCTGGGGTTGACACAGGAACTGTTACAGTCCCTAGGGTTCTTGATAAACCAGAAGAAGTCAGTGTTGCAGCCAGTACAGCTCCTGGAGTTCATAGTGGCAGAACTTTATTCAGTCAGAGGAAGGGCTTTTCTTCCTCAGCTGAGGGCAAACACTCCGATACAGCTAGTGGGCTCCTTCAATCCTCACAGTCTCAGATTGGCCAGACATTTTCTTCAGTTGTCAGGCCACATGGCAGCCTCAACTGCCACAGTGTCAGGGCAAGATTTCAGATGCCAGTATCACCTCAAGCAATACTGGTACCAGAAAAGAGATGGTTATCAAAGCTGGTCCCAGTCACTCAAACATTTGTGCAAGCACTTCAGTGGTGGCAGGATCTGAAAAACTTCAGACAGGGCGTTCCATTTTTCCAAGGGCAACCATATGTGGTGCTCACCATAGATGCATCTCTACTAAGGTGGGGAGCACACCTAGGGGACCATACTGTCCACAGTACTTGGCTCAAACAGGAATCATTGCTTTACATCAACCTGTTGGAGCTCAGGGCAGTGTTCCTAGCATGTCAGGCATTCACCAGCATGCTGCAGGGAAAGGTGGTTCAGGTCAGGACAGACAACATGACCACTGTGTACTACATCAACAAAAAGGGAGGCACAAGGTTCACACCCCTGTGCACAGAAGCTATGAATATATGGACCTTGCCTTTTCCCTGAACATTTTGCTGTCAGCAGTCCATCTACCAGGGAAGGATGATGTGCTGCAGATGCACTGATTAGGATTAATCAGAACCATCATGAATGGTCCTTAAACAAGCAAGTACTACAGTTGGTGTTGAAAAGGTGGGGCACTCCAGAGGCAGATCTCTTTGCTTCCCCAGACAACTACCAGCTCCTTCAGTATTGCTGCAGGCCCCCACTGAAGGGCCCGGTACCACTGGATGCATTGACCCTGAATTGGGCAGGCAAGTTCCTGTATGTCTTCCCTTCCTCCCCATTGCTGCTGAGAGTCCTGAACAAGCTCAGATCCCAGCCGGCCACAATGATCCTCATTGCCCCAGATTGGGCCAGGCAAATATGGTACTCCTAGGTTCTGTCCCTATCAGTAGCCAAGCCAATCAGCCTTCCCAGGAGGCACAATTTGCTGACCTCCTCCCAATTCAGGATCCTGTATCCCAACCTTCGATCCCTCAGGCTCAAAGCCTGGTTCTTGAGGACTTAGAGTATGCAAATCTGAATCTTTCAGAAGGGGTCATGGAGGTCCTTAGGGTATCCAGAAAACCTTCTACCAGGAAGATTTATACTTCCAAGTGGAAAAGATTTTCTTTCTGGTGCAGGAACAAAAATGTGGATCACAACTAGGCTAGGTTATCAGTAGTCCTAGTCTGTCTAACCCATCTTCACTCCCTAGGCCTCAGGCCCTCTATTCTGAAGGTGTATCTGGCTGTGGTATCTGCTTACCTGTCAGCAGGTAAGCCATCCTCTCCGACTTCTAATTCAGTGTTCTGAAAAGTTCATTAAGGGGCTGCTGTATTTGCATCTTCCCATAGAGTGCCAACCCCTGTTTGGGACTTAAACATTTGCTTAGCACAGCTTATGCAGCTCCCTTTCGAGCCCTTGTCATCAGCTGATCTTAAGTATGTGACTTGGAAGGCTGTGTTTTTAGTGGCCATTACCTCTACCAGAAGGATTAGTGAGATTCAGACGTTGTCTATGGAACCCAACTATGTGGCTTTCCATAGGGACAAGGTGGTCCTCAGGACAAATAATACATTTCTTCCTAAGGTGGTATCTGACTTTCACATTAATCAGTCCATCACCCTCCCAGTCTTCTTTACCGACCATTCCTCCTCAGGTGAGCGTGGACAACATAGCTTGGATGTCAAGAGAGCTATTAGCTACTACCTAGAGCACACAAAAGGTCACAGAGGATAGAACCCAGCTTTTTCTGACCTATGGAGAGGTTGGTAAGGGTTAACCTGCCACAAAGAGATTCATAGCAAGATAGATTGTGTCATGTATCCAGTTCTGTTATGGCAAAGTGGGTAAGCAGCCCCCACAAGGGCTTTGGGCACATTTTACTAGAGGGGCTGCTGTATCAATAGCAGCTTCCCAAGACATCCCTCTTCTGGAAATCTGTAAAGCAGCTACCTGGAAAACAGTTCACACATTCATCAAACACTACTGCCTGGATACTCAGGCTAGGAGTGAAGCTAGATTTGGCACAGCAGTTCTGCAGAGCCAATTTCCTAAATAGGTCCTCTGCTCGCCTCCAGAGGCATTGCTTGAGTAGTCTGCATTTGCCAGAATACAGTAAGATTTCCTAGGGTTTGAAGAAAACATTATTTACCATAGTGATCTTGTTTCTTCTAAGGGAATCTTACTGTATTCTGAGCTCCCACCCTTCCTCCCCTGCAAGGACCTACAGGGCTCTGCTCACTACCTGTGTAACTGATGTTTGAAACCTGTGGGTACCTATTAGTTTTTTGAGCATCTGTTGACTTAAGTCTTAGAGATGCCTCCTGTTGTTAGGAGTTTTTGTTCACCTGAATAGGGGTATTTTTGAATGATAAATTTAGTTTGGATAGCTAGTACATTTAGCTTCTGCATGCTTCATAAGAATCTGACGGTTGCAGGAAGTGCAACCAGGGACAGTGATTTGAAAACCAAGCTCAAGCCTAACATTCCACTATTCCACTATAGCATAGGTTCTATTAACCATTTCAATTCCAGGACAGTCCTATGGTGAGACCATACTGCATTTGTCAGAATACAATAAGATTCCCTTAGAAGAAACAAGATTACTATGGTAAGCAATGTTTTCTTCTAGACTGAACATACTCAGATTTTATAACCTAAAGAAGAGGCTGGGACATGATCAGTGTTCCAAATACTAAAAGAGATGGAGAAGATGGTGTAGATGTTTAAAGTGGTGACAGTTGATAGAAGTAGTGAACATGCACTCAGACTGGATATTGTGGGATTAGGGAAAACTGAGAAAATAATACCAGATGGTTAAAATGGAAGCGCTTACCGTTGAAAGCTGTGGAAGTTAGCTGTTCTCAGGCTTTAAAAGCAGGACTAGACAGATTCCTAATGGGGAATGGCGTGGAGAGTTGCACACTATGAGAAGGGGTAACATTCCGGCTAATAAGTGTGGACATTTATCCGTACTCAAACTGGGTATAGGCAGTGCCACGTGGCAGGAGAGGTTATCTATGAGCTGTTTCAGTCTGCATTCAGAGGGTGTCAGTACATGGAGAGTACATTTACTAGGGTGCAGAATAATCTTCTTCTGGATAGAGATAGAGGGAACTGCTCTGTTTTGATTCTCCTTGATCTGTCATCAGTTTTTTACATTGGATCATGGAATTTTGACAGCTCGACTGAAAGACTTGGTAGGATTTTGGGGGGGTTGTGTTGAGGTGGTTCGAGTCCTTCTTTCCAATAGGGTGCAGCAGGTAGTGTAGGGGAATGTTCTCTTGGCCAGCTGCCCTGACCTGTGCAGTCCCTCAGAGTTTGATCTAGTCTCCCATGCATTTTGCGGTGTACCTGCTGCACTGGGAGAAGTGATACACAGGTACAGTTTGCAATTTTACTGTTAGGCAGATGATACACAGCTGTGTGTATAGTTTGCCCCAGGTAAGATAAATGCAGTGTGCATACTTAATGATTGCCTGTCTGTGATCAATGACTGGATTGCCTGCCTCCAGCTGACTAAGGATGAACCCAGACAAGACTGAGGTGCTGCTGGTGGACACAGGTATACAGAGGTGGCTAGACCAAGTGGAGGATGGCTGGATTTCATCTCAGGTGCACTCAGCTTACAAACAGATATAGGCTTTAAGAATCTTGGCATCATTATGGACCACAAGCTGACTATGAAATATCAGGTGTCTGCTGAGGTCTGTTCTTTCATCTTAAGAACATCGCCCAGATCAAGCCCTCAGGATATGAAGTGCCTGATGCACACCTTTGTGACATCTAGACTGGACTGTTGTATTGCTCTGTATCTCAGGCTATCTGAAGGTTTGATGCATCACTTGCAGCTGGTGTAGAAAGCTGCGGCTAGATTGATTGCCGGAGTTTCTCACTCTGAGAATATCTCTCCGGCTTTGCAGACATTGCACTGGCTGTCTGTGAGGTGGTGCACCTCCTTCAAGATAAGTTTGTTAACATACAAAGTCCTACGCTGATAAGGGTCCTGGCCACCTAAAAGCTGTGTCCATAAGCTCCTAACTGCCCTTTCTGCTCTTCAGAGGTGAGCCTCTGGAAGGTCCGACATATCGTCAAAAGCTGTCTGGGGATTGTGCATTTGCAGTGGCTGCTGCAGTTTTCTGCCATGACAGCTTTGGGAGGCCCCCTCAATTGAAAGTTTTAAGCAGGGACTAAAGCACTATCTTTTTATAAGAGCCTTCCATAGTGGCTCCTAACCTGTTTTTTATAATGTATTATTTATAGATGATAATTTAGTATGCTGTTGTGATTGTCTTTGTACTGATGTGTAAGGTGTCCAGAGCCTGCAGGATGGGTGCCAAAGCAGTAAATACATTACCACTACTTAACAAGATGGACCTTAAGTTCCTTTTGACATCACAGCACCTTGTAAATATCTAAGTCACACGTTTGTCGTCATTCCCTCCAGATGATGGATACTTGGGAAGCTTTCCTTTACCAGCTGAAAGACACCACAGGAGTTCCTTAGCAGCAAACTGCCAACCATTAAGGAGAACCTCCATTTTCTTTCCGTGCCCTTTCCAGTGAGTTGAAGAAACTTGTTACAACAGCAACATCTGGGCATTTCCTTGATGCTTCCCAAAATGCTTCAGCCATCCTGAAGGAACTGAGAGAGATAAACATGAAATTCCAGTCTCTGGCAAGGAAGCTGTATGAACTGAACCGCTCCCACCATACCTTGACGGGACAACACCTAAGTACTGCTACAGAGGTGTCTGTGCAAAGTAGTAGTAATTAGTAGTAGTAGTAATATTTTATTAATAAAATTTAGAGTATGAATCTGAATTGCCCAGTTGAGCTGAGACTCATTTTCAGTAGGGTCCAAGGCAGGCGTGCTACACAAAATTTACACCACAAAAGGAAAACAGAAGATATACATCACACATATTACGTTACGATTGTCACACTTGGACCAGTGATTCTGTTTCCTGTATAATTTTTGTTGGAAATATAAGAAATTAATGTATGATGACTGTGGCAGAGGAAAAAGCTGTCTTACTGGAACTGACACATCAAGACCCCCCAGGGACAGTTCAGAGGACAGGAGGGGGTTTGAGTCTGCAGCTATTTAAAAGGCAATTCCTTTGTTCAATTTTCTTTGAAGGCAGGAACCAAAGTATCCACTTTATGATGCCCTCAGGGAGATCCTTTGACTTGCATAGTTGCCAGGAAGAACCTGCGTGGGGAGGGGTGTCGGAGAGAGGCCAGAATGGACATTGAAGAGGTTTGATGTCTGGGCCAGGCAGGATCCAGGCGAATTTGGAAGGTCAAATACACATTCCCAGGAAACCTTGGTAGGATAGCACAGAACCTGTTTATATGTGTGTGTATGTGGTAGAACAAAAACCAGTTCTGACCAGTTACCCTGAGGAGAGGAAACTGAGTATGTCACTTATCATTTTTTTGTAAATCTTGTTGGGACATCCTGTGTGGTAACATATAACTTTTAATACACCAAGGTGGAGTTTAATGATCTCAGAGAGGAGGCCGGCTCAGAACTCTTTTATCCAACTGAGCAAGCCTTAGAGACACACACTAGACAATATTCTGACTGAGAGAAGAGAGACCATCAAAGCACTGAAGTAAGGACCTTAGACAAGATTAGTCTGAAATTATTAATTGTAGGAACTGCACTTTTACTTATTTGTTTTAAGGCTGTATGTGTTGGGATATATATTTGTTCTGTAATTATTGTTCTGTTTTGATATTTTAAAGTGAAGAGATTTTACAACGGAATTGTCTGGAGCGCCTTGACATTTCTTTTTATTTTAAGTGGAGCTTTTGAAAGGTTATAAGTAACACTGCGTATGGGCTTATTGTATACCAAACTGGGAAATGGATAGAGTTCTCTAAAGTCTTGCATAGAGTTCTAAGGGTTCATTTGAAAGACCTGGTTGGGTGCCCATAGGCAAAGATATCTGGCCCCCCAAAGACAAAATTATCTGAGCCTGATAATTGGGTACGCTAACAAGAAATTATCAGTTTGAATCCATCCAGAACATGAGACTAAGGTGACTTGAACCCACAAAACAGACAAGAGGGTTACCTTGTCACTGTACACAAATCATACGCTCAGAGGTTGGCACTTTGGGCATAGAGGGTTGACCGGCTGAGCGAGTTTGTGACAGATTGGTTGGCAGCAGTGACATAAAAAGTTTGGTGGTATAAGCTTCATTGTTCAGTGTGTTAGCTTCAAACAGTTTAGCTCACTTGGAAAAAAAGAAAGGCAGTGTTTTATTTCAAAAGGAAACAGAACTATATCCCTTGACTTACAGTTAAGTTCCCACCCATTTTTTTTTTCTGAAGTGCCAGTCAGAATAGTATTAGTAGTGAGGGAAGAAGAAAATGGCTTCCGACTACAGCAGGCACACTGTATATTTCTTAAAGCAGTTGTGTGGGGACGGGGAGTCCCTTTTGGGGTGAAAGCCAGTAAGCAGAACCTCGTAGAGGCCCTGATGGTAGCAGATACCCAGAGCAGCGAGTCACCAACCATGACTGAAAGGGACCAGACCTCGAGTGTGGCAGAACTAGTGGCCAGTGAGGGGTCCCGAGCCGATGAGGTGGACAGCAGGGCCACTGTCAGTGGAGGGCCACAACAGCAGGGGAAGGTCACCAGTGTCCTGAATCCAGAGGTACTCAAGCTGCAAATTGAGTTGCGGAGGATAGAACTGGAGGCAGAGTGACAACAGATGAGGCGGACCGTGACGCAGAGCGACAACAGAGGGAGGTGGACCATGAGGCAGATCAACAACAGAGGGAGGCAGATCGTGAGGAACATGAGCACCAGCAAGAGGCAGAGGAGAAGGGAGAGAGGCAGAGGAGAAGAGAGAGTGAGAATGCAGAGCTGCAGAGAAGAGGAGAGAGGAGCGCCAGTGGCAATGGAAACTGGAGAAGCTACGACTCCAACCAGCGGCACCAGGGCAAGTAAGTGGCTTGGGTTTAACTGGGACTGCAGGACTGGGTTACAAATTGAACTCTAAATTAATGGCTGAGTTTAAGGACGGGGAGGACATGGACGCCTTTTTAAATTCTTTTGAAAAAGTTTGTACTCAGGCTAAAATTCCTAGAGAGTCCTGGAGCTTCCAGCTATCCCCGCTACTTATCGGAAAAGCTTGGGATGCATTGGGTCAAATGGACAATAAAGACAGTGATGATTACAGCAAGTTAAAAGCTGCACTACTAAAAAAGTTTGAATCAACTGCTGAATCATACAGAGCTAAATTCTGTAAGCTCAGGAGAAGCCCTGATATGACCTATAAGGAGCTAGCCATGAAACAACGTTGTTTTTTAAAACGGTGGGACAGAATTGAGGCAAACACTGTTGATAACATTGAAAATGTGATTTTATTAGAACAGTTTTATTGGGCATGCCCAGCAGAGTTAAGAACCCAGCTAGAGGACCGAGATCTAAAAACAGGGCAAGAGGCTGCTGAACTTTCGGACCACTATGCCAAGAGCAGACCTGCTCTGAGCGAAGGGGTGAGTGTGGCTGCACAGAAAGGGAAAAGCGCCTTCAGGGCAGTTAAAACCCTCACTGCCTCCACTGAAACCACTTAGCCCCAGGTTTCAAAGAAAGATTTCTCTAGTAAGAAATGTGTGTTGGTTATGTAAACTGGGCACATTGCAGACAGTGTCCAAGAAGGCAAACACACGAAAGTAGTACCAGAAAGGAAGTGGGTTGTTTTAGTGTTCCTGGAAGCATGCCAGTGAACATGAGAGAACACATGCACCCAGTCATGGTAAATGGCGTGAGGACTGAGGGGTTAAGGACCCAGGGCATCCCTGACATTGGTAAAAGGGGATCTGGTACAGCCTGGTCAGCTTATACCCAATAAATACATAACTGTACAAGGGTTTACTGGTGAAGAGAAAACATTGCCATTGGCCAGTGTTCTTCTGGACTGGGGTGAAATAGGGGGAACTGTGTAACAGGTGGCTGTAGCTAACACATTAGCAGTGGATGTGATCCTGGGTAACAATCTCCAGCAGAGGGTGATATGTGCAGTTACCCATAGCCAAGCAGCAAGGGAAAACAGTAGTTCCCTGAACCCCACAGAAACCAGTGTGGAAACCACTGAGTGGCTGGTTCCCCAGCCTGTGTCTCCAGATGGGGAGACTGATAAAAAGGGGGTAGAAATTTTCCCAATAGCAAGTAACCCCGTAGCTACAGAGGGTTACTCCGAAGAGGGAGGGTTGACCCCTTGTCAGAGGGTTGAGATTGACAGTGATCCTGAGGGCCCTGACGCTAGTGCTAGGGATCCTAGTTTAGCAACTGAAGGGGATCTGTCCTATACCTTGGGAATGTGTGAGGGGTTCACAGGTGCTCAGAGAAATGACCCTAGTTTGGAGAAGCTGAGGGCTTGGGCAGACTTGGACAGAGCACAGGGAGGTGACAGCAGACATAAGGTTTATTGGGAAAATGGACTTAAGTATACACAGGCAGTAGAGACAGAGGGAGGGATGCTAGGCAGGCAGCTTGTCGTTCCCCAGGGATATCGTGAGCCGTTGCTCAAGGTTACCTATGATATTCCCTTGTCTGGTCATCTGGGAATCGAGCGCACAATGCAGCGGTTGGCCCGGAATTTCTACTGGCCTAACTTCACCCAGCAGGTGAAGGAGTATTGCAGGTCTTGTCACCGGTACCAAGAAATAGGGAAGGCAGCCCAGAAAACCCAAGCCGCCCTGATTCCATTGCCCATAGTGGGGGAGTCATTCCAGAGGGTGGGAAAGGATATTGTGGGGCCTTTAAATACCCCAGCTCCTCAGGGAAGAGATTCGTTCTGACTGTGGTGGATTATGCCACCCGGTACCCAGAAGCAGTCACCCTATACTCACTGAGGACGGACAAAGTGGCAGATGCCTTGCTTGAGATTTTCTCCTGTGTTGGGTTTCCCCAGGAGGTAATCACTGATCAAGTGGGTTCCTTCATGTCGGACTTAATGAAATGTCTGTGGAAGTAGTGTGGGGTGGTGCAGAGATGCACAACACCGTATCACCCACAAGCCAGTGGGCCTGTGGAACGCTTCAATGGTACCCTAAAATCAATGCTCCAGGTGTTTGCTGAACAGCATGGGAGGGACTGGGAGAAATACCTTCCCATCTGTTATTCACATACAGGAGGTGCCCCAAGAGTCGACAGGATTTTCCCTTCTCGTTTAGGGAAAGACTGAAGGAGCTTATAAGGATAGCCCATAAATGGCAGCTGCCCAACAGAAACAAAAGGTATGATACGACCGACAAGCCAGAGCTCGCTCGTACATGGTGGGTCAGGAAGTCATGGTCCTTATTCCGGTCCGGAAAGACAAGCTGCAAGCTGAGTGGGCAGGACCGTACAAAGTGGTTAGGAAGGTAAATGACATAAACTGCATTGTGGAGTTACCTGACCATAGACAGACAGCAAGGGTGTACCATGTCAACATGATGAAGCCATATGCAAATAAGGCTGACATGGTGTTCGTAGTGTGTAGTCATGGGGAAGGGACGGACGAAGGAGACCCCCTTTTGGACTTGCTGGAAGAGAATAAGCGGGAGTCCTCTGTGGAGGCAGTAAAATTGTCTCCACAGCTGACCCCTGGCCAGATCGAGAAAGTGAGGGAGGTTTTAGCAGACTTTGCCCCTTGTTTAGCACCAAGCCTAGACTAACCCCCTTAGCAACACACGATGTGGAGACAGGGACACAGACGCCCATACGGCAGACAGCATATCGGTTGTTGGAGACTGTTCAAAAGGGCATTAGGAGGGAAATGGAGGAGATGCTGGATTGAGGAGTAATCCAGAGATCCCACAGTCCCTGGGCGTCACCCGTAGTCCTTGTACCCAAGCCAGATGGCTTTACTCGTTTCTGTGTAGACTATCATGGACTGAATGCAGTCACAAAGTCAGGCACCCACCTGATGCCCGGGATGAACTCCTGGACAAGTTGTGGGGGCAACCTACCTTACGACCATTGATCTGACAAAGGGGTATTGGCAGCTAGAGTTGATGGACAGAGCTAGGGAGAGGTCGGCCTTCATCACTCTAGTAGGCTTATTTGAGTTCAAAATAATGCCTTTCAGAATGAAGAACACCCCGGCCACTTTCCAAAGGTTGGTGAACCAGGTGTTAAATGGTACTGAGGAGTACGCCATGGCTGCACTTGGATGACATTGCCATCTTCAGTACCAGCTGGGAGAAACACCTGTCACACCTAGGGAAGTGTTGGGCAGGATACAGAGGGACGGGCTCACTGTCAAGCAGAAGTGCCGATGGCCATGGGAGAAGTAGCATACCTCGGGCATGTGGTAGGCCAGGGACAGTTCCGTTCTAACCAGATAAAAAATAGAGATAATACAGGCATGGCCCAGACCAGAAACTCAGAAGCAGGTCAGGAGTTTTCTCGGGACAGTAGGGTACTACAGAAAGTTTGTACCTAATTACAGTGCATTGGCTGTTCCCCTGTCTGACCTGACAAAGAAATGGATGCCCAAGAACATTACCTGGGGTCCAGCCTGTGAGGATGCCTTTACCAAACTGAAGGAGGCACTGTGCAGTGCTCCTGTTTTGACAAATCTGTACAATAGTAAAACCTTTATAGTTCAGACAGATGCCTCAGATGTGGGTATTGGTGCAGTACTAAGCCAAACATCCAGCGAAGGGAGGGACCACCCCATAGCCTACCTGAGCCGTAAGCTGCTCCCCAGGGAACAGGCATACTCCATGGTGGAAAAGAAGTGTCTTGCTCTAGTGTGGGTCCTAAAGAAATTGGAGCCATACTTGTATGGACAGCCTTTTGTGGTGCAGACTGACCACAACCCCCTGGTTTGGTTGACACAGATTGGGAAAAACAATGGCAGACTACTCAGGTGGAGTCTTGCTTTACAAGGGTATGATTTGAAAATCGTACACAGGGCCGGAGCCAAGAATAAGAACTCAGATGGGTTGTCCCATGTGTGTGAGGAATGAACTGATTTGGAAAGCTCATCCCATGTAGGGGATAGATCCCCCAAATTCTGTCTAGGTGAGGAGGAATTGTCACACTTGGACCACTGATTCTGTTCCCTGTATAATTTTTGTTGTACATGTAAGACATTAATGTATGATGACTGTGGCAGAGGAAGAGGCTGTCTTACTGGAATTGATACATCGGGACCCCCGGATAGTTCAAAGGACAGGAGGTGGTTTGAGTCTGCAGCTATTTAAAAGGCAATTCCTTTGTTCAATTTTCTTTGACGGCAGGAACCAAAGTATCCACTTTACAATGCCCTCAGGGAGATCCTTTGACTTGCGTAGTTGTCAGAAAGAACCTGTATGGGGAGGGGTGTCGAAGGAGGTCAGAATGGACATTGAAGAGGTTTGATGTCTGGGCTAGCCAGGATCTAGATGAATTTGGAAGGTCAAATACACATTCCCAGGAAACCTTGGTAGGACATCATAGAATCTGTGTGCGTGTGTGGTAGAACAAAAAACAGTTCTGACCAGTTACCCTGAGGAGGGGAAATTGAGTATGTCACTTATCATTTTTTTTTTAAATCTTGTTGGGACATCCTATGTGGTAACATATAACTTTTAATACACCAAGGTGGAGTTTAATGATCTCAGAGAGGAGGCCAGCTCAGAACTCTTTTATTAAACTGAGCAAGCCTTAGAGACACACAAAACAATATGCTGACTGAGAGAAGAGAGACCATCAAAGCACTGAAGTAAGGACCTTAGACAAGATTAGTCTGAAATTATTAATTTTTGGAACTCCACTTTTACTTATTTGTTTTAAGGTTGTATGTGTTGGGATATATAGTTGTTCTGTAATTATTGTTCTGTTTTGATATTTTAAAGTAAAGAGATTTTACAACGGAACTGTCTGGAGTGCCTTGACATTTCTTTTTATTTTAAGTGGAGCTTTTTAAAGGTTATAAGTAACACTGTGTATGGGCGTATTGCATACCAAACTGGGAAATGGATAGAGTTCTCTAAAGTCTTGCATAGAGTTCTAAGGGTTCATTTGAAAGACCTGGTTGGGTGCCCATAGGCAAAGATATTTGGCCTCCCGAAGACAGAATTATCTGAGCCTGATAATTGGGTACGCTAACAAGAGGTTATCAGTTTGAATCTATTCAGAACTTGAGACTAAGGTGGCTTGAACCCACAAAACAGACAAGAGGGTTATCTTGTTCTGTTCACTGTACACAAATCATATGTTCAGAGGTTGGCACTTTGGGAGTAGAGGGTTGACCGGCTGAGCGAGTTTGTGACAACAATAATTCATATAGCAGTTCGTACACATGACAATAAACATATTATTTTCCAAATAATTGTGTAATATTTTAACCTTTGAGAATGTATTCTCAATGGATAGATTATTTAAGACTCAGTATTAGCAAGACACCCTCACCCCCAGCCACCCTGGTCTAACACTGTGGCTTTTCCTCGTGATTAAGGAATTTTTGCAATTTTGTGGACAGCATATTGGTGCTTGAGTAAGGTGAGGGCCTGACACAAATTAGAAATGAAATCCATTACATTTAGAAAAACAGCACAGCACAATTATTCAAGCACAGACTTTGGATCCAGGAGACCCAGGCTCAAATCCCACCAGAGCCACTTAGTCACTGTGTGTCCTTGGGCAAGTCACATAGCCTATTAGTGCTTTAGTACCTATGCTGAACAAATGGGTAAAAGCAGGGCCACAGATGAGATGAGATACAGCATCTCAGTTAGGTTGTCCCAAGTACATTAATTTACAAAAACAAACAAAAAATCCCCAAAACGGCCAGGTTGCGAGTACTTCGTAGTCCCTGACCTGGAAGGTCAGTCCTCTCTTAGGGTCTGAAGATCAATTAATCACGATTTGTTTTTAGTTATTTACTTGCATTTCTTTTTCCCATGTGAGTAATGTACTTAATGTCAGCCATCCTCTGGGAGATGGAATGCCTCCTAATGTTACCCTGGTATTTACCACTTCTGTGGTTTGGGGCATGTCCACAAGTCCTGCCGAAGCACACAGAATCAACCATGTCCAGCTGTTTGATCTTTTCAATACCCATCAGTATGCAAAAGACTGAAAACATCCCCCCTCAACCTCCTTTACCCCAGGGTGAATATTTTATTTATTTACTTATTTGAATTTTGTCAACCAGGTAAACCCACTGAGCCTCAGTAGGCCCTTTTTCAGGGGAGACCCGGGATTAATTACAGAAATATCACAAACTGGATCAGTACAGTAAACATGAATAGTTCTGTCAGCATACATCACATTAGGTCAGTTACAATGGTACACTGTAGTACTAAGACAATCAGTACTTGACATTTGTTAGATCCTATACTGTAAGACAATGTTGGTTAACAATACTTGACATTTGATAGATCCTATACTGTAAGGTAAAGGTGCTTATCTTGTGCCTGAAACAGCTGGGATCTGTATTGGTTTAGTGACCTGTTAGCGCTTAAGTCTAGCCTGGAGGGAGCAGTTGGGTGCATGGAGATGGTGTATCTGGGGGACCCTACTACGACATATAAGATCCTGTCAGCGGTAGCAGTTGAAAGAGCTGTGTTCTAGTAAGTGCCCTTTTAGGCCTTTTTTAAATACTTTATGGGAAAGCATTCCAGAGTTGCTATGCCAAAGTACCTTGTCCCTGTTTGAGTCCTAGTTTTGTGGATATTGAGAAGAGTTTGTTTTGATGACCTGAGTGGGTGCCTGTCTGGTTTGGTCTTTAGCAGGTCATTGAGACTAGGGGCTTTGTTGATTCTAAGTTTAAAAGCTAGGGATAGTTTGGCATATTCCATCTTTTCGTCGAGTGTGGTCCAGTTCAGGGTATGGAGCACTCCACAATGATGATCATCGGAGAATATGAAGGGCCTCCTATCACTCCTCATTGCTTTTATCCTCCATACCCCTGGTAACGTTGTGGGCCTGCATTGCAAGCTTTCTACTACCGCATGTCCTTTTTGTATTGAGAAGCTCAGAATTCCACAGCACTCCAGGTGTTGGCTGACCAAGGCCTTGTAAAGTGGTGTGATTACCTCTCCTGCTGTTCTGATCAACCTCTATTTAGTGCACCCAACCCTCCTGACAATGGTTGCACTCTGTCATTCATCAGAACCTTTTCCATTATGATCCCCCCTGAGTTCCTTATTCTCCTCTACTGCAGTAATAAGAGCCTCACACAGTGTGTAGGGCCTGCCTCAGTTTTATCTCACTAAGCACAGCGTCTTGCATTTAACGGCATTGATTCTGGCACTCCAGGAGTCTGATCAGTCAACTAGTTTAACATACATAGTAACATAATTTAAGCTCTCTGGAGCCATCATGTCTGCCCCCTCTCCCCCACTTCACAAGTAGGGATGAAATATGTTTGCTGTATATGCGCTGAGTTTCCATAGGTGGCTTCTTTTTGCGACCATCAGCCCCAAAACTGCCACAGTTTGACGCCGCAGTGGCACATTTACATAGATACATAGACAGTGTCGGCAGATAAGGGCCTATGGCCCACCCAGTCTGCCCATTTGAGCTTGTAAGTTCAGTTTGTTTTCCTAGAAGTCTGTTGCCCCTTACCCCTGACCTCTAGAATTCCTTTATGTCTATCCCATGCATTCTTAAATCCCGTGATTGTTTCAGCCCCACCACTTCCTCTGGCAGGGTGTTCCACTTGTCCACCACCGTTCTGTGAAGAAATTCTTTCTCATGTTTCCTCTGAATCGTCTCTCCTCCAACTTCATCCATGCCCTCAGTCCTGGAACATCTTTTCACTTAAAATAGTGTTTTCCTGCACCCTGTTCCTCCCTGTAAGATGCTTGTATGTCTCATCATCTCCTCTCTCCCTCCTCTCCTCCAGGAGTACATGTTCAGTTCCTTCAACCTGTCTTCATAGGACTTGTGATGCAATCCATGCACCATCTTTGTTGCCCTCCTCTGAACCTTCTCTACCCTGTCTATGTCCTTACGTAGGTATGGTCTCCAGAACTGTACACTGTACCAGGTGGGGCCTCACTAGTGTCTTGTATAGTGGAATTATGAGCCTCCTTTTTCCTGCTGGTGATGCCCTGCCTATACATCCCAGCATCCTATTTGCTTTACCTGCTGTCTTGTCACACTGTTTCTACCTTGAGGTCATCAGAGATGACAACCCCTAAGATCCCTTTCCTGCTTGGTGCATGCTATATCCTCACCCCCCAACTGATATATTGTGCCAGGGTTTTGTGCCCCTATAAGCATTATCTTGCACTTCTTTGCATTGAATTTCAACTGCAAACCCCTGACCATTCTTCAAGTTTCTGCAGGTCACTTCTCATTCTGTCTACACCCTCTGGTGTGTCTACTCTGTTACAGAGCTTTGTGTCATCAGCGAACAGTGAAATTCTGCCTTCTAGATCCTGCGCAATGTCACTGATGAGATGTTGAATAGGACCGTCCCAGCACTGATCCCTGTACCCCACTGGTCACTCTTCCCTCTGTGGAGTGACAGCCATTTACCACCACCCTGTGTCCTGCCACCCAGCCAAAGTTACCTACCCACCACATCACTGTCCTGCCCACCATCTACATTCCCCAGTTTGTGTAATAGTCTTCTATGTGGCACAGTGTCAAAGGCCTTGCTTGAAGTCCAGATAGGCCATGTCCACTGCCCTCCCTGATCCACACCTCCTAGTCACCCAGTCAAAATTCAACGAGGTTGGTCTGATGATCCTCCCCTGGTGAAACCATGCTGCCTTGGGTCCTGTAGTCCATTGATAACCCAGATGTTCCACCAATCTCTCCTTCAGTAGTGCTTCCATGATCTTCCCACTACCGAGGTGAAGCTGACTGGTCTGTAGTTCCCTGCTTCCTCTTTGTTCCCACTTTTGTATAAGGGACTACATCTGCTGTCCTCCAGTCTTTGGGTACCTCCCTGTTTCAGTGATTGGCTAAACAGGATAGCCAGAGGTTCATCCACCACCTCTCTTAGTTCTTTAAGGACCCTGGGGTGCACCCCGTCTGGCCCCATTGCTTTATCAACTCTTATTACTTCCAGTTCCTTCAGGACCCTTTCTCGTGTAAAGGGACTTGTGTCCATTTCTGCACCATTCTCACCCTGTACTCCCTTCAGACCCATTACCTCTCTTCTTCTCAGTAAAGACTGGAGCAGAAATACCTGTTCAATATGTCAGCTTTACTGTTGTCATCCTCCACGCGGCTCCCATCCTCCCCTTCAGTCTCACTATCCCTCCCTTTGTCTTTCTTTTTTCACTTATGTACCTGTAAAAGGTTTTGTCCCCTCTACCCACTGATTTTGCAATGTGTTCTTCTGTCTGAGCTTTGGCTTCCTTACTGGCCTCCTGCCTCCCTTTGCTTCTCCTGGTACTTCCCTATCCCTTCTGCCTGTGTCTTTTTGTATTGCCTGGATGCAATCTTTTGGCTTTCACTCTTTGATACCTCTTTGGAAAACCATAATGGTCTCCTCTTCCTTTTCCTCTTGCTAACCTGCTTAATGCATAATTCTGTTGTTCTTGTAATCCCCATTTAAATACTGCCCACTGTTCCTCAACCCTGATTCCTGTCCCATTCCCTTAATGCCTCTTTCAAGTATCTCCCCATTTTCCCAAAGTCTGCCCCCTAAAATCCAGGATCGTTTTTGTGTGGTTTGGTTCTGCTCTTCTGTGATTTCAAACCACAATGACTGGTGGTCACTGTTTCCAGGTGCTCCCCCCACTGTTACCCCCATCACACTGTCCCTGTTTGTGAGCACAAGGTCCAGTATTGCCTTCTGCCGGTTGGTTCCATGACCAGTTGCTTGAGGAAGGCACCCTGAAGGAGTCAGGATAAATCTGCTCCTAGTTGATGCTGCTGCTGGGATGCTCCAGTCCGTCTGGAATGTGGAAGTCTCCAACCAGTACTGCCTCACCCCTGTCTGCCATCCTTTGGATGGCTAGCATCAGCTCCCTATCTGTTTCTTCCTCCTGGGCTGGTGGTCTATAGACCACACCTGAGCGGATGGCTGTCCCATTTTCCTTTCCAGCTTAACCCACAGTATCTCTCCCCCATTTTGTTCCTCCTGGATCTCTGTGGCCCTTATGTCATTTTTCACATACAGTGCCACTCCTCCTCCCTTCCTGCCTGCTCTGTCTCTTCTGAATATGTTGTAACCAGGTATGGCCATCTCCCAGTCATGGTTATCATTACACCAGGTTTCAGTGATGGCCACAATGTCCAGGTCTGACTGTACCATGACAGCCTCCAGATCTTCCATCTTGTTGCTAAGGCTCCTGGCATTTGCACACATGGCTTTCCATGATTTGACCTCCTAGACTGCTTCACTGTTCTACTCCAGCCCCTTCCTTGGTTGTCATTTATCCCTGGTTCTCCTTGCTGTCTGCCCTTCTGCTGAATTTTGCCCTTTCTTCTTATCCACCTCTTGGGCACTAATCTCCATCTTTTGCACACTGCTTTGCAGAGATAGCCACTCCTCTGGTTCACTGGTTTCCACTGCTAGCTGTGGGGTGAGCAATGAGGTACCCTCCTTGCTGGCCTGCCACCCCCTCTTTGCTAGTTTAAATGCTTGTCAATGTAGCATTTAAACTTATCATTGAGTCTTGGATTCCCTCCAGGATGGATGCAGGCCGTCAGGCTTGACAAACCTCCATCCCTCCAGGTGGGTCCCCAGTCACCAATGAATCCAAACCCTTCCTCACAGCACCAGTTCTTCAACCATGAGTTAAAGTTCCTGGTGCATGCACTCTATGCTCTCCCTTCCTCTCACAGGTAGTACTTCTGAAAGTGACAGAAGTAGCTACTTGCTTGAGACCCTCCCAGTTTCCTAAACTCTTCCTGAACTTCCTTTGGCCCCATTTGCCAGGTCATTAGTACTTGGGTAGATAATGACATCCAGCTCACCCTCCCGTCTTGCCTTCCCAGTGATCCCCAGGATCTTCCTTCCATCCTCCATGCCGTGGCACCTGGTAAGCACCCTCACCTCCCTGTCCTCCCCTCCTGTGTTCCTAGCTGGATCCCTCTTATGATGGAGTCCCCCACCAGGATTCGCTTCCTCCTCCTCTGGGGTCCACTGCTTTCCCTGCAGGGTCACCTCCTTGGCTAACCTCCACATCCTTTCCTTCCACTTCTCTGGGTACCTCTATTTGGTTGTCCTCATTTGCCAGTGTGGCATATGAGTTTTGAGTGAAATAGGATCTGGGATGTGCCTCTGCCTGACTGCTCTAACCCTCCCTAGAGCCCACTGTCATCCAAGTGCTCCCGTTCCTGACATCCTTTGAGGCAGTTGCATTGGACTGGGTGGTCCCTGGATAGGGTGATGGTACTCCTGACCCAGTTTACTTCCGCTCTCAGTCTGGCTACCTCATCCCGCAGTCAGAGAGATGCATGCAGATAGGGCAGCACCTCAGTGTCCAGAAGGTCTGCCTGAATGTGGTGCCCCACAGCCACTGCATTGCACCACTCCCCACATTATACTGCAATTCCACTACTTGTCTGCTACTAAAGCTTCCTAGTTTCCTTTTATTAATTTACTGTGCTAAAACTGTCACTGATCCTCAGATAATTTTTTTTTAAAGAAAAAGAAACCAATAAATAAATAAATGAGTCAAAACACTTGTGTGCTGAGGGTGGGCTTCTTCCCCTTATGCCCTCCTACTTCACACCCTTACTATACCCTGTGTTTAGCTCTGTCAATCAGATTTATCAGGGCATATAATTAACAGTTGGGGAAGGGAGAGGGGGGTGCAGCAATTAAAGACAGCACAAGATTACACCACCACTATGTTTAAATTTTCAACAGCCCAAAAACAATTATAAGTAAAGACAATAAGGAAAGTATAGTGTCACTAAAAGCCCACAATCTAAGTTTAAAAGAAAAATAGCAATTACCAGTTACTCTAAAGCACTGAATTGAATATGTTTCCTTCCTTCCCCTTTTGGCTTCTTCTGAGAAAATAAACCTCTACTTTCTACTTTAACTCTGACTAAGCCCCACCTCCAGTTATCACGTAGCTGAGGTCAGAGGCCAGACAGTTAACACCCTTCACCCAACTACAGGGCAGTCAGACAAGCCAAGATAAAATTTGCAGCAATTAAAGACAGCACAGAATTACTAACATACTGTTTGCCAGCAGATTAGTCCTTACGGTCTATCGAGTCTGCTCGAACCTAGATCCTTAGTTGGGTGCCGAGACCCTCCCATCCCTTGTGCTCCAGAAACCCTATCATCCATCCCCACCCCCAGGACAGGCTATCATCTGATACATCCACTTTCTGTGTCTGTCCCACCTCTCTTGAAGCCCTCCACTGTGGATCTCTGAACCAGCTCACCAGGCAGTGCATTCCAGGGTCCACCACCTCTCAGTGAAAATCCTCCTCCTCTTTTCCCCCTCACCCTTCCACCTTCCAACTTCAAACCATGCCCTCTGGTGATACCTCCCTGCTTTAGTCTAAAAGATCCCTCCATGTTTACCCTATTTATTCCTTGAGGTACTTGAAGACCTCAATCATGTCGCCCTGTCTCTCCTCTCCTCCAATGAAACAGGCAGAGCTCCTCAAGTCTGTCCTCATAAGTCAAATCCCTAGCCCTGTATCATCTTTGTTGCCCTCCTCTGTACCCTCCCAGGAGCTGTATGTCCCTCTTCAAGTGTGGTCTCCAGTACTGTACACAGTACTCAAGGTGTGGTCTAACCAGTCCATTGTACAACCGGCAGAATCACTTCCTTGCTCCTAGAGGTGATCCCCTTACGATGCATCCCAACATCCTGTTTGCCTTGCTAGCTGCTCTCCTGCACTGCTCAGAGTTATTCATACATGTATCCACCATGACCCCTAGGTCTTTTCCCTCATTGAGGCCTCCAGCGCCTCCTCCCAGGGTGTACCTATGTTTAGGGTTTCCCGACCAAGATGCAACACCTTGCACTTGGTGATATTGAAATTTATTTCCATGTGTGGCCCAGCTTTCCAGGGTGTCCAGGTCCTTGCAGGGCCAACCTCTCCTCTTCTCCCTCAACCACTGCTCCCATCTTGGAGTCATCCGCGAAGAGACTCATTTCACACCCTATACCCTCCTGATGTCGATATGTATGAATTAAACAGGATCGGACCCAGGACTGAGCCCTGTGGTGCCCCACTACCAGCCTCTCTAGGGTTCGAGCTCCCCACAGACCACTACTCTCTGAGTGCGTCCAGCTAGCCAGTTTTCAATCCATCTGCCATCAAAGGGCCTACCCTAACCCCATCAGTTTCTCCACCAGACCATTGTGGGGACAGAGTCAAACGCCTTGCTGAAGTCCAAGAATAATACATCCACAGGCGTACCCCTGTCCAGTTCTGATGTTACCCATTCATAGAACTCCACAAGGTTGGTTTGACATGATCTACCTGGCACAAACCCATGTTGCTGACTATCCAGACCTCCCACCTCCTCCAAGTACACCCCCAATCGTTCCTTTAGTATACCCTCCATTAATTTTCCCACCACCGAGGTCAAACTCCACCACTCTGGATTACGCCACCACTGTGTTTTAAATTTTCAACAGCCCAAAAACAATTATAAGTAAAGACAACAAAGAAAGTATAGTGTCACTAAAAGCCCACAATTTAAGTTTAAAAGAAAAATAGCAATTACCAGTTACTCTAAAGCACTGAATTGAATATGTTTCCTTCCTTCTGGCTTCTTCTGAGAAAATAATATACCTTGCTACTTTAACTCTGACTAAGCCCCACCTCCAGTTATCACGTAGCTGAGGTCAGAGGCCAGACAATTAACACCCTTCACCCAACTACAGGGCAGTCAGACAAGCCAAGATAAAATTTGCAGCAATTAAAGACAGCACAGAATTATACCACCACTATGTTTTAAATTTTCAACAGCCCAAAAACAATTATAAGTAAAGACAACAAAGAAAGTATAGTGTCACTAAAAGCCCACAATCTAAGTTTAAAAGAAAAATAGCAATTACCAGTTACTCTAAAGCACTGAATTGAATATGTTTCCTTCCTTCCCCTTCTGGCTTCTTCTGAGAAAATAATACATTTGCATTATTTTCTAGATAGAAACATAGAAGTTGACAGCAGATAAAGACTGCAAGGGCCATCCAGTCTGCACATTTTTTCTACCTTATGAATGTGCCATAGGCCTGTAGTGTGTCAATGGCCTATCTATTCATACTCATCTTTATTGCTCCCTTATGCCTGTCCCATGCCAATTTGAAGCCCTGCACTGTATTCATATCCACCACTTCCTGAGGTAGGCCATTCCATGCATCCACCACCCTTTCTGTGAAACATAACTTCATCACATTACCCTCAATCGGCCTCCCTGCTATTTTTCTTATATTGAAACATGTTAGACTCTTTCATGATACTGCACAACAAAAGGTGGTTACTAAGATCCACACCGGACACCGCACACATACAAGCCTTGAGAAAGTGTCAATGTGACGGAAACGCTCAGCAGTGTGTTATGTCTGGGTGCTGCTGCTACTATTTTATACCTTGTCAGTTTGAATAAATAGATTTTTTAAATGAACTAAGTTTAATGGTTTCTTCACCAACTCGGCGTAGCCGCGCTTGTGCTTCTTCGATTAGACTCTTTCACCTTGTTAATGCCCCAAGATGTTCTAGTGACAGAAGTGCCACAATTTTAAGTCCCACTTACAGTAAATTGCTTCTTTAATGTGCTGCAACTTAATTTTTATATGTCACAGATGTATTCTCTCCCAGAACTCAGTAAGCACTGTCACCAGCTTTCACAACCCCTCAGATACCCCAAAAGGGTTACCGTGCTATGCTGCCACCACTCACTGCAAATTTGCTTAGGGTATCTCTAGGTCCAGATCCCACCAGAGCCACTGCTCACATGCAGTACAGCGCTCCTTACCAAAGGACAAATGACCCACCCCTCCCTGTCACTGCTGAGAAACTTTGAGATATGGTAACTTTTGCTTGCCCCTTTGGAAGCGGATTACAGACTTGCCAATTTACACTTGGTTATCGAAACCTGACTTGACTCAATCACAGAAAGCATGAAGTATATTAACATCATATTTAATACTCAAAGATATTTTCATATGTTACAAGATAGATAGTAGACCCACTTGGAGTGGGAGACACTTTAATGGGTTCTTAACCTACTTTTTCTAACACACTGACTATGGGAAATAGAGTATTTCTACTGAGATAAAACTAAACTTTTTTCATTTTTGTTATTTTAGTCTTTGGTAACTGGGTAAGGCCCACTAGGCGTGACTTGCTCAGAGTCACACAGTATGCAAGTGGAGGTTGTGAAAATCAAACTTGGGGCTGGTCTGCTGGATGTATTAAGCTTGTTCACAAGTTGTTTCTCTAACCTCTAGGTTATACTGCCAGGATAAAAAATAAAAGACCCACAGAAGAATCTAACTCACAGCTATCTAAATTCTAAGTAGAGTAGAAGAAGCTACCCCAAACAGTGAGTTATGGAAGATTCAAACTCGTGGTGTTGTTGATTCGAAGTCCCAAATCATAGCCAAAGCTCTAAGAGCTAACACACAGAGATGTGCCTTTGGCTGGCCGACCCAGTGCGTTGCATCATTGTACATGCCCCTCTGACATCACAAGTTTAACTATTTCTGTATTCCCTGGGTATCACCCTGTTTCAGAACAGGTCCAAACTGAATTTGTTTATTAAAGCTAGCGCTTCTTTGTTCTTATCCCTATCTCCACAGCTGGAAGTGTCTGGTCACCATTTACATTTGAAATATAGCCCTTGGTTATGAAAGGCTGTGACAGGGTAGATTAGGACCCTGTCCCATTTGTTAGGGAGAAAGTGTGTAAATGCAAGTGTAACCCCCCTGCAAATGGGGGTTCCCAAAAGTCTTCCAGGAGCTTGCTTGAATGCCCTAAGTCTGAAGGTGTTCAGCGTTTAAGCTGCTTGAGTGTGAGTGCTTTTAGAGCCTCTGGTACTGTCTCTTTAAGAGCTGCCTGCTTGTGACCATAATTAATTGAGATGGGGGGGTCTGTGTGTTCTAATGCCTGAATCCCACCCAGGCTGCTGCCAATTCACTCCGTTTTTGCAGTCACTAAGAATGCAAAGGGAGCCCATCTGAAAGCTGTAACTGTTTGCCTGTAATCATTTAGCAGCATTTGTGAGATTGCAGTTTATCTAACCTGTTTTATTGCAGCTAGGATACTCTGTGTGTTTCCCCTCTGTGTTGGAATTGAACTGCTGAACTGGACCAATCAGCATGGGGGACCTTTAAAATGGAGCCTGCTGCTGGCAAATCAGAACTTGGACTCTTAAGCTGAGCCAGTCACAATGGGACTGTATGGCAGATGCCTCTGGGAATTATAGTTTGGACTTCGGTGCCTTTTTGCACCAACAGGGGGAGTCTGATTGTGAGTGACAGCCAAACTAGCCAACTGAACTGGGAAGAACTCAAAGGAAATGCCCGGCTCTGTCTACTGGAAAGTCAGATCAGTTTGGGCAGTGAAGAGACAATCGGCTGTGTGCTTCTTCGTTGTGTTGTTTTAGCGTGGGAATCACGTGTAAGGCCCTAAGTTTCGGTCTGCAGCTTGTGCAAGCGCCTGTTCAGACTGAATCCGACCTGTGAAGAGAATCAAGGAGATCTGAAGAGTAGAAACCAGGCTCACCCTGTAGAAGACTGGAGAATTTGCTGAACTGCACTCGGTCTGTCAGGAACTGATTCTGCTGTGCGTTCTCCCGGGTATGTGCAGTAGTTGTGATCGGGATAGAGAAGCAGCCTGCCTGGTATAGTACTTTCCTTTTACATATAAATGTGTGTAGTGCTTGTGGGGAATCGCGTTTCAAATCCCCTGTATAGTGAAAAGAGTGCATGAAGCTGGAAGTAAACCCCAGCTTAATTCAGACTACATCCATTTGCTCCAAACTGCAGTGGGGTCCAGTCACAAGGACCTTGTCCACATGGTCTGCTCCTCCTGCCTTCCATCCAGTTCCCAGCATTGAGTTTGTGAGTACAAAGCAGGGTAGCTCCCTACCATCTGCTTATCGAATTGCAAGTGTGTCACCTAATTGCTGTTTGTTTTTTTCGTTTCTTCGCAAACTGAGTCAACCGGCTCTGGATTACAATTTGGGTATTGTGCCAGTGTTTTTCCATCACAGGGCCCCAGCCAGCTGCACCTATCCTGGCTAGCCCCCCCCCCATCCTGGGTACCCAGTGAAAGTGACAATTTGGGACTCTGAATATGTGCACAAAACTGAGATTATTAATGTGTTTAACCTAATTAACCTGATTTCCCCCTGTCCTTGTTACAGCTCCTTAAATAAATCAGATCTGTTTGTTTCAGCAAAGTTACACTGACTTAGGTATTCATTTATGTTAGGGTATTGTACTGTGGTTTTTGCACTGTGTCATCTTGTTTTACAGGGGGTCCCCAGAGTCCAGTCGACAGAGCCAGTCCTGGGGGTAAGTGTACATTGTGAAGATATTCCTGATGCATTGTGTGGGCCACTAGTGGGAAGAAAGGGGGGGGTTACAGTGTCCCAGAGGACTGTGACCAAGCTAGTTTAACTACTGCAAACCCTGACCTCTGGGTGGAGGCACTCGCCATTGGACCTAGGCCCCTCACCCTGTTAGTAAACAGGCGTGGTAGTAGCCCTTGGGATTGAGCCATCTAGGGGTTACACAAGGATCTGTATTCTTTCCTTTTCTGTCTCTTCTGTCTGGTTGCGCAACCAAATCTTCCTGTGAGACCTTCGGACATGATCAACCCGAACAATCTCACAATCCTTTGCCTCTCACTGTCTCTCTGTTTTCTCTTGCTGTCTGTCTTTCCTCCTTTGCGTATCTAGTTCTGGTAACATAAAAATAAATGGGAATCAATGTATGGAAATATAGCTGATTATGAGATCACTTTTATTTAGAGAACTGTGTTACTGTTGAAATGTATATATTTATAATTTGAGATAACTGTAAAAAGCCAGAGGTTATTTAAGTTCAAATGCCTGAACCTTTTGCAAAGGCTGGAGGTACCCCAGAAAGTTCTCAGTGTTCTAACAGGTCGAGAAATTAACAAAGAACAGGATGTTTGCAGAGGATGAGGGTTGGAAAGATGTAAGAACAGCTAAGCTGAACTGCAAGGTAGATTTTTTTTTACAAGAAGGATTTAATTTGCTTCTGTACATAGTTATTCTGAACAGGTTTATTTTATTTTATATTACTTCAACTACAAATAAACAGTTTTGTGGAATGTTACAACTGCTCCTGGGTTTTCTCTATGCTTCCTGACCTGTGCCTTGACGACAAAGGCATTCGACCCTTTGAAGTTTACCCCAAAACAGACACCTTTTAGTTGAGAATGGGCCCAGCCCTTGATGTTTAAGTAGAACAAAGGTTGGTTTACAGGACAGGCACAGTAGCTGCCCCATGCAACGACTGTGAGAATCCAGGAATGTAATTTCCAAGTCACACCAAACCCACCCACTCAGCTGAAATACCTACACAGGCCTAGCTGATAATCAAAAAATTAAAACACACACACACATTAAAAGTACACTGACAGTTGCTATAGTATAATTGCAGAGTCTAAAGGCCAGATATTAAAAGCTTTGCCCCGGGTCGAGATTAGTACTGCCCGGCGTGTAAACTTAACCCGGAGCAAAAAGCAAGCTATATTCAAAAGGAATAGCACTATGCAAAGCCAGCTGAATATAGCAAGCAAAGGAAGCCGGGCAGACAGGGCCAGGAGTGCAGGGCAAAATATAGCCCAGGAATAAGACAGCACTGAACATGGCACCCAGGCAGGCAGTGCAAACACAAAGGAACATGGTGCAGAGGTGAGATAACCTGACCCTGGGACAAGCAATGAAATACAGGCTGGAATGAGGGCCCAGGTGCAGAGCACAGTGCACAGCCTGGATAATGACACATGCACAGGAATGGCAAACAACAACCTGGACCCATGTGGGGAACCCAAGGAACAGCACAAACCAAGTAAAGCCCTAGCACCCAAGAATGACACAGGACACAGTAGAACGTAACAAATGAAATGTAATAGTAAATAAGCATATAAAAATGGTAAAGGGAACAGAACAGTGAAGAAATGCAACAGTAAATGAAAGTCAAACCCAAACGCCAAACAAAAAATGCCCCAACCACCTCCCGCCAACCCACCCCATACCAAAGAAAGACAATGCCAAAGACAAAGTCCATCTTCTTCCAAGTTGTGTACTGGGTGTGCTTTGAAACAACTGAGAAGCTTCGTGGGATATACTATATTGGACTAGCTATCTGTAACTAATCTCTCTCTCTTGCTTACATCTGAGAGAAGTTTTCCTCACTTTTACAGTGGTATTGATTTGTGTTTAATTATTTTAGTTTTTAATTCAGAAAGGGGTTTTCAAAACTGTTTATCTTGTCAGCATCTTCAGAAGGGCTGAAATAACTGCATATTTGATTTTCCTTTGTGGCTAACTGGACTGATTACTAGAATTCTGTGACAATCTGCATCAATATATATTGCAACATTTGGGGTTGTGTGATTTAAAATAGCAAAGGCTGCAGTTTGTAACTGGATGCCAGACATAGCCTGAGGTGGGGGAAATTGTCTTCACAAGTCAGAGGCCTCCATCACAGCCAATTGTCTAGCTTGACTATTTCAGCATTGTTCAATTACTGTAAACTACTGGTGTGATCCTGTTTGAGACAGAAGTCCATCTTCTTCCAAGTTGTGTACTGGGTGTGCTTTGAAACAACTGAGAAGCTGCGTGGGATATACTATATTGGACTAGCTATCTGTAACTAATCTCTCTCTCTTGCTTACATCTGAGAGAAGTTTTCCTCACTTTTACAGTGGTATTGATTTGTGTTTAATTATTTTAGTTTTAATTCAGAAAGGGGTTTTCAAAACTGCTTATCTTGTCAGCATCTTCAGAAGGGCTGAAATAACTGCATATTTGATTTTCCTTTGTGGCTAACAAACCACCAGGCTGTTTTGGGGCTGAGAGGTTTACCTGTGTCTGACTTGGATGTCTGGATTTTCTCTGTTTGATTAGCAGGGTACTTTCTTGACAAATTGTTGTGTAGGGTATCTTGCTGACAGGAAGGCACCCATCACAGGTGTGGGTGAGAGCTTTTAGCTGATTGTTTTGTGAGGGCACAGTTTAGGCCCAAGCCTTCCCACCCCTCACCCCACCCAGCCCTGGAAATAGTTCCTTTATACCTGAGGTTCTGACATCATTTCTCAAGAGTGCAAGGTGCATATCACTGTCATATCCTCTCTAGCACACTGCACTGACAATATAAGCATACACATTGTATAATATATATATTTCTATACAACCAATCACACACGCTGTACACACAAACCAAATACAAACAAAAAAAAAAAGCAGGTAAACATGTGGGAGTAAAAATGTAATGGCTGTGGGGCAGCAGTCTTCCGGGAGTCTTTCTGGAGGCTGAGATGCTGTCCTATTTGCAGACAGCTATCTGCCCTGAGGGAGGAAGTTGCCCATCTTCTGGCCGCACTGGACGATAGTAAGGAAACCTTCCCCCAGGCCACACTGGACAGTAGGAAGGGAACCTCCCCCATCCAGGGAGCACTAGCGCCACCACCACTATCTCAGAGGTTGAGAAGAAAGCACAGCAGTTGAACCACAGTGGGCAGAGGGAGGGTGAGGATGGTGAAACAGAGGCACACCCAGTCAATTGTTCCACTCCACAGTCCATGCACCATTATGGGGGAGCATAGCTCCCCTATGGATGCACCCGCAGAGAAGACTGATGACAACTGTCACAAGGGAGGCCCACAGGAAGGAGGCAGAGGACACCCCAGGGAAAGGAAGCAGCTCCTGGTGGGGGACTCAGTTATTAGGGGTATAGAACTGGGGGGAGCTGGGAAAACTGAAGTAAGGTGCCTGCCTGGTGCCATGGCTTGGAGGGACAGGAAGCGCATCCTCAGGATCAGGAGAACAGCTGCAAGGGAGTCTGAGCTGGACGTAATTGTCCACCTAGGGACAAATGACTTGGCTCATCATGAGATTAGAGTAGTGCAGCAGGACATGCAGAGTTGGGGAGAGGGCCTAAGACCAGTAGCACACACAGTATCCTTTTCTCAGAGGTGCTGCCTGTCAAAGGCATGGGGAGGCAAGGGTAATTAGCACCATGCAGTTTAATGAATGGTTGAAAAATGGTGCGAGGCACAGGGGTTTGGCTTCATTGGGACTGGGGTTCCACCTGAGGACACCAGCCTATACTGGCAGGATGGTCTGCATCTGTCCAGGAAGGAACAAGTCTTTTGAGCAATCGGTTTAAATGCTTCATTGGCAAGCTTTTAAACTAGTCAAAGGGAAACACTGACAAGCAGCAGGAAAATCCCAGCCTCCCTACAAAACAGGGTACTAAATGAGAAAAGACCGGGTAGAACGGTCAGTGGGGATGCTGCAACAGAAGGTAAAGCCATCAAAAAATGGAGAGCAATGAGTACCAATGCCCGTAGTATGGGTAACAAGCTTCCTGAATTAGTGGCCTTGATGGAGGAGGAACATCTAGATATCGTGGCAGTCACAGAAACATGGTACACACAAAACCATGACTGGGACGTAAACAAACCAGGATACACTATCTACAGGAGGGACAGGGAGGGTAAAAGAGGAGGAGGAGTAGCTCTTTACATAAGGGAAGGAATCAAAGCAACAGAACAAACGGGTAAACAGGGAGAAGAAGAAGCACTGTGGGTAAATTTGGAGACAGGCAATGGCACCACAATCCGCACAGGGGTTGTATACAGACCCCCTTCTCAGGGGGAGGAAATGGACAAGGAAATGATAGAAAGTATACTTAGAATGGCAGAAAAAGGGGAGATATTGCTGATGGGTGATCTGAATATGCCAGGTGTTAACTGGAGTGCAGTTGCAGCTGCCACTCAAAAGTGGAGTTATTTTAGATGCCCTACAGGCATGCCTTAGACAACTAGTACTGGAGCCCATTCGAGAGGGAGCATATTAGACTTGATTCTCTCAAATGGAGATGGAGAGAATCACAGATGTAGAAGTGGGTTCCCATCTGGGAAACTAGCGACCATCGATCAGTATGGTTCACAATAAACACAGCAATAGAATCAAGCCATACAAAGACAAAAGTACTGGACTTTAGGAGGGCTGACTTTTGCTAAAATGGGTGAGTGCCTAAGGAATGCACTAGCAAATGGGCAGGAAGGAGGGTGGAAGAACAATGGGAATAATTAAAACTGCCATCACAGAGGTAACGAGCCTTTGTGATGCAAATAAAACAAAACGATGTAAGAAACCACTGTGGTTCTCAAAGGAAGTGGCAGAAGGTTCAAGAGAAAAAGAAGCATTCAGGAAGTACAAGGAATCGCAGAAGGAGCAGGACAGAGAACTGTATCAGTTAAAGCAAAAGGAGGCTGGGAAGGCAGTCAGAACAGCAAAGCCCAAACCGAGGAAAAGATAGCCAACTCAGTTAAGAAGGGGATAAAACCTTTATAGGTACATCAGGGAGCGAAAGACTAAGGGAAGGATAGTGAGGCTTAATAAAGGGAGGAGGGAGGGTGGGCAGAGGGAGATCTGAAAAGGCAGAGATACTAAACAAATATTTTTGCTCAGTATTTACAAATGAAGAGGGAAAGGTACCTAAAACAAACAGAAACACTTGGATACAGAGTTGATACCAGCCCATTTACAGAAGAAAGGATTCTGAAGAACTCTTAAAACTGAAGGTGATACAAGCAATGGGGCCTGAGTGGGATTCATCCCAGAATTCTAAAAAGTAAGGGTAGAACTAGTGACACCACTGACTACCCTTTTTAACAAATCATGGAGGATGGGTGGTACCCGAGGACTGGAGGAGGCAGATGTGATTCCACTTCACAAAAGTGGGAGCAAGGCAGAAGCAGGAAACTACAGACCTGTTAGTTTAACCTCAGTGATAGGGAAAATGATGGAATCTATTGAAGGAAAGAATTGTCCGGTATCTAGAGGCCAGAGGGCTGGGACCCAGGCAGCATGGATTCACAGCAGGATGCATGCCAGACAAATCTGATAGATTTCTTTGACTGGGTGACCAAAGTAGTAGATCAGGGAGGGCTGTGGACATGGCTCACCCAGACTCTTAGCAAGGCATTTGACACAGTCCCACACAAAAAGATTAATATACTGTTAGCCAGCCTGGGAGTGGGTCCCAAGATGACAGCCTGTAAAGAATTGGCTGGAGAATAGGACACAGAGAGTAATAGTAAATGGAGTCCACCAGAAGAAAGGAGGGTTACTAGTAGGTACCGCAGGGTTCAGTATTAGGACGGTCCTCTTCAATGTCTTTATATGCGACATTGCAGAAGGGCTGGAAGAAAAGTATGTCTCTTTGTAGATGACACAAAGATCTGCAACAGAGTTGATGAACAGGTGGATGGAAAGGATGAGAAGGACTTGGCGTTAGAGGAATGGTCAAATGTATGGCAGCTTAGATTCAGTGCTAAGAAGTGCAAGGTAATGCACCTGGGAAACAAAACCCAGAGGAAGAGTACACAATGGGGGTGAGATACTACAACAACAACAATGGAAAGGGACCTGGAGCGTGTCATATCAGATGACCTAAAGGTGGGCAAGCAATGTGAGAGGGCAGCAAGGAGGGTTGGGGGATACTGGGTGCAAGGGAGAGGCATCACCAGTAGAAAAGCAGGAAGTTATTATCCCTCTGTTCAGACAGCTGGTGAGACCCCATCTGAGTACTGGTGCAGTTCTGGAGACCCAATCTCCGAAAGACATAGACAGGATGGAAGCTGTCCAGAGGAGGCAACTAAAATGGTGCAGGGTCTGCACCGGAAGACATATGAAGAGAGATGAAAGGAGCTTAATATGTATAGCCTGAGGAAAGGAGGAGAGGGGACATGATAGAAAGCGCTCAAGTACCTCAAAGGAATCAACAAAGTCCAAGAGGATAGCATCTTTCAAAAAGAGGTGTGCAAGAACAAGAGGCACAATTTGAAGATAGAGGGGGGCTCCAGAGGTAATTTAAGGAAGTATTTTTTTCACAGAGAGGGCTGTGGATGCCTGGAACGCCTCCGGAGGGGGTTGTGGAGTCAAAATCAGTGGTGGAATTCAAGCATGCATGGGACAGTCATAAGGCAATTCTAGGGGTGGGGTAGGAAGAAGTAGGCTGGTTAACCTAGGATCTAGCTTATCCAGCAGGTAGGAAATGGGCGAACTGGGTGGGCCATGGTCTTATCTGCCGTCAAATTCTATGTTTCTATGTTGCATGCAACAATATCCACAGTGTGACAAGCCATGCCCCCCAACAACACACACAACCCAAGCCACAAGAAAACCACCACTGGAACAGCAACATGGAAACAACAATGAGCACAGCCAAGCCAGCAACGCTCAAACATATATACAGCTATCTACAATGTACGCTATGGCACAGGGAAAAGGTGCAAAGGGGGAGGTTGCACACAGGGACACAGGAACAAGGGCCAGGAGACAAATACAATGCCAGGTTGGGGGGGGGGGGAGAAGACAGCACATAATGGGTAGAAGGGCATGGGTAACTGCCTGCCAGACCTGGGAGCCAAGCCTCCAACACAGCTGCCACCCTCCTTGTCTCCATGATCAACATGGCCTGCTGCTCCATTACAGTCCTCTGCTGGTGGATGATGCGGCGCTGCAGGTCCTCCATCCCCTCTGACTCCTCTGGCCTGGTCGCCCACAGTGATGACAGGAGTGGACCTACAAGAGGAAGGGGGAGACCGTGAGGATGGGACACCAACCAGGAGGCAGACAGCAGCCACAGGTGGCCATACAGGGATGGACAGCATGTCCCAATGGACAGTCCCGAGTGGAGGTGAGTGCCGCACTGGTAGGCCAACCTGGAAGGTGCCCACGCAGAAGGCCTGGGTGACACAGGCACCAACCCAAACCCCAACAGACATGATGGCAACAAGCCCGACAGTACCAGGGCACAGGTGACACCGTGCACCCTGACACGGTACTCAGCGAGACAGGGCAGACACACAGCCGGACCCCCGGAGAGCTGTGTGCAAGGGCCACGCCACGCCATGCGCAAGGGCACCCACACATCGGGACATACTGCACACTGACAGATGGCAATGTACCGTAATGCAGAGCACAGCAACAACAACAACAAAAGGCGTGCTGTAGCAGCACATTACCATGACAGTGGCTTGCCAATGACCATTCCAGGCCACAGCATAACAGGCAGCCAGGGCGCAGACTTGGGCCGGGATGGGCCAACACATGCCAGCAAGCAAGGCCCCTGAAAGCATACCTCACAACTGTACCACAGTACAAGGAACGTTCCACAATCCACGGGGCATAAGCTCCCTGTTCCACCCTGTGAGGACATGTTCCACAGCCAAGGACAAGGTCAACATTGTAAAGCAACATTCCGTAGTAAACGATGCAAATAATATATTAGTAAAGTAATTACAGACCCTCAGAACATAAATACCACACAGTAACAGTGTCATGAGCTACCCAAGTAAGTATTCCACTACGTATTCCACATGTCGCCAGTATGTACCACAGTATGATAGGCAATGTTCCATGGTTGGTGGACAAAAGGATGAGGGGTATGCCTTGAAGGCATGGGGCGTGGTGTCCCGCAGCCACAACAGGCACGCGGGCGGCGCTATGCAGGCCTGTCCAGTGAAGCCCCAGGACAGCAAGGTAATGCCAACTGTGCGCATGCGGACAATCTTTGGGGGGGCTGGAGGGACGAAACACACTGCACCACAGAGTTGGGTATGGCAACCAACAGCGTGTGAGCCCCACCGAACACCCGCCACCAGAGCCCCCACCACCATCATCTGGCACCCTCACAGCAATGCAAGCCGACAGTGCCCCACAGCCCCTCCTCTAGGGTACAGTGGCTAGACAGCCATCACCTGGCTGTGGTGTGCAACACAGGTGTGCAGCACAGCACAGTGCCACAGCACCACTGGCCCACTGCCCATCGCAGCCTTGCCACCGGACCAGTCAGTGGCAGAACACAGAATGAGACACACAGCACAGTGAAACAGCACAGAGCAACAAGACAGGTACTCACGCAACAGGCCCCTGTTCTCAGGGCTGTTCTCCTGCGCCCACTGCGGCATGGCCAGCACCCTCGGGCTTCCTCTCTGCTGCTTCTGGGTTGCATTCCGGCCTTCTCCTATGACCCTGGGCTGCTCAATCCACTCTACTGAGGACAGGTGAAACATTGGTGTTAGTGCATGACACAGCATACACCACGTGCAGCACAGCAAGATGCACATGCAACCGCAACAACACTGCACACACAGGGATGCCCAGGGTCAGTGGCTGAACATGGAGGACACCCACACAGAGGGCGGCATGGCCCATGGAGCATTCGCCAGGCACACACGACATGTCGCCAAGGTGAAGCAGTGGTGTGACAGTGCCTGTCGTGAGCTGTCCTGCAACAGTCCGAGCGCCCATGTGTGTAGGTGGGTCATCAGCTCCCCAGGAACAGGACCCTGCACCACGCTGTCGTTGGCTGCAGGCTGGTGCTGCACTATGACCCGCCACCACCCATGTCCCGTCCCAACACCTACACCTATGCCACCCCATGGCCACAACATGCACTGTGCCCACACTATGTGTGCTGCTACACACCCTGTACCGTGATGTCCCCTAGGGGGCAAACATGTGAGTCCCCGCCCATGCCACATGCGCTCAAGCACCATGCAGAGTGGCACACACATGCACACACACACACACACACATATGCACAGGCACACTTGCAGTCCAACATGCACGTGATAGCGGGTGTCAGCGAGCATCGCCACTTACCTGGCACAGGCACAATGCCCTTGCGCACCATGCACTTGTAGTGCTCAAGCTTCTGTTGCTGCCTCCATCACAGGTCAGTGTATCTGTGCCTTCACTTCTCCGCATCATGGGAGATGCCCATGCAGGTGGCGACCGGCGTCTCACCTGCATGCGCGCGGAGGTCTTCCTCTGACTCCCCAGAAGAGCCACCAGTGCCTCTTCTGGACCAGCTCACCGCTGTTGGCTGTTCCACCTCCCCAGTGCCTGTCCCAGTGCACCACCGCTGTGCCGCCGCCCATTGGCATTCCCCCTGAATCACACACCTGCCATCAGTACCTCTGCACCGACAGTACCACCCGTGCTCCCACAATCAGTGCATGCTCAGCGCCGCGCTTATCATGTGGAAATAGTGCGGCACTACCCGAAGCTGACCCAACGTGCATGCATGACCCTCGCATGTCCCTGGGCCACAATGCCACGCATGCGCGGTGTACCACGCTGTTTGGAATAGAGCTGCACTACGCTGCACTATACCTGCCTGCTAGCATGGAACTGTGGCCTCACAGGCATGCGTGGTTGCCGCGCTATGCCACATAGCACTGTGTTACGCCACATAGCACTGCACTACCAGGACAGCACGGTGCTGGCCTCCCCATTGCCTGACGCTGCCATTTGCACACTGTTAAGCAGTTAGCCCGGTGCTAATCAGTCCCATATTCAATTGGAATATGCAAATGAGAGCACTTGTGCATGCATGGTGCAAACACTGTGATTAGCATATCATTATCCAATGATTTGCATGCATAATAGGCTGGATTGCCTGGCTGGGCTATAAAAGGGCAATCAGTGCTCCACCGGTGTCGTGTTGTGGGACTGCAGCAGACAGTGCAGTGGCGCGAACGACACTGTAGGAGACATGCAACAGGAGGGAGAGCAGCAGGTGGCAAGTCTGTATAGCTGCTGGCGAGGTGTTGGAATAGCATTGGCGCAACACAGGGTTGGGGCATATGCACTGCATACCTGCAGTCTACAGCCGTACTGGCTGGGGACAGGCCAACCGCAGGACCAGAGGCAAGCACAGTGCTGCGCAACAGTGCACAGAGCCATAAGGATGGCAGTCCAGTACACCAGATCTTGCGATGTGACTGTGCTATTTCGTCAGCCTGCACCGGGTAGGACTGCCCAGACACTGTGCGTGCTAGGTAGGTGCGGGGCCTCACTAATAGACTGCGGGTGCACCGCAACAGTGGCTGACTGCCATGGGGTCAATGGCACCTCAGTTGTTGCCCTGGAAGTGGACATGAAGGGTCGCAATGTCTGGCGGTGGTACTCAGCTATGGCACAGGGGTCACAGGGTCCTGCAATGTGCTGTCAAGGCTCTGTGTGGCCTGTGCCTGTAGCCTGCCATTGCATGGTGCCATTCCTGTGTCTCACCCTGTGTGCAGTGCCCATGTCCCTTGGGGGACATGGTACAGTGCAATGTGGTGGCCATTAGGGTGGCCACGTCCTGGGGTGCACATGGCAGCCATGGGCGATGGCGGTGCCCTTGTGGGTCTAGTACATGCCATCTGGACACCGACAGCTGTGCAGTGGCACAGTGCACACAGGGGTGGCCGCAGCACACTGTGGCTGTGTGTGCACCGTACACACACATGCTGGCCAGTGCCAGATCCATGCAACCTGTGCCACACTATGTGGTGGCATGCACACGCTGTTGCGCATGCTCAGTGCAACACAGGCATGCCACAGCTGGTGACACATGTCCCTTTCCATCTCTCCCATAGGTAGTGCGGCACAGCCTGAATGGGTATTTTTCCATTGCTTCTCACAGAAGGAACTGAAGACCATGGTACATGGTGTTAAGAAGAGGGAGCAGGTGCTGGGGCACCACAGAGCTATGAATGCGGTGGTGCACCAGGCATGGGAGGAGGTCATTGCCGGGGTGAACGAAGTCGGCTGTCGTGGCAGGACAACCAAGGCAGTGCACAAGCGCTGGAATGACCTGCTGCACTGGGCGAAAGAGGAGGAGGCACAGTGTCTACATGACAGGATGCCAACCGGTGGTGGCCCACAAACAGCACAGCAGCTGGAGGAGGACCCACTCCTGGCCGTGGTGGCATCCATACTGCGCCCAGTAGCTGTCGCTGGTGTACCGGGTGGTGGGTGTGAGATGCCTCTCACACTGCCCAGGGCAGGTCTGTATCCACGTGTGTACCCTGCATGGTGTGGCGGCACAGGATGTTTGTTTTGGGGCAGAGCCTGGGGTGCATTGTGGGGCTGCAGTGCTGTGCACACTATGCACAAGGGATGGATATGCATGTACACTATGGGGAGGTGGGGTGCATGTGGCCACAGGATATTGCCATGGGGATGGTGTGTGGGGTGTGCATGTTTACAGTGGGTGGCATGTGTCCTAAGGTGTGCATGTTCAGGTGGCAGTGGTGGGGCGCACATTTCGTGTACGGGTGACTGACCCTGTCCTGTTTTCCTCCACAGCGGCATGTGCAGGGCCAGCGGTGCACCAGGACCATGCCGGGATGGCTGCCTCGGGACCGGAGGAGGACAACCTGCCATCAACATCTGGCCTGGGTGATGGACAGGGACACCCAGGGCCTCACCATGTTTGGCACCCATGGAGTGGATTGTTACAGCTGACAGGGAGGGAGCCCACTGCAGGTGGGGAACTGGACTACAGTGCCACCTTGGAGGATGCCTAGGTTGAGGATCTGGGTGATGGTGGTGGTCCTCCTGACAGTGATGAGTGACATTGACACAGATGTGTCAGAGGTTCTTACCTCCTGCCCGTGAGCGGGCCTGTGGAGGGTACAGGGTGGGGCTGAGGGCAGGGCCTTTGCACGGCGACAGGGGTGGTCAGCCTTGCTGGCGTGGTGCACCCATGCAGCCAGTGGTTGGCCGTGTGGGGGATGTGTGTGCATCGCTGGACATGCGGTGTCCCCCACAGGTTGTGGGGCAGGGCCCTCTGGAACCACAGCACATCGCCAGTGAACTGCAGTGGCAGGATATGCCACCCACGCACCAGCATCCTGACCCTGTTGAGCTGCAGGCCCCAGTGCCAGCTGCCGTAGGGGGGGCTGCACCCCCGGAGCAGGATACCCCGGGGGCCTGCCCACTGCTCCAGGCTGCACTGATGTCCCAGCAGGAGGCTCAGATGGACTTGCATGGCCTGTGGAGGGAGCTCAGGCATGAGCTGTCACTGATGCATGAGTCCATGTCCCTGGGCTTTGCCCGTGTGGAACAGTGTGCCGAGGACAGGGTGGGCTGTGTGGTTGCTGCACTGGACTGTGGCTTTGCCAGGCTCACTGCTGCAGTAGTCGACCTAACCACTGTGCTGCACGGGGTGCATGGGGGTCACCAGGATGTGCAAGAAGGTCAGGGTGACCATGACACAGGGGCCCACAGGCATGCCACCCGTGGCCGCAGGGCTGCCACTGGCTCCAGCACAGATGCATCGAGCACATCTACAGGCACCCAGCGCTGCCATTGACGTCTGCCTGCCCTGTCAGGTTCCACTGGTCGACAGAGGAACAGGCGGTCTGCCCTGCCTGCCTCTCCGTGGCCCCCCACCAATGTGTCCTCAGCCCAGAGCACCCCTGGTTCTGTGACCCACTCCCATGTTGTGCGCCGTGTGCATGGTGGTAGTCACCGGTGATGGGCACGGCCAACCTGCACCTGTGCACGGTCGCCACCCCTGTGTGCACATTGGCACACCCACGCCCTTGTACACACATACACACACACTGACATGCACACCCCCGCACACCTTCACATGCACCACCTCACTGGCACAGCCATGGATGCCCTCCTCACACTGCCACCACACATCAGGCATTGCCCGTTCTACCATACCTTGGCTGCTGTGTGTCCACTTTCCGTGTGACCTGCACACCCTCTCATCGCACCGCACACACTCACATGCATTCTGTTCCAGTTTGTTGTGCACCTGCTTTGATTAGTGTTGTCACTGTTGTGGTTGGTTGTTCACATTAAAACATTCACCATTGTACTGTTTCATGTTGCTGTGCAGTCTATACTCACCCTCTGGCCTGTGACAGTGTCCTGATGATGTTGGCCCTGTGTTCTATGGCCCTGCGGGCCATACGAGGATCCCTCCTCTGGAGTTGCTCCACTATCCCCCTGACCGCTGGCTCTGGGTTCCTGTCAGCCTGTTCCTCAGGTTCAGGTGCCTGTATCCCATGGTTCATTGCCATGTTGTGCAACATACAACAGCCTAGGAAGATATGGCATACCTTCTGAGGCCTATACTGTAGGGCACTGCCTGACGTGTCTAGGCATCGGAAGTGCATCTTCAGTATGCCAGACACCCTCTCTATGATGTTCCTGGTGCTGGCGTCTGCCTCGTTATACTGCTCTTTGACTACTGTGGCTGGCCGGGGTACCATTGTCAGCAGCCAGGGTCAGAGAGGATAGGCACTGTCCCCTGTCAGGAGATATGCACCTTTTAATGTTGTACTGCTGTCTGCCTGTTGTCATCATGCATCCCTGTGTTGCCCTCCCATACCCCTTCCTGGCCTCCCATGCCTGTCCCCATCCATGCTGTGGTGTGTGTGCCTTGTCAGCTGCTACTCACCAACTAGGTGCCCTCTGGGTATCCTGCCCTCCTCAAATGCCTGGCACAGCTGGGAGTGGTGCCAGATGAAGGCATTGTGGGCACTACTGGGGTACTGCGTATAGACATTGCTGATGCGCTTAGTCACATCACACACCACCTGGCAATTGATGGAGTGGTACCCCTTCCTGTTTATGTAGACGTCACTGCCATCACCAGGTGGTGCACAGATGGGGACATGGGTGCAGTCAATGGCACCCAGTACTGCTGGTAGGTGTGCAACTCGATGGAATTGCTGCATTGTTTCTCTGCGCTCTGCTGGGGAATACTATGAACTCCCTAGTGTGTGGCAGGAAAACCTATAGGGACTGAGTCAGGAGGCGTGAGGTTGCAGATTGTGATACCACAGTGGTGTCCCCCGTTGGTCGTTGGAATGTCCCTATGGCTAGGAAGCACATCGCTGCTGTCACCTTCTCCTCTACTGTCATGGCATGGCTGCGTCTGGTGTTGGGGTGCAGCTGCTCATGCAGGAGTTCACATAGCTGCCTCAGCATTCTCCTGTTCATCCTGTACTGGCTGGTGATGTGCTCATCTGGCAGGGTCTCGAAGGAGACCCTGGGCCGGTACCACCTGTTTGCAGCATACCATCTCCTCGGCCTGCGTTGCAGATCATGTTGGGCCTGCTCCTTCTCCTCCTCCTCCTCCACTACTGCTGCCATGAATGGCAGCATCACTGCTAATGGTACCGCACTCATTTCCACTTCCTGGTGTGGTCCCACCCCCTAGGTGATTTGCCGTGGGTTAAGACCATCCTTTTATAGGTGGTAGCTAGCGCCGCACTACGTGTCACGCTATGTGTCCTAGTGTGGTGCTATAGCTTTGAATATCCCATTGCACGTGTATGCAGCCCCCCCTCTCTTTGCCCCCTTGCATACATTATCGGTTTGCCTTGGCGCTTAATGCGGTTTGGCGCCACACTACTCCGGGTCCTTGAATATGGCCACTCCACACTATTCCCACGCTATTCCTGCACTACTGGCTATGCTTTGAATATCTCGCCCTAAGTCTAGTAAGAGCAAAAAAATGGAAATTTTGGAGCAGCTTTACCAGAAGTGTGAAAACATTGATGCCAGTACAGAAAAAATGAACGCATGTTCACAAAAATGTTGCTGCAAGTAACAAATCCGAGCAAAAATTATAATGCAAGATCACAATGCATAAATCACAGTGCATAAAAGCATCAGAAATTTTTTTTTTTTTTTGCAAACCCTTCTCTGTCACTAATATATACAAAGCTTGTCATGATAGTTTGAGACAGTCTATGTATGGTACTTTCTGCACTAGCAAGACTAATGCTAGTCTTTTGTCTCTTGGTACCCAGCAAGCTTTGCATAGTTCAGATTTGCACAGTTCCTAAAGAGAGCGGGAAGGCAAGGTAAATTTATAGAATGCCCTTTCTCGGAGGCTCAGGGCACTGTACAGTGATACAGCCGGCCAAAAAGTTCTGATTCCTGGGGTGACCTGTTGCCTCTGGCTGTAAGATCAAAGAGTGTGGTTCTGTGGAGAAGACTGATTCTTAAAAAATCATTACCTTCCTCTTGATGGCCCCCACAACAGAGGAGTGGATACCATTGGTCAATAGCACATATCGATTAGAGGCTATGACTTATGACCTAAGGCAATAGTCAGACAAATGTCAGAATAGATGGAAAAGATGGCTGCCTGTGCTATGGATAGGGACCCCACTTTTGTGCCTTGAGCCCTTCCTGAGTTCATAGGACAAAGGGACACAGGATCTGGGGAGGAGTCAGGGAATTGAAGGACCTCTTATCCTTCTGTCTTCTTCCAATATCTGCTCTATTGGAACTGATTTAAAGAGTGATCAGTGACAGTATATTAAGGTTACAGAAAATGAATGAACTGTGTGCTGACAACTGTTGCCTTGTTTTTGTTTTGTTCTGTTGTGTTCTCTGTGCAGAAAATTAAGTAAAGTCTGATCATAAAAAAAAAAAAAAAAGAAAAGTCGGTACCTTCCAGGGAGTCTTATTCACCTATCGTAACACTCGATGCAATGTCCCCTACTCTATGAAACAGACATCCTGTCAGCCTGGTCTCTTTTTCCTCCCCTCTCTCTCCTTGGCAGCATTTGATTTTCGTAGACAGTTGTATTGTCTGCATAGCTTGCATACTTGCATTGTGACCAGAGCAGGTCTGTGGTATATCCTTTACAAAGAGACTAATAAGAAGGGGACCTAGCATGGAGCCTTGAGTTACTCCGAGGTTGAAGGAGCTCAAGGGAGAGACTTCACCATTAACTTTCAGCAACTGTAGCCTGGCCCAGTGACACCTTACACCATCATGTGGGAGAACCCGCTTGGTATCCTGAGCAAGACAGGGCCTCGAGAGTGATGTGAAGGTGTCACAGACAGACTGCAGAGGAGAAGGAGGATCATCCCTGTCTAGAGGTGTCTTCTGTGTTTGAAAGCGGGGGCAACACTGACGCTGCAGGTGACCACGCAGCATTGGCCACCTCCTACTTGAAGGATAGCGCAGTGTTTATCTGTAGGTAAAAGTGTGTGTGGGTGGGGGAGGCGAGCCAAATATGAGGGGAAAATACAATCTGCAGTAAGAAAGAAAGAACAGTCATCTGCCCACCCCAGATGTCATTGAAAGCCAGACAGCCCCTCTACCCCACTCCTGCCACATTAAGTATGGTAGCTCCTCAATGATCTGCACTGCACTGGCTCCTCAGTGTGGTCCTATGGGCAATGGTATAGAATATCGGGTACACCTAGGAAGCTTGCCATAAAAGCTTTATGAATACAGCGCTGATTTGGTTGCATGCCTTACTTGGTGTCAGTTTATTTAAGTTGGGGGGCTTTGCCCCCCCCCCTTGCTTTTTTTACAGGGTGGTGTGGGGGCAAACCCTAACCCAAATAAAATAATAAAAAGTAAGAAGCAGGTCAAAGTTACCAGATAACACAACTTGTGCTCTACGCTAATAGCATAGGTCCTGTGTGTAGTCAATATATTACACTATCACCTTCTGGGGGGGGGGTCAAGCCCTGATGAATGAGCTGGAGGAGAGGATCTGGGAAGGTGCATCAAGGTGAGTAAACGTGGGTGAGATAACATTGGCAATGAGTACCAATGCCCATAGTCTGGGTAACAAGCTTCCTGAATTAGTGGCCTTGATGGAGGAGGAAGATCTGGATATTGTGGCAGTCACAGAAACATGGTACACACAGAACCATGACTGGGACGTAAACATACCAGGATACACTATCTACAGGAGGGACAGGGAGGGTAAAAGAGGAGGAGGAGGAGTAGCTCTCTACATAAGAGAAGAAATCAAAGCAACAGAACAAAAGGGTAAACAGGGAGCAGAGAAGAAGCACTGTGGGTCAATTTGGAGACAGGCAATGGCACCACAATCCCACAGGGTTGTATACAGACCTTCTCCAGGGGAGGAAATGACAAGAATGATAGAAAGTATACTTAGAATGGCAGATAAAGGGAGATATTGCTGATGGGTGATCTGAATATGCCAGATGTTAACTGGAGTGCAGTTGCAGCAGCCACTTTCAAGAGTGGGGTTATTCTAGGTGCCTTAAGGGGCATGCTCTAGACAACTAGTATTGAGCCCACCTCGAGAGGGAGCAATTTAGACCTGGTTCTCTCAAACGGAGATGAAGGAGAGGATCACAGATGTAGAAGTGGAGCCATCTGGGAACTAGCGACCATCGAACAGTATGTTTCTAATAAACACAGCAATAGAGTCAAGCCTTCCAAAGACAAAGGTACTGGATTTTAGGAGGGCTGACTTTGCCAAAATGGGTGAGTGCCTAGGAATGCACTAGTAGCAAATGGGCAGGAAGGAGGGTGGAAGAACAATGGGAATAATAAAACTGCCATCACAGAGGTAACAAGCCTTTGTGTAAAGCAAATAAACAAACGAAGCGAGGTAAGAAACCACTATGGTTCTCAAAGGAAGTGGCAGTGAAGGTTCAAGAGAAAGAAAGCATTCAGGAAGTACAAGGAATCATGAAGGAACAGGACAGAGAACTGTATCAGTTAAAACAAAAGGAAGCTGGAAGGCAGTCAGAACAGCTAAAGGCCCAAACCGAGGAAAGATAGCCAACTCAGTTAGAAGGGATAAAACCTTTATAGGTACACAGGGAGCAAAGGAAGACCAAGGGAGGATAGTGAGGCTTAATAAAGGGAGGAGGAGGGTGGGCAGAGAGGTGACTGGAAAGGCAGAGATACTAAACAAATATTTTTGCTCAGTATTTACAAAGGAAGAGGGAGGTACCTAAACAAACAGTAGAAACACTCTGGATACAGAAGTTGATACCAGCCCATTTACAGAAGAAAAGAGTTCTGAAAGAGCTCCTAAAACTGAAGGTGGACAAAGCAATGGGGCCTGATGGGATTCATCCCAGAATTCTAAAAGAACCAAGGATAGAACTAGTGACACCACTGACTACCCTCTTTAACAAATCATGGGAGGATGGGGTGGTACCTGAGGACTGGAGGAGGGCAGATGTGATTCCCTTCACAAAAGTGGGAGCAAGGCAGAAGCAGGAAACTACAGACCTGTTAGTTTAACCTCAGTGGTAGGGAAAATGGTGGAATCCTTCTGAAGGAAAGAATTGTTGAGTACCTAGAGGCCAGAGGGGCACAGGGACCCAAGGCAGCATGGGTTCACAGCGGGAAGGTCGCGCCAGACAAATCTGGTAGATTTCTTTGACTGGGTGACCAAAGTAGTAGATCAGGAGGGGCTGTGGACATGGCCTACCTAGACTTTAGCAAGGCATTTGACACAGTCTCACACAAAGAAGATTAATATGTTTAGCCAGCCTGGGAGTGGGTCCAAGATGACAGCCTGGGTAAAGATTGGCTAGAGAATAGGACACAGAGGTAATAGTAAGTGGAGTCCACTGAAAAAGGGGGTTAGCAGTGGGCACCAAGCAGGGTTCAGTATTAGATCAGTCCTCTTCAATGTCTTTATAAGTTTATATTGCAGAGGGACTGGAAGGAAAAGTATGTCTCTTTGCAGATGACACAAAGATCTGCAACAGAGTTGATGCACAAGGTGGGTGGAAAGGATGAGAAGGGACTTGGCAAGGTTAGAGGAATGGTCAAATGTATGGCAGCTTAGATTCAATGCTAAGAAGTGCAGGTAATGCACCTGGGAAACAAAAACCCAGGGAAGAGTACACAATGGGGTGAGATACTAACAACAAAAATGGAAAGGGACCTGGGGTAGTCATATCAGATGACCTAAGGTGGGCAAGCAATGTGAGAGGGCAGCAAGGAGGGCTGGGGGATACTGGGATGCATAGGGAGAGGCATCACCAGCAGAAAACAAGAAGTATTATCCCTCTGTACAGACAGCTGGTGAGACCACATCTGGAGTACTCGTGCAGTTCTGGAGACCCAATCTCCCAAAGACATAGACAGGATGGAAGCTGTCCAGAGGAGGGCAACTAAAATGGTGCAGGGTCTGCACCGGAAGACATATGAAGAGAGACTTAAGGAGCTTAATATGTATAGCCTCGAGGAAAGGAGGAGAGGGGGACATGATAGAAACTCTTCAAGTACCTCAGGGAATCAACAAAGTCCAAGAGGGTAGCATCTTTCAAAAAGAGGTGCAAGAACAAGGTGGCACAATTTGAAGATAGAAGGGGCGGCTCAGAGGTAATTTAGGAAGTTATTTTTCACAGAGGGTTGTGGATGTATGGAACAGCTTTCAGAGGAGGTTGTGGAGTCAAAAATAGTGGTGGAATTCAAGCATGCATGGGACAGTCATAAGGCAATTCTAGGGGGTGCGGGTAGGAAGAAATAGGCTGCTGGTTAACTAGGATCTGCAGCTTATCCATCAGGTAGGGAAATGGGCAGACTGGGTGGGCCAAGCGGTCCTTATCTGCCGTCAAATTCTATGTTTCTATTGCTAGCATCTCATGCAACACGAACAGAAATGTAAATAAATAATACAATTAAAAAGGGTCCCTTAGTATGACCTGCTTGTTAAATAAGTTCAAAGGCAGGTTAGCATGTCTTGAGCCAGCCCTAGCTGATGTATAGTGATTCGTAAAATAGTATGAGATTATCCACGGTACAGAAATCTCGGTGAGTTCAAATCTCTGGGCCTTAGTGTGCTGGTGAAGAGATCTTCTGAGGCTGTATCATCTCAGCTCATCCTCCTCTTTCCACAAGTGTATGACCCTGCTGCATTACAGTATATCTGGAATGCCATGCATGGCACTGCACACCAGGGACTGGTACTCGCGCGCACTAATAAAAGAGTGTCATGGGGGTCATAGAATGTTGGGGGTGAGCAAGAAAACACATTTTCAGCAGTTTACATTTTCATGGCCTGTTTTTCTTTCACAGGACAGCACCTGGATGTTTCTTTTATCTCCACTGCAGGCAAACGAATCGAGTCTAGGCGGGAGGTATGGAGACTTTTCCGCTTGACATCTGACCACATTGAGGAGTGGAAATACTTGCTAAACTCCAAGGTATCCTGTATAGTCTGAATGGTGTTATTTTCTTTATTCTTGGTTCTTGATTACTATATATTGGCTTCTCCTTGCAGGAGTCACTGTGTAGACTGTGGCGTAGGAGCACTGAATATGAGTGAGCCCACAGCAACTGAATTAGCAGCCTCTCCCAGTATGAATCACTGTAGGCAATGGTGTTGGAGCACTTACTGTGAGGGAGGTGATAGCTACTGCAGTCCCAGCCTCTCCCACCTAGAATCCCTGTAGGCAGTCTTGTAGGATCACAGCCTGTTGGGGGCTCACCGCTACTGTAGTACCAACTTCTGTCGGCTGGATTCACTGTAAACAATGGTGTAGAGGCACTGACTGTTGAGATGCTCACAGCTGCTGCAGTCTGGGCCTGTCCCAAAAGCAGTCGCTGCAGGCAACAGTGTAGAAGCTCACAGCTACTGCAGTCCCAGCCTCTCCCAGTACAAGACATAGATTGTGGTGTAAACGTGCTAGCTGTAGGGGAACCCATAGGTACTCCAGCCTCTCTAGTAGGAGTCACTATGGGTCATGGAGCACGAACATGGTGTGTGGGAGAGCTCAGAGCAATTCCAGTTTCATCCTCTCCCAGCAGGACTCACTAAGTAATGGTGTAGGAGCACTATCTGTGGGGTAGCTCAGATGTACTCCAGTCCCAGGCTCTCCCAGCAGGAGTCGGTGTAGGTAATGGTGTAGGAGCACTGTCAGTGGGGTAGCTCAGATGTACTCCAGTCCCAGGCTCTACCAGCAGGAGTCCCTGTAGGTAATGGAGTATGAACATTAGCTGTAGAAGAGCTCATGGCTACTTTTACCAAAAGGGGGCTATGGAGAAAATAGAGGGGCTACAGAGACAGAAGACAACAGTGCTTGTAGAATAAATGGGCAGACATTACTAGCAGAGGTTAGAAAGCCTTAAGCGGTACTAGGAGATGTACAGGGAGATGAGGACATAATTAAGACATTCAGTTTCATGGGGGGATAGAACAGAGCAGGCACCAGTGAGTTACTCAGACTAAAGGATCAGACAAACACCCAAGGGCACAATTTCAGGTGGACAGAAGGAACGTTTACAGAAGAAATGAGTACGTGTTTCTTTATTGGGGGATGGTGAACCAGTGAAACAGACTGCCCAAGGAGGTGGCTAATGTTGGATCTATCCCAGAGTTCATCACCAAGGATAGACACAAAAGGATATTTAGGAAATTGCAGGATTACATGAGTACTGAGAATGCAGGAGGGAGCCAGTACTTTTTGACAGGAAACTGGGCCAGACGAGATAGATTTTTGTCTGCCTTTAATTATCTGTGTATCTGTGTAACTGCCCCTGTATCAGAATCTCCCAGTAGGCATCACTGTAGACAGTGGTGTAGAAAAACTGACTGTGGGGGATGTCGCATATACTCCAGTGCTGGTTCCTTAGTGGGTGTAGCTGCAAGAAACGGTTTACACATTCTGATTGTGTGCATTGAAGGGAGAACAAAGTTACTGCTGCCTCAGTCTCCCCAGTTTCTTTTGAGCCAGTCGGGGGAAGTCACTGTCTATCGTTGGCTGATGAAGGTGTGTATGTGTTGGGGGGGTATAGCAGCAGTGCAGCTGCTTATCACAGCCAGTGAGAAACATTTACGCACCAGGGCTAGAAGGTTTGGGAGATCTCAAGGTTCATACTGTGGTGGGAGTAAGGAACTAAAGGCAGTTTACGCATAAGTAGCTCCTATCAGAGGACCCTCAAGTACGTAATCTGGCATTTTCCAAAAGCCAGTTATCCAGTTTGCGTTGAAATTTTGTTTACTTTTACTTAAGATTACATAAAGAGGAAGAACATTTCAGGTGCTTATAACTCTCTGGGTAAAGAAAGACTTTCTTCTAATGGTAGTTAAGCAGGTAGGTAGGTAGCATTTATATATACAGCGCCCCTTCCCGGAGGCTCTGGGCTCCTTAAACAGGCAGGGTAATACAGGTAAAATACATTTCAAAAATGAATTATAAATGCTTTCATAAATACTAATTAAAACAATATATACAATTTTAAAATATAAACATAGCTCTAGTCAGTCTGGGTAAGCCAGCTTAAAGAGATGAGTCTTTAGACCCACTTTAAATGCCTCCACCATCGCTGTACCATAATGATATTAAACTTTGGGATACTCAGTTGAAGTGGGTGGTCTGTAGTCCCAACTGCAACTTGTTTAAAAATGATGCCCATTTCATTAAGTAAATACCGGTCGTTAATTATGTCCCATAAGTAAAAGGCCACCTGGAATCTTCTCAGTTCCAAGGGCATAAGCTTCAGGTTACTTAATCTGTCCTCATAATGTTTTTCAGCTAACCTGAGTACAAGCTTTGTAAATCTCTTTTGGACTTTTTGAAGCTGCATAATTTCACATTTCTTATAAGGGGACCAGAGCTGTGAGCAATAATCAGAGGTATGGTCTCACATAGATACATACATACATACATACATACATACATACATAGACAGTGTCGGCAGATAAGGGCCTATGGCCCACCCAGTCTGCCCATTTAAGTCTGTAAGTTCAGTTTATGTTTTCCAAGAAGTCTGTTGCCCCTTACCCCTGACCTCCAGAATTCCTTTATGTCTATCCCATGCATTCTTAAATCCCGTGATTGTTTCAGCCCCCACCATTCCTCTGCCTGGGGTGTTCCCTTGTCCACCACCCATTCTGTGAAGAAATTCTTCCTCACATTTCCTCTGAATCGTCCTCCCTCCAACTTCATCCCATGCCTCTAGTCCTGGAACATCTTTTTGGCTTAAAAATAGTGCATTTCACACCCTGTTCCTCCTGTAAGATACTTGTATGTCTCTATCATATCCCCTCTCCTCCTCTCTCCAGGAGTACATGTTCAGTGCCTTCAACCTGTCCTCATGGGACTTGTGGAGTGCAATCCATGCACCATCTTTGTTGCCCTCCTCTGAACCTTCTCTACCCTGTCTATGTCCTTACATAGGTAAGGTCTCCAGAACTGCACAGTGTACTCAGGTGCGGCCTCACTAGTGTCTTGTATAGTGGAATTATGACCTCCCTTTTCCTGCTGGTGATGCCCTGCCTATGCATCCCAGCATCCTATTTGCTTTACCTGATGCCTTGTCACACTGTTTCCTACCTTGAGGTCATCAGAGATGATAACCCCAAGATCCCTTTCCTGCATGGTGCATGCTATATCCTCACCCCCAACTGATATATTGTGCCAGGGTTTTGTGCCCCATATGCATTATCTTGCACTTCCTTGCATTGAATTTCAACTGCCAAACCCTGACCATTCTTCAAGTTTCTGCAGGTCCCTTCTCATTCTGTCTACACCCTCTGGTGTGTCTACTCTGTTACAGAGCTTTGTGTCATCAGCGAACAGTGAAATTCTGCCTTCTAGGTCCTGCGCAATGTCACTGATGAAGATATTAGATAGTACGGTCCAAGCACTGATCCCTGTGGTACCCCACTGGTCACTCTTCCCTCTGTGGAGTGTGACCCATTTCTACCCAGCTTGCAATTCTGGACAGACCCCGTCTCATAAAGGCATAAACCCGATTGTGGGCTGTTCAGAGGAGGGCAACCAAAATGGTGCAATGTCTGCACCAGAAGTCATATGAGGAGAAACTGAGCAGCTTAACATGTATACCCTTGAGGAAAGGAGGAGGAGGGGGACACGATAGAAACTTTCAAGTATCTCAAGGGAATTAAGGTACAAGAGGTAGTATCTTTCAGAAGAAGAGATGTGTAAGAACAAGGGGGCACAATTTGAAGACAGAGGGGGGATGGCACAGAGGTAATGTTAGAAAGTATTTTTTCACAGAGAGAGTTGTGGATGCATGGAACAGCCTTCCTGAGGAGGTTGTGGAGTCAGGAACAGTGGGAGAATTCAAGAATGCATGGGACAGGAGGAAGTAAGCTGTTGATTAACTAGAATCTGCAGCTTATCCATCAGGTAGGGAAATGGGCAAACTCGGTGGGCCAAGCGGTCCTTATCTGTCGTCAAATTCTATGTTTCTATGTTTTGGGCGGCCTAGAAACCAATATAGCAATGGTCAGGGTAAGAAGGGGAGGGGACTGGAAGAGAACACAAGGGTACACACGAAGGGAGGGAGGGATCAAGAGGGGCATAAGGGGGAAAGCAGAGGGCTCAGGTAAAGGTGGTGAGGTGAACAGGAGGAACCATGTGGAATGGCAGGAGATAAGATACAAAGATGCAAAGCCTGCACAGAAAGAAAAGGGTGAGAAAGGGGAGGCACCTCAGTCAGCAGGTGGTGGAAAAGGTCGTAGGGCAAACAAACAGGTTCATAGAAACATAGAATTTGACAGCAGATAAGGACTGCTTGGCCCACCTAGTCTGCCCATTTTCCTACCTGATGGATAAGCTGCAGATCCTAGCTAACCAAAAGCCTACTTCCTCCTAACCCCCACTAGAATTACCTAATGTCTGTCCCATGCATTCTTGAATTCTCCTACTGTTCTTGACCCCACAACCTCCTCAGGAAGGCTGTTCCATGAATCCACAACCATCTCCATGAAAACATACTTTCTAACATTACTTCTGAGCCGTCCCCTCTTTATCTTCAAATTGTGCCACCTTGTTCTTGCACATCTTTTTTTCTGAAAGACATTACCCTCTTGGACTTTGTTAATTCCTTTGGGGTACTTGAAAGTTTCTATCATGTCCCTGCTCTCCCTTCTTTCCTTGAGGGTATACATATTAAGCTGCTTTAGTCTCTCTTCGTATGTCCTGATGCAGACCCTGCACCATTTTGGTTGCCCTCCTCTGAACAGCCTCCACTCTGTCTATGTCTTTGCAGAGATGGGGTCTATAGAACTGCATGCAGTACTCCAAATGGGGTCTCACCAACTGTCTGTACAGAGGGATAACAACTTCCTGTTTTCCGCTGTTGCTACCTCTCCTTATGCATCCCAGTATCCCCCAGCCTTTCCTACTGCCTTCTCACATTGCTTGCCCACCTTTAGGTTATCTGATATAATTACTCCCAGGTCCCTTTCAACTTTTGTTGTTGTTAGTATCTCACTCCTCATTGTGTACTCTTCCCCTGTTTTTTTTTTCCCAGATGTAGTACCTTGCACTTTTTTGCGTTAAATCTGAGCTGTCATACATTTGACCATTCCTCCAACCTTGCCAATTTCCTTTTCATCCTTTCCACCCCACCATGTGTATCAACCCTGTTGCAGATCTTTGTGCCATCTTCAAAGAGACATACTTTTCCTTCCAGGTGCTCTCCAATGTCACTTGTAAAGACATTAAAGAGGACTGGTCCTGGTACTGAACTCTGTAGTACCCCACTAGTTACCCTCCTTTCTTCACTGTGGACTCTGTTTACTATTAGCTTTGCGTCCTGTTGCCCAGTCAATTTTTTATCCAGGCTACCACCCTGGGACCCACTCCAAGACTGGCTAGCTTGTATATTAATTTTTTGTGTGAGACTGTGTCAAATGCCTTGCTAAAATCTAGGTAGGCCATATCCACAGCCCCTCCCTGGTCTACTACTTTGGTCACCCAGTCAAAGAAATCTATTAGATTCATCTGACACGACCTTCCCACTGTGAATGCATGCTGTGTTGGGTCCTGTGCCCCACTGGCCTCTAGGTACTCAACAATTCTTTCTTTCAGAAGTGATTCCATCATTTTCCCTACTACTGAGGTCAAACTAACTGGTCTGAGTTTCCTACCTCTGCCCTGCTGCCACTTGTGAAGTGGAATCACATCCGCCCTCCTCCAGTCCTCAGATACCACCCCATCCTCACATGATTTGCTAAAGAGAGTAGTCAGTGGTGTCACTAGTTCTACCCTTTTAGAATTCTGGCATGAATCCCATCAGGCCCCATTGCTTTGTCCACCCTCAGTTTCAAGAGTTCTTTCAGAACCCTTTTTGCTGTGAATAGACTGGTATCGATCCCCCTATCCAGAGTGTTTCTCTTGTTTGGTTTAGGTACTTCCCTCTCCTCTTCCGTTGTGAATACGGAGCAGAAATGTTCATTTAGTATCCCTGCTTTTTCACGGTCACCCTCTGCCCACATTCCCTCCCCTTTATTAAATCTCAGTATCCCTCCTTTGGTCTTTCTTCACTCCCTAATGTACCTATAAAATGTTTTACCCCCTTCGTAACAGAGTTGGCTATCTTTTCCTCGGTTTTGACCTTTGCTATTCTGACTGCCTTCCCTGCCTCTTTCCGCTTTAACTGATAAAGTTCTCTGTCTTGCTCCTTCTGTGTTTCCTTATATTTCCTGAATGCTATCCTTTTCTCCTTAACCTTCTCTGCCACCTCTTTTGAGAACCATAGTGTTTTTTCCTTCATTTTGTTTTGTTGCTTCGCTTCATACAAAGGCTTGTTGCCTCTGCGATGGCTATTTTGATTTTTCCACATTGTTCCTCCACCCCTCCTTCTTGCTCATTTGCTAGTGCTTTTCTGAGTCACTCTCTCATTTTCCCAAAGTCAGCCCTCCTAAAGTCCAATACTCTTGCTTTTGTATGGCTTGACTCTATAGTTGTGTTTATTGTGAACCACACTGTTTGGTAGTTGCTAGTTCCTAGATGGCTACCACTTTAAATCAAGATCCTTCCTCACGACCCGTTTGAAAGTACCAGGTCTAGATTGCTCCTCTGAGTGGGTTCCAGCACTAACTGTCTGAGGCTGCCCTTGTAGGGCATTAAGAATGACCCTGCTCTTGGATGTGCCTGCAGCAAAGGTGCTCCAGTTAACATCTGGCATATTCAGGTCCCCCATCACAATATCTCCCATTTTTCTGCCATTCTAAGGATACCTTCTATCATTTCCTTGTCCATTTCCTCCCTCTGAGATGGGGGTCTGTACATAACTCTCATGTGGATCTTCATGTGGATTGTGGTGCCAAGTCCTGTCTCCAGGGTGACCCCTAGTGACTCATCTACTTCCTGTTTACGCTTTAGTTCTGTTGCTTTAATCCCTTCTCTAACAAAGAGAGCTACTCCTCCTCCTCTTTTACCCTCCCTATCCCTCCTGTAGATTGTGTATCCTGGTACGTTGACATCCCAGTCATGGTTCTCTGTGTACCATGTTTCAGTGACTGCCACAATATCCAGGCATCCCTCTTCCATCAATGCCAGTAGTTCAGGGAGCTTGTAACACAGACCATGGGCATTGGTACTCATCACCCTCCATTTATTTATTTATTACATTTTGATGACCGGGTAGACCCACTGGGCCCCGAAGGTCCCTTTTTCAGGGGTGACCCAGAGCGACATTACATGGAGAGGTACAGGCAGTGACAAGGTAACAGTGTACATATAGGTTCAATAAATACAGTTTTTGACATACATGTAGAGCCAAAATGGGATTCTATCCTTAAAGGTATGGCACAACCCACGAATGTTGGTTAGCTGCCAACTGAAGATTAGTTCCCGTTCTTTTTGATGGCCCTACCCTTTCAAACAACATGAAGTCTTGCTATATTATAGACATTAGCAGTTTGATCCAGCTCTAAGAACTGCCCGATAAGAATGGTTAAGACCATTCCAAAATAAATTTTGGCACAGAAGCAGCTCTATCTGTGTCATTTCAAACTTGAACTGTCAGATTCTTTACTCCGCCTCAGTGAACAATCGCTCGGAGATTTCTCCTTCTGCTTGGTTCATTCTCGGTTTTAAAAAGTGTTTCTCGGTTGGATTTAACCGAGAATGAACTTATTTAACACATAAAAACGATCCGGTTCAAGCTCTATCTGTGGTAACGTAAGTAAGGAAGGTTTTGTCTGTGTGGAACTTGTAAGTTGATCGGTTCGGTTTTGAACCGATCAGTGGGTTAAAACTCATTTAAAACTAAAAGTTACTATTTTGAGTGCAGTTCCGGATGTATCGGTTCTAAAAAAGCAGGTTATTTATCGTTTTTCCAATACCGTGACACGGTTAGGAACCGATAAAGATGTCTTGCCTGGCACTGCCGCTAAAGGGCAGAGTTTTGGTTAGCTGACATTTATGTCTGAGAAACCCAAAAAAAAGCCGGCCCACTGGGTTTCAACACTGTGATGTTTGTGGGGAAGTCTTTGCCAGGCAGGCCCCACCCCATGTGTTTATTGTCTGGGGTTTGACCACCCAGTCAGACTGCCAGGTATGTGGAATTTCCTGCAGCCACCCTGAAAAAAGATTGGGCAGGCTCAGGGGCGAGAGTCAAAAAGTCCGCTGACCGGATGGCCAGCCCGGTTGGTGCCAACCGAACCAGAAGGAGGTGCCCACTGACCAGGGCCAACTTCCTCGGGCAAAGAAAAGCTGGTTCTGAGGAACCAATTCCAGTAAAGAAAACAAGAGAAAATCAACGGGTCTGAGTCAAAATTCCTTCTCCAACTGCTGCAGAGATAACAAAAGCCATACAAATTGTCCAGTCACTGTCTCAGGGCCTGTCGACCCACCACTGTTTGGTAAAAGGTTGGTTCGTCCGGTCCCAGTGGTTCAGGATTATGATATTGAGGAATTTTTATGAACCAGAGGAGGAGGAGGATTATGAACAGTATGAATGTGGCCTGGAAGGTCTGGGTGTTGCCCACTGAACGGACATCTCCCCAGACAGACCTTTAGAATCTCCCCTATGCTGTCTGAGTCCCCATCTCATTTTATGTTTTATAAAAAAAGTTGCTGAAACCCTCACAGCTTCCTTTAGAAGAGGCTGTGGATGAGCAAGAAGGAGCCTGATTTTGTAGAAAGCGATGGATATTCCAGAGTCCTAGGAGATTGTCTATTCCTTTACACATAAGTCTTTTAGGAAACAAACAATTAAAATTTTAAAAGCTCCTAATTCTGTGCACTCCTGTAGATAAAAAAGATGGACAGAGGTATACATTGTCAGGCTGAAATGCAAATTCCTTTCTCAATAGTGCAGTCATGTTGGGGTAGTTCAGGCTGCTGCCTGTGATAAATAATTTCTAGGGACATGGATATGTTGTTCATCCACACTCATTTGGCAGTATCCTTGCCGCTTTAAATCTTGCGGAAGGTCTTCAAGCTTGCTCCTCCACCCACCGGGTGGTATAACTCGCTCGCTTCCATGACCAGATCTTCCTTACCGCTGGAAGCTCAGGTCCCTCCTTAACGCTCTGCGCTTATGACTGTTCCTATTTCTCCGCTTATGGATTTAAAATAAAATTTTGCAAAAAGACTTCAGTCTTCTATCCTCGCGCCGGCTGCGATGGACAAATCGACTCCGGTTCGGAGATGCCCATGCGGGCAGAAAGATATCTGGACGGATCCTCACTCCGCGTGTGTATACTGCCTAGGCCTTGAAGAAGGCACGACCCGCAGGCTTGCGACCTACATGCTCATCTTTCTCGCCACGTCCTCACCAAGGCCTGCTGCCCAGTGCAACTGGGCGTCGAGAAGCGTCGCTCCTCCGGTGAAGTCCAAGGAGGCCCGCTGGCGGTATCCGCGGGCGGCGGCTCGGGCGGATCAGCTCGAGCGGATGGTCGCTCGAAGAGGAGGCGGCATCGGCCGTATCTCTCCTCACGGCCGGCGGCATTTATCCGCTCTCGGGTTCTTCCTACCACGGCTTCTTTAAGGAGCTTTGTCTGTCCCCTCTCCACTAAAGGAGAAGGGCCTGCGTCTCTGGGACGCCTTCTGAGGTCCAAAAGAGGGACGGGAGGTAGAACCCTCGTCGCGAGCTCTTGGGAGGCAGGGAAGAGTCCCTCTCCCGGGCCGTCGACTGTGTGGCTTGATCAAACCGCTCGGCTTGACCACTGGCCTCACGATTGTCCCACGTCAGGTCAGTTGACGAACTCCCACAGATGATGATTTTTCTCGACCCATTGAGCCGGATGTCGCCTTTAGCCCGAATTCCCCTCTCCCAGTTCCCGGGAGGATTGAGGATCGATGGGCTCGCCTGTGCCTCGGTTCCGGGCCCTAAGTGGACCTTCCGAGCCCGAAGATGCGGTTCCGGCCGACACCTCCCGCACCGGCCCGGAAGTCAGGATCTCGATGCAGGGTCTCCGGACCTCTTGGCAGTCCAGCCCGTTCCATCATAAGCGGTCTCGGTCTCGACACCCGCGGTAAGCGGCGTCGCCGCTCGTCGTCCTCACTCACCGGATGAGGAGGCTTGGTAAGTGCGTCGGCTGATGCGAGACCTTATGTTGCAACAGCTTCTCCTGGCCGGGGAATAAGCCGACTCCGGCGCCTTCCCAGCCGATGAAATCAACTGTCACGGGCAGCCGACACAACCCCTCGACTTGTCGAGGCCTATACAGGCGGTTGTTCGGCCAAAACCAGCTGCTCCGCGATTCGGTGCGACCTCGCCTCCACAGCCACAATTGGGAAGCCGACCGAAGGATTACCGATCCGGCTAAAGGGTTTACCCCATCGGCTGTCAGTTACCTCACTCCCGACCGACCTCGGCGGGTGAAGGGTGGCTCAGGCCAAGGCAACTCTTGAGGACTCTTCCGAGTCAAGAGATTCCTCCTTCTTCTCAAGCGACTGGACTTAGAGTCTTCAGGAGGAGTCAGTCAATGGACGATAGCCCGTCGTCGCCTGGGACTGCTTGGCTCATCTCGGGTCTACCGGATGGAAGCCGAACAGATTTCAAACGGGCCGGGCCTCCTCAGGAGATTCTGGACGAGATTCTCGACCAGGCCTTTCGGTGGCGGGCCATGTGGGTCAGCTCGGAACTTTGACGGCGCCTGCTTCCTGCCTCGCCTTGACCCAGGTTGGCTGGGGAAGTATCTTGATCCCCGGTTCCTGTCGGTTTTGGAACACCCCTCTGCTGAGGTTGGTTACAAGACAAGCGTTTTCGGCGCGCGCGGCAGCGCCAGGGATAGACAAACCTCTGACAAGAGTCAGAAAGTGGACTATGTCGGGCAAAAAGTCTACGCTGCGTCTCTCTCGGCCCTCGAGCGCCAGTTCGGCCGTCCTCATAGCACATTTTCTCATGCCTGTTGGGCTCTGGATGAGTCATCCCTCATCTTCGCCCGATCTGCAGACTCACGGTTAAGCAGGTGCCGGGACCAGGGCCAGAGCAGTGGCCAAACAGCTCAGACTGCTTTGGATACCAGGGACTCATGTGCCAGATAAATTGGCGGCCGCGATGGCTATGCGTCCCGGCGGAGCTTGGCTGAGGACTATCCACCTTTTGCCGGATACCCAGCACAAGTTGGCGGATGTTCCGCTTTTGGGGACTGACCTCTTCACCCCTGGGTGGAGGTCACCTGCAGAGGATCGAGAAGCCCAATGCCACCTTGGACTCGGTCTCTTCCGCTCAGAAGGACAAAGGCACAAACCACAGCCTAAGCCCTTAGTCCTTCTGTGCCCCAGAGCCCGACCAACAACGTCAGGGCCAGCAGGCTCGACCATGGCATCCCAAGCCCAAGCACGGCTTCCTCTAACAGGAGGCAGGAGAAAAAGGCCCAGGAGGTCCCTCGGCGGTCCCTCCTCCAAGCCACCCAGTGACGGGCTGAGGGGTGCTCCTTCCATCATCACCTTACCTAGGTCCCCGTGGAGAGACGCTACTTCCGTTCCGCCTGGTCGCTGTTACCACGGACAGGTGGGTCTTGAGGTGGTGGGAAGGAGACCTGCCTCGAATTCGGCAGGCACCACCCTTCAGGCCGTCGCCCTCGGGAACCCCAGATCCCAGCCTCACTGGCGGCCGTCGGAGACGACATGCATCCTCCTCCTCCAGAAGGAGGTGGTAAGAGGTGGTGGACCCTTCTTCAGACCCAGGGTTTGTGTCCAGACCCTTCCTGGTTCCAAAGCAGACGGGGGCTGGCGCCCCATTCTCAAACCACGACCCTAAACAAGTTCCTAAGGTCACCGAACCTTCAGGATGGTCACTCTGGCTCAGATAATACCATCCTTGGAAGCGCGTGTGGTTCTACTCTGTGGACTTGCAGGGCCGTTTTTCAACGTCCTATCCGTCCGTCTCACCAGAGATTCCTTCGCTTCGGCGGAGGATCCCTCTTCGATTCAAACCATGCCCTGACGTTGTCTCCAGCTCAGGGTCTTCACAAATGCATGGCAGTGGTAGCATTCCTGCGGCGCCCGAGGGGTCGGTGTACCCTTACCTGGACTGACTGGCTGATAGTAGCTCCTCAGGAGGAGGCGGAGTGGTCAGAATCTGGCCCTCAGGTCTGCTCTCAACTGGGCAGCCCCTTATCCAGCGAGGCCAAGTCCAGACTCGACAAAGCAGGTGATTCTATTCATCGGGCGCCGCTCGACTCTCTTGACCCAGGCAATGACTCGGCGGACAGGGCGAGGTTCTTTCCTCCTTTGCCCGATCACTTTCTGGTTGGGCAGTGCCCTGCCGGGACTTCCTGCGCCTCACAGGTCTCGCGGCAGCCTGCACCAGCGTGGTCCGTTGGGCCGCTGGAACATCCGTCCCCTTCAGTGGGGACTGGCCAGCCAGTGGTCCTGGCAGCTGCGATCCTTGGACCAGCTTGTGTCGGTGACACAGGGGATGTGGAGCTCTCTCCAGTGGTGGACCGTTCAGTTCATTTGCGGAGGGCATCGATTCGTCCGCCCGAGCCGGCGGTCTCGCTCTATCGACCCGATGCCTCTCTGATGGGTTGGGTGCCCATCCTGAGGGGAACTTACGAACTCCCTTAACTCTGGTCCCAGAGGTCCCGATGCCACATCAAGCCTGCTGGAGCTCCGGCGGTCCTTCTAGCTCTCCGCCTTTGCTCCGTTCCTCCGGGGTCAGTGGTCCGAGTCAGGCGGACAATACCACGACCATGTACACTATCTGAACCGCCAGGGGCGGGGCCAGCGCTCCATGCTTCTATGCAAGGAAGCTCTCGCGCATTTGGTCACTAAATGCGCAGCCTGGGCGGATCTCCTAGCCATTCACCCTGGCGATGCCTGGGCGGATAGGGCTGCATCCACCAGTGGTCTCTCCTGCAGAGGAGTACAGCTGTTCTCCTTTGGGCACCTCAGGTGGACCTGTCACCTCCATGGAGAGCAGCGGCTAGTCTGTTCCATGCCACGCCCCTCAGCAGGGGCTCGCTGCAGGAGATGCCTTCTGCGAGGCAATGGACCCGGGCATCTTTCGCCTTTCCCCATTTCCTTGATCACAAGGTGCTTCTCAAGGCGAGGAGGGACAAGGCGCAGGTGATTCTGATAGCCCCAGACTGGCCTCGCCAGTTCTGGTACCAGATCTCCTCGGTCTCAGCTCAGGACTCAGCAGCTTTCCAGCTAGCCCGGACCTGCTCTCAGTCAATCAGGGAAGGTGTTCCATCCGGACCTTCAATCCCTGCACCGACCTGGTTCCTGGCGACTGAGTTCCAGGCCTTGGGTCTATAACGGCGAGGTCTCAATGTAGTTGGCGTCCCGTAAGTCGACCAGAAAATGCTATGCCTTCAAATGGAAAAGGTTTTCCATTTGGTGTCAGACAGAGGCTTGGACCCTTCCTCCTGTTCATGGCAAGCATCTTGGACTGTTATGGTCCCTTTCTAGTCAAGGGCTTGGGTCGGCGACCCTAAGATGCACCTGGCAACCATCTCTGCTTGCAGGGCGGGCACGAGAGCAGTGGAGTAGCGCGGGAGAGAGGTGGTCTGGCGGCTTTTCAGGCCCTTGATCACATTTCCCCTCCAGTGCGGGGAACCCCACACCTCGTGGGATCTACTGCTAATTGCTGGCAAGCTCATGGGGCAAGCCATTGAACCTATGCACAGTAGTACTCTCTCTCACCTGTCGTGGAGGACACGCCTTCTTGGTGGCTATCCGTCAGCCAGAAGATGGGAGAGCTCCAGGCGCTCACTGAGTCTCCTTACCTGGTCTTCCACAGGGACAAGGTTGTCCTCTTCACCGAAATTCCTTCCGAAGGTGGTGGCCGGAGTTCCCTAACCAGGTGTTGACTCTGCGGTGTTCTGCAATCACCTCGGAGGCCGAATATAGGCTCCCGCTCTGGACCCTAGAGGCGCTCGGCCCGACTATAAGGGCTGTACCTGGTAAGCCGAGAGGTTAGCCAGCTGTTTGTCACCTCGCTGAAGCATCTGGCAGACCTGCAGCCAGGCGGACGATAAGCAGGTGGGTAACCTCCTGCATAGATCTCTGCTATAAGTTGGCGGGCATGGACTCCAGAGGATAAAACCATTCTACCACATACTGCTGCTATGATGGCTGCTTCCAGGGGCGATCCCTATCAGAAATCTGCAGAACTGCTGCAAGTCAGCAAACACCTTCATTACCCACTACCACATCGACCATGAGTCACGCGGGATGCTGGTTTGAGGCCTCGGTTCTCCAGTCTCTCTTTCTCAAGTAGTATATGAGGGTGTGCGTCTTGCCTCCCTCCTCCCGGAGAACTGCTGAGAGTCTGCCAATGGTGTGGATGAACAACATATCCATGTCCTAAAATACAGGTTTACTCACCTGTAACAGGAGTTCTAGAGATGGTGCTCTTGTTCATCCTGACCTCCAAACCCGGCGCTGTACAAACTTCAATGAGCCAGATCTTCCTTGTCAATCTTCTGCATTCATTACTTCTAGGTGTAAGCGGGCTTTTAAATCACGGAAACTTTTTTTTTTTAAAAGTTGCCTATGGCCCGCCACGAGAAGGCGGCGTCATACGTCATGCGCGACGTGGCGTGTCCGACTCCTCCTCAACTCAGTTCTGTTTCTCCCGCCCGTCGAGCAGCACCTGTTTTCGGGCGTCCATTTCTCCCATCGTCAGCGACTCCTCTTTTCCACACACTGCGCCCCGTCGGTAGACCGTTCTTTTTCTTTTAAAGCGGCGCCCGGTGTGTTTCCTATTTTCTTGTTGATTTGTTATGTCGGGTCCGGAGCTAACGTGTTCGGCGGGCAGCGCCCCTGTCGCGTCGGTATTACTGTGGCAGCATTTCTCCGTCTCGGACCGGCATGACGTTCATCTTGGTGCCTGGGACCGCCATGACATGGATTAGATGCGGCCTGTTTCTCCGCCGGACCGCCGTGTCCTCGAAACCGGCGCATTCAAGCTCGGCAAAGCCAGCCGACCTTGAGAGACGGCGTCGCTCAAGGATTCTCAGGTAGGTCTAGGCGCCTTCCCGGGTCCCCTCCGGGCCTGCTCTGGTCTGAGGAGGAGGGTCTCCTCGTCTTTTCTTGCCGAGGCCCTTCTGCCGGTGTCGAGGCGTCGTAGTCCCTTCAGGGCAGGCGCCCGACACCGCCTCGGCAGTCACCTCTTGGTGCAGGCTCCCCCGATGGCGGGCCCTGCGTCTTTTGAGCCCTAGCTCGGGTGGACCCTCGGCCGCCGCTAACGGCCGTTTGGATCCTGGCACCGTTGGCGGTGCGGTGATCAAGCAGCGCCTGCAACGCCGTTTTGGTCGGCGCCCGTTCGCGGTAATCAAGCGGCGCGTCGGTCGCTGCCGCTTTGAATCCAGCCGTTCGCGGCGCCCGGCCAATGAACAGCGCCCGTTGGTGCCTTTTGGGCCTTGGCGCCCGTTAGCGGCGTCCGATGGACTGACGGCGCGCCGTCGCGATGCCGCCCTGCGCCTTCAGCGACGCCCGGCGCCCGTCAGGCCTGGTCGCTTACTCCAGGCGGTGCGGCCTCGCCGGCGCCGTTGAAAGTGTGGAGCTAGCCTGGCTGCTACCCGGCGTGAGGCGGGCGGGCGCCTCCCCGCATGACCGAAGGGGCGTTCGCGGCCCGGCCTTCCGAGGACCCCTGGGGTGGCCAGCATTGAGGTCCTGCTGGTCTCGTCACTCTCGGGGCGATGATTCAAACGATGGACCCATCCTAGCACCCCCACTCTTGAGTGGGTCTGGTGGGCCTAGAGGGCCACCAGGCAGCGCGGGCCCTCCCTCTGTCCCCCTTCGTCGCCTCCTGAGGGTTTCCCGGCTGGGGGTGGCGGGAGCCTAAGGGGAGACAGGCGGCAGGGTGACGCGGGGAGGCTCCTCTCTGAGGCCCGGTGACAACTACCTTGGAGTGCTGTCCTCTCTCTAGGGATGAGGCAGCACTGGTGAGGAGGCCCTCTCTGAGTCCGAGGGTCGAGGGGCAGGGTCTGCTGCTCGGTGTTCCTTAGCCACCTCGAGGGGGTGTGTGAGGCAGTGCAGGCCTCGCCCTCCTCAGGGTTCTAGAGGTGTCCTTGACGGCGTTTGTGCGGACTGCCCTTCTGGATCCATGCAGTCAGGCGTCGTCACAGGAGGTTCTCCCCAGGGCTCTTCAGGCTCGCTTCCCTATACCACCCGGTGGGTGGGAGAGTGCTTGAAGACCTTCCGCAAGATTTAAAGCTGCAAGATACTGCCAATGAGTGGATGAACAACATATACCATTCCTAGAACTCCTGTTACAGGTGAGTAATTTGTATATTCCTTGGCTTCACCTCCTGACAAGGATTCCAGGAAGATTGATGCTATGGTAAAAAACAGTATATGTAGCAGCTTCTTTGGGACTCAGGCAAGCAAATTATATGGCTTATGTAGCTAGGTATCAGAAATCTAGATGGGATACTGTTATGCAATTGCCAAGCAGGCCCATGGCCAGCTGGCTAGTGAACTAGAACAGGTGGCTGCTGATGGCATTGAAGCCTCTAAGGTTCAGTTTCATGCTGGTGTGGATGTTAATGATGTTTCCTCTAGGGTCATGGCCACATCTGTAGCTTTTCGAGGGTTGGCCTGACCTCAGGTGTACTAGTTTGTCACAGGATACCCAGACTAAGGCTATGGATTTTCCTTGTTGGGAAATTCTCTGTTTGGAGAGCAGACAGAGAATTACATGAAGAAGATGGATGAATATAGGACTACTTACAAGAGTGCCCAGGCTAAGGAGCAGCAAGCCACTCCTCAAAGGCATTGTCTCAGGGGTAGGGTAGGCCTTCTGGTGCCTTTCTACCAGACTCAGGCCTCCTCTGCCTATGCTCAGAGGGGCTTCTTCGAGCAGGCAGACGAGGTGGGCAGACCTGCCCCACCCCCAGCCTAAAGCTCCTATAACAGGCACCCTGATGGGGTGCCTAGGGCCACCCTCCTGTACCAGTGGGGGCAGGCTGGCTTACTTCAGTCAGAATTGGGTCTTTAACCTCAGACAAGTGGGTTCTGAAGTAGGGTCAGGGTCTGGTTCTCAGCTCAAAAGTTTCCTGTTGAGAAGCAGACTTTTTCTACCTGCAAGTGCTTCAGAGACCTCGCCTGGAAACAGAGGTCTCATCCCTGTTAGCTCTCAGAGCAGTAGAAGTGTTCCTCCTGCATCAGGGCAGGGTTCTGTATTCCAGATACTTACCCCAAAAAGACTGGAGAATGGTGGCCCATTTTAGATCTCAGATATCTGAACAGATCATTTGAAACCAAAGTTCAAAATGGTAACTCTGGCAATGATTTTACCTTTCCCAAGGCCAGGGACTGGCCTAGCCTCCTGGACCTCAAGGATGCCTGTATTCCATGTCCTAATCAGAAGATCCCATCAAAAGTACCTCAGATTCGAACTGCCCTCAGGTCATTACTCAGTTCAGAGCACTGCCCTTCAGCCTAGCTCTCTGCTCCAAGGGTATTCACAAAGTGTCTAGCAGTGGCAGTGGCCCACTTAAGGAGGCAGAGGATTGCTGTTTTTCCTATCTAGACGACTGGCTCATTGTAGGCCAGTCCCCAGAACAGGTAAAATCTCACCTGCAGGTCACCCAGCAGCTTCTCACCTCCCTGGGTTTTATGCTAAACTCACTAAAGTCGGTTCTTGGAACCAATCCAGGTACTCACCTTTATAGGGCAGAATTGACAAAAGCTAGCCAGAGCCTTTCTTCCCCAGAAAGGGTAAGGAATTTAGTGGCTCTGGCCTCTTCCTTCACTCTGCAGGTCTCTCAACCAGCAAGACACTTTCTGTAGCTCCTGGGGCACATGGCTGCATCCACAGCTGTTGTGCAGGGAGCCAGATTTCAGATGAGAGATATTCAGTTTCACTTGAGAACCTTTTGTCTCAGAGAAGAGACCCTTCCAAGTTGGTCCTAGTGACTCAACCTTGATCCTAGCTCCAGTGGTGGCAGGATCAGAGTAACTTAAGAGCGGGGTCCCCTTCATTTCCCTTCTCACGACTTCGACTCTCACTACAGATGCTTCCTTCTGGGTTGGGAGCCCACATGGGCGACCTTTCCACTAGGGAGTTTGGTCCCCCAGGAATCTCTCTGCTCCACATCAATTTGCTGAACTCAGAGCTGTCTTTTTAGCTCTTCGCTTTTTCTGCATCTGTCCACCATAAGGTGATACAAGTCAGAACAGACAACACCACAACAATGTGGTACATCAACAAACAGGGGGCACTCGGCTCTTCGGCCTTTGTGCACCGAGGCAATGAAGTTGTGGTCTCTGGCCTATTCCTGAACACTTCCCTCATAGCAGTTCATCTTCCAGGAAGGACAATGTCCTAGCGGATGCCCTCAGCAGGATTTCCCAGGCCATCACGAATGGTCCTGGATCCTCAGGTGCTGGGATAGTTGTTGCCAGGTGGGGCATCCCTCAGATAGATCTTTTGCAGCCCCAGACAATCACAAACTTCCTCTGTTCTGTTGCAGGCCTCCAGTGCTGGGCTCAGTTCCCTGGATGCCCTTCTTTCTGGATTGGGAGGGAAGTTCCTCCTGCTTCCCCCTTTCCTCTCCTATTCAAGTACTAGTCAAAATCAGATCTCAGCCTTGCAGGGTGATTCTGATTGTCCCGGTTTGGGCCAGGCAGCCCTGATACTCCACTCCTTCTGTCTCTGACAGTCCATCTTCCCTGTGCCTCCCCAGGAATCACAATCTGTTGACTTGTGCCCAGGAAGGGTTTGCATCCGGACCTCAATCCCTCAACCTCAAGGCCTGGCTCTTGAGGAGTTAGAGTTTGCTGATTTATACCTCTCTGGGTGTTCTTGAGATCCTAAAGGCTTCCAGAAAGCCTCCACTAGGCTACTTTATAGTTCTAAATGGAAAGGTTTTCCATTTGGTGCTGGGAAAAATATTTCCCAGAATCTGCTGAATTGCCCATTTGTTAGATTACATGGTACATCTTAATTCTGGGTCTCAGACCAGCTACCCTGAGAGTTCATTTGGCAGCTGTGTCTGCTTTTTGTGTCAGCAGGAAAGTCATCCCTCTTTCTCTCATCCTGTGTTTTCCAAGTTTTTAAGGATTACTCCATACTAATCCTCCTTTTGGGAACCGCCCCTGCTTGGGACCTTAATGTTTGCATTGCCCAGTTAATGTAACCTCTTTGAACCTCTGTCTTCTGCAGAGCTTAAGTACCTAACTTGGAAAACTGTTTAGTGGCTATCACTTCTGCCAGACGATAAGTGAATTGCAAGCCTTGTCAGTGGAGACTGACTTTATTTCTTCCACAGGGATAAGGTAGTCCTTAGGACTAATAGGAAGTTTTGCCTAAGGTGGTTTCAGATTTCCATCTTAATCAATCTATCTCCTTCCAGTATTTTCACTGATCACCCTCTTCGGTGAGAGGAGGTTGCACAGCCTGGATGTTAAGAGAGCTCTAGTTATTATATAGAGCGACCAAAGGTCACAGGTTCGAATCCCTCCAACTTTTCCTTACCTATGGTGAAGTTGGGAAAGGCAAACCTGCCACTAAGAGATCAATAGCCAGGTGAATTGTCTCTGTATCCAATTTGTTATCAGAAAGGCAGAGCCCCCGGTTTGAGGGCTCATTCTACCAGGGTACAGCTATGCCTCAGCTGCTGCCAGAGATATCCTTTATTAGAGATTTGCCAGGCTGCTACTTGAAAATGAGACACTTTACCAAGCATTACTCCCTGGATGTCCAGGCCAGGAGAGATGCTCGTTTGCACAGCTGTTCTCAGAGCCTATTCCCTAGTAGGTTCTGCCCTCCATGGAGGTGCTGCTGTGTATTCTGTTAATGTCTGTAATATAGCAAGACTTCATGTTGTTTGATGAAAAAATACTCACCTTAGTAATGTTGTTTCTTCTAATGGAGTCTTGCTATATTATAGACTCTCCCAACCTGCCCCTCTCAGAACCTCTACTTGGTGGGGTGCGGCAACTTAGTGTGGGCACTACTATGTCCTGTTAGCATTTTGTCCCCTTTGGGACTTTGGGGTGTGTATGTACGCTGCTGTGTGTGTTTTATTATACTTATGTTCCATTTTCATATTATTAGAATGGTGTTAGTATTTCTGGTCCCCTGACTTGAGTCTTGGGTGTTGGGACCATCAATGGTTGTTATTATTTAGGTAGCCATTTGGCTAGTGTATGTTACAGCTTCCACACAGACCTTAGTGAGTTTGGCTCGTAAAGATCTGACAGTTCAAGTTTGAAATGACACAGATAGAGCTGCTCTCGTGCCAAAATTCTATTTTGGAATGGTCTTAACCATTTCACTCGGGCAGTTCTAGAGCTGGATCAAACTGCTAATGTCTATAATATAGCAAGACTCCATTAGAAGAAACAACATTACTAAGGTGAGTAATTTTTTCTTTAGCCCCATTCCTGTCCTTACTGCCTTTGCCTTTTTTTGCATTTACCCCTGTCCTGTTCCCTAATGACTTCTCTACTTTGGTATTTACTTCGCTAATTACTGTGTTTTATGAGGGGAGGCTGATATTTCCCTGCTCCTTTTCAATGCCTCCCCCTTGGCTAGTTTAAATGCTTACCAATGAAGTATTTAAACCTATCACCTAGGATCCTGGTCCCTCCCTCAGACAGATGCAGACCGTCGCACCAGTATAGGCCTGTATCCATCCAGGTTGCTCCCCAGTCCCCAGTGAAGCCAAAACCTTGAACTCCGCACCAGTTTTTCAACCATTCATTGAATCCCATGATGTGGAGTACCCTAACATCATCCTTGCCATAGACAGGCAGCACCTCCGAGAAGGTTACCATATGTGCTACTTGTCTAAGGCCCCTCCCCAACTCTACAAGCTTCTCTTGCACTGCTGTGATCCCATTCCCAACTAGGTCATTTGTCCCTAGGTGAACAATGACATCCAGCTCCCTCCCTCATGCAGCTGCTCCCGCGATCCTGAGGATTTGCTTCCTGTCCCTCCGAGCCGCTCCACCAGGCAGGCACCTTACCTCCCTCTCCTCTTCCTCCCTGACTTCTACCCCCCTAATGATTGAGTCCCTCACCAGGAGTTGTTTTTTTCCCCTGTGGGGTCTCATGCCACCCTCCTGTGGAATGTTCCCAGCATCCTCCTTGGTCTCCACTGCAGATGCCTCCATAGAGGAACCACTCTCCACCAGAACAGCATCTGAATTGTGGAGAGGTACAACTAGAGGGATGCACCTTTGTTCCACCACCCTCTCCTTCCCTGAGCCCACCCTGGTCCAACCGCTCCTCTTTCTTGGCAACCTCTGAGGTAGCGGCAGTGGCCCTGGTGGTCCCTGGGTAGGGGAAGAGGTTTCACAAATCCTAGCCAGGTCAGCCTGGAGACGGGCAACCTCCTCCCTCAGACCAGAGAGGTGCCTGCAACTAAGGCAGTATCGCAGCCTCCAGAATGTCTCCTGGAATATTGCCGCCCCACAGCCATTGTACTGCACCACTCCCATTATGACTTGTTTTGTGTTCCCTCTCCTGTTGCTTTGTATGCTTACTCTATCTTCCCTCTGTGTATTTTTCCACCTACTTTCCTACTACCTATGTGCCCTTACAACTCTCGCCCTTCCTGTTCTGGGACAGGAACTTCCTGTAGTCTTCAGTAGTCTTCTTTTTCCTTGCTCGGACTCAGACCTCCAGCAGCTAGGGTGGAGAAAGAGCTATTTTTTTTCCCTTCAAGGGTGATGAAACTAATATGTCTCAGTGGTCCTTCCTTCCTACTTCCAAACAGGAAGATCTTCCCTTGTCAATCTTTCCATTTCATTACTAGTTGTGTTGCCTAGAAGCCACACATCTACAGGAGATTTAAAATGTTTTTGAGTCGGTCCCAACGGCGCCCCTCGAGAGCGATGCACCGCGCCATCACTAGGGCAGCCGTTAGGTGCCGCAGACCTCCTCCATCTCAGTTCTGTTTCTCTCGCCATCAAGACTGCACCTGCTACCGTGTGTGTGAGATTTCTTGAACTCGGGCCAGAGGCCTTCCTGCGAATCCTTCTCCAGTTCCTCCCGATGCCGTTGAACCGTTTTCAGTCCGGTAAGATTGTTCCCTATTTCTACCATGCCGGGAGCCTTTTTCGGTGTTTTTCAGTTGTTTTCAGCATCATTTCAGGTTCAGGAGCCAAACGTAGATCGAAAGTGGGCCATGCCCGCATATGTCAGTGCTCCTGTGGGCGGCATTTTTCCCTAACCGACTAGCATGATGTTTGCCTTCATTGCCTGGGACCCAACCATAATATGGATTCGTGCGATGCCTGTTTCTTGATGGACCATTGCATCCTTGAAGTCCGCACATTTAAGATCGGCAAGGCCCTACCAACTTCCGGGGGATGACATCGCTCTCAGGTTTCCCAGGTAAGATCTCTAGACCCTTCCTCCAGGTCCCCTCCCAGACCTATACGATCTGAAGAGGAGGGGCCTTCATTTTCTGGTCTTGCCGTGGAGGAGGCTTTTTTGTGGTGTCAGAGATCGCCGTGGCCTCCCTGGGCTGCGTGAGAGACACCGCCCGGGCAGTCACCTTTTCTGAGGTAGGCTCTCATTGTCGTGGCCCAGGACTTCTGGGCCTGGCATCGTGGGAGCCTAATGCTGACTACCAGTGCTACCCGGATCCCGGCGCTGTTCACAGTGCTGGTGATTGGGCGGTGCTGTGTCTGACTGTCGGCTCCCCACAGCACCATGGGCCCAGTCAACTACTCTAGTGGTGCCTTGTTGGGTCCTGCGCCGAGGGTGGTACCGCGGGTCTGGCTGGTGCCGCTGGGGTGTTAGCCAGTTCGGGTGTCCTCAGGTGCTGACTGTCTGGCTCACAGGTGGCACCGCATCATTCACAGTGTCGCTTTCTGTAGGCTCCTGGGTGGCCTGCATTGAGGTCCAGCTGGTCTATTCTTCCTCGGGGGAGGATGACTCAGACGTGGACCCGTCCTGGCACCACAACTCTTCGGAGTCGGGGTCTCCGGTAAGACAAGGTGCTAGGAAGCCCAGCGTGCCCATTCTTCAGTCTCCTCTGCTGTCCTCTCCTGAGGATTCTCAGGCTAGGGGTGGCCTGGGTTCCCTAGAGGAGATGGTGGAGATGGGGAAGAGGCTAATCCTTCTGTGGGTTGTCATGCCACTCCTGTGCTGTGGCACTGCTTAGGTGGGCTGTCACTGAGGTTGAGGAGGAGGGCATTCTTGGAGTCTAAGGAGTTGAGAGATCGAGGAAAGGTACGTCGGTCTTCACCTGCCACCCCTCGGGGTGCAGGTAGGAGCCATAGCACTGGACTCCATCTTTCCCTCTCAGGCCCCAGGGACCCCTCTGGTGGCCTTGCTGTGGGATGCCCTTCTGGACCCATACAACCTCAGGTTCGTCACAGGGGAGGATTCCCTACTAGGCTCTTCCAGGATTCGCATCCCCTGGATTCCATTCTACGACCTGGTTTGCTGTCCGGGACCCCTGCCAGCTTGGGCTCCATTTTCTGGATTTCAGAGCCTCAGCAGAGGACAGTTGCCTCTTTGTAGGTGCCCCTCTCCCATTCCTCTGCAGCCACCCTGCTGTCTTCCAGGCCATGTCAGTCCTATGGGCCTGTTATCCTGGGAGACATTCAGAGGCACTGCAGTGGCCTTCCCCTCATACATTAGATGTATGCATGAGCGGGAGGTTCGCCTATCGCCACCACCGCAGGAGTCCTGTGGACATTTGAGCTCCCCTTCATCCTCGTCTCTCTCCTCTGAGGGAGAGGAACCCCTGCTTATCTCTCCTCCGATGTTGATTTCACTGAATATCAGAGATTTCTTTCGAGGATGGTGAGAGATCTTCATATCTCCTTTATTAGGCGAGACAATACCACACGGGAGACATGTGAATTCCTCAGTGAATTCAGTGTCCAGCATTTGGTGGTACCGTCCTGGCCTATTCCCTTCCAGGAGGCATCTGTCCATTCCTGGCAGTCACCAGACGTCTCTATTCCAGCCCTGGCAGACTGCAGAAGAAGGTACTGTGCCCCAATTGAGTCTCTTAGTTCTCTCCCCAATCCACCTTCGGGTCTGGCATTCCTAGAAACTCCCTCTGGGTGCCGCCTGGCGCGCGACTGTCCACCAGATCCAGATTCTCTACAGTTTGACAGGTGGGGGAGAAGGGTGTTCTCTTCTTCTCATGCGATGCTTTGCATTGCTTCACATCAGGCGCACCATGCTGCCTACAACAGGCACTTATGGTCGCTGCTATCCCAGCTTCTAGCATCAATGCCTGATACGGAGCAATCTAGACAGGCCATTGCCCTCTCTGCTATAGGCCTGGAGCTGGCAAGACTCCAAGCAAGGGCATCTTATGACGCCAGTAAGATAACTTCCAGACTTTAAGGGACAGTGATCTGTATTAGATGGACAGCATGGCTTCGTCTGTCAAGATTGTCACCCCTGGCCTGGCATAGGGTGATTTGCTCTGCTTTCCAGTGGACCCATCTTTTTTCCACCAGGACTAGGAGGCTTCTGCAGGGGCTTCCTCCATCTCCCCGTCTCCGGGAGACACCTCCTAGCTCACCTCAACCATAGGCTTCTCGTCTTATTAGTCTAGGGTCTCTCCCTCCTGTTTCACACTAACAGGAGGCTGAGGGTCTTGTTCCTCAGGGTTTTCTTTCGTCCTTTTCTCCGGGGCCTGGTAGTCACCCAAGCAGTAATGAATGGTGAAGACTGACATGGGAAGATATGAAAATTATGTACCTACCATAATTCTTCATTTTCTCTTGTATCTGGGTGTGCGCTAGTCCTTTTGCTTTGTTTGTTATTTGTTACCATCTAGCAGCACCCCTTATAAGAAATGTGAATTCCAGTGTGTAGTAATTTAAAGGTTTGAGCAGCTATTTTTTGTTTTTATGGTTTTACTTGAATTTGGGGAGTTTATGGTGCCCTCTATAGCATGCTCCCTTTAAAATGTCTGTGTTATATCCCTTCTGGGAGCACAGTAGCCATTTAGGCATTTGAAAGTTAAATCACCTGTGTAAAATTCTGCTGGGAGCACAGTATAAAAGCAGTTAGTAGTAGCCATTGAGGCACTGTAAAGTTAGGGACTAAATCGAAGGGTCCCACCTTGATGTTTGGTGATTTAGGTTACTCAAATTGGAATTCCAATCTGAAACTAAGAGGACCCTCTCCTCACATGGAGCTTGAAAGTAAATATAGCCAGTTTTGGCATTTGAAAGTTTAAATGTTATGTTGGGGGGGGAGGGTGTGCGCTAGTCCTTTTGCTTTGTTTGTTGTTTGTTACCGCCTAGCAGCACCCTTATAAGAAATGTGAATTTGGTGTGTAGTAATTTAAAGGTTTGAGCAGCTATTTTTGTTTTTATGGTTTTACTATTCATTATTGATGTTCTATCCACCTTCCCCTCGAGGGCCTCCTTCTCCGGGCGCTCTCCCTGCTCGCTCCTCCCCTCTTTATTTACAAAAAGGCATAAAAATCTTAGTTTTTTCCATTCCTTGAATGGATCCTATTCCTAAAGGATTCGAGGAATGAGTAGCTCTATTCTATCCTGAGGGAACTCTCTGATTTTCCCCTGGGGGTGACCTTTTGGCTCTTTTAGCCACGCTATTCAACTTACAGTTAAGAAGACTATCCCTTAAATGGCTCAGTCTTTTTGCTAGGTCCCCTCTGGCAGGTCTCGATCACCTTGTGTCAGTTTCCGCTAAATTAGGCTGTCCTGACACAATATCACCCTGAGCTGGTGATCTTTCCTTGCCTTCTGGGAGTCCAATTGAGTTCCACCCTTTTTCTATTTAAGGGGTGTCTTTTGTAGGGCCTTAAACCCTTACCCCCCCACTCACATCTGTGTTAGCACTTAGCAAAGTGCTAGTGGGCTTCCTCTCCTGCTCTATTTGGGCACTCCTTTTTCGGAACAGATTCTGCCTTGGCAGCCTGTGAGCTCTCAACTAGGATTTAAAGGGCTGGGGATGGTGGGAGCTGTAGAGAGTCTGCCTTGTGTCCTTCTGGACAAGTGATTCAGTTAAACTTTCCTCATTTTATAAAACTTACTCCTTGCTCCCTTGTTTTTGGTTCTGAGCTTATCAGCTTTAAACCAATCTCCCAGTTGGCAGAGCTCTCCCTCCCGTCATCCTCTTTTCTCTTTTCCCTCTTTCTTCTTTTTGTCTCTCTTCTTCCTCTGTCCCTCCTTTGGAGCTGCTCCAGGGTGAGGCCCTTCAATCCCTTAGGGTAGGCATCTTCTTCTCCTCTGTCCCCTATCGGTTTATTTCTTTTTCAGTTTATATCATTTCCTTTTCTTGTCCCTCAGCTGTCTTGCCTCCCTCATTTTTTCTTGCCCTTTGTTTTCACTTCTCCGGTTACCAGAACTGAGATGGAGGAGGAGGAGTCTGTGGCACCTAACGGCCGCCCCTTGCACATGACGGAGCGCGTCACTCTCGGGGGTGGCGCCGTTGGAGCACACTCCAAAAAAAAAAAATACAAATCTCCCATAGCTGGTGCATGCCTCCGGCACAACCCAAGCAGTAATGAATGGTGAAGATACAAGAGAAGATTAAGAATTACGGTAGGTTCGTAATTTTCATTTCCTGTTGTCAGTCAAATCCAGTGGCTATAAAAGTATTACTGACTTAGGGTGGAGGGGTAGGATGGAGGGCAATTAGTAAGAAAAGTTGTAGCTTTTTTAGTCAGCTGCTACTTGCTCTGAAAGCAAGATTCCTTTCTGCCAGAAACTAGCAGCAGCACCCCCTGGGGGCACAGAAAGAGGAAGAGAAGCAGGAAAGGGGTGGAGAGGAGGCCTTAGGGGAAAGCAGGAGAGGCAAAAACAAAGGAATGTTCAGTAGGAAGAGGAAAAGGGATGCCCTTTGAGAAGGAACTAAGAGAGAAATAAATATGGGGGAAGGCAAGAGGGTGAACACACGCTTGAAAGGGCCCAAGTTCTGACGCGGAGTGGAAAAGGGAGGAAAGTAAGATTGTTTAACCAGGAGTAGCACACTAAGCCGAAGCTTGTTTCCAGATGTGACCTGGGAGCACAAAGAAGTTAAGTAATTTGCTCAGGATTACAGAGTATGCACCTAGGCGGCTGTGGGATTCAAACCCAGGTCTCCAAATCTACAGCTCAGAGCCTCAGCACTCAGGGAGGGAGGGAAGGAAGGCAGTAAGCACAGAATTAGAGGAGCCGGTTAAAGTGGTGAGGGAGGGGGTTACCCACTCATCGAGGAAATCAGTCAGAACACAGGCAGGAGAAGGGTGTAGGGAGAGGATGGTGCTTGAGGAAGGAGAAGCAGGGGTGGGTGGAACAGGAGAGTACACCAGCGGGGGATAAGGCAGAGAGAGTAGCGCGGGGATCAGAACTCTGGGAGATGCAAAAAGGCATGCCAGGGGCTAGGAGAAGGATAGAAAACCAAAAGAACAAACAGAAGGAAAGGGGGGCAGAGTTCTACTCATTGGGGACTCAATAATAAAGGGAATCAGATGGGCGGGCAGGGGAGACAGGAGCAATGCAGTATGGGTTGAGTGCTTTCCAGGTGTAACAGCACTAGAGGTAATCCATTATATACCCTCATGGGGCAAACAGCAGGATGGGAAAACACACCTGGTGTTCCACCTGGGCACCAATGATCTGAAGGGGAACAGCCTGATGGAAGTGCAGGCAAGATTCAGGGAGCTTGCTAGGTTTTGTAGCAGTCTGGGGTTCCAATCCATGGCTTTTTCAGAGGTGTTGCCCATGTCAAAAGCGAGTACTGCAGGGAAGAAGAGGATTAAGGAGTGTAATCAGTGGCTAGAGAGTTGGTGCAGACAGATGGGATATGGGTTAGTGGGGGACTGGGGATCAACGTGGGAGGATGAGAGCCTATTTACCCTGGACAGACTGCACCTGAACAGGGAGGGAGTGGCAGTACTGAAAAGTAAATTAGAGAGTTCATAGAAAACTTATTAAAACTAAATCAGGTGAGGAAAAATCCACACCAAAGGACAGGAGAGATGGGGACTACCAGCCTCCCTCCAGGACTGATAGAATGTTAACGACAAGCGTGTCAAAGGGAAGGTGGGGAAGTTGGTGGAAGGGATTAGCAGCTAACGCCAGGAGCTTGGGGAACAAAATGGTGGACTTGGAGGCCATCATGGGAGACAAAGGACAAAGGACTGCAGGGTTTTAAATAATTGATTAGCAGTTTTTTTCCTTGAGACAATGCCAGCTGTACAGAAAGCATTTATATAGGTTTTCTAGAAGTGTTATGTTTTTTAAACACAGTGAGGCAAGTGCTATGCATTTTCACAATGTTTTAGCACTTTTATGAGCAAAACGCTAATCAATTTTTGGAGTTAAATAAAACCCTGGACTGGACATAGTAGCGATAAGCGAGACTTGGTGGATGGAGCATCTTACCTGGGAGACAGCTATCCCAGGCTACAGACTCTTTAGAAGGGACAGGGTGGGTAGGAAGCGGGAGGGGGTCGCTTTATACATCAAGGATGACATGAGGGTAACCAAGGGGCAGGAGGAAGACGGGAAGACAGATCATGCCTGGAAACTATCCAAGATTATCCCCATACACAAAGGGGAGAAAACCGACATAGGGAACTACGCTCAATTGCTTTATTCCCTCAGCTTTCAAAGATATTTGAAAAACTGGTAGCTACTCAGTTGAAGGATCACTTAGAGACTCAAGGGAAAAGTAATGCTGTGCAGTCCAGTTTTAGAAAATTCTATAGCACTACAATGGCATTGGTCAAAGTGGTGGGAGATGTGCAGGCTGCCCTGGACAGGAGGACGTGGGTGCAGTATTTGTTGACCTGTCCAGGGCATTTGATTCCTTGGACCACCGTGTCCTCCTGTCCAGGACAGCCTCACTGGGTATTACAGGAGGGGCACTGAAATGGTTAACCTCATACCTGATTAGTAGAACACAGGTGATCTCTATGGGAACTTGTTATCAGGTCCGTTGCCCATTGTCTCGTGGGTCCCCCAGAGTTCCATCCTGGGACCACTCCTCTTTAATATTCATATAAATGGTATAACTTTTTCTGATCCGTCTGTTAATTTCCATCTTTATGCAGATGACACTGTTATATATACACCTGGTGACACCATAATTATTATTTTTTTTTTGTGTAATCTATTTTTCCGCCCCCGTGGTCGCTGGTCCACCACTCCTTCGGGCTCTACCAAGTTCCCCCCCAGCCCCTACTGTCCTTACCCAGCCCTCTTCTGATCCTCATATTGCAGCCAAACCCCGGGATATCCCGGCATATCCCTTCGCCAGGCGGGTCCCCCTGCTCCCAGGGGGAAGGCACCAGGGGCAGAGGCATGACCCCAGTACATACTCTCTAGGGCCCAGGGGTGCTGCCAAGGAACAGAAGGCCCTGGGAAGGCACTGGAGGCCCTCAGGGAACAGAGAGCCGTCATCCGGTGGCCAGCGAGCGATTTTCCTGGCTCTCTTAAGGTGCGTGACATCCGGATGTCAAGGCAAGAGCTGACGTCTATCATGCACCACCCAAATGACCCTGACGTGTTGCTCTACCCCTGGCCTCCATCAGTGGTCGCTTCAACACTGGGTCACAGCCCCTCCCCTCCCTGAAGGCAGCGGAAGTTGTGGGATGCTCAAGCTGCCCCCTCGGCCCTCCAGCAACCCGAGCTCGTTTCCAAAAACCGGGTGTGGCATCACTAACAAGAAATCAACACTGTGCGACAGGCTGGCATTTCCATAACTATAATACAGGATAAACTACAAAATGCATTTAATGAATTACAGGTTTGCTTTAGGGATAGTAAATTGATTCTTAATGCAAAAAAAAACACAATCAGTGCTATTTTCTAGACCAAATGAAATACAGGAGGATGGGTCCTTAGGAGTGGTTACCCTGGAGGGCTCCTCAATTCAACAGGTGCGGTCATATAAATCTCTGTGGTTGTGGCTGAATAACTTTTTGAAGTGTGATGATCATATTGATAGCTTGTCAAAGAATACAGGTAGAAGCTTAGGGGCCCTATATGGAATTGGGTAACCGTGATTAGGGTGCTAGGGAAAGAGCATTAGACAATAACGGCAAACCCGGCTCCCTAGTGCATCCCTGGAGACTCTGATGCAGGAGTAGGGTAGAAGCGGCCAGATGTGGGGGTCGGCAAATATAGCGATGGGATGTCGTTATATAGACTCGTGGGGGGGGGGGAGTGAGTATGCACAGTGAGGGATAGGAGGGGATGTGAGGGGTTGTGCCGCAGTTGGTTACTGAGCCGACCCCGTGGCGTGATGGGTGGGTTGCCGGTGCTGGTTGGCAAGGTATTGGGTTTGGGTTTGGGTCAGGGCACTCATTGGTACATTTTTGTTGCCTGGAGTTTAGAATCCTTAAGTAGTGGGGTGCGGGGGCACAGCCCTCCCCCACATAAAACAGTAAAAAAGTAAGTCCCTGGCACTGTTGTGCTGTGTGCTGGGGTGTCAGAGTGCCAAAAAAAGTAGTTGCCACTCTGACTTCTTGATAACAGCAATCGCCTTTAAGCTTTCACCGTTATCATATAGATCCATACAATTAGATCTTGTTTAACAGTATCCACAAAAAAGAAACTCGTAAACTCCATGATTATACCTGTATTTGATTATGGACATATTTTATATTCGAATGGCTTAAAAAGAGACCTAGAAGGGCTAGATACATATTATGGTAGACTGGCCAGGTTTATTTCAAGTGTCTCAGACTATCGCATAGGTGCCAGCTATACTGTATGATAGACTAGACGGGAGGACCCTTCAGGATAGAAGGCAGGAGCATTTACATGCCTTCATCCATAAAGGGATGGTCGGCAACCTTTCTCCATGTATAGTTTCCCACTTAATAAAAAGGGATAAAGATGTATTTCTGCGATTTGCTAAAGCACTAGACTTGGTGCTACCAGTGTGTAACTGGAAGTGGGCCGTCAAATGATATATTACCAAGGCACACTTCTTTTATTTATTTATTTATTTATTTAAAATTTGGATTAATATCTTTGAGTTGGGGGCTCGTTTACAAAGGCTCCATGTCAACAGGAAATACAAGACAATTACAGGTGACGACACATTACAGTACAGAAAGACGTCAAATTACAGGTAGTATAAGTGTGCAGTTACAACGTTAAGCTGAGTACAACAGGTGTGGAGAAATAAAACCACACTTGTGGAGAAACATACTAATGCTGCACTACTTAAGTGCGGTACAGTGTTTAACAATCAGGTTACACTGCAGACAGGGTGCTCCCTGATTGCATAAAATGCAGTTTAAGCAACCAGGGTGAGGCTTTGTAAAGGGGAGGTAGTAGTGGGAGATGGGGAGGAGGAGGTGGTCAGATGTGGGAAAAGGAGGGTGGTACTGAGAGAGGGAAGTGCTTGAGGGGTGTGAGATCTGGCTGATGGCAGCCATGGGTTAACAGAAACTCTGGCTGACAGATTTGCTGGCGAGAAGAGATCAAAGCCCATTTTTAAAGTGGTCAAGTCTACGGGAGTTGGCAAGATCTGCAGGAAGATCATTTAACCATTTGGGCCCATGGTAAGAAAGTGATCTTTGGCCAAGGGTGGTTCGTTTGAAGGGGACAGTTAGCACAGCTCTGGAGGCACTCCTAGTGCATTTAGGTGGTTGTGCAGGCTCAAAGAGGGCTGAAGTAGCACTAGGCATGGACCCCATCAGGGACGTTTTGGCAAGGAGGCAGGCCTGGTATTGGAGTCTGACGTGGAGCGGGAGACAGCCAGTTTCCTTGTATAGATCACAAGTTAGTCATTTTGTTTACTCCCAGGACCGGGCAGCAGGCCTTGTTGAGGATGGTTTTGACCCTTTTAAGCACAGTGTCTGTGCCTGCCCGTATATAACAAGGCCATAATCCACAGATGAGAGAACTGAGCTTCACGCAACAAGTTTCAGGGCAGCCAATGTCATAGAGGTGCGGTGTCTGTACAGGATGCCAAGCTTCATGTTAGAGGCCTTTACCAGTTGCTCAGCATGGACAGTGAAGGTGAGGGTGTCATCAAGGTGAATCCCTAGATACTTGAATGTGTTGACTTGGTCTAGTGCTTCACCTTCACAACTAAGTATATGCAGAGAGGACCCTCGAATCTTGCTCTTTGGGGTGCTGAAGAGCATGCTCTTTGTCTTTTTGTGGTTGAGTAGCAGATTTTTTCCTTGTGAACCAGGATTCTAATGCACGGAAATTGAGTTGAAGTTCTGAGCTAATTTATCCCAGGTCTTTCCCTAGGACGGAGATAACAGCATCGTCAGCATAGAGTACAGACTGTGCAGGACAGGTGGAAGGCATGTCATTTATGAAGAGGCTGAATAAGAGAAGACCGAGACTGGAACCTTGCGGGACCCCAGGATTTACCTCCCTGGGCTCAGAGATTGTATTGCTGATCTTGACCCGCTGAGATCTATGGGTGAGGTAGCTATGGAACCAGGCCACAGAGTCCATTGACAGTCCTGTAGTGCGGAGATATTTCAGTAGCAGTTGGTGATTGACTCTGTCAAAGGCCTTGGTGAGGTCTATGAAGGTAGAGCCCACCGCCAAACCTTTATCCAAGGCCCCATGGCACTGAGTGGTGTACTCTAATAGCGGTGACAGTGGAGTGGTTTTGTCAGAAACCATGCTGTTGCAGGCAGAGAAGGCTATGCTTTTCTAGGTACTCGATTAGTTGTTCTGAGATCACCCTTTCAAGTGCTTTGGGGGGGAGGTAAGATCGAAATAAGCTGGAAGTTTGCTAGATTAGCTCTGTCTCCTGATTTAAAAACAGGTGTGACAAGAACCTCTTTCCACCTGTCAGGGAAGATGCCACATCTCAGCAAGGCTTGAATACCTTGGTGAGTGATGCCACAAGTTCATTTAATGTGAGTGCTACCATCTTCATATCAATCATGTCGCTTCCCATTCTGGTCTTACCAAGGACCTGTTTGATATCATTGATGGTCTCAACTGGGGAGATTTGCCTGAGGTAGAATGGTGGGGTAACATTATCCCATGGTGTTAGAGTGCTGAAGTTGTGCTCCAGGCCTGCAAGGGTGTAATTCAGATATTCAGGTGACAACACATTGCTGAGGTCCTTGAAAGCAACATTAGAAGCATCAGCAGTTTCCTTAGGGTCTTGCAGAGTGACAGAAGGGGTAACTATAAGGTCTGGTGGGGCCCTTGAGGCTCTACCCATGAGGGATTTTACAGAGTCCCAGAACTCCTTCCCTCTGGTCCACGCCTTTGTTGCCAGTTTTCTTGATTACTGCAACGCCCTTTATCTAGGGCTGCTGGGAGTGGATATTCGCTACTTGCAGCTGGTGCAAAATGCGGCGACTAGGTTGTTGACTGGAAGCCCAAGGTCCAACCGTATGACACCTGTGCTTTGCGAGTTGCACTGGCTGCCGATACAGTGGCAGATCACTTTCAAGGTTGTGTTGATGACCTATAAAGCCCTACATGGGTTGGGATCCCACTACCTGGAAGAACTCCTGACTTCTTACTGCCCCTCCCTCTTCCTCCGATCCTCTGGCGAGGGATTGCTAGGATTCCAGGATAACCTTAAAACATCTGGTGGAAGAATGTTTGCCTTTATAGCTCCTACCCTGGAATTTCTACCTTGCCAGATACAAAATAGCCTGACTGTGGAGGCTTTAAAAAAGCCCTAAAAACCTTCCTTTTTAATGAAGCATTTCATGAATGTAAATTTTATTGAAGCTGTTATATATAAAATGTTATTTATTATTGTGGTTTTAATGCTGCTTATGTAATTTTGTAAAGCCACCCTGAGCTTGGGAAGGGCGCCTTATAGAAATAAATTTTACTTACTACTTACTTACTTACTACTCTACTCCAGGTCTTTCCTAGGAGGTCATTGTAGTAAGCTGCTTTCCCCAGTCGTATGAGTTTTGTGCAGGTATTTCTGGCTGCCTTATACGCTTGGGAGTCAACTGGATTCCCAGTGGCTTTGGCCCTGTGCCACAGGTGATCTCTGAGTCGCATGCATTCAGTTAGAGGGCTTGACAGCCAGGGGTTGGGGATACCTCTGGCTTTCTTAGTTTTGTGGAGCAAAGATGTCACAGGCTTTCATGAATATACTGCAGAAGAAATCCAGTGCTTGGTTTACGTCCTTAACTCTGTCCAGTGGGGACCAGTCAGTCCCTTTAAGATAGTGCCTGAAGGAGCCCAGTTGACCAGTTCTTAGAGATCTGTTCCTGGTGGCCTTAGGCCTACTCTTGGTGAACTTGTTAGTCCAGGTACATAGTACAGGGGAGTGGTCACTGATGGTGTCAGGTAGGACTGTAACCTCTGCGATGTGTTCAGGGCAGGAGGAGAATAGCAAGTTGATGAGGGTACAGGTTCCAGTACGGTAGTTTTGCCTGGTGTGTTGTGTGACCAGTTGGGTCAGGTAAAGGCCAGCAATATGGTCTCTAGCTGTGGTTGCCAATTAATGTTGACGTCCCCTATGAGTATATGTTCCCAATTTAGTTTGTTGTGTTCAAGGTGGCTTATGAGCTGTGGGAAGTCAGTGGGTTGCGTCCCAGGAGGCAGGTATACTGTGGATAATAGTAGCACTTTATTTTGTTGTCCTATAGTAAGTTTCAGTGTTAGTACCTGTGCTTCCTTGGTGTGTAAGCTTGGGGGCTGTAGTTGGCCTTTGATGTCATTTTTAAAGGTAGATCAGGCAACCACCCCCTCTTTTAAAGGTACGGTCCTGCCGGAACAAGTTGTATCCAGTAAGAGCAATTGCTGTGTCAGGGATCTTAGGTGATAGCCACATTTCTGTTAGGGAGATGATGTCAGTATCAATCTGGGCCACCCATGCCTGAAATTGTGGCAGTCTGGAGAGAAGGCTGCAGATATTCAGGGATACAAGTTTTAGATGACCTGGGCTATTGGAGCAGTTGGAGGAGGCTGGGCCAGGGTTAGTGTGCATGTTTTCTGACATCAGGAGCATTAGTAGGATTAGCTTTCTCAGAAGATAGAACAAGGCCACCTTTTTCAATGCTTCATGAATAGCCCCTCCGCAACTGCCATAGTAGTAGCCAGATGGCCTGCCAACTAGAAGAACGGCTACAGGGACTGTGCTGGGCAGTGGAGACTTGTAGTGTATGGGGCTGAGCTTTAGCGCTATAGGTCTGCAGGGATCTTGGGATGTCCCTCCAAGATTGTGTAGTAGGGGTAGAATTGAGATGGGTTAGGGTGGTTGATATCTCAAGGTGCATGGTTCCATTTGCTTTGTTATATAGTGTGCATTGGGACAGGGTGATTAGATGCCCTAATAACATGCACGTTTTCATTATGTGCTCTGATTTCAGATCTATTAGTAGTATAGCTATGGGTAGACACTTAGAGGCTGGTATCTAGATAGACAGCAAGGTTTATGTATTACTGTAAATATTAGCCAATGTAGTGCTGTAAATATTAGCCAGTGAGATACAGGGTGGAAGGAGCTAAACTGCATTTAATAGAGGCTGGGGGCAGGTGGGCAGGAAAAATTACAAAGTCCAGAAATATAGCAGAAGTCAAATTAAATAGAGCATGAGTCAAATTACTCTGAGCTGTTACCCGGGCCACCAGCCACAAAGCAGGGGCCGAGATCAGAGCTCTCCCAGTTGGTGTGAAGGATTCCAGGCTCGGTAACAAAACCAGCTAATCAGCGGAGAGCTACTGGCAAAGCTGCCAGTAGTCGAGTATGTCTAGTTTCCACTCACAAATCTGGTTGGCGGGGCTTGGTTTCTGGAAGTTTTCATACCTGCTCCTGTGTTCTTGGAAGAGCGGGCAGGGCGGGAGGCAGCATGGCCGGGCTAGCAAGGTGGCTGTGCCCGGTCCGCAGAGCTTGGAGCTTCACCTGCTTCTGTGTTCTTGGGAGAGCACATGGAACAAAATCCTTTTAGGAAATTATTGCAAAAAACCAGGACAGTGTTGTCAGTAGCCTGGACATGGAACATTAGGCTCTGATTTTTCTAATTAATTGGAACAAGGAGGGGAGATGATGAGAGGAATGTACGGATTTCTGAACGCTGTTTTATATTTGTTAAATGTTATATGTATGATTATAGCTATTAAGTTACCATGTACGTAGGAAGCTATTTTGTATGCATGACGTTATCGAGTGAAATGTAAAGATGCCTGACCCTGCCTGTAATAGTCAGTCCATATACACATGTATGGACTAACTGTAATAGCATGAGAGGATCTCGTAAATGAGTCTGAGACTCAATCGAGTTTTATCCTAAATTCATAAATATGTTTATGAATAAATCTTTTTACTACTACTACTAGATGGAGCTCCAGTGGGTAACACTGGACAGAAGAACTGGAGAATCCTTGCAGCTGGGGATGGTATACAGACCTCCTCTGCAGGGGTAGGAAGGGGACAGACAGCTGATACAGGCAGTCACGCAGATAGCCCTCAAAGGGGAAATACTCCTGGTGGGGGACTCAAACCTCCCAGATGTGGACTGGGGCATCCAGGATGCAGTATCGTTCAGGAGCAGGGAGGTACTGGAGACACTGCGGGGTGTATTCTTACAGCAGCTGGTCAGGGAGCCAGCAAGGGGCAACAACCTGCTGGATGTGGTCCTGACAAATGGGGAGTGTGGAGGAGGTGGGAGACAAACTGAGCACCAGTGACCACAGGACCATAAGGTTCAGGATAAGGTCAGGGAGGGAGTCATACTGGACCAGCACAACAGTTATGGACTTCAGGAGTACGGTCTTCCACAGGACGAGAAGGATAGTGAAGGAAGAAATGGGAACGGAGAATATAGGGAAGTGGAAGAGTTATGTGAAGCAATTAAAGGAAAGGTACTGAAAGCCATGGAAATGTTCATAAAGATGGTAAGGGAGCAGAAAAAGGCAGAGACCACTTTGGTTTATAAGGGAAGTGGCGGGAGCAGTCGGGGACAGGAGGAGGGCTTTGAGAAAATATAAGATGACACAAAGGGAGGAGGACAGGGAGGCTCATAGGGAGAAGAGGAGACTAGCAGGGCAGAAAATAAGGAGGCAAAAGCAGGTACTGAGGAGAGGATAGTTAAGCGGGCCAAAAGGGACAAAACTTTTTTTAGATATGTGAGGGAAAGAAGGAAGGCAAAGCAGGGGATTGCAAGGAAAGCAGAAGAGCTGAATAAGTACTTTTGCTCGATATTTACGGAGGAGGAAGAGGGCAGGGGACCTGAGCTTAGGGCAAGGGGGAGGGAGGGCAAAAGGGTGTATCAGAGCCTGTTCCGGGTAGAAAGAGTTAGGGAGGAATTAGGCAGATTGAAAGTGGACAAGGCAGTGGGGCCAGATGGTTTGCGCCTGAGGGTGATCTGGGAACTGAGGGAGGAGTTGGCTGCCCCACAGACGAGGCTACTGAACTTGTCTCTGGATTCAGGTAGGGTGCCAGAGGATTGGAGGAGGGCAAACATGGGGCCATTACACAAGGGGGTAGTAGGGAGGTGACTGAAAACTATCGCCCGGTCAGCCTCACCTCGGTGGTGGGAAAGGTCATGGAGGCACTAATAAAGGAGAGGGTGGGGGACTACCTGGAGGATAATGGCTTGCAGGATAACAAGCAGCATAGCTTAATGAAGGGGGAAGTCATGCCAGATGAACTTAATTGAGTTCTTCGATTGGGTGATGCAGGTGGTCCACTAGGGAGGTACAGTGGATGTAGCCTATCTGGACTTCAGTAAGGCCTTCAACACCATCCCTCACAGAAGACTGGTGAGCAAGCTGGAAAGTGTAGGGGTGGGTGAGAACATAATCAGGTGGGTGGAGAACTGGTTGGTGGACAGAAGCCAGAGAGTGATGTTAAATGGAGCATACCCCAGGATGGAGAAGATAACCAGTGGGGTGCCCCACAGGTCAGTACTGGGACCCCTCCTCTTTAATATTTACATCAGCAATATGGGGGGGGCTAAGAGGGAGGGTATGCCTATTTGCTGATGATACGAAAGTCTGCAATAGGGTGGACACCCCAGGGGAGGGGAGGACATGAGATAGGACCTAAAGACTCTTGAGGGATGGTCAGAAACCTGGCAACTGAAATTTAGTGCCAAAAAGTGTGCTGTGATGCATTTGGGGCATAGAAACCCACATGTGAGATACACAATAGGAGGGGAGGACATCAGAGTACTGGAGCAGGAGAGGGATCTGGGGATCATAGTATTAAGCAACCTTAAGATTGGTAACCAATGTAGCAGGGCAGTGGGGAAGGTGAATGGAATGTTGGCATGCATTGGCAGGGGCATTATGAGCAGAAGGAAGGAGGTGCTGATGCCCCTTTACAAAGCCATGGTGAGGCTGCACCTGGGGTACGGAGTCCAGTTCTGGAGACCGCACCTACGCAAGGACATAGATGTGATAGAGTTCAGAGAAGGGCAGCCGGGATGGTGCAGGGCATACAAGGGAAGACATACGAACAGAAGTGTAAGGAATTGGATCTGTACATGTTAGACACTAGGAGAGAGAGAGGAGACATGATTGAAACTTTTAAGTACGTGAAGGGGATCAACAAAGTAAAGGAAGGGTGTTTGCTTAAAAGAAAGGAGGGGACTATAACTAGAGGGAATAGCCTAAGACTGCAGGGAGGAAGATACAGAGGCAGTGTGGGGGGGGGATTCTTCATGGAGAGGGTGGTGGAGGCCCGGAACAGACTACCAGAGGAGGTGGTGGGGGCTGAAATGGTGGAGGAACCCAAGAGGGCATGAGACAGACATATGGGGCTGAGTAACGGGGGGCAGCGGGAGGAGGGATGATTGGGGGGTTAATGGGCAAACTAGATAGGCTGGTGGGGTCCTTTTCTGCTGACAAGCATCTAAGATTCTATGACCTATTGTTTCATTAATATGTCAGGTAAAGCTGAAGTTATCTCAAATATGGATACCTGTGGTCCTGTGGTAAAATATACTGGAGTTTATTTTTGTGTCAGTTTAGTTTAACACAAAAATTCTTCAGTTTTCTTTGAGCCCTACTTGTGCAAATGGTTTACAACTATTGAAGAACAACTATTCAAGCATTAAGGATGCAATACTTGAAGCAACATCCCATTGTGTTAGAGAGAAAAGGAAGTGCAAAACAAGAAGGAAACCACTTTGGTTCTCAAAAACAGTATCAAAAAAGGTCAGAACCAAAAAGCTGGCCTTCAGGAAATATAAGGGAATGCAGCAGGATGAAGTTGGGGAGGCATACCAAACTTCCGTAAGAGAAGCAGAGCATGCAGTAAGGCAGGCAGAGGCCCAAACCGAGAAAACACTAGCACAAACAGTAAAAGAAGGTGACAAGACTTTCTATAGATACATTAGTGAAAAGAGAACGTCCAGAGGGGGTATTGCTAATATCAAAGGGGTGAAGGGGGCATGTGAGGAGGAGGGCCATGTAAAAGCATCTATCCTAAATATATACTTCTGCTCAGTATTTACTGAAGAGAAGGCAGGGCAGGGACCACAGCTCAGCACCATGGACACAGGGGAGGGAGGTGTGCACTAGTCTCTTCACAAAAGAAAGGATCCTACAAGAGCTAGATAAGCTCAGGGTGGACAAGACAATGGGACCTGATGGCATGCATTCCAGGGTACTAAAGGAGCTAAGGGTGGAACTAGCAGAGCCATTAGCGGAACTGTTTAGTGAGTCTCTGAGCACAGGAGAGGTCTCAGAAGACTGGATAAGGGCTTATATGGTCCCACTCCACAAGAGTGGTAGCAGGAAAGAGGTAGGGAACTACAGACCAGTCATCCTTACCTCAGTAGTGGTCAAGATTATGGAGGCACTCCTTAAGGAAAGAATAGTGTGACACCTGGAATCCTTAGGAGCACAGGATACAAGACAGCATGGGTTTACAAAAGGACGGTCCTGTCAAATTAATCTCATAGATTTCTTTGACTGGGTAACCAGAGTGGTGGACCAAGGGGGAGCAGTTGATGTCGCCTACCTTGACTTCAGCAATGCTTTCGATACTGTTCCATATAGAAGATTGATAAATAAGCTGGGTAGGCTTGGGGGGGTCAGAAGTTGGTCAGCTGGGTGGCAAACTGGTTGACGGGCAGAAAACAGAGAGTGGTGGTGAACGGTATACAGTCAGAAGAGATGCAGGTCACAAGTGGGGTACCTCAGGGATCAGTCCTGGAGCCAGTCCTATTCAATATCTTCATCAGTGACATTGCAGATGGACTGGAGGGTAAGGTTTGTCTGTTTGCAGATGACGCCAAGATCTGCAACAGAGTAGATGATCCAGATGGGATGGGCAGAATGAGAAGAGATCTGGATTAACTAGCAAAATGGTTGGAAGATTGGCAACTGAGGTTTAATGCAAAGAAGTGCAAGATCATGCACATAGGGAAGAAAAACCCTGAAGCCACCTATAGGCTGGGAGGGGAGTTGCTGGCAGTCACAAGGGAAGAAAGAGACTTGGGCATCATCATCACCGATGACCTGAAATCATCCAAGCAGACCTCTAAAGCAGTAGGTAAGGCTAGGGGGGTGTTAGGGTGTATTAGTAGGGGTATCACAAGTCGGAAGAGGGAGGTAATAATCCCTCTTTACAAGACACTGGTTAGGCACCATCTTGAGTACTGTGTGCAGTAATGGAGGCCACACCTTCACAAGGACATTAACCAAATTGAGGCAGTCTGGAGAAGGTCAACCAAAATGGTGCAGTGACTGCATCAGAAAGCATATGAGGACAAATTAACGGAGCTCAATATGTATACCCTAGAACAAAGGAGGGAGAGAGGTGATATGATCGAAACAGTCAAACACCTTAAGGGCATTAACAAGGTGAAAGAGTCTAACATGTTTAAATATAAGAAAAATAGCAGGACAAGAGGACACAGCATGAGATTAGAGGGAGGCCGATTAAGGGGTATTGTGAGGAAGTTGTTTTTCACAGAAAGGGTGGTGGGTACGTGGAACGGCCTACCTCAGGAAGTGTTGGATATGAATACAGTGCATGGCTTCAAACAGGCATGGGATAGGCATAAGGGAGCAATACAGATGATTATGAATAGATAGGCCATTGACAGAGCAAAGGCCAATGGCACATCCATAAGGTAGAAAAAGAAATAGGCAGACTGGATGGGCCTTGCGGTCCTTATCTGTCGTCAGCTTTGATGTTTCTATGTTTCTATGAAAAAGGTAGGGAGCCTGAAAAGGCAAGTTGCTCCAGCAACAGGGCTGTGTTGGCCACCACCCCTGTCCAGGTGGGTGGTCTGGAAATGGTCAGTCTGGTGCCCAGGAGGATGGACAGCTCTCTCTGGGTCGCAAAAAGAAATGGTCCAGATCTTGCACACGCTCGGCAATGGGGTCTTTGCATCATTCGGCCTTGACCTTTTCCCACAGAAAACATAAGTGGAGGAAAAAGCACCAGTCAAGGTTCTTCTCTAGTCATTCACCGGTGAGACACATGACTGTTGTGGATCCAGGTATCCCACTGTCAACTCCGATGACATTGAGGACAACTGAGTCTGCAGGTTCAAGGGCTCCATCCCGGAGTTCCTCTCTGTCCAATAGAGGGGACTTTGGTGGGCAGTTCAGCCACTGGGCAGCTCTTATGGAGAGGAGGGTGCAGCGTATACAGTAAGTGTGGCGGCGCCATTGTTGGTGAAAACTTCTGACCCTTTGAGGTCATTTCAGCTGGCACCGTCTTCAGTGCTGTTGAAGTTAGGTGTGCGACTGACTTTGACTCCAGCCTCAGTGCTGGTGCCATTGTAGGTGCCACCAGTGCCTGCTTGACCTGTGGTGTCACCTCCAACCCCTCCCAGGATGGCAGCAGCCACAATACTGCTGCTGGTTCCTTCGGGGCTGGCAGGACCTTTGATACCTTTGTTGGTGCTGTGTCTGGCACCAAGGTTTGCCTCTGGGACCTGCCTCCGTTCCAGTGCTGATACTGTTTTTAGGATTGGTCCTTTTAGAGCCGATCCTGTGGCTGTCCCTGGTGCTACAAACAGTGCCATTACTGAGACCCTATCTGGGGCTGGGACTGATGTCAGTGCTGTTGCCGAGGCCGCCTGCACTTTCGCCCTTTCAGACCCTCCACTCTACTTCCTCCTCAAGATTAGAGGGAGATGAGACAGATCTGGACCTCATCATCACCGATGGGCAGGACGAGGATTCATCCTATAGTCCAGAGAATGCAGAACCGGTTCCTACCACTGTACCTCAGGAGGATTTCTTCCTTCAAGGTCTGCTCAAAAATATGCATACTACCTTACATTTTGATCCAGCAGCTATAGATAAGGCTTGGCACCTTCAACTGGAGTTTCTAAATGTGCCTTATATTCTGGTCTCTCAAGTTCCTCCCATCCAGCTATCCCTAGAGATCCTTTTTGAGGTGGCTTGGAGGAGACCTGTTACTGTGGCAGCTGTTCCCAGACAGGCAGACAGAAAATATGTGGCACCTAAGTCTAAGCCCACGTAATTCACTCAGGCAATAGTGGATGCAATTGTCATTTCGGCTAAGAATTACAAAGTCATAATGCCCAAGACAGTTACTGCACACACCACTAACAAGGAGTTGCACAAGATAGGCACCATGGGCAAGCAGATCTCTGCCTTGGCTTCTTTTGGCATGAGGATAGCTAATTACTAGGGCCACCTCTCCAAGTATGCCCTCTGGTGCAAGCTAAAATCTCTGGCAGAAGCTGTGCCAAATATGGAGTCTAAACAGGAAATGCTGCGAGCTGTTAAACAAGGTATTCAATCTAGCTGCCACTAGCTTAAAGCCTCTATGGATATCTTTGATGCAGCAGCCTGCTGTGCAGCTGTACTCGAGAAGTAAACAGAACATGGTGCGCTTTGTAGACGGCGGTGCTTGAACGAAAAAAGCAGCCAGCTTACATAAACATGAAAAGAAAGCTTAGCACTCCAGTTGATTTGAATGGTGCACAAGTGCAAATTTATTCCGGCAAGGAAGCCTGGACAAAATCAGCCCCAGCGCTTCAACCCTATAGCAGGTCTTCCTCAGGGGGTGTATCTGGAGTGCTACGCTTTCTTTTCATATGCAGCTGTACTGTAAGTGTCTACCTTAGGTGGCACTCCTGATTATGAAGTGCGTTCAGCAACAAATCAGGAATGTGCCCTTCAGCAGCACCTCTGTTTTTACAGCAGGTGGCACAGTCTCTTAAAGAGTCTAATGAAACAAGAAAACTCTTAAGACTTCCACGTCGGCTCCCTACAACCTACAGAGGGATAGATGACATGACTCCTTCCATAACAAGCAGTCCTTTCATGGCAAGAGGAGGGGAGGGCACACAACAAACCCAAAGTCTCCACAGGCCCAAAAGAAAGCACAGCTGAAGGCACAGGTGCCTAAAGCGCTCAGTGCCTCCATCTGAAGCTCCAGCCCCAAGTCACCTTCAGCTGCCCAAGGTGGACTGCTCCTTCCTAGTAGGGGTGGGGCATCTCACCCAGTTTTACCATCAGTGGGAATCCATCTTAATGGACAAATGGGTCTTAAGGATCATCCGTAAAGGCTACTGCCTGGAATTGTTGGAAGCCACCCTAACAATCCTCCCAGGAAGCAGTTCCCCTTGTCAGCTTACATGTCCGAGCTTGGCACAGATTGCTGGTCTATTGAAAAGCAGGCAGTGAAAATACTGCCAGAGTCAGAACTGCACACCTTCAGGCCTGACTTCTGAAGAAATATACGTGAACAGGTTTATTGTATCTCAGAGGGTCTCTGAAGTACTGTTGGCTACACGTAAACCATCCACCAGCAAGACATACACAGCCAAGCAGAAGCAATGTTGCATCTGGTGTTCCAAAACCCCTTGAACCCATTCAAGTGTCCATCCAGAAAGGTTCTGGAGTACTTACAGGACCTTTCTGATGCTGGCCTGCAGTACTCTATAGTTAAGGTCCACCGATGTGCTCTATCAGCATAGCAGAACCTGTAGGTACCCTCTCTTTGGCACAGTTGCCTCTGCTCAAGAGTTTCCTCAGGGGTATCCTGCATGCAAGGCCCCCCATCAGGAAGCTGGATGCACCCTAGAACCTTATTTGTGTGTTGGATATGCTCACTTGCAGGCCCTTTGAGCCTACTGTGACTTGTGACATGAAATATGTGACTTGGAAAGCAGCATTTCTGGTGGACATTACCTCTGCTCACAGAGTGCCTTAAATCAATACTTTGGTCACAAGACAAGGCAGTGCTCCAGACCTAACCCAAGTTTCTACCCAAAGTGGTGTCAGAGTTTCACTGGAATCAAGCCATGGTTCTACCTACCTATTTTGCTAATTTACAGCATGAGCTAGAAAGGACTGTCCACTCACTGGATGTAAAGAGGGTCCTTAGATTTTTCCTGGACAGGACTAAGGACTGCAGACAAGCAAAGCAGCTGTTTGTGTTGACCCCAATCAAAATGAACTACCTTTCACAATCAAATGTATTTCAGCCTGACTTGTGAATGGCCTGTGCCACTGCTCTGCCACGGCAAAAGTCAAACTAGAGGGCAAGATGCATGCCCATTCCAGAAATATATTCGGTGCTAATTGGAGAGATTTTCAGGGCTGCAACTTGGAACACTGTGCATAGGTTTACCAAGCACAGTGCCCTGGATGTCCATGCCAGGCAGCATGTAACCTTTGGCAGTACAATTCTGAATGGATTACTGTCCTGAACTTGAGCTCTGAGTTCCAGCCTCCATAGTCCAGCAGACTTTCTTTGAACTTGATATTCTGAACCTTTAGTGGGAATCTATGGAGAAGACTGATTCTTGGAAGATATGAAAGTTATGTACTAACCGTAACTGTTGGTCTTCCTAAATAATCATCTCCATAAATTACCACGCTCTCCCACCATCCCCCGGAGTCACTCCAATATTGTTGTGTTATGGGCTTCACCCCTTTGTACTAAGTTTAGGCTGTGAAGACACTGTGTTACTGGTTTTTAGTTGCTCTTCTTACATGGGCCACCAGAGCTATGTTATGCCCTTAGGGTAAATGCATAGGTTACTCATTAGGGTCATGCTGATCACCTCCTCGATAAACAAACTCTAGTCAGAGCCAATACAGCTGCCCCAAGCTCTTACCTGTCCAGGTATTACAGCAGCAGCATGGCTCATAGAGCGCTGAAGCACCGGTGGCAACATCGGAGCCGGTCACAGAGCGGCGGTGACAGATACCCTTCAAAAGATGGCGGCGGTGGTGACACTGCGCATGCGCAATACTCCCACATGCACAGTGAATGCAGAAGTGCGCTTATGAAATAATGCACCATGGGGAGGGGGAGATCATTCTGCGGAGGGGAGCTCCGTCGCGGAGGACAGCTGCTGTAGAGTAAGCGTTGTCATGACGTTGCCGCAGCACTGTAGGAGAACACAGGGTCGCATTCCGAAGCCGACCCCCTGTTCTCCTACAGTGATGGCATAACATCTATGGGGCTCCTCCCATGCAGCCGTAAAAAAGTACCGAGGTGACTGGGAGCTGGTACTGCTGAATACCAGTGGGCACATGTGGTGCCATGTGCATGAGGCCTACTCACATCACTAGTCTCCATCAGAAAAGTTCTGGCTCCCACGAGGGTCCTAGCACTTCTGTCTCAGACCCATTAGTGGTAATCTATGGAAAAGATATTCAGGTAGATCAACAGTTACAGTAAGCACCTAATTTTCATTTTTCTGGCTGAGAAGTTTGAATGTATGTCTTAGTTAAACTTGGTGGTATAGTTATTGCTGTGTAATTGGAGGGCAGACAAGACAGACACTAAGTCCCTTCCAGCAGCACAATACTATGTTACTATGTTACTATGTTTCTTCCTATCACAGTTCAGTGCAAGTCAAGTGATCAAAAAGGTGAATGAGTGGCTGCAAATTGCGTCCCATCTGCAAGACTTCCTCCCAGCTGGGGACAAGGTTCTTGAAACATGTGTACGGGCTCTCGAGGAGTTTATGCCTCACCTCATCTTGATGGAGAAATTGGGGATTCCAGCCCTGAAGCAGAAGCACTGGAGAGCAGTTCTTACAGGTCAGTGATTTCCCCAGCTCCCTGTCTCTGGGCAGATTGTCTTTAGTTCTTCAGCTTGTGGTAAGTTGTGTCAATACACGCAGAGGACATGTGATGGGTGATGAGATATCGTTTTGATATTCATGAGTGGTTAGTGACCTCTTGACCTTTACAAGTGATGAAGCCACGAGTGAGGGTACAAATGAAGATAAGAACGATATCTCATCACTGCCCATCACCTGTGCGATTCATACAATGTAATAGTGCTGTTTTCAAAACATTTTAAAAACCGCTGCTGCAGCGGTTCAGGAGAGGGTGAGGCACAGCGCTTAACGTGAGGTACAGAGAACAGCAAGAGGAAGGAGCTGCTGTTAGAACTTTACTTCTCTGCTGGACTAAAGCACTAGAACTCTACTACTGTGAACTTCAATTTAGGGTAAAAACAAACAAAAAAAGTGTGTCTGAGTTAGGTGAAGGAATTTGTTATCTGTGCAGTTACCTAGGTGAAAAAGAAACCGTGAATTAGGGGGAGTGGCTTAGAGAGAAGGAAGCCAGGTGTTTGCATTTAAACACTGACCTAGATAACTTGTGGCAGAAAACAGCAAGAGGATGGAACTGCTGTTAGAACTTTACTTCTCTACTGGACTAAAGAACTAGAACTCTACTACTGGGAACTTCAATTTAGGGTAAAAACAAACAAAAAAAGAGTGTGTTTGTCTGAGTTGGGTGAAGGAATTATCTGTGCAGTTAGCTAGGTGAAAAATAAACTGTGAATTAGGGGGAGTTGCTTAGAGAGAAGGAAGCCAGGTGTTTGCATTTAAAAACTGACCTAGATAGCTTGTGGCAGACAACAGCAAGAGGAAGGAGCTGTTGTTAGGACTTTACTGCGACTATACTGCCCTCCATCCCTCCCCTCCACCCCCTTAGCTGGTTCTACTTTTATAGGCACAGGATTTGACTGACAACAGGAACTTCCTGTTTGGGAGCAGGAAGGGAGTGATCACAGAGGTACAAAGACTGACCATCTTAGAAGGAAAAGAGTGGCTCTCCATCCCCCCCTAGCTGCTGGAGGTCTGACTCTGAGCAAGTAAGGAGACTACTGAGTGTGACACTCAGCTGGTTCTGATTAATCTATGATTTTTGTAATATAAAAATGTGTTATTGAATGTCTCTCATGAGAGATTCTGACAGCCTGTGGAATGACACCCCCCCTCCCAGGTTTTAGCTACAACGTGTTACCTGGAAGGCCAAGAGATAATTACAGGCTAGAAGACACTTAAAATTTAGGATCTCCTGTTTATGTGACTAACTGCAGCTTGCCAACTGCCAAGATAGATCATAAACTTTTATGACGTTCAGAGGAAACACATTTAATATTCACATGGTGATACAAAGCACGTTGCACCTCCGTGAGATCTGGCAGAGAGACATAACAAGTCCTTTGATGTCCTGGAAAGGGGAAGCTGCTCATAGTTCAAAGAAAGTAATTTGAAGAAAATTAGTTTTGCTGAGATCACAGAATTTAATACTTTGATAAGACATCCTGTTTTGCATAGATATATATTGTTTTATATTCTGACAGGGAGGAGCTAGGTAACCTCATGCAAAGAAGTTGGCAAAGCCAGTTTTTAAGCAGTATTCTGTTTTCCATTTACACACAAATGTTTGGACTCTGAAAGCTACAACATGCTAGCAGCACTGTAAGAGATACATTAGATAGCTCAAGTCTAATTGTCTGGCGGTAGGAAATTGCACTTTTAAAATCTTTTTTTTTTTAAGTGATCATTTGTGATATATGGTTCTGTATTTACATTTTACATTTTTTTAATCTATTTTGAAGTAAACCTCTACTTTGGAGACTATTTGATGTGCCTTTGAAATTCTTTTTCTTGACAAGGGAAGCATACATGGTTAAAGCTGACACTGTACAAAGCTTACTGGTTTTACCAAACTGGGAAAAGGTAAGAATTTATTCTGAGGTCTTTAATAGAGTTTTAAGGGTTCATTTTGTGCACCTGGTTAGGTGCCCGTAGGCGAAAAATATCTGGCCCCCTTGAAGAGCAGAATCATTTGAGCCTGTACATTGGGTATGCTAACAAGAGGTTCACAGTTTGAATCCCTCCAAGACTTGAGACCAAAGGATGATTCGAACCCACACAACAGACAGGAGGGTTGCCCTGTTTCTGTTTCCTGTTCACAAGACTGTGCTCGGAGGTTGGCACTGTGGGAGCAGAGAGCGTGACCTGCTGAGTGGGTTTGTGACACTGAGGAATATAGGAACTTACTGTCCCAGAACAGGAAGATCAGGAGCTTTAATAGCACGGAGGCAGTAGGAAAGTAGGGAGAAAAAAAATGTGTGTGTGTATATATATATATATATATATATATATATATATATATATAAAAGAGAGGCAAGTAAGTATACAAAACAACAGTCAGTGGGCCACCAATAAGACATGATGGGAGTGGTGCAGTGCAGTGGCTGTGGAGCAGCAGTCTTCCAGGAGACGTTCTGGAAGATGTGGCGTTGTCCCATCTGCAGGCACCTCTCTGGGCTGAGGGAGGAGGTTGCTCTTCTCCAGACCGAGTTGGCCAGGATTCAGGGGACCTCCTTTCCCACCCAGTGACCACCAGGGCCACCGCCACTGCCTCAGAGGTTGCCAAGAAAGAGGAGCGGTTGGACCACAGTGGGCTCAGGGAGGGTGAGAGTGGTGGAACAGAGGCGCATCCCTCCAGTTGTACCGCTCCACAATTCATATGCCATTCTGGCAGAGTGCAGTTCCTCTATGGAGACACCCGCAATGAAGAACAAGGAGGATGTTGGGAACCTCCACAAAGGAGACCCACAGGAGGGTGGCATGGGACCCCACAGGGGAAGGAAACAACTCCTGGTGGGGGACTCCATTGTTAGGAGGGTAGAACTGGGGGAGGAAGGGGAGAGGTAGGTAAGGTGCCTGCCTGGCACCATGGCTTGAAGGGACAGGGAGCGAATCCTTAGGCTTGAGGGAGCAGCTGCTCGGGGGATGGAGCTGGATGTCATTATCCACCGAGGGACAAATTACCTGGCTGGGAAAGGGATCAGAGCAGTGCAGGAGGAGTTTGTCGAGCTGGGGAGGGGCCTTAGACAAGTAGCACGGTAACCTTCTCGGAGGTGCTGCCTGTCTGTGGTATGGGTGAGGCTAAGGTGCTCTGCACCATGGGATTCCAGCAGTGGTTGAAAAACTGGTGCAGAGCTCAGGGTCTTGGCTTCATTGAGGACTGGGGGTCCACCTGAAGGGATGCAGGACTATACTGGCACGATGGTCTGCATCTGTCCAGGAGGGGAGCCAGGATCCTAGGTGATAGGTTTAAATGCTTCATTGGCAAGCATTTAAACTAACCAAGGGGGGAGGCACTGAAAAGGAGACGGGAAATTCTAGCACCCCCAAAAAAAATATCAGGGTAGTTAGTGAGGTAAACACCAAGATAGAGAAGTTGATAGGGAGAAAGGCAGGGGTAAATGGAGAAAAAGACAAAGGCAGTAAGGACAGGGATGGGGCAAAAAGGGGTAAGGCCATCAAAAAATGGAGGGTGATGAGTACCAGTGCCCGTAGTCAAGGTAACAAGCTCCCTGAACTGGTGGCCTTGATGGAAGAGGGATGCCTGGATATCGTGGCAGTCACAGAAACAGGGGTGTCCATTATCTCCCTTATTGTTTATCCTAGCCTTGGAACCCCTTCTTCGGGCAATTAGACTAAGTAAGGACATCACAGGGATTAAGTTCCATAAGATGGAACATAAAGTTATTGCCTACGCTGATGACCTCCTGTTATCTCTCTCCTTGCCTCACAAATCTATAAACTCCACTATGTTGCTACTAGAGGAATTTAGATGTATTTCAGGTATGTCTATTAATTGGTCCAAATCCGAAATGCTCCCCCTACAGGGGAATAAGAGTCTACTCAAAGAGTTATGCTTACGCTATAATTTAAAATGGAAGGAGAGTGGATTTTCTTATTTAGGAATTTATATTTCCAACAATCTGAACGATATACTAGGTCTCAATATTAAACCTTTGATGGAGGAAATAAAATTTTCTCTGATTAAGTGGACCAAGCTCAATTTATCTTTATGGGGGAAGGTCAATGCTGTAAAAATGATGTTGGCACCAAAACTATTATATTTATTGAATATGGTGCCTATACATATTACATCCAGGTGGTTTAAGAAAATTGATAGATTAATACATTCCTTTCTTTGGGAAGGAAAAAAGGCAAGACAGTCTTGATAAGATCAAGAAACATTGGCAACAAAGAGGTATGGGCCTGCACGATTTCAAAAATTACCACCAAGCTTTTCTATTTAAATAAACCTGCCAATGGTTACTCCCAGAAAATAAATTACCCATATGGGCTAAATATGAACGAGATAGCATTTTTCCCCATCAATTACATCATTTAATTGTAGGCATATATCCAAAATGTATTAATACTCACCCCTTTTTAAGGAACTCTGCCAAATCCCTTTCCCTGGTAGCGAAACTAACAGATGTGGGTTCTTTACCATATCAATATTTCCCAATACGGAAAAATCCACATCTTAAATGGGAAGGGAAATGGCTAACTAACCCAGTATGGGAAAACAAAGGGATTCTTCTACTTGGAGATATTATTGATCCAGTTACAGGGATTTTAAGGTCATTCTCAGAACTAAGGGATAAATATGGTTTACCTTGTACACAATTTTACTATAATTAATGGCTTCCTCTTTTTCCCATAGGGAAACTGTGGCGTAATTTGCCGTTATAAAGGAGCGTTTATAACGGCAAACATGCGCACAGTTTCTCCCACTCTTCGCATGCGTCTTCTCGCGCTCCTCAATTCTCGATCGCCGTCTACTTCCCAACCGCAGACCCAACATGTAAAGAAAACTGCCATGGACTCTCGGCAGTAAGTAAAATTTCAACTAAACTTTTGATGTTCCTCGTTTTTCCTGGCTCGACCTCCCTCACAATAGTCGGACAAATGTTAAAAATAAAAGTGAAAGCTGACTGCTTGCGCCATGACGTGATCGGACTGCGGCGGCACAGCAGCCTTTTTTATTTTATATAATTGCTGAGGAGAGAAAGAGAAACCCAACAATTATATAAAATAAAATATGGGTCTGGGTGTGTGTGTGTGTGAACTCGAATTTACACACACCCTTGGGGTTGATGCTACGCATAAACTCCTCGAGCTTCGCTCTCGGGGTTTATGTAGCATCAAACCCCTCGGGTGTGTGTAAATTCTCGTTACACACTCAGGCCCATACTTTATTCTCTGTGTTATTTACAGTTAAGAAATGCATTGCAGGCTCAGATAGAGGATAGCTTAGTCCCCTCCACCTTGACAGAATTTGGAAAAATAATCTCATTATCAAACACTAAAGGGGGAGGTGGGAAACTATATCAATTATTAAATAAATCCGGGTATGATTTAACAAGTAAATCCAGAGAAAGATGGGAGAAATGCCTGGACTACCCCATTCATGAATCATCTTGGAAGTTGATGTGGAAAAATGCATATCATTCCAGTAAGGACCTTCAAAGTAGATTGGTACAGTTTAAAATATTCCATAATTGGTATTATTCACCTGATAAACTATATTCATGGGGCCTTTCCTCAGACAGCTGTTGCTGGAGATGCGGTGTAGGGGAGGCTAACCTTCTTCACATGCTATGGGAATGTCCCACATTAAATTCAGGATGGGCAGTGATTTGGGAAACTTGTAAAGTCATTCTAAAGATTAATTTCCCTTTTGACCCTGGGATATTTGTTTTAGGGAATACGGAAAGTCTATATTATATGTCAGGTCCTGAAAAGAGATGGCTTCTGGTAGCATTTTTATGTTTTAAAAGACTCATATTACTACACTAGAAAGATACACACCCTCCAGACCTACAGGAATGGACTAATTCATTAGCAAAGATAGCCATTAATGAACGTATCAGTCATCTTAACAATAAGACATTATATAAATACAAAACAGAATGGACACCCTTCTTTTACTGGCTTAATATGAACTGAATGATTTATTCTAATGATTTAGGAATATTACAGTATTTGTTTTATTTGACATTTTCATAGATAGTCATATGTTAACTAATTAATTTTAAGTATGTACTGGTGTAAATTTACTGTTCTTCTATTTAAGTTGATTGGACTCACTGTATGTATTCTCCATGAAAACCAAATAAAAATTGTGTGGAAAAAAAAAAGAAACATGGTACACAGAGAACCATGACTGGGATGTCAACATACTAGGATACACAATCTATAGGAGGGAAAGGGAGAGTAGAAGAGGAGGAGCTCTCTATGTAAGGGAAGGGATCAAAGCAATGGAACTAATGGGTAAACAGGGAGGAGAGGAGGCACTGTGGGTCACCCTGGAGCTTGGAAATGGCACCACAGTCTGCACAGGGATTGTATACAGACCCCATCTCAGGGGGAGGAAATGGACAAGGAAATGATAGAAGGCATCCTTAGGATGGCAGAGAAAGGGGAGGTATTGCTGATGGGGGACCTGAATATGCCAGATGTTAACTGGAGTACCTTTACTGCAGCCACATCCAAGGGCAGGGCCATTCTCGATGCCCTACAGGGGGCATGCCTCAGATAGCTAGTGTTGGAACCCACTCAGGAGGGAGCAACCTGGCTCAAATGGGGACGGAGAGAGGATCTCAGATCTAGAAGTGGGTAGCCATCTGGGAACACGTGACCTCCAAACACTGTGGTTCACGATAAACTCAGCTATAGAGTCAAGCCATACAAAAGTGAAGGTACTGGACTTCAGGAGGGCTGATTTTGTCAAAATATGAAAGTGCGTCAGAAAAGCACTAGCAAACCGGCAAGAAGGAGGGGTGGAGCAACAATGGGGAAATATCAAAACTGCCATCACAGAGGCAACAAGCCTTTGTGTGAAATAAATAAATCAAAATGAAAGAAAAAAACAATATGGTTCTCAAAAGAGGTGGCGGGAAAGTTTAGGGAGAAAAAGACAGCATTCAGGAAGTATAAGGAAACACAGAAGGAGCAGGACAGAGAACTGTACCAGTTAAAGCAGAAGGAAGCGGGGAAGGCAGTCAGACTAGCAAAGGCCCAAACTGAGGAAAATATAGCCAACTTGGTTAGGAAGGGGGATAAAACCTTTTTACAGGTACATTAAGGAGTGAAGAAAGACAAAGGGAGGGATACTGATGCTGAATAAAGAGCAGGGTGGGTGGGCAGAGAGGGACAGTGAAAAAGCAGGGATACTGAACAAATACTTCTGCTCAGTATTCACAAAGGAAGAGGACGGGGAGGTACGTAAGCCAAGCAATGGAAGTGCTCTGGATTGGTGGGTCGATATCAGTCCTTTCACAGAAGAAAGGGTTCTGAAAGAACTCCTGAAACGGAAGGTGGACAACGCAGTGGGGCCTGATGGGATTCATCCCAGAATTCTAAAAGAACTAAGGGGAGAAATAGTAACACCATTGACCACCCTTTTTAACAAATCATGGGAGGATGATGTGGTACCTGAGGACTGGAGGAGGGTGGATGTGATTCCCCTTCACAAAAGTGGGAGCAAGATAGAGGCAGGAAATTACAGACCTGTCAGTTTGACCTCAGTGGTAGGGAAAATGATGGAATCACTTCTGAAGGAAAGAATTGTTGAGTACCTAAAGGCCAGTGGGGCGCAGAACCCAAGGCAGCATGGATTCACAGCGGGAAGGTAATGTCAGACAAATCTGATAGATTTCTGTGGCTGTGTGACAAAAGTAGTAGACCAGGGAGGGGCTATGGACACGGCCTGCCTATACTTTAGCAAGGCATTTGACACAGTCCCAGACAAAAGATTAATAAACAAATTAGCCAGCCTGGGAGTGGGTCCCAGGGTAGTAGCCTGGGTAAAACACTGGCTAGACAACAGGACACAGAGGGTAATAGTAAACGGAGTCCACAGTGAAGAAAGTAGGATTACTAGTGGTGTACCGCAGAATTTAGTACTGGGTCTGGTCCTTTTTAATGTCTTTATAAGTGACATTGTAGAGGGACTGGAAGGAAAGGTACAGTGGCGTGAAAAAGTATTTGCCCCCTTCCTGATTTTCTCTATTATTGCATATTTGTCACACTGGATGTTTTCAGGTCTTTAGACAGAATGTAATATTAGATAAAGGGAACCTGAGTGAACAAATAACACTTGTTTTTTTTTATTTCACTTATTTAATGAAAAAAAGTTAACCAACACCAATTGGCACTGTGTGAAAAAGTAATTGCCCCCTTACACTTAATAACTGGTTACCTACATTTAGCTGCAATGACTGCAACAAACACTTCCTATAATTCAATATCAGTCTTTCACATCACTGTGGAGGAATTTTAACCCACTCTTCCTCGCAGAACTGCTTTAATTCAGTAACATTTGGTAGGTTTTCGAGCATGAACTGCTCGTTTCAGGTCCTGCCACAGCATCTCTATTGGGTTTAAGTCTGGACTTTGACTAGGCCACTCTAAAACTTTAATTTTACTTCTTTTTAGCCATTCTGATGTGGACTTGCTTTTGTGTTTTGGATCATTGTCTTGCTGCATGACCCAACTACGCTTCAGCTTCAGCTGACGGAAGGATGACTGGACATTCTCCTTAAGAATTTTCTGGTACAGAGCAGAATTCATGGTTCCTTTAATTATGGAAAGTCATCCAGGTCCTTAGGCAGCAAAGCGTCCCCACACCATCACACTACCACCACCATGTTTGACTGTTGGTATGGTGTTCTTACTGTGGAATGCTGTGTTTGCTTCTACGAGACATTATGGGATCCATGTTGTCCAAAAGTTCCACTTTGGACTCATCTGTCCATAGAACATTTTCCCAAAAGGCTTGGATCATCCAGGTGCTTCTTGGCAAATGAAGACGAGCATTTATGTTCTTCTTGGTTAGCAGTGGTTTCCGCCTTGCTACTCTCACATGAAGCCCATTTTGCCTAGTCTCTTTCTGATTGTGGAGTCATGAACACTGACCTTAGCTGAGGCAAGAGCCTGCAGTTCTTTGGATGTTGTTTTAGGATCCTTTGAGACTTCTTGGATGATTTTACACTGCCCTTGGAGTAATTTTGGCAGGCCGCCCACTCCTGGGAAGGTCACTACTGTTCCAAGTGTTCTCCATTTGGAGATTATGCTCTCACTGTGGTTCGATGGAGTCCCAGAGCCTTAGAAATAGCTTTGTAACCCTTTCCAGACTGATAGAGGGCAACAAAATGTTTTTCTGATCTTTTCAGGAACTTCCTTTGATCATGGCATAATGTGCTTGTTGAATCTTTGTGCTGGCAATGTGACCTGATGGTAAGGGCCAAAATAAGTGAGGTTTATATTGAGCAGGGCTGGATGTAATCAAGCCTGGCTGTGTTCAATCAGCTGACTCTAATTATCCCTTTAATTGGGCTGATTTAACTAGGGGCAATTACTTTTTCACAGAGTGCCAGTTGGTGTTGGTTAACTTTTTCATTAAATAAATGAAATAAGTAAAAAAAAGTGTTATTTGTCCCTCAGGTTCCCTTGATCTAATATTATATTTTGTCTAAAGACCTGAAAACATCCAGTGTGACAAATATGCAATAATAGAGAAAATCAGGAAGGGGGCAAATACTTTTTCACGCCACTGTATATCTCTTTGCAGACAACACAAAGATCTGCAACAGGGTCGATACACAAGGTGGAATGGAAAGGATGAGAAGGGACTTGGCAAGGTTGGAGGGATGGTCAAATGTATGGCAGCTTAGATTCAATGCAAAGAAGTGCAGAGGAATGCACCTGGGAAACAAAAACCCAAGGAAAGAGTACACAATGGGGGGTGAGATACTAACAACAGAAATGGAAAGAGACCTGGGGGTAGTTTTATCAGATGACTTAAAGGTGGGCAAGCAATGTGAGAAAGCAGTGAGGGGTGCTGAGGGGGTACTGGGATGCATAGGGAGGGCATCACCAGTAGAAAACAGGAAGTTGTTATCCCTCTGTACAGACAGTTGGCGAGACTCCATCTGGAGTACTACGTGCAGTTCTGGAGAGCCCATCTCCTCAAAGACATAGACAGGGTGGAGGCTGTCCAGAGGAGGGCAACCAAAATGGTGCAGGATCTGCACCAGAAGACATACAAAGAGAGACTAAAGGAACTTAATATTTATTTAGCTTTTGTTGACCGGGTAAGTGCACTAGACAAATCCTGCCTATTTTCAGGCACGACCCGAGAGAGGGGGATACAGATGAATGCCAACTGACCTTGAACCAGATTAAGCTGTTGGTGGTATTTTTAGTGAACTAGGGAAATTTGGCCAGGACACCGGGGGAAATTCCCCTACTCTTTTCGATAAGTGCCATGGGATCTTTAACATCCACCTGAACTACCACCAATCCAGGCAGATGAGACCTCGGTTTAACGTCTCATCCGAAAGACGGCACCTCAGAAATGCAGCACCCCTCTCATGATGCATTACAGTGTCAGTACTGAGATATTAACCCAAGTGCCAGATGTGGGAACTGAACCCACAGCCCTCTGATCTCCCGGCCTCAGAGGTGAGTGTGCTACCTACTGAGCCACTGACACTGCAATATTTATACTGTCAAGGAAAGGAGGGAAAGTGGGGACAAGATAGAAACTTTCAAGTACCTCAAGGGAATCAGCAAAGTCCAAGAGGCTAGCATCTTTCAGTAAAAGAGATGTGCAAAACAAGGGGCACAATTTGAAGATGGGGGGGACGGCTCAGAGGTAATGTGAGGAAGTATTTTTTCATGGAGAGGGTTGTGGATGCATGGAACAGCCTTCCTGAGGAGATCATGGAGTCAAAAACAGAGGGGGAATTCAAAAATGTATGGGACAGATATAAGGCAATTCTAGTTGGGGGGTAGGAGGAAGTAGACTGTTGGTTAACTAGGATCTACAGCTTATCCATTAGGTAGGGAAATGGGCAGACTAGGTGGGCCAAGCGGTCCTTATCTGCCATCAAATTCTTTGTTTCTGTGAGTGACGTACCCAATTGTAAGGATAAATGGAAGTAATGTACCCTACTAGCAAGATAAAAAAAAAACTGATCTTGCTTGCTAGGATTCTGTGTACGACTCTGCACTTTTCCCTTCGTGTAGTAGTGCTAATGTACATTGCATAAATGGCCAGTTGCATCTGTAATTGGTCTGGAAAGGAGTAAAATACTGCAGTGTAGCTTGGGAAAAGAGTGCTGCCTTGATGTTCTGTTAAAATAGAGAACAAAGAATATGGAATTTAGAATACCCCAACAAGGGGGTAAATGTAAGAAAATGTGAGATTATTCATACTGTATGAGTGAAACACACCTTTCATAACATAATTTCTTATAACAATTACAGATCGAGGGAGCAATCCCCACCAGTCGTTCCAGTCCCTTCCGCTGTGCATGGGACACTCTTATTTTGTGAAGAGTGTCTCACGCGCAGCTGCTCTTGAAATGGGCACATTTGGGTGAAGTTTTGTAAAAAAATGAATATATTAAAGCCATCCCAGTGGCACAGAAGGCTCAGGTGCTGAGGGCCTTATGTCTCCCACGCCAGTGACCTGAATTTGGGAATGAGCTCAGGTTGCCAGTTCTTGGCCTGGTTGAGGTCTGGAAGAGGGTTGAGCAGCTGGTAGGCAGCTGTCCTCTCCCAGACTGGGGTGGCGAGTCTTCCCAGCTCTTGATTGTCACCAGGTGGATACCTCGTGGTAGCCCTGACACATGAGAGGCTGGCATATGTTAGGGTGGATGGAAGGGGCTGCAACTCCAGAGTGCATCCATGCTTCAGTGCATACATGTCCTCCGTGTTATTGCAGTGCAGTGGCCTGGGTGAAAACTGAGAAGGAAATGGTGGAGAAGGGCTCCCCGAAGCCACGCCTGAAGCAACACAAACCACCCTACTGCCTCTAGTGCAAGTGGATAATTCTGGATGTGAGGCTCTCTAGGGAGGATGGCCTTCCCCTCCCAGCCCAGTCACGAGGGTGGGGATGGAAGGGGGCAGTCTGCAGGGAACCCAACCCTGGACCGAAGAGGAGAGGTAAGCAACTGTTAGTGGTGCCTGGGGACAAGGCTGATAGCCACCCGGTCTGACTAAGGTGGATAAAAATTTTATGAAAAAAAATTAATGTATTATTGATCAAACTTGATCAATAATATATTAATACCGCCACCGAGACAACTGTTCTGGTTGTAAGAGTGGTCTCACTTACATTCAGTTCACGGTTCTCATACCCTAAGAATGCATGTGAGACCAGTCTTACAACTATAAGAGTGGTATTTGCGGCAGCATTAACATATGTAATTAGAACAGCCAGTCCAACTCTGTGCATCATCTCTGCATGAACAATTGAGCCCTGGAATGTAGATTGTTTTTCAAAAGAAAGCTCTCTCCTCTGGCATTCTCACACTCCCAGCATTCTACTAACAGATCTTTAGTTTTCACTAAAGAGACTGGACTCCTGGACACTGGCCCAGCTATTTGACAGGGTCAAAAATGAAAACTGACTGGAAGAAGGCTCAGGAGGAATGTGCATACGTTTTATTTCACAGAAACAGTGGTTGAGCCGTGGAACAGGCTACCAGCATAGGTGCAGGGACAAAGTATATTAACCGATTCAAACATGGTTGGAACAAGGTAAGGGAGGAGATAGTCACAACAAGGGAATTTAGTCAGGGAGAGGAGGATGAGGGACGGAGGTGGAATCCCATCAGAACAGTAAGGCATGGGGTGAGGTAGGGTACCATTTGGGCAGACTGGAAAAACTATTGGTCTTCTTCTGACATCAGTGTCTAATTTTCTGTTTCTGAGTTAGGAGGACATCCCAAGATCAGAGGCCAGTCTCTTACTGTGCCCCAGGGCATAGAGCCAGGTACCAGTTCAGCTACAGATTGTGCTAATCAACCATGTCGGAAATGAGCGGCTGAAAATCTACCTCAGAAACACTGCCAACTGCTCATGCCTTCATAGATTGTACTTTATTACAGGCCTGCCTACACTGCCATGTCCAAGTTGGTCTTCCTGGACATGAAGTCTCCACCACTCATTCACACTGATAGGACTATGCCGGAGGCACTAGGACCCAGTGGTAGCCCAAACTTTTCAGAGGCAGGTACTGGGGTGGGACCGGCGCATCATGCACGCTGCGAGAGCTGGCTTCGCCATAGGGCTACCTCGGTGACAACCCTCCAACTGCTTCAGTTCCTTTTTTCCCACTGTCAAGTGTGCTTCAGTGGTGACGACGCTCACCCAATGGGAGTCAAATCTTCACGTCTATATGACAGCAGCTATAGTTGTTTCAGTATAGACTAGTTTTATTTGTTTTATTATCAGTTTAAAAGAAAAATTAATTTTAGTAAGTACATTTTTCGTCAGATTTCTTCAGCCGTCCTTTGATGGAGTCAACCATGAACGGGGCAGGTGACAGTAGGGAGACTTCACATGAAAGCTGTGTTGTCAGCAGGGCTGGGTCTGGTCCGCCACCCTCTGTGGAGGGGGGATCTGACTACAGGCAGTCCAGTGCTCTGGGGGATGGGCGGTCCTCCCGAAAACACAAATAAATTGCGATCCCAATCTCAATCCTTGTCAAGAACTTGGCACTGTTTGGCCTCGAGTTCTTTTTCAGCCTCCTGGTCAAAAAAGAAATGGTACCACTCGAGGTCACCTTCTGGTACATCTGCACATCGATCCTCGGTTACCGGTGGCAGGGGCCCGACTCTGTCTCCTCTGGGGTCTCCTCCGGCTTCTGTTTCTGGTGACCGGCATCCTCGACTCTGGAGTCCCTTCCTGCCCCTTGGGGGGGTCCTCCAGTGAGTAGTTTCACCATTGGGCCACTCTTATGGAGCAGTGGGTCCAGCAGTAGTCCTGTCTACCTGAGCCAGTGAGTCTGTCGCCAGGGCCTTTGGGCCTTTTGGTTTCAGACCTGTGGGTAGGGTGGTTGGGGCTTCCTAGTCACATGCCTTCTCCAGTGCCGTCGATGCCGCACTCTGGTGTTTTTTACGCCTCATATGGCTGTGGCGCTGAGGTCTACACCAGTGCCTTTATCTCCTGCTGAATTTTTCAGACTGTCCTCAGCGAGTCGGGGGTTGGGAACCTCTAGTTTGGCGCTGCCGGCTCTGGCACCAGCTCATCTGGTGCTGGCACCATGCCTGGCGCCGCATCCTATGCTGGCGCCGCTGGGATTCTTGGCGCCGCCTTCTGGTCCGGTGCCGGCTGTGGCGGTGCCTCATAGGGCACCGTGCTTTTCGACTCCAATTCGTGGTGCTCCCCCTCCTCTTTTTCCACCCTTTCCTATCTATTCAGTCCCTTCGGGGCTAGTAGGAGATGATATTGATCCTGATCTTTGATTGGGTGACGACTTTGACGATGATTCCTCCCTGGGGTGGTAAACAAACCTTCTCTCATAGCAGAGACCTTTCCTTGAAGTCTCTGCTTAGAAATGTGAATACCACTCTCTCTCTCTCTCCAGACTTCTGAGATCGAGCCTGGGAAATTGCTGCTTCTGCAGTACCTGCACGTTACGGACATCCCTGTGGAATTGACTCCTCCCAAGCAACCCTCTTTTAAGACTCTCTCACAAATGGTGTGGGATAATCTGGCGCTTATTGCCTCTGTGGCTAAATCCATAGATAGGAAATAGATAGGAAATATTTTATTTATTTATTGAATTTTGTTGACCGGGTAGGCCCACTGGGCCCCGGAGGTCCCTTTTTCAGGGGCGACCCGGGGGTAAAAATAACATACAAGTAACAGAACAGTACAAGTTGATAGATGACATATTGTGTTACAGAGCTGGATTACATAGGGTTACAATCAGAGTAGGAAGAGTTGGAACATACAGTCAGAGAGACCTCCAGAGTAGGAAATAAAACAACATGTTGCATGCACATAAACAAGAAGATCTAGGGAGAGCACAGGATAACAGCTACGTTGCTAGGAGTCAGGTCACCTTCCTAAGAGGGATCAGGGGGTGACGTGAGGTCAGGTCCTAAGGCATTGGCAAGTACTCCTGTTGAGCAGGTGGGCTTTGAGTTTGGACCGGAAGCAGGGGCCCGACCCGGCCTCCCTTACCTCCTGTGGGAGGTTGTTCCAGCTGGAAGGGGCTGTGAACGCGAAGGATCTGGACCCAGCTTTAGTCCTTGTTTTAGGAACCACGAGGAGAGCTTGTCCTGAGGTGCAGAGGCTCCTATGAATGGACTTGACCGTGATTAGCCCTTTGAGGCTAGGGGGAGGAGAGGGGCCCAGTAACTTTGAAGCCAGGCAAAGAGTTGGGTAGATGAGGCGGGCTTCCAGTGATGGCCACCTGAGCCTGGCCTGGGCCTCACAGTGGTGTGTTCTAGGGTGGGACATTGTGGCAAACCGAGCGATCTTGTTGTATAAGGTCTGGAGCCGGCTTAGTTCCGTAGAGCCCACACCGTGTAGAATGGAGGCTGCATAGGTGAGCTTAGGGAGTAGGACGCTGGTTGCAATGGCAACCCTGGCTACGGGGATAATCTGGTCCTTTAATCTATAGAGGATCCCGAGTTTCACATGGATGGCTTTGGTGAGTTGGTCCACGTGATTTTTTAGGGAGAAGCCCTGGTCAATGGTTAGACCGAGGCACGTCTGTGGGTAACCACCTCGAGTTTGTCTCCTCTGGACTGCAGTTGAAGGAGCATCGAACGCTCAGATGCCAGGGATCTGGGCCCAAACAGCATCGTCTTGGTTTTGCTGGTGTTTAATACCATTTTGTTCAATGTGAGCCAGTCCTCCATCTGAAGGATGTCCTCTTGGAGGCAATCTTCAATTCCTTTACATCAGGGAGGCTCGTAAATGACAGCATCGTCCGCATATTGGATGACGCTGCTGCTCCCACAGTGTAGTGCAGGTCATTTATGAACAGGGTGAAGAGAAGGGGTCGGTATTGACCCCTGTGGTACACCTCCTCTGAGCGGTGCGTCTGTGAAACATTGTCCTCCACCTGACCCTCTGGGTTCGGTCAGTGAGGTAATTCTCAAACCAACCTAGTGCATGGGTGTCCAGGCCTATAGCGCTCATTTTATGCAAGAGGAGATTATGATTTACCAAGTCAAAAGCTTTGGAGAGGTCAATAAATACCGCGCCTGTACTGGCCCCTGAATCAGTATTGCACAGGACATCCGCTGAGAATTTGGTTAGGGCAGTATCTGTCCCATGCTTGGCTCTGAAGCCGTGCTGAGACGAGGAGATTACCTGGTGTGTTTCCAAGTATTCGAGGAGTTGGGAGTAGACTAGCTTCTCTTGTATTTTCGCTATTGCAGACAGCAAGAAAATAGGCCTATAGTTCCCTATAGGCTCAGTAGGCCCTCCCTTGTGAATGGGAATCACTATGGCCTGTTTCCATGGTTCGGGGACCAACCCCTCCAAGAAGGACCGGTTTATCAGCCAGGTTAGTGGCTTCGCTAGAGCTGGGGCCCCTTCCTTAAGGATTCTTGGCTGGATCCCATCAGGGCCTCCAGTGCCTCTCGCCTGTAGGGATTTAAGGATAAGCAGAACTTCCTTTACCTTAACCATCCGCAGATGAAACTGTGGATGGTCAAGTTCCCCTCCCAATCCCAAGGATTGTCCCATTCTGGCCCCGCAATCCTTTGCTGATGCCATAGCTGTCCTGGCAGAGAATGACAAAGCAGTCCTTCCCCAAGAATCTACGGCATGTCCAGTAAACAAGGAATCTCACAAAATCGACACTTTGGGAAAGCGAGTCTTTGCTGCTTCCACCCCGGGCATACGCATCACAAGCTACCAGGGTTATTTCTCTCAGTATGAGTATACACTCTGGCATTCGCTCAAGGCCACAGTAGAAGCTCTCCCAGATTCGAACATTAACACAGAGCTCCTTCATACTATTACTAGAGGCATTGAATCCAGTAATCAGCAGCTTAAAGCCACTATGGATGCCTTTGACACTGCTTCTAGAGCTGCGGCGGCTGGTATATGCACCCGATGCCACTCTTGGTTACGTACATCGGGATTCACAAATGATGCCCAGCACAGAGTTATGAGTTTGCCTTTTGATGGTACGTACCTGGCTGGTCCTCAGGTCAAGCAGGTGCTAGAGGCCACACAGAAAACTAGAATGGCTATCAAACCGGCCAGACCGCCATCTATAGCCCCTCAAAGGGGTGGGAACTGGCGACCGTTTCATAACTGTCCATCCTTTCATTTTAAAGGCAGAGGGAGCTTCAATAGAAACCAAACCCCTCAGCTGCAAAAGAAAATGCAGCAGAAGGCACAGGGCCCCAAAGCTCCTAGTGCCACCCTCTGAGATTCCGGCCCAAGTCCCACCTCAGCTGTCCAAGCGGGACTCTTTCTCGGCAGTAGGAGGTTGTCTGACTCAGTTTTATAACCAGTGGAAGTCATTCACATCAGACAAGTGGGTACTCAGGATAATCCACAAGGGTACTCTCTAAACCTTTCAGAAACCCCTCCGGATCACCCACCCAACTGACAGCCCAAGCTGTCTGACTGTCAGTCAGACCTTCTTGTTTCCGAGATTCAAGGCCTTCTGAGCAACAGGGCAGTAGAAGTAGTCTCGCTGGATCAGCGGAACACAGGTTTCTTTTTTTTTTTTTTAATGTAGTATGCTTTTTGTCGCCGTTAATTTCAGCCCTTAGTCATGGCCCCTCTTGTCCCCCACCTCCAGCAATCACCAGGTTCCTCCGCTGTCACCTTTGGCTTTCCCCTCAGAGGGCAGGGTTGCAGAGCTGCTTCCCCACCAGCCCCGCACTACAATTATCTGGTCGGGGGGAACACTGGCACCGGAGGCTAATTGGGGTTTAGATAGGGTTACCACCTTTTAAGAAGCTCAAAGTGGGACATTTCTTACTAAAACATGATTTTTCGCAGGACAGTACATCACCTCGACTAGTGCAACAGACTTGTTTTCTCTATATAATCAGAATTAAGACTAAGTATTGTAGTTTTTGGGTGCTTCTATGGTTTCACATCATTTTAATGTATTTTAGTTAACGTACTATAGATTTCTACAAGATTTAGAGGAAAGTTAGAAAATATTTTTTCTACAAAAAAGTCAGGACATGTAGTATTTTTCATGTTTTTTTGCAGGACACAGCTGCCCAAATCAGGACTGTCCTTCGAAACACAGGACAGGTGGTAACCCTAGGTTTAGAGGGAAGGGCCATGGAGGCGATCCTACGGTTTTTCTCCCCTGTAAGCAGGGCGGGGATATGCAGTGATGTCCAGTGTCTCCCACCGAGACTTGCTGACATCAGCGTGCCGTGAATCCAGCCTCCGCTGGGAGCTGCTCAGACACCGGATGTACCTACTCCCCCGAGGAGGAGAGAGCAGTCCTATGGACACTCAATCCTCCCCCGGCCGCCCCTCTGACGACCTGAGTCCGTTCCCGAACCTGGGTTGCCAGCGTCGAAAATGGAATTCCAACCGCTGATCCAATGGGCTGGCAGAACACAGGTTTCTACTCCTATTACTTCCTAGTTACAACGAAAACAGGCGGCATGCGCCCAATTCTTGATCTGAAGAAGTTAAACAAATTCCTTTACAAGGAAAAGTTCAAGATGATATCACTCAGTACACTTTTACCTGTGATTCCTCAAAACGATTGACTGGCCTCCCTGGATGTGCAGTATGCCTACCAGCATGTTCTCATACACCCAAACCACCACAAATACCTCAGATTTGTGGCATTGGGTCAACACTACAAGTTTAGAGTCCTGCCCTTTGAACTATCCTCGGCGCGCCTCGAGTCTTTACAAAGTGCTTTGCAGTTCTCGCAGTGCATCTTAGGATGCTCGGAATTCAGGTGTTCCCATATCTGGACGATTGGCTCTTAGCAAGTCCCTCCAGACAAGAGACTCAGGAAGCTGTGGCTATGGCTTAAAAATTCCTCACGTCCATGGGAGTCCTGCTAAATTTGGGAAAGTCGCAGCTACAGCCCTCCCAATGGCTCCTATTCATAGGAGCCCTTTTGGATACCTCCAGTGCAAAAGCCTTTCTTCTGGAGGACAGAAGGAATGACATCCTTCAGATGGCCCACTTCATCAGGGAGAACAACTTGGTTCAAGCTCTCTCGATGCAGCGGACGCTGGGTCTCATGGCATCCTCAGTGTTTGCCATGCCCCCTGACTCATCTTCACATGAGGACTACCCAGTGGATGCTCAGCACTCAGTGGTCACCAACCACACACCCACAGTGGTTTCACATCAAGGTGACAGAACCCCCGAAATGGTCACTTACCTGGTGGACTCAGGAAGACAGTCTTCTGGAAGGTTATCCCTTCGCCCCTCTAGAATCTCAGATCTCTGTCACCATGGATGCATCCTTACTCAGATGGGGAGCTCAGTGCCAGGATCGCCACATCCAAGGTCAGTGGAATCAGGACGAGTCTCAGCTTCACATAAATGTTCTAGAAATGAGAGCCATCCTGTATGCAATCCAAGCCTTGAAGGCCATACTCTGTCACAAGATCATTCTCCTTCAAACAGACAACAAAGCAGTGATGTACTACATCAACAAGCAGGGTGGAGCACACTCTTACCCCATGTGCGGGGAAGCCATGAGAGTGTGGGAGTGGTGCCTAGAGCACAAAGTTCTGATCCAGGCAGTTTACCTGTTGGGAGCACAGAATGATCTGGCAGATCATCTCAGCAGAATGGAGACAGTCCCTCGAGAGTGGTCTCTCAACACAAACGTTGTGTAATCGCTCTTTGAAGAGTGGGGAACTCCAGACCTGGACCTTTTTGCATCCCCACTCAACGCACAGCTGCCTCTCTTCTACTCCAGAAATCCAGAACTTGGTGTTTTCTGTCAGGATGCATTCAGACAGCAGTGGACAAGATGCTTTCTGGACGCATTTCCTCCTCTTCCCTAGTTCAGAGGGTGCTGCTCAAACTGGAGGCACAGAGGGACAGGATGATCCTCAGTGCCCCATTCTGGCCTCGTCAGATCTGGTTCCCATTAATCAACAGACTATCGGAAACTTCTCCGAGACAGCTTCCACTTCATACGAACCTGCTGACCCAGGGCCCTGTGGTCCATCCCAACCTGAAGTTCCTTCACCTCCATGCCTGGCTCCTGAAGAGATAGAGGTGAATAGGCTTAATATTTTACATAGGGCTCAGATATTCTATGAGCTGCATGTAAGCCAGCTACTTGAAAAACGTACATGGCTAAGTGAAAGCAGTTCTCCATCTGGTGCACAAAATTCTCTTGGAATCATTTTTCCTGCCCACCAAACAAAGTCATTGAATATCTTCTAGATCTGTTGAACACAGGCCTGCAATACTCAACTGTAAAGGTTCACCTTTGCGTGATCTCAGCATACCATGAGCCCATGCACTCCGTGTCTCTGGCTCAGTTAGTTACCTGTGGTCAAGAGGTTCTGTAAGGGCATACTGCATACTAGGCCACTGGTCAGACATCCAGTAGCCGCCTTGGACATTAATCTTGTGCTAGACATGCTCACTCGTAAACCTTTCAAGCCCCTAGCTACTTGTGAGCTGACGTTTCTGGCTTGGAAGACCGCCTTCTTTGTAGCCATTACCTCTGCTCATAGAGTGTCTGAAATACATGCTTTGGTCACAGACCCTCTGTATACTGCATTTCACAAAGACAAGGTGGTTCTTAGGACTCACCCTAAGTTTCTCCCCAAGGTTGTCTCAGAATTCCATCTGAATTAGTCCTTGGTCCTCCCAACCTACTTTGCGAACTTCCAGAATGAGGGGAGCATACCCTGCATTCTCTGGATGTGAAGAGAGTTTTGCAGTTCTATTTAGATAGAACTAAAGAAATCTGCACGTCAAAATAACTGTTTGTCTCCTTCAGCATGGCCTGGCTGGGTCAACCTGTTGCTATCAGGTGCATTTCAGCATGGCTAATGGCATGTCTTCGCCATTGCTACTTCATGGCACATGTTGAACTGAAAGGCAAAGTATACTGTATGTGCATTCTACCAGAGCAGTTGCGGCATCTCTGGCACAAATCCGAAACGTGTCCATTGTGGACATCTGTAATGCAGCCACTTGGAGCTCCGTGCACACTTTCATAAAGCACTATGCTTTGGATGTCCATGCCTGGCAGCATCAGTCCTTTGGCAGGACAATCCTTAATGGACTTCTGTCCTAAGTGAGCTCCCCTCTCTCCTGCCGCCCATCTCAGGGGATTATTTTAACTCGGTACTCTCCTATCAGTGTGAATGAGTGGTGGAGACTTTATGTCCAGGAAGATATGGAAATTGCATACCTACCGTAATTCTTGATCTTCTTGGACAAAGTCTTCACCATTCGTTCACACGCCCATCCACCTTCCCCCGAGCACACTCATCCTGTTTTTGGCCTTCACCCTCTTGTTGTTGGGCTGTGAAGACTCTGTTGAGTTGACCCTTCTTTCATGGGTCATGCAGACTTTTTAGGTCCTGAATAGGCTAGTTTCATTAGGTTAGCTTACGCTGCACCTCCTCAGTAAAAAAGGTACTGAGGTTGTTGGAGTATCGACGCCGAGGTAGCCTATACGGCGCAAGCCAGTCTCACTGCACCACGCATGCGAGTTCCATCAGTGTGAATGAGTGATGAAGACTTCATCCAAGAAGATCAAGAATTACGGTAGGTACATAACTTCCATTTCTAGACACTGGCTGATCCTTTCTATGCTGTCTTTGTTCTGTAGCACCCTACAAATGGTGTTACGCTTCTATGCGATAGTATATGTCCTCAAATGATTGTTATTTCTGTGTTACTTGTGCTGCATTGGGTTGCCCTTGAAGATGGGTACATGTTGCTTAAGAATGTTCTTGTACATAGAGACATACATACATACATACATACATAATAAATAAATTAAATAAATACTTTTAGTAATAAAGAGAAGCATTAAAAGTTTGCAGATTTTTTTAGTTGGTGTTGTTTCTCCTTGGCCCCTGGTTGGCTGAATCTACTTAGGCAAACTTGTCCTCCGGCCATCCCTGCACCTCCAGTTATGGACATTGCCTCTAACCCCCACGGCTTACCCTCTGTGGTGGTGTGGCTGGGAGCCCCTCATCTTCCCCACCAGGACCGGATCCAGTATGTGCGATGGTGTCCTCTGGAGGTGGCGCGTTCCGATGAATGGACATTAAGCCACACAACCAGTGCCACTCTTTTCTCGATTTCTCCCCTTGCGGAGAGGAGGTATGCAGGATGCCAGTGGAGGAAGCGCGCACGTGTCCACACGCGTTCCTCCAGGAGTCTGCCCCCTCTCCACCCCCTTATCTGCAGCATTGGTGCACTGCACCCCAGCTGCCGCCAGGGGCCAGTCTATGCCGAATACTGGCTATTCTCGCCGAGAAGGAAGCAGTGCCTTGGATGCTTGATCCTCTCCTCCTCTGCTGACCCCCGCCAGCCCTTGCTCATTCCCAAACTTGGGTTGCTGGTGTGGCGCAAGGTAAGGCGTCCAGCACCTAAACCCTCAGCGCCACCAGGTCAGCTTGCAGTTTAAACATTTATAATTGCTTCCTCTTATGATTTATGTTGTGTTTAGCCCAAGTTGGCCTTGTTTCTCATTTTTCCCACTTCCCATTGGATCTCGGTACCAAGAACTAGGCTGCAGACTACAGTCTGCTCACAATGACTTTGGTGGAGTTGCAGCTTAGTTTATAGACTTGGTGTTCCATTTTAATGGTTTTGCTTTGAGTTAAAAGCAGTTAAGGTGCTTTCTTATGATTTGTCCTGGCACCTGTGGCTATTATCTTGGCTCACAACAACTGTGGTTGAGTGAGAGTAAGTCCACTCAAATCGACTGTGGTCAACAAAATAAAGTGCTTCTGCCAGTATATACAGCACTTTTGACTCACAAAGACTGAGGTGTATAGAAAAAATTGTTAGCTCAAAATGGCTACTGTTGATGTGCATACCAGCTCTGAATGGCTGAGGTCAGTAACATACCCCAAGTGCCTATTTCTGGTCTCATGTCTGAGTCCGAAGCTACTCATAAACCCCAAAAAAGGTATTGGTCTTGCAGGTTTCAAAAAGTGTCAAAAGCATGGCACCAGTTTCCATAGGTCAGGTAGAGAGGGTTCTTAATTTATGTATTTTTATTTATTTATTGAAATGTTTCACCAGGAAGGCACACTGAGCAACAGGTTGCTCGTCTCCCGGTGTGACCTGGGGGGAAGGGCTACAATAGGGATGAGACATTTTACATTCAAGTTACAAAGATCAACAAAGCATACAATTAATTAAGGCAGTTGTTACAAACAGTGTTGCATACACATCTAATGTTGAGAACAATTAATAAGTGCAATGATAACAAGTGAACAAGTGCTGTCATGAAATAAGAGGTGAAGGAGAGAGAGGATGGGATGACAGTGCAGAGTAGTGTCCTGGAAAGACCCCTTCAGGTTGCGGGGAACCCTGCAAGGGGACAGGGGACTGGAGTAGGGATTAGCGAGGGAGTAAGTGTGATCAACACCTATTAATCAATATTTAAACCAGGCAAAACACCATTAAGGAAAATTCATTTGCAGGGTGTAAATAGGAGGGGAAATACGGCCTGACCCAAAACGAGAACCCTTCAGGAAGTGATAAACCCTGCAAGGGGGCGGAGAAGTTCAGGTGAGTGTAAACCCTCCTGTGGTTAGGCATTGTAATTATAGAGGGATAGTGAGAGGGAGGGAATGAGAAATAACACCTGGAAGGGGATAAAGCCTGATCCAAGGAACCCTATAGGATGCTAGGGACCCTGCAAGGGAAGTGTGAAGGCTAGGGAAGAAGGGGGGGGAGTAGGTAAAGGGAGAAAGGCATGTGAACTAGCACCTAGGAGGGGCTAGGGTCAGTAGAGGCATCAGAGTCGATAGAGGCATTGGGTAAATTCCGAAGGGGGAATTTCTAAGAAGTTCTAAGGTAGTAAATTGGGTATGAAATTGTGTAATGAATGGGCGACAGAGGGTGATGGTAACATCTTCATTGACTCATCTAAAGCCTTTGCCCTAGTTGACCATGTCTTACTTTGCTCTCAACTTCGGTCCCTTGGTCTGTCCCCACCTGTCCTAAGATGGTTCACTAATTACCTCCAGGGCAGACAGCAACTTACTAAATTCAGTAAGGTCCCCTCGGCCACCACTCCTGTGACCTTTGGTGTCCCCCAGGGTTCAGTCCTAGGGCCCCTTCTGTTCTCTGTCTTTGTCAATAATCTCCCCTCTACTTCTTCCAACTGTAGCTGTATCCTATATGCGGATGACCTGGTTATCCTCACCCATTCCTATGACATTGGGGTTATCTACCACCAACTGAGTGAGGATTTCAGGAATATCCAGTCCTGGATAATAACCCACAAGCTGGTCCTCAACCTTAAAAAAACTCAGGCCATGCTTTTTGGGTCCCTGGCCAAGATAAAGGCCTCTCCTGCCCACTGAGTATTACTGGTATTGATGGTACTCCTATCCAAATCTCTGACATCATTAAATACCTTGGGGTGGCACTTGACCCCCAGCTTGACCTTGGGCATCATATCCAAAATGTATGCAGAGCTGTCAACTGCAAACTGGGTCTGGCCTACAGAGCGAAGAACAATCTTACTTCTGCTGCTCGCCTTGCACGGGCCAGAGGTGTGTTTCTCCCTTCTCTCTGCTATTGACTCATCCTGTTTGCACGCACCTCCAAAGTTCACCTCTCTAGGTGGAACATAGCGTGTAATAACATTTGCCGCCTTGCACTTGCTGCCCCTCGCCTCACTCACCAGTGTGACCTGTATAACAAACTTGACTGGCTCTCCCCACCCAACTACATGAATTTTGTCTTGGGCAGCTTCACGGGCAAGCTTTTTAGAACTGGCACCCCGGACTGGCTGAGCTCCTCAAACTGGCTGCCTGTTCTTCTTACTCCGTTAGGTCATTGGGCCCCTGCTGTTCTCAAAGTTCCTGTCACTCGAACACAAATGAGGGACAGGGATTTTGCTTCACGTGTCCCCAGAGTATGGAACTCCTTTCTGCTCCAGGTACGCTCCTCCCTCTCCCACTCATCCCTTCGGCGCTCCCTGTGGAATTACTTGAAGCTGTCCTCTGCATTTGGTTGTCCTAAATCACCATAACTAACCTTGGTCCCATGCACTTAACTTACATGTCCTTCTTTTGGTACCCTTGCACAGGTCCTGCCGATGCATCCTGCCTGCTTGGGTTCTGCTCTATATACAATGTATTTACTCTGTTTCAGGCAATGCTTTGACTGCAGCTCTGCTTTTGGGGCTCTGAACTGTATAGAATTGTATCATGCACTGTTCATAGCCTTGGTGACTCTGTGTATATATTTTGTTCTATTCTAACTGTGTTTACTGACTACATGTGTTATGTTCATCTGGTTCTACCTGCTTCTGTGTAATGCCTAACTTGCATCATGTTGTCCTCTGTATGAACTTGTATTTCATTGTACTCTCCCAGGTCGTAGCTGAAAATAGGCAAATGTCTTGTCTAGTGTACTTACCTGGACAACAAAAGCTAAATAAATAAATGGAATTCCCTCGGAGGAAGGGAGAGTGACCAGCAGGGCACCCCAGAGCTTAGTACTGGGTCCAGTCCTCCTTAATGTCTTTATACATGAGACTGCAGAAGAGCTGCAAAGGAAGGTATGCCTGTTTGCACATAACACTAAAATCTTCAATAGGATGGACACCCTGAGGGGGTAGAGAGAATGTGCAGAGACCTGAGAAAACTTGAGGAGTGGTCAAGGGTATGGCATCTGGGTTTCAATGCTAAAACATGCAAAAATCATGCACCTAGAGCATAGAAACCCAGAGGCAGTGTATAATATGAGAGAGAGGTATTGGTGGTCACCAAACAGAAAAGACACCTGGGAGTAATCATATTTGATGACCTCAGGGTGGTGAGGCAGTGCAACAAGGCAGTAGGTAGGTCCAGTGGTATGCTCAGTGCTTGGGGGGTATCTAGCAGAAAGAGAGTGGTGGTGTTACCAGTGTATGGATTGTTAGTGAGACTTCACCTGGAGTCCTGTGTCCAGTTCTGGAGACTACATCTCAAGAAGGGCATAGACAGGGTGGAGACTGTCCAGAGGAGGGCAACTAAAATGGTGCAGGGCTGCATCAGAAGCCCTAAAGGATCTCAATATGTACACCCTAGAAGAGAGGATGGAGAGAGGGGGTATGATAGAGACCAATAAATACCTCACAGGGTTGAACAAGATGCATTGAAGCTGAAGGGTAACTTTAGGAGGAATGTGAGGAAGTACTACTTCACTGAAAGTGTGATGGATGTCTGGAATGGTCTTCTAGCTCAGGAGGTGGGGCAAAACCAATGGTGAGCTTCACGCATGCATGGGATAGGCACAAGGGAATTTAAGTTGAGGAACGGTGGAGGGGGGGAGGTAGCTGGAGATCACGTAGGGTCTGCTGATCAAGTATAGGCAGGGAACAAAAGGGGCAGACAGGGTGGGCCAAGTTTTCCTTATCAGCCAACAAATTCTGTGTTTCTAGGAAGGGCGCTCTAATTGTTACAAGTGCTTGGGCATTGATCAGAATTGGCTGAACTGTGATTTGTGCAAGGTTTTTGCCCTATGACACAGAAACAGAGACAGGCTAAAATGCAGTCCCTATCTGCTCCAGCCTATATGTCAAGTTCCAGACTGTTCACTTAGGAAAAAGGTTGCAGTCCACTCTTTGAAAATGTTTACTGACTTCGCTTCACCCGTAGACCAGTCTGCTAAAGCAGAGTCTGGAAGGAAACCTGCTAAAGAGCAGAAATCCTCAACTCAGGAATGCTTTGAGAAAGATAGGAAGGATCAAAAGAAAAGGCATGTAGAGTACTCCTCCTCTCATCCAGACCTTAAGAAAATGTATTTATTTATTTGTTTTTGATAACCAGGTAAGTGCACTAGACATATGAAAAACATATAGAGCCAGAAAGGGACAGAGCCCCCCACCCCCCAAAATCTATATTGTTCATCCACCAGGTGAATCCCCAGTGCCTTCTGTGGAGGAATTTAAACAAATGTGGATATTCTTCCAAACTATGAAATACCAGGCAGCAAAAATTCCACTTTCTAACAACTGGAATCCATCAATGATGCCCAATATAAATAGCATTATAGAGTATAGTGGAATGTTGTTCTCACCTCAAATTCCACCTTACTGAAAAGCTGTTCACCACAGTCAGCAAAATGAATGGAACACTGCACTGACCGTACGTCAGAACAGCATTCCATTCCTTTAGATTTGAAAACTCGAGCCGCGGGTTGAAATCACGAACAGAAAATCGCCACGTGTCAACATTATTTACAACTGACTAAAAAAGTAATGCAGTGGTTTTCTGAAATGGGCACTGTTAATTTTAAAGCAGGATCAACCAGATATGATATTTTACTTACAATTTTCGTCTGACTGTCTGTTTCTTCTCTCGCTAAGCAAAATATTCGGACGCCATTTTTTTGTTTATGAAAATCACGCCCACACAAGAGAATCAACCAGTGGCAGCGTACACTGCTAAGTTAGGGATGCCCAGTCCCTAGCAACCACACAAATCGCTTTCGTAGCGCTCGGAGACAGTTTCTTTCAGGATGAATAAAATGAATTTAAAAAGCCTAAAATAGGACACCATACCCTATAAAAATAAAAATGGTAACCCTAGGATCAGGTGTTCTGTTATTTCGCCCGATTCCTAAGGACCTCTCTGAGTTTCTGCCTTTGAGGTCAGAGGGAATCAGACCCTTCTGTGGCAGAACACACTGGTTGTGCGTGGGTACCCATTCGCTATTCTCTATATCTCACCTTAGTGTGACGCCCCAGAGAATGGAATGTGTCCAAATAGTGAATCAGAATGCTGTTCAAACTCTGTAGCCTGGTCATGCACTCCCTCCTAGCTTAACACCAGATTTGGTTCTCCATTTGAAGACAGCAGTTGCACTGAAGATGCTTCCAGCCTTGTGGTGCATTTTATTTTATTTAAATAACGTTTTAGCTTTAAGCAGTTCTCACTTGTTTTTGATACTCTGCATTAGTTAGGTAGTTTCATTTTCCATTTTAAAATAAATTGCAGTTTCTCTGGTTTCTGATTGTTTCCCAGAAACTAGAGAAAGCTGCACTGAAACACGGTTCCGGTCTGAGGGAACTGGCCTCTTTTTACCAATTAAATATAAACCGCTTTTGTTTTTACACTAAATAACAGCAGTTTTTTTCATTTTTGTTTTTAGGAATTGAATAATTATTTTTCTGTTCCACTGTTCATGACTGACAGGCCTAAAAAGAAAAGAGAGTCCACAGGATTTAAAAAAAATGTACATCCTGTTTCAAACTCCTGGCAAAGGCAGACTGCCACGAGTCCTGGTTGAAGTGCCTTGTCCCAGATCATGGTTTTAGAAATTGTGAACTTTTTTAGAAGTTTTGCACAAAAACAAGAAAGAACTGAAAAAAGGGGAGCATTTCTGACTTCTTAGTCTGCCTCTGTCACCAAAGCGCAATACAAGCTCAGAAGGAGTTCCCAATAATGGTGGAAAGCACGCAACAGAGGGTTCTTCTCCTTATAAGCGGCAGTCCTTTTCAGAGGGGACTGACAAGAAAGATAAAGCTGCTCAGCCATCTGAAATGCATGGTAGAGATGGTAAAGATACCACGTGTCTTAACTAGTTGCACCTGTTAACTCATTGTCTCCTAGCCGACGCCTGTAGTCGTCAGTAAAAAAATACTGGTATGTCCTGAGTACGTCTGCAGAAGTCTGCTACTGACTCCCAGTGTGCCCAAGCAACGTCTGGAGAAGTCACATATATATTTTAATATATAGTGTAACAGAATATAATATATATTTGACTGCATAGCACCATTGGAAAGGTAATGTTATGCTGAACAACTCTGTCACTGATATTTTGTGCACATCATGCATACTTTAGGAGTTATTTGCATTTGTTTATGGTATGGTGTGTATGGCTTATGTTGCCTGATTTAGTGAAAAAAATATTTGTTTTGCTGTTTCAACCAGTTTAAAAATAACAAAACAAAATTACATATTATTATTTGCACACCACCATTGGGAAGATAATGTTGTGCTGAACAACTTTGCCACTGATATTTTGTGTATATCATGTATACTTTAGGAGTTATTCACATTTGTTTATGGTATGGTGTGTATGGCTGATATGTTTTCCATCAAGATTCACCTAAGCAGCTTAAATAAAATTCACTTTTTTGGCACTTCAGCAGGTATAAAATAAAAACCGTATTGATTACAACTGGTTGCATAGCACCATTGGAAAGGCATTTTTGTGCTAATCAACTTTCATGCTGATACTTTGTGTGTATCATGTATACTTTTGGAGTTATATGCATTTGTTTATGATATGGTGTGTGTGTGGTTGAGATTCAGCCCTCAAATCTCGCCAAAGCACCTTGACTAAAATGGGGAAAAATTAAGTTTTATAGTAAAAAGATATCTTTTTTTTAACTAACGTAATATTAAAACACCATCTAATGTCTGTATGCTTAATTTGGTGTTTATATTTTACATATTTTCCAACAAAAAATGGCTTATGTTGCACTTTTTTAGTGAAAAAAATATTTAGTTTGCTCTTTCGACCAGCATAGAAAAAAAATTAAATTACTTATTATTACATGCATGCCACCATTGGAAAGGCAATTTTGTGCTGAATAACTCTGCCACTCATACTTTGTGTCTAGCATATACAGTTATTGAGCTATTAGCATTTGTTTGCAACATGCTGACTATGGCTTGATTTTGCTTAGAAAGGCCCAGGATTCACTGTTAAAAGTATACAGGAGATTCAGGAGATAAGTGGTGTAATCTCAGAGTGAGCCTGTGGAGGCAATGAGTTAAGAACACTGATGTACTCTTTAGGCTGGTCACAGGAAGGACAATGAAAAAATTTCTTGTTGCAGTTTGTGAAAAACGAGAGATGAAACTTTCAAGAACACGATGCAGAGGTTAAACTGCCAGGCAAATACATCTCATTTAAGGAGAGCAGTGTTTTGTTTGTAGAGTTCGAGAGAGCTGGAGATTTTAAAGAGACTGTTAGGTGAAGGACTGTTTTTTGTTTGTACTTCCTTTTGTGAAGAGCTATCCGGTATATCTTTTTTTATTTTATTGTTATTGATAATGCTACCTGTGAATATGATAACATCTTCTGGTCTGCCTAAGCTTCCTAAACTATGCCTCTACCACAACCTGACGCTGTCATTCCTGGGGGAATACAGCAGAGACTCTTAAGTCATCCCTCCGTGGCCTTGACTTTTCACAGAGATGTCCTTGGATGTCTGGCTCCATCCCTCTCCACCTCTGAGGGATATCCAGAACAGGTATGGTGCTCCTGTGGGGTCTCCTAGTACCATGCCACATTCTGCTTCTGGTATTCAGCTCCTGGACCCCCCCCCTTGTGCATAGTCTCCCAGTGTATAACCACCCCAGACTCAGACTCCATGGAGTTTGATATCTGGGGAAAAGGGGTTTTTTCGGTGTCATGCACCATGCTATGCATTTCTGCACACCAAGCAACCTATGGTAGGCACCTGTAGAAGATGCTAGGACAGCTCCTGTTGTGCTTGCCAAATTGCGAGGCAACCATGCAGGCCATTCACCTTTCCGCCCATGGCTTGGAACTGGTGAAGCACCAAGTGAGAGCATCTTATGATGCCAGTGAGATATCCTCCAAGCTGGTGGAAACTGCGATCTTAATTTGGGGGATGGCATGGCTTCGCCTATGTAGGTTGTCACCCTTGGCCCAGTGTTGGGTGCTAGCCTCAAGCTTACAGGGGACCCCTTTCTTCTCCCGCAGAGTCAGGCACGAGTTGTCATGGTGCATTCCTGCTTCTGCCTGACCCTGACCAGTCTTGGGTCCCACCAGACCTGTGAGGTGTCTCTGCCTTCCTGTGGTCATCCCCCACAGAAGACTGAAGGAATAACTTTTTCCCTCAAGGTAAGCGACACCACCCGCCTGGGTATTTAGCTTGGTACTCTGACCCATTAGTGGAAATAAGTGGTGAAAACTGATTCTTGGAAGATATGAAAATTACGTACTCACCGTAACTGTTGATCTTCCAGATTATTTTCACCACTTATTACCATGCCTGCCCACTATCCCCCACTGAGTCAGGAGCCAGGATCAGTAGGCAGCTCACCCTATTTTCTTTCTTTCTTTCTTCCTTCCTTCCTACTCCTTTCTCTCCTTTGTGGTTTTCTCTACATAACAAAGACTACCCCCTTTAAAAAATAAATAAATAAGGGTCAGAGAGAATTGCCCTATTTTGGGGTTTCTGTCCCATCCAAAAGAAAAATAATTTTGAAAAAAAAAAAAAAACGGGATTGCTTTCCTGTGAGAATGTTTTTCGCTCTCCTTCTGTTGCCCTCCCCTTCTTTTAGCCTCTTTTCCTTAGGATGTTGCTAATCTAACTAAACTCTTGCAGCTGCTGCGTTCAGCCCTCTGGACATACACACATCCTGTCTAGCCGTCTCTTGGCTGCTGTTAAGGGTAGTAAACCCTTTTCGATCCCACAAGCCCTGCCTAGAAGGGGAAGACATGCGGAGCTATTGTTCTTTTCCCACTTTCTCCTTTTCTTTTCCACAGGAGTGGCTAGAGGGGTATCCCTATTTCAATCTCTCTTCTTTCTTTTCCTCTCTTGTACTGTTTTACAAGTTTCTGATTTCTTCCAGCAAGAGATTTCTTTGATCTGTCCTGCATAACCAGAGCCACTTCTCATGGCTGTTGCTCTTTCCACCTTTACTGACCAGGTGGCCTTAAGGCTCTGTCTCCTCTTAACCTGCTACCCTTTGGCCCATTTTTTAACCTCTCTCTCTAAGTTGATAGTCATGTTCTATTGCTTTTATGATTCTATATCCTATATCCTTTTCCAATCCCTTTGTACTACTTTTCCTAATTTCTCTCTTTTTTTCTCTCTCCCACTTGTTTCTTTCCTGGCAAACAGAACTGAGGAAGGTAGGGGGATGGTGTCAGTTACTGGCCAGCCCATGAGCACCACATCACTATGTCTGCCTCATGGGTGGCTAGGCTGTAGAAAGCCTCTGGCACAGACCCATTAGTGGGTATAAGTGATGAAGATATTCTAGAAGATCAACAGTTACAGTGTGTATGTAATTTTCATTTGTGTGTGGGGGATGAAAATTTAAAGATGGTGTTTTGGGGGGGTTAAAATGTCTGTGGCGTGTTTGCGTGGTGGAGGGAGGTTAAGAGTTCAACTTTAATGGCGTTTTTGTGGGGTAGGGGTCCATACTCTTGGCAGTTTTTTGACTGCACTGTGTAGTGTGGATTCCAGATGGTGGGGACTACTTTATGTGATGGTCAAAGCAGGGGGTTGGAACCAAGGACCTTCTGGTTTAGCTTGGGAAGCATCTAAGCCTGACCAGCAGATTCCTCATTACAAACCTTTGCCTCAAAAGCCAGATCAGCTCCCCTGATGAGGGGGGAGGAGATGAGGGGCTGACGACCCTGGGGGCCCCTGGTCTGCCACTTGGAGGGGGTACTCTAGAGGGGCTCTTGAGGCATGCATTAGGGAGATGGACCCCAAGGGCGTGAGTCTGAAACAGGCGGGAAAGGGCTCCCAGAAATGTAGCCAAGAAGAAACACCTACTGATTGTCTGTTTTAAGGAAAATCTAAAGTGGTCAAAGGTTTTGGAAACCCAATAATTTTTCTGTTGATCAGTAAGCCAGGATGGATTGCTCACGATTGCCTCCCACTGGATCTGAGATTAACCTGGACTTTTAATCCTTAGAACTTATACCTGCTTCTAACTTGGGATGAGTTACCTACGCTGTAATAATTAATGTATATCCATATGAAGTTACCCTTGCTGATCTGGATGACTTGTATGTATATGTTATGAAAAGAAAATAAAGAAGATAATTATAAAAAAAAAAAAAAAAGCCAGACCAGCTGGCTTGGGGATCCAGTGACCTGCTGGTGTGGTTTTGGGAGGGGGCTTGGACTAATGGGCCCCCTGGTCTGCCTGGAGCATGAAGCCTCACTGACCTGATCCAACACTGCAGGTCTGTTTTGGACAGTTGTCCCCTAGCTAAGTTTCAGTTGTCAGTGGGATGTGAGTTCCCAGAATTAAAACATCAAGCACTTACAGTACTCATGCCTTTTGCATCTACATACCTCTGTGAGTCTGGATTCTCTGCATTAGCAGCATTGTAGACGACTTTCCCCTCTTCCTCTCGACATGCAGTGCATTTGGAGCTGCCTTTGACGTGTTACATAGAAACATAGAAGTTGACGGCAGATAAGGACCGCAAGGCCCATCCAGTCTGCCCATTTCTTTTTCAACCTTATAAACCTGAACACGTAGGTGCTATTTTGCATGATAGCTATGATGCACAGCACTACCAGTTATTTTATAATACTTTTTTAAAGAAAAACATTTGTTTTCTATCACAGTGTTTTTGATTCATTCCGTGGTTGTGCACGAAAGTCATTGTCCATTGCACGGTTGTTGCATGTTACTGTGTTTGAGACATGGAGAGGCCCTGGCTTTTGTCTGGCACCATAGGGTAGCCTCACCTTAACAAACTCTAAGAACTTGTATGCTCTAAAGTGTCTCCGTTTCCTTCCCAGGTGGATAAGATCTCAGGGTGTTACTGGCAAACTCAAACCAATGCTGTCTGATGCAGGGGCATCACTAGGATTGGACATTAGGGGCTGGAGCGCCAAATCTTTATTCATTAGACTCGAATGACAGATTCCCAGTTCTTAAAACTGACCTCCGGCCTAATTGTTTGTTATTTTACTGTGTGTAAGGGTGGGGGCTCAAGGCCTTAATCTTTTCAGTCCCTAGAAATGCCCCTGGTCTGATGAAGTTTCACCCTCTAGTGGATAACAAGGCAAATAACAGAAGGTGGATCAAGTTCTACTTTGATAAAGCCAAGGGGAGGTCACTATGAAGCTGAACAGTTGTATATATAGGCTAAGATATTCAACGGGGTTGCGCCTGGCGCAACTGAGTTGCACCAGTGCAACCACAGAAATGCGCCCTGAGGCTATAATCAAAAGGGGGAATTGTGCAGCGCAATTCCCGATGCGCCGGGGTGCAATGATAATGTATGTGGCACATCTCCAGGGGGTATAGAAACATAGAAACATAGACTTTGACGGCAGATAAGGACCACTTGGCCCACCCAGTCTGCCCATTTCCCTACCTACTGGATAAGCTGCAGATTCTAGTTAACCAACAGCCTACTTCCTGCCACCCCCCCACTACAATTGCCTTGTGTCTGTCCCATGCATGTTTGAATTCCCCCACTGTTTTAGCCCCAACAGCCTGCCCAGGAAGGCAGTTCCACGCATCCACCACTCTCTCTGTGAAAAAAGATTTCCTCACATTACCCCTGAGCCGTCCCGCCTCTATCTTTAAATTGTGTCCCCTTGTTCTTACACATCTCTTTTTCTGAAAGATGCTACCCTCCTGGACTTTGTTGATTCCCTTGAGGTACTTGAACGTTTCTGTCATGTCCCCCGTCCCTCCTTTCATCAAGGGTATACATATTAAGCTCTCTCAGTCTCTCTTCATATGATTTCTGATGCAGACCCTGCACCATTTTAGTTGCCCTCCTCTGGACTGCTTCCATCCTGTCTATGTCCTTGCGTAGATGAGGTCTCCAAAACTGCACACAGTACTCCAGATGGGGTCTCACCAACTGTCTGTACAGAGGAATAACCACTTCCCTTTTTCTACTTGTGATGCCCCTTCCTATGCATCCCAGTATCCCCCTGGCTCTCCTCACTGACTTCTCACATTGCTTACCCACCTTTAGATCATCCGATAAGACTACCCCCAAGTCCCGTTCCATTTTTGTTGTTGTTAGTACCTCCCCTGCTATTGTGTACCCTTCTCCTGGGTTTTTGTTTCCCAGGTGCATTACTTTGCACTTCTTTGCACTGAATCTAAGTTGCCATATGTCTGACCATTCCTTCAACCTTTCCAAGTCCCTTCTCATCCTTTCTACCCCCACTTGTGTATCAACTCTGTTACAGATCTTTGTATCATCTGCAAAGAGGCATACCTTTCCCTCCAGACCCTCTGCAATGTCACCTATAAAGATGTTAAAGAGGACTGGACCCAGTACTGAGCCCTGAGGTACTCCACTAGTGACCCCCCTTTCTTCGGAATGTGTGCCACTCACTGTTACCTTCTGTGTCCTGTTGTGCAGCCAGTTTGCAACCCAGGCTACCACTGTGGGACCCGCTCCCAAGCTGGCTAACTTGATTATTAATCTTTTGTGCGGGACTGTGTCAAATGCCTTGCTAAAGTCTAGGTAGGCCATATCCACAGCCCCTCCTTGGTCTATTACTTTGGTCACCCAGTCAAAGAAATCTATTAGATTCATCTGACATGATCTTCCTGCTGTAAATCCATGCTGCTTTGGGTCTTGTGCCCTCGCGCCTCTAGGTACTCAACAATTCTTTCTTTCAGAAGTGATTCCATCATTTTCCCTACCACTGAGGTCAAACTTACAGGTCTATAGTTTCCTGCTTCTGCCTTGCTCCCACTTTTGTGAAGGGAAATCACATCTGCCCTCCTCCAGTCCTCAGGTACCACCCCATCCTCCCATGATTTGTTAAAAAGTGTGGTCAGTGGTGTCACTAGGTCCTCCCTTAGTTCTTTTAGGATTCTGGGGTGTATCCCATCAGGCCCCATTGCTTTGTCCACCTTGAGTTTTAGGAGTTCTTTCAGGACTCTTTCTTCTGTAAATGGATTGGTGTCAACCCCCTACCCAGAGTACCTCTATTGTCTGGTTTCGGTAACTACTCCTTATCTTCTTTTGTGAATACTGAGCAAAAGTATTCATTCAGTATGCCCATGCATATGCAGCACATCCCATGTGTTCAGCCCGGGATGTGTGGCACATCTGCCGGCACATCCCAGAGATGTGCTGCATACCTGGGCACAAAGTTGAGCCTGTAAAAAATGGCTCATCTTCTAGTCACCCACAGGTGGGCCACTATAGTGCAGGGCGCAACACAGCAGCCGCCAACCATGGGTGGCTCCCACCCCCCAGAACATCGTACATAAGCAACCACAAGCGTCTCTTGTAGTCAAGTGGTAACCCCTTCCCCTCCCGTACCTCTGATCGATGAAAAATATTTATGTAAGAACTCTGGTGGTCCAGTGGTTCCCCCTCCCTCCCTCCCTCCATACCTCCAATCACCTAAAAATAGTTATGTATGATCCCTCATGGTCCAGTGGTAGTCCCCTCCCCATCCTGAACCACCGATCACTGAAAAATAGTTTTTTAAGATCCCTGGAAGTCTAGTGGTAACCCCCTCCTCATCCCGGAGCACCGCTCACCGAAAAATAATTATTTATGATCCCTGGTAGTCTAGTGGTACCCCTTCCCTGCTCATAACCTCGTTCGCTGGAAAGTGACCAAAACCAATCCCTGGTAGTCTAGAGGTCCCCCCACCCACACAGGACCCTCCACCTCCCTCGGCTCCCCACCCCCTGGTCACTGGCGGGTGGCATACTCACCCGCATACCTCCGTCTGCCTGTCTAATGACAGCTTGCAGTATGTGCTGCAAGCTCATTGGTCCACAGTGTGGACCAATGGGCTTATAGTACATACTGTAAGAGTCATTCACAACTTCATGAATGAAGTCATTCATTCATAAAGTTGTGAATGACTCTTACAGTATGCACTGCAAGCCCATTGGTCAACACTGTGGACCAATGAGCTTGCAGCACATACTCTAAGCTGTCATTCGGTGGGCAGCCGAGGAGGTATGCGGGTGGTTATGCTGCCCACAGATGACCAGGAAGGGGGAGCTGGGTGGTCTGGGGGTCCTGTGTGGGTGGGGGGACCACAAGACTACCAAGAACCGGTTTTGGTAATTTTCCAGTGAACAGGGTTATGGGCGGGGAGGGGGTTACCACTAGACTACCAGGGATCTTCAAAACATATTTTTTGGCAATCGGTGCTTCAGGATGGGAAGGGGGGGTACCACTAGACTACCAGGGATCGTAAAAACATATTTTTCGGCGATCTGTACTTCGGGATGGGGAGCGGTGACCACTGGACCACCAGTTAACTTAAATATGTTATAATTCGGCGATCAGTGGTATGGGATGGGGAGGGGGGGTACCACTAGACTACCAGGGAATCTGAATATGTTTTAATTCAGTGATCGGTGGTATGGGATGGGGAGAGGTTACTACTGCAGTCCCTGGTACAAGGACCACATGCTGTGCAGGGCGCCAGGCACATTATGCTGGCCAGCCCTGCACAACAGATGTAAATGGGGCCATAATGACATGCAAATGGCCCCATTTGCACCCTGAATGTATTATGTCTCCATTTGCATATTGTTGTCTGAATATCAGGAATTTGCACACGGCATATCTCTGATGCCGTGGCGCATTTCCCATTCCTGGTATTCAGACCTGTCTTTAGGATGCGCCTGCGCATTGTATTTGTGCAGCACGCATTATTTGATATATTCAGAAGAGATGCGCCATGGCACATCTCTGTTGAATATATCCCTTTCAAACCACGTGAAGTCTTGCTGTATTCTGACTATTGCAGTTAGCCCCAGCACTCAAACTGCCCCGGAGGGACAAGGGTTAATTTTCTATTTAGAGCATAGAACATTGAGCTCGAGTTCGGTTCAAACCTCTGTCTGCTGCACTTAGAAGCACAACCATCAGATTCTTTACTCCGCCTAACTGAATGGTCGCTCTGGAGATTTCTCCTTTGCTCGCAGTTCTAAAGTCGGTTAAAGTCTTCGGTTTTACCGATTATTTTTTCACAAGTTTCGATTCAGATCTCTGTCTGTGGTACAGTAAGTACTAGGTAGTGAACTAGACATAGAAAACTTATGGAAATTGTAAAAATTGATTTTCGACCGGTTCGGCTGAACCATACGTTTAGTGAATTACATATTCTGTCTTTGTTTCTAAACTTAGAGTGTGGTTACCGATCCTTATCGGTTTAAAAAAAACGCATTTTCTTGTATTTTTTTTCCAATACCCGTAATACGGTTAGAAACCCATAAGGGTGTCTTGCCTGGTTGTTTGCCATAAAAAAGGTAAGTTTGTGGTTAGGATGGCTATGTCTGAGAAACCCAAAAGAAAAACTGGGCCCACTGGGTTTCAACACTGCAGTGTGTGTGGGGAGGTTTTTGCTAAGGCTAATCCCATACCACCTGTGTTTATTGTCTGGGGTTTGACCACCTCGATTCAGACTGCCAAATCTGTAAAAATTTCCCTAAGTCTACCCTGGAAAAAAGATTAGGTAGGCTTAGGGATAAGGAGGCCGTGAAGTCCGCTGACCCGGATGGTCAGCCCGGTTCGGTTCTGACCGAACCTGAGGGAGTGCCCTCTGACCAGGGCGATACTTCTTCGGGCAAGAGGAGAGACAATCCTGAGGGTTCAGTTCCTACAAAAAGACAAAAGAAAATTTGGCCGATTCGGATCCAGAGACCCATTTGCTGACCGCTGAAGAGCTTGCCAAAGCAATATGGATTGTAGAATTGCTTCGCCCGGTTCCGTCTGATCCGGTGCCTTCTGGCAGGCACTCGGTTCGGTCGGTTTCTCTGGTTCAAGGTTATGCCTCTGAAGATTTTTATGAACCGGATTTGGAGGGGGATGAAGATTACGATGATGATGATGACGATGACGGTGGTGGGGAAGGTCTGGATGAGCACATTGAACCGGACATCTCCCCAGACAGGCCTTCTGGTGTTTCCCCTCCTAGGCTTTCTGGGTCCCCTTCCCACTACATGTTTTACAGGAAAGTGGCAGAAACCCTCCAGGTCCCTGTGGAGGAAGCCACAGAGGAACAAGAGGAACCTGATTATGAGGAGAAGATGGACATCTCAGAGTCCAAGAGACTGTCTGTTCCCCTTCATAAGTCTTTTGGGAAACAGACACAAAAGATTTTAAAAACTCCAAATTCTGTACCTCCTGTCGACAGAAGGATGGACAAAAGGTACACCTTATCAGGTTCAGGTACAGAGTACTTGTATCATCAATGCAGCCATGTTGGGGTCGTGCAGGCTGTAGCCTGTGATAAGGCTAATATACCCTTGGCTACACACACCCCAGATAAAGACTCTAGGAAGCTGGATGCCAAGGTAAAGAAACAGTACATGGCATCCACCTTGGGACTCAGGCAGGCTAATTATATGGCCTATGCAGCCAGGTACCAGAAGTCCAGGTGAGACACTGTACTGGCACTGGTTAAGCAGGCCTCCTCCCAGCTAGCCTTGGAGCTGGAAGGGGTGGCTGCTGATGGGATTGAGGCATCTAAGGTACAGTTCCATGCTGCTGTGGACTCCAATGATGTGTCATTTAGAGTCATGGCTACATCTTGGGCTCTTTGGAGAATGGCTTGGCTCAGATGTGCTAGTCTCTCACAGGACACCCAGGCTAAGGCCATGGATTTCTCTGTGGTGGGTAATTCTCTGTTTGGGGAGCAGACAGAGAACTACATGAAAAAAATAGATGAGTATAGGACCACCTATAGGAGTGCACAGGCCAAGGAAAGGCAGGCAACTCCTCAAAGGCAGCAAGCTAGGGGCAGGGGCAGGCCTTTTCATAGGCATTTCTACCAAGCACAGTCCTCTTCTCCTTTTCCTCAGGGGGGTTTCTTCAGAGGGAGAGGCAGAAGGGGGATGAGCAGGGTTGCATCCACTCCTCAACCTAGGGCTCCTGCCAAGCAGACATCCTGATGTGTCAGCCTTGGTTGACTCCTCCATTCCCGTAGGAGGCAGGCTGGCTTACTTCATCCAGGACTGGATGTCTGTTACCTCAGACAAGTGGGTCCTGGAGGTGGTAAGCCAGGGGCTGGTTCTCAGCTTCAAGAAATTTCCAAAGCTGAGGGACAGATCTTTTCCACCTGCAAGCATCTCCAAAACCATTGTCTTAGAGGCAGGGGTTGCATCTCTACTGGCTCTAAAGGCTGTAGAGAGAGTTGCTACATTGCACAGGAGCAAAAGTCTGTACTCCAGGTACTTCCTTACCCCAAAAAAGACAGGGGAGTGGCAAGCCATCCTAGACTTAAGATACCTGAACAAATATCTTTTAAAACCAAAATTCAAAATGGAGACTCTGGGAATAATCCTTCCCTCTCTAAGGCCAGGGGACTGGCTAGCCTCCCTGGACTTAAAAGATGCCTACTTTCATATTCCCATCAGGTGCTCCCACAGAAAGTACCTCAGGTTCGCACTGCCTTCAGGCTATTATCAGTTCAAAGCTATGCCCTTCGGCCTGACATCGGCTCTAAGGGTATTCACAAAATGCCTTGCAGTAGTAGTGGCCTTTTTAAGAAGGAAGAATATTTCCATATTTCCATACCTGGACGACTGGCTCATTGTGGGTCAGTCCCCAGACCAAGTCAAGTCAGACCTGCTAGTGACTCAGCAAGTGATCACTTCCCTAGGATTCCTTCTCAATCTTTCCAAGTCAATTCTTGACCCAGTACAGCTCCTCACCTTCATAGGTGCAGAGTTGGATACAGTCAAAGCAAGAGCTTTCTTCCCCTGGTAAGGGCAAGGGCTATTGTAGAGCTGGCTTCTTCATTCCACCTTCTGGTCTCTTGGCCAACAAGGCACTTCCTTCAGCTTCTGGGCCACATGGCAGCTTCTGCAGCAGTGGTCCAAGGGACCAGATTTCAGATGAGGGACTTTCAGTTTCACCTGAGGGCCTTTTGGTCTTGGAAGAAAGATTCTCCAACCAAACTAGTTCCAGTGACTCAGACTCTGATCCAGGCTCTCCAATGGTGGCAGGATCAGGGCAACCTCAGACAAGGAGTTCTATTCGTCACTCAGTCTCATTCTGTGGTCTTAACCACGGATGCTTCTCTATTGGGGTGGGGAGCCCATCTGGGTGCTCTCACAGCTCAGGGACTGTGGTCCCCTCAGGAATCCCTTCTTCATATCAATCTCTTGGAACTCAGGGCGATCTTTCTGGCCTTGCAAACTTTCTCTCAGTTAGTGCAGAACAAGGTGGTTCAGGTCAGGACAGACACCACCACCACCATGTGGTACTTCAACAAGCAGAGAGGCACTCGGTCCACAGCCTTGTGCATGGAAGCCATGAAATTGTGGTCCCCAGCTTATTCTCTGCAGATCTCTCTGATAGCAGTCCACCTTCCAGGGAAGAACAATGTGCTAGCAGATGCATTGAGCAGGATCTCCCAGGGCCATCACGAATGGTCCCTGGACCCTCAGGTGTTGAAAGTGATTTTTTTCAAGGTGGGACACTCCAGAGATAGATCTCTTTGCAGCCCCAGACAATCACCAACTTCCTCTGTTTTGTTGCAGACCCCCAGTCTTGGGCTTAGTCCCTCTGGATGCTCTGATCTTGAACTGGGAGGGGAAATTTCTATATGCCTTCCCTCCTTTTCCTCTACTCTTCAAGGTTCTGGTCAAGATAAGGTCACAACCCTACAAAGTGATTCTGATTGCTCCAGACTGGGCCAGGCAGCCTTGGTACCCCCTGTTGCTGTCCCTAGCAGTCCATCTTCCCCTGTCTCTTCCCAGGAATTACAACCTGTTAACCTCCTCTCAGGGGAGGATTTGGTACCCCAATCTTCAGTCTCTCAATATGAAGGCATGGCTCTTGAAGAGTTAGAGTATGCAGATTTGCATCTGTCCCAAGGGGTTCTAGATATTTTCAAAGCCTCTCAAAAGCCTGCCACCAGTAAAACTTATAACTCCAAATGGAAAAGATTCAGCATTTGGTGTTCCAAGAAGCATGTATCCCCAGACACTGCTGAATTGTCTACAGTTCTGGATTATATGGTTCATCTTAATGGCCTAGGCCTCAGACCAGCTACTGTCAAAGTACATTTGTCAGCTGTTTCTGCTTTTCTGTCAGTAGGAAAGCCTTCCTCACTGTCATCTCACCCTGTATTCTGTACATTTTTCAAGGGATTGCTTCATACCACCCCCCCCTTAGGGATCCTACCCCTGCTTGGGATCTTAATGTTTGCATTGCTCAGCTTATGCAACCCCCTTTTGAGCCTTTGTCTTCAACAGAGCATAAGTACTTGACTTGGAAAACTGTGTTCCTGGTAGTTATTACCAATGCCAGGCGTATCAGTGAATTGCAAGCTCTGTCAGTGGAGCCTGATTTTAATCTCATTCCATAGGGATAAGGTGGTCCTTAGAACTAACAGGAGGTTTTTACCGAAAGTGGTTTCAGATTTTCATCTGAACCAATCTGTCTCTCTCCCTGTGTTCTTCACAGATCATTCTTCTTCAGGAGAAAGAAGTTTATACAGTTTGGATGTTAAAAGAGCCCTTAGTTACTACATTGAGCGTACTAAGGCTCACAGGTTTGACTCCCTCCAGTTATTTCTCACTTCTGGGGAAGTGGGGAAGGGCAAACCTGCCACTAAGAGAACTATTGCCAGGTGGATTGTCTCTTGTATTCAATTCTGCTATGAGAAACTAGGCAAAATACCTCCCTCAGGTCTGAGGGCTCATTCGACTAGAGGTACAGTTGCTTCCCTGGCTGCGGCCAGGGATATTCCTTTGTTAGAGATATGTAAAGCAGCCACCTGGAAAACAGTCCATACATTTACCAAACAGTACTCCCTGGACATCCAGGCTAGGAGTGATGCTCGGTTTGGTACAGCAGTACTGCAGAGCCTATTCCCAAGGTAGGTTCAATTCCCTCCTCCGTGGAGGTACTGCTTGGTAGTCTGCAATAGTCAGAATACAGCAAGACTTCATGTGGTTTGAAGAAAAAATTACTCACCTTAGTAATTATGTTTCTTCCAATGGAGTCTTGCTTTATTCTGACCTCCCTCCTTCCCTGCCTCCCCTCTCAGAACCTGTTTTTGGGAAGTGGGCTGGCAGGTGCAGTGTTGCACCCCAGGGATGCATTTGGGCATTGCCTCCTTTTAGAGAGGAGGAGTGAGTTATATTATTAATTTAACAGTCTTAAGTTGTTCACTATCTGGTTTTTGATTTTGGATTTCTTGACTTGAGTCTTTTGGGGATCCAAAATATTTGGTTGCTATTTGGCTAGTAAAAATGTTACAATTTCCACATAGTAGCTAGTTAGTATTAACATACTAACATACTATTTGCCAGCAGATTAGGCCTTACGGTCTGTCGAGTCTGCTCAAACTTCAGATCCTTAGTTGGGTATTAGCTCGTAAAAATCTGACGGTTGTGCTTCTAAGTGCAGCAGACAGAGGTCTGAGCTGAGCTCGAGCTCAACGTTCTATGCTTTGCATAGAAAATTAACCCTCTTCTCTCCGGGGCAGTTTGAATGCTGGGGCTAACTGCAATAGTCAGAATACAGCAAGACTCCATTAGAAGAAACATAATTACTAAGGTGAGCCATTTTTTCTTGTTGCTCCAGTGCAACTCAGTTGCACTGAGCACCCACTTGCATTATTGCCAGGTGCAAGTTTGAAAATCGGGCCCATAGTGTATTGGGAGTGCGTGGATGTAACCACCTATTTGACTGTGTAAACTAATCAAAGTAACCCTGAGGGTTTTCCATCTCCATTGAACAAGTTCTGGCATATTTTGTAGTACACAGTATGGTTACTAATTGATCTCATTCCCTCCTGTGGTGTAACACAGGATGTATGTAGTTACAAATACTGTTGATAATCTATTCATTATTCTCTATGATGTATCGTGTATGACACCGCAAGCACTGCTATATGTATTGTAATGATATGTATTGAAATGATCAAATATGAGTTTAAAAAAAGTGACTAACAATGTCTTCAAGTAAGGTAGTGTAAGATGTTTTATTCCACATTCTGAATGATATATTCAGTTTGGAGCTCATGTTGTGGAGTTTACGGATGATTTAACATATACATTTCACTGAGAGGCAATTTGTACTCCTAAAGATACTGATAACTAGATTTTTGCGTTTAGCAGTGTTTTCTTCTTACCAGAATTTTAAGATAACCAAAGTTTGTAGGTATATTGTACCTGTGTCTAATTGTTAAACTAACGTATTGCATTTACTTGAACCAGTTTTTCAATGTTTAAAAACTGAATAAAATATATAATGCAAAAAAAAAAAAAAGCTGTTGCTGCACCAGTGAGCCCGTGGTCTGGGTGTGTATTATCTGTTTTTATAAATAATGCTTCTTGTCAACACTGGAGCTAACTGAAACAGAAATTAAGTCTGACAGCATTTCTTCTGTATGTTGTACTGTTTGTTTTACCGCATAGTCTGGGTCGTTCCTAAAAAGGGCGTTGTGCACAGTGTACTTAACCAACTTAAATAAATAAATTCTATCCTATCTGTTTGGAGCCTTTGTGTACCAGCAGCTGTACTAAATCTGAAGTGGCACTGTGTGCCTGCATGCTCCAAACACTGGCGCATGTTGTCTTCCGCCCTAATGGCTAACTAGGTATGCACAGCAACTTCACCTTCAGAATGCCTGATTCCATTGGTAATGACAGCTGAGTACTCTAACCCCCGGACAGTCAATGCAGTTATTGGTCATGGAGATACTGACCAGTAGCTCACAGGTTCCTTCTTCTCAGGCCTTTCCAAAAAGTATGTAAATATTGTTATCTTTAGCAACTGTGCTATGTTTTGGTTTCCTGATGCTTATCTGAAATAATGGAAGTGTTCATCCCAGGGAGGATTGTTATCTCACTATGTTGTATCTCTTTGCTGTGGTGTAGGTATGGGTCAAGACTACAAGAGCAGCCACGAGTTAATGGTGTCTGAATTACTGTCCTACAACCTGCAGGAACACCAAGAGATCATCAATAAGGTAAACACCGTGCCAGTCATTACGCTGTTGTAAACCCCTTTAGACAAGCAGGGGTTAACATTTTGGTAATCATCATGCCATTGTAATTCCCTTCAGGCAAGCAGGGGTTAAAGTTTTGTGAAAACAAGGTAAGGAGTGTCCGTTATAGGATGATCTTCCTGAACCGTATCTTCTCCATTGACTCACACTGCTGGGTTCTCAGCTGGAGGTGCTAGGACCCAGTGAGAGCCAAAAATCTTCAGGAGAGCCGGTGCCAAGGTAGGCTACATGCATGCATGGCACCAAAAGACTGGCTTGCACTACATAGCTTATCTCAGCAACAGCCCTCAACTGCTTCAGTTTCTTTTTTCCCCGCCGTAGAGTGCACTTCAATGATGACATTGCTCACCCGCCGGAGTCAGAGTCTTCACATCTATGTGACAACAGCGTTCAGTTCGACTCAGTTTGTTATTTAGCTAGAGTTTATTATTTGTCAGTTAAAAAAAATTATTTATTCTTAAATTTCTCTCAACCCTACTGAACAATGGGCTTCGACCATGGACGGTGACAGTAGAGACTCTCTCTCTTTGAGTGCTGCTCTGGCAGCGATGCTGTGTCCAGTCCACCTCCTTCTCTGGGGGAGGGTTCTGATGACGGGTGTTCCTGTGTTCGGGAGGGAGGGCAGTCCTCCTGCAAACACACAAAGAAGAGGTCCTGTTCCTGATCCAGGCTGGGAACCCAGCACTGCTCGACATTGGGTTCTTCGTCTTCCCGTCGGAAGGGGAAGAAATGGCACTGCTCAAGGTCACTCTCTGGTACATCTGCCAAGAGGCCTTCCAGGTCCACAGGCAGAAGGCCTTCACCGACACCAGTGGTTTCACCAATGGCTTCTGTTCGTGGTCCTTCCAGGTCTCGGGCCCAGAACGCCTCTCTGTCTTCTTGTGTAGGTTCCGGTGGGCAGTTTCACCACTGGGCAGCTTTTATGCAGCAGTCTGTACCGCGGCTGGCTCATTTGCATCTTACAAACATATGAACGTACGAAACTGCCAGCAGATGCAGGCCATACGGTCTAACAAGTCTGCTCGACTGTGCAGCTAGCAGTTCATTACACTGCAGCTGCCCTTCCTTCCCTCCCCTACCCACATAACTCTTACCTTCCCCCTCACCTTGTCCCAGCCCCTCTTAAAACTGTCCGCTGACTTACAGGATACCACCTCTTCAGGCAGCGCATTCCACTTTGTCACCGCTCTTTCAGTGAAATAGTGCCTCCTCATTTCTCTCCTGAATCTTCCACCCACCAGTCTCAGGCCATGCCCCCTAGTGTCCCTCCCTCCATTTAACTTAAAGATTTCCTCTGTACCAGTTTTGTTTATGCCTTTCATATATTTAAAGGTTTTTATCATATCCTCTGTATCCCTCCTTTCCTCTAGAGAATACATGTAAAGCTCCCTCAGCCTCTCCTTGTAGAGACTATCTTCCATCTCCAGAATCATCTCTGTTGCTCTTCACTGGACCCCCTCCAGCAGTGTAATGGACTGCTAGCAGCACATTCAAGTCCACCTTACTATTCAGAGTTTACCAGCTAAATTCGATGCTTTCCAAGCCTGGGTGGCTATACATAGTTTTGATGTTATCGCCCTCTCTGAAACCTGGCTGTCCCACAAAATCTCTGATGGGGAGATAGAGCTTAGTGGCTACACCTCTGTTAGAAAGGATAGATAGATAGAATAAAAAAGAGTGAGGTTGCATGTTCTTTGTCTCCAACAAATTCTCCTTCACTAAGCACAACCCCAGCTCCAAATTTGCCCTGTTGGAAACACTCTCCATACATCTGCTCCTTGGCCCCAATAAAACCATCTCCCTCACCACTGCCTACCTCCCCCCAGGAACACCACACTCTGACCCTGAGTCACTGCTTGCCCTTAGACACTCCCTCCCACTTAACAGAGAGTGGATCCTCCTTGGGACTTTAACTTAAACTGGGACTCCTTTCACACCAATAAGGTCAAATCCTGTATCACTAATTTTGGTCTCCACCAGCTCATTTCCTCTCCCACTAGATCCAATTACAGAACTGGCACCCAGACACTAATTGACTGGATCGTTGCCTCTCACCCCCTCTCGCATCACCATCTTGGGTGTCATGTCAGACTGTATTAGCGATTACTGTGCCATATTTTGTTCATGATCGGCCCGGCTACCTAAAAAACACCCTAAATTCATTTTCACCAGGAGACTAACTGACCAGAAAATTGAACTGATTACCCACGATCTCAGCCTTGTCAACTGGTCTTTTACCGAGGGGCCTGGTGACTGCGACTTGATCCTAGAAAAATTTTCCAGGATCCTAGCTAGTGTCTGCGACAAGCACGCTCCCCTAAAAAGAATCAGGGTCAGGGATCTTACTAATGAATGGGTCTCCTGATATCATCAAACTCATGAGAACTAGGGACAAAGCCTGGGCCCACTACATTAAACACAAAGACCCTGCGCAGCTATCCCTTTACAGATCACTGCGTAACAAGTGCAAATCAGCAGTAAGAAAAGCAAAAATTAACTTTCTGCATGACAAACAACTCTGTGGTTCCTCCAACCCCCATCAGCTCTGGGGAACCCTTAACTTGCTACTCGGCAAGTCCAAAAATTCAGATCCCATCACATTGCATCATGGTGACATTCAAACAAATGACCCTACAGAAGTAGCGAACATTTTCTACACCTATTTCAGCAACCTCGATAAATACAAACCTCCTCTCTCCTCGCCCATGCCCGCCTTTCCCCACCTCCACCCGGCCTAATCTCTAAAGATAGGCCTTTCCCCGATTTCTACCTCAAGGCCCTAAGACCAGCAAACACCAAAAAGCTCATCCTTACTAACATTCCCAAACCCAGTAAAGGGGGTGATGGGATTGACTACAAAATTCTTAAGCTTTCCATTAATACCCTGGCTGTCCCCCTCACCAGCCTTATCGACCATTCCCTTTGCCCCAGCCTTTTCCCTTCTGCCTGGAAAACTGCCACCATCAGACCTTTGTTCAAGTCCGATTCCAGAAGTGAAATTGATGACTATTGCCCCATCTTCCTCCTTGTCCCCCTTTCAAAAATCATCAAGAAGGTTGTACACACTCAACTCGCCGCCTACTTAGAATCCAACAACCTTCTGTCTAGTGCCCAACATGGATTCAGAACTGGACACAGTACTGAAACAGCCCTAGTTAGGCTCACCAGCAACATCATTAAAGCCAACGAAAAAGGCCAGTACACTGGTTCTGCCTTTGTCGACCTTAGCAAGGCATTCAATCTCGTGGACCACGCCCTCCTCCTACACACCTTTAAAGGGCTGCATCTTTCAGATAATGCCATTAAAATGGCTCGGTAGCTACCTTTCCGGGAGAACCCACAAGACCGTAATTGAAGGCCATTTCTCCTTAGAATGTACAATTAAATATGGGGTCTCCCAGGGATCAATCCTTGGCCCTCGTCTCACTCTTTATAAACAACCTCCCCTCCATATGTTACTCCACCCAACTTGTCCTCTGTGCCAATGACGCGGCTCTTTTCTACAGTGACAAAAACCCAGCCAAGATGTTCCAGAATCTGGAGTCCGATTTCTCAAAGCTGTTCTCCTGGTTTCCCAGACTTGGTTTGATCCCCAATTCCAAGAAGACGAAGCTCATGATTTTCTCAGGGTCCAGGAAAGCCTCTGCACCTGTTTTTAAACTACTAGACAATTCAGGGAACTTAATCGAACAAGTGACTGAATTCAGATACTTAGGTCTCCACCTTGACCCCACCTCTCCTTCAATCTCCACATTAGTAACCTCTTTAAGAAGGTCCGTGTCAGGATTGGTCTCTTCTACAGGATCAGAAAGTTCCTCATCCCTGCTTCTAGACTTCGCCTTGCTAGCTCTCTACTTCTGCCTCTTGGCAACTATGGATCCATTGTCTTCTCTCCCCCTTCCTCCTCCTCCTCTCTCTTCTCGAAACTCAGAACCATATACAACAGCATAGATCATTTTATTACTGGTCCCCCATGGAAAATACACCACTGCTCACTCTATTCCTCCCTCAGCTGGACCACTCTTGATGGGAGGTTCCATCTAAAGATTCTCTCCTTCCTTCACAAGGTACACCTCGATATTCTTCCCCCTAGCATTAAATTATTGTTCACACTTGCAGCCCCCAGGCGACCAAATAGGGGTGCCTCCAGTCTAGGTTTTGACACTCTATTTTGCAGGACAACCCAAGCACAGAACTATATTACCTCCACAGGTACAAAGCTCTACAACAAACTACCCCCTGAAATTCAGACTTGTGAGTCCATGTACTCCTTCAACACCACCGTCAAGGATCACTTGCTCCTATCGTCCAATTGCTGCTGCCCTGATAGGCCTCCCCCCAGCCCACCAGAAAATAGCTAATTCTCCTCAGCCCACTAGCTAAAAGCTAATTCCCACCAGCACTTGTTCCCCCATTACCCGCACTTCTCTCTGAATTTTGCTCACTAAAATAATCACTGAACCTGGTACTTCAGTCTGTCCCAATCCCCCTAATTGGTTCCTTTCACCCAGGCCACTCATAGCCTTCCAATGGTCTGCCCAGTTAATCTCTTTCAGCAATGTGTGTCATGCAAAAAAATCACTTTACTCTAATTTACATCTGTTTGACTCTTTTATTTATTTATTAGCTTTTGGTAACCGGGTAAGTGCACTAGGCAACAGACCTGCCTATTTTCAGGCACGACCCGGGAGAGCACAGGGCATTGGTTACAATATGCAGAAATACACAGACATAATATAGGTGTACAGGAGCAAAACAAGATATACATTGGGTAGCACAGTAATAGTTACATAAGGGTACATTTTAGGCATAGATCATAATAAGGATGTAAAATAAAGCAATTAGAGTAACCATAAGACAGCTGAGGACAGTAAAGACATCAAGGTTCATAGCCACCCTAGACAAGCATATTGCATGGGAGAACATTAGTGTAGTACTCCGGGTCAGACCCGACAGCTTGCAGTGGGACAAAGCAAATTAAGAGCATTTGCATTGGCCAGAGGCTAGAAGGTGGGTAAACAGCGAGTTTTTGAATTCTCGATGGGAGGCTGAAGTTTTCACCTTAAGGGGGAGTGAGTTCCAGAATTTGGGAGCAAAATGGGCAAATGCCTGTTCACCCATTTTGTCATGCAAGGTCTAGTGGAGAGCATGGGGACAGAGGAAGACCTGAGAGTGCAGGTGTGTGAGGCAGGAGTCAGGAGGTTGGCAAGATAGACAGGGCAGGAGGTCTAGACAGGGAGTCGATAAAGCAGCCCAGGGGTAGGCTCGAATATCCTTAGGTGACAGCCAATTTAAGCCAGCGTCAAAGGGAGACAATGATGGGTAAGGCGTGGGGCAGTTAAAGTGAATCTACAGATGTTGTTGTAGACAGTGTCCCATTTGTGGAGTGTAGCAGAGTTTGCAGCAAAGAGGAGGGGCAGAGCATTTTGGAGCTGGGGTAAGAGAATACGTCTTGCAACAGAAAGTCTAGCGGAAGGAGTGAGGGAGTGGCGCATGCGATAAGCTCCGTCAATTTTAGCATTTACGGCACTCCTCTAAATATGGTATTTATAGTTCGTACTTGCTGGTTCATTGCACCCTTAACTTTGTAAATTATTTGTATTTAATGAGTTTGTTTTACGTATTCAAATTGTCTCTGTAACTGTCTTTTTGTCATTTTGAAACACTGGACGTTTGTAAAAATGGGCATTTTTGCTCACATACTTTCCAGTATATAAATGAATTGAATTTAACATCTTTAGATAGATAAAAAATTTTATTTTTTAACAGGAGATAACCTTTAGGATTGCAAAGCCCTGTTTTACAAAGTTGTCCTGTATAAGCAACTGGTTACGTAATGAGAAAATACAAATCTTAACACAGTTTCATAGATGCAAGTGCAAACATGCGTGGACTATCATAGAAATTAATCCATAATACATTTAACAATCATATATAAAACAACCATAAGGTAACACTTCTTTGCTATCTCAATATAGTGACTATAATTGTGAATCTACTATAAAATAAATTTTACAATAACAAGAAAAAGATCACACATAAAACAATTCAAAAAAACATATATTAACAACATCAGTACTCCATACTATCCACAATTTAAGCTAAAACCTTTTCATAACAATTTATCCTATGGCCCTAAACACTGGCAATTTACATTCCACATTAGATCTAAACTTTTCCTGAACTGTCCCAAACTACTTGCATTTCTGTTTTCTAATTTTAGTTCATTCCATGTTTTTGGGAGATAATACCTCCTTTGCATCTGACTATACCTATTCTTGACTATAGGGGTCTTTAAACCTCTATTTTGTATAACCCTCAGAGTATATTTGTTTGTTGTTTTGGATGCATAAGGTGTTCCAATTTTTGTTTCCTTCTCCAAATTCCACATACGATTTTTGACCCAACTGTTTCTTTCTCCGTGTTTCCAGTGTATCCCAATTTAACTTTTGTAGTAAACTGCAGTGGTGTGTATTTAAGTGACATTTTAGAACATATCTAGCTATCTTCAGATATACTTTATTAAATTTTTCCAGCGTAGTTTTAGTTGCGTGTTGATAAATCAGACTCCCGTACTCTAGTATTGGCAGCAATAATTGCTGTGCTACTTTATTTCGATTCTCTCTTGACAAAAATGAAGTTTTTCTTTGTATGACCCCCCAGTCTGACACTCACTTTCTTTGCAGTGTTGGCTACATGCTCCCCAAAAGTTAAATTATCATCCAGTAATACCTCCAGTTACTTATACTGTGCCACTTCATCCAGCTTTGAGCTATCCAGGGAGTTATATGTAGTCCTTGATTAGATGTCTTAGCTACACTTTTTGTTTGAAATAACATACCCTGAGTTTTTTTCCTACTCAGAATCATTTTAGATGCATCCAGCCAGCACTGCAGAGCACTGAAGGCAGACTGTAAGGTGTTTTATAGTTCTATTGTAGTTTTTGCTCTAGCAGTCAGGGCCATATCATCGGCGTACAGAAGAATTTTACACCTGTCAATCAATTGTGGCAATGAATTTATATAGATTAAGAACAAAAGGGGGCCCAGGATCAAGCCCTGGGGAACACCCCTATAAGTCTCTTCCTTCTCAGATAATATGTCACCCACACAGACCTGCTGGGTATGCTCTGTCAGGTAAGACAACATCCATGTTTTTACTGGCTCGGACCTGCCTACAAGCGGAAGCCTTTCCATCAGTACACTATAATCCACCAAATCAAAGGCTTTGGAGAGGTCGACGAACACCACTCCCACAGACTCCCCCATCTCCAGTCCATTTGAGACTGTATCGAGAAAGTCAGCGAGAGCAGTGTCCGTTGACCTCCCTGCTCTGAAGCCTGCCTGGCAGTCCATTAGCAATTTATGTTTTTCTAAGAACTCGCATATCTAATTACATACTAGTCCCTCAAAAACCATAGAGAGCGTAGACAGCAGAGCTATCGGGAGACAATGTGTTAAGCTATCTTTAGTTCCTCCCTTAAATATGGGTATTATTTTAGAATTTATCCAGAAGTCTGGATAAATCCTCTGTTGTAAACTGGTGTTAAACAAATTTGTTATGGTTGGAGTTATCTGTTTAACAGCATCCTTTAAAAAATGTATTGCCACCTTATCTAACCCTGTAGCTTTCTGCAAATTCAGTTTTTTTAATTTGCTTTTGTACCTCGTACTGATTAATTTCTCTAAAATAAAATTTTGCTATGTTTGATCTAGTTTTTGGGAGGGTATTTTGTGAAATGAGTGGAACATCCAAATTATTTTTAACATCTAAATCTAGAAGTTTACGAAAATAGTGGTTCAGATTACTTGCAATTTGATGGATTTTCACTTCTTTGTTATTCTCATCCTGTATGGATATATCCATATCCTTTTTTGTTTTCCCTTCTAATTGTTTTATTAAATTCCAGTATTGAGCAGGATTTTTTGTCTGTTCTGTTTTTTGTTTGTAATACTTTTTTCTAGCCTTTTTAATCATGCTTTAGCATTTGTTCCTTATTTTATTAAACAATTCCCAGTCTTCTATTTTTGGAGTTTGATTTGACTTTTTCCACACTCTATCTTTCCATCTAATCTGTTTTTTTTTTATTTTGTCATCTACCCAAGGATGGTGTTGTTTTCTTTCTTTTATTTGTTTAAGGAGCATTTTTGTTGCAGATATCTACAAAAATATTGGTGAATTCTTTAACCGCCAGAGCAACGTCTGGAATGAGGTTTATTCATTCCCATTTTACATGTTCCAGTTCTTGTTGGAATCTTGTTCTATTAAACTTCTTATAGTCGCTTATACATTTCACTTTTGGTGGGTTTAATTGATTATGTTGACATTCTATCTCACATTCTATATAACAACGATCCCCTAAATTTGGTGTTCCTACTTTGAAGCGTAATGGTTTTAAACCCGTAGTCACAAATATTAAATCTAGTATATTTCCATTACTCTGGTACATGCCTTTTCATGTTGGGATATTTATAATCTGTGTTAGACCCAAAGGTTGTAATTCTGCATCTAATTTTTGGCTTCTAGCTGTGCCCCAGGCCCAGTTAAAGTCACCAACCAGGACGGTATCCTTTTGTTCCACTATAGTGGTGTGTTTGGATGATAGTGTCTCAAATGCTGCAGGCTTAAGCTTGGGATGTGAATAAACTGCTCCAACACATAAATTTAACTGGAAAATATGTACTAGGACTATCTCTACCTTCAATAGAAGGTAGAGAACAACGAAGCAGACGCCAATGAAACAGACAACACAATGAAGCAGACGCCGGCAAGCTCCCTCCTGGGGCCGGGACACAGTGAGAGCCTTAAGAGGCCTCGCTAACACCCTGCCACACACACACAATGAAACAAATGCCGGCAAGCTCCCTTCTGGGGCCGGGACACAGTGAGAGCCTTAAGAAGCCTCGCTAACCCCCCGCCACACACACACAGCAAGCAGATGCCAGCAAGCTCCTCCTGGAACGGGACACAGTAGGAGCCTTAAGAGCCTCGCGAACCCCGCCACACACACACACAATGAAGCAGATGCCGGCAAGCTCCCTTCTGGAGCCGGGACACAGTGAGAGCCTTAAGAGGTAAAGGCTACCTCCTCCTCCCTTGAGCTGCATCTTTGTGAGGGGTGTTTCATTTGGACTTTTTTTATCCCCACACAGTGACTGATTGATTCTGGGCACCTGGAACTTGCCTTAACGCTGCTCTGAAACCTCGCTGTCTTCAGGGGTACTTTAAGCCTGTGGGGTTTGTTGTTAGCGACTGTGTTTTCTACCTATGTCTCACTGCCTTCCGGGGGATTATTGCCACTTTTTCTAACTGTATTTTGTACAATTATCTGCTTACCAGGATTCTCGTGGCTAGTGCTGGGTGTCGCCATCTTGCCTCTCTCGCGCATGTGCAGTAGGATGTTGTGATCGGGACATAGCCCAACAGCTCGTGCATGCGCAGTAAGGGGGACAGCTCACCGAATTCCTCCTTCTGCATACTAATACCCCTATTGTTCTCTCTCCCATATAGGCCTCACTAACCCCCCCCCCCACACAAACACAACAAAGTAGATGCCGGCAAGCTCCCTCCTGGAGCTGGGACACAGTGAGAGCCTTAAGAGGTAAAGGATACCTCCTCCCTTGAGCTGCATCTTTGTGAGGGGTGTTAGCCTGCCAATGCTGTGCGTCGACTGCCCCGCCCACCCCAGCCACCCACCCACCCAGGGTCATCCCTTGATTTATTGGCCCCTTCCTATGACATTACTTCCTGTCTGCTATAATTTCTAAGTCCCCACTTTTCCATTTGCAGGTTATACCTGCTAGCCACTAGAGGGACCCTCTGACTATTCACCTCTGTTTCTCTACCTGAATTTCCTCCTCCCCCTACTTCCTGGAACCCCTCTACCCACATATGCTACTTCTCTCCCTTACTCTCATCCCTGCTCCTTCCCACCCCTCACTCTCACTCCCAGCCTCCTAACTAGCTCTACTTACTGACCCCTACCCTACCACCGGACCTTCACCCAGCCTGCCACTAACCCCCAGTGACCACTAGGAGTCGCTATTTCCACCCTGGTTTTTGGCCCAAACCCAGCCTACTCTGAACCCCCCAGAACCTGGATCCCCATTCTCACCCAGGTCCAAGTTCACCCGCCCTACCAGGGTCTCAAACTGTGTACCCTGTCCACCAGAGTCCGTGACACTACCACTACTCCAAAGTGGTATCCACATTTTCTGAGGGGCAGCCAAGATACTTGAACCTCTCTGCCCTGCTGCTACCTTAGGCATTATGTTTGTACACCTCCTCCTCAAATGTCTCCCCCCTCATATACATGCCAGTCCCCACATCCCATCAGCCAGACATCTCCCCTGGCCCACTTGTACCAGGACCCCCAACTCTCCCTAACTTAGTCCTGACCCCACCTACACTGACCATGTACCTGGCCCACGGCACCCACCCCTAGCTGCCCCCCACTGACTACCCTGGCTCCCCATGGTTGCAACGTCATCGCCCTCCCGGCCCTTCGAACCCTGCCCATTCCTTGTTGCTCTATGGCCTCCTCCCCATCCCAGTGTACCCCCCGGAAGTTGACATACTGCCACCCCCAGGTCAGAGCCTTGATCTTCCTACTACTCCTATCTGGTAATATACATCCTAACCCAGGCCCTGCCCCCTCCAGCCCACCTCCTAGGTCCATTGGTCTCCGCATAGCCTCCATGAACATATGCAGCCTACTGAAGAAATGTGATGCCCTCCAGTGCTGGGCCATGTTGCATCAACCAGACGTCATAGCCCTGGTTGAAACCTGGCTGTCCAAATCCACCTCTGACTCCTTTGTCTCCCTCCTAGGCTACACCCTATACCGGGAGGACCGAGTAGGCAAACGTGGGGGTGGCTGTGCAATCTATACCCAGGACACAATCATTAGACAAGCACTCCCAGCCCCCATTCTTGTGAATGGGGCCCAGGCCATTACCCTTAAACTCACTCCTGACCCCTCCAGGGGTTCTCTCTATCTCACCACAGCCCACAGCCAACGTTCCCCCAAAGAACCAGAACCCAGCGCTAATATCTATAACAGAATATCTTGCCACCCTCCACCACAAGGCAGAACAAATTCTAGTGGGGGACCTTAACGTGAACTAGCTCAGTACCTCCTCTTCCACTACCCGAGATTCCTTCGCTGCCCAAGACCTGACACAACTAATTTCCCAGCCCACTAGAGTAAACTCAAAGAGAGGTACCAGTACCCTTCTGGATGTAATTATCACCAACCGTCCCCAAAAAAGCCATAACATCCAGGTCCTCCCAGACTCTATAAGTGACCACTTCCCTATCCTATTCCTTTGGTCGGCCCCCACTCCCAAACCCATAGCCCAGACCACACTCTGCAGACGCCTACACCCTGGTGGGCTGAGAAAACTCAAACAGTTTCTTGCCCAGATTAATTGGTCCCCCATTCATCATGCACCCGACATTGACACTGCCCTCGCTTTTTTCTCCCAAACCTTTAACAAGGCCTGTGACCTCTTTGCACCCCTCATCAAAATTCAATCCAAAAAACATAACGCACCCTGGGTTACCCCTGCACTACTACAAATACTCAGAAATAGGGATAACCTCTAGCATCTTGCCACTGAAACGGGCCGGATGGCTGATAGGTCTACAATGCTGCTCGGAACAGGTGCTCGTGGACCGTCTGTAAAGCCAAGGCCGACCATTACCAGGCCACCCTCACCTCCTCCTGGGGGTCTGCCTGGACTTTCTGGGACAATATTAAACAGCTAAATGGGAAATCATGCTCCCCTCCCCCATCCCAGCTCACTATTGATGGCTCTACCTCCACCGACCCTGCCTGCATTGCTAACTGCCTTAACACCTCCTTTACTGACCTTAGCTCTGTCCTCCCCGGTAATTTCTTTGACCCTCCCCCCAGCCTAACTGCCCCTGTCCTCCAACGCCCCAGCTTCCACCTACGTAAGGTATCTGCCCAGGAAGCCAGACCTCTCCTAATTAAAACGTTAAATAGCAATAATCCCGGTAGCGACTCCCTGGACCCCAGTATTCTCCAGCTAGTGCTGGATGAAGTCCTTATACCACTCACCAGCCTACTTAACCGATCCCTCTGCCTGGGGCAATTCCCCACTGCATGGAAAACAGCCATAGTCACACCCATTCATAAAGGGGGCGACAAGTCCTCTGCCAGCAATTACTGACCAATCTCCATCCTCCCCCCTCTCCAAAGCCCTAGAAAAAGTGGTGGCCATTCAAATCACTGAATATCTGACTAAACATAACATCTTATGCCCAGAACAGCACGGCTTCCATGCTGGTCACAGTACCCGCACTGCACTTGTTGAGTTCTCCAATTTCCTACGCTCCTCCCTGGATGCCAGCTCCCTAGCTGACGCAGTGTATGTTGACCTCTCAAAGGCCTTCGACACTGCCTCCCACCCTCTTCTGCTGGATGCCCTCTGCCGCACTGGTTTCTCCGCTGGCCCCTTCACATGGTGCTCGAGGTATCTATCCGCTCGTTCCGAGTGTGTCAAAATCAATGGGACACTTTCTGAAACTCGTCCCATCCGCTCAGGGGTACCCCAGGGCTCCATCCTGGGCCCCCTACTCTTTTCACTCTATCTAAACATACTGCCCAGTGCATGCTCTGGCAAAATTCTTATGTATGCCGACGATGCTGTCATTCTTGCTACCCACTGCAATCCCATCTCCCTCCAGGACTCTCTACAACAATCCTACAATGATGCCGAAGGCTCGTTTAAGGAGCAGAGACTTATCATTAATCTCAAAAAAACCAAAACAATGCTCTTCGCCCACCCCCAAAACAAAGCCTGCAACTACCCGCTCCCTATCCTCCCTAGTACCAAACAACTGCTTGAACAAGTCTGCTCCTACAAATACCTTGGGGTTACCTTCGACTCAGCCTTCACCTTCCACACCCACATTAATACCCTTGCATCCGCCGCTAACACTCGACTTGACATCCTCTACTGCTATAAAAATTGCCTCCTTCCGATGCTCTCCGACTTGCTGTTACGTCTTCAGTACTGTCCCTTGTAGACTATGGCCTGACAATTAATGGTGCTGCTGACACTACTGCCCTCAACAAAATTCGCCTCACCCTAAATAAGGCCTGCAGGCTGATTACTGGTGCCCCCAGGCTCACACATACATGTCAACTCTACGATGAGGCAAAACTCCTTAACCTAGATGAACGGCTACGCTACCAAACCTGCCTCCTCACAAAAAACTCTACTGCCTCCTCCCGGGTGACAGCTCCATCCACCGTAATTCCCACCCACTATCACAACCCGAACTCCAACAAGACCACTCTACTGGTCCTCAGATCCAGGACCACCCATGGTCAGAGGTCTTTCTGCTACAGAGCCCCATTCTGGTTTAATCTCTCCCTGCTCCAATCTCCAATGCCCCACAATCTCCAACTTCAAAACTGCCCTTTGGAGCTAACTGTTTAAAACTACTGCTGCTCCTGTCTCTAAATGGGCCTCGATCTCAACACTAAACAACGCCCACTGGGTGGCACTCCACTTCACCCCCCCCACCTTCTCCACTATGCACCCTGCCTCTGTAAAAAACAGCATGTACTCAGCTGTCTCACTGTAATTGCTACTAATTGTATAATATATGAAATGATTTCTGTATAACTCTAGTCAGTGACTTGTATTCTGTAACCTAAAATTGATCTGTTGTCCTCAATGTGACGAGGTACTTTTGTAAATGAGCCTCTGGCTCAAAGGTTGTAAACGTATTTACAAAATAAATAAATAAATATTCCCTGAGAACAATTTTGTCAGACCCAATGTTTTCTTTATAAATAAGGCCCTCCCCCCACTCGGTGGTCTATCATAGCGAAATAGTTAGTAGTTTTTAGCGGATATCTCAGAGTCTGGATGTTTGTTTATGAGCCATGTTTCCGAGATACCAACAATAACATAGTCCCCTCTATCGATCCAGTGTTCTAAGAGAGCCTGTTTTCCTGCTAACCTTCTAGCATTATCATGAGCCAAACAAATTACATTTGTTTGTTGTTTAGGTCCAGGATTCAATTTCACATCTCCACTAACCATTAACAAGATCAGAATAAGCACCATACCCTCGCTAAGATCAGTGCTTGCAGGCCTAATTCCCAAATGTATCCAATTAGTTCCTATAAAGGAACTTAACTGATGTTTGAGGCATGCAGGTGGCATGCCTCAGACAGCTAGTTTCGGAACCCACTCGTGAGGGAGCAATCTTAGACCTCGTACTCTCAAATGGGGACAGTGAGAGGATCTCAGATCTAGAAGTGGGTTGCCATCTGGGAACAAGTGACCCTCAAACAGTGTGGTTCATGTTAAACTCAGCTACAGACTCAAGCCATACAAAAGTGAGGGTACTGGACTTCAGGAGGGCTGACTTTGGCAAGATGGGAGAGTGCCTCAGAAAAGCACTAGCAAACAGGCTAGAAGGAGGGGTGGAGCAACAATGGGGAATCATCAAAACTGCCATCACAGAGGCAACAAGCCTTTGTGTGAAGCAAATAAACAAATCAAAATGAAAGAAAAAGCCACTATGGTTCTCAAAAGAGGTGGCGGGAAAGTCAGGGAGAAAAAGATGGCATTCAGGAAGTATAAGGAAACACAGAAGGAGCAGGACAGAGAGCTGTACCAGTTAAGGCAGAAGGAAGCAGGAAGGGAAGTCTGAATAGCAAAGGCCCAAACTGAGGAAAGGATAGCCAACTCGGTTAAGAAGGGGGGTAAAACCTTTTATAGGTACATCAGGGAGTGTAGAAAGACAAAGGAAGGGATAGTGAGGCTGAATAGAATGAACAGTGGGTGGGCAGAGGGGGATAGTGAAAAAGCAAGGATACCGAATGAATATTTCTGCTCAGTATTCACAAAAGAGGAGGGGGAGGTGCCTAATCCAATTAACAGAAGAACTCTCGATAGGGGGGGTCGATCCCAGTCCTTTCACAGAAGAAAGGGTTCTGAAAGAACTCCTAAAATTGAAGGTGGACAAAGCAATGGGGCCTGATGGACTTCACCCCAGAATTCTAAAAGAATTAAGGGGAGAACTAGTGAAACCGCTGACTACCCTTTTTAACAAATCATGGGAGGATGGTGTGGTACCCGAGGACTGGAGGAAGGTGGATGCGATTCCCCTTCACAAAAGTGGGACCAAGACAGGCAGGAAACTACAGACCTGTCAGTTTGACCTCTGTGGTAGGAAAAGTGATGGAATGACTTCTGAAGGAAAGAATTGTTGAGTACCTAGAGGCCAGTGGGACTGGGACCCAAGGCAGCATGGGTTCACAGCAGGAAGGTCATGTCAGGCAGATCTAATTGATTTCTTTGACTGGGTGACCAAAGTAGTAGACGGGGAGGGGCTGTGGACATGGCCTACCTAGACTTTAGCAAGGCATTTGACACAGTCCCACACAAAAGATTAATAGTGAAATTAACCAGCCTGGGAGTGGGTCCCAGGGTGGTAGCCTGGGTAAAACATTGGCTGGACAACAGGACACAGAAGGTAATTTTAAATGGAGTCCACTCTGAAGAAAGAGGGGTTACTAGTGGGTACCACAGGGTTCAGTACTGGTCCAGTCCTTTTTAATGTCTTTATAAGTGACATTGCAGAGGGACTGGAAGGAAAAGTATGCCTCTTTGCAGATGACACAAAGATCTGCAACAGGGTTGATACACAAGGAGGCATGGAAAGGATGAGAAGGGGCTTGGCAAGGTTGGAGGAATGGTTGGAGTATGGCAGCTAGGATTCAATGCAAAGAAGTGCAAAATAATGCACCTCAGAAACAAAAACCCTGGGGAAGAGGAAGATTACAAAATGGGGGGGTAGTAACAAAAACAAAAAAGGAAAGGGACCTGGGGGGTAATCATATCAGATGACCTTAAGGTTAGCAAGCAATATGAGAAGGTAGTAGGGAGAGCTGGGGGTATACTGGGATGCATAGGGGAGACATCACCAGCAGAAAACCGGAAGTTGTTATCTCTCTGTACAGACAGTTGGTGAGACCCCATTTGGAGTACTGCGTCCAGTTCTGGAGACCCCATCTCTGCAAGGACATAGACAGGATAGAGGCAGTCCAGAGGAGGGCAACTAGAATGGTGCAGGGTCTGCAAGAGAAGCCATACGAAGAAAGACTAAAATAGCTTAATATGTATACCCTTGAGGAAAGGAGGGAGAGGGGGGACATGATAGAAGCATTTAAGTACCTCAGTGGAATCAACAAAATCCAGAGGTAGCATCTTTCCAGAAGAGACACATAAGAACAAGGGACACAATTTAAAGATTGGGGGCAGTTCATGGGCAATGTGAGGAAGTATTTTTTCACAGAGAGGGTAGCGGATGCATGAAACAGCCTTCCTGAGGAGGTTGTGGGGTCTAAAACTGTGGGAGAATTCAAGAATACGTGGGACAGATATAAGGCAATTCTTGTGGGGGGTAGGAAGAAATAGGCTGTTGGTTAACTAGGATCTGCGGCTTATCCTGTAGGTAGGGAAATGGGCAGATTAGGTGGGCCAAGTAGCCCTTATCTGCCGTCAAAGTCTATGTTTCTATGTTTGAGAAAAAAAAGATAATGTATTCTGTTTGTTTTATGTTTAAAATATGTTTTAAGCCTGCAAACAGAGAAGCAAAAGGATGGCACCCACTTCTGCTTATATCTGTGTACACTGTCAATTTATACCAGTTTACAACAAAAAAGATTAACTCCACCCAAAAAGAAGGGGAATACATTTTTGTAAACAGTTTGCAGATTTTAACCCAATAATAACCAAATAACCACAAATGAACTTGTCACTATTTCAAATGATAGTGTAACAGTAGAATACAAATACCAGAAATATGTTATTCAGTTTAATTATCCCAGGATACCTCTATGTTAGAACAAATTTAGTTGCCAGGGGCCAGTGATTCTAATTAATAAAAATTGTCTAGGTACCACTAACTTAGTGAAGGAATAAACCCAGTCATACCAAAACTTAAGACCAAAGAAAGCTTGCTCTGTCAGGACTCCTTACTCTGGCAAAGATCACCAAAACTACCTAAACTATCTGGCCCAGATATTCAAAAGGGTTGCGCATGGCACTGCCTTCTTTATAAGGATCTGAATTGGCTCTCACCCTCTGCCAGTAGACAATACTACCTTGGATCACTAATGGACTCGATCATCCGGGAAAAAAAACCATCCCAGCTGGCGGCGTTGCTGGTCCCTCAACCATCCTCCCATGGCCTGCGATCAGCTGACAGATCCTTGCTCTATGTTCCGAGATGTCAGACGACTAAAGGCACAGGGGCCTTCCAATTCTCTGCTCCCAGGCTATGGAATGCTCTGCCACTCAACCTCCGGCTATCTCAGTCTCACTTTGGATTTAAAAGTGAATATCGTTGTTATCTATCCTTAGTTGATGCTTGTACATGCTTTGACCCAACCTGAAGCTCCTGAGACTTACCAGTAATGTCACCCCTGCTCTAATCCAGCTCCAAGACTGTCTCCTCTTCCGCTCCCCATATTTTTCCTTCTCTTTGTAAATAACTTCTTGACTACTAGCTCTCTTCCTTCTCGAATCTTGTTGCTGACCATCCACTGTTTTGCCAATTACCACCCCTGACCTTCCTTCCTTCTGTCAGTCTTTCTTGTTATGTTTGAACATTCCTCACATTTCTCTCTATATAACCTTACTATCTTATTAACCCTTTCACTCCACAGGTCGGGTCCATGGTTTTTGCACTTATTATTTATCTTACTGCCATTATCTGTATAATGCTTGCCATTATTTTTTGTTGTTTCTACCCATTGTATTTTTGTAGCACTGCTGTACTGTTCCTCTATTTGTATTATTGTACCCATGTTGCTGTTGTTCAGCTGTTCTCCTTTCGTTGTACTCTCCCGGGTTGTGCCTGAAAATAGTCATTTTATGGCTAGTGCACCTACCTGGTTAACAAAAACTAAATAAATAAAATTGCTGAATCGCGCTCGGTGTGTCGGGAACTGAAGCTGCTGTGTGTGCTCCTGGGTATTTTGCAGTAATTGCGATCGGGATCAAGGAGCAGCCTGCCTGGTATAGTACTTTCCTTTTACATATAAATGTGCGTAGTGCTTGTGGGGAATCGCTATTTCAAATTCCCTGTACAGTGAATTGTGTGCTGAAGCTGGAAGTAAACCCCCAGCTTAATTTGGACTACATCCGTTTGCTATCAACTGCAGTGGGGTCCAGTCACAAGGACCTTGTCCTCATGCCCTGCTCTTCTGGCAATCCAGAGGGACATTCTCCATCCGATCCTCACCTTGGGTGCTGTGAGTACAAATCAGGGTATTCCCCTGCAGCTTGTTTTCAATCACAAGTGTGTCACCTAATTCTTGTTGTTTCACTGTTTCATGGACTGAACCCTCTGGCTCCAGATTACAATTGGGTGTTGTGCATATATTTTCTTATACAGGGCCCTATCCATCTGCACCTGCCGGCCAACCCTGGGCAATGGACCTGGCTAGCCCCCCCCCCCAACCTGGGTACCCAGAGTGTGACTTTGTAGACCCTGTATGTGTGCACAGTACTGTGATTTGAATATTTCCAAACCAAATCAACCTGATTGCCCCCCTCCTTGTTACTGTCCCCTAAATAAATCAGATTTGTTGTTGTTATACTATATACTGTCTGTGGTGTTGATACTTATGGAAACAATATTGTGTTTTGCTGTGTATGTTGTTTAACCTTACTTTACAGGGGGTCCTCAGAGACGTGCTGCAGAATCAGTTTCGAGGGTAAGTGGTATCTATATGAGTGAACAGTGTGTATATGTGGGGTATTGGGGCTGTAACTCCAGTGTACTGTGTGAGCCACTAGAGGGAATGAAAGGGGGTCTCAGCATCCCAAAGGGCTGTGACCAAGCTAGTCTAACCACTACAAACCCTGACCTCTCGGTGGAGGCACCCGCCATAGGACCTAGGCCCCTCAACACGTCCATAGTCAAACAGGCAGGGGTAGTAGCCCTTGGGATAGTGCCACCTAGGGGTTACATTGAAAAAGACTAATCTTGTTCTTAATCCCATGTGAGAGGTCCTTGATGAAAATGCAAACAACACAGGGCCCAGTACTGAGCCCTGTGGAACTCTGCTAGTTACGGCCCTTGAAGATGAGAGTTCCCCTCCCACCACTATCCTCTGCTGCCTGTCCTGCAGCCAGTTCTTGACCCATTTTACCATTTTGGCCCCTGCTCCCTGGTATCCCAGTTTGCTAATCAGCCTCCCATGTGGCACTGAATCAAAGGCTTTGCTGAAATCCAGATACAGGACATCCACTGTATGGCCCCCTTCGAGTGCCCTAGTCACCCAGTCATAAAAATCAACCTGGTTGGTCTGACAGGATCTGCCAGAGACAAACCCATGTTGCCTTCTATTCTGGATACAATTACTTTCTAGAAAGGTTACCAACTTTTCTTTAAGGATCGTCGCCATTAGCTTCCCCACAATGGATGTAAGGCTGACTGGTCTATAGTTGCCTGGTTCATCCTTGGATCCACTTTTGTGGAGGGGCACCACATGTGCCATCCTCCAGTCCTTCCGGTGGATCCAGTCCCGGGTCCTTCAGGCCTAGGCTCTTCAGACTCGCATCTGTCACTTTCAAGCCGGGTAGATCATTTGGTTTCAGTGGATTCTGATCCGTTGCCAGTGACTGCACCATCGATGCTAGTTTCACTCGCCGTACTTCCTAGCAGTGTCTTTCTCTAGGGCCCAGCTCAGGTACCTTCTCTGGTCACTTTGGTGCTAGTTGGACCTTCTGGTTCGATGTCAAGTTCGGTGCCGGGTTTGGGCCTTTCAAGGCCTGCCCTGATGCTGCTTCCTGCGCTGCTTCTGGCTTTGCCTACTTTGTTTTTTTGTGCACCACTGTCTCTGGTACCAGCCCCCTCAGTGCCGGCACTGATGCCTGCTCCCCTGCTCCTTTGCTGCCGGTGACAGTGCCGGCTCACCCTGGGCCTGTGCTGGGCCCAGTGCTGGGTCCTTCAGGGTTGGTGCCAGGTTCGATGCTGGTGTCACCTGTTTATCCATTTCCTAGGCCCAAACTAGGTGTTTATGTCTGGGTCCACCCCCTTACTAGCTACTCTTTCTGAAGATGAGTTGGAGGGGGATGAGTCTGACCCTGACCTAATTCTTTCACAGGGTGGTATGATGACACTTTTTACAGTCTGGAGAACCAAGCTCCAGTTCCTGCCTCACTCCCTCAGGAGAATCTATCTTTTCAAACCCTCCTGAGAAACATGCAGGCAACCCTCACTCTTGAGATTTCTGTGGCTGGTCCAGGTAAGCAGCTACGTCTGGAATGGCTTCATGTTCCTAACATTCCTGTTGTTAACCTCACAGCTCCAGTTCCTCCAGCTTTTGAAACTCTTTTGGAGGTGGTGTGGTGAGGCCTACCTCCATTCCTTCTGTCTCTAAATAGTTGGACCATAAGTGTATTCCTCCTAAGGACAAGCCTATTGTGGCTTCCAGCCTATTGCAGATAAAATTGTTATCCTTGCTGGAAACAACAAGGCTGTTCTCTCTCAGGAGGTTACGGCACAACATATCAATAAGGTGTCTCATAAGACTGATGCCATGGGAAAAAGGGCTTTCACAGCAACCACTTTGAATATGCGAATAGCCAGTTATCAAGGACATTTCTCTCAGTATGACTATGTCTTTTGGACCTTCTTTAAGTCTCTTGCGGAATCCTTGCCAGAGTATGACACTAAACAGAAGATCCTGCAGACTGTCACTCAGCTAACAGCAGCCACGGATGCATATGATACTGTCTCCCGTTCTGCTGCTGTGGGAATATGCATGAGGAGACATTCATGACTTCGGACTTCAGGGTTTTCCTCTGATGCCCAGCAGCAAGTCATGGATGTCCCCTACTTGTTCAGACAACAGGTGGAACAGTCTCTTGAGGCCTCTCAGAAGACTAGGACAACCTTCAAATCCGCTAGACCAGCCCCTTCACATCCACAGAGATGGAAGGGCTGTCAGTCCTTTCGCAACAAGCACTCCTTTCATGGAAGAGGCACAGGAGCCCCAACCAAGCGCCAGTCTCCTCAGCCACAAAAGAAAACCTAACAGAAAGCACAGACCCTGAAGGTGCCTAGAGCCACCTTCTGAAGCTCTGGCCCTAGTGTGCCTCAGCTGCCCAAGGCAGACGTCTTCTACTCAGTGGGGAGATGTCTGTCTCAGTTTTACTGTCAGTGGAAGTCCATCACCACAGACAAGTGGGTTTTGCTGATTATCAGAGAGGGTTACTTGCTGAACTTTTCAGAAATCCCCCTGGACAATCTGCCAAAATGGCAGCATACTCTATTGGCTGCCATGTCAAGCCTTCTCACTACGGAGATAGCAGGCCTTCTGAGAAGCAGTGCAGTGGAAGTAGTGCCTCTCGCAGAATGCAATACAGGCTTCTACTCCCATTACTTCGTCATCTGAAAGAAGTCTGGGGGCATGCATCCCATTCTTCACCTCCGAAAACTAAACAAGTTTCTGTATCATGAGAATTTCAAGATGATTTCCCTAGGAACCGTTCTTTCTCTTCTCAAGCCTCAAGACTGGTTGGCATCCCTGGACATGCAAGGCGCCTACCAGCACATCACGGTGCTCCCCAGCCATCACAAGTTTCTATGCTTTGTGGCTTTGGGTCAGCACTACCAATTCAGAGTCCTACTCTTCGGGCTCTCCACTGCGCCTCAAGTCTTTACAAAGTGCTTCTCAGTTCTCGTAGCGCACCTCAGAAATCTTGGGTTACAGGTCTTCTCTTAGCTGTATGACTGGTTCCTGGTGAGCTCATCCAGACAGGGCACAGAAGATGCAGTGCTCCCAACTTCTCAGTTCCTAACCTCCGTGGGGGTCCTACTGAATCTAGAGAAATCACAGCTTCAGCCTGCACAGCAGCTCCTCTTCATAGGAGCCCTCTTGGACGCCACCAGGGTGAGGGTATTCCTCCCGGAGGACAGGAGAAAAGCCATCCTTTAAATGGCACACCTGATCACGGAGAACACTTCCATGTGGGCTCACTTCATGCAGTGCATGCTAGGCTTCCTGGCCTCCTCAGTCTTCACAGTGGTCTCCTACAGCGCATTCCCTGTCTTACCCCATCAAGGCAACGAAGCCCCTGCTTTGATCATTTGCATGGTGAACACAGGAGGACAACCTTCTTCAAGGTATCCCTTCTGTCCACCAGAATCACAGATATCTTTTACCATGGATGCATCTCTCCTGGGATGGGGAACCCATTGTCAGGGTCACCACACTCAGGGAGTTTAGACCCAGATGGAATCCCATCTTCACATCAATGTGTTGGAGATAAGACTAGTCCTTTACACCCTTCGATCCTTAGTGAACTTTTTCCATCACAAGGTAATCCTCCTTCAGACAGACAACAAGTCAGACATGTACTACTTCAACAAGCAGAGGGGGGACACAATCTTGCCCTCCTTGCAGAGAAGCGATGAGGGGTGTGGGAGTGGTGTCTAGAGCATGATGCTCTGATCCAAGCAGTTTACCTGCCAGGGGCTGAGAAGAATCTGGCAGACTAACTCAGTTGGACAGATACAGATTCTCACGAATAGTCATTAGCTCCGGACATTGTATAGCCTCTCTTCGATGAGCGGGAAACCCCAGAGCTGGATCTTTTTGCATCCCAAATAAACACAAAACTGCCTCAATTCTGCTCCAGAAACTGGCATTTTTTTCTCAGGATGCATTCAGGCTATGGTGGACAAATCGCTTTCTGTACACTTTTCCTTCTCTTGCACTGGTTCAGAGGGTGCTGCTTAGGCTGGAGGCACACGGGGGTGAGATGATTCTCATTGCACCATATTGGCATTGGCAGAATTGGTTTCCTTTGATCAACAAATTGTCAGCGGTCCCTCCAAGTTCTCTACCTCTACAGATTTGCCTTCTAACACAGGGGTCTCTGGTCCATCCCAGCTTATTCTCCCTTCATCTTCATGCCTGGCTTCTAAGGAGATAGAAGTGAGCAGATTTAAGGTTTCTCAGTGGGTCTCTGAGATTCTCTGGGCTGCTCATAAACCTTCTACCAGAAAGACTTACACAGCCAAATGGAAGTGTTTCTCTGAATGGTGCACCAAATCCGGTTCATATCCATTCCGATGTCCACCGGACAAGGTTTTAGAGTACTCATTGGGCCTTTCTGAGGCAGGACTACAATAGTCCTCCATTAAGGTTTATCTATGTGCTGTCTCCGCCTACCACGAGCCAGTCCAGAACCTTACCCTTGCTCAACTGCCTCTCTTCAATAGGTTTTTGAAAGATATCCATGGCAGCAAGTTAAAGGCAAATGTCTCCTTTATTTATCTCTCTCTCGCCAGCAAAAAGCTTTGAAAGCATGTGGGTTCAGCGTTTTCAAGTGCTAAGCTGAGCCCACTTTATGCGTTATACATTAGATCCTTTGATTAAAAGTTCAAATCTCATTATCAGAATGTTACATATATTTGTATAGCAGTCTCATTTACCTTTTTTGGTTGCAATCATAAATAACATTCCAAGATATAAATGTGGCCACTTTAAACTATGTCGGACTTCTGATCTTCAAGGCACATCCCTCTGTGGAATGTCCTTTGATCTAGAAACATCACTAGGTAGTACTGTTCCATGGGATCCATGTTTTCATACGGATATTTTCCTTTTTATGTTAACCCCTTCCTTCCTCATTCTGGCATGCTTATGTCTTAAGAGTTTCTTTTCCAAGCGTCAGTGCATATTAGCCAGCCTGAAGAAGCTACTAGTTCATGTTTCTTGATATGTATGCATGGGATTTCCTTAATCAGAATACTTCTGCTAAGGTGTGATAAGTAATAATAAAATAAATTTGGTGTTCGCTCAGATTAATGATAATATTGAATAGTTTGTGTTTTAGTCTAATTTTTCCTACAGTACCCCTCCCCATGATGCCACTGGAAGTGAGATTTTTACAGTTTGCAGGGCCTGTTCTGCTGAAACACTTTAAGTAAATAAATAACCAAACAAAGAAACAAATATATGAATAAATGTACCCTGACCCATCTGGAATTGTTACTGTGTCAAACAAAATGTGCGCTGCCCTTGTAATGCTTTGGGACACAGTGTGTATGAAATACAATGTTTAATAACAAATTCCATTCTCCTTCTCCAGTGTTGTCCTATTTCTATACGAGTCCAACCTTTGCAGACTCAGGTAGAGAGAAGTGTCTCATAAGTGGCTGGATGTAACTAAGACTTTGTAAATGGTCCTCAGGTGTGGTCTGCAGCGAAAGCCGAGTTTGAGTTAGAGCAAGCCCTCCAGAAGTTACAGAAGGCCTGGCAAGAACGAGAATTCCGACTGGCAAAATTCCTCCTCACACTACCATATCAGGAACCTCCTCCTGACCGGTCCAAGAGACCACCCAGTGGCAAGATCCATGAAGCTGAACATGGGCGACTCTCCAGAGACAGTGACACCTTTATCATAATTGGTACGTAGCCCGAGTTTATGAATGATACTCAGGGTGATTTTCTAGACAGAATTGTTGTCCCTGGTGTGGTGCACTGTTTACTTTTTACGTGATACATTAATGCCCTTCCCCATACGGCCCCCTCAGTATCCCTCCTCTCTATGTGAAACCCAGTGCCTCTCCCTTTCCCTCCCATGTTCTTTCTTTCTGTTTATCAGAATGCTTTTCCCTGTATCCCCGAAATGTTCTATTTTTTTTGTAACGCTACTGCAAAGGCTCCATACAGCATATCCTTGAGTTTTTCACCTCTTTTCTGCCCCCAATATCATTATAGCTTTAGATCTCTCTTTTCTTGCCATTACAAGTATTCAGCTTTCCTGTGGAGCTTCTGTACTCCCTTATCCTGGCAACTGCAGCAGCTCTTCCTCGATTTGTCAGTCTAGGTCTTCCCTCCACCACCCAAAGAGTTGCTTCTGTTTGGTGGGCCGTACACTGGAGGGTGGAAGAGGAACCCATAGGAGGTGGAAGCAACTCTTGGTGGGTGATTTGTGTGTGAGGGTAATAGATTTGGGAACAGGAAGTGGGGAGAGGCAGGTTAAGTGCCTATGGGGCACCACAGCACAGTAACTTAAACTACAAATAATAAAAATATTAGCATGCCTGTCAAATCTACTTTTCTAGGTACCTCCTACAGAATGCTGTGCACCATGATTTTTTTTCCATCCTACCTCACCACATCTACAGTGGTATTTATTTTTTTAATTAATGTTTATTGCACTACAAACAACATGAAGTCATTCTGTAGTCTGACAACTGCAGTGATTCCCAACCTTTGAACTGCCCTGGAGAACAAAGAGTTAACTTTCTATGCAGGGCATAGAATGCTGAGCTCGAGCTCGGTTGAAATCTCTGTCTGGAGTGTTTCAAACTTAAACCGTCAGATTCTTTACTCCACCTCACTGAACGGTCGCTCCAGAGATTTCTCCTTCAGCTCGGTTCGAAAGTCGGTTAAAGTTTACGTCGGGTTCTTAAACCGAAAAAGTTATCCACATAGTTGGTTCAGTCTCTGTCTGTGGTGCCGTGAGTACTAGATAGGAATTGTTCTGTTTTTCTGTGTGGAACTTGTAAAAGTGCGGCTCGGTCTGGCTGAACCAAAATCTTGTGTTTTGTGTTTTTACTTAGTGTGTGGTTATTGGTTCTTATCGGTTCTAAAAAAAATGTGTTTTAGTATGTTTTTTTCCAATACCCGTGACACGGTTAGGAACCGATAAGGGAATCTTGCCTGGCAGTTGCCATAAAAAGGGTAAGTGTGTGAGGATGGCCATGTCTGAGAAACCCAAGAAAAAAACTGGGCCCACTGAGTTTCAACACTGCAGTGAGTGTGGGGAGGTCTTTGCTAAGGCCGATCCCCACACCACCTGTGTTGATTGTCTGGGGTTTGACCACTTTCCCAAATCTACTTTTGAGAAGAGATTAGGTAGACTGAGGGAAAAGGAGGCCGAGAAGTCCGCTGACCCGGATGGCCAGCCTGGTTCGGTTCCGACTGAACCAGAAGGAGTGCCCTCTGACAAGGGCGATACTTCTTCAGGCAAAAGGAGAGCTGATTCCGAGGGATCGTTTCAGACAAAAAGAAAACACAAAGACAAATCGACCTGGTTCGGATCCAGAGGTTCATGTTCCGACCGCTGAAGAGATAGCCAGAGCAATTCAGATTGTGGAACCGCTGGCAGGGGTTCGGTTCAGTTGGTTCCCCTGGTTCAAGACTATACCCTCGAAGATTTTTATGAACCGGAATTTGAAGAGGAAGGGGAGTTTGAGGATGACGGTGAAAGTGAGGGTCTGGATGTGCCTGTGAAACAGGACATCTCCCCAGACAGACCTTCAGGTGTTTCCCCTCCTAGGCTTTCTGAGTCCCCTTCTCACTTTATGTTCTACAGAAAGGTGGCTGAAACCCTCCAACTTCCTATGGAGGAGGCTGTGGAAGATCAAGAGGAGCCTGATTATGTAGAAATGATGGACATCCCAGAGTCCCTTCCACAAATCATTTGGGAAACAGACACAAAAAATCCTAAAGTCTCCTAACACTATACCTCCTGTGGATAGAAGAATGGACAAGAGGTATACACTTTCAGGCTCGGACACGGAGTTCCTTTTTCAGCAATGCAGCCATGTTGGGGTAGTGTAGGCTGCTGCCTGTGATAAGGCAAATACTCCCTTGGCTTCACACCCCCCAGACAAGGACTCCAGGAAGATTGATGCCATGGCAAAGAAACAGTACATGGCATCTTCCTTGGGACTCAGGCAGGCGAATTACGTGGCCTATACAGCCAGGTACCAGAAGTCCAGGTGGGACACTGTTCTGGCACTGGCTAAACAGGCCTCCCCCAGCTAGCCCAGGAGCTGGAGGCAGTGACTGCAGATGGAACTGAGGCATCTAAGGTTCAGTTTCATGCTGCTGTGGACTCTAATGATGTGTTATCAAGAGTCATGGCTACATCTGTGGCTCTTCGAAGGATGGCTTGGCTAAGCTGTACTAGCCTCTCACAGGACACCCAGGTTAAGGCCATGAATTTTCCTGTAGTGGGTAATTCTCTGTTCAAACAACATGAAGTCTTGCTGTATTCTGACTATTGCAGTGATCTCCAACCCTTGAACTGCCCCGGAGAACAAAGAGTTAACTTTCCATGCAAGGCATGGAACGCTGAGCTCGAGCTCGGTTGAAGCCTCTGTCTGCTGTTGTTTGAACCCCAACCGTCAGATTCTTTACTCCGCCTCACTGAACAGTCGATTTCTCCTTCGCGCGGTTCAAAAAAGTCAGTTAAAGTGTCGTTTTTTCACTCGGTTTCAACCAAATTTCTGCTTCTAACCTGTCAGTTAAGTCTCTGTCTGTGGTACCATGAGTATTAGATAGGTTTTCTATATTAGTTTTCTGTGTGGAACTTGTAAACATTGGATCGGTTTGGTTTGAACCGATCAGGTTTGTGTCAAAAAACTTTTGTCTTTATTAGAGTGTGGTAACTGGTCCATATCGGTTCTAAAAAAAACAGATTTCAATACGTTTTTTTCCAAGACCCGTAACACGGTCAGGAACCGATAGGGGTGTCTTGCCTGGCAGATTGCCGAAAAAAGGGTACGTTTTGGTTAGGATTGGCCATGTCTGAGAAACCCAAGGAAAATACAGGCCCACTGGGTTTCAACACTGTAGTGTGTGTGTGTGTGTGTGTGGAGAAGCCTTTGCTAAGGCTGACCCCCACACCACCTGTGTTTATTGTCTGGGGTTTGACCACCTCAATGCAGACTGCCAAATTTGTAAAAGTTTTCTCAAAGCTACCCTGGATAAGAGAGTAGGTAGACTGAGGGAAAGGGAGGCCGAGAAGTCTGCTGACCCGGATGGCCAGCCCGGTTCGGTTCCAACCGAACCAGAAGGAGTGCCCTCTGACCAGGCGAAACTTCTTCGGGCAAAAGGAGAACCGATTCTCTGGAGTTGGTTCCGGTTAAAAGAAAAAGAAGAGATACATCATCTGGCTTGGATCCACAAGTTCTTTCTCCGACCGCTGATGAGATAGCCAAAGCGATAAGGATAGTTCAATTGCTAACTTTAGTTCCGGCCGAACCGGCACCATCGGTTAGGGGCTTGGTTCGGTCGGTTCCCCCGGTTCCGGATTATACTTTTGAAGAATTTTATGAAATGGAGGAGGGAGAGTATGAAGATAATGATGATGATGGTGATTATGAAAGTCTGGATGTGCCTATTGACCCGGACATCTCCCCAGACAGACCTTCAGGTGTTTCTCCTCCTAGGCTTTCTGAGTCCCCTTTCCACTTTATGTTTTACAAAAAAGTGGCTGAAACCCTCTAGCTTCCTATGGAAGAAGCAGTAGAGGATCAGGAGGAGCCTGCTTTTGTTGAGATGATGGACATTCCAGAGTCCAGGAGACTGTCTATTCCCCTCCATAAATCTTTTGGGAAACAGACATTTAAAATTTTAAAACTCCTAATTCCATACCTCCTGTGGACAGAAGAATGGACAAGAGGTATACTCTTTCAGGCTCAGACACGGAGTTCCTTTCCCAGCAATGCAGCCATGTTGGGGTAGTGCAGGCTGCTGCCTGTGATAAGGCAAATATTCCCTTGGCTTCACACCCCCCAGACAAGGACTCCAGGAGGATTGATGCCATGGCAAAGAAACAGTACATGGCAGCATCTTTGGGACTCAGGCAGGCTAACTATATGGCCTACACAGCTAGATATCAAAAGTCCAGGTGGGACACTGTGATGGCTCTAGCTAAACAGGCCCCTGACCAGCTTGCCAAGGAGCTGGAGCGGGTGGCTGCGGATGGGATTGAGGCATCCAAGGTGCAATTTCATGCTGCTGTGGACTCCAATGATGATTCATCTAGAGTCATGGCTACATCTGTGGTCCTTCGGAGGATGGCTTGGCTCAGATGTACTAGCCTGTCACAGGATACCCAGGCTAAGGCCATGGATTTTCCTGTCATTGGTAATTCTCTGGGAAGCAGACAGAGAATTACATGAAGAAGATGGACGAGTACAGAACCACCTACAGGAGTGCTCAGGCCAAAGAGAGGCAAGCTACTCCTCAGAGGCAGCATTCCAGAGGCAGGGGCAGGCCTTTTCATAGGCCTTTTTACCAAGCCCAGGCCTCCTCTTCTGCTTTTGCTCAGAGGGGGTTCTTTAGAGGGAGAGGCAGACTGGGTATGAGCAGGCCTGCTTCACCCCTCAGCCTAAAGCCCTGCCAAGCAGACACCCTGATGGGTCTGCCCAGGCCGATTTTCCACTACCTGTAGGGGGCAGGCTGGCTTACTTTGTCCAGGACTGGAAGTCTTTAACATCAGACAAGTGGGTCCTGGAAGTAGTAAGCCAGGGACTGGTTCTCAGCTTCAAAAAATTTCCCAAGATGAGAACCAGATCCTTTCCACCTGCAAATCCTTCAGAGGCCCTTGCCCTAGAAGCAGAGGTTTCTTTCCTCTTGGCTCTCAGAGCCATAGAAAGGGTTCCTACCCTACACAGGGGCAAAGAATTGTACTCCAGGTACTTCCTAACCCCCAAAAAGACAGGAGAAGGGCAGTCCATCCTGGATCTGAGATACCTAAACAAGCACCTTTTAAAGCCAAAATTCAAAATGGTGACTCTGGGAATAACTCTGCCCTCTCTAAGGCCAGGGGACTGGCTAGCCTTCCTGGACCTCAAGGATGCCTACTTTCACATTCCCATCAGGTGCTCCCACAGAAAGTACCTCAGGTTCGAGTTGCCCTCAGGCCACTATCAATTCAGAGCAATGCGCTTTGGTCTAACATCAGCCCCAGGGGTGTTCACAAAGTGCCTGGCAGTAGTGGTTGCTATCCTAAGGAGAAAAAAAATCTCCATCTTTCCATATCTGGACGACTGGCTCGTAGTAGGTCAGTCTCCAGACCAAGTCAAGTCACATCTTCAGATAACTCAGCAACTGCTCACTTCCTTAGGGTTCCTCCTAAACCTTCCAAAGTCAATTCTAGAGCCAGTGCAGTTCCTCACCTTTATAGGGGCGGAGCTGGATACAATAAGACCAAAGGCCTTCCTTCCCCTGGACAGGGCAAGGACACTAATAGAACTGGCCTCTTCTTTCACCCTTCAGGTGTCTTGACCAGCACGGCACTTCTTGCAGCTCCTGGGCCACATGGCAGCCTCTACAGCAGTGGTCCAGGGTGCAAGATTTCAGATGAGGGACATTCAGTTCCACTTGAGAACCTTCTGGTCCCAGAGAAAGGATTCCCTGACCAAACTAGTCCCAGTGACTCGAACCCTAATCCAGGCTTTGCAATGGTGGCAGGATCAGGACAATTTAAGGCAAGGAGTTCCTTTTGTCACTCAGTCTCCTTCTCTAATCCTCACCACAGGCGCCTCCCTCTTGGGCTGGGGAGCCGACTTGGGGGATCTTACCACCCAAGGGCTGTGGTCACCTCAAGAATCTCTGCCTCACATCAATCTCTTGGAACTCAGAGCAGTGTTTCTGGCACTACAAGCTTTTTCCAAGTCTGTTCAGAAAAAAAGTAGTCCAGATCAGAACAGACAATACCACCACAATGTGGTACATCAACAAGCAAGGGGGCACTCGGTCTACGGCATTGTGCACAGAAACAATGAAGTTGTGGTCTCTGGCCTATTCCCTTCAAACTTCTCTCACAGCAGTTCACCTGCCAGGGAAGGACAATATCCTGGCAGATGCTCTCAGCAGGATATCTCAGGGCCACCACGAATGGTCCCTGGATCCCCTAGTTTTGAAGGTGATTTTCTCAAGATGGAGCACTCCACAGATGGATCTTTTTGCAGCCCCAGACAATCACCAACTTCCTCTCTTTTGCTGCAGACCACCAGTATTGGGTTCAGTCCCCCCTGGATGCTCTGGTACTCAATTGGGAAGGGAAGTTCCTGTATGCTTCCCCCCCTTCCCTCTCCTGTTCAAGGTACTAGTCAAGATCAGGTCTCAACCCTGCAAAGTGATTCTGAACGCTCCAGACTGGGCCAGACAGCCATGGTACTCACTGTTACTGTCCTTAGCAGTCCACCATCCCCTGTCTCTTCCCAGGAAGTACAACCTGTTGACATCCTGTCAGGGGAAGGTTTGGTATCCGAATCTCAAATCTCTCAATCTCAAGGCCTGGCTCTTGAAGAGTTAGAGTTTGCTGATCTGCACCTCTCTCAAGGTGTCCTGGATATTCTAAAGGCTTCTCGAAAGCCTTCCACCAGAAAGACTTACAACTCCAAATGGAAAAGGGTCACTGTTTGGTGCTCTGGTAAGCATATTTCTCCAGAATCTGCTGGGTTGCCTACAGTCCTGGACTATATGGTTCATCCCAATGGCTTTGGACTCAGACCAGCTACACTCAAAGTACATTTGGCAGCTTTTTCTGCTTTTTTGACAGTAGGCAAGCCCTCTTCTCTTTCAACCCATCCTGTATTTTGCAAATTCTTCAAGGGACTGTTGCACACCAATCCTCCCTTCAGGGACCCTGCACCTGCTTGGGACCTTAATGTTTGCATTGCTCAGCTTACGCAACCCCCTTTTGAGCCTTTGTCCTCTGCAGAGCTTAAGTACTTGACTTGGAAAACTGTGTTTTTGATAACTGTTACCTCTGCCAGGCGCATCAGTGGATTGCAAGCCCTGTCAGTGGAACCTGATTTCATCTCTTTCCATAGAGATAAAGTGGTCCTGAGAACTAACAGGAAGTTTCTGCCTAAGGTGGTTTCAGATTTCCATCTTAATCAGTCTTTGTCTCTTCCTGTTTTCTTCACTGACCATTTCCCCTCTGGAGAGAGGAGGCTGCACAGCCTGGACGTAAAAATGGCCCTTAGCTACTACATAGAGTGCACCAAGGGTCACAGGTTTGACTCCCTCCAGTTGTTCCTCACTTATGGGGAGGTCGATAAGGGAAAACCTGCCACTAAAAGATCTGTTGCCAAGTGGATTGTCTCTTGTATACAATTCTGCTACAAAAAATTGGGTAGAATCCCACCCTCAGGCCTGAGGGCTCACTCTACTAGAGGTACAGCTGCTTCCCTGGCTGCTGCCAAGGATATTCCTATCTTAGAGATTTGTCAAGCAGCCACCTGAAAAACAGTACATACTTTCACCAAGCATTAATCTCTGGATTTCCAGGCTAGGAGTGATGCTCGGTTTGGCACAGCAGTACTTCAGAGCCTATTCCCAAAGTAGGTTCTGTCCCTCCTCCATGGAGGTACTGCTTGGTAATCTGCAATAGTCAGAATACAGCAAGACTTCATGTTGTTTGAAGAAAAAATTACTCACCTTAGTAATGTTGTTTCTTCTAATGGAGTCTTGCTGTATTCTGACCTCCCTCGAACCTGGTTTTTGGGATGTGGGTGGGCAGGAGCAGTGTTGGCACCTAGAGGTGCCCCTTTTTTCTCACCCTCCTTTATTTTGGGCGTGTGTTGTGTTTTGTTTTTTGGGTTTCCTGACTTGGTTCTTTGCTTTGAAACCGAAAAAAACCTTTTTATCAAATTTAGTTGCCAGTTGGCTAGTGTGAGTTTACAGTTTCCACACAGAACTGCCAGTGAGTATAGCTCGTAAAGATCTGACGGTTGAGGTTCAAACAACAGCAGACAGAGGCTTCAACCGAGCTCGAGCTCAGCGTTCCATGCCTTGCATGGAAAGTTAACTTTTTTGTTCTCCTGGGCAGTTCAAGGGTTGGAGAGCACTTCAATAGTCAGAATACAGCAAGTCGACTCTCCTATTCCAGTATGGGGCAGGCTGGCTTACTTTGTCCAGGACTGGATGTCTGTTACATCAGACAAGTGGGTCCTGGAAGTAACTGGTTCTCAGCTTCAGAAAATTTCCAAAGATGAGAGCCAGATCTTTTCCACCTGCAAATCTCTCGGAAACCCTTGCCCTAGAGGCAGAGGTTTCTTCTCTTCTAGCCTTAAGAGCCATAGAGAGAGTACCTACTCTACACTGGGGCAAAGGACTGTACTCCAGGTACTTCCTGACCCCAAAAAAGACAGGAGAGTGGCGACCCATCCTAGACCTAAGATATCTAAACAAACATCTTTTAAAACCAAAGTTCAAGATGTTAACTCTGGGAATAATCCTTCCCTCTCTAAGGCCAGGGGACTGGCTAGCCTCCCTGGACCTCAAAGATGCCTACTATCACATTCCCATCAGGTGCTCCCACAGAAAGTACCTCAGGTTCGAGTTGCCCTCAGGCCACTATCAGTTCAGAGCAATGTCCATTGGCCTAACCTCAGCCCCAAGGGTTTTCACAAAGTGCCTGGCAGTAGTAGTTGCCTTTCTAAGAAGGCAAAAGATTTCCATTTTTCCATATCTGGACGATTGGCTAATAGTGGGTCAGTCTCCAGACCAAGTCAGGTCTCACCTGCAAGTGACCCAGCAAGTGCTCACTTCTCTAGGATTTCTTCTCAACCTTCCCAAGTCAGTTCTCAAACCAGTCCAGCTTCTTACCTTTATAGGGGCAGAACTGGACACACTCAGAGCCAGAGCCTTTCTTCCTCTAGAAAGGGCAAGGGTTCTTATGGAACTAGCCTCTTCTTTCAGCCTTCAGGTATCTCGACCGGCAAGGCATTTCCTCCAGCTCTTGGGCCACATGGCAGCTTCAACAGCAGTGGTCCAAGGGGCAAGATTCCAGATGAGGGATATTCAGTTTCACCTAAGAGCTTTTTGGTCTCAGAGGAAGGATTCCCTTACCAAACTGATCCCAGTGACTCTGATCTTGATCCAAGCCCTCCAATGGTGGCAGGATCAGGACAATTTAAGACAAGGTGTTCCTTTTGTTACTCAGTCTTGTTCAGTGGTCCTCACCACGGATGCTTCTCTTTTGGGCTGGGGAGCCCATCTGGGGTCCCTCACTGCCCAGGGGCTGTGGTTCCCCCAGTAATCCCTTTTCCATATCAATCTCCTAGAGCTCAGGCAGTTTTTCTGGCCCTATAAACTTTCTCTCAGTCAGTACAGAACAAGGTGGTTCAAGTCAGAACGGACAACACCACCACCACCATGTGGTACATCAACAAGCAGGGAGGCACTTGGTCCACGACCTTGTGCACAGAAGCCATGAAGTTGTGGTCCCTGGCTTATTCCCTGCAAACCTCTCTGGTAGCAGTTCACCTTCCAGGGAAGGACAATGTGCTAGCAGATGCACTGAGTAGGATCTCTCAGGGCCATCACGAATGGTCCCTGGACCCTCAGGTGTTGAAAGTGATTTTTTCCAGGTGGGGCACTCCAGAGATAGATCTCTTTGCAGCCCCAGACAATCACCAACTCCCTCTCTTTTGTTGCAGACTTCCAGTCTTGGGCTCAGTCCCCCTGGATGCCCTGATTCTGAATTGGGAAGGGAAATTTCTGTATGCCTTCCCCCCTTCCCACTCCTGTTCAAAGTTTTAGTCAAAATAAGGTCTCAACCTTGCAAGGTGATTCTGATTGCTCCAGACTGGGCCAGACAGCCCTGGTACCCCCTGTTGCTGTCCCTAGCAGTCCATCTTCCCTTGTCTCTTCCCAGGAATTACAACCTGTTAACATCCTCTCAGGGGAGGATTTGGTACCCCAATATTCAGTCCCTCAATCTCAAGGCATGGCTCTTGAAGAGTTAGAGTTTGCAGATCTGCATCTTTCCCAAGGGGTTCTGGATATCCTCAAGGCTTCTTGAAAGCCTTCCACCAGAAAGACTTATAACTCCAAATGGAAGAGATTCAGCATTTGGTGTTCTAAGATGCATATTTCTCCAGACACTGCTGAATTGCCTACGGTTCTGGATTATATGGTCCATCTTAATGGCCTAGGCCTCAGACCAGCTACTCTCAAGGTACACTTGTCAGCTGTTTCTGCGTTTTTGTCTGTGGGGAAGTCTTCCTCACTATCTTCTCATCCTGTGTTCTGTAAATTCTTTAAAGGATTGCTTCACACCAATCCTCCTTTTAGAGACCCTGCCCCTGCCTGGGATTTGAATGTTTGCATTGCTCAACTTATGCAACCCCCTTTTGAGCCTATGTCTTCAGCAGAGCTTAAGTACTTGACTTGGAAAACTGTGTTCTTGGTAGCCATTACCTCTGCCAGGCGTATCAGTGAATTGCAAGCCCTGTCACTGGAGCCTGATTTTATCTCATTTCACAGGGATAAAGTGGTCCTTAGAACCAATAGACGGTTCTTGCCCAAAGTGGTTTCAGACTTCCTTTTAAACCAGTCTTTGTCTCTTCCTGTTTTCTTTACTGATCATTCTTCCTCAGGAGAGAAGAGGCTACACAGTTTAGATGTTAAAAGAGTCCTTAGTTACTACTTAGAGCGTACCAAGGGTCACAGGTTTGACTCCCTCCAGTTGTTTCTCACTTATGGAGAAGTGGGAAAGGACAAACCTGCCACCAAGAAATCTATTGCCAGGTGGATTGTGTCTTGTATACAATTCTGCTATGAAAACTCCACCCCTGAGGCCTGAGGGCTCATTCCACAAGAGGTACAGCTGCTTCCCTGGCTGCCCAAGGATATCTCTCTGAAATTTGTCAAGCAGCCACCTGGAAACAGTCCATACCTTTACCAAGTATTACTCTCTGGGTATCCAGGCTAGGAGTGATGCTTGGTTTGCATCAGCAGTACTTCAGAGCCTATTCCCAAAGTAGGTTCTGTCCCTCCTCCATGGAGGTACTGCTTGGTAGTCTGCAATATGTCAGAATACATGTTGTTTGAAGAAAAAATTACTCACCTTAGTAATTATGTTTCTTCTAATGGAGTCTTGCTGTATTCTGACATCCCTCCCTGCCTCCCCGCCTCCCCTCTCAGAACCTGTTTTTGGGATGTGGGTGGGCAGGTGCAGTGTTGCACCCCAGGGGTGTTTTTTTTGTTTGCACCCTCCTCCTTTTTGTTTTGGTGCTGATTTATTATTGTTATTTGTATTAGATTGGTTTTTGGTTTTTGGGTTTCCTGACTTGAGTCTTCCTTGGGAATCCCAAACTTTTCTCGGCCAGTTGGCTAGTAGGAATTTTTACAATTTCCACATAGAATTTTTAGTTGGTTGAGCTCGTAAGAATCTGACGGTTTAAGTTTGAAACACTCCAGACAGAGACTTCAACCGAGCTTGAGCTCAGCATTCTATGTCCTCCATAGAAAGTTAACTCTTTGTTCTCTGGGGCAGTTGAAAGGTTGGGAATCACTGCAATATGTCAGAATACAGCAAGACTCCATTAGAAGAAACATAATTACTAAGGTGAGTCATTTTTTCTTTCAGTCTACAATGAAGAGGAACAACAAGGCACAGCTGTGTGATCATGTACAGTGGTGTCATCTAGTACAAAAAGACATTTAAACTAGCCAAGGGGAAGGTGGAATTTTGTAGGAAAAGCTCAGCTGCCCCCCCCCACCTCAGCCCACCCCACAGGTCAAGGTAGACAGACAAGAGGATACTAAGGATGAGGAAACACAAAAGACTGAAATGGGGAGTAATGTCAGGGGAGACACAAGGAGAAGGGGTGTTATCAGAACAAATAGGGGCGAAGCAATCAAAACATGGAGGGCCATGTGTACAAATGCCCGCAGCCTGGGTAACAGGATCCTTGACCTAGTGGCATTGATGGCAGAGAGAGACCTAGATATTGTGGCAGTCACTGAAACAAGGTATACAGAAAGCAATGACTGGGATGTTAATATACTTGCGTACACAGTCTACAGGAAAGACAGAGAGGGCAAAAAGGGAGGAGGGGTAGCGATCTATATCAAGGAAGGGATCAAGGTGACTGAGATAAGGGGAAACCAGGGAGGAGAGGAGGCACTATGGGTCACACTGGAGTCAGGAAATGGCACTACTATCCACACAGGGGTTTTCTATAGACTCCCCATGCAAGGGGAGGAAACAGATAGGTTAATGCTAGATAACATCCTTAAAATGGCAAAGAAAGAAGTGTTGTTGGCAGGGGACCTAAAGATGCCTAATGTTAACTGGAGCACCTGTGCTGCAGCCACATCCAGGAGCAAAGTCATTCTGGTTGCCCTGCAAGGGGAATGCCTCACGCAACTTGTGGGGGAACCCACCCATGAGGGGGTGATACTGGACCTGGTGTTCACAAATGGAAACAGAATAATGGATGTATTGGTGGGCAGTCATCTGGGGTCCAGCGACCGCCATACAGTATGGTTCAGGGTAAAGACAGTAGAAGAATCAAGCCACACTAAAGTCAGAGTCCTTGACTTCAAGAGGGCCAGCTTTACTAAAATTGGTGAATGCCTCAAGAAAACACTGGCACAAGGTGAGGAAGGGGGAGTAGAGGTACAGTTGGATGACCTCAGGAGAGGCATCACAGAGGCAACAAGCCTGTGTGTGAAGCTAGTGAACAAAGCCAGAAGAAAAAGAAAGCCATTATGGTTTTCAAAAGAAGTGGCAGGAAAGGTTAGAGAAAAAAACTGCCATTCAGGAAATACAAGGAAACTCAAAGAGAGGAACACAAGGAACTGTATCAGGCAAAGCAGAGGTAGGTGGGTAAGACACTCAGAAGTGCAAAGGCAAAAACAAAGGAAAGGATAGCCCAGACAGTGAAGGAGGGGGACAAAACATTCTTCAGGTACATAACGGAAAGAAGAAAGGCCAAGGGAGGGATAGTGAGGTTTAGTAAAGGGGGGGGGGAGTGGGCAGAGGAGGACCTGTAGAAGACTGAGATTCTAAACGTATACTTTTGCTCAATGTTCACAAAACATGTGGAGGTGGGATGGACCGATATTAGCAAGTAGACACACACAGGAAAGAGGGGTGGACACCAGTCCATTCACAGAGAGAGTCCTAAAGGAACTCTTGAAACTGAAGGTGAATAAGGCAGTGAGGCCAGATGGGATACATCCCAGAATACTAAAACAGCTCAGAGGTAATACTGTCACCACTGATAGTCCTATTCAACATATCGGAGGAGGGAGTAGTATCGGAGGACTGGAGGAGGGTGAACGTGATACCCCTTCACAAGAGTGGGAGCAAGGTAGAGGCAGGTAACTATAAACCTGTAAACTTGACCCCAGTGTTGGGAAAAATGATGGAATTGTAGTTAAAGGAAAAGATTGTAGAATATCTAGAAGCCAGCGGGGCACAGGATTCACAACAGGACGGTCGTGTCAAACAAATCTGATAGATTTCTTTGACTGGGTGACAAGGGTAGTAGATCAGGGAGGGGTGGTGGACATGGCCTATCTAGATTTTAGCAAGACATTTGACACAGTCCTGCACAAGAGGTTAGTAAACAAGTTGGGCAATCTGGAGTAGGTTCCAAGGTGGTAAACTGGGTCAGAAATTGGCTTAGCAACAGGTCTCAGAGAGTGGTGGTAAACGGAGTTCGACTTGAAGAAGGGGGGTAACTAGCGGGGTGACATAGGGTTCAGTGCTGGGGCCGGTCCTCTTTAATATGTATAGTATGCCTCTTTGCAGATAACACCAAGATCTGCAATAGGGGTTGAAACTCTGTGGGGGGCAAATGAGGAGAGACTTAGGCAAATTGGAGGAGTAGTCAAGAGTGTGGCAGCTTGATTCAATGCCAAGAAGTGCAAAATCATGCACTTGGGGAACAAAAACCCAGGGGAGGAGAACAGTGGGGGGGGGTACTAACAACAATCAAACTGGAAAGGGACCTGGGGGTAGTCATAACAGATGTTCTTAAAGTAGCCTAACAATGTGAGAACGCAGTGAGGAAAGTGTGTGGAATGCTAGAGTGCATATGGAGAGGTATCACCAGTAGAAAACAGGAGGTGGTGATGCTACTATACAGGCAGTGGTGAGGCCTCATCTAGAGTACTGCTTGCAATTCTGGAGACTTAATTTCCAAAAGGACATTGACAGGGTGGAGGCCGTCCAGTGAAGGGCAACGAAAATTGTGCAGGGGCTACACTAGAAACCATATGAGGAGAGATTGAGAGAACTCAATATGTATATTCTGGAGGACAGGAGGGAGAGGGGGATATGATAGAGACATTCAAATACCTCAGGGGGTTCAATAGTGTTCAAATACTACTAAGGTTCATACTACTAAGGTTTAAGGAGCTGAGGAGGCGGTTGGCCCATTAATGCTCCTATCCAATTACCCATAGTAGGACAGGGTATCCTTTGTGTATAGAAAGCTTTTCTTTTATTTGTATAAAAATATTTTGGTCTTAGCTGTAGCGAGTGCCTTCTGGTTCCTTTCTGATCATTTCTAAATTTCCAGGTTTAGTTCACTGAGCAAATAATTGTCATATATTTTGTTGTAGCATAGTAGTAAATCGCCCCGTATTCAAGAGGGCAGTATCTTTCACAAAAGGAGATATGCAAGAACAAGGGGTCACAATATGAGGCTGTGGGGGGGGGACTGGGGTAATGTAAGGAAATATTTTTTCACAGAAAGAGTGGTGGATGCATGGAGCAGCTTCCCTGAGGAGGTTGTGGGGGGCAAAAACAGTTAAATTCAAGAATGCGTGGGCCAGGCAGAAGGCAAAACTAGTGGAAGGAAGGAGGAGGTAGGCCACAGATCAAATAAGATCTGGAGCTTATACAGTAGGTAGGGAAATGGGCAGACTAGGTGGTCCATGCAGTCCTTATCTGCCATCAAGTTCTATGTTTCCATATTTCTATATATCAGTGGCCCCTCTCTGGCGTCGTCCCGGAGAGGGCCACTGCCCCTGCCATGCAGGCCTGACCACTGGCAAGGGGCCTGGGTTCTCATAGGTTACCACCTTCAGTTCTAACATTTGCCCTTTTCCATTTCATCCAACAACATGCTCACTAAAATTAGGCTCTGGAATAATCTCTGCTGCAAAACAGTAACTCCATGGTTTATTTACAGTGGAAGGGTTTAGGAATGGGGGTAAGTGGAAAATAGTTCTAGTAAGCATTTTGATTCTGCATTTCCCAAATCACATTTCCCCTTTATTCAAACCATCATCCATGCAGCTACCAGTATCAATCTATCTAGCTATCTGCTGCAGATGCCCAAACCCAGACCCGCAGGTCCTAGTCCATTTCCCCAAAGTCTAGTACCTGGGCACTCATTTTTAAAGTTGCAGGCCTGAGGTGCAGCTGGTAGCTGGCATTGGCGCACTTACTTGAATTAACACTTCTTACATTTCTCTCTCTTTGCCTCTACCTCCAGCCCTAGTGTGCTTGCGTAAGTATTTACAGTCCCCAGGTGCAGGACAATTCCTGCCATTTACTCACAGTTCTGCAGACTCAGTTCACGGATGGCACAGTTCTCTGAAGTCCTAGAGATGGATGGATCACAGGCTGAACTGGGCTGAAATCTTAAACAGGGGGCACAGAGGCTGCAGCGTGCTCTTCCTTCGTCTTGCTTGCAGATCTTGCAGCTTGTCCCCTTTAGCCCATTACAGGCTCCGTTGCAGGGCACGTGCACAAGGCCTACCAACAGCGGAGCACCCAAACCAGGGTGTGGCACCACAGCCGGCTCCCTCTAATCAGAGCGCCCAAGCACTCGGGTACAAGACCCATGACTCCTGCAGCAGCAAACCCCATCTGATGGGGGTTAGCGAGTTCCCCACCTGGCTCTGGGTGTCAACAGAAAAACATCAGTACATTCTCTTCAGGTTCTTCTCTTCCATCTCTTTCTGCCATGATGTGTAGCCACAGCAATCCGTCTCTCTCTTTGCTGTATCTCAGGAGCAGACAACAGGTACTCCTACCAGAAAGCACCTGTCCATCCTTCTGCTTTCACAGTCTCTCAAATTTAACACAGCCACCTTTTCACTGTGGTTCACACAGATTTCACCTGCAAACTCCCAGTCCAGTTTCTCACCATGCAGGTAATTAGTATTTCTCTGGCTCGAAGAGGCTTACTCTTCCTTTTCTCTTTCTCAGCACATTTATAGTCACTTGCTCATCGTTCTCTCAATCCCCCTTTTCCCAGGCTTAGACGCAACCTTCATTCTTTTCCCAGGTTCAGAACGCAACCTTGGTCTTTTTCCCAGGCTTAGATCCAACCTTTGTCCTTTTATTCAGGTTCAGGACACAACCTTTCTCTGGCAGTCTGCAACTTTCCCTTTTCCATTTGAACAGCGCTTCTCTCACTGCTGTGGTGCAACTTCAGAACAACACAAAACTTTGAGCATTTTGCAGCTTTCTCTTTTTCTCTCTTTCAAGCAGCTTCTTCCTTTTCCCGATGGGGCTGGCACTCCCTGCCCTGGGGAACAAATGTCTGGCAGCCCCCAGGCAGGCCCACCTTGCAGCCCCAATGTCTCCAGGGGCAGGAGCCCTCTCCTCTTGGTGGAGCTCCCACTGATCTGACTCAAAACCCAACAGTCCTTGCTTTATTGGGAGCCCTTTCCTCGCTCCCCATTGGCCAGAGCCGTTGTCCTTAGGCAATAATTAATAGGTATGAGGCTCCCTCGATGCCTCATGGGTGCAGAAAAAGGTGCCTAAACATCCCCCAGTATTTTCCCCCAAGGGCCCTTTCAACAGTCCCAGAGTCCCTAGCAAGAATCCTGGCTCCGTGGTTGGCTGGCTGGTGTCACATAGCTGCCCAAGGTTTAAAACATTCCTGCAGTCGAACCCTTTATCTTTATTCAGTTATTTCCCAACACAGCTGTAGCCACCTCTGTGCCCTGCATGGCGACTGCACTCTGTAACACATGTATTTAGCCACTCCCCAGTCATTGCTGCCATTTCGCATTGCCCCCCGGCAGCACACACATAGCCCTACTTTCTTTCAAACAGTATGATGTCTTGCTGTATTCTGACTAATGCAGAATGACCGACTGGTTCAGCTGCCCCCGGAGAACAAAGAGTTAACCTCTATGCAAATGCATAGAACATTGAGCTCGAGCTCGGTTTTCAAACTACCGTCCTTGGTACATTCTAGTAACTGATCAGATTCTGTACTCCACCTGCCAGTGAAGACACCTCGGAGATTGCTCCTCTTCCTCCCTCGGTTTAAGAGTGAATTCGTTGGTTTTCAACCGTTTTTTTTTTCCCCAGTATTCAAACCACTGTCCTCAGTATTGCTATAGTGTTATCGGTTGGGTAAGTGATTCAGTTTCTTAGTGGTTCCTTGACCGTTAGGGAACCGAACGCTCCTTCTTTCTTCTAAAAAGTTTAGCATATTTGTTTGGGATTCCGGTGCGAGTTCCTGACTAAATCAAGCTTTCTTGGTTTGTTACCAGAGCTAAACCGTCCGTAATCAGGTCTCATTTTTTCTCTTTTACCCGGCCTGACTAAGCCACCAGTGGTAAAATCTTTCTTGTTTATCCAGGCCTGACTAAGCCAATATGGATAAAAAAACATTTCTTTGGGCAGCTTAACCGGCCTGACTAAGCCACTGGGTGAAGTGTTAACCAAAGGGTATGTCACTGAAACCCAAGAGAAAAACCGGTCCCACTGGGTTTCAGTGGTGCACAGAGTGTGGTGAGCAGTTTGCTAAGGCCAATCCACTTTTGATCTGTCTATACCACTTGGGTTTTGATCACCTTCAAGCAGACTGTGACATTTGTAAAAACTTCCCTCAATTCACTATTGAGCGTAGATTGGGAAAGTTGAAAGAAATGATAGAAAAATCCTCTTAAGACGTCGGGTCCAGTTCAACCGAGCCAGCTGGTCTGGTTACAGATTCTGCCAAGCACAGTGAACCCTCTTCCTCCAAACGACGGTCAGATTCCACTCCTGATCCTGTACTGTCAAAGAAATCCAAAAAGTCAGAACCATGTAAACAGCTGGTTGTGGTTCCAACCGCGGAGGAAATCGCCAAAGTGATTAAAATTGTATAATCTCTGCAGTCTAGTTTCTGTGAATCACCTCAGAGACTGGTTGGACAGTCACCAGTTGAGGATTCTGCTGGTTCAACTCCTGCTGGTCCTCTGGATCCTGAGGAGTACTATGAATCTGATTTTGAGTATGCGGCAGAGGATGAGGATGAAGGGGAACCTATTGAACCTGAGGTTTCCCCTGAACACCATGTGTATGAGTCCCCTCCTAGGGGCCTCTCTGAGGTCACCTCCCATTTTGCCTTCATGTGGCAGGTGGCAGACACCCTGCTCCTCCCTGTCCAGGAGACTAGACAAGAGGAAGATGACGAAGGTGATTATAGGGAAATGATGGATCTCCCTGCTTCTTCACAGGTTCTGTCCATCCCTATTCATAAATCATTAAAGAGACAGACCCTTAAAAATCCTCCAGGACCCCTTCTCTGTCCCTCCTCTAGACAAAAAGATGGACAGGAAATATACGTTGGAAGGCATTGATACTGAATTTCTGACTTCCCATTGTGGCCATGTGGGGGTGGTACAGACTGCAGCCTGTGAGAAGGCTGATGTCCCTCTTGCCTCTCATCCTCCTGACAAGGATTCCAGGAGAACTGACTCACTGTACTGTTATGTTATGTTATGTTCTTAACTTTTAGAATGACTGAGACCACATGCTGGATTAACTTCTAGTAGCTTCTAGCTGCTACACTTATTAACTGCATCACACAGGATTCCATACAACACAACACAACAACATGTCCACCCCACACTAAGTCTTCTCCTAGTCACAGGACCCTGGCTCTGTACCTTGTATATCATAAAGATACAGTAGCATATTCTACATCTCTCCTCTTTAGTTTTAAAGCTAATAACAAGCAGTACAGCATATTAGTAATCATTAAATTCTGTAACTCTTGTAACTTTAGTAACCATGCCTTACAACGTGGCTCAACAGTTTTTCCTCTTAGAGTCAGTTTCTAGTAGTGTCTCTTTATAATTCATAGTCTTTGAATCTCTGGGGTAGACACTCAGGTCTTCCTCTGGTTGTAGCTTTCACTGGTTCTGGCAGTGGCTCATTCAGCTCAGTTGGCTCACAGTGCGGCAGTGCATCATGGTGAAAGACGATGTCTTTTGGATAAGGCTCTTCTGCCTCAGCTATTCCATTATTTGACAACCCTTTAAATTTCTGTAAATGTCTTGTTCCTCCTGAAAATGGTTCCTCCAGGAGTGACCACTTTGAGGGACCTTGGTTGTGAACAGTTCGATTCTACTCTGGTGGTTTGCCATCCATGATCTGTTTCCATCTTAACCAAGTCACCAGGGTGCAATGGTGGTAAAGGCTTTTCTGTGCGATCATAGTATTCTTTCTTCCGGGACTGTGCTATTACCAGCTTTTCCCTGGCTCTGATGGGAGTCTTTGGTCTTAGTAGATCTCTGGTCACTGGAAGGTGTGCCTGCAGCATCCTGCCCATCAACACTTGAGCTGGAGAGTAGGGTATTCCTGCTACTGGAGTGTTTCTGTACTCTAACAGAGCCAAGTGAGGATCTGGACCTGCTTCCTTGGACTTTCTGAGTAGAGCTTTTACAGTTTGAATTGTTCTTTCAGCCATTCCATTAGACTGAGGATATGTGGGACTCGAGGTAGAGAGCTTGATTTCCCCATCCATTTGCAAAGTTGTGGAATTCTTGACTGGCGAATGGCACATGATCACTGACGAGCTCTTTGGGTATGCCATGTCGGGCAAATACGGCTTTAATCTTGGCAATTACTGACCGTGCCGTTTTGTCTGTCATTTTCAGAACCTCTGAGTATTTTGAGAAATAGTTCACAATGACTAAGAATGGATGGGCTTTGAAGTCAAACATGTCAGCTGCAACCTTTTGCCATGCAAGTTCAGGAACGGGATGAGGTAACAGTGGTTCCTTTTGGTCCTTTGTATGATGCCTTGTGCAAATGTTACGTCCTTCCACCATGTGCTCTATTTCACTTGACGTTCCTGGCCACCACATCACAGTTCTCGCTCTTGCTTTTGTTTTTTGTATGCCCAGGTGGGCCTCATGCACTCTTGTTAGCATGTTACTTCTCATGTTTGCTGGAATTATGACTCTTTCTCCTTGAAATAGAAGTCCTTCCTCACATCGCAGTGTATCATGGAATGGCCAGTATTATCTGACTCTGACGTCAACCTTCATTCTGTACCGGGGCCAACCTTATCTTCCTAGCCCTTCAAGTAACTGCAGTACACTGTCACTCTGAGTATTCATTCTAAGTTCTTGCATCAGCTGACCCTCCATGACTGGATCACTCTCCATGGAATGAATCACTCTCTTATCTTGGTCACTTACAGTTGCTTCAGAGGTATCTGATAATGGTGCTCTTTAGAGTGTGTCAGCGATGTGCATCAGTTTCCCAGGTGTGTATTGGATCTGCAGATCTTATTTCTGGAGCTGTAATAGCATTCTTTGAAGTCAAGCTGGAGCTTGTCCTAGAGGTTTGCGAAAAATGGACTCTAGTGGTTTGTGGTCTGATTGCACTTGAACCTGTTTGCTAAACACGTATTGGTGAAATTTGTGAGTAGCAAAGATTACCTCTAAGTTATTTCTCTATTTGGGCATAGTTTTGCTCCGTGCTTGTCAAGGCTCTGGAAGCATATGCAACTGGGCTTCCGTTCTGTAGGAGACATGCACCAAGTCCATCTTTTGACACGTCTGCTTGGATAGCAACAGGCTTTTTCACATCGAAGTACCGGAGTACTGGAGCTTTGCATAGAGCTTCCTTTAATCACTTGAAAGCTTGGTGATGCTCTTGTTCCCATTGCCATAGCTGGTCCTTTTGAAGAAGTTTTCTTAGTGGGGCTGTGACGTCTCCCTCCCTCGGGATGTACTGGGTTAGGTAGTGTATCATTCCCAGTAGACATAAGAGTCCTGATTTATCTGTTGGTGGCGGCATGTCCACAGTTGCCTTCACTTTGGTCTAATCAGGCCAAATCCCTTTTGCAGTCACCACACGACCCATGTATTTGACTTCTGAAACTTTAAATTGTAACTTGTCTTTATTGAATTTTACATTTTCAGCTCTTGCTCGGTCCATGACCTTCCTTAAGATCTCATCATGCTGTTCTTGATTGTCTGCAGCAATTATCATGTTGTCAGCAATGCTGTATACTCCCTCAGTGTGGCCAAACGTTTCTTCATTCTTTTGTTGAATCACTTCGCTGGCGGACTTTATGCCAAATGGAAGTCTACAAAATTTGTAGTGGCCCATGGGGTGTTAAATGTACAGAGGTGAGACGACTCCTCATCAAGCTTAACTTGCCAGTAGCCATCCTTCTTATCTAGAATGGTGAATACTTGCTTTCCAGTGAGTCGACTTTGCACTTCCTCTGGTGTTGGTATGTTGTAATGTTGTCTATTAATTGCTGTATTTAATTCTCGTGGGTCAAGACAAACACGCAGTTCACCATTTTATTTTTCTGAGTAATCACCAGGCTGTTTACCCAGTCAGTGGGCTCAGGGACTCGGACAATTATGTGAGACATTTCTAATGTGTCTAGAGTTTCTTTTAGTTTGTCCACAATTCCAAATGCTACTCGTCTGCAGCATGTATCACTGGTGGTACTTCAGGGTCGATGTGAATATGATGCTCCCCTTTGAACTGTCCTACCCCAGTGAAGACATCCTGATATGTTTCAATTAGGCTTCCCTTTGTGAGAGGTTTGGAAAGTACCACAGTTTCGACTCTGCGCACCAGATCATGTTTTTCACATGCAGCCTTGCCTAGCGGTGATACAGGGGACACATCTGTGATGTAAAACTGGAGATCAGCTTCTTTATTTTGTGTTTTTCATTTTAAGTTGATCACACCTTTGGGTTTTATTCATGCTCCTCCATATGCCACTGGTGCAGCTGTTGATTCTCTCAGGCATTTGCTACTTGGTATTTTCTCTGCCACAGTGATTGGCAACACATTGGCTTGGGCCCCTGTGTCCAGCTTGAACTCTATGGGTGTTCCTTCTACCTCCACCTGCTCATACCAGACATCTGCGTCACGGTCTTTTTTGCGCTTGCTCTACTTGAGTTATCTGTCCTATAAATAGACTGTCCATATTAATTTCGTGCAAGTTACTGGCTTTTGTGGTCTCAGTTCATGCACAACCTACTTTTGCAAAGTGATCTTTCTTTCTACATTTGTGGCAAGTTTCTCCATAGGCTGGGCAACTTCGCGGTGCATGGGTCTGCCCACAATGACGGCATATCTGAGCTGAGTGCCGTTTGTGTTCTGTGGATATTGGCTTGCCCTCACGACCTGATGTTTGCCTTTTTTTGTGGTGCACTAGCATGCAGCACTTTCTCTGAGGTACCCTGCGTCATGGCTTGGAGCTGTGTCTTTGTGGCCTCTGCAGCTCTGTACATATCAATTTCTTTCTCTAAAGTTAAGTCCGACTCTCTCAGGAGATGTTCCTTTAATCTGCCATCTGAAATCCCAAACACTGTTTTGTCTCTTAACTTGACATTTAGAATTGTACCAAACTCACAGTTCTTAGCTATGGTCTTAAGTTCTGTCAGGTACTGATCAACAGTTTCACCTTCTGCTTGCTTTCTGTCCCAAAACTTGTAGTGTTCAAAAACAACATTTTTTGGGGGGGTTTCAATATGCTTTAAAACACGCTAGCACAGTGTCTACATCTTTAGGGCTATCTTCCCTTCACAGCTGAAAGTGTTATATACTTCTAGGGCTTCCTTTTCTATTGCATGAAGTAAAATTGCTACTTGCGTTTCTTGGGATTTTCCAGCTGCACCAGATGCTTCCATGTAGCGGTTAAACCTCTGTTCCCATCTTCTCCAATTCTCTGACAGATTACCTTGCAGGGCCAAAGGCTCAGGTGGCTTGAATTGCTCCATTTTCTTCTTTTCTTTTCCTTTTTTTTTCTTGTTGCAGAATTCAGCTACCTTACTGAGCAGCTTTTTGGTTCACTGCTTCTGACACCATGTTACGTTATGTTAACTTTTAGAATGACTGAGGCCACATGCTGGGTTAACTTCTAGTAGCTTCTAGCTGCTACCTTTATTTACTGCATCACACAGGACTCCATACAACACAACACAACAACATGTCCACCCCACACTAAGACTTCCCCTAGTTACATGATCCTGGCTCTGTACCTTGTAAATCTTAAAGGTACAGTAGCATGTACTACACTCACTAGCCAAAAATACATATTTGGCTTCCTCCCTGGGCATCAGGCAGGTCTCTCATATGGCCTATGCCTCTAGGTACCAGAAGGCACTCTGGGGGTCTGCCCAGCAGTTGGTGCAGAAGGCTTCTCCTGAACTGGCTGCTGACCTCCAGGAGTTAGTCTCAAAGGGAATTCAGGCATCTAAAGCCCAGTTTCATATAGCTGTGAATTCTAATGATATGCCTCTCGGGCTATGGCTTCTGCCATCCCCCTTAGGTGGTTTTCCTGGCTGAGATGCACTAACCTCTCCCAGGATATCCAGAACAATGCTTTGGATGTTCCGCTCACACAGAATTCACTGTTTGGGGAACAGACAGAAGCATATATGAAAAAGGTAAATGATTACAAGCTGGATTATAAGAGTGCCTCTGCTAAGGAGAGGGCTGTCACCCCACAGAGACAACAGGAGAGGGGGCAGGGGTAGACCTTACCCTAGGCCCTTCCATTAGGCAGTGGCTTTCCCTTCCTCACAGTCCAGGGTGTTCTCCAGGAGACGAGGAAGAAGGGGTCAAGGCCGTGCTGCTCCCACCTCTCACCCCTCCACTCCTGCTAAGCAAACACCCTGAGGGGTCTGCTTGGGCTGCCTCCCCTCTCCCTGTAGGAGGCAGTTTGGCCCTCTATCTTCAGGCCTGGCATTCCATCACCTGAGACAGGTGGGTCCTGGAGATAGTGGGCCAAGGTCTTGCTCTCAATTTCAGATCCTTCCCCAAACTGGGAGCAAGACCTTTCAGACCCTGCACTCCTTCAGAAAGAGCTGTACTAGAGGCAGAAGTTTCCATTCTCCTTCTTTCAAGGACAGTTGAACCAATACCACTACAACTCAGGGAAAAAGGGTTGCACTCCAGGTACTTCCTCGCATTAAAGAAAAATGGGGAGTGGTGGCCCATCCTAGATCTCAGATACCTGAACAGGCACCTTTCAAAACCAAAATTCAGAATGACAACTTTGGCTACCATCTTGCCTGTCCTGAGGCAAGGAGACTGGCTGGCATCCCTAGACCTCAAAGATGCCTATTTCCTCATACCAATCAGGCAGTCCCACAGAAAGTTTCTCAGATTTCGATTATCTTCAGGCCACTACCAATTCAGGGCCATGCCCTTCGGTCTGACCTCTGCACCAAGGGTGTTCACAAAGTGCCTAGCAATGGTAGTGGCATGTCTCAGGAAGTAAGGGGTCTCTGTCTACCACTATCTGGATGACTGGCTGCTGGTAGGCCAGTCCACCCAGCATGTAAAACAGTCTCTGGAGCTCACTCAGGCAACTCTCCAGTCCCTGGGGTTCTTATTGAACCTCAAAAAGTCAGTGCTAACTCCTGTCCAGGTTCTGGACTTCATAGGGGCAGAGCTGGACACTGTTCAGGCAAGAGCCTTCCTGCCTCCAGAAAGGGCTTGGGCACGGATTCAGTTGGCAGGTTCATTCCAACTTCAAGCTCCTCATCCAGCAAGGCATTTTCTGCAGCTCCTGGGCCACATGCCATCCACCACCACTGTGGTCCCAAGGGCACAGTTCCAGATGAGGGACAACTGGTGCAGAGCACAGGGCTTTGGCTTCATTGGGGACTGGGGGTCCACCTGGAGAGATGAAGGTCTATACTGGCATGATGGTCTGCATCTGTCCAGGAAGGGAAACACGCTCCTAGGTGACAGGTTTAAAGGCTTCCTTGGCAAGCTTTTAAACTAGCCAAGGGGGGAGGTACTGATAGGAAACAGGAAAATTCAAGCCTCCCCCGCAAAGCATGGCAGGTAGTAGGGTAAACACTGAGGTACAGAGCTTGGCAGAGGGCAGGACAGGGGTAAATGGAAAAATGGACAAGGGCAATAAGAGCAGGGATGGGGTAAAAAAGGATAAAGCCAACATTAAATGGAGGGCAATGAGTACCAATGCCCGTAGTCTTGGAAACAAGCTTCCAGAGCTAGTAGCCCTGATGGAAGTGGAACACTTGGATATTGTGGCAGTCACAGAAACATGGTACACGGAGAACCATGTCTGGGATGTCAACATACCAGGGTACACAATCTACAGAAGGGACAGGAGGGTAAAAGAGGAGGTGGAGTAGCCTCTACATATAAGGAAGGGATCAAAGTAACAGAACTAAAAGTAAAGGGGAGGACAAGAGGAACTCTGGGTCACATTGGAGACAGGGAATGGCATCACAGTCCGCACAGGGTTGTATACAGACCCCTGTCTCAAGGAGGAAATGGACAAGAAATGATAGAGGGCATTCTCAAAATGGCTGAAAAAGGAGAGATTGTTGATGGGGACCTGAATATGCCAGATGTTAACTGGGCAACATGGACTGCAGCCACATCCAAGAGCAGGGTCATTCTCGATGCCCACAGGGAGCATGCCTTAGACAGCTAGTGGTGGAACCCACTCGGGAGGAGCAATATTAGACCTGGTACTCTCAAATGAGAGAGGATCACAAACTTAGAAGTCAGTAGACACCTGGGAACAAGAGACCACTGCACAGTGTGCTTCACAATAAACACAACCATGGAGACAAGCCATACAAATACAAGGATACTGGACTTTAGAAGGGCTGACTTTGGCATAATGGGTGAATACCTGAGGAATGCATTAGCAAATGGCCAGACAGGAGGGGTGGAAGAACAATGGAGAAAAATCAAAACTGCCATCATGGAGGCAACAAGCCTTTGCGTGAAACAAATAAAACAAAGCGGAATAAAAAACCACTATGGCTCTCAAAAGAAGTGTCAGGGAAGGTTAAGGAGAAAAAGGCTGCATTCAAAAAGTATAAGGAATCACAGACGGAGCACGACAGGGAACTGTATCAATTAAAGCAGAAAGAAGTGGGGAAGGCAGTCAGAAAAGCAAAGGGCCAAACCGAGGAAAGGATAGCCAACTCAGTTAAGAAGGGGGATAAAACCTTTTATAGGTACATTGGGAACAGGAAAGGTTAGGGAGGATAGGGAAGATTAATAAAGGAGAGGGAGGTGGGCAGAGGAGACAGTGAAAAGGCAGAGATAATGAATGAATACTTTTGCTCAGTATTCACAAAAGAAGAAGAGGAGGAGTTACCTAAACCAAACAGTAGAAGCACTCTGGATAGTGGGGTTGATACCAGCCCATTTAAAGAAGAAATAGTACTGAAAGAACTTCTAAAACTCCAAGGTGGACAAAGCAATGGGGCCTGACGGATTCACCCTAGAATCCTAAAAAGAGCTAAGGGAGGACCTAATGACACCACTAACCACACTTTTAACAAATCATGGGAAGATGGGGTGGTACCTGAGGACTGGAGGAGGGCAGATGTGATTCCCTTCACAAAAGTGGGAGCAAGGCAGAAGCAGGAAACCACAGACCTGTTAGTTTGACCTCAGTGGTGGGGAAATGATGGAATCACTTCTGAAAGAAAGAATTGTTGAATATCTAGAGGCAGAGGGGCACTGGACCCAAAGCAGCATGGATTCACAGCAGGAAGTCATGTCAGACAAATCTAATTGATTTCTTTGACTGGGTGACCAAAGTAATAGACCAGGGAGGGCTGTGGACATGGCCTACCTAGACTTTAGCAAGGCATTTGACACAGTCTCGCACAAAGATTAATAATCAAGTTAGCCAGCCTGGGGTAGGTCCCAGGTGGTAACCTAGTAGAAAACTGGCTACACAACAGGACGTAGAAGGTAATAGTGAATGGAACACATTCTGAAGAAAGGGGTTACTAGGAGCACCTCAGGCTCAGTATTGGGTCCAGTCCTCTTTAACGCCTTTATAGGTGACATTGCAGAGGGTCTGGAAGGAAAGGTATGCCTTTATGGATGACACAAAGATCTGTAACAAGTTGATACACAAGGGGGTAGAAAGGATGAGAAGGGACTTGGCAAGGTTGGAGGAATAGTCAGACATATGGCAACTTAGATTCAATGCAAAGAAGTGCAAAGTAATGCACCTGGGAAATAAAAATCCAGGAGAAGAGTACACAATAAGGAGGAGACTAACAACAACAACAATAATGGAAAGGGATCTGGGTGTAGTCATATCAGATGACCTAAGGTGGTATGCAATGTGGAAGTCAGTAGGAAAGCCAGGGGATACTGGGATGCATAGGGAGGGGCATCACAAGTAGAAAAAGGAAGTGGTTATCCCTCTATACAGACAGTTGGTGAGACCCCATCTGGAGTACTGTGTGCAGTTTTGGAGACCCAATCTCGTGCAAGGACATAGACAGGATGGAAGCAGTCCAGAGGAGGGCAACTAAAATGGTGCAGGGTCTACATCAGAAACCATATGAAGAGAGAGACTGAGAGAGCTTAATATGTGACTCTTGATGAAAGGAGGGACAGGGGGACATGATAGAAACTTTAAGTACCTCAAGGAATCAACAAAGTCCAGGAGGTAGCATCTTTCAGAAAAGAGATGTGTAAGAACAAGGGCACAATTTAAAGTTAGAGGACAGCTCAGGGGTAATGTGAGGAAATTCTTTTCACAGAGAGAGTGGTGGACGATAGCGCCTTCCTGAGAGGTTGTGGGTCTAAAACAGTGGAAGAATTCAAACATGCATGGGACAGACATAAGGCAATTATAGTGGGGGGTTGCAGGAAATAGGCTGTTGGTTAACTAGAATCTGCAGCGTATCCAGTAGGTAGGGAAATGGGCAGACTGGGTGGGCCAAGTGGTCCTTATCTGCCGTCAAAGTCTATGTTTCTATATGTTTCTATTCAGCTCCACCTAAGATCTTTTTGGTCTCAGAAAAAGGACGCTCTGTGTAAGCTCACCCAGTGCCCCCTCTCTCCTGCAAGCACTACAGTGGTGGCAGGATGTAGACAATCTGAGGGTGGGGGTACCTTTTCTTCCAGAGGTACCCTCCCTGGTACTGACAATGGATGCTTTCCTCTTGGGATGGGGCGCCTCTGGGGGAGCACACAGCTCATGGGGATTGACTGCCTCAGGAGTCTCTGTCGCACATCAACCTCCTGGAACTCAGGGCAGTGTTCCTAGCCATTCAGGCATTTGCCAGCCATCTGCAGGGAAAGATGGTTCAAATCAGGACAGACAACACCACCTCAATGTACTACATCAACAAGCAGGGAACAAGGTTCTCCTTTCTTTGTACAGAATCCATGAAGATTTGGACTCTGGCCTACTCCCTGGACATTTCCCTGTCAGCAGTTCACTTACCAGGGAAGGACAGTATTCTTGCAGATGCTTTCGGCAGGATCAGCCAGGGCTGTCATGAATGGACCCTCAACAGACAAGTACTCCTGTCAGTGTTCAGGAGGTGGGGGGGTTCCAGAGATAGATCTCTTTGTAGCCCCAGATAATCATCAGTTGCCTCTGTATTGCTGCTGGCCTCCAGTGCAGGGGTCAGTACCCCTGGATACTCTGCTTCTGGATTGGACAAGCAGTTTTCCGTATGCTTTTCCTCCCTTCCCCCTGATTCTCAGGGTCCTGGTCAAACTCAGGTCTCAGTCTGCAACCATGATTCTCATAGCCCCAGACTGGGCCAGACAACCGTGGTATCCAATGCTCCTGTATCTGTCAGTGGCCAGCCCCATTCATCTTCCCAGGATGCACAACCTGCTGACATCTGCTCAGGGAAGGATCCTGTACCCCAACCTACAGTCCCTCCACCTCAGGGACTGGCTCTTGAAAACTTAGAGTATGCAGGCTTGCATCTCTAAGAGGAGGTCTTGGATATTCTCAGAGTTTCCAGGAAGCCTTCCACTAGGAAGACCTATTCCTCTAAATGGAAGAGATTCTCTATCTGGTATTCGCACAGGAATCTGGGACCCCAACAGGCTTGGCTCCCAGTCATCCTGGACTATTTGGTGCATGTGCAGATCCTTCATCTGCAACCTTCCACTTTAAAAGTACTGTACATCTGGCAACTGTCTCTGCCTGTTTGTCAGCAGGGAAGGGCCCTTCCTTGGCTGCTCACCCTATCTTTAAGAAGTTCTTTAAGGGTCTTTTGCATCTCTATCCCCCTCACAGGGAGTCCACCCCAGCTTGGGATCTCAACATTTGTATAGGTCAGCTTATGCAGCCTCCTTTTGAACCTATGTCTTCGGCAGAGCTTAAGTTTCTGACCTGGAAAACAGTGTCTCTGGTGGCCATCACCTCTGCCAGAGGGATTAGTGAGCTCCAAGACCTGTCAGTGGAGCTCAACTATATTACCCCTCATAGAGGTAAGATTGTCCTTTGGACAAACAGAAAGTTCCTTCCTAAGGTGGCCTCTCTGACTTTCACCTTAATCATTCTATCACCCTTCCTGTCTTCTTCACTGACCATTCCAGCTTGGGTGAACACAGGTTGCAGAGTCTGGATGTAAAGAGGGCCATATGTTACTATATGGACAGGACAAAAGAGTACAGACAGGGTTCTACCCAGCTGTTGCTTACCTATGGGGAAGTAGGTAAAGGGAAGCCAGCCATGAAAAGGACCATAGCCAGATAGACAGTGGCTTGTATTTGGTTCTGCTATGGTAAACTGGGAAAGGATGCCCCTTCAGGTCTGAGGGCTTATTCCACTAGAGGTACTTCAGCCTCAGTGGCAGCAGCCAGGGATATTCCCCTTGTGGATGTCTGTAAAGCAGCCACCTGGAAAACTATTCACACCTTCACTAAGCACTACTGCCTGGACACCAGGCCAGGAGTGATGCCATGTTTGGCACAGCTGTGTTGCAGAGCCTATTTCCCAAATAGGTTCTGTTCCCACCTCCCAAGGGGTACTGCTTGGGAGTCTGCATTGGTCAGAATACAACAAGACTTCATGTTGTTTGAAGAAAAAATTAGTTACCATAGTAATGTTGTTTCTTCTAATGGAGTCTTGCTGTATTCTGACCACCTTCCCAACCTCCCCTACAGAACCTAGGGGGTTCCTAGGTTTGCTTTCAGCACTGTTACCCACCAGTGGGCTGGTGTTCTAGATACATAGAAACATAGAAGTTGACGGCAGATAAGGACTGCAAGGCCCATCCAGTCTGCCCATTTCTTTTTCTACCTTATAAATGTGCCATCGGCCTTTGCTCTGTCAATGGCCTATCTATTCATACTTATCTGTATTGCTCCCTTATACCTATCCCATGCCTGTTTGAAGCCCTGCACTGTATTCATATCCACCACTTCCTGAGATAGGCCGTTCTATGTATGCACCACCCTTTCTGTGAAAAAGAATTTCCTCACATTACCCTTTAGTCGGCCTCCCTCTAATCTCATGCTGTGTCCTCTTGTTCTGCTATTTTTCTTATATTGAAATGTTAGACTCTTTCACCTTGTTAATGCCCTTAAGGTGTTTGAATGTTTCGATCCTATCACCTCTCTCCCTCCTTTGCTCTAGGGTATGCATACTGAGCTCTGTTAATCTGTCTTCATATGTTTTCTGATGTAGTCCCTGCACCATTTTGGTTGTCCTTCTCTGGACTGCCTCAATTTGGTTAATGTCCTTGTGAAGGTTTGGCCTCCAGTACTGGATGCAGTACTCCAGATGGGGCCTAACCAGTGTCTTGTAAAGAGGGATTATTTCCTCCCTCTTCTGACTTGTGATACCCCTACTAATACATCCTAACATTCCCCTAGCCTTACCTACTGCTTTAGTGGTCTGCTTGGATGATTTCAGGTCATCGGTGATGATGATGATGTCGAAGTCTCTTTCTTCCCTTGTGACTGCCAACAACTCCCCTCCCAGCCTATAGGTGGCTTCAGGGTTTCTCTTCCCTATGTGCATGATCTTGCACTTCTTTGCATTAAACCCCAGTTGCCACTCTTCCAACCATTTTGCCAGTTTATCCAGATCTCTTCTCATTCTGCCCACCCCCTCTTGGGCATCAGTGGCTTGAGCCTTCTTTCTGCCCACATTCTTTTTGTTTGCCCCTGGTGGCTTTTTAAGTCCGGTTAGTAGTTTTTCTATAATTAGCTTTACTTTAGCTTCGTAAGAATCTGATCAGTTACTAGAACGTACTGAGGGTGGTGTTTTGAAAACCGAGCTCGAGCTCAACGTTCTATGCATTTGCATTGAGGTTAACTCTTTGTTCTCCGGGACAGCTGAACCGGTCAGTCATACCGCATTAGTCAGAATACAGCAAGACTCCATTAGAAGAAGCAACATTACTATGGTAAGTAATTTTTTCTTCCTGGCTGCAGTCTGTGGACACTTTTATACATTTATTTCCCCCACAGACTGACGGCCTTCTCTTTTTCCTTTGTACACCTCTCTTTATTTATATATTTATTTATTGCCCCTGTCCCAGCGCTACCTCTATACATTGTCCCCAGCGCTAGACAGGACTCACTACTTCAAAGGCGCTGTCTCATTAATATTCATGAGGCAGCTTCCAATCTCTACAGCACGATTGGCGTTTTCAAAAAATACATTTTTTGCTTTCCTGTTGCCTCTCTCCTTCAACAAATATCTGGTCCTGTTCTTGCCTTTCCCTGGGACTGGGACCTCCAGCGAGGCAACCCCAAAGGCTGCCAAAATGGTTAATGATTTTGCACTTCTGCGCATGCACAGAGCTCGCGCAAGCACCCGGAGGTGCAAAATAGATTGGTGGTTCCATGCTACAGCTCCTCCGGCCCCGCTACTCTCTCTTAAACCATGTGGGGGCCAGCAGGGGAGACCAGAGGACACAGGGGCAAGCCAGAAGAACCAGGTCCCAGGTCAAAAAAATATGGGGGGGTGGAAGCAAACCCCAGGGGAAAATTAGCCTTCTTTCTGGGGCTCACAGGTAAGCCCTGATAGGGGTTACATATTCTTAAAATACTCAAATTTAGGTGGAACTGCAAAATGTTATCACCAAATAAAGCTGGAAGTTGCCTGGAATCTTTTGCAGTGAAAAAGAGATTGGTTTAACTTTTTTGCTCAATTTCATTGCACTACTTGAAGCCCCAGGAAATCTTAACTGTATTCAAAATATGCAGTTAGCCTTCACCGTTCAACTGCCCTGGAGAAGAAAGAGTTAAAGAATCTATACAAATGGTAGAATGTTGATAGGCACGAGCTTGGTTTTCAAACTACTGTCCCTGGTGCATTCTGCGTGAGCTGTCAGATCTTTATCTACTACAAAGCATAGACACCTTTGGAGAGATTGCTCCTTCAGCTTGAAGATTTTGCTTTATTCTTGGTCTTTTTTTTTAAGTTACCATTTCATTTATTTTCTTTTTTCAAAGTACTGTCCTTGGTAAAATCAGGTAGATTAGTCTAGATTTTTCTCCAGTTGGGTAAGTCTGCGGTTTCTCCTCGGTTCACTGAACCGATGGGGAACCAACTTTTTTTTACTCTTTTGAGGTAAAAAGTTGTTAGTTTTATTTATAATTACTAGTAAGTATACTTGTTAGTTCCTGCTTAACTGTGCCGTGTTCCTGAACCAGGAAGTTTCTTGTTTTTTCCCCTTGGTCTCTGAACTGACAAAAAAAAATACCTTACCAGTGTTTTATTATTATTCTTAGTTGGCACAGAACCAGTGCTTTTCTTGCTAAAAGGTTATTTCACAGAAGCCTAAAAAAGAAAACCATCCCTACTGGTTTTCAGCATTGTATTGTGTGTGGTGAACCATTTGCTAAGACTGACCTCCACACAGCCTTTGTTGTCTGTTTAGGGTTTGACCACCTGAACGCAGACTGTGACATCGTAAAGCTTTGCCTTAGTCTATGCTTTATAGGTGCCTCACTAGACTGAAAGACAAAATGTCTGAAAAAGCTGCTGACCCAGCTCCTGAACAACCAGTTCCTTCCTCTAGCAAGGAAAAACCAAAGGAACCAGATGGAAAGCCCTCTGACAAGGGCAAAACCTCCTTGAAGCCTAAGAGGATGACAGAAATGGCCTCTGAACTGGTCCCTGCCAAGAAGAATAAAAAGGAGAAACATACAGGGAAGGTACTACAATCAAAGACCTACCTACTCGCCAAAAAATCTCTTCTATAGCTCCCCCCCCCCGGGGTCTCTGCTTCCCAATGGTGTGCGTCCTCGTCTGTTGCCACCCATAGCTCTGTCAAGGCCACCTTTCTGATGCACAGAACCAAGACCTCGCTAGCCCAGAGGTCCTTCCATTGCCGAGCCCTTGTTTGGTTCAACTCCTTCCCACCCTGCATCACAGACTTTGCCAAAACTGGTCCCTTCAAAATCGCCCTCTGGAACCATCTCTTCGACACTCGTTGCTGTAGATGCACCTAATTAATCACACTGTGGGATCCTCCTGTCAGGCCTCCTGACTTGACAACATCCTCTGGACAGCCTATCCTTCCCCTCCCTCCCTCCCTCCCTCCCACCCCACTCCCATCCCTAGCTCCACCCTCTCCAGGTATTATCTAGGTATGTCCAGGGCTGTACCCCCAATGTAACCCTTGAGTACCTTGTATATGACTGTAACCTATTATAAGTAATATTATTATGTAACCTATGTGTACTCTATGCTTAATGTTCTGCACCTGTACTGTTCTCACTATTGTAACCACACTATGTAACTCTGTCTCTCTCCCCCCCACCAGCAACGAGGTGCCTTTGTAAATGAGTCCATGACTCAAAGGTTGTAAATCCAACTTTTCTAATAAAAGGCTGTGGCAGTTCCAACCACTGAAGAAAAAAATACCAGTCAGTCTTACCTCAATAGTGGGCAAGATTATGGAGGCACTCCTTAAGGAAAGGATAGTGCAAAACCTGGAATCCATAGGGGCACAGGATCCAAGACAGCATGGGTTTACAAATGGAAGGTCCTGTGAAACTAATCTCATAGATTTCTTTGACTGGGTAACCAGAGTGGTGGACCAAGGGGGAGCAGTTGATGTCGCCTACCTTGACTTCAGCAAAGCTTTTGACACTGTTCCTCATAGAAGATTGATAAATAAGCTGGGTAGGCTCGTGGTGAGTCAGAAGTTGGTCAACTGGGTGGCAAACTGGTTGACGGGCAGAAAACAGAGAGTGGTAGTAAATGGTATACAGTCAGAAGAGATGCAAGTCACAAGTGGGGTACCTCAGGGATCAGTCCTGGGGCCAGTCCTCTTCAATATCTTCATTAGTGACATTGCAGATAGACTAGAGGGTAAGGCTTGTCTGTTTGCAGATGACACCAAGATCTGCAACAGAGCAGATGATCCAGATGGGGTGGGCAGAATGAGAAGAGATCTGGATAAACTAGCAAAATGGTCAGAAGAGTGGCAACTGGGATTTAATGCAAAGAAGTGCAAGATCATGCACATAGGGAAGAGAAACCCTGAAGCCACCTATAGGCTGGGAGGGGAGTTGCTGGCAGTCACAAAGGAAGAAAGAGACTTGGACATCATCATCACCGATGACCTGAAATCATCCAAGCAGTAGGAAAGGCTAGGGGGATGTTAGGGTGTATTAGAAGAGGTATCACAAGTCGTAAGAGGGAGGTAATAATCCCTCTTTACAAGACACTTGTTAGGCCCCATCTGGAGTACTGCGTGCAGTACTGGAAGCCACACCTTCACAAGGACATTAACCAAATTGAGGCAGTCCAGAGAAGGGCAACCAGAATGGTGCAGGGACTGATCAGAAGACATATGAGTACAGATTAACGGAGCTCAATATGTATACCCTTGAGCAAAGGAGGGAGAGAGGTGATATGATTGAAACATTCAAACACCTTAAGGGCATTAACAAGGTGAAAGAGTCTAACATGTTTAAATATAAGAAAAATAGTAGGACAAGACGACACAGCATGAGACTATAGGGAGGCCGATTAAGGGGGAATGTGAGGAAATTATTTTTCACAGAAAGGGTGGTGGATGCATGGAACGGCCTACCTCAGGAAGTGGTGGCTATGAATACAGTGCAGGGCTTCAAACAGGCATGGGATAGGCATAAGGGAGCAATACAGATGAGTATGAATAGATAAGCCACTGACAGAGCAAAGGCTGATGGCACATTTATAAGGTAGAAAAAGAAATGGGCAGACTGGATGGGCCTTGCGGTCCTTATCTGCCGTCAACTTCTACGTTTCTATTAAGCATATGCTATTAAGATTATTCAGCTGCTGCAGAATATTCCCAGCGGTTTGGTTCCGGTTCCACAGCAAGTACCTCAGCAACCACCGGTTCAAATTCCGGTTTAACCACCATTCACACTAACGGTTGCTTTTTCGGTTCCCGGTTCGGCTGACCCAGACCCCTGTTATAAAGAGGAGGAAGAGGATGACCTTTGGGAGCCAAGAGAGCCTGAGGTCTCACCAGAACAGCAGGAGTTTGAGCCTCTCACTCGACATCCTGAGGATTTCTCTTCCCACTTTTCCTTTATGAAAAAAGTGGCAGAGACGCTGGATCTCCCCACTCAGGAGACCACTGAGGAGGAGGAGGAGGAGGAGCCCAATTATATGGAGATGATGGATTTGGCAGCTACTAAACATTTGCTGCTTCCCATCCACAAGTCACTGAAGAGGCAAGTCCTGAATATCTTAAAAACTCCTACCTGTATCCCTCCAGTGGATAAGAAAATAGAAACATAGAATTTGATGGCAGATAAGGACCTCTTGGCCCACCTAGTCTACCCATTTCCCTACCTAACGGAAAAGCTGCAGATCCTAGTTAACCAACAGGCTTCTTCCTCCTACCCCCCACTAGAATTGCCTTATGTCTGCCCCATGCATTCTTGAATTCCCCCAGTGTTTTTGACTCTACGACCTCCTCAGGAAGGCCGTTCCATGCATCTACAACCCACTCTGTGAAGAAATACTTCCTCACATTACCTCTGAGCCACCCCCCTTCTATCTTCAAATTGTGCCCCTTCTTCTTGCACATCTCTTTTTCTGAAAGATGCTACCCTCTTGAACTTTGTTGATTCCCTTGAGGTATTTGAAAGTTTCTATCATGCCTCCCCCCCCCTTTCCTCGAGGGTATATATTTTAAACTCCTTTAGTCTTTCTTCATATGTCTTCTGGTGCAGACCCAGCACCATTTTGGTTGCCCTCCTCTGGACAGCCTCCACCCTGTCTATGTCTTTGCAGAGATGGGCTTTCCAAAACTGTACACTGTACTCCAGATGGGATCTCACCAACTGGCCGTACAGAGTGCCAACAACTTCCTGTTTTCTACTGGTGATGCCTCTCCTTACGCATCCCAGTATCCCCCCAGCCCTCCTTTCTTCTCACATTGCTGGCCCACCTTTAGGTTGTCTGATATGACTACCCCCAGGTCCCTTTCCACTTTTGTTGTTGGCAGTATCTCACCCCCCGTTGTGTACTCTTCCCCTGGATTTTTGTTTCCCAGGTGCATTACTTTGCACTTCTTTGCGTTGAATCTAAGCTGCCATACATTTGACCATTCCTCCAGCCTTGCCAAGTCCCTTTTCATCCTTTTCACCCTACCTTGCGTATCAACCCAGTTGCAGAACCTTTGTGTCATCTGCAAAGAGACATACTTTCCCTTCCAGTCCCTCTGCAATGTCACTTATAAAGACATTAAAAAAGACTGACAGCCATCCCGGTGGCATAGAGGGCTGAGGCGCTGGCGCCTTACCTCAAACCACGCCGGTGACCCGGGTTCGGGAACAGACCAGGGATGCTGGGGGTCGGCAGGGGAAGGAGAGGATTGAGCGTCCGATGGACTGCTCTCCTCTCCTGGGGTGGGTTAGGACAGCATGTCGCTCTGCAGCAGCCCACGGTGGAGACCGGAAGAATGGCAGAGGGACGTTCATGCGGGGAAAACACCAGAAAAAGCAGAAACTGCACTGGGATCGTCCGGATGATGGCTGCCGTCACCGACGATGCCCTTGAGCAACTCCGGCAGAGTAACATCTGCCTCAGCAGCACCTGGGCAAGAAAGAAAACAGTGTGCTGGAATCCCCCCCTGCCGTTGCCTTCACTCTCGAAGGAGGGGGACCCTCCCAGCAAAGGGATATGCCGGCTAACCCGAAGGAAGGCTGCAATATGAGGTAGGCAGTTCTGGGGGAATTGCAAGAAGGGGTCGCTGGTGGTACTAGGTGGCTTGAAGGAGGAGCAGGTTCCAGTGCGCGACGGAGGGGGAAAAAAGATAACACAAAAAAAAAAGGACCGGCCCCAGTACTGAACCCTGCGGTACCCCACTAGTAACCCCCCCTTTCTTCACTGTGGACTCCATTTACTGTTACCCACTGTGTCCTATTGTACAGCCAGTGTTTTACCTAGGCTACCACCCTGGGATCCACTCCCAGGCTGGCTAATTTGTTTATTAATCCTTTGTGTGGGACTGTGTCAAATGCCTTGCTAAAGTCTAGGTAGGCCATGTCCACAGCCCCTCCCTGGTCTACTAATTTGGTCACGCAATCAAAGAAATCAATTAGATTTGTCTGACATGACCTTCCTGCTGTGAATCCATGCTGCCTTGGGTCCTGTGCCCAACTGGCCTCTAGGTACTCAACAGTTCTTTCCTTCAGAAGTAATTCCATCATTTTCCCTACCACTGAGCTCAAACACCACACCATCCTCCCATGATTTTTTAAAAAGGGTAGTCAGTGGTGTTACTAGTTCTTCCCTTAGTTCTTTTAGAATTCTGGGGTGAATCCCATCAGGCCCCATTGTTTTATCCTCCTTCAGTTTTAAGAGTTCTTTCGGAACCCTTTGTTCTGTGAAAGGACTAATATCAACCCCCCATCCAGAGTGATTCTATTGACTGGATTAGGTATCTCCCCCTGCTTTTCATGTTCAGTATCCCTGCTTTTTCACTGTCACTCTCTGCCCACCCACCTTCCTCTTTATTCAGCATCAGTATCCCTGCCTTATTCTTTCTTTGCTCCCTAATGTACCTATAAAAGGTTTTATCCCCCTTCTTAACCGAGTTGGCAATCTTTTCCTTGGTGTGGGCCTTTGCTATTCTGACTGTCTTACCCGCTTCCTTCTGCTTTAACTGGTACAGTTCTCTATCGTGCTCCTTCTGTGTTTCCTTATACTTCCTGAATGCTATCTTTTTCTGCCTTACCTTCCCCACCACTTCTTTTGAGAACCATAGTGTTTTTTTCTTTCATTTTGATTTGTTTATTTGCTTCACACAAAGGCTTGTTGCCTCTGTGATAGCGGTTTTGATGTTTCCCCATTGTTGCTGCACCCCACCTTCTTGCCTGTTTGCTAGTGCTTTTCTGAGGCACTCTCCCATTTTGACAAAATCAGCCCTCCTGAAGTCCAGTACCTTCACTTTTGTATGGCTTGACTCTACAGCTAAATTTATCGTGAACCACACTGTTTGGTGGTCACTTGTTCCCAGCTGGCTACCCACTTCAAGATCAGAGATCATCTCTCCATCCCAATTTGAGAGTACCAGGTCTAAGATTGCTCCCTCCTTCGTGGGTTCCAAAACTAGCTGTCTGAGGCATGCCCCATGTAGGGCATCGAGAATAGCCCTGCTCTTGGATGTGGCTGCAGCAAAGGTGCTCCAGTTAACATCTGGCATATTCAGGTCTCCCATCAGCAATATCTCTCCTTTCTGTGCCATCCTAAGGATGCCTTCTATCATTTCCTTGTCCATTTCCTCTCCCTGAGACAGTGGTCTGTATACAACCCCTGTGCGGATTGTGGTGCCATTTCCAGTCTCCAGGGTGACCCACAGTGCCTCCTCTCCTCCATATTTACCCTGTAGTTCTGTTGCTTTGATCCTTTCCCTTACATAGAGATACTCCTCCTCCTCTTCTTCTTCCCTCCCTGTCCCTCCTGTAGATTGTGTACCCTGGTATGTTGACATCCCAGTCATGGTTCTCTTTGTACCATGTTTCTGTGACTGCCATGCTATCCAGGCATCCCTCTTCCATCAAGACCACCATTTTGGCGAGTTTTTAACCTAGACTACGGGCATTGGTACTCATTGCCCTCCATTTTTTGGGAAAAGAAATACCATTTGGATAGAAGTGGAGCTGAATTTCTCTTCAGTCATCCCAGCCATGACGGGGTGGTACAGGCAGCTGCCTGTGATAGAGCAAATGTGCCATTGTCATCCCATTCCCCGACAAGGATTCTTGGAAAATCGAGTCTGTGGCAAAAAAAGGCTACTTGGGGGGCCTCTTTGGCCATCAGACGGGCCACTTATATGGCTTATGTATCCAGATACCAAAAAAGTCTCTGGAACTCAGTCTTGGAGCTTTTCAGCAAAGCTCCTCCTGCACTAGCAGCTGATCTAGAGGAGACTGCTAGATGTAGCACTGAGGCGTCAAAGTACCAATTCCACATAGCAGTGGATGCCAACGACACTGCTGCCAGGCTTATGGCAACTTCATTATTCCTGAGAAGGTTCGCTCGGCTCAGAGCCACTATCCTTTCTCAAGATACCCAAACTAAGGCATTAGATTTTCCTTGTTAACAGAATTCTGTTTGGTGAACAAACAAAAGCTTACATGAAAAAGATGGATGAGTACAAGGCAGCTTATAAAAGTGCCTCTGCCAAAGAGAAGGCATCCACCTCTCAGAGGCACCAAAGTTAGGGAGGTAGGGTGAGATCCTATAGTAAGCACTTTTATCAGGTTTAGGCTCTCTCAGACTACCAGCAGCAACATGGCTACTTTAAAGGCAAGGGTAGAAGGGGTAGCAGGCGTTCTGACCCGAGCCCCCAACCCAGAACACAGGCAAAGCAGAACCCCTGATGTGCTTGTCAGGGTTGCCTCCCCAGTATTGGTAGGTGACAGACTGGCTCACTACTTCCAGGCATGGCAAGCCATTACCACAAACAAGTGGGTCCTGGAAGTAGTGAGCCTGGGTCTTGCTCTCAATTTCAAGGGCATCCCAAAACTGAGGGCAAGGCTGTTCAAACCTGCAACCCCAGTAGAAAAGACTTTGCTAGAATCAGAGGTAGCCAGCCTTCTACTGGCAAAAGCAGTGGAACCTGTCCTAATCTCCCAGAGGGGAAAAGGATTTTACTCAAGGTACTTCCTAACCCTAAAGAAGAATGGGAGATGGCGACCCATACTGGATCTCAGAACCCTAAACAGATATCTGACAGTGCCAAAGTTCAAGATAGTCACCTTGGCAATGATTCTCCCCACTCTCAGGCAGGGAGACTGACTACCATCTTTAGACCTCAAGGATGCCTACTTCCACATCCCATTCACGCAATCTCACAGAAAGTACCTCAGGTTCAGATTGCAATCAGGCCATTACCAGTTCAGAGCACTGCCTTTTGGTTTTACCTCTGACCCAAGGGTGTTCACAACGTGCCTGGCTGTGGTGGTGGCACATTTGAGAAGGCAGGGGGTGACAGTGTTCCCTTACCTAGATGACTGGTTAGTCATGGGGCAGTCCCTTCAGCAGGTAAGGGATGCCTTAGTCCTCATGCAGGCTACCCTACAGTTTCTAGTATTCCTGGTGAACCAAGAAAAGTCAGTTTTGCAACTGGTCCAGCTCGTGGATTTTATAGGAGTGGAGTTGGACACTTAAAGAGGGAAGGCTTTCCTTCCTCAGGAAAGGGTGGACAGCCTAGTACAGTTGGCTAGCTCCTTCCAACTTCACACCCCCAGAACGGCGAGACACTTTTTACAACTGTTGGGCCACATGGCAGCCTCAACTGCAACAGTGCCAGGAGCCAGGTTTCAGATGAGAGACATACAGTTCCACCTCAGATCCCACTAGTCTCAGAAAAAAAGGACTCCCTATTAAAACTAGTACCAGTCACAGGGACTCTCATTCAAGCACTGCAGAGGTGGCAGGACAGGGACAACCTCAGGGAAGAGTACCATTCTAGCAGACGTCTCCAATAGTAGTGTTGACTACAGATGCCTCCCTCCTATGATGGGGCACCCACCTGGGAGAGCACACTATACACGGTACATGGTCACAGCAGGAAACACTACTGCACATAAATCTGTTGGAGCTCCCAGGCAGTCTTTCTGGCCCTCCAGTCATTTGTCTCACTGGTACAGGACAAGGTGCTGCAAGTCAGGACAGACAGTACCACAACCATGTACTACATCAACAAGCAAGGGGGCACAAGGTCCACCCTGCTGTGCACAGCGGCCATGAAAATTTGGAGTCTGGCATATTCCCTCAGGGTCTCTCTCTCTCTCTCTCGACAGTCCATCTCCCAGGGAAGGACAACATCCTAGAAGGTGCACTGAGCAGGATCAATCAAAACCACCACAAGTGGTCGCTGAACAGACAGATCCTGCAGGCCATCTTCAGAAGATGGGGCACTCCATAGATAGACCTATTTGTAGCCCCAGACAATCACCAGCTGTCACAGATTTGCTGAAGGCCTCCTGCAGTTGACACAGTGCCACTGGATGCACTAATACTAGACTGGCCAGGGAAGTTCCTGTACGCCTTCCCTCTATTCCCCCTGTTGCACAGGGTGATGAACAAGGTCAGATCCCAGCCAGCAACAATGCTCCGGATTGGGCCAGGCAGCCTTTGCGCTCCCTGCTTTTGACCCTGTCAATCTCCAGACCGATTTGTCTTTCCAGGAGGCACACCCTGCTGACATCCTCCCAGGGGAGGATCCTTTACCCCAGCCTCAAGTCCCTCGGGCTCATGGCCTAGTTTTTGAGGACTTAGAATATGCTAATCTGCATCTTTCTGAAGGGGTCCTAAGGGTCTCTCAGAAGCCCTTTACCAGGAAAGCTTACACCTCTAAAAGGCAAGAGGTTTTCCATTTGGTACCAACAGAAGGTCATAGAACCTTGTCAGACTGAACGTACGGTTCTGTTGGACTACTTAGTCCATCGTCAGTCCCTAGGCCTTAAGCCATCTACTCTCAAGGTACACTCAGCAGCTGTCTCTGTCTACCTCTCAAATGGTAAGGGCACGTGTTTGGCTTCTAATCTAAATTTCAGAAAGTTTTTCAAAGGATTACTTCATTTGCATCCCCCACACCGGGAACCAGCCCCCTCTTGGGACTTGAACATATACATTGCACAGTTAATACAACCCCTATTTGAGCCTATGCCCTCAGCAGATCTCAAGTATGTGACTTGTCTTCTTAGTGGCAATTACTTCAGCCAGAAGGATTTGTGAACTCCAAGCTTTGTCCACAGAGCCTAATTACATTTCAGTTTATAGGGACAAGGTAGTACTCAGAACTAATAGGAAGTTCATTCCCAAAGTGGTGTCTGATTTTCATCTCAACCAGTCCATTACCCTGCCTGTCTTTTTCACTGATCACTCCAGCTCAGGAAAATACTGGCTGCATAGCCTAGATGTTAAGAGGACTATCAGCTATTATTTGGACCATACGAAGGGCCATAGACAGAATAATGCTGTTATTCCTGACCTGTGGAGAAGTGGGGAAATGCAAACCAGTTTCAAAGGACTATTGCACAATGGACTGTTGCCTTTATGCAGTTTTGTTACAGCAAACTGGGCAAGGAACCCCCAGTGGGCCTTAGGGGTCATTCTACCAGGTGTACAGCTGCTTCTATAGCAGCTGCCAGAAATATTCCTTTGTTGGAAATTTGTAAAGCAACCACCTGGAAAACTGTTCACACCTTTACTGAACACTATTGCCTGGACATCCAGGCTAGAAGTGATGCCAGGTTTGGCACAGCAGTACTGCAGAACCTGTTTCCTAAATACTTTAGGTTCTAAGCCCACCTCCAAAGGTACTGTTTGGTAGTCAGAATATAGTAAAGATTTCCTGGGGCTTGAAGAAAGAATTACTTACTATAGTAATCTTGTTTCTTCTAAGGGAATCTTTACTGTATTCTGAGCTCCCACCCTACCTCCCTACTACTAGAACCTGGTGGGCACTACACTCCACTTGTTCATGTTTTTTGTTGTTGAAACTTGTTTAGGTTGGTGGTTTTGGGGCATCTGTGACCTGAGTCTTTTCAGATGTCCTGTTGTAAACCCCCTACAAATGGGGGTTCCCAAAAAGTCTTCCTTGAGCTTGCCTAAATGCTCATTGCCAGGCTGGTGTTCTGTGTTTTAGCAGTTTAAATGTGATTACCAGAGCTTGTGTAGCCTCTGTGTACTGTCTCTTTAAGAGCTGCTTGATTGCAGCATGAGTAATCTGAGATGGAGCTCTGTTGAAAGATGTAACTATTTGCTGAAAACCATTTAGAATGATAATGATAATGTAGTTTGTCTAAGCTGCTTTCTTTGTAGCAAGGACTGTTTTGTTTGTCTCCACTATCTTGGTCCTGGACTGCAAATTGGACCAAACAGTTCTGGTGGGACCTAAAATGTAGCCGGACTACAGGAGCTGTCTGAATTCAAAATCTATAGGAACTGTGGTTTGAGGTTTTTGCACCTTTTTTGCAACTGAAGGGGGAGCTCTTGCTTTGACTGACAGCCAAATCAGCCAACCAAATATTTTGGATCTTGGGGAAGTCCCAGGCAGCTTGCAGTTTTCAGTTTAGTTCTGAGCTGGAATCTCAAGAAGAAAGAGCTAAAGTAATTTTGGGCAGAAATCTTGAGTGGATTCGCATGGGAAAACTGTGAAAGGGCTGAGTTTTTGGCTGCATGTCTGCTGCTGCTCCATGAGAGGGAGAGAAGAGAATTATTTTGGACCAAATCCAAGTTTGTGTGACTAAAGTAAGCTACTGAAGTGGGTCAGGCTCAACCTGAAGAAGACTGAATATTTTTGCTGAATGCGATCGGCCTGTCAGGAGTTCCAGCTACCCCATAGCTACTGGTGTGTGCAGAGACTTTGTGATTGTGACTGGGGAGCACTTTGCCTGGTACAGTAGAATTCCCGTACGTATAAATGTGCTATGAGCTGCTAGTGGGTTGTGAGTTAGTTCCCCACTGTGTAAACTGTGTTCTGCTTGCTGGAAGCTGTATCCAGCCCAAAACGGACTGCATCCGAACTTGTCTCCATGCGGTGTGGGCTTTGCCAGACTAGCCCAGCCAGACTACCCACTGCACAGAGAAGACATCGACAAGAGACATTCCTGGGGATAAGCCCCCCTGCTCCACGCTTGAACAGGAACGACGCCTCTGTGACTTGTGTGGGCCCTGCTTTTCCTGACATTCCAGATCAATCACCTGCGGTCTCGATTTTCGTCCAGCCTGTTTCCAGTCTTGGGTATCATGAGTAAATACCAGGGTAGCTCCCTGCACCAGCAGTTTAATCTGAGTGTGTCATCTGATTGTCTTGTTTTGTTTCCTTTTCGAACTGAGCCCTCTGGCTCTGGATTACAAATATTGTGTACTGTGCATGTTGTGTTTTCCATCACAGGGCCCCAACCAGCTGCAACCCGGGCAACTGTCCTGGCTAGCCTATCTCTTCTCCACCTGGGTACCCAGAGGTGGACTGTGTGGGGGGACTCAAAGCGTATGCATAACTGGTTGACTGATATAACCTTTAAGCTAATTAACCTGATTTTGCCCCTCCCTTGTTCAAGTCCCCTGAATAAATCAGATCTAACTTTTTCTCCATATACTCTGACTGTGGTTCCAGTTTGTGCTCAAAGTACTGTACTGTTGCTATTTGCTGTGCTTAACCTTGTTTTACAGGGGGTCCCCAGGGTCGAGCCAGAGGAACCAACCCTGGTGGTAAGTGCAAACAGTGCGGGTACTTGTGTGGTGTACCAGGGGTATTGTGAAAGTGATTATTGTACAGTGTTCAGGCCATTAGAGGGGAAAGAGGGGGGTTACAGTATCCCGGAGGGCTGTGCCCAGGTTAGCTTGACCACTACCAACCCTGACCTCTGGGTGGAGGCACCCGTTTCAGAACTCAGGCCCCTTAACCTGCCGCTAGCCAAGCAGGCAGGGGTAATAGCCCTTCGGATAGCACCACCTAAGGGTTACATCTTGGAGGCTCACCGCTGGGATTTTGTGTCTTCTAGTGGCCAAATTTGTGAATTGCTGTTAAAAATAAATGGCTACCCCAACAGAAGTGGTGGTACACCAGTTGATGGGGTGGTGTACTGGGCAGGAGGTCGACCCCCAAAATGCTATACTTATCCTGGATATTCCCCTGGGTACCAATAAGGACACTGTAGAGGGAGTACTTTCCAGGGTTGAATGTTTACAAAACCTTGTGGTGGGGGGTCGACAGGCTAATCTGCTCACCCTAGGTTTCATGGTGTTAGTAGAGTGTAAGGACCCAGTAGACAGTTCTAAAGTGCCATGGACTATCACCCCCAAAGGAGCCCTCACTGCCTGGAGAGTGATAACTAAAGACAGTAAAGACCCCGGGGAGAATGGGGGGCACCATCTGAGACTTTTGAGGAGAAATTTGCTAAGTTGTTACTGGAGGAGGGGAAAACTGTAAAGGACTTAAAGAAACTATTCCTGCCACCTGAGGGTGTTCCTCCCCCAACATCCCCTCCCGCTCCAGCACCGGTTTTTGCCCCTCCTTCTGTGCCCGTGCCAATGCTGGCTCCTATGTCTGTACCTGCCATTAGTCACGACTCTTACCGAAGGTTGAGAATCTTCTCCGGCACCCTCCCACCCCCAAAGGGGAGGATGATTGGGAGATCTGGATAGATTGTGTTGCCCTGTTGGTACCTGAATGGCAGTATGCAGAGGCTGAGAAACTGGAAAAGATCATAGAAAGTTTGAGGGGTCCCGCCCTAGAGGCCATTAAATTTCTGAGGTCCACAAATCCTAATGCATCTGCCCAGAAGTATCTATCTGCACTCAAGGCAATTTTAGGAGCACTGAGTCAGGGGAGAACTTGATGTAGAAATTTCAAGATACAAAGCAATGGCATGGGGAAAGTTTGTCTGCATTTGTTACTCATCTGGAAAGAGCACTGCAAAAGGCTTACCGAAAAGGTGGGGTAGCCACCAGTGACTTAAACCATGTGAGGTTGGGGCACTTACTGCAACATGCAAAGCATTCTAAATTGCAGCTCCTTCAATTAAGGCTCCCAGATAGAAGGGGCAACCCACCGGACTATTGTGACTTGATAAAAGAACTCCGGGAGGTTGAAGATGAAGAGGGGGATTGTAGTTCTAGGGTGAGCGCAGCCCAAGTGATCACGGCATCGGAAGGCCCTTCCGAAGTGGGGATCAGTGAGGGTGTGCCGCCATGGGATGAACTGCTGAGGGAGTTCAGGGAAATAAAAAAACAGTCTCTTTATGAAGGCCGCTTCTGCAAGTACAGGCACCGACCCTTATCCAACTGCATCTGCTGTGGGGTTGGGGGTGTCCATCTAGGCATCTCCTGCTGACGAAAGCTCGGAACTCGATGCCTTGACTGTGGAAGTAAGAGAATTGATGAGATGTCTCCAAATGTTCGCCACACAGCAGACAGAGAAGGCACCAAGGTTTTCAGTTGGTAGTACCACCGCCCCAGCTCCCACTGTGATGCCTTGGCCACCCCAAATCCCAAATCATCTCTCCAGGCCCCTGCTGCTGTCCCTTCAGACTGGTCCAAAATAGTGGGCCCTTCAATGGAGACTACTGTGGCTGTGAATGGTATTCCTACTCGGGCTGTGCTGGACAGTGGGTCGCAAGTGACCACTGTATTTAAGGACTGGTATGACAAACACTTATCTGCTGTGCCCTTACAGTCCCTGGAAGGCCTACATGTGTGGGGGCTGAGTGACAAGTCTTATCCCTACCTAGGATATGTCCACCTTTGGTTGTCATTTCCTGCAGCTGTAACTGGTGTAGAGGAGCAAGTCGAGACACCGGCCTATGTGTCTCCTACTGGACTGTATGATGGGGTTCCCCTGTTAACTGGGACCAACGCCCATATGTTTGGGAGACTGGCACAACTCTGTCAAAGAAACAAGGGCGACGGACTGGGAGAGCCCTAAGAATTCCCGCTTTGATCAAGAGGGCCTATGATTTGCAACAGAACCCCAAGGGAGTGGACCAGGATGAACCGGTAGGGGTCGTGTGGAAGAAGGATTCCGATTCAATAGTACTGGCCCCTAACGCCCAGTGTACCGTTCAAGGGGAGGTCCGCCTCCACAAAGATGTCAAGAACAAAATACTGATGTTGGAGATGCCAGGCGATGGAAAATTGTCAGAAGGATTATTTGTTAAGCCCAGCATCTTGCCAGCTCGTGCTCATGCCTATGCATGACGAGTGATGGTCTAGATTCATAATGTGTCAGATCGGGAGATCCGGGTGAACAGAGGATGCACCCTAGCTACAGTACACTGCGCAGACACTGCAGTGTTGCCCAGAAACAAGCACCCTGGCAAGGCAGATAGAGTGACTCCTGACTTGTTTGATTTTGGTGACTCCCCGTTGCCAGCTGAATGGAAGACTAGAATTAGCCTGAAACTTGCCCAGAGAGATCATGTGTTTTCGTTGAAAGAATGGGATGTCGGATGTGTTCAGGGTATGGAGCATCACATACGCCTGCACGATGAACGGCCATTTTGAGAGAGGTCTCAACGCCTAGCCCCTGCAGACATAGATGATGTGAGAAGACACTTGCAGGAAATGCTTGTGGCTGGTGTGATACAAGAATCCAGGAGCTGTATGCTTCTCCCATTGTGGTTGTGCGTAAGAAGAATGGATCTGTGAGAATGTGTGTTGATTATCGAACTCTGAATCGGCGGCCCATCCCCGATCAATACACCATGCCCCGTATACAAGATGCTCTGGATTGTATGAATGGTAGCAAATGGTTCTTGGTGTTGGATCTTCGCAGTGGATATTACCAGATTCTGATGGCTCAGGAGGACTGTGGGAAGACAGCCTTCATCTGTCCTTTGGGGTTCTATGAATTTCTGAGAATGCCACAGGGGATATCGGGTGCCCCAGCCACCTTCCAGCGACTGATGAAACAAGCGTGGGAGACATGAATTGCTGGAATGCCTGGTGTACTTGGACGATGTCACTGTGTTTGGGAGCTCCCTAGAGGAACATGAGAGTCGACTGTTCAAAGTACTAGACCGACTGGAAGATTTCGGTCTCAAGCTGTCCATCGACAAGTGCCAGTTTTTCCAAACCTCTGTGAAGTATGTGGGGCACATAGTGTCTACAGAGGGGATAGACACTGATCCTAGTAAAGTTGAAGCCTTGACTACTTGGTCTGAGCCCCGCAATTTGAAAGAACTACAACGTTTCCTGGGATTCTGTGGCTACTATCGCCGGTTCATAAAAGACTATTCCAAAGTGATTCGGCCACTCTTGAATCTTACCCAGGGTTATCCTCCTACCAATTGGAAATACAAAAAAGGGTCCATCAAAGAACCAGACAAGGCATATTTCTGCCCAAGTGAACTTTTCGGTCCTGCTGGACGCCTGACTGTGAAGCAGCTTTCCACAAAGTCATATACCAGCTCACCCACGCCCCCATCCTCGCTTATGCTGATGCCACCAAACCCTATGTGCTGCATACTGATGCCAGTCTGCAGGGTCTAGGAGCTGTACTGTATCAAGACCATGAGGATGGTGTGAGACCAGTGGCATTCGCCAGTAGGAGCTTGACCCCGTCAGAGTGAAACTACCCTATGCACAAGTTGGAGTTCCTTGTGTTAAAATGGGCCATTGTCGACCAGTTTCATGATTACCTCTATGGGGCAAAAATATTGGTGAGGACTGACAATAACCCATTGACCTATGTACAGACTTCAGCTAAGTTAGACGCCACGGGGAACCAGTGGCTTTCTGCATTGTCAACATATGATTATGCTGTCGAATACAGACCAGGCCTGAATCATATTGATGCTGATGCCCTTTCTCGGAGGCCCATTCCCAAGAGCGACTGGGTCAGGCTGTCTGAACCTGACATCCGAGCATTGTGCCAAAAGTTTGATAGAAATGAACAGATGTATACGGACACAGCGGGCTGCTTAGTAGATTGCTCGGGCCTCTCTGACACCTCATACCGGCTGCGTATATTGCCACTTCTCTGCTCTAGATATTAGTGCACTACCTCAGTTTGACAATGACATTATTCAGTGGGCTCAATCTCGAGATCCTATGATTCAGCCAGCACTTGACGCCCTTCGTGCAGGAAAAGATGTGTCCAAGATGCGTTCCTCTGATCTGCGAACTGCTTTATTATTTAAAGAAGGCCCCAGGCTGAAGCTGCTTAATTAGTTGTTGTTGTATATAGAGACTGTGGATTGGGGTGGCCAAGTAGACAAGCAACAATTGATCCTGCCCACGGCCTTCAAAGATTTGGTACTGAGGTCCCTCCACAGTCATATGGGCCACCTTGGTATCGACCGGACACTTGACTTAGTACGATCTCGATTCTGCTGGCCCAAGATGGGGGCCGATGTTGAGCACCATGTAAGGACTTGTAATCGCTGCCTGCAGAGAAAAGCCCTGCCTCAGAGTGCTTTTCCCCTTGTCAACATTACTACCAGCACCCCAATGGAACTAGTCTGCATAGACTTCTTGAGTTTAGAGACTGATCAGCAAAACATTGGCAATGTGTTAGTGGTTATGGACCATTTCACATGATATGCACAAGCTTTTCCCACCAAAGATCAAAAAGCATCTACTGTAGCCAAGGTGCTAGTGGAAAATTTCTTCGTCCACTATGGTGCCCCCCAGCGAATTCACTCTGATCAGGGCCGGGACTTTGAGAGTCGGCTAATCAAAGAAATGCTCTCACTATGGGGGTGTGAAAGTCAAGAACCACCCCTTATCACCCGCAAGGGGATCCTCAACCTGAACGCTTTAACCGCACCCCACTAGACATGCTAGGCACCCTCCACCCAAAAGATAAGCATAAATGGAGCTAGCAGATTAGCACCTTGGTACACGCATACAGTTGCACAAAGAATGATGCTACCGGGTTCTCTTCCTACCACCTCATGTTCGTGAGAGAGGCCCGGCTGCCTGTTGATGTCTGTTTTGGGGTTTCTCCTGATGGGGTCCGAGCCGAAGATTATCTGCAATATGTACAAAAATTTAAAGCTCAATTGAACCAAGCCTATCAACTGGCCCAGACAATGGCCACCAAAAGAAATCTAGCCAACAAAGAGAGACATGATAGAAAAGTAAAGACTCAAGCGCTTAGGCCTGGAGACAGTGTGTTGTTGCGAAATTTAGGATTGCATGGTAAACACAAAATTGCAAAACTCCAAAGCTGTCAAGACCATGCACCGTAACCACTTGCTACCTATTGGTCAAGTTATAATTGAGGCTGAACCCACCGAGATTGATTCCCCCAGACCAGTGACTCGTGCTGCTGCAAGAAAGAAACAGAGTCAGCCTGCCCCCGTGGTTGCTGATTTAAGACTTCCCCAGCAGCAAGCCCAGAATGATAGTGACTGCCAGTCTAACTCGGATGACAGTGAGTGTGATAATGCCTATTACCCCTCATATGAACTGAGTCAGTTGTTTCGTGGAAATCCTATGTTGAATTATGGGGATGAAGCTGGGCCTTCTGGACTGCCTAACGCCGTGGCATCATCCTTGGAGCCAATGCTCCCTGAAGGTGAAGTGCAAAGTATCATGTCTGAGGATGCTGAGTCTTTGTGCATCATGGAACTGTAAGATTTGCCTGAAGGAGAGGCTGATGGTACGAGTCTTTCTGGTGACATGCCAGAACTTGAGGAACACTATGAGAGTGCTGACAACCCCCCTTCAGTGCCAGAGTGTCTTCAAAATGAGCCAAGTGTTGTAGAAACAGAGACTACAGAGCAAAGGGCTGACAGTGCTCACAGCTTGGACATTTCCCTTCATGCAGAGGCACCCCTCACAAGTGATGAAAGTTCCAAGACCATTGCTGAAAGTACAGAGACTGTGGTTGTTCACCCCAGAAAGACTGGCCGAGCTGTCAAGCCAGTGGTGCGCTTCAGTTACGATTCCCCCTGGAGGTCAGTGGATTTGCCTCTCAATTTAGTCCACAAAGGTGTTTATGTCTCTCAGAGCTCACTGCCCAAATTGAGCTTGACGCCCATTCCAGGTTACTTGTCCTGCCCTCGCACCATGGTGCCCCTGCCCCATCCAGCCCCAAGTTAGCTGATAGGGAAGGGCCCCCTCTTGCATTGTTTAGAGTACAAGAAGTTATTACATGATTCTTTATAGTAATGTTCAATTTACCTGTGTGAAATATGCAAAATGTATTGTCAGAATGGAAATTATATAGTGGAGTACATTGAAATGTATAGTAAAGTGACAAGGTATGTCAATTGATGAATCAGATAGTATTTGTATAGCATGCTAATGGTATAAATATCTTGTATATGTTGCATTTTCAATGTTATGATGGTACAGACTTGACGCGGATGCCAAGTTTTCCCAGGCAGGGAAGGGTGTAACCCCCCTACAAATGGGGGTTCCCAAAAAGTCTTCCTTGAGCTTGTCTAAATGCTGACTGCCAGGCTGGTGTCCTGCATTTTAGCAGTTTAAATGGGATTACCAGAGCTTGTATTGCCTCTGTGTACTGTCTCTTTAAGAGCTGCTTGATTGCAGCATAAGTAATCTGAGATGGAGCTCTGTTGAAAGATGTAACTATTTGCTGAAAACCATTTAGAATGATAATGATAATGTAGTTTGTCTAACCTACTTTCTTTGTAGCAATGACTGTTTTGTCTGTCTCCACTATCTTGGTCCTGGACTGCAAATTGGACCAATCAGTTCTGGTGGGACCTAAAATGTAGCCGGACTACAGGAGCTGTCTGAATTCAAAATCTATAGGAACTGTGGTTTGAGTTTTTGCGCCTTTTTTGCAACTGAAGGGGGAGCTCTTGCTTTGACTGACAGCCAGATCAGCCAACCAAATCTTTTGGATATTGGGGAAGTCCCGGGCAGCTTGCAGTTTTCAGTTTAGTTCTGAGCTGGAAGCTCAAGAAGAAAGAGCTAAAGTAATTTTGGGCACAAATCCTGAGTGGATTCGCATGGGAAAACTGTGAAAGGGCTGAGTTTTTGGCTGCATGTCTGCTGCTGCTCCATGAGAGGAAGAGAAGAGAATTATTTTGGACTAAATCCAAGTTTGTGTGACTAAAGTAAGTTACTGAAGTGGGCCAGGCTCAATCTGTAGAAGACTGAATATTTTTGCTGAATGCGATCGGCCTGTCAGGAGTTCCAGCTACCAGTAAGCTCCCAGTGTGTGCAGAGACTTTGCGGTTGTGACTGGGGAGCGCTTTGCCTGGTACAGTAGAATTCCTGTACATGTAAATGTGCTATGAGCTGCTAGTGGGTTGTGAGTTAGTTCCCCACTGTGTGAACTGTGTTCTGCTTGCTGGAAGCTGAATCCAGCCCAGAACGGACTGCATCCGAACTTGTCTCCATGCAGTATGGGCTTTGCCAGACTGACCCAGCCAGACTACCCACTGCACAGAGAAGCCATTGACAAGAGACCTGCCTGGGGATCAGCCCCCCTGCTCCACGCTTGAACAGGAACGACGCCTCTGCGACTTATGTGGGCCCTGCTTCTCCTGGCATTCCAGATCAACCACCTGCGGTCTCGATTTTTGTCCAGCCTGTGTCCAGTCTTGGGTATTGTGAGTAAATACCAGGATAGCTCCCTTCACCAACAGTTTAATCTGAGTGTCTCATCTGATTGCCTTGTTGTTTCGTTTCCTTTATGAACTGAGCCCTCTGGCTTCGGATTACAAATATTGTGTACTGTGCATGTTGTGTTTTCCAGCACAGGGCCCCAACCAGCTGCAACCCTGGGCAACTGTCCTGGCTAGCCCATCTCTTCTACACCAGGGTACCTAGAGGTGGACTGTGTGGGGGACTCAGAGCGCATGCATAACTGCTAGATTGATATAATCTTTAAGCTAATTAACCTGATTTTGCCCCTCCCTTGTTCAAGTCCCCTGAATAAATCAGATCTAACTGTTTCTGCATGTAATCTGACTGTGGTTCCAGTTTGTGCTCAAAGTACTGTACTGTTGCTATTTGCTGTGCTTAACCTTGTTTTACAGGGGGTCCCCAGGGTCGAGCCAGAGGAACCAGCCCTGGTGATAAGTGCAAACAGTGTGGGTACTTGTGTGGTGTACCAGGGGTATTGTGAAAGTGATTATTGTACAGTATTCAGGCCACTAGAGGGGAAGAGGGGGGTTACAGTATCCCGGAGGGCTGTGCCCAGGTTAGCTTGACCATTACCAACCCTGACTTCTGGGTGGAGGCACCCGTTTCAGAGCTCAGGACCCTTAACCTGCTACTAGCCAAGCAGGCAGGGGTAGTAGCCCTTGGGATAGCGCCACCTAGGGGTTACACTATTCAAAGGGAGGATTGTAGTTCTTAGGGGGATTTAGGTTTGGAGGATAGCACAGATAATATATTTTTCTGTATGTGCTTGGTAAGAATCTGACAGTTACATAGAATGCACCAGGGACAGTAGTTTGAAAACCGAGCTCGAGCCTATCAGTGTTCTACAATTTGCATAGGTTCTTTAACTCTTTTTTCTCTGGGGCAGTTGAATGGTGAAGGCTAACTGCATATGTCAGAATACAGTAAAGATTCCCTTGGAAGAAACAAGATTACTATGGTAAGTAATTTTTTCTTCTTTAGCGATGACGTAAGCTACATCATACTGCTCTAAAGTGGTTCTAACCATGTGTAAATCAGAAACACCTGTCAAGCTTACTAACAGGGAACAAGCTTGTCAGTACAAGTTACTTTGAATGAACCATGCTGCTGTCACTCTCTGTTCTCCAGATACTGACCATCTGAAGCTGTTAACTGAAGACAGTCTGCTAACCTTGCGGACCATGAGCTCCTCGCCTCACGTGGCTGATGTGCGCCATGAAGTAGAGAGCTTGACAGATACCCTTCTTGAGTTTGGTAGGTATAATTATCATTCTTACTTTATTTTTATTTAAACTATTATGACAATACTTATGGAGGTTCTGCAGAAGATATAAACATTAAAGCCATGTTTTCTAGAATTCATTTCACAGGGTTACTAACAACAGAGAGAGAACTTCATATCATTCAGTGTTAAGCTTGGATGTCTGGGCCTGAAGAAATCGAACAGAAAACTGTGTTTGTTTCGGTTTCAGTTTAAAATACAGCTTTACCGGGCAAACTCAACAGTTTAACAAATACCTCCACATGGAGGTCTCTTTGGACATCTACGAGAAAGGGTTCACTCACTGCAGAAGTGGGAGGATTTTAAACTGCTGCTTTACTGAGTATACTGCATGCAGGTTTCTAAATGAGGCTAACAGGGCAAACACCCATATGGGAAAAGCTCTCTGCAGAATGTACTGCACATAAAAATTCTAGCACTGTCAAAGTGCCGTAATGTTGCAATAATGGGACACAAGTGAAGATATATTAGCTACATTTAACTACCGGGGGTGGGGGTGAGAACATCAAGGCTCCAGAAGTGCAGAAGAAAAAAAAAGACAAGCATTTGAGAGACACCTGTATTTGCTGGTGGCCAGCCTGGAAAAAAGGGGAAAATGAGAAACAGGAAAGAAGGCAACAGAGAAAGAATTAGGATCTTAGCGCTACTGCAGTAGTCTTTTACTAGAGAAAGGAATGAACATCTGGAGAGACTTGGACATTCTTTCACAATGAGGACTGTATCTTTAGAATCTATTTATGTTGATCTGACCCCAAGCTTTAATTTGAAAAAACGTGTGTTTCAAACAACATGAAGTCTTGCTGTATTCTGACTAAATGCAGTTAGCCTTTCCAGTTCAACTGCCCTGGAGATGAAGGAGTTAACTCTGTGCAAATACATAGAACGTTGAGCTCGAGCTCGGTTTTCAAATCCCTGTCTCTGGTACATTTATGTACCTGTCAGATTCTTTACTCCGCCTGCCTGTGTAGTTGCTCCGGAGATTTCTCCTCTCTCGCTTTGGTTAGGGTGTTTTTTTCTGACGGTTTCTTCAAACTGTGTTTCATTTTTTGGTTCTTCAAGCCTCTGTCCTATGGCACAGGTTAGACTAGTTTAGGTTTGTCTCCAAAACTGGTAAGTCTTCGTTTTTTTTCTTACGGTTCGCGTATCCGGGAGGAAACCGACTCCGAGTGAATTATTTTCTTTTGAAAATTTTAAAGTTAAGTTGTTTACGATAGTTGGTTTGGGATCCAGCAGTTTTTGGTTTAAAAAAAAAACCTGAGACTTTTTCTAGTTTTTTTTTTCAGTTGACTGTTGAACCGGTCGTTAACTGCAAACACACTTAGTTACTCAGGCCTGACTCCCACTTGAAAGGGTAACTTGGCTTTTCAGTGCATTATGTCAGAGTAACCCAAGAAAAAGACTGGTCCCACTGGGTTTCAGCACTGCACAGAATGTGGGGAGGTGTTTGCCAAGGCTGATCCCCACCTTATTTGTATCTACTGTCTGGCGTTTGACCACCTAAAAACAGACTGCCAAATCTGTAAAAACTTTCTGAAAGCCACGTTGGATAAGAGTTTAGCCAGGCTTAAGGAAAGAGTGGCCGAACAATTCGCTGACCTGGATGGCCAGTCCGGTTCGGCTCCTGAGGGAGCTGGGGAACTGGAGGAGGTGCCTTCTGACCTGGGTGATACCTCCTCGACCAGAAGGAAGGCAGATACTGAGATGTTGATACCTGCAAAGAGAAAAAGAAAATCGTCCGGTTCAGAGTCAACGTTTGCGGCTCCAACCGCTGAGGAGAGCCCTAAAACGATACGGATTGCACAATCCTTACAGACCGGTTCAGGTTATAGTGGGCCAGTTCAGAAACCACATACGCGGTTCAGCCACCTACCAATTCACTTCCCACTGGCTCATATGATCTGAAGGCGTATTATGAACTCGAGTGGGAGGGTGAGGAAGAAGAGGAGGAAGAGGGAGGCTTGGATGACTCCATTGAGCCTGATCTCTCCCCGAGAGACCAGAGTTGGTTTCTCCTCCTACACAGCCTGGGTAATCCTCCTCTCACTATTTGTTTTTCAAAAAAGTAGCTGAGACCTTATAGCTACCTACTCTTGAGGCAGCTGAGGAGGAGAAGGAGCTAGATTTCCTCGAAATGATGGATGTCCCTGACACCAAGAGACTTTCAGTTCCTCTTCATAAGTCTTAAAAAAAACAGACAAAATTCTACAGATGCCTACGTCCATTCCCCCTGTGGACAAAAGAATGGACAGGAGGTATATGTTGTCTGGCAATGGTACAGAGTTCCTGTATAACCATTGTAGCCATGTAGGGGTTGTTCAGGCTGCTCCCCTTGGTCTTGCACCCTGCTGAGAAGGACTCTTGGAAAATTGATGCCATAGTCAAGAAGCAGTATTTGGCTGCCTCGTTGGGGATTAGACAAGCCTCATACATGGCATATGTTTCTAGATAATCCAGATGGGAATCTGTTCTGGAATTGGCTAAGACTGTTCCACCTCCACTAGCTAAGGATCTGGAACAGATAGTCAAGGATGGCTTTGAAGCATCCAAAGTCCAATTTCACTCTGCTGTGGATTCTAATGATGTATCCTCTAGGGTCATGGCTACTGCACTCTCGCTAAGAAGATTCTCTTGGCACAGGTGTACCAGTCTCTCCCAGAACACCCAGTCTAAAGCTGTGGACTTCCCTGTTGTTCAGAATTCTGTGTTTGGGGAACAGACAGAGACTTACATGAAGAAAATGAATGAATACAGATCTACTTACAGGAGGGCAGCAGTCTACTTACAGGAGGGCAGCAGTCTACTTACAGGAGGGCAGCTGCTAAAGAAAAAGCTGCAACTTCACAAAAGCAGCAGCCTAAGCCAGGCAGAGGCAGGCCTTATCAAAGACCTTTTTACCATGCCCAGGCGTTCCCTGCTCACCAGCAGCAGAGAGGATTCTTTAGGGGCAGAGGCAGGAGGGGTGTAAACAAGGGTATGTCCACCTCTCAGCCTAGGACTTCTGCCAAGCAGACACCCTGATGTGTCAGTTAGGGCTGCCTCCTCACTGCCAGTCGGGGGCAGGTTGTCTCACCACTTCCAGGCCTGGCAAACCATTACCACAGACAAGTGGGTCCTGGAAGTAGTGAGCCAGGGCCTTGCTCTAAGTTTCAAACAGTTTCTGAGAACAACAGCAAGGTCATTCAAACCTGCCAGCAGTTCAGAGACAGCCCTGTTGGAGGTAAAGGTTACCACACTTCTGGAGCACAAAGCTGTGGAACCTGTTCCTCCGCTTCACAAAGGAAAAGGGTTATATTCAAGATACTTCCTTACCCTGAAGAAAACTGGGGAGTGGCGGCCCATTCTAGATCTGAAGTATCTCAACAAACACCTAACAAAACCCAAATTCAAGATGGTGACTCTAAGCAAAATCTTTCCTACCCTCAGGCAAGGAGATTGGCTAGCTTCCTTGGACTTCAAGGATGCTTATTTCCACATTTCAATCAGACACTCTCACAGAAAGTACCTAAGGTTCAAATTACCCTCAGGTCACTACCAGTTCAAGGCAATGCCCTTCAGCCTTACCTCGGCCCCCAGAACATTCACAAAATGTCTGGCAGTGGTGGTAGCCCATCTAATAAGATAAGGAGTGTCCGTGTTTCCCTATCTGGAGGACTGGTTGGTTGTAGGTCAGTCCCCCCCAGCAGGTAAAGGATGCCTTGGGTCTGGTGCAGGATACCCTCACATCTTTAGGATTTCTGGCAAACCTAAAGAAGTCAGTACTGGAGCCCGTCCAGATCCTAGAATTCATTAGGAGCAGAGCTGGACACAGTCCAGGCAAAGGCTTTTCTGCCAGTGGGAAGGACAGACAACCTCATTCAGCTGACAAACTCTTTTCACCAACAGATGTATCGTCTGTCAAGACATTTTCTCCAGCTCCTGGGGCACATGGCAGCTTCTACAGCAGTGGTTTCAGGAGCCAGGTTTCAAGTGAGGAATATCTAGTTTCATCTCAGTTCCTATTGGTCTCAGAAAAGGGATTCCCTCTCCAAACTGATCCCAGTGACAGCCACCCTGATCCATACATTACAGTGGTGGAAGGACAGGGACAACCTCAGGAAGGGTGTTCCATTCCTCCAACAGTCTCCTACAGTGGCTCCGACCACAGATGCTTCTCTCCTATGGTGGGGAGCTCATTTGGGGGACCGCGCTGCTCATGGGACATGGTCTCACAAGGAGTCCCTGCTCCACATCAATCTGTTGGAGCTCAGGGCAGTGTTCTTAACTCTTCAGTCATTCATAAAGATGGTACAGTGGAGGGTGGTGTAGATAAGGACAGAAAACACCACCACCACCGTGTACTACATCCACAAGCAGGGAGGGACGAGGTCCTCTGCCCTGTGTACAGAGGCAATGAAGATCTGGAGTCTGACTTATTCCTTCAAGACCTCCATCTCAGCTGTGCATCTGCCAGGCAAGGACTATGTACTGGCAGATGCCCTCAGCAGAATAAATCAGAGCCACCATGAGTGGTCTCTGAACAGGGAAATACTGCATGCAGTGTTCAGGAGATGGGACACACCACAGATAGATCTGTTTGCAGCCCCAGACAGTCATCAGCTACCCCAGTTCTGCTGCAGACCTCCAATTATGGGTTTGATGCCTCTGGATGCACTGATATTGGACTGGACAGACAAATTCCTGTATGCTTTTCCCCGATTCCCTCTGATCTTCAGAGTTTTGGTCAGACTCAGGAGTCAGCCATCATCAATGATTCTGATTGCTCCAGATTGGGCCAGACAGCCCTGGTACCCCATGTTGCTGTCTCTGTCAGTGACCAGTCCGATCCGCCTCCCCAGGAGGCACAATCTTCTCACCTCCCTTCAAGGGAGGATCCTATACCCCAACCTCAAGTCCTTCAGGCTCAGGGCCTGGCTCTTGAGGACCTAGAGTATGCAGGCCTGCATCTCTCTCAAGGGGTCCTGGATATCTTGAAGGTTTCCAGAAAGCCTACCACCAGAATGAGTTATACTTCCAAGTGTAAGAGATTTACCATCTGGTGTGCACAGAAAGAAATAGATCCACAGGCAGCCGGATTGGCAGCCTTGTTGGACTATTTAGCCCAACTTCATTCCTTAGGTCTTCAGTCTTCTACTCTGAAGGTACACCTGGGAGCAGTTTTGCCTATCTTTCTGCAGGGAATGGCCCTTCCCTGGCCTCTCATGCAGTCTTCAAGAAGTTCTTTAAAGGGTTGCTCCATTAACACCCTTTTCACAGGGAGCCAAACTATTCTTGGGACCTGAATATCTGCATAGCACAGCTAATGCAGCCCCCATCTGTACCAATGTCTTCTGCCAAACTCAAATACCTGACATCGAAAACTGTTTTTCTAGTAGCCTTAACCTCTGCTGAGAGGATGAGTGAGCTACAGACCTTGTCAGTGGAGCCTAACTAGATAGCACTCCATAGGGACAAGGTCATCCTCTGGACAAACAGGAAATTTCTTCCAAAGGTGGTCTCTGACTTCCACGTGAATCAGTCCATGACATTACCTGTCTTCTTCACTGAACATTCTAGTTCAAGAGAGCATAGACTACATAGCCTGGATGTTAAGAGGGCTATTAGCTGCTATCTGAATCAGACAAAAGCCCGTAGGAATGAATGTACGCAGCTGTTCCTCACCTCTGGGGAAGTGGGCAAGAGCAAGCCAGCCACCAAGAGGATCATTGCTAGGTGGATTGTGTCTTGCATCCAGTTCTGCTATGGCAAACTGGGGAAGGAACCACCAGCTGGCCTTAGGACTCACTCTACCAGGGAGACAGCTGCCTCTATAGTAGCTGCCAGAGATATCCCCCTGCTTGAAATTTACAAAGCAGCTACCTGGAAAACTGTTCGCACATTCACTAAACACTACTGCCTGGACACCCAGTCTAGGAGTGATGCCAGGTTTGGCACAGCAGTATTGCAGAACCTATTTCCTAAGTAGGTTCTGTACCTACCTCAATGGGGCACTGCTTGTTAGTCTGCATTTAGTCAGAATACAGCAAGACTTCATGTTGTCTGAGGAAAAAATTACTTACCACATTAATCTTGTTTCTTCTAATAGAGTCTTGCTGTATTCTGACCTCCTTCCCTGCTTTCCCTAACAGAACCTGAGGGGGGCACTGCATTACAGCTGTTCTATTTTCTGTGTGCTGCACCACTGGGGTGACATTTTCTTAGGCATCACTGACTTGAGTCTTCTAGTTTGCTCTTTTGTTTAGTTATTAGTCTTTTGACAACTATTTTATTTATTATATATGTAGTGTACCTTAGCAGCCACTGTTTAGTGCTTGTAAGAATCTGACGGTTACATATAATGTACTAGGGACAGGGGTTTGAAAACCGAGCTCAAGCTCAACGTTCTGTGCATTTGCATAGAATTAACTCCTTCATCTCCGGGGCAGTTAAACTGGAAAGGCTTACTGCATTTAGTCAGAATACAGCAAGACTCCTTTAGAAGAAACAAGATTACTGTGGTAAGTATTTTTTTCTTCTACTCCTAACAGTTCAAAGGGTACAGCTTTGGAAATATAATTTCAAGCATTATAAAATATCATAACACATTATTTTTGGAAATGCTATGACGTTAGTATCTGTCCTGTCAAAGAGTAAGGGCACTCTTTTCTAGTGTATTTTAATTTTTTTTTATTTATTGAACGAGTTTTACCAGGAAAGGTCTGCTGAGCCATAACAGTTCATTTCCAGAAGTGTCCTGGGGGGAGGGGTGCAAGGGAGACAATACAGCAGTACTAATACAAAAGTTACAATTTTATTTATTTATTTTTCATTTATTTAGTTTTGTTGACCGGTTAGGTACACTAGACAAATCCTGCCTATTTTCAGGCACGACCCGGGGGAGAGGGATACAGATGAATGCCATCTGACCTTGAATCAGATTAAGCTGTTGGTGGTATTTTTAGTGAATGAGGGAAATTTGGCCAGGACACCGGGGAAATTCCTCTACTGTTTTCATTAAGTGCCATGGGATCTTTAACATCCACCTGAACTACCACTAATCTAGGCAGATGCAGTAGTATACAGTAGTATAAACAGGAATAGGCTCAGAAATATAGACATTTATAAGTCTGAATAATTATTCATGAACCTAGCGAGGCTCCTGATTGGCTGCTGGATCAGTCATTAATGTATTAGAAATGACTGATCCTGCTACCAACTGACGCTGTGTGGCTCGCACGGCTCATACCACTCTGCTTAAAACCTTAATTAAGTTTAAAATAAATTGGGGAAAAAAGAAAATTTATAATCACAATAACAACCTCAAAGCCAGTTAATTCCTTGGATTAATGACTGGCTGGAGGGAGGTGGCCCTAAGCTGTGCCTCTGCTGACCCCCTCCCCCAACCATTCGTTAATCCCATGAAAATGACCGGCTTCTTGGTTGTTATTGCTTAAATAAATAAACAAAATTATGCTGTGCAGTTTACAATTACAGTTTGCCTCCATTGGGTAAAAGGTCCAAACACAACTGACTGTAGAGTTGTATAGTCCACAGGAAAAATGTAACTAGTGAGAAGCAGCCATTTAAGCAGTAATAGAGGGGCAGGAAATAAAGTGCGAAGGAACATTAAGTCCAGGAGCAAGCATGAATGGTGTGGGTATGGAGAAGAGGCTTCAAAGCTTGTGGGAGAAGGTAGCATGATTTGTGGGATTGGTGGGAGGACCAGAGTAGGGAGAGCCTCTAGGAGAATGCAGACTGACCAGCAGAGGTTTTGGCAAGAGTGATGGAGAGGGAGCAGGAGGCAACAGAGCGAAGGGAATATGAGGTTGGGTGAGAGGAGGAAAAGATGGAAACGAGGTAAGAGTTGAGAGGGCCAAACCAGAACTGAGTAATGAGGGAGATGCAGTAAGAGAGGTGGTGGCTTTCAAGGAATGGGAAGGAGAGGGAGGAGTGCAGGGAACAGTAATGAGTATGGGGTGGGCAGTCCAGTGCAGAGTGACAGAAGGAGTGGAATCGGGGGGGTCCAGTCTGGCAAGGGTGGATTTAGGGGCACTGCTGTAACCAACATTACCAATAGCGAAGGCTGGGCAGATTATTTTACAGACAGTCTTGCACCTGTCTGTAGGAGGGATACAGGCTTGGTTCATGTAGAGTGCCTTCAGTTTAGGAAAGATCTTGTTATAGATAGCATTAATGTGGTTTGGGATATCATGGTGACTCAAGTATAACTCCAAGGTATTCAAAGGAGAATGACTCTATTTTGGTGCCAACAGTGGTTGAAAAGATGGTGGGGATGGATGTTTGCGAAGGTGATGACAGGTGCCGAAAGGCATGGAATCAGTCAGTTAATTTACATAAATTTAGAAACTTCTCAATGGGTGGCTCAGGTCGTGACAGTAACCGGAGCCTCGCTAAACATATGGCAACATGACAAAAAAGAAAAGAAGCTAGCCCAAACGGTTACAAAGAACGTCAGTCGTCATGCTAGGACACTATCAAAAAACTGCTTTAATGTTTAAAAAGCAATTTGTACACAGACCATTTCAAGACAAAGCGTCTGTTGGTGACATGAAACGTTGACAGCTGAGGGGAGTGCTACCACTGTTTTTTACTCGTGAAAATGGTCTGTGTATGAACTGCTTTTTAAACATTAAAACAGTTTTTTGATAGTGTCCTAGCGTCAGGACTGACCTTCTTTGTAACCGTTTGAGCCAGCTTCCTTTCTTTTTTGTCACGTTAATTTACATAACCCCATGAGCTTTCAAGAATCAATCTTTTCCATAGCTTGCCACTAATAAATCTGTGCTAGAGGTGTGACCCTACAGGAGCCAGAATGCTTCTGCAGGGCTGGTAGCATGAGTAAGCCCCACATACGCACAGTGTGCCTGCTGGTATACTGGGGTGCCAGCCCCCAACCACGTCAGTTCCTTTTTTACCCACTGTTGAGAGCACAGCAGTGTCACCACTGTCCACACTGGGGCCAGAACTTCACTGTCTATACAACGACAGCGTTCAGTTCGGGGTTTTAGTTTAAAATTAATTAGAACTTGTTATTTTTGTGTCAGTTTAGTTAGTTTAACACACAAAGATTTATATGTCCTCTTTGGGGAGTATCTCAGTCATCAGGTACAACCATAGGAACCTTCGCTGTCGGTGAAAGAGAATCTACAAGGACGATTTTCAACAGTACAACTGGGGCTGCCCTCGCTGTCAACTTCTGTCAATGTCAACAACCCTATATAGGCATGAGCGGCACCACTCCCTCCTCAGTTCTTTCCCGCCATCGACTCGTTCACATGGGTCTCCGCAGATGCTCCATCGCAGTATTTACGCCTTTTTTCAGCCTACGTCTTTTTATTTGCCTATAAAAATCTCTTTTTCAAAGAGATTCCTTCTTTTCATTTATGTCGCAAGTTAATCCCTCTACTTTTCTCTTCTGTCACTGCTGCTGAGAAAAGAAGATCGCCTCTACAGACGAACATTCCATCTGTGTCTGCTGTCTTGGGCCTGACCACAAAGTTTCTGACTGTGAGCTCTGCCAGAAGTTTAACCAAACAAGGCTTTGGTGACGCAAAAAGGCTCTTAAAAATTCCCTAATGGATCAACAGGTAGCCAGCTACAAGCGGGGGTCCTCTGGGGCCCTGGCCTCCCAGTCACCAGCCGGATCTTCGGGCTCCCTGCCTCCATGGCCTGAGACAAGTCCTCAGGGAAAAGTCATAAAAAAGACAGAGATCACAACTGCTCCACCTGCATCGATCTCGTTCCCCATTGGCTTCTCCTTCTGGGGGATCTTCGTTGACTGTGGCTGCTCTGATGAAGAGAACTGCTATCTAGCTCCCTGTGCCCACCAGACCCATACTGACAGCACCTCCGCCCAGTTCTCAGGGTGCTCGGCCGTCAACCTCCAGGTCATCAGCCCCTCCATCATCGACAATACGCTTGTGTCGATGGCTCTCATGTCAAGTCCTGCCCCTTCTCCCTCTAAGGCTACAGGCTCATTGAGTTCTCAGGACACAGCAGGTGGGTCATTGACACCTGTGCCGTCGAACCCCGCCCCCCCCGCGACGACCACCATCGACCTAAATTAAGTCCTGATCAAGTTTACTCTTGCTTGTACAACAACTGGGCACCTTAAACAGGCCCCCTTCACCGATGCCATTGACGGCAGCTTCATTGTTGATGCCTTTTCTTCAGCCCTGGGTGACTCCGTGTGGCCCACCGGCAACACACCCAATGTCAGACCCAGAGATTGAAGCGATCGACGTCAAGGAGGAGTATCACCCTGACATCATTTTTCCTGATGATATGGATGAGGAAGAGGAGGAAATCCTACTGTCTGACAGGTCTACAGCATCTTCTGTCAGTGAGGACTCTGTAAAGCATACTTCCAGGCCTCTTCGTGAGGACACCACATTTTTTAATGTGATGAAGCAGCTATCCCCAGCCATGAGCTTCCACACTGAGGAAGAGGATGACACCAGAAAAGATCTGGTGGATGGGGGGCACTATGGCGCCTGAGCAAGATGGTGTCTACTCAATGACGCTCCAAAGATAGGCCGCCAAGCTTACTAAAATTAAGTACTTATTTCCACTGCAAGCGACGATTAAACTCCAAAAAGAGAAATTGGAACTTTGCTGCTACAAAATGGGAAATTCCCATAAAGACCAGACGCTTGGATTGGGAGCAGAATCAAAAAGTTCTGCCACTGCTCCTGCCATGAGGTCGGGCATGGTCCGAGCTGAAGAAATGGCTGAGGTGTCGGGAGAAGAGACGTTACAAACAATTGGGGTGAAGCTCTCTCAACTGATCACATCGGTCACTAATCTCTCGGATAAATTTGATGGCCTCACAAACAGAGTAACAGTTCCGGAGACCACCATAGAACTGATCCAGACCACAGTATTTGATGCAGGGAAGAGGGCTGATTCGGCCTTAGGAGCAGTTTCCACTGTTGTCAAAGAAAGCTCCCACTGCAAAGCACGTCTGGAGACCCTAGGAAACCAAGACTGATCCCTCAATGTGCGCATACTAGGAATGCCGGAGGAGTCAGAAGGTGATCAGTTAATGATCTTTCTGCAAGAGTGGTGCATATAACAGCTAGGAGAGGAAATTACACCAAAGACCCTCCTTTTCCGTAAGGCTTATTGGGTCACACAGAGAGGCAGACCAGATAACCCGGAGGCACCAAGAGCGATAGTGTTGGTGACATATGGAGCCGGTGCCCGGGACACTCTTGGCTGGCGCATGCCAACGGGGTACTTTACTTCAGGATGGTCAGTGGGTGCAATTTTACCCAGATATCAGCTACGCAACTCGCCAAAAATGGAAGAAATTTGACGGTGTGAGGGCCTTACTCTGAGAAGCTCTTATCCCACATGGCTTAATCTTCCCTGCTCATCTGCATATAGCATACAGAGGAAAACTCTTTTTATTTAATGATCCTACCGAAGCTCTGAAATGGACACAGAAACCTACAGAATCGAGGATGTGTGTGAATGCTTCAGAGGAGGGATCATCAGATGAGGAAGACCCATGAGGGTGACATTTTTGCTTTTCATAGAAACAGAGAAACATAGAATTTGACGGCAGATAAGGACTGCTTGGCCCACCCAGTCTGCCCGTTTCCCTACCTAATGGATAAGCTGCAGATCCTAGTTAACCAACAGCCTACTTCTTCCTACCCCCACCCCCTAGAATTGCCTTATGACTGTCCCATGCATTCTTGAATTCCACCACTGTTTTTGACCCCACAACCTCCTCCGGAAGGCCGTTCCACGCATCCACAACCCACTCTGTGAAAAAATACTTCCTTACATTACCTCTGAGTCGCCCCCCCTCTATCTTCAAATTGTGCTCCCTTGTTCTTGCACACCTCTTTTTCTGAAAGATGCTACCCTCTTGGACTTTGTTGATTCTCTTAAGATACTTGAAAGTTTCTATCATGTCCCCCCCCCTTCCTCGAGGCTATACATATTAAACTCCTTAAGTCTCTCTTCTTATGTCTTCTGGTACAGACCCTGCACCATTTTAGTTGCCCTCCTCTGGACTGCCTCCATCCTGTTTTTACGTCTTTGCAGAGATTGGGTCTCCAGAACTGCACGCAGTACTCCAGATGGGGTCTCACCAGCTGTCTGTACAGAGGGATAACAACTTCCGTTTTCTACTGGTGATGACTCTCCCTATGCATCCTGTATCCCCCAGCCCTCCTTACTGCCCTCTCCACATTGCTTGCCCACCTTTAGATCATCTGATATGACTACCCCAGGTCCCTTTCATTTTGTTGTTGTTAGTATCTCACCCCATTGTGTACTCTTCCCTGGGTTTTTGTTTCCCAGGTGCATTACCTTGCACTTCTTAGCATTGAATCTAAGCTGCCATACATTTGACCATTCCTCCAACCTTGCCAAGTCCCTTCTCATCCTTTCCACCCCCACCTTGTGTATCAACTATGTTGCAGATCTTTGTGTTGTCTGCAAAGAGACATACTTTTCCTTCCAGACCCTCTGCAATGTCACTTATAAAGACATTGAAGAGGACCGGTCCTAGTACTGAACCCTGCGGTACCCAACTAGTAACCCCCTTTCTTTAGAGTTGACTCCGTTTACTATTACCTTCTGTGTCCTGTTCTCCAGCCAATTCTTAACCTAGGCTACCATCTTGGGACCTACTTCCAGGCTGGCTAACTTGTATATTAATCTTTTGTGTGGGACTGTGTCAAATGCCTTGCTAAAGTCTAGGTAGGCCATGTCCACAGCCTCTCCCTGATCTACTACTTTGGTCACCCAGTCAAAGAAATCTGTTAGATTCGTCTGACATGACCTTCCTGCTGTGAATCCATGCTGCTTTGGGTCCTGTGCCCCTCTGGCCTCTAAGTACTTGACAATTCTTTCCTTCAGAAGTGATTCCATCATTTTCCCTATCACTGAGATTAACCTAACAAGTCTGTAGTTTTCTGCTTCTGCCCTGCTCCACTTTTATGAAGTGGAATCACATCTGCCCTCTTCTAGTCCTCAGGTACCACCCCATCCTCCCATGATTTGTTAAAGAGGGTAGTCAGTGGTGTCACTAGTTCTACCCTTAGTTCTTTCAGAATTCTGGGATGAATCCCATCAGGCCCCATTGCTTTGTCCACCTTCAGTTTTAAGAGTTCTTTCAGAACCCTTTCTTCTGTAAATGGGCTGGTATCAACTCCTGTATCCAGAGTGTTTCTATTGTTTGGTTTAGGTACCTCCCCCTCTTCATTTGTGAATTATTAGCAAAAATATTTGTTTAGTATCCAGTGTTGGGTAAGTTACTTTTTCCACTACTTTCCACCACTCCGGGAAACCTGCTCCAACAAGCTCCGTGCAGTCACCAGCAAGGATGGAGAAGTACCAGAAACGGTAATACACCTTACAGTTACAGCCATTTATTTTTATACAAAAACAATACGAAAGTAATAAGTAACTATAACAGATTACATTTATTTGAAAGTAATAGGTTAGTTACTAGTTACTTTCAAATAAATGCAATCAGCCACAGTTACACATTACTTTTGTATAACAAGAAAGAAGTAACTGTAACTGTAAGGTGTACCACACTCTCCAATACTTCTCCACCCTTGCCAGCAACCACACAGAGCCTCCTGCAACAAGCCTCCAAAAGCAATAGAAAGCAATAGAAAAAGTACCTTACCCAACACTGTTAGTATCTCTGCCTTTTCACAGTCATGCTCTGCCCACCCCCCCCTTATTAAGCCTCACTATCCCTCCCTTGATATTCCTTTGCTCCCTGATATACCTATAAAAGGTTTTATCTCCCTTCTTAACTGAGTTGGCTATCTTTTCCTTGGTTTGGGCCTTTGCTGTTCTGACTGCCTTCCCAGCTTCCTTCTGCTTTAACTGATACCATTCTTTGTCCTGATCCTTCTGCGATTCCTTGTACTTCCTGAATGCTTTCTTTTTCTCTTGAACCTTCCCTGCCACTTCCTTTGAGAACCATAGTGGTTTCTTACATCGTTTTGTTTTATTTGCTTCATACAGAGGCTTATTGCCTCTGTGATGGCAGTTTTGATTATTCCCTATTGTTCTTCCACTCCTCCTCCTTCCTGCCCATTTGCTAGTGCATTCCTTAGGCACTCACCCATCTTGGCAAAGTCAGCCCTCCTAAAGTCCAGTACTTTTGCCTTTGTATGGCTTGACTCTACAGCTGTGTTTATCGTGAACCATACTGTTCGATGGTCGCTAGTTCCCAGATGGCTACCCACTTCTACATCTGTGATCCTCTCTCCATCTCCATTTGAGAGTACCAGGTCTAAGATTGCTCCCTCTTGAGTGGGTTCCAATACTAGTTGTCTAAGGCATGCCCCCTGTAGGGCATCTAGAATAACCCTACTCTTAGAAGTGGCTGCTGCAACTGCACTCCAGTTAACATCTGGCATATTCAGATCTCCCATCAGCAATATCTCCCCTTTTTCTGCCATTCTAAGTATACTTTCTATCATTTCCTTGTCCATTTCCTCCCCTGAGAGGGGGGTTCTGTATACAACCCCTGTGTGGATTGTGGTGCTATTGCCTGTCTCCAAATTGACCCACAGTGCTTCCTCTCCTCCCTGTTTACCCTTTTGTACTGTTGCTTTGATTCCTTCCCTTATTCCCTCTATTCTAAAATCCTGAATCCGGTACTGGTAATCTGATCCACCTGCTACAGCTTTCTGAAAAATTATAAAATATTTAGCACTTTACACAGGTATGACCAATCAATCCTTTCAAATGCTTTCTCAGCATCTAGCAAGCTAAGTGCAATAGGAGTTTATGTTTTTCTAAAAGTTTAATAATGTGAAGTACCTTCCTTACATTATCGACAGCATGGCTCCCTTTCAAGAATCCAATTTGGTGTGGACCTATTAGCTGCTGAATTACTATGTTTAATCTAGCAGAAATAAGTCTCGCCAGGATCTTAGTGTCTGAGTTAATCAGCAATATAGGCCTATAATTATTATATATTTCTGGGTCTTTTCCTTTTTTGTATAAAACCGTTATCAGGCCTCGATCCAGAGATAGAGGAATTTTTTTTTTTGTTTTCCCACACTTCTAGAAACATCTTATGAAGAATGAGTACAATTTCCTTGGTGAATTTTTGGTAAAAATTTACGGGCAAGCCATCCAGTCCAGGGGATTTTTTCCCCCTTTTCTTTTCCGCCGCTGGCACCCCATGGCAACCCCCATTGAACCACCCCAGCCTCGTCACCCAGCTCATCCAAAACTCACCGTACCACAGTGTCCTCTGTCACAGGACCTGAAGCGGGTGTCTGGTCACCGATGCAGAGCCGAGCCTAGAAGAGGCGATCATCACTCGTTGCTGCAGGTGGTATTTTTCCACAATTTTCTCCCCTTGTGTCCCCGGAGCATCAGTGCAAGGACATACGTGCACATGGAGGCATGCACATCGCCTTGGCCTGAACGGCCCTGATCCCACCTCCCCTGGACTAGTCTCCCTCCATTGCCTGCACTACCATCACCCCTCCACATGGCAGTAGTCAAAGGCTAGGAGGGATTACCTCCCTGATCTGGGAGAGGAGAGCTGCCAGTTGATGGTTCGATCCTTGCCCAACCCCACCGGCCCGGTAACCCATGCCCATCATCAAACCACGGTTCGCCCGGCATGGCAGGAGAGAAGGCACCCAGCGCCTCAACCCTCCACACCACTGAGCCGGCCAGGGGATTTGTTTTTATTCAGTGATTTCACAGCCTCTATTATTTCCTCTTCACAAATCTGCTTATCAAGTTCTATGCTACAGTTCTCATTAACTTCAGCAAGAAAAAGGTTGCCAACATCAGACATAAATTTAATATATATGTGTATATATATATATATATATATATGCAAAGAACGCATGAAAAACTATTAAATATGGTTTGTGTCAATACCAAATGTCTGTGTTGGGGTCCTTGATGGTTAATATGTTTATCAGGTTATTAGAATTTCTAAGTCGAATCACCAATACGTTTTGCACTTTGGAGCGTGATTCAGTATACCTAATTTTGGCTATTTTTATACTGAAGACAGCATCATCCTTAAGAATATTATCATAGTCATTTTTAGCTTTAGACCATTGTTTCCATTTGTTATCTTTGAATTATCTGTTAATAATTCTAATTCAGTCTTTTTGAGGGCATTTTTGGTGCCTGTTTGACTTCAACCAGACCCTGCGCTGGAGGGGAGGCGAGGGAGACCTGTTCCCCACCCCCACCCATTTCCCAACGAGAATTCAGAGCCGAGTCCTGAGGTGCCGGTGACTGCGGTTGCCCCAGCAGGCCTCCTCGGCGGCTGCTTCCACATGAGAAATTGCCCCTGCCCCAGTGTAGGAGCCTGGAGATGCCGTGAAACATTTAGTACCTATCGCTAACCGGGAACGGCAGATTTTCCTCAGGGGGGAGATTCTTGGGAGGCAGACCCTACTAGACCAACCACGGATGCATCGTTACTGCAAGGCGGCAACTCCGGGCCAAATCTTGTGAAACGGCTGATCGCTGGACTACCTGTGACTGCTGGATATCTTCAGAACAAAGGACTTGGGCTGATCTCTTTTCTGAATTTCTCGCTGACTTTTTCGTGCCTAAAATGCACTTACCCACTGGCCAGAGGAGTCTGTGATGCGCTTCCCCCATGAAATATAGGGGGCGCTTGTCCTACTCCTCCCATGCCTGCTAGACTTCAACCAGACCCTGCGCTGGAGGGGAGGTGAGGGAGACCTGTTACCCATAGTTCCCCCCCCCCGTTTCCCAACGAGAATCCAGAGCTGAGTCCTGAGGTGCCGGGTTACTGCGGCCGCGGCCTCCTCGGGGCTGCTTCCACATGTGAAACTGCTCCTCAAGCACGGTGTAGGAGCCTGGAGACGCCGTGAAACATTTAGTACGTATCGCTAAACCAGAACGGAAGATATTTGGCCCTCCGCCCACCCCTTCTCCTCCTGCCTTTAAATGCATGTTGGCTCCGCCCTCAGAGCTGGCTAAACCTATCAGCTAAGGTGGGTGGTTCACATTCTGTTCTGTGGTGTGGTGCTGTTGGCCCTATACTTGAGCCGCTCCCTGTGTTTTCTCTTCCCACCAGAGTAGTCTGTGTAATCTTTTAACGGACTTGCAGCATAGCATTTATCCCTGGTACCCTACTACTCTGTTGACCCCTGACTCTGAATTGTAAGTTTTGCCCCAACTGCCTAGACATGCCTCAAATTGTGTATTACTGTCACTGACAAGTTGTTCTGTTCCCCAAGGTCATTATTCTGTGCTTAGACTGCTACTTGTTCAACCAGTTGCCTTCTGTTAATTCCAAGGTCATTATTCTGTGCTTAGACTGCTACTTGTTCAACCAGTTGCCTTCTGTTAATTCTGACTTACCTCCTCTACGTCACCTGCAGTTGTATTATTCCTCGAGGCTGTAATTGTGCTTCGACAGCCACTTGTCTCGCCAGATCTCCATCGCCAGTGCTTTTGTCAGTACTTTCTGATAAATTGTTCCAAGATCATTCTCACCAGTTCCCCCCATGCTCCTAACTGTATCCTAGCTGGGCATAGTATACTTGTGTGAACCAGGCCCGGGCCCCTACCCTTCAGCTGGTCAATCCCACCGGAGTGAGTTAAATCAGAATGTGTCCCAGGCATCCACCCCTCCCCCAGAAGGAAGGGGTGCACCCCATGGCGAAGGATAAGGGAGTGCAGCCCTCCTCCTACAGCCTTCTGGGGATAGCTGGACTCACATTGGGTCTTTCCCTGCTCCAAGCGATCACCTCGCCCTCGCTCTATACAGGGGACTGCTGGGTGCAGGCTCCGCATTTTAACAAGCCTGACTTCTTGTTCTCAAACGCACTAGCAATGACTTCCAATACCCCCATACCCTCATCTGGTGTCTTAACTTAAGGTGTCTAATGTGCTTCACCAGGGTTAAGAGGTACAGAGTCCGTTTACCTTCCTCTGGGCTGACTGCTCTGTGGCGGTATCTCCTCTGGCTCTCCCTCATAATACTACTGGCCGGAGATATCGAAACGAACCCTGGCCCAACAAATCTGGCAGCCCCCATTTCCCCGATATGGGACTGGGCAATGGTCTCAAATTAGCGCATCTCAACATAAGGAGTCTGCTTCCAAATCGTGATGAGCTAGTGTCATGGGTCACCTTACACAGACCAGATGTCCTTGGAGTGACTGAGACTTGGCTCAAACCCACAGTACCGGACTTGGCTTGTGTACTTCCTGGGTACGAGTTCATAAGACAGTGCAGACCCGGGAATAAGAGGGGGGGTGGCATTATGATCTATCACACAGACCACCTAAAAGTCTCCCCAGTCAGTCCTCAGCCATCCCTCTCTTCCCCATGCGAACTACTGCATGTACTGCTCGTACTTGGGAATGCTAAGAAATTGCATGTAGCTTGCACATATAATCCCCCCAAGGGTGGCCTCCCAGGGCTGACCCACCTCCTGAACACCGTTGGCCCCTGCATTGGGGACAACGAAATCATTATTCTGGGGGATGTCAACCTCAACTGGTCTGGTGGAAATGTGAAACAGTTTGAACCCCTACTTGCCAATCTTGCCCTGACTCAAATTATACAGGAACCAACCAGGCGGTCGAATAATGGATCCACAAACTCCCTGCTGGACTGGATCCTCTCAAACCGCCCTGATAGGATCTCATCAGCTGGAGTATTATCCGATTCCATCTCTGACCATTCCCCTGTTTACCATGTCTGGAAAATTCCTTCCCCTAAAATTCCCACAAAATCCTACAAATCCGAAACTTCTCCAGGTTCGATCCTGTGGCGTTTCTTGTGGACCTAAGACTAACTGACTGGGCCGGGGTATTTAGATCCACTGACCCTTCAGTGGCAGCTTCCCACTTTCTTGCTACCTTTGGTGCCCTACAAGATAAGCACGCCCTGAAGGTCACTCGGAGGGTGAGGGGTTGGCTACCCCCTGGTTGCATGGGAGTCTCCTGGCCCTAATGAGGGCTAGAGACAAGTGCTGGTCCCACTTCAAAGGCTCCCGCGATCTTACCCTATTTCAGCAATACAGGCACCTTAGAAACAAATGCAAAAAGGCCATCAGAATTGCTAAAAGCAACTTCTGTAAGTCAGCTCTACTCAGCTCAGCCAGAGACCCTAGGCAGTTGTGGAGCAACATTAAATCCCTGGTTTACGGGTCCTCTCACCGGGGGGTCTCCGATATGTTAATTGGAGGGGTATCCTGCAACAACCCTCTCACCATCGCCAACTCCTTAAACTCCCACTTTTCTGACCTATAAGTCTTCTCCGCACTCTTCCCACCAGATGGGGGGGCCTCCTCCTCTCCCATTCCCATTGGGCAGGTGGACCATCCCCCTCATCAACAGTTCTACCTCAGAACTGTGTCAGTAAAGGCCGTGACAAGTCTTCTCTCTGGCCTCTCCCAGTACGCTAGCCCAGGCCTCGACAACATGGAACCTAAGCTACTAAAACTTGGGGCCTTCCTTATTGCTCCCCCAGCAGCTCATATCTTTAATCTTTCACTTACTTCAGGGATCATACCTGATATCTGGAAGGAGGCGTGGTTAGTCCCTGTCTTGAAACAAGGTAATCCCAAAATTCCAGACAACTATCGTCCTATCGCGATCCTATCCTCCCTCAGTAAGCTCCTCGAAAAAGTAGTGGCGGGGCAGCTCTCGGAGTACATACAGGAGAATAAACTATTGTCCCTAGCCCAGCACGGATTCCGTAAAGGGCATAGTACCACCACAGCCCTGGTCTCTGTCTCAGCTAGCATTAGGGCCGCCATGGACCAGGGCAAAACTGTCTGGTGCCATATTTATTGACCTGTCCAAGGCATTTGACCTTGTCGACCACAAGCTGCTCTGTACTCAGTTGGGGGTGCTTGGCCTCTCCCCCCCTGCTATGGCTTGGCTATCAGACTACCTGAAAGGAAGAACGCAGAGGACCTGTTTCAACAAAGTCCTATCTGAACCCCTACTGGTCACCTCTGGCATCCCCCAGGGCTCGGTCCTGGGCCCTCTTCTCTTCTCCCTCTTCATTAATCGACTCCCGGAGGCAGTTACTAACTGCCAAGCCACTCTGTATGCAGATGAGCTGGTTATTTTATTTCACTCCAGGGACATCGCCACTCTCAACATGCACTTGACTGAGAGCTTCAACTACGTCCTGGCCTGGGTAACTAAGCACAAACTAGTATTGAACCTGAAAAAAACTCAGGCCATGCTTTTGGCTCAGCTGCCAAACTCAAAGCCCATATCAGCCCGCAATAAGTAACAAGTCCGGATGGTACTTCCCTCCCAACAGTGCTCTCAGTCAAGTACCTTGGGGTGTTACTGACCCTCAACTGATCTGGGAAGTCACATTCTCAATGTCTGTAGAGCAGCAAACAGTAAACTGGGACTGGCCTACAGGGCCAGATACAACCTCACCCCCTCTGCCCGTCTGGCCCTGGCGAGGAGTCCTCCTTCCTACTCTCAGTTATGGAATGCACCTATTCGGTCGCTCCCTTAAAACACACCTCGCGAGGTGGTACACGTTGTACAACAACGTCTGTCGCTTTTCCCTGGCCGCCCCTCGACTCACTCACCACTGTGAGCGGTACCTCAGGGATCAGTCCTGGGGCCAGTCCTCTTCAACATCTTTATTAGTGACCTTGCAGATGGACTAGAGGGTAAGGCTTGTCTGTTTGCAGATGACACCAAGATCTGCAACAGAGTAGATGATCCAGATGGGGTGGGCAGAATGAGAAGAGATCTGGATAAACTAGCAGAATGGTCCGAAGAGTGGCAGCTGGGATTTAATGCAAAGAAGTGCAAAATCATGCACATAGGGAAGAGAAACCCTGAAGCCACCTATAGGCTGGGAGGAGCTGCTAGCAGTCACAAAGGAAGAAAGAGACTTGGGCATCATCATCACTGATGACCTAAAATCATCCAAGCAGACCCTAAAGCAGTAGGTAAGGCTAGGGGGTGTTAGGTGTATTAGTAGGGGTATCACAAGTCGTAAGAGGAGGTAATAATCCTTGTTGCAAGACACTGGTTAGGCCCCATCTGAGTACTGCGTGCAGTATTGGAGGCCACACCTCACAAGGACATTAACTCAAATTGAGGCAGTCCAGAGAAGGGCAACCAAATGGGCAGGGACTGCATCAGAAGACTTATGAGGACAGATTAACGGAGCTCAATATGTATACCCTTGAGCAAAGGAGGGAGAGGTGATATGATTGAGGCATTCAAACACCTTAAGGGCATAAACAAGGTGAAAGAGTCTAACGTGTTTAAATATAAGAAAAATAGCAGGACAAGAGGACACAGCATGAGATTAGAGGGAGGCGATTAAGGGAATGTGAGGAAATTCTTTTCACAGAAAGAGTTGGTGGATGCATGGAATGGCTTACCACAGAAGTGGTGGCTATGAATACAGTGCAGGGCTTCAAACAGGCATGGGATAGGCATAAGGGAGCAATACAAATGACTATGAATAGATAGGTCACTGACAGAGCAAAGGCCGATGGCACATTTATAAGGTAGAAAAAGGAATGGGCAGACTGGATGGGCCTTGCGGTCCTTATCTGCAGTCAACTTCTATGTTTCTATGTTTCTATGAAAAGCTTCATTGGCTCTCCCCAGCCAATTACCTAGACTTTGGGCTAGGGTGCCTTGTGGGCAAAGTGCTGAGAACCAGAACCCCTCTGGGGCTGGCCCGGCTTCTTCCTCCAGCTGATCCATCCCCATATCAACTTAGGTCCCAGGCCCCGGGGATGCTAAAGGTTCCCCCGTTCCGGACCCAAATGGGTGACAGGGACTTTGCCGTGTGTGCTCCTAGACTCTGGAACTCTCTTCCCGAGTCCGTCTGCTCGGCCTCCACACATCAGTGCTTCCGTAAATCCCTGTGGGGAGTCCTGAAACTCGCCTCGGAGTGCGATTGCCCCAGGCCCCCCTAGTATAGTGGCGCCTGTCCACTGGATCCTAGGTTGCTCACGGTGGGACCTCCTGCCAAAACCTGCTTGTCCCTGCTCTATGTTACGTACCCTGTGCACTGACTGAAGTTTTACCTCATATTAACTTGGCATGACATCTACTCTAATGTAATTTGTGCTAAACTGATCTACTGTTGTATTTGACCTGTTCTCTCTTTTATGATGCTCCCAATGTGTTATCAAGTGTTCCTGTACTGTAATGATGATCTGTGTGTTTTATGGAACCTCTCTTTTCCCATTGTTGTATTCTCCCAGGTCATTCCTGAAAATAGGCATATTACTTGTCTAGTGTACTTACCCGGTTACCAAAAGCTAAATAAATAAATAAATAAATTTATCTTCTCTGTAATTTTCACTTGTTTTTTTTTCTTCTTTTTTGAAGCTATTCCAATAAATTCCCCCCCCCGCCCCGGACAGGGCGCTCCTGCCACTCTTGAGGACCAACCTTTTCTTAAATCTGTTGCAACAGTTCTTCTATTTCTTAGCCTAATCTATCCTTTACAGTTTCTAGTCCATAAGGTTGGCCACCTATAGGCACCCCCTTCCCTTTCTTGACTATGCTATAGTGTCCTCTTTAATCTTCCTTTTCTCTCTCAAGTCCTCGTACAGGTTGGTTATTGTGGTGACCTCCGAATGTTACATAAACAACAGGTTGTGTTTATCATTGTTGGATTTAGTATGTAATAGAACTACTATGTCATAAAATACATTGATGTATTTTATATACCTTATGTTTATGAAACCTGTAAATGTTGAAAATACCATGGCACTAGTTGTTTCTAGGGACATGGATATGTTGTTCATCCACACTCATTGGCAGTATCCTTGCCGCTTTAAATCTTGCCGGAAGGTCTTCAAGCTTGCTCCTCCCACCCACCCGGGTGGTATAACTCTCGGCTCCGCCCCATGACGCCAGATCTTCCTTACCGCTTGGAAGCTCAGGTTCCCTCCTTAACGCTCTGCGTTTGCGACTGGTTCCTATTTCTCCGTTTGCGGATTTAAAAATAAAAATTTGCAAAAAGACTTCAGTCTTGATCCCTGCATGCTCGCGATGGACAAATACGACTCCGGATTTGCGAGATGCCCATGCGGCAGAAGATGTCTCGAGCGGATCCACACACTCACGTGTGTCTACTTAGGCCTTGAGCACGACCCGCGAGCTTGCGACCTGTGCTCATCTTTCTTGGCCTCGTCACCGAAGACCGTGCTGCCCGGTGCAGCTGGGCGTCCCGAGGCGTTCCCTCGGTGAAGTCCAAGAGGCCCGGTTGGCGGTGTCCGCGGCGGGCTCGGCGGATCAGCTCGGCGGATGGTGGCCCTCAGAAGAGAAGGCGGCGGGCCGTATCTTCCTCGACCGACATTTATCCGCTCTCTGGGTTCTTCCTACACGGCTTCTACTGGGCTTTGTCTGTCCCTCTCCACTAATGGAGAAGGGCCTGCGTCTGCTGGACCTTATTCTCGGTCCAAAGAGGACAAGGGTAAGTCCCTCCGTCGGCTCTTGGGGAGGCGGGAAAGGTCCCTCTCCCCGGGCCGTCGTCCGTCGGCTTGATCGACCGCTCGGCTTGACCACTGGCCTCCGGTGTCCCGTCAGGTCAGTTGACCGAGACTCCACTGATGAAGTCGAGTTTTCTCGACCCATTGACGGGCTGTCGCCTTTAGCAGCGAGATTCCCTCCCGGTTCCCCGGAGGAGTTGAGGATCCCGTGGGCTCGTCTGTGCCTCGGTTCCAGGCCCTCGGATGGACCTTCCGAGCCGAAGGAGTGCGGTTCCGGCCGACACCTCCGCACCGACCCGGAAATTCCGGGACTCGGTCTCGGTCTCCCGGACCTCTTAGCGGTCCAGCCCGTTCCCACCGTCATGGGCGGTCTCGGTCTCGCTTTGCGGTAAAAAGCGGCGTCGCCGCTCGTCTCGTCCTCCCTCCGCCGGATGAGGAGGCTTGGCGTAAGTCGTCGGCGAGTGCGAGACCTGTGTTCGCAACAGCTTCTCCTGGCCGGAATAAGCCGACTCGGCGCCTTCCCGGCCATTAAGTGGCTGTCACGGGCAGCTGACACAACCCCTCGACTTGTCCGAGGCCTATACCCAGGCGGTTGTTCGCCAAAGCCAACTGCTCCACGATTCCGGTGGAACCTCCGCCTCCACAGCCACCAATTGGGGCTCCGACCAAGGATTCTCGGTCGGCTAAGGGTTTCACCCATCGGCTGTCAGTTACCCTCACTCCCGACCGACCTCGGCAGGTGAAGGGTGGCTCAGGCCAGAGGCAGCTCTTCGAGGACTCTTCCGAGTCCGAAGATGATTCCTCCTTCTTCTCCAAGCGACTGGACTTGGAGTCTTCAGGAGGTCCAGTCAATGGACGATAGCCCGTCGTCCTTCCTAGGACTGCTTGGCTCATCTCGGAGTCTACGGGATGGAGCTCGAACCCATTTCCAAGCAGACCAGGTATCCCTCACGGAGATTCTGGACCGAGGATTCTCCGACGGAGGCCTTTCCGGTGGCGAGGCCATAGTGGTCGGCACTGGAACTTTAGCAGCGCCTGCTTCCTGCCCTGCGCCTTCGGCCAGGATGGCCGGGAAGTATCGCAGTCCTACCGGTTCCTTGTCGGTTTTGAACACCCTCTGCTGAGGGTTGGTTACCGACAGCGTTTTCCGGCCTTGGCCGCGCGCGCCAGGGATGTGGACAAACCTCCTGACAAGGAGTCCAAGAAATGGCGTCGGGGCGAAAAGTCTCGCTGCGTCCTCTCTCGGCCTTCGTCAGGCCAGTTAGGCGTCCTCATGGCACATTTTCTCATGCCCTGTTGGGCTCCTGGATGAGGTCTCCCTCATCTTCCGCCCGATCTGCAGACTACGGTTAAGCAGGTGCGGGACCAGGGGCAGAGCAGTGGCCAAACAGCAGCTCAGACTGCTTTGGATATAGGACTCATGTGCCAGATGGGTGGCGGCCGCGAGTGGCTATCGTCGGCCGGGCTTGGCTGAGGATATCCACCTTTACTTGGATACCCAGCACAAGTTGGCGGATGTTCCTTTTGGGGACTGACCTCTTGACCCTGGGGTGGAAGGTCACCTGCAGAGGATCGAGAAGTCAATGCCACCTTGGACTCGGTCTCTTCCGCTCAGAAGGACAAGGCATAAACCACAGCCCTAAGCCCTTTCGTCCTTCTGGCCCAGGCGCGCCGGCCAACAACGTCAGGGCCAGCAGGCTCGCGACCTTGGCATCCCAAACCCAAGCCGCTGGCTTCCTCTAACAGGAGGCAGGAGAAGGCCCAGGAGGTCCCTCGGCAGGTCCCTCCTCCAAGCCTGCCCAGTGGACAGGCTGAGGGTGTCGCCCCCATCCCGTCTACCTCCCTAGGTCCCCGTGAGAGGGCGGCTCCAGCACTTCCGTTCCACCTGGTCCGCTGTTACCACGGACAGGTGGGTCTTACAGAGTGGTGGGAAGAGGCCTGCCTCTGGATTCGAGCAGGCACCACCCTTCAGAGCCGTCGCCCCTCGGGGCTTAATCCCAGCCTCACTGGCGGCTCGTCGAGCCGACATCACTCTCCTCCTCCAGAAGGAGGTGGTAAGAGGTGGTGGACCCTCCTTCAGACCCAGGGTTTGTGTCCAGGTACTTCCTGGTTCCGAAGCAGACGGGGGCTGGCGCCCCCATTCTCAGACCTACACGACCTAAACAAGTTCCTAAGGTCCTGAACCTTCAGGATGGTCACTCTGGCTCCAGATAATACCATCCTTGGAGCAGCAGTGGTGGTTCTGCTCCTGGACTTGCAGGGCGTTTTTCACGTCCCTATCCGTCCGTCTCACCAGGATTCCTTCGCTTCGGCGGAAGGATCTCTCTTCGAGTTCAAGCCATGCCCTTGACTTGTCTCCAGCTCCCAGGGTCTTCACCAAATGCATGGCAGTGGTGACAGCATTCCTGCTGGCGCCGAGGGTCAGGTGTACCCTTACCTGGACGACTGGCTGATAGCAGCTCCCTCCAGGAAGGAGGCGGAGTGGTCCAGAGATCTGGCCCTCAGGTCTGCTCTCAACTGGGCCTCCTTATCAACGAGGCCAAGTCGGAACTCGAGCCAAGCAGGTGATTCTATTCATCGAGCGCAGCTCGACTCTCTTGAGCCAGGCCGGCTCCCGGCGGACAGGGCAGAGTTCTTTCCTCCTTTGCGATCATTTCTGGTTGGGCAATTGCACCTGCCGGGACTTCCTGCGCCTCCTGGGTCTCATGGCGGCCTGTACCAGCGTGGTCCGTTGGGCCGCTGGAACATCGTCCCCTTCAGTGAGGACTGGCCAGCCAGTGGTCCCGACGCTCACGATCCTTGGACCAGCTTGCCGGTGACACAGGGGATGAAACGCTCTCCAGTGGTGGACCGTTCCAGATCATTTGCAGGAGGGCATCCCGTTCGTCCGCCCGAGCCCGCGGTCTCTCTGTCGACGATGCCTCTGATGGGTTGGGTTGCCCATCTGGGGAACACCGGGCTCATGGCCTCTGGTCCCCGGGAGTCGATGCCACATCAACCTGCTGGAGCTCCGGCGGTCCCGCCTTCTCTCACGCCTTTGCTCCGTTCCTCCGAGTCAGTGGTCCGAGTCAGGCGGACAATACCACGACCATGTACTATCTAAACCGCCAGGCGGGGCCGCGCTCCATGCTTCTATGCGGAAGCTCTCGCATTTGGTCTGATGCGCAGCCTGGGCGGATCTCCTAGCCATTCACGTGGCAGGGCCTCCCATCACCCTGGCCGATGCCCTGAGCCGGATAGGGGCTGCATCCCACGAGTGGTCTCTCCTGCCGGAGGTAGTACAGCATCTGTTCTCCCTTTGGGGCACACCTCAGGTGGACCTGTTTGCCTCCATGGAGAACGCGAAGCTGAGTCTGTTCCATGCCCGCCCCCCTCAGCAGGGCTCGCTGCAGGGGGATGCCTTCTCGAGGCAATGGACCCCGGGCCTCTTTTACGCCTTTCCCCCATTTCCCTTGATCCACAAGGTGCTTCTCAAGGCGAGGAGGGACAAGGCGCAGGTGATTCTGATAGCCCCAGACTGGCCTCTCAGTTCTGGTACCCAGATCTCCTCAGTCTCAGCTCCAGGACTCCGGCGCAGCTTCCAGCTCGCCGGACCTGCTCTCCGTCAATCAGGGAAGGTGTTCCATCCGGACCTTCAATCCTGCACCTGACGGCCTGGTTCCTGAGCGCTAGAGTTCCAGGCCTTGGGTCTTTCCGACGAGGTCCTCAATGTAGTTGAGGCGTCCCGTGGGGAGTCGAGCAGAAAATGCTATGCCTTCAAATGGAAAAGGTTTTCCATTTTGGTGTCAGGAAACAGGGCTTGGACCCTTCCTCTGTTCCTTGGCAAGCATCTTGGATATTTATGGTCCCTTTCTAGTCAAGGGCTTGGGTCGGCGACCTAAGGGTGCACCTGGCAGCCATCTCTGCTTACGGTAGCGGGCCGGGAAGCAGTCGATGGCGCAGGAGAGGTGGTCTGGCGCTTTTTCAAGGCCTTGATCACATTCCCCTCCAGTGTTGAGAACCCCCACCTCCGTGGGATCTACTGCTGGTACTGGCAAAGCTCATGGGCAAGCCTATTCGAACCTATGCACAGGTGTGCTCTTCTCACCTGTGTGTGGAAGACGCCTTCTTGGTGGCTATCACGTCAGCCAGAAGGATAGGAGAGCTCAGGCGCTTTCCGCCGAGTCTCCTTACCTGGTCTTCCACAGGACAAGGTTGTCCTGCTCCACCCGAAATTCCTTCCGAAGGTGGTGTGGAGTTTCACCTTAACCAGGTGTTGACTCTGCGGTGTTCTACCCCATCACACCTCGGGAGGCGAATATAGGCTCCATACTCTGGACCCTAGAAGGGCTACTTATTATAAGGAGCCTTCGCTGAAATCTGGGAGAGGTTCGCCAGCTGTTTGTCACCTACGCTGAAGCCGCATCTGGCAGACCTGCAGCCAAGCGGACGATAAGCAGGTGGTAACCTCCTGCATAGATCTCTGGTATAAGTTGGCGGGCATGGAGCCTCCCAGAGGGATAAGGCTCATTCTACCCGCCATACTGCTGCAGTGTGGCTGCTTCCAGGGGCGTCCCTATCCAGGAAATCTGCAGGGCTGCTACCTGGAAGTCAGCAAACACCTTCATTACCCATTACCACATCGACCTTGAGTCACGCGGGATGCTGGTTTTGGGGCCTCGGTTCTCCAGTCTCTCTTTCCCAAGTAAGTATGTGGGGTGTGCGTCTTGCCTCCCTCCTCCCGGAGAACTGCTAGGAGTCTGCCAATGAGTGTGGATGAACAACATATCCATGTCCCTAGAAATACAGGTTACTCACCTGTAACAGGAGTTCTAGGAATGGTATATGTTGTTCATCCTACCACTGACATTCCCGGCTCGGCGCTGGCCCTGAGCTTCCAGCGGGCCAGATCTGCGGCGTCATGGGCGGAGCCGAGTTATACCACCGGTGGGTGGAGGAGCAAGCTTGAAGACCTTCCGGCAAGATTTAAAGCGGCAAGGATACTGCCAATGAGTGTGGATGAACAACATATACCATTCCTAGAACTCCTGTTACAGGTGAGTAACCTGTATTTTTGATAAAGGTAAAAAGTGCTAGTTGACTGTACTATAAAAATAAGTTAGCTGTGCTATTTAAAATGCATGTAAATTGCTGTAAATGGAGACAATCTGAAATGTCATGGTGATTTACATATATCTCATGATGCTTTGCATTATGGAAGTATGTGTGATGTTGTGTTTCTTTGAAACTTGGCTTATTGTCAATGCCCTTTGGGGTAAACCCATGTTTCAGTGCTTCTGCACTGAGGTTCTTAGTCTTTAGCTTGTTTTTGTGTTTTTTTTTTTATTTGAGCCCCCACCACCCAAGCAAACAAGGCCCACATAGGGGTGGAGGCTGAATCTCAACTGCTAAGTTAGATCAGAGATCATTGAGTCAGTAGGTGCTGGCTAAGTGTAGAGGAAAGACTTGCGTAGTCTGTTGCTACAAACTGATGTACTGAAGAAGGGATATGCCATTGATTAATGTTTTCTTCTGCATTTTGAGCAAACATCACACAGAGAAATTGTGTTGAACTTGAAGTTCGGTGTCTGGTCCATCTGTTATCCAACAACACCCCCCATGCATTTTCATGTTTCCTAGATTGTGGCCCATAATGTATAACTTGGGTTGTTTAATTCCAAAAAATTTGATATTTTCTTAGATATTATCTCTAAAACTGAAGTATCTTCTTGTAAGGATGTATTTAGGTTCCATCTGTAAGGACCTACACGTCTATAAAAATGGAATAAACTAACCAATATTGCAGCATGATCAGATATTGCAGCATGATCCAGTAAAACTATGGGATGAATAACTGCATCATGCGATGAACAAACAACTACTAAACTCGATATCACTGGAATGCGGGGGATATCGAAATTTAAATACCTGTAAATTTTCTTTCTCCGACGGCTAGTCTCCGGGCTTCCCCACTCCTGGGCTGCACCCCCTGATGCCGATCCACAAGCAGGAAACAGACCTCCGCAGCAGGGGACACCCAGCTCTCCACCTCACATGCTTATACAAAAGGCGCATGGTTAAGTTGTCGCTTAGCATCTGGAACTTATGTTGAACTACCACAGGAACTTTTGAGTTTCATGACAAGCCACTGTTAAATACTTAAGATGTTACTATAAATATACTCATTTAGTTTTGCCCTAAAAGTTTATCAAATGTCTGGGGTGGATTTACAATGGCGATATGAGGTATTTACCTTAAATGTTTATTAAAAAATAAGGATGTTACTTGCTAAAGCACCAGTAGAATAGCTTGGGGGTCAATCTTAATTTTGATATGGAGTCTTCCTTATTATATATTCCCTTTATTGCACATTTTGTGCACAAATGAGGTTATGCGTGGTATCCCGAACGTCCTTCTTTGAAGGACTAGACATTAGAAATCATATTGATGGACACTGGAGAGACTTTTCCCATGCCGCTCATGGACTTAGTGCACGGTTCAAAATCTTTTTATTTTATATTATAGTGTATACATAACTAAGGAACCCCCCGTAGATGTATCAAAAAGTAAGGAAAGAACAAATGTGTGTATTAAGAGGAGTGGCACCCTCATGTGAATTGCTGTCGACAATACAATGTCTTTGCTTGATAATCAGACTGTATGTTTGTTTTCAAATGATAAACATACAGTTTTAAAAAAAAGATCTGGTGGATTTCCTGGAGATTCTAGTATCTCCCCCAAAGATCATTCCTCCAGTGCTTCCAGCATTGAAGAATGCAGCCACAGCAGCCTGGCACAGACCAGACATGGTGCCAACTATACCACACAGGGCGGACAAACTTTATCATGCCCCCCCCAAGGTCTCCCCTGTTATGCTGCCCAGTGAGAGACTGACTCGGTGGTCATTAAGGCAGCTCATGACAGATCTAAGGTGCCTAAGCACCTTAGTCCCCTTCCCCCGGACAAAGAGTCTTGTAGAATTGACCTCTGGGGAAAAAGGGTTTATGCCTCCTCTGCGCTAGGTTTGAGGATTGCTAACTATCAGTCACATGAGGTTAAATATCAAAATGCCAGTTGGACGAAGGGCAAGGCTGCAGCCCAAGACCTTCCAGAGGGCACCCAAAAGCAGGAGCTGCTTCAATCCCTCCAAGCAGCTGAGGATATTAGCAAACACCTCCTCAGAGCTTTGTATGACATGGCTGACACTGTTGCCAGGTTGGCTGCCATGGTCATATGCTTCTGCAGGCACTCCTGGCTCAGAGTATCGGGGTTTGCACCTGATGTGCAGCAAAAAGTTCTTAATGCCTCCTTTAGTGGCACCAAGTTGTTTGGCTCTGATGTCCAGGACATCATAAATGACCTACAAGCCTTGGGCAGGACCCTCAAATCAGTCCACTCCCTCTGTCATACCTAGCCAAAGGGAAGAGGACAGCCTCCTTTTTGTAAACAGAACAGTAGCCTGGAACACCTCCCCATCCCCAGGGAAATGCAGAGCCCATGCCCTCTTGCCACCCCCTCCAGAGCGCCGGCCAGGCATCCCAGAATTGAGTGACTAGCCTCTGCAGCTGGCTTCACTTTTGCTTCACTCCTTGCCGAACCCCCTCCTCTGGTCCAGACCAGGAGGTGGTGGTTGGAGGTCAGTGTTCCCTCCATCTGAATCAACGGAGAACCATAACTTTGGATGCATGGATTCTGCAGATCATAGAAAAGGGTCAAACCTTGGAGCTCATCGAGTAGCCTCCAGACACCCCACCTCCACCCTCCAGTTATCCCCCAGCTCACCTGTCTGTTCTCCGGGAGGAGGTGCAGTCCCTTCTGCACAAGCAGGCCATTGAGCCAGTGCCCGGGCACCAGAGAAACAAGGGGTTTTATTCCAGGTTTTTCCTGGTTCTCAAAAAGACCGGATATCTGAGGCTTTGTGACAAGGTGACCCCTGTCATAGTAGACACCCCTGGGATCAATTGAAACCCCTTCCCCAAGCAGTTTATATGTCTTGTATAATGTCCAACACTAAGTACAATGGTTTTCTGTGCATATTAACCACACAACTAACTGGAAATTAGCCAAAGCCCTCAAAGAATATTGAAGTTGTATATTGTTTTCTTCTCAGGTCTTTGGCCATAAAACAAAACTAAGAGGGCAGTTTTAATATAAGAATAGCACAAGTTTGTATCTGCTTTTTCTAAATGTTAGCAGCACCCTTCTAAGATATATTTTACAGCAAACAGCATGAGGTAATATGACCCTGCAGGAGAGTTTAGGAGGGCACAGAATGTTATGACCTCAGTTCTGACCTTTAACAATGTTGTAAACAAGTTCTGTGCTCCAGGTGGCTGCCAAATAACAGTTCTCTATGGAACAACAGCGACCCTTAGTGGCTAGTTTTATGTTATGTCTGCTGTTAGTGAAAAGGCAGTGGAAATTTTTCCAACTTCTAGTGAGCTTATAAAAAGCCCTACCTCAGTGCTGAGATAGGATAGATAGGGAGGTCAGTTGTATACTGACTGAGGAAGGTGGAAGACCTCCTGGTAGTGTGTGCTTTCACACTGTTTGATTCATGCTAGGATAAACAAAAGCCTTAGAAACTGCTAAAGCTAAGCAGTTGTCTGACTTACCATTTTGCGTTCTGTATATTTTACTCAATAAAAATAAAATGACAAACGCACTTGTTTTATTTTTATTTATTTAATTTATTTATTGAGTACAATCGGAATTACAATCCTTTGAGTCACAGACTCTTTTGCAAAGGCTCCACATCAGGTTACAGGGGGTGGAGGGTAGACAAATACAATAATGACAAATGAGAACATGTATTATTTACAGATTTCAGTACAGACAATCTTTTTTACAAAGGCTCCACGTTGGTTACAGGGGGTGGAGGGAAACATGACAGTACATGACTAACATTGACAGTTATTATATACATTTACAGTACTGGCAGGGCAGTCGAGAAACTTATTTAGTAGGTGAGATAATTAGGAGGCAAGCCTGCAATCCCTGGACAGAGTTTTGTAGGATGCCATTTTGTAGGGTCTAGGGAGCCCCTGAGTCAGGAGAAATGGTGGGAGAGGAGGGTGGGCAGATTTAGCTGCAGTCACATTTAGCATTTTCCCTGAGTTGGGTTTTAAGACCTGATTTGAAGAGTGAGATGCTATGGGACTGGGAGAGTGTGAGGGGAAGTGTGTTGTGCCATAGGGGGGCACGGAAGCGGAAAGATCTTTGCCCAAGGGATGTTCGACAGAGGGGAACCAGGAAAGATGATGTTGCTGTGAGTCTTGTATTATGCCTGATGGGGGCTGGGCTGATGATGGGGAGTAGACCAGCGGGTGCAAGCTGGAGGTGTATTTTTCTTTTGCGAAAATGCAGGTGTGGTATTTTAGTCTTTGTTGGAAGTTTAGCCAACCAGTCAGTGTGTACAGATCACAGGTATGGGTGAGTCTGTCACAACCTGTTACTAGGTGGCAGGCTTTATTAAGCGCAGTGTTTATGCTGCTAAGGGTGGTGGTGTCAGCTGTGCCATAAATAATCCCATAATCGATTAGGGAGAGGATGGAGGAGGTGACTGTTATCTGCATGGCTTGTGCAGGTAGGCTGTTTTTGAGCCTATAGAGGGTACCCACTCTGGTGTTGACCGCAGACGAGAGGAGACGGACGTGTCTGTGGTAGGAGAGGGAGGTATCCAAGGTGATACCCAGGTATTTAAAGTGGTGTAATGTGTCTAAAGTAGGGTGCCAAGTGAGTTCTTAATTTGAGTGCCATCTGGCTGTGTGGGCTTTGGCGATGAGCAAAGATCATGGACTTAGTTTTGCTATAGTTTATGATCAGGCAGTGATCAGTGAACCAGTTCTCTAGCTCCTGAAAAACCCTGAAGGGCAAGTTGGAGGCGTTGCGGTTGAGGTGTTTCAGTACAGAACCGCATCATCGCATAGAGTAGAGATGACCGCTGCGCTTTGGGAGAGAGTTTAGGAAGAGGGTGAAGAGCAGTGGGCCCAGAATAGATCCCTGCGGGATCCCTGAACAAACAGCTTTGGAGGTGGTGATGGTGGAGTTTATCCTAACATGCTGTGACCGTCCTGTGAGGTAGTCCTTGAACCAGGCCGTGGCCTCAGGGACCACATTGAGTTGTGGAAGGACATGGAGGAGTAGTTCGTGACTGACCGTGTCAAAAGCCTTGGTCAGATCTACATAGATGGCCCCTGCTATCGAGCCTTGGTCAAGGGCCTCATGGATGAACGTGGTGAGTTCAGTGAGTGCAGTGATGGTGCTATGGCCAGACCGGAAACCATGCTGTTCCTTGCTGAGGAGGTTGTGCTTAGTTAGATGTTCCGTTAGCTGGTCCGAGACTATTTTTTCCAGGGCTTTGGAGAGAGAAGGAAGTATTGAGATTGGTCTATAGTTGCTGGTGTTGGTGGGGTCACCGTTCTTCAGAATGAGAGTGATTATGTCTTTCTTCCAGGTTGAGGGGAACTGGCCGAGGCATAGTGAAAGGTTGAGAATTTTTGTAAGATGGGGTAGTGTGACATCAAGGGTAAGCCTAATGAGTTTTAGGTCTAGTGAGTCATTGCTGTAGCGGGTATTGGCGATAGCTTTGGTGATATAGCGTTTGGCCACATTATAAGGGATGACTTGGAGCCGGAAAGGGGGTGTGAAGTCTGTACTCGTTTCGGGTGGAGGGGGGGTTTTGGTAGGTTGGAAGAAATTTGGAGGGAGGATATGTGAGAGGTCCGAGAAGGAGTCATTACGGGCTTCTGCGATATTGGCGGGATCTTGAGTTACATCCCCGTTTAAATTGAGTTGGGTAGGGGCTGCGCGGCCCATGTGCATTTATTGCATGCCTCCCTATATAGCTGTCTATCCTGGGTGCGTTGGGCGTCAATGGCCCTGTGCCAAAGGTTGTCCCTCTGTTGCATAAGGTTTAGGAGGGAGGGTGTGATCCAGGGGTTGTCCTGGTTTTCACAACTTGCTTTGTGAGGGGAGCAAATATATCACAAGCTTTGTTGAAGGTAGTTATAAAGTGGGTGAGAGCAATGTCTACTGACTGCGTGGTGTATATGGGGAGCCAGTAGCTATTGGATAGATAGTCTTTGAGGTGTTTAGGCCTCCTTTTTTGAGCCTCCGGTGCCAGGAGGTTTTAGGAGGGGCAGGGGGCAGTTTACCCGACCACCAGCAGGTAACCGGGGAGTGGTCACTGATTGAGTCTGGGAGCACAGTTGCCTGGGTGAAGTTTCGTGGCCTGTTGGTAAAAATGAGGTCTAAGAGGGTGGAGGTCCTTGATCTTGTGTCCCGACTTGTCGGAGAGGTGACTATTTGGGTAAGGTCCAAGGCCTGGGCTGCGTCTTTGTAGCTGGATGCGGGTGGGGATAGCCAGTCGACATTGAAGTCACCCATTAATATGGTTTCATTAGTATTGGGAAGGTGGGAGATAGTGTGTAGGATGGACTCAAATGCGAGTTTCTGGTTTCTCGGGGGGATATAGGCCAAGATGATGTGGATTGTTTTTGAACCCAGACTAAGTTTGACAGTTAGTGTCTGGTCTGCATGTTGTGGGGTGGGGGTATTAACAACAGTGGCATTGAGTGTGGATTTAATGAATATTGCGCAGCCACGGCCTCTCTTACTGGTCCTATCAGCCCTAAAGATGGTATAGTTAGTTAGGGAGACAGCATCATTGGGGATTTTATCAGATAGCCAGGTCTCAGAGAGGGCTAGTATGTCTGGGGCAAGTTGGGCAATCCAACCTTGTAGAAGGGTGTGTGTTTTTTGGGTAGGCTCTCAATATTAAGTGATGCTAGCAGCAGTCTTCCCTGAGGTTTGTTTGGGGAGATTTTTGTGATGGGGGGGTCCTGGGTTGGGGTGGATATTGCCAGATAGGAGAAGAAGTAGGAGGGTGTGCCGCAGGAGGGAAAGCCTGCAGAGTTTGGGAGATGCATGCTGGGAATGGTGGGGTGACTGTTTTTTAGTTGTGAGCAGGTACTGGGAGATAGAGATGGCGCTGGGTAGGAGGAGATGGCAGTGAGGGGGCTGACGTGAGTGTTATCGTGGGTAGAGGGTGGCTGGGGTGTGGGATTGGGAAGCTGAGGTACAGTGCTTACCCGTATTTGAGTGTGGATGTTAATGTGGGTGTTAAGTGCTGATAAGGTATTTTGGCTCAAATAGGCATGGGCGTGGGGCATGGGGAGGTCTGGGCCAGTAATTATAAGTGATAGCTGAGGGATTAGGGTTAAAGATAAGGTGGTGTGGTGTAGGAGCCACTGGGGAGGGTTGTAGAGCAAGGAGTGTGAACCTGGAAGTCAGTAACGCTGTGATAAGTAGGTAATGCATTGTGTGTGTATTAGGTGTGAGTAAAGAAACAGCGGCCACAAGAGTTGAATTTGTATAACCTGCAGCTGGAGAAGTTGGCTGATAGGTTATTTTCGCCTCGTCACCTTACTAACTCAGGCTATAAATTCAAGAGCCGACCAAGGGTGGTGGTGGGGGCGGCGGGGCTCAGCCTGGGCAGCAACTCATGGTGCAAGGCAGCTTGTTTTGCTGGAGAATCGTGCGGCAAGGTTGGGGGCTGGCGGACGTTTAAAAAGCCAGGAGGCCTTGATCGTGGCAACAGCCTGTTGCAGGTGAGCAGATTACCTGGGTGAGTCTTTTGTTCTGAGCTTCAGCGGGCAGGGAGGCTGGGGCAAGCCTCGCGACCTCCAGTCTCCACGGGGGAGGGTGGTCTCTGGGTAAGCATTTTGTTCTGGAGCTTCAGCGGCAGGGAGGCAGGCCCTGCAACCTCCAGTCTCCATGGGGAGGGTGGTCTCTGGGTGAGTCTTTTTGTTCTGGGCTCAGCGGGCAGGGAGGGCTTCAGGGCAGGCCCTCGCGACCTCCAGTCTCCATGGGGGGTGGTCTCTGGGTGAGTCTCTTTTATTCCTGGGCTTCAACGGGCAGGGAGGGCTTCAGGGCAGGCCCGCAACCTCCGGTCTCCACGGGAAGGGGGGTGGTCTCTGGGTGAGTCTTTTGTTCTGGGCTTCAACAGGCAGGGAGGGCTTCATGGCAGGCCCTCGCGACTTCCGGTTCTCCCGCGGGGAGGGGTGGTCTCTGGGTGGGTCTTTTGTTCTGGGCTTCAGCGGGCAGGGGGCTTCAGGGTGGCCCTCGTGACCTCCGGTCTCCACGGGGGGGGGTGGTCTCTGGGTGAGTCTTTTTGTTCTGGGCTTCAACGGGCAGGGAGGGCTTCAGGGCAGGCCCTTGCAACCTCCGGTCTCCACGGGGAGGATTGGTCTCTGGGTGAGTCTTTTGTTCTGGGCTTCAACGGGCAGGGAGGGCTTCAGGGTAGGCCCTCGTGACCTCCGGTCTCCACGGGGGAGGGGGGTGGTCTCTGGGTGAGTCTTTTGTTCTGGGCTTCAACGGGCAGGGAGGGCTTCAGGGTAGGCCCTCGTGACCTCCGGTCTCCACGGGGGGGAGGAGGTGATCTCTGGGTGAGTCTTTTGTTCTGGGCTTCAATGGGCAGGGAGGGCTTCAAGGCAGGCCCTCGCGACCTCCGGTCTCCACGGGGGAGGGGGGTGGTCTCTGAGTGAGTCTTTGTTCTGGGCTTCGCGGGCGAGGGCTGGGGCAGGCCCTCGTGACCTCCGGTCTCCACGGGGGAGGGGGGGTGGTCTCTGCGCATTTTTTATGCGCCTGACTTGAGGTTTGCCTGAAATTGTGTTATCCTAAACCCACGCCCGATGACATATGGTGTCCAAAGTGGGATCTGACTAAACGTCCGAGGTAACAAGGGTGAGTCTAGTCATTTGGTGCCAGACCTGGTACTGAGGATACATGGCAGAGGTGCATGGCGCCAGCAGAGATGAGGAGAACAGCACCCGATGGAGTTGGTGACCTGGGTGAGGCACCATGAATGGGACAAGATGGACCCGACGGCCAAATGGAGATTCTGATGTGGCTTCTTCACTGGATGAGTGGGAGATGGCTGGAAGACTGATCGACGCCAGAGAGAGGTGGAGTGCAGATGCCAGGAGCTACTCAAGAGGTCCCACTCGGAGGATGTCGAGGAGCAGTCGGTGAAGCAGGATCCATGGGCTCTGGAGGAGGAGAAGGACCATTTAACGGAGCATTTGCAACCAGCGTTTGAGGAGATCCCGTTGTTGCCCATTTTTCCGTGCTGCTATTTAGTGGAGGACAGCGAAAAAAAGGAGACCCCAGGTAAGATTTTGACTGGCAGTGTATTACTGGGACAGAAGACTTCAGCCAACATGGAAGGAGCCATTTTGGCTGAAGGGACTTTTGCATGCATTATACCTCCTCCTATGAAAAATGATTATTCTCTTGGTACTGACTGGGGAAAGTTGCAAATGGGGGATCCTGAAGTTACCCAGTTAAGAGAATATGTAAAAATCATGGATGGGAGGCAGGTTAATGATGGTGTGGGGGACAGGTTATGGTGGTTTGAACTTAAGAAGGAAGTTCTCTATTATATGAGGCCCAACCCTCGAACAAAGCAAGTGGATGCCCAGGTAGTGGTGCCTGTGGCATATAAGAATAAGCATTTGTCAATGCCGAATGTTGGCTTGCTGGCAATGGCATTGGTAGTGCAGAAGTTAGAAATACAAAATAGGAATGGCAGTGAAGTATTGAAGTAACACCAACACCCCCCCCCCGCAGAGACTGAAAGGCATTGGGAGTGTGGCTTTGGGTCGGCCATAACGCTGGCGCCATTCCACCTCACCCTGCAGAGAGCGACAGATGTTGGGGTGTGCATTGGGATCTTCGTCCTTTATGCTCACCTCATTCCATAAGGAAATAAGCTGAGATGGGTGCAATATAGGAGAATGAGGTGAATGTTAGGGTGATGGAACCCAAGGCACACCTCAGTGCCTGTCAGTGGCTGTAGGGTGGGGGGGGTTGACTTCTTCGAACATTATGGCCAATGAACCGAAGTTACATCCCTGTCGTCTGTCAGTCTCTACAGGGTGGGTGTATGGTTGGAAACCTTAACGCCCTGGGTGTTTGTTGGTATTTTCACTCCAAATTTTCAGCAGTGGCTTTTTGGGACCCCACCTCATGAACCATGGCACCATGCATTTCTGCTTATACAATATAACCTAATATAATATAACCCAGATAGACCATCTTAGGGTAGTTGGTTCATTCCACTGGGGTGTCAAACAGACGAGGCATACTGATGAGTCCTGGTAGGACAAAACACATGTCTATGTCTTTTGTTGGCACCCTTTGCAAACTGTGTGAGAGGCCTTTCAGCACCGTGCATTTCTGCTTAAAGTTGAACCAGCATAATATCCTGTAGTGATTTGCATATGTAGCCCATGATGCTTTGCATTGTGGGGGCATGTGTAATTTTGTATTTCTTTGAGACTTGGCTTCCTGGCCAAATGCCCTTTGGGGTAACCATTGCCTCAGTGCTTGCACACAGAGGTTCTTTGTCTTTTAAATTGTTTTTGTTTTAATTGGGTTCACCACAATATAACCCAGAAAGACCATCTTAGGGTAGCTGGTTCATTCCACTGGGGTGTCAAACAGACGAGGCATACTGATGAGTCTTGGTAGGACAAAACACGTGTCTATGTCTTTTGTTGGCACTCTTTGCAAACTTTGTGTCCTTCCGGCACCATGCATTTCTGCTTAAAGTTGAACCAGCATAATATTCTGTGGTGATTTGCATATGTAGCCCATGATGCTTTAATCCTGCATGCACAATACAGGGGGAGGAGATGAGAGTCTAATAGACAGTGATTTAAAGATCTAAAAATTTAGATATGTGGGGTTAAAAATCAGTTGAGTCAGTTTATCTAGAGTTAGATGCATCTCTGCTGATGACACAAAGCTGTGGGTCAGGATGGACAGTGAGGAAGGGTGAGGGAACTTTAGGAAAACCTAGAGAAAATGGAATGCTGGTCAAAGATCTGGCAGTTGAGTTTCAGTGCCAAGAACTGCAATGTGATGCATTTAGGGAAAAAGAACCCACATGCATAGTATTGGACGGAGGGGTTAGGCTGGCCACTACAACAGAGAAACAGGATCTGGGTGTCATCATCAGTCACTCCCTCAAGCAGGCCGGCCAGTGTAATAAGGCATACAGTAAGGTACTGAGGATGCTGGAGTGTATTGAAAAAGTTTATTTTTTGTAATTCTTCTGCTCCTCTGCCTGGCATGGCAGATATACCATCTTCAAACAACATGAAGTCTTGCTGTATTCTGACTGTTGCAGTTAGCTCCAGCCTTTAAAGTGCCCCGGAGAACAAAGGGTTAACTTTCTATGCAGTGCATAGAATGCTGAGCTCGAGCTCGGTTGAGGTCTCTGTCTGCATCCCTTTGAAACTCAACCATCAGATTCTTTACTCTGCCTCACTGAACAGTCGCTCTGGAGATTTCTCCTTCAAGCTTGGTTCGAAAGTTGCTTAAAGTGTCGGTTAAGTTGTCGGTTTTAAACCGAATTTATTCCGCGTAGTCGGTTCAGTCTCTGTCTGCAGTACCATGAGTACTAGATAGGTTTTGTCTGATTTTCTGTGTGGAAATTGTAAAGTGTTAGATCGGTTCGGCTGAACTGATCACTTGTAGTGAGTGAATTATTGTGTTTTACTTTAGTGTGTGGTTACCGGTCCTTATCGGTTCTAAAAAAAAAAACGTGTTTTGAACATTTTTTTACAACACCCGTGACACGGTTAGGAACCGATAAGGGAGTCTTGCCTGGCGGTTGCCATAAAAAGGGTAAGTTTGGTTAGGTTGGCCATGTCTGAGAAACCCAAGAAAAAAAACAGGCCCACTGGGTTTCAACACTGCAGTGAGTGTGGGGAGGTCTTTGCTAAGGCCGATCCCCACACCACCTGTGTTTATTGTTTTGGGCTTGAACACCTCGATACAGACTGCCAAATTTGTAAAAAGTTTCCTAAATCTACCATTGAGAAGAGATTAGGTAGACTTAGGGAAAAGGAGGCCGAGAACTCCGCTGACCTGGATGACCAGCCCAGTTCGGTTCCGACCGAACCAGAAGGAGTGCCCTCTGACCAGGGCGATACTTCTTCGGGCAAGAGGAGAGCCGATCCTGAGGGGTCGGTTCCTACAAAAAGGAAACGCAAAGAATAATCGACCGGTTCGGATCCAGAGGTTCATGTTCCGACTGCCGAGGAAATAGCCAGAGCGATTCGGATTGTGGAATCGATTCGTTCGTTCCGACCGATCCGCACCTTTTGGCAGGGCTTGGTCTGGTCGGTTCCCCTGTTCAAGATTACACCCTGAAGACTTTTATGAACCAGAGTTTGAGGAGGAGGGGGAATTTGAAGATGATGGTGATGATGGTGAAAGTCTGGATGTGCCTGTAGAACCGGACATCTCCCCAGACAGACCTTCTGGTGTTTCCCCTCCTAGGCTTTCTGAGTCCCCTTCCCACTATCTGTTTTACAGAAAAGTGGCTGAAACCCTCCAGCTTCCTATGGAGGAGGCAACGGAGGATCAAGAGGAGCCTGATTATGTGGAAATGGCAGGGCGCTCACTCTACAAGAGGTACAGCTGCTTCCCTGGCTGCTGACAGGGATATCCCACTCTTAGAAATTTGTCAAGCAGCCACCTGGAAAACAGTCCATACCTTTACCAAGCATTACTCTCTGGATATTCAGGCTAGGAGTGATGCTCGGTTTGGCACAGCAGTACTTCAGAGCCTATTCCCAAAGTAGGTTATGTCCCTCCTCCATGGAGGTACTGCTTGGTAGTCTGCAATAGTCAGAATACAGCAAGACTTCCTGTTGTTTGAAAAAAAAATTACTCACCTTAGTAATAATGTTTCTTCTAATGGAGTCTTGCTTTATTCTGACCTCCCTCCCTGCTTCCCCTCTCAGAACCTGTTTTTGGGAAGTGGGTGGGCAGGTGCAGTGTTGCACCCCAGAGGTGCCTCTTACACACCCTCCCCTTTTTTGTTTGGGTGTTTTTGTTGTTATTGTTATCCTTTATTTGGATGGGTTTTGGTTTTGGGTTTCCTGACTTGAGTCTTTTTGGGAATCCAAAACTCCTTGTTGCCAGTTGGCTAGTAAAAAATTTTACAATTTCCACATTGATAGAGAGTTTTGCTCGTAAGAATCTGACGGTTGAGTTTCAAAGCGATGCAGACAGAGACCTCAACCGAGCTCGTGCTCAGCATTCTATGCACTGCATAGAAAGTTAACCCTTTGTTCGCCGGGGCAGTTTAAAAGCAGGAGCTAACTGCAATAGTCAGAATACAGCAAGGCTCCATTAGAAGAAACATAATTACTAAGGTGAGTAATTTTTTCATCTGACTGATTTACAGCCACGATGGAGCATGGGCAGAGGGGATTTACAGTCTTTGTTTCCCTTCAGCTGCTGCAGATCCTCTCACTGTGGGGACAGCAGCATGAGAACTGAGCTCCATGCAGAAATACACACCCTGCCAAATGTAGCTCAGTGTCCCCCGCCCGGCATCCTTACTGCTTTCTGGCCATATGGACACCGCCGATGGTGGTAGCCCAACAAGGCGATGCAGCCCTCCCTCCCAGGAGGAGGAGAAGAGTGTCTTTTGGGTTGCTCACTCCTTCTCCCCCTTCGGCTGGCCCGCAATGACCCAGGCTCACTCCTGAACCTGAGTCACCAGTGTCGCAAGTGGTAGTATTACTGCGGCACAAATGGGCGTCTTCAGAGGAGGTTTTGATAACTGGAAGGAAGGAAGTGGAGCAGTGTTGCCCCTATGCAAATCTCTGGTGAGGCCTCACCTAGAATATTGTGCCAGTTCTGGAGCCCTCACCTGAAAAAGGATGAAGACAGGTTGGAGTCTTTACAGAGGAGGGTCACCAAAATGATCCAGGACCAGCTTGCAGATTCTATGAGGAGCAGCTGGTAGCTCTTAACATATACTCACTGGAGGCCAGACACGAGAGGGGGTACATGATAGAAACGTATACGTTTCTGAGGGGTATAAACAAGGTGATTAGTGAAGCCCAATTTTTTTAGAAATAGGGACACAGTCACAAGAGGGCAGGACTGGAGGTTAGCTGGGGGTTAATTCAAGAAAGAATGTGAGGAAATTATTTTTTCTTCATACTGTGCTTTTTTCTGGCTTCTCAGCGATGTCCCCCTCTGTCTCCATGCCCCTCGAGCGGACGCCCTGCATTCTCTGCCACATTGCCCCCTGAATTATCCCTCCCCAGGGCGGAGTCCCCAGAGCCACCCCTTTAACTCCAAGGGTGCCAGTTAATGGATACGGCGGGGACCCAGGGCCGGTGCCACGGGTGGGAGGCATCATTCAATCGCCTGGAGGTTTTTTTCTTTTTGGTGTTGGGGGAGTCCAAGAGTCCAATGGATGCTGTGATGTGCCCGTCATGTGTCAACCACCCTGCTAGTGAGAAAATTGGTAGGTGCTTTGAGTAGCGGTGTGTCTGTGGTCACCCAGGAACGCAAAACCGGAGACACACGACTCTCCTTTCCCCCCTCAGGAGTGGAGAGCATGCAATGGCCGCTCAATCCACCCCCACCTCGGTCAGCCTATGAGCGTCCCAGGCTTGTTCCTGAACCCAGATTGCTCACATTGCAGCGGTAAATCTTTCCACTGTGCATGAAGTTCTACTGCATGGAGAGGGTGTTGGAGCCTTTGAAAAGACTGCTGGTGGAAGTGATGGGGGCACATACCCTAAATGGGTTCAGACACAGTTGAGACAGAGCAAAAGGGCTCATAGTCCTTCTGGGGGATCCGGGGGAAGAGGGGGACAACCCCTCCCAGACACCAGTTCTTGGGGTGAGGTAGTATAATATGGGTAGACTCAATGCAGCATTGATTGGTGTCTTTGTGCAGATGGAGTCTATGTTTCTAGAGAAAGGTGGTCACCTGCTGAGTTTAAGTGAGCTAGAGGCATCCAAAGAAGCCCCACATCCTTTTGACCTACAGGAGTTGCTCTTCCAGGGAGTAGTGGGTCAGAAGCCTGTGAGGACATGGGGGGGGAGCAAGATCATTTAGAGCTTTAAATGTCAGCAAATGAACCTTGTAGTTGATCCACCACCTAACTGGCCGCAAGATCAGAGTGCGTAATGATACAGTAATATCACTTGACCTCTGAGAGCCAGTCAGAAGCTTCACTGCCACATTGTGGAGGCAACCGATAATGCTACTAGGTAAACCCTTAGCATGCTGCAGTAATTCAACTTTGAGGACACCAAGGCCTGCAGCAGGTTGCACAAACCAGTGCGATCAAGGAAGAGGCACAATCTGACTACATTTTTAATATAATAAAAGCAACCATTGGCATACTGCCACTCTTCTGACCTAGACCTCAGACTCCAACATGACCCCTGTGCTTCTCCCCCAGGGCAGATGTGGGACAGTTCTTTCCAATATATTTCTTCTGACTTCCTGATGTTATTGCCTACAGAAGGGGGAGTGTCTGTCGTATGGTCACCCATGATGTCAAGGCCACCATGCTGCCAATAGTAGGTGCTGTTGTGTCAAGGAATGTAACCATCCGCTTCAGAGCCTGAGAACATGGTCTCTGCAGTGCTCTCACAGCTCCACCGGATCACCCAAGTGGGAGAAATGCGGTCTGCTAGTGCCTCCGTGCCATGCCCTGGTAAAATATTTAAATAAAAAATAAGCAAGGCTAAGGGAAAAGATCACGTTTAATGCAAATTTCTTTAGTCCTAAATAACTGAATATTTGGGAATATCATGAGACTGAGTCTTGCTTATGCCCAACTGACAGGATTTTGCAGAAAACTGAACAATCTCTTCAACAGGCTGGCTTGCTTTATTGGAAAGGGGTGTTGTGCTAGTGTGATACTCAACTGTGCCTTTACTTTGTGTGGTACAAACTTCCTCACAGGACACTGCACCTCTGCTGCACTGAATGTGGTGGATAAAATAGCAGCGTAGGGCCAGGGTGAGGTATCAGTGTGCTAGCATGGCATAGGGGGCTTAGCCTAAGGTGGTAGGAGCCAGCAGCAATGCAGCAGCCCCGGCACTACCAGCTGGTGTTAGAAATGGTAGGGAGAATATTCTGACTCCACTAGTGTCTTGGCATGTCAGTGAGAGCAAGAAACAGCAGAGAAGATATGGTCATGTCCATACTTTCCCAGTGTATGCTGACACGGACACTGCTTTTTCACAGGAATGCTGCTTGACCTGTGGGTGGACTTCCAGAGAAAATGGGTTTTCCTGAACCGTGTGCTGTATGAGATGAACCTTGCAGCTGAGAAGCCCGTGCTGGTGAGTGATAACGTAAAAGTACATATTTAATAATGAGTGCTGGAAGTAATGCAGAGATTCCCATATGACCTAGGGAATAGCATCAATGAGGAACCCTGTTTATCTGCAGGCCAGGTACAGTGTGGGTAGGCATGAGTGATATATTTGGTGCTGGTGAAAGGTGAAGAACTGGCAGCTCTGGAGCCTGAATCCCTGTGTATCTCCACAGGCCAGGTACAGTGCAGATTTCCCACACAGTGATCAGTTTAATGTTGGTAAAAGGTGAGGGACTGGCAAGTCTGGAGCCTGAGTCTGTTTATCCACAGACCTGGAACAGTGTGGACAGGTACATTATAGTCTCTAGGCTTCCTCACAGTGTGACTAGTTTAGTACTGGTGAAAGGCGATGGATTGACAACACATGCGCCAAAAGTTCTCTGTTTATCCCTAAGTCAGGAATCATGTGGATGGAAACAGTGCAGACTTCCACACTGTAACAAATGTAGTACCCAGGAATGGTAAACACCTGACAGCACCAGATACTGCAGCCCCTGTTTATCCACAGTCTAGTTTCAGTGTGGGTGAACATAGCTGATACATGCAGTGCTGGTGAAAGGTGAGGACTGAGAATGACTCCATTTCTCCACAATCCAGCTATAGTGTTGGTGAACATGGCTTATATATTTAGTCCCGGTTAAAGGTGAGAGAGTGACAGCACTAGAGAATGATGTTGCCTGTTTACCACAGACCAGGTACCATATGGGCAGGTGCAGTTTAGGCTTCCCTACACTATGATGAATGTAGTGCTGGTGAAAGGTGAGGAATTGAAGGCATCGGAGAATGATACTGTTTATCCACAAAAAGGGTACAGGGTGGGCGAACCTGGCTGATACATTTAGTGTTGGTGGAAGGTGAGGGACTGTAAGCACTAAAGAATGATGCTTTCTGTTTATCCACAGACCAGATAATGTGTGGGAAAGTGCAGCATAGGCTTCCCCACCTGGTGATGAGTTTTGTGCTGGTGAAGGTGAGGGATTGAAAGTGCGACGGAATGAAGCTCTCTGTTCATGCATGGGTCAGACACAACGTAAGCAGTTAAAGTGCAGGCTTCCCCCCACTGTGATGGATCGAATACTGGTGAAAGGTGAGGGGCTGACAGTGCTGGAGAATGAAGTCCTCTTTTTATCCAGAGATCAAGGACAGTAGGCACAAGAAAAGTGCAGGTTTCCCCACGCTGTGGAATTTAGTGTTGGTGAAAGCCGAGACATTCATAGCATGGAGACAGGAGCACTTACCCAGGGTAAATGCCTTGTGCCTCATCGCCCCTGGGTACTGCACCAATTTAGTATTAATACACACTCTGTTTTGGGTTAGCGCTTACACCCTTCAGGTACAGCAATGAAGCTGGAATGGTCATTCCAACTGCATCATCTTGCATGACATTGGCAGCCTTCTCCCGCTCAGAGAACTCCTGCATGGAGCCCCACTCTGTGTTCTTAGAAAAAGGCACTGGGGGCTGGCCTGCCAGGAAAGCAGTAGAATTACCACCACGACATCAATGACCTAGGTTTGAAGTGAGCACAGAGTGTCAGGAGGGCCAGCTTGGGGGGTGAGCATCCCAGGAACTGCTCTCCTCCTCTGGGGGGACAGCGACTCAACTGGCCCTGCTGGAAGCCAGGGGTCTGGCAGCTGGCACTCGCAAGATAGGGAAGCGGTGCAGACGCTGGTGTGTGCGCCACAACATCATTACATGCTACACCTCCTGGAGGATGAACAGGGGAAAAACAATGCCTGACTGCTGCAGGAGGACATCTGCCTTGCATCACAGGCCCCACACCACCAGCCATGGCGCCCGCTCTGCTGTACCTACCCAGTCTCCGTTGGGGGAAAAAGGGAGACCTCTGGCAGCCCTGCCCTGGGGGGCAAGCCAGGATGCTACAGAGCCAAGGTAAACAATATCCTGTCCCAATGCTAAACCACACTATTCATCACAGCCTGAAACAGAGTTTCCATCAAGCCGCATTGACAACAAAGTTGTCGAGTACGCTGAGTGAGGAATCTCAGAGACCGACAGAGCAAGAATTTATATTTCGGTAACTCTCATTTTTGTTGGGTACTATGGGAGCATAGCCACCCACAAAAAACAACGCACCTCCCAACTCTCAGTCAGAATTGATGGGGGGGGGGGGCGAAACACCAAGAAAAACAGCGCTGATGTACATGAAATCCATTACAGCGACAATCTTGAATCCATTCGAAGCTGTCGCTGTAATGGATTTCATTGTAGCAGTTCGATATGTCAATGGTATAAGTGAAACAGATTCTGTGTTTATAATGGCTGCTTATGATAGATCTATAATGCCTAAACACTTGAGCTCCCTGCCCCCTGACAAAGAGTCCAGGAAGTTGGATGGCATGGGTAAGAGGACTTTTGCCTCATCTACCCTTGTCCTAAGGAGTGCAGACTATCAGGCATGCCTGATTAATATCAGAACTGGTTATGGAAAACTATGGCCTCTCTGGCTGAAAAATTGCCTGAAGGGCAGGAAAACATATTGGTTCAGCAATCAGTTGCTAAGAGGCTGGGAAGCATCTGCTAAGATTAGCATATGATGCTTCTGATGCTGCTGCAGCCAATGTGCTGCAGTCTGCTTAAAACACCACTCCTGGCTTAAAGTGTCTGGCTTTTGCTCAGGCGTGCAACAGTCAGTAATTAATTCTACTTTCAGAGGAGAACAGTTTCATAGGTAAATTCAAGCAAAAATGGACAATAAGTCTGTGGTGCTTGCCAAGTGTGTTACTCAAAACAAAATTTCATGTTGTCCTCGATTGCTAAATCTAAGCTTAATTTGAAGGAATCCACATCAAGGCAATTTACTACAGCAAGTGGGAGATTATTCCTTATTTGATTAACTCTGTTACTAAACCAATTTTTTCCTTCTCAGTGTATTCCATTTAGCCAAGGCTAGTTGTTTATTATGTTTTCTAGTACTTGTTCTGTGTTCACTAGGTATAATCCCAAGATCATCCCGGAGGGTTGGATCAGTCGTAGCTAGTTACTTGGGAATGATGTTGGAAACACTTTACAGTATCTGCATACTTCAAGACTGACTTTCAGATACCTGCATACTCTGATCCTGAAGCCCAGGGGAAGGGGTCACGGTTCCTTTCCTAGGCCTTGTGCCCATACTGGCAGAGATTATTCTTGAGACCCTGGCTGTGGATCACAGAGGTCTCAGCCCTCTATTTCCCAGGCCACAAACTTGCCCCCTATTGTCCGTGCCTGCCTTACAAAAGGTCATAGAAACACAGAATTTGCCGGCAGATCAGGACCACTTGGCCCACGTAGTGTGCCTATTTTTCCCTGCCTACAGTATCACCGCAGATCCTACTTGATCTCTGGTCCATTCACCCACCTTCCCTTTCCCTAAGACTTCCATGTGCCTATCCCATGCATTCTTGAACCCCACCATTGTTTTCTCTCCCACCACCTCTGCTGAAGGACTACTTCCTCACATCTCTGCTGAATCTACCCCTTCAGCTTCTTATAATGCCCCCTTGTCCTTGAGCACATTTTTTCTGAAAAATACTTCCCTCTTATACCTTGTTTACCCCCATAAGGTATTTAAAGATCTCTATCATATCCCCACCCCTCTCTCCTTTGTTCCTGGGTGCACATATTTAGCTCCTTTAATATTTCTCTCTAGGGTTTGTGATGCAGACCCTGCACTAGTTTAGTTGCCCTACTCTGGACCACTTCTACTTTGTCTATGTCCTTCCGGAGATGTGTCTTCATAACTGGACTCAGTACTCTATGTGGGATCTTACCAGCAATCTATACAGAGGCAACACCACCTCTCTCTTTCTGTTGATGATGATCCTCCTTATGCACTCTAGTGTCCCAGTTGCCCTCTAGGTCATCCGATATTATCACCCCCAGGTTTCTTTCCTGCTTCATCGTCGTTGGTACCCCCTTCCCTTATTTTGTACACTGCTTCTAGGTTTCTGTGCCACAAGTGCATTATTTATCACTTTTTCACATTGCAACTCAGCTGCAATACCCTTGAACACTCCTTGAGTTTTCTCAGGTCTCTGCTTATTGTTTCCACTCCCCGGAGTATGCACTGTATTGTGCAGGTCTGGTGTCATCTGCAAAGAGGCAGATATTCTCTTCAGCTCTTCTGCAATGTCACTTATAAAGACATTAAAGAGGACCAGTTCCAGCACTGATCCCTGAAGCACCTCATTGGTCACCCTCCCTTCCTTCCTCAGAGTGAGTTCCATTTACCACCACTCTGCCACCTATCCATTAACCAATTTCTTACCTAGTTTGCCAACTTTGGACCCACTTCTAAACTACCCAACTTGCTTAATAGTCTCATATTTGGAACAGTGTTGAATGCCATACTGAAGTCTAAGTAGGCTATGTCCACCATGCCACCCTGAACTAGTTCCTTTCTCACCCAGTCAAATAACTCTATTAGGTTTGACATTACCTTCCCTTCGTGAATCCATGCTGCCTTGGGTCTTCTAACCCATTGGATTCAAGATATTCTGCAATCCTTTCTTTCAGCCATGATTCCAATAACTTTCCCACAACTGAAGTTAGGCTGACTGGACTATAATTACAAGCCTCTTCCCTGCTAACACTGTTGTGAAGTGAGACTACATCTTCCCTCCTTCAGTCGTCCAGGACCACTCTTATTTCCAATGAGCTGTTAAACAGGGCCATCAGAAGTGCAACCAGTACCTCCCTGAGCTCCTTCAATACCCCAGGGTGGACCCTGTCTGGCCCCATTGCTTTGTCCACTTTCAGATTCATGAATCCCTTCAGGTCTCTCTCCTACAAAAATGGATTAGTGTCTACCTAACTCCCTCCAATGCTCCTGTTACATTTTTGTGGCCCCATCTCATCTATTTCCTCTGTGAGCACTAGTGATCATCACTCCCAGGTCCTTCTCCTCCACTGATGCAGATACTCAGACTCCACACAGGTAGTACTCTGTCCTAGAATTCTTCGCTCCAATATGCATAACTGCATTCTTGGCTTTGAAGCCAAACTGCTAGATCCTGGACCGCCTCCCTAGCTTTTCCAGATCTTCCTGTAGGTCCTGTATTCCTTCAGCTGTGTCCACTCTCCCACAGAGCTTGGTGTCATCTGCAAATAGGCACATTTTGCCCTTAATGCCATCTCCAGTGTCATTGATGAAGACATTGAACACCACCATCCCCAGCACGGAGCCCTGTGGGACCCCACTGGTTACGTGTCTTGTGCTATGATAACTCACCCCCACAACCACCCTCTGGGTTATGTCCTTCAGCCAGTATTCTACCCATCTGGCCATCTTTTCCCCTACCCCAAGATCCACCATCTTCTTGATCAACCTTTTGTGGGGCGCAGAGTCAAAGGCCTTACTGAAATCAAGATAGAGGATGTCTACCGCTTGGCCCCTGTCTACTGTCTTAGTGACACAGTCTTAAGAAGTCGATCAGATTTGTTTGACACAATCTCCCCCCCCATGAACCCATGCTGCCTTGCATCCTGGAGACCATGGTCCTCTAGATATTCCACCAACCTTTCCTTTAGTATGGTCTCCATGAGCTTGCCCACAATGGAGGTCAGACTGACTGGTCTGTAATTCCTTGGGTCATCCTTGGGACTGCTTTTGTGGAGTAGCACTACATGTGCTGCTCTCCAGTCCTGTGGTACTACGCCTGTCTCTAGTGAACTATCAAATAGGTCTGCCAGTGGCCCTACCAGCTCCTCAGCCAGTTCCTTTAGTACCCTTGGATGCACTCCGTCTGGGCCTGGTGATTTGTCCACCTTCAATGCCAGCAGCCCCATCCTCACTCTGTCCTCCTCTATCACTACATCTGTGTTCCCCTCCCCAGCTCCTCTTTTCCCTCCTGAAGGCACTGGTCCGTCCTTCTCCCTGGTGAAGATGGAACAGAAGTATTCATTTAGTGTCTCTGCTTTTCGTCCATTAACCTCTACCCACTCTACCCCTTTCTTAAGCCTAACAATCCCTTCCTTCTTGTCCATTTTCTCACTTATATAGCGAAAGAAAGCCTTCTCCCCCTTCTTAATTCCATCAGCTATCTGCAGCTCCTTCTGTGCCTTTCCTCACCTGACTTTTTTACTTGCCTCACTAGCCAACCTTAGGTAATTTTCCCTATCCACCTCTCTCTTGGTCTTCCTGAATTTTCTATAGGCCAACCTCTTTTCCCTTACTGCCTGGGCAACCCCAGAAGTGAACCAGCTGGGCACGTTGGCCCTTGTTTTCTTCCCTCTGAGCCTAACACACTTATCTGTGGCAACCAGTATTCCTTCCTTAATGGTGGACCACCTTTGGTCCACCCCATATTTGCTCTGATGCCCACCAGATGGCTTCTTAGCACTTTGCCCATTTTCCTGAAGTCTGCCTTACTGAAATCGAAGATTTTGGTCTTAATCGGGGTGCTTTCCCTGCCCATAGCCAACTGGAACCACACTGTGTAATGGTCACTTCCTCCCAGTGGCTCCCTGACTATTATTTCCTGTACATGCTCCCCATTTGTGAGCACAAGATCAAGAATTGCCTCAGCCCTTGTTGGTTCAGTGATGCCGTGAGTCAGGAACCCACTCTGCAGTCCTTCCAGGATCACCTGACTCCTAGCACATGTTGTGGATGGTATGCTCCAGTCCACCTTGGGCAGGTTGAAGTCCTCCACAATTACCACCTCTCCTTTCCCTGCAGCTTCCGATATTTGTGAGCTCAGTTCCCTGTCCCTCTCCTCATCCCGACTGGGTGGTCTATAAACCACCCCCAACCTCACCTTTCTCCCTGTGCTGGACCTTAACTGAACCCATAATGCCTCCACCTCCCCTTCCTCCAACTCCTCCCTCATGCAAGTTATTCCCTTCCTGATATAAACTGCCACCCCCCTTCCTGACTACCCTGTCCCTCCTGTATAGTTTATATCCAGGGATTGCAAGTCCCAGTCATGGTGCGATGTTGCCCAAGTCTCAGTTACTGCAGCTATGTCCACACTCCTGTCTGCTAATAGTGCCTGCAGGTCTTCCACCTTGTTTCCAAGACTCGGTGCATTCAGAGACACCACCGTCCACCTAGAATCTAATGTTCCTTCTCTTCCCTCTATTCTTCTATTCACATTTACCCCCTCTGTGTGCACCCCTCCACGTACTCTTGTTATGTGTTTCTCACCCCCTTCACCCTTTGCTAACTGTGTTCTGGCCCCTTCCACCTCCTCCCTCCAGACCTCTTCCATCATAGTGGGGGGGAGGTTCACTGACCTCCTCTTCTCAGAGTCTGTGAGTCTGCATGCCCACTGTCCCCCTTCCAGTAGTTTAAATTAAGTGTAGTGGTTATGTATTCCCCCAGTTTGACACTGAGTACCCTCAAACCCTCCCTACTGAGGTGTAGCCTGTCTGTTGAAAAGAGTGCTTTTTTTGACCAGGTCTCCTCCCAGTCCCCAATACAGATGAACATCTCCTCCCTGAGCCATTTCCTCAGCCAGTCATTGAAATCCTCTATTCTTCTTTTCCTTGCTGTGCTGGCCCTTGGCACTGGTATCACCTCTGAGAAGGGCAGTGAACTTCCTTCCTCCCTAACTCCCTGAACCTACTTTGCACTACTTCCACCTCCTACCCAGCTGGTTGTTGGTTCCCAAATGTATAACTAAATTAGGTTTTCCTCCAGCCTCCCTTACTATTTTCCTTATTCTTGGGCCCACCGTCCCCGCTGTCATCCCTGGCATACAAACCACCCTTCTGCTTACATTTGGGTCCCCTTTCCTTCGCCAGTGAATACCCCTAAGTATGGAGTCCCCTATGATTGCCACTCTTCCATCCCCTGCATCCGTGCTCCCTGTCCTTCCTTTTTTACCTTCGGTACTAGTTGCTTCCCCACCTAACTACTCCCTCTGCACTCTGGTAAACTTATCTCCACACCCACAATTTATCCCCGTAACTGTTTTTCCATCTCTCAATCTGCCCCTCTCCTTTTGACTATCTGTATCTGCTTTTAGTTTTTCCTCCTCTCTTCCTTTCCTTTTCTCTCCTTCCCCCCTTCCTCTACTCTGTTTTGCCTGCCTCCTCTTTCCTGGCCACCCTGATTAGTCCCCCCCCCTGTACTCCTTCTCTCAACCCTGGCGTAACCTGACCTCCTACCTCACTTCCTGCAGCCCCTTCCTTCCTTCCAGACAGTGGTGCAAATCTATTCAGTAAAGTCACCCCTTTAGAGTTTCCCACCCCTGATGCTACTCTCACATTCCCACCCCTTTCCCTCACCACTTGCCATTCCTCCTTCCTGGGCTTCCTATTCCTCTGAGGAAGAGATACTCCTGTATACTGGGTGCTCCTCCCCACTCCCATCCCCTGCCTGATGCCGTCACTCTCCTGGGCATCATCCCTGTGCCTTTCCCTCCACTGCTCTGCTCCTCTGACGTCTCACACCATCCTCCCCAGCTCCCATCTGAGCAGCCTTATTTCAGCCCTTAGCAGCTCCAGGATCTTACACACAGGATATCCCCCTTTACTCCAGATCACCCCCAGAAAGACTGCTGCCCCACAGTTATTGCAGTTTAAGACTCTTCTGCTTCCCCCACTTCCTCCAAGCCCAGCTTCTCCTACCCTCCAGTTATACATAACTATAAAATAACTATAACATTCAAAAATATATAAATTTCTATCTCACTTTACCATCAAAAGGTATCAACAATCACAATAATCTAACTTCTGCCTGTCCCCTTTTGTTATTACCTTGTCTATTCTCTCTTCAGTTTGTGATCTTTCTACTCCTAACTGCTCTGCCTGCTTCCCTCTGTTTCCCTTGATACACCTCCCTATCCCTCTTCCCTCTGTGTCTCCTTGTACCTTCTGAATGCTCTCTCTTAGCTTTTACCTTTTCTGCCACCTCTTTCGAGAACCATAGTGGTCTCTTTTTTCATCTTTCTTTTAATCCCGTGCTTGTTGCAGAGATTTGTCGCCTTTACTATGGCCCTTTTTAGTTTTCCCACTGCTCCTCCACTCCTCCCAGTTCATCCCCCTACTAGGTCATCCTTGCGACATTCATCCATCTTTTTAAAATCTGCCCTCCTAAAGTCCAGAACCCTTGCCTTTGTGTGATATGATTCAGCAGCTGTCCATTTACTGTACCACACTGTACAGTGTTCGCTGGTCCCCAGGTGGTCCCCCACCTTGACGTCTGCAACACTGTCCCAGTGGGTGAGTACCAGCTCCAGTAATGCCCAATCTCGAGTGGGTTCACTGACTAGTTCCCTGAGGAATGCCCCCCTTGAGGGAGTCCAAGATTTCCCTGCTTCTGACTGAAGTCACAGCTAGGAAGCTCAAATCTACATCCAGCAAATTGAAGTCCCCCACCAACAGCATCTCCCCCTTTTCTGCCATCTTGCCAATGACTTCCATCGGCACCTTATCTAACTCCTACCCCTGTGCTGGAGGTCTGTAGATCACATCATCGCGAATAGTGGCTCCATTCTGCATCTCTAGACCCACAGTACCTCTGCCACCCGCCTCTCGTATTCCTTGTAATTCTTTCTGTCACTTTAATTCCCTCCCTTGCATAAAGTACCACAACGCCTCCTTTCCTTTCTACCCTGTCCTTCCTGAACAGAGTATGGTATGGCCATGTCCCAGTCATGGTTTTCAGTGCACCATGACTTGATAATTAGGGAGGCAGTATAGCACAGTGGTTTAAGGCTCTGAGCTGCAAATCTGAAGACCTGGGTTTGAATCCCACAGCCCCCACTTGCATACTGTGTGACCCTGAGCAAGTCACTTAACTTCCCTATGCTCCCAGGTTGTACCTGTAAACAAGCTTTCAGCTTAGTGTGTCATCAGTTAAACAACTGGAATAAAAAATAATATTGATATGGATATAAGTATCCAGGTCGACCTCTGCCATTGTGGCCTCTAGGTCTGGAATCTTATTTCCTAGACTTCTAGCATTTGCACATATAGCATTCCAGGTTTTGTTACCATTCTCTTTGTTACCCCCCTTTTTTTCTTTTTGCTTTCTTTCCTTCTCCTCTCTCTTTTTAATGCACCCACTCCCATCCTCCTTCATTGCTACCTCTCTGCTTCCTGTATAAATTTGCTAATGACGAGGTGCTCTGCAAAAGCTACTCTGACACTGTCTCAGTTGAGAGTGACCTAAATGCTGACTTCCACCTATTGTTATCATGGCTTACCAGTACCCTTCTTCCTTCTGCTGATGCCTGCCGACACCTAAAAGGCCAGTCACCTGTTCCACTCCTTAGCTGTTCCACTCACTCGCTGGGACATGATGGTCAGACCATTACCAGAGCCCCTCCAGCCCCAATGCAGTCTGACTTGCTAACTATTCCTCAGGCCTCACTGCCTCAAGATGTGTTGGTGGGGGCTGTACCTCTGTCTTTCTGGAAAAATGGAGGGGGGGCCACTACACATGCCTGTGTTCTTTGGTTCAGCAACAACATGCCCTAGAGCTTCTTACTGTCCCTCAATTTACCCCCCATTGCCAAACTGATAGCCTTTGGGACATCTTGCCCTTGTATTGGAAAAAGCTCAATCACTCCTCTGCAAAAGGGCTGTAGAAGTGATCCCGGCTGCAGAGCTGAACCAAGGTTTCTACTCTCTGTACTTTCCGGTTCCAAAGTGAACAAAGGATTTAAGGGACCTGAATGTGTACATAGAATACAAGAAGTTCCGAATGGTGTCCCTCCTTTCAAACAACATGAAGTCTTGCTCTATTCTGACTATATACAGTTATCCCCAGCACTTGAACTGCTCTGGAGAATAAAGGATTAACTCTATGCCAAGGCATAGAACGTTGACGTTCGAGCTCGGTTTTCAAACCTCTGTCCCTGGTACTCCTCAGTGTAACCGTCAGATTCTTTACTCCGCCTTACTGTGAAGTTGCTCTGGAGATTCTCTCCTTCGCTTCGGTTTGGTCTAAGTACAAATTGGTTGGTTTTCAACCGCTTTTCTTATTTTATTCAGTGTTCGGATCTCTGTCTACAGTACAGTAAGTGTAGCTAGTAGGTAGAGTTTTATTAGTAGAAATTGTTTTTTGTTGGGGTTTCTCCTGGTCAGTCCGGTTGGGAACAGAAACAAATTCTCTGTTTAATGTTTTCTTTTCTATAATGTGTGTACCTATCAGATCCTAACAAAAAAAAAAACAGTTTACTTTTGTTTGTTTTTTTAACTGACTCGTGACACGGTTGGAACCGATAGATGTTCCTGGACATAAGTCTCCACCACTCATTCACACTAGTGGGATTAGCGCCGGAGGCACTAGGACCCATCGGGAGCAAACTTTTTGCTGGAGGGTCGGCGCGAGAGATGGCGCCGCGAGCAGCGGCTCGAGCGGCAATGACCATCCGGCGCGACGGCCTCAACGCCTCAGTTCCTTTTTTCCCGCCGTCGAGTGCGCTTCAGTGACGACGTCGCTCGCCTGTCGGGAGTCAAACTTCAAACTAGCGCATAGTTTTCAGTTTATTTTTTTGTAACATTATCTCAATAGTAGTATCGCTTAATTTTATTCTATTTTCTAATATTTTAAATTTAACCTACTTGAAGAAGTCTCGGCCTACTGGACGGAGTCGACCATGAGCAGGTCAGGTGACGGTAGGGAGACTTCGTATGAAAGCTGTTCAGTCAGCCGGGCTGGGTCCGGTCAGCCTCCTTCTCCTCAGCGGGGTTCCGACAACGGTCAGTCCGATGCCCGGGGGGATGGGCGGTCCCCGTCGGCATAAAAATAAACGATCGCATTCTCGGCACCATTCGGCCTCGAGCTCTTCTTCGGCCCACAGGTCAAAAAAGAGAAGGCATCACTCGAGGTCGCCCTCTGGTATGTCTGCGCGTCGACGGTCGGTTATCGTAGCTAGTTGCCGTTCTCCTTCTTCGGAGTCGCCAACTGCTGGTGACCGTCGTCCTCGACATCGGAGCCTCTCCCCGCCTGTAGGTAGGGCTCCAGATGAGCAGTTTCATCAGTGGGCCGCTCTTATGGAGCGATGGGCTCGGAGGTTGGTTCTCCTGCCTGGCTCGGTTGCCACGGGCCCCGGGCTCCTCCAGCAATCGGGTAGGGCGGTTGGACCTTCCTAGTCGCGTGGCGTCTTCTTCGGTGCCGGTGACTGCGCTTTGAGTGTTTCCCCCTCACATGGCTGGGGCGCGGGGCCACACGATGCCCTTATCTCCTGGTTTTTTCCTTCTCTAGCTTTCCAGGTTCCTGGGGCATTTTCGGCGCCTTCCATGGGCCTGTTGGCTTATCGGTGCCGTTTTCGGTGCGCTGGGCGCTTGTCGGCGCGGCGTGGTCTTCTTGAGCGCCGTTGGGTCTGGCGGCGCCGCATTGCTTGGCGGCGCCGCTACGATGCCAGCGCTGCCTCTTGATGCCCGTGCCCTCTGCGTGATGCCGTTTTCAACCGTTTTGCCTTCTCGGCGCGGGGGCCTCAGGGACTCTCCTTGTTTCTCTGCTATTCCTCCTCTCTAATTTTCCTCCTTTCTGTCAATCAGTCCTTTCTGGACCATCAGGAGGTGATGTTGAGCCTGACCCAGACCTTGGTTGGGTGATGAAGTGGAGAAACAGGAATCTTTCTTTGCTACAGAGCCTGTGGTGAGGGACCTGTACTTCAAGTCTCTGTTGAAGAACCTGAGATCCTCTTTCTCTCCAGACTACAGACATGGATCCTGGGAAGATATTAAGACTCTAGTACCTTCATGCTTGGAATCCCTCTGGTTTGACTCCTCCGATCCAGCCTTCCTTGAGGCAGCTGTCTCAAATGGTATGGAATAATCCTGCTCTTATTCCTTCAGTGGCTAAATCCATTGATAAAGTATTCAGCTCCCAAGAGGATCGTCCATTTTGGCATCCCAAGCAACTGCGGATCCTATTGTAGTCCTGGCAGAGAATGATAGTCGTTCTTCCTCAAACTTCTACAGCTCGAGCCTATTAGCAAAGAGTCTCGTAAGATTGATACATTAGGTAAGAAGTCTTTGCTGCCTCCACTCTAAGTATGCGTATTGCCAGTTATCAAGGCTATTTTCTCAGTATGAGTATATCCTGTGGCACTCTTTGAAAAGAATGGTTGAAGCTCTTCCGGATTCGGACTCCAAGTCAGAGCTTCTTCTGACCGTTACTAGGGTATTGGTCCAATAACCAACAGGTCAAAGCCGCTATGGGCGCTTTAGACACTGCTTCTGCTCAGCAGCCATGGTGTTGTACTTACGGCGCCATTTCCTGGCTGCGTACTTCTGGCTTCACGAATGATGCTCAGCGGCAGGTAATGGCGCTGCCCTTGATGGCTCTTTTCTTTTTCGGCCCTCAGGTGGAGCAAGCCTTGAGAGCCACTCAGAAGACTAGGTCGGCCATTAAGTTGGCCAGACCTCCGCCTACTCCCCTCTGGGGCATGTGAACGAGCGTCAGTTTCATAGTCGTCAGTCCTTTCGAGGCAGAGGCAGGGAAGCTTCCATAAAGCCAACCTGCCCAACCTCAAAAAGCGCAGCAGAAGGTGCAGGGCCTAAAGCCCTGGCGCCACCTTATAATTGCTGGCTCAAGTTCCATCCACATTGCCGGTGGAACTTTCTCCTCCAGTGGGAGGTCGTTTGATGTCTTCTGCAACCTAGTGGAAGTCCATAACCCGGACAAATGAGTCCTTCGGATAATTTGAGAGTTATTCTCTCAATTTTTGGAAACCCCAATTGTCCTCCCAGGCGACACAGGTTGTCGGCCTCTCAATCAGAACCTCCTCACCGCCGAGATCAGGGCCTTCCAAGCAACAGGGCAATAGAACTGGTGCCCCGCATCTACGACACAGGTTCTACTCCCATTACTTCCTTGGTTCCAAAGAAGTCTGGGGGAATCGCCCCATTCAGACCTCAGAAAGTTGAACAAATTTCTCCCCAGGGAGAAATTCAAATAGATTCCTAGGTGCCCTGTTACCCTTGCTGCATCAACACGACTGGCTGGCCTCCCTGGATATGCAGGGCGGCTTACCAGCATATCCCCCATCCACCCCAACCCACCACTTAAGTTCCTCAGGTTTGTAGCTCTGGGTCAGCATTATCAGTTCAGAGTCCTGCCTTTAGGCTATCCTCGGCCCTTGTAGTCTTTACAAAGTGTTGTGCAGTTCTGCTTAGGCGCATCTCAGGAAAGATCGGACTCAGTGTTTCCCTACCTGGACGATTGGCTTCTAACAAGCCCTTCAGCCAAGAGACTTTGGAAGCCGTGCAAGCGACTTCCGTCTTCTTCACGTCCATGGGAATTCTGCAGAATTTGAAAAATCACAACTGCAGCCTCCCAGAGCTCCTTTTTCATAGGGGCAGCTTCTAGACACCTCTTCTGCAAGGCTTTCCTTCAGAGGACAGAAGACTCGACATCCTTCGGATGGCCCGTTACATCGGGGAGAACCAATCGGGTTACAGCTCTCGATGCAGCGCATGTTAGGTCTCATGGCGTCCTCGGTGTTCACTGTACCCTGGCCGATTTGCATAAGAACCACCCAATGGATACTCTCCACTCAGTGGTCTCTGACCTCTCACCCCCAGTCTTATCCCATCAAGGTAGTGGAGCCCTTGAAGGTCTCTCACCTGGTGGACTCAAGAAGAGCAATCTCCTGGAAGGTTCCCTTTGCTCCCCGGATCATCAGATCTCCATCACCACAGACGCATGCGCTAATGGGATGGGGGCTCACTGTTACTCCCTCCACACTCAAAGGTGTATGGACTCAGTTCGAAACTCTTCTCCACATAAATGTCCTGGAGATGAGGAGAGCGGTCCTCTCACAGCGATCCGAGCTCTGAAGGATATCCTTTGTCACAAGAACATTCTCCTTCAAACGGACAACAAAGCTGTGATGTATTACATCAACAAGCAAGGCGGTGCTCATTCTTACCCCTTTTCAGGGAAGCAATGAGGGTGTGGGGTGGTGCTTGGGCACAAGTCTCTGAATTCAAGCGGTTTATCTGCCAGGTATACAAAACGATCTAGCGGATCACCTCAACAGAGCAAGGAGCAGACCCTCACAGTGGTCTCACCGATCCAGCGTGGCAGCTCACTACTATTCAAAGTGGGGGACTTCAGATCTGGACCTTTTGCATCCCCACTCAGCATAAAACTGCCTCTCTTCTGCTCCAGAAATCAGGGCCTGGCATTTTCTGTCAGGATGCGTTCAGGCTGCGGTGGACAAAGCGTTTTCTTCGCCTTTCCACCGATCCCTCTAATCCAGAGAGTTCTCCTCAAGTTCGAGTCTCAGGGGACCAAAATGATTCTCATTGCTCCCTCCTGGCCTCGGCAACTATGGTTTCCTCTGCTCAACAGTATGTTGGCAGCCTCTCCGAGACCACTTCCCTTACAAATCAACCTTTTGACTCAGGGTTCGTTGGTCCATCCCAACCTGAAATCACTTCACCTTCATGCTTGGCTCTGAAGAGGTAGAAGTGAGATCGATTCAACGTCTCGTGAGAGTCTCGGACATCCAACTACTGGCTATCTTGCTTGAGCCAACCACCAACATCTTGGCTTCAAATGGAAACGCTTTTCTCTCTGGTGTGCAAGTCCTCTTGGAATCCCTTTTCTGTCCTCCTGACAAAGAGTTCTGGAGTATCTTTTGGACCTATCAAACTCAGGTCTCAGTACTCCACAGTTAAAATTCACCTTGAGTGCCATCTCAGCGTTCCATGAGCGGTTTCTTCCCTTGACTCTGGCTCGAGCTTCCTATGATGAAGAGATTTCTTAAAGTTCTTCATACCAGACCCCTGTTAGGCGTCCAGTTGCAACCTGGGACATTAAGCTGGTGCTGGACATGCTCACTCGGAAGCCTTCCGAGCCCTTAGCTACCTGTGAGCTAAAATTTCTTACCTGGAAGACTGCCTTCCTGGTGGCCATTACCTCAGCCCATGAGTCGGGAGGTCATGCCTTGGTGACGGACCCTCCATTATACTGTATTCCATAAAGACAAGTTAGTTCTCGTACTCATCTAAATTTCTTCCCAAGGTTGTCAGAATTCCATCTAAACCAACCTCTGGTACTTCCCTCTTCGCAGCTAATTTCCAAAATGAGGGCGATCTCTTCATTCCTTGGATGTTAAGAGCCTGCGGTTCTATTTCGATAGAACCAAAAATTTCATAAAGACTCAGCAACTGTTTATTTCTTTCAGCGACACCGGCTGGGTCAACCGTCGTATTAGATGCATCTCATCATGGTTAGTGGCATGCCTTGACATTGCTACTCCATGGCTCAAGATTAAGTGGAGGGTAGAGTGTCGCTCACTCTACTAAGGCGGTCGCGGCATCTTTGGTGGAAGTGCATGATATTTCCAGTGCGGATATCTACAACGCCGCCACCTGGAGCTCAGTGCATGCCGCGGTTAACATTATGCACTGGATGTTCATGCCGGCGACATTCGCGTTCGGCAGAACTATCGCAATGGTCTTCTATCTTGAGCCAGCGTGAGCTCTGGCTCTCCTGCACGCCCTTTTGGGGGATTATCAGCTTGATACTCTCCACTAACGTGAATGAGTGGGTAGAGACTTTATGTCCAGGAAGATATGAAAAGTACGTTACACCGTAATTCTTGATCTTCTTGGACGGTCTCCACCATAAACCTCTGCCTCCCTCCCTCCATCCCCGAGCTCCACGCTGTGTTTGGTCTTCACTCCCTCAAATCTTTAGGCCGTGAGGACTTCTTTTGACCCTTCTTACAGGTTTATGCGGACTATCTTATGTCCATTTTTTAAGGTTAGATTTACTCTTTTCTGCGTTAGTTGCGCTGCACCTCCTTGGTAAAAAGGTACTGAAGGCGGTTGGAGAATTACGTCGCGAGATGGTCATTGCAGCTTCGAACGCTGCTCTGGCGCTCATGCCTCATGGCGCCATCTCTCAGCGCCCGACCCTCCAGCAAAAAGTTTGCTCGATGGGTCCTAGTGCCTCGACGTAATCTCACTGAATGTGAATGAGTGGTGGAGACTGGTCCAAGAAGATCAAAATTACGGTGAGTCGTAATTTTCATGTTTTATAGGTGCCTGGCTTAAATGATGTTAAAGGTAACTTTTCTATTCTGGCATGTCTGAGAAACCCAAAAATAAAACCCGATCCCACTGGTTTTCAGCACTGCACCAAGTGTGGGGAGGCCTTTGCTAAGGCTGATCCCACCCTCGTCTGTGTTTATTGTCAGGGTTTGACCACCTCAAAAAGACTGCCAAATATGCAGAATCATTTCAAAGCCACTTTTGATAAGCGTTTAAAGTAGGCTGAAGGAGAGGGGCGCTTGAGAAGTTAGCTGATCTGGATGGCCAGCCGGTTCGGTTCCGAGAACCTGAGACTAGGTACCCACTGACCCCAGCCTAAACATACCTCCTCAGACAAAAGGAGAGCTGACTCTATGGAGTCAGTTCCGTCTAAGAGAAAACGCAAGTCAGCCGGTTTGGATCTAGGTTCCCATGTTCTGACCGCTGAAGAAATTGTTAAAGTGATTACTATTGTTCAATCACTTTGTCCGGTTCTGACCGAACCGACACCATCTCAAAGAAGATCAGTTCGGTCAGAAACTGTTGCTTCTGAAATTGATCCTGAAGCATTTTTTAAGGTCAATTGGGAAGGAGAAGAAGACTATGAAGATGAGGAATATGAAGGCCTAGATGAGCCAGTGGAGCCTGACATCTCCCCAGACAGGCCTTCTAATGTGTCTCCCCCCAGACTTTCTGAGTCCCCTTCCCATTTCTTACTCTACAAGAAAGCGGCTGATACTCTTCAGCTTCCAGTGGAAGAGGCTGAACAGGATCAGAAAGAACCTGACTATACTGAATGATGGATGTCCCAGAGTCAAAAAGAGTGTCTATCCGCCGCAATCTCTGAAACAGACACAAAACTTCTACAGTTTCCAACATCTATCCTCCTTTGGATAAAAGGATGGACAGGAGGTAATACCTGTCAGGTCCTGGGGTGGAACCATATGAATCATTGCAGCCATGCTGGGGTAGTGCAAACTTCAGCCTAATGGCAGGCTAACATTCCCCTGGTATCACCCCCAAGATGAGGATTGCAGAAAGAGTGGATGCCATGGCCAGAAACAGTACTGGCATCCTCTTTGGGACTCAGGCAAACTAATTACATAGCATATACGATCAATGCAATCTATGTGAGGATACAGTCCTGGAGCTGGCAAAGTGTGCCCCTCCCTAGCTGGCCAAGGAGCTGGAGCAGGTGGCTGTGGATGGTATCAAGGCATTCATAGTCCATTTCCAAGCTGCTGTGGACTTGAATGATGTGCATTCCACGGTCACCTGTCTCCATGAGGAGATTTGCTTGGCTCAGATGTGCCAGTTTGTCACAGGATACCCAGACTAAGGCCATGGATTTTCCTGTTACTGGTAACTCTTTGTCTGGGGAACAGACAGAGACTTACATGAAAAGATGGATGAGTGCAGGACCACCTGCAGGGTGCTGCAGCCCGAGGCAGGCCACTCCTCAGGCAGCAGTCTGAGACTTGTGAGACAGGCCTTTTCACAGTGCTTACAACAAAGCCCAGGCTTCCTCTTTGCTTTCAACAAAGGGGCTTCTTTGAGGAAGAGGCAGAGAGGAAGTAACAGGACTCCATCCCTCCACTCAGTCCAACACCCTGCCAAACAGACACCGGAGGTATCAGTCAGGGTCACCTCCTCCAATTCCAGTAGAGGCAGGCTGGCTCACTGTTTCAGGCAGAAGTCTATACTTCAGACAAATGGGTCCTGGAAGTAATGAGCCAGAGACTTACTCTCAGTTTTAAAAAGTTCCCAAAAATGAGAGCAAAGTCCTTCAGTCCTCCCTCTCCCTTGGAGACAAAGGCCTTAAAGGCAGATGTCTCTTCTCTACTTCTACAAGCAGGCAGAGAAGATACCTCATTATCACAGGAGAAAGGACTATAATTCCAGATACTTCCATACCACAAAAAAAGGCGCAGTGAGCCATCCTACATCTAAGATACTAAACAAAGCGAGTATAATAAGCCAAAGTTCAAAATGGTGACTCTGAGAATAATTCTTCCTTCTCTGAGACCAGGAGACTAACTAGTACTCCTGGATCACAAGGATACTATTTCCACATACACTATCAGACATTCCCACAGAAAGTACCTCCAGGTTAGTATGCCCTCAGGTCTCATTTATCAGTTCAGAGCAATGCCTTCGTACTAACATCTGCTCAAGGTGTTCACCAAGTGCCTGGCAGTAGTAGTGGCCTTTTCAGGTGACAAGGCATCTTACTCTTCCCATACCGGACAACTGGCTGATGGTGGGTCAGTCTTCAGACCAAGTCAAGTCAGCTCTGGGGTCACTCCAGAAGCTTCTGGACTCCTTAGGATTCATTCTGAACCTAGAAAAGTCTGTTCTGGAGGAACCAGCCTTCTCCCATTTATGAGGTAAGACCAGACTGGTCCAGACAGGCATTGCTTCTCTTTGGTTCAATCTCATCACCTGACCAGACAGGCAGTTTCTACAGTTGCTAGGCCACATGGCAGCTTCCTCTGCTGTAGTGCAAGGGGCAAGACTTCAAATGAGAGCTATTCAGTTTCATCTCACATCTTTCTGGTCTCAGAAAAAAGACCCTCTCTCCAAGTAAGTTCCAGTGTCTCAAACTCTGGTTCAGGCTCTCCAGTGGTGACTAGAGGAGGACAATCTAAAGCATGGTGACCATGTCCTTAGTCTGGCTCATACAGTGATTCTCACCACAGATGCCTCACTACTGGGATGGGGAGCCCATCTGGACCAGCTCACTGCCCAGGGAAAATGGTCTCATCAGGAGTTTCTTCTGCACATAAATCTTCTCGAACTTAGGGCTGTCTTCCAAGCACTTCAGACATTCTCAAACACAATTCAGGGGAAAGTGGTGCAAATCAGGACAGACAACACTACAACCATGTAGTACATCAACAAGCGGGTGGGGGGGCACTCGGTCCTCGGCCTTGTGCACAGAAGCCATGAAAATATGGCCACTAGCTTAATCCCTTCAGGCTTCCCTGATAGCTGTGCATCTTCCAGGGAAGGACAATGTACTGGCAGAAGCTCTCAGTAGGATTTCCCAAGGTCACCGCAAATGGGCCCGAATCCTCTGGTTCTTAAGATCATTTTCAAAAGGTGGGGCACCCCAGAGATAGACCTCTTTGCATCCCCGGACAATCACCAACTTCCTCTATTCTTCTGCAGACCCACTCTTCTGGGGTCTGTTCTTCAAGATGCTCTCCTGTTGAATTGGACAAGCAGGTTTCTGTATGCTTTTCCTCCATTTCCTCTAATATTGAGAGTTCTGGTCAAGATCAGATCTCAGCCTTGCACTGTGATTCTAGTGGCTCCAGACTGGGCCAGACAGCCATGGTACCCCCTACTATTGTCAATGTCGACAATACCACTTTGTCTTCCCAGACAGTGCAATCTCTTCACCTCTTCACAGGGGAGGATATTGTATCCCAACCTTCAGACTCTCAGACTGAAAGCTTGGTTCTTGAGGAGCTAGAATATGCAAGCCTGCACCTTTCTCAGTCAGTCGTAGATATTCTTAAGGTTAGTAGAAAGCTTTCTACTAGAAAAACTTACAATTCCAAATGGAAGAGATTTGGCTTTTGGTGTTCTCAGAGGCATATTCAGCCAGATTCAGCTGACGTTGCCACTGCTTTAGACCATTTAGTGCATCTTAACAGTTTAGTCCTCAGGCCTACCACTCTCCAAGTACATTTGGCAGCTATTTCTGCCTTCCTTTCAGCTGGAAAGGGCTCTTCCCTAACCTCTCATCCAGTTTTCAAGAAATTTTTCAAAGGTCTGGTATATATATCAATCCTCCCTTTAAGGAGCCTACTCTTGTTTGGGATCTGAATATCTGTATTGCACAGCTTATGCAGCCCACTTTGAACCATTATTTTCAGCCGAGCTAAAATACTTGACTTGGAAAACTGTGTTCCTGGTTGCCATTACCTCTGCCAGGAGAATCAGCGAATTACAGGTTTTATCAGAGGAACCTGACTTCATTTCATTTCACAGGGATAAGGTGTCCTTCAAACCAACAGAAAGTTCCTTCCCAAGGTGGTATCAGACTTTCATTTGAATCAGTGTGTGTCATTGCCTGTATTTTTCATTGACCATGCTTCCTCTGGGGAGAGAAGACTATACAGTCTTGATGCAAAGAAGGCCCTTAGTTATTATATGGAACACACTAAGACCAATAGAAATGACTGTTCACAGCTGTTTCTTACTTATGGAGAAGTGGGAAAAGATAAACCTGCTACTAAGAGAACTATTGCCAGGTGGATTGTCTCCTATATCTAGTTCTGCTATTCAAAGTTGGGGAAAGAGCCACCCTCAGACCTGAGGGCTCACTCCACCAGAGGTAGAGCTGCTTTGATCGCAGCAGCTAGAGACATACCCTTAGTGGAAATCTGTAACGCAGCCACCTGGAAAATTATTCACACATTTATCAAGCTTTACTCTCTTGACATCCTGTCAAGAATTGATGCTAGTTTTGGCACAGCAGTACTGCAGATCTTGTTCCCAAAATAGGTTATGTAACTCCCTCCTCCAAGGGTCAGAATACAGCAAGACTTCATGTTGTTTGAAGAAAAAATTACTCACCATAGCAATGTTGTTTCTTCTAATGGAGTCTTGCTGTATTTTGACTTCCCTCCCTGCCTCCCCTCCTGGAACCTAGTTGTTTTGGGATGTGGTCTGGCAAGCACAGTGCTGCACCCCAGAGGTGTACCTTGGTTACCTCTTCTTTAGCTTGAGGTCTTTATGGTTATTATTTAAGAAAGTATTGTTTTTGTTTCACTGCCTACTTGGATTCTTTTTGGGGTTCTCGACTTGAGTCTTTTGAATCCTAAAAATATGTTATTGTCCTTTGGCAAAAAAATTTTTTAAAACAATTTCTAAATTGTTACTTAGTTAGCATAGTGCTTGTAAGAATGTGATGGTTTCACTGAGGAGTACCAGGACAGAGGTTTGAAAACCGAGCTCAAGCTCAACATTCTATGCCTTGGCATAGAGTTAACCCTTTACTCTGGAGCAGTTCAAGTGCTGAGGCTAACTGCATATAGTCAGAATACAGCAAGACTCCATTAGAAGAAACAACATTACTATGGTGAGTAATTTTTTCTTCCCTGTTACCGCTCCTGTTAAAAGGGGACTGGTTGGTCACACATGAAGAATGCTTACCTTCATGTCAAGAAAGTCTTACAGAAAGTATCTGTTTCATGCTTCAGGTCTCTCACTGCCGATTTTGTGTCTTGCCCTTTGGCTTATGATCTGCACCGTGTGTCTTTACCAAAGTATTTGCAGTGGTTGCAGCAGTCCTCTGCGGAAAGGGTTTGTATGTCTTCCTGTACATAGACGGTTGACTATTAAAAGCCCCATCTCAGGAAGCGATAGTATACACACTGTTTCAGACCAGAGAGCTGTTTGACCAAGTAGGCATATTGTTCATTGAACTGAAGTTGATCTTACACCCTGACAACATCTCCAATACATTGTGGCCATTCTGGATAAGGGTCTGGGTCAGGCGTTCTTGTCCTTGGACTGTATCGTGGCCCTAGTGGCACAAGCACAGCTGGTGGTTTCCAGCGATTATGTGCCAGCCCATTGTCTTTTAAGACTAATCAATTTGATGGTTGCTGCCATATTGACAGTTCTGTTGGCCTGCCTTCATATGAGAATCCCAGAGTCGTTTCCTAGTGCTTAATGGGCTCAGCATTCAGATGAGTTGGAGTGCCTCTTGCAGGTCACTCCTCTGCTTTGTCATCCCTCCTCCTCTGATGACTGGACAGATCCAACCTGGAGAAAGGGGCACCATTCCTACGACCATTCCCCCTGTTGGTCTTGACCACAGATACCTCAACGATGGCCTTTTCCGAACCCAGGACCAATGGCGGCCCTCTGGATTCAGTGCTTCACAGCAACACTCTGGAGATGAGGGCAGTTCTACGTGGTCTACACGTCTTTGCCACCTTCCTTCTGAGGAATCAGCTGTTGATTCTCACAGACAATATGTCAGTGATGTACTATATCAGTCAACAGGGCAGAGTTAATTCATACGCCCTCTGCAGAGAAGCAATGAAAGTTTGGCACCATGCGGTGGAACATGACATATTTCTGTCAGCGGTGTTCCTCCCAATGACCCTGAATACACAGGGGGATCATCCCAGTCGATTCAGTGCACTGTGCCATGAATACTCGTAGACTCCATCATGGATGGCCTATTTAAAAAATTGGGTCGTCCGGACATAGACCTGTTTGCATTTCCATGCAGTGCAAAACTGCCACATTTCTGCTCACTTACTCCAGGGCCCAGAGTTTTTCGGCGAGACATGTTGTCCCTGTCTTTGAAAGGGAGGCTTCTGCATGACTTTTCCCCCATTCCCTTTCATACAGAGGGTTCTGGTGAAACTGCGGGCTGAGCCTGCTACTCTGATTGTGGTGTCCCTTCTATGGCCCAAGCAAATGTGGTTTTCACTTCTCCAATAGTTGGTGGTGGAACCTCTGTCCATGCTTCCTCTGTGAGCCTCTGATGCAGGAGCAGGGTGCTCTGGTGCACCAGGATCTTCGATTCCTGCTCCTTCACATTTGTCTCATGAGGTCGTAGAGCTGTGCCAATTTGGGGTTTCCCAAGCAGTAGCTAATATGCTCTTGGCAATTAGAAAGCTGTCTACACGGTACACTAATTCACAAAAATGGACATGTTTAGATACTAGATATTTATTTAGTTGTTTAACCAGGTATAGCACACTAAGCTGAAAGCTTTTTTACAGGAGCGACCTGGGAGCACAAGGAGGTTAAGTGACTTGCTCAGGGTCACACAGACATGCACTGAATCCTGTTATATATCCATTTTGTAAATTTCTAATCTACCTACTGTCCCTGAAGGACTCACGACTAGGGTAGTCCTCCATAAAGGTCAACATGACCTCTTTGTAAGACTTTCATGCCCTCTCTGAGGGTAAAATGATGGCCCAGTTGGAAGTTTCCAAGAAATTCCTAAGGGGCATCCTCCTTTTACACCCTCCAGTCCAAGAGCCAGTTCCAGTGTAGGAATCCAATTTGGTCTTATAGATCCTGACTGTGCCTTCCTTTTAGCTTGCGGCTACTTGTGAGATGAACTTCCTCTCTTGGAAGACACTGTTTCTAGTGGCTATGCCATCTGCTAGAAGCATGTCAGAGTTACAGGCTCTGGTCGCAGATCCTCCATTTTTTTTTTCACAAGGATAGGGTTAGTCGCAGATCCTCCGTTTATTATTTTTCTCAAGGATAGAGTTAGTCACAGATCCTCCGTTTATTATTTTTCACAAGGATAGGGTTAGTCACAGATTCTCTGTTTATTATTTTTCACAAGGATTGGGTTACGTTATGTGCCAGTTCTCATTTCTGTAGCGCTCCACACTGTCAATGGATAACCAAAACAGCTGGGTATAGTGCATTCCTACTAAGGGAATGGCACGGCCCAAGCTTTAGAATGTTGGGCATATGAGGATTCCATGCAGCAGCAACTCCCCAGTTTAGCTGTGCCGTTCGAAGGGGACAGAGCTACTTTTATTTTCTCTTAAGAATTTCAAGTTTCAAGATTTCAAGACTTCATTTGGGGCTGCAGTTCTGCACTGCAGGTTGGGGCTGCCTGTTTCAGGGAGCTCCCCTAAATTTAAATTGTGCCTGTTAAACGGCAGCTTTCCAGTTGAATATCCTGCCTTTTTTCTAATTCCCTGTGTGGATCGGGAGCCACTTCTGCCTTGCTAGGGTGTTTTAGTGGTCTCCATTTAACAAAAAAAAAAAAGACAAAAAGGTGCCACAGGAAGGTACCATTTGATTTATTAGGAGTGTAGGTTCTCTGGGGGGTCTTTCGGCTCTAGTGTTGGTTCCTTTTTGGATTTCCTTCAGGAAGGTGTGGAAAATGGGCTGGCACTGAGCATGCTGGGAGATCAGGTTTCTGCTCTTAGGGCTTCCTTGGGGTTCTCCCTAGGAACTTATAGAGAGGTTAGTCGTTTTTTGCGTGCGGTTGGCAGGAGCCAGCCGCTGTTTCGATCTCCGGCACTTCCGTGGGATCTTAACTTGGTTCTGAATGCCCTCTGTGTAGAACCTTTTGAGCCACTATCATCTGTATCGCTCGATGTGTTGTCTTATAAGGTCTGTTTCTTAGTGGCCATGTGTTCAGGCAGGCGAGTAGCTGAACTCCAGGCCTTGTCCCACAAGGAGCCTTACCTTATTATGCATAAAGACAAAGTGGTACTCAGGACGGTTCTGTCCTTCATCCCTAAAGTGTTCACAGCCTTCAGTGTGTGAACCTGGTAATATGCCTTGCATCCTTTGGCCTGCATGCTTCTCACCCCCAGGAGAAGGAGTTGTACAAACTGGACTTGCAGTGTGCATTTGGGTCCTACCTTAAACGAACAGCTGAGTTTCAAAAGTCAGATAGTCTTTTCTTTTTGGAGCACCTAAGCAAGGACAAAAAGCCTATAAGCCCACCCTCGATGTGTGGTTATGGGCCTGTGTTGCTAAGGCCTATGTTGCAAAGAAGAAGAGGCCTCTGGTTCTCATCAAGGCTCACTCCACACCCACTCACCTGCCTGAACACATGGCCACTAAGAAACAGACCTTATAAGACAACACATCGAGCAACAGATTGCCCTGGGTGGAGATATCCAGACTAGATCAGATTACTATAAGTTACTGAAGGCTGCAATTTTCAAAGACACAAAGCACATTTTCTGGAGCTGGAAGGACACTACTTTCTTCAACTGTGAGCTGTATGAGAAATTCTATATTGCACTTGATATCTGCAACAAACGTGCACTTTTGCTTAATTCTGTGGGAGGTGAAACTAACTACCCATGGTAATTGCTTTTTATTCACATATTTATTTAGTGTTTAACCAAGAAGGGGCTTGCAAACTCTGTTTATCTTGTTAGTAACTTCAGAAAGATTTAAATACTGCATTTGGGTAGGTCCTTGGAGGTAGCTAGATTGTCTACTAGGATTTGCTGACAGTTAAACTATTTTTAAATGAATTAAAGGTGGCTGAGGAGTTGAAAAGAAACTTGCAAACTCTGATTATCTTGGAAGTAACCTCATAAGTGTTTGAATACTGCATTCTGGTTGTCCCTTGGGGGTAGCTGGATTGACTACTAGGATTTTGGGACAGAAACTATTTTTAAATAATTTACTGGTGCGTAGGAGTTTATGATAGTTAAACTCTTTTTAACAAGTTACTGGGGTTAAGGGTGGTCACAGAAAAACCTGCAGTGTGAAACAGGAAAAGACAGTCTTTCAAGCAACAGAAGGTGGTGGATCTAGGTTTACGTTTGTTTGTTACAATTCTTAAGATTTTCAGTGCAGGAAGAGTTTAAAGCACAGCTGACTTATTTTGGGGCTGACAGCTCTCAGAGCACAAACCACCAGGCCTGTTTTGGGGCTGGGGAGGTTTACCTGTGTCTGACTTGGATGTGTGGATTTTTCTCTGTCTGATTAGCAGGGTATTTCTCTATCAAATTGTTGTGTAGGGCATCTTGCTGACAGGAAGGCACTCATTGCAGCAGTGGGTCAGAGCTTTTAGCTGATTGTTTTGCGAGGGCACAGTTTAGGCCAACCCTTCCCACCCCTCACCCCACCCACCCTGGAAATAGTTCCTTTACACCTGGGGTTCTGACATCATTTCTCAAGAGTGCAAGGTGCATGTCACTGTCATATGTAGTGACATTGTAGTGGTTGCTTGTCTGTGTCTGTAGCTTAGTTTTTGTGGATTTACATGGTTTTCTGCTTGGAGTAACTACACCATCCTTGCTCACTACATCCATGAAAGTCTTCTGAACTGGATTTCTGCAAAACATCACAACCAGGTATCTGCATTTTTCATTTAAAAATCAACTTTTTGGAAGCTATCCCAAGCAAAACATAAGTCAAGCAATTAAGTCTGACAAACTCAGTGACTCTAGGTCTGCTTGAATCCACATTTCGCCTGACCTGCTCCATGATCTGTATGTTGGCTTTTCAACAACCTCTTTGAATGACAAAGAAGCATGCAGACAAAAGGATTTCACATCCTGCATATGCACAGGCACAGTTCATCACCTGCAGGAATTCTAACACATTCTGTGACTCTGGACCTCAGCTGTTGATAATTACTTTTGGCTTATGACTTAACCACAGGTATCTACAAGATGCTGAAATCCTTTCTCCTACAAATTCTCCTTATGCTGCTTCTGCTCTCAGGAATGTTCACCCCAACCCAGGACCACCTGGGCAGCCAGCAGTGGCACCAAGCAGAAGGACAGGGACACTCACCATGGCATCCGTCAATGCCTGCAGCATCCTCAACAAACTTGACTCCCTCCAAACATGGATCCTACAGCACAACCCTGATGTCCTCACAGTTGTGGAAACATGGCTAAACCCTAAAATCCCTGATACCTCAGTCTCTGTCCCTGGCTACTGCATTTTCAGGCAAGACAGGATTGCTAAATGGGGCAGGGGCTGCGCCATCTATCTTAAGGATACCCTTATGGGTCACATCATCCCATCCCCCAGCCTGAGCAACTCCTCTCAGGTCCTCACAATCAAAATCCTCCTTGGTGCACATAACAAGGAACTCACTGTCATCTCGGTTTACCTACCCCCAAGAGACCAGGCTGCTGGCTTCCATAGCATCATGGAATATCTAAGGGTCCAGCAACATAATTCTGAAACCATAATCATGGGTGATTTTAACATTAACTGGCTCTCCGCTGAGGCCGCTACCTATAAGGATGCAGCCGCGGGCATCACCTCCTCAACTGGTCAATGCCCCCACTAGGTGTAACTATAGGACAGGCTCCTCACTTCTAGACTGGATTCTATCTAACCACCCTGAGCGATCTCCAATGTTTCTGTACTCCCGGATACAATAAGTGACCACTCGCCTGTCATCTGTTCCTGGTCAAACAAATACCACAAGCCCCCTCCCAAGCTTATCTATGCCAGGGTTATCAAACAAGGACACCTCCAGCTGTTAAAATCCCATCTAACCAGGCTGAACTGGGCAGTGCTTGACTCCCTCAATGACACCAACAAAGCTCTGGACCTATTTATCAAACGTTTCATCTATGTACCAGTGAAAAAGATGAAGGTCAAAGGACAGACCAACCCCTGGCTTTCTACTGACCTTTTAACTCTGCTCAAGCACAGAGACCACCTCTGGCATTGTGCTTGTGCAACTCCGATGCAAGTAAACATACAATTATACAAAGCAGCCAGAAATGATTGTACTCGAAGAATACGGAATGCTAAACGCAGCTATTACAAAGAGGCTCTGACCAACTCTTGGGGCCAGGAAACAAATTCTGGAACAACATGAAAGAACTCACAGGCAAGGATCCTAAAGCACCACCCACTATGCTCAACCTTCATGGCACTCCTACACTTGACCTAGGTATCATCACCAGCACTTTTAATAATGCATTTACAAACCTGGACAGTGTCCTTCCACCAAATTGTTTGACGACCTCCCCTCCAGCTCCTCCCAAGTTACCCCCAACTAGAACGTTACAACCCCAAAGTTTTTTTTTAAGGAGGTCCCACACAAGTAGCTAGAAATACATTCAAAGGCCATCGGCAAACAAGGGTACAGTGGTGACTCCTTGACCTGAAACTGGGCACAAGTCCTCGATGAAATCTTAGAACCACTTACAAAGATCTTAATCTCTCGCAGTTTGGGCCATTTCTCTCTCTGGAAGAAAGCCACTGTCACACTGGTTCACAAAAGCGGAGATAGGACACTGCACACCAATTACAGACCTATCTCACTCCTCCCCCCACTATCCAAAGCGCTGGAGCGAATAGTGTCGGACCAACTAGCTGAATTCCTGGATAAGTACAATGTACAGTGCCCAGAGCAGCATGGCTTCAGAAAAGGGCACAGCACCACCACTGCACTACTGGAATTTACAACCTTCATCCAAGTCATGCTTGACAAAGGGAATTGTGGAGGGGCAGTATTTATAGACCTTACCAAGGCATTCGACACAGTTAACCACCCCCTACTGCTCAAGCAACTGTCCTCCATTGGGATCTCCAGCGATGCCCTTCCATGGTTCACCAGCTACCTTGATAATCGGATCCAACGTGTAAGGATTGCAGGGATCTCTTCGGATGAGAAACCGGTCCGCTCCGGAGTCCCCCAGGGGTCTATTCTGGGCCCTCTACTCTTCTCCCTCTTCATCAACAATCTCCCCAGTGCCTGCCACCAAAAAATATTACTATATGCAGACGAAGCAGTCCTGTTTTCCAGCCACCATGACATTACAGTCCTTGAATCCCAGCTGCAGCTCGACTTCAATCACATCAAAGACTGGTTCAATTCTCATAAACTTGTCCTGAACCACAGCAAGACTAAAGCCATGTCCTTCTGTAACCGACAGAGCAGGCACAACTCTCTGTCCCTCACCATCAAGAACCACGCTGGGAACCCACTCGAACATGTCAAGGAGTTCAAGTACCTTGGTATTACCCTGGATAGTACCCTCTCCTACACTAGCATATTGACACTGTTGCCAAGACCGCCAATATACGGATTGGACTACTACACAAACACAAGTACTGTATGCTTGCGGATGCCCTTAAACTAGCCATCTACAGCTCTGTCACCTCTATCATTGACTACGGCCTTGCTATCTATGGCTCTGCCCCAACAAGTGCCCTCCGCAGGATCTCAGTTGCTCTCAACAAAGCCTGTAGACTACTGACAGGTGCAGCCTGACTAACTCACACCTGTGACTCTATGCACAGGCCAGCTGGCTACCCTAGCAGCAGAATACAATACCAGACCTGTTTACTTACCAAAAGATTCTCCTTGGTCTCATGCCACCTGGTGTTAGCTCACTCCTTACTACCTACAGTGGCACTCAACAAACACGTGGTGCCCAATCTCTAACCTTTCAGGTTCCCAGATGTCGTACTCTCCATGGGTCAGCGGTCCTTTATCTATAGAGCTGCTCAGTGGTTCAATTCCCTCAATAAAGAATCACTTTCCTCTACTACACTTGGACCTTTCAAAGGAATCTCAAACTTTACCTCACCTCTACCACTCAGTGTGACTGCTTTGTTGAACAGAGATCTCTAAACACCTCCCAGCTCACTCATGTCTCACAGCCCGCCCTTTCCCAATCTCATTCCCTCTGGCACTGGGCCTTCCTTGTGACTCCTTTCCTGCTTCACATCTCCACTGGTACAAGACATTTTCCACTACCATCGGACAGTAGCCCATTAGCCTGCCAACTTCCTCTCCCGGTCGCATGCCTGCAATACTAACTGCCTGTGGTGCCCTCTTTCTCTTATTGTTACCGCAGCCAGCTGCCTACTCAAGCTGCTCGTTTTATGAATATTATCTCAAAGTATGTTATAACTGAGTATCTTTATTTTTTCTTTTAGTTGTTTTGGTTGTTTATTGTGCATTCTTTTACTACCTCTGTATGTATGTTGACCCTCATCCTTTGACGTGGAACCTTTGTAAACGACCAGTTTCTGCGCAAAGGTATTTGTAATCCGAGAATTTAATAAATAAATAAAAAATAAAAAAATATCCTCTCTAGCACACTGCACTGACAATATAAGCATACACATTGTATAATATAAATTTATATCTATTTCTATATTACAAACCAATCACACACACACACAAAAAAAAACAAAAAAAATGTGGAGAGTTGTGCAATGTAATGGCTGTGGGGCAGCAGTCTTCCGGGAGTCTTTCTGGAGGCTGAGATGCTGCCCTATTTGCAGACAACTCTCTGCCCTGAGGGAGGAAGTTGCCCGTCTTCAGGCCACACTGGACAGTAGTACGGGGACCTTCCCCCAGGCCACACTGGACAGTAGGAAGGGAACCTCCCCCATCCAGGGAGCACCAGAGCCACCACCACTTTTTTTTTTTTTTTTTTTTAGTTGTTTAACCAGGTATAGCACACTAAGCTGAAAGCTTTTTTACAGGAGTGACCTGGGAGCACAAGGAGGTTAAGTGACTTGCTCAGGGTCACACAGTATGCAAGTGGAAGCTGTGGGATTCAAACCTAGGTCTGGTCTGCTGGATGTCACCAAATTTGCAGCTCAGAGCCTTAGACCACTGCGCTATACTGCCTCCTCATTCCTCAGAGGTTGCAAAGAAAGCACAGCAGTTGGACCACAGTGGGCTCAGGGAGGGTGAGGATGGTGGAAGAGAGGCACACCCAGTCAGTTGTTCCACACCACAATCCATACACCATTCTGGGGGAGCATAGCTCCCCTATGGATACACCCGCAGAGGAGACTAAGGAGGGTGCAGACAACTGTCACAAGGGAGGCCCTCAGGAAGGAGGCAGAGTGCACCACAGGGAAAGAAAGCAGCTCCTGGTGGGGAACTCAATTATTAGGGGGATAGAACTGGGGGGAGCAGGGAAAACTGAAGTAAGGTGCCTGCCTGGTGCCATGGCTTGGAGGGACAGGAAGCGCATCCTTAGGATCACGAGAACAGTTGCACGGGAGTCTGAGCTGGACGCCATTGTCCACCTAGGGACAAATGACTTAGCTCATCATGAGATTAGAGCAGTGCAGAAGGACTTTGTAGAGTTGGGGAGGGGCTTAAGACAAGTAGCACACACAGTATCCTTCTCAGAGGTACTGCCTGTCAGTGGCATGGGTGAGGCGAGGGTACTTTGCACCATGCAGTTTAACAAATGGTTGAAAAAATGGTGTGGAGCACAGGGTTTGGCTTCATTGGGGACTGGGGTTCCACCTGGAGGACACCAGCCTATACTGGCAGGATGGTCTGCATCTGTCCAGGAAGGAACAAGTCTTTGGGCAATCGGTTTAAATGCTTCATTGGCAAGCCTTTAAACTAGTCAAGAGGGGAGGCATGATAAGCAGCAGGAAAACCCAGCCTCTCCCTACAAAACAGAGTACTAAATGAGAAAAGACCAAGGTAGAAAGGTCAGTGGGGGATGCCGCTACAGAAGGTAAAGCCATCAAAAAATGGAGAGCAATGAGTACCAATGCCCGTAGTCTGGGTAACAAGCTTCCTGAATTAGTGGCCTTGATGGAGGAGGAAGATCTGGATATCGTGGCAGTCACAGAAACATGGTAAACACAGAACCATGACTGGGATGTAAACATACCAGGATACACTATCTATAGGAGGGACAGGGAGGGTAAAAGGGGAGGAGGAGCAGTTCTCTACATAAGAGAAGAAATCAAAGCAACAGAAGAAAAGGGTAAACAGGGAGGAGAAGAAGCACTGTGGGTCAATTTGGAGGCAAGCAATGGCACCACAATCCGCACAGGGGTTGTATACAGACCCCCCTCTCAGGGGAGGAAATGGACAAGGAAATGATAGAAAGTATACTTAGAATGGCAGATAAAGGAGATATTGCTGATGGGTGATCTGAATATGCCAGATGTTAACTGGAGTGCAGTTGCAGCAGCCACTTCTAAGATTGGGATTATTCTAGATGCCCTACAGGGCATGCCTTAGACAACTAGTATTGGAGCCCACTCAAGAGGGAGCAATCTAGATCTGGTTCTCTCAAATGGAGATGAAGAGAGGATCACAGATGTAGAAGTGGGTAGCCATCTGGGAACTAGCGACCATCGAACAGTATGGTTCATAATAAACACAACAATAGAGTCAAGCCATACAAAGACAAAGGTACTGGATTTTAGGAGGCTGACTTTGCCAAAATGGTGAGTGCCTAAGGAATGCACTAGCAAATGGGCAGGAAGGAGGGGTAAGAACAATGGGGAATAATAAAACTGCCATCACAGAGGTAAACAAGCCTTTGTGTAAAGCAAACAAACAAAAGGAAACGAGGTAAGAAACCACTATGGTTCTCAAAGGAAGTGGCAGTGAAGGTTCAAGAAAAAGAAAGCATTCAGGAAGTACAAGGAATCACAGAAGGAACAGGACAGAGAACTTTATCAGTTAAAGCAAAGGAAGCTGGAAAGGCAGTCAGAACAGCAAAGGCCCAAACTGAGAAAAGATAGCCAACTCAGTTAAGAAGGGGATAAAACCTTTTATAGGTACATCAGGGGCGAAGGAAGACCAAGGGAGGGATAGTGAGGCTTAATAAGGGAGGAGGGTGGGCAGGGTGACTGTGAAAAGGCAGAGATACTAAACAAATATTTTTGCTCAGTATTTACAAAGGAAGAGGGGAGGTACCTAAAACAAACAGTAGAAACACTTTGGATACAGAAGTTGATACCAGCCCATTTACAGAAGAAAGGGTTCTGAAAAGAGCTCTTAAAACTGAAGGTGGACAAAGCAATGGGGCCTGATGGGATTCATCCCAGAATTCTAAAAGAACTAAGGGTAGAACTAGTGACACCACTGACTACCCTCTTTAACAAATCATGGGAGGATGGGGTGGTACCTGAGGACTGGAGGAGGGCAGATGTAATTCCCTTTCACAAAAGTGGGAGCAAGGCTGAAGCAGGAAACTACAGGCCTGTTAGTTTAACCTCAGTGGTAGGGAAAATGATGGAATCACTTCTGAAGGAAAGAATTGTTGAGTATCTAGAGGCCAGAGGGGCACAGGACCCAAGGCAGCATGGATTCACAGCCGGAAGGTCATGCCAGACAAATCTGATAGATTTCTTTGACTGGGTGACAAAGTAGTTGATCAGGGAGGGGCTGTGGACATGGCCTACCTAGACTTTAACAAGGCATTTGACACAGTCCCACGCAAAAGATTAATATACAAGTTAGCCAGCCTGGGAGTGGGTCCCAAGATGACAGCCTGGGTAAAGAATTGGCTGGAGAATAGGACACAGGGAGTAATAGTAAATGGAGTCCTCTCTGAAAAAAGGGGGGTTAGTAGTGGGGTATCGCAGGGTTCAGTATTAGGACTGGTCCTCTTCAGTGTCTTTATAAGTGACATTGCAGAGGGACTGGAAGGAAAAGTATGTCTCTTTGCAGATGACACAAAGATCTGCAACGGAGTTGATGCACAAGGTGGGGTGGAAAGGATGAGAAGGGACTTGGCAAGGTTAGAGGAATGGTCAAATGTATGGCAGCTTAGATTCAATGCTAAGAAGTGCAAGGTAATGCACCTGGGAAACAAAAACCCAGGGGAAGAGTACACAATGGGGGGTGAGATACTAACAACAACAAAAATGGAAAGGGACCTGGGGGTAGTCATATCAGATGACCTAAAGGTGGGCAAACAATGTGAGAGGGCAGCAGGAGGGCTGGGGGAATACTGGGATGCATAGGGAGCGGCATCACCAGTAGAAAACAAGAAGTTATTATCCCTCTGTACAGACAGCTTGTGAGACCACATCTGGAGTACCGCGTGCAGTTCTGGAGACCCAATCTCCGCAAAGACATAGACAGGATGGAAGCTGTCCAGAGGAGGGCAACTAAAATGGTGCAGGGTCTGCACCGGAAGGCATATGAAGAGACTTAAGGAGCTTAATATGTATAGCCTCGAGGAAAGGAGGAGAGGGGACATGATGAGAAACTTTCAAGTCACCTCAAGGGAATCAACAAAGTCCAAGAGGGTAGCATCTTTCAAAAAAGAGGTGTGCAAGAACAAGAGGGCACAATTTGAAGATAGAAGGGGCGGCTCAGAGGTAATTTAAGGAAGTATTTTTCACAGAGAGGGTTGTGGATGTATGGAAACAGCCTTCCAGAGGAGGTTGTGGAGTCAAAACAGTGGTGGAATTCAAGCATGCATGGGACAGTCATAAGGCAATTCTAGGGGGTGGGGGTAGGAAGAAGTAGGCTGCTGGTTAACTAGGATCTGCAACTTATCCATCAGGTAGGGAAATGGGCAGACTGGGTGGGCCAAGCGGTCCTTATCTGCCGTCAAATTCTGTGTTTCTATGATGGCAACTTCCTGGGTGGAGAGAGGCGAAGCCTCAGTTTTAGAACTATGCAAGGCAGCTTTGTATTTTTCAGGCCGCACTATCACAAAACATTACAAACTGGATGTTCAGAGTTCTGCTGACGTAGCTTTTGGTCGCAGAGTGTTTGCAGTCAGCAGTTCACAAGTAATCCTGATACATCTGGCATATGGGATGATGTTCTCTCCCCTCCTGTTTTTTTCTCTGGGCACTGTTTTTTTTTTTGCTCCTTCACTGGCCCCAAAGACCTCTCTCTAGTTAGGTCTCTCGGTGCGGCCGTATCCCGTCCAGCCTGAGACCCTCCCCAGTCTATTCACCACTCCCAGGAGTGCCTCCTACCACTGCCACCAACCACCCCGGCTCTGAGACCCTTGGGGTGGGACTTCTTCAGATTCCTTCAGAGCTCTAGAGACTCTAGAAAGACAGCTGAGGAGTGGAGGAGATGCATGGCAACCAGCTGGAGATGGATCCGGCTGAGGGACGTGGGGACCAACCAGTAGACCCACTTTTACCTGTCCGGGTGCCAGGGTCCATTTTCCTTGTTTACCTGGAAGCACAGACGTGCAGTGATGTGCAGCGTGCGCACTCCTGCGCATCCTGTAGGATGCTGTATTAGTACCTAGATCATACTAAGCATTCAAGAAATACCTCTCAGCTGTTTATTGCTTTTGCCCCAGAATGGTGGGCTCACCAATTTCTAAACAACGTCTTTCCAAGATGTTGGCCAGTTGCATTATGTTTTGTCACCAGAAGCACAGTAAGCAGCTTCCTGGTCCTGTACATGCTCATTCCATCTGAGGGGTAACACTGAAAACAGATGATACAGTACAAGTAAGGATTAACCCAAGACAGAGCGTGGGTCTGTCAGGTATTAATGTATGGCTGGGGGGGGTTGGACCACAAGGACGAGTGGTTCCAACCACCCAGCCATACAGTAATACCTGATAGACCCACATTCTGGAGTGGGTTAATTCACTTGTAACATGGGCAAGAAAAAGGGTTCAGCTCCCTGTAGGGAATCTTTTCTTGCTCATGTTACAAGTTTTAACAGTGTAGTATTTTGCCATTATTTGGCGTTACTAAACTTCCGGGTTTGTGGTCTGGCAAGGATTATTCAGACAGTACAAAAAGACACAGGGAGGCCTGTAAGGGAAGCCAAAGCTCAGAAAGAAGAGTGCATTGCAAAATCAGTTGGTAGAGGGGACAAAACCTTTTACAGGTACATAAGTGAAAAAAGAAAGACAAAGGGAGGGATAGTGAGACTGAAGGGGAGGATGGGGGCCGCGTGGAGGATGACAACAGTAAAGCTGACATACTGAACAGGTATTTCTGCTCCGTCTTTACTGAGAAAGAGGAAGGTAATGGGCCTGAAGGGAGTACAAGAGGTGGGAATGGTGCAGAAATGGACACAAGTCCCTTTACATGAGAATGGGTCCTGAAGGAACTGGAAGGAATAAGAGTTGATAAAGCAATGGGGCCAGATGGGGTGCACCCCAGGGTCCTTAAAGAAGTAAGAGAGGAGGCGGCTGAACCTCTGGCAATCCTGTTTAGTTGGTCACTGGAAACAGAGGAGGTACCCAAAGACTGGAGGACAGCAGATGTCATCCCCTTATACAAAAGCAGGAATCATCCGAAATCCCGATTATCCGTACTGATCTTTTTTCCCCCAGGCAGTTTGAATGATCAGGATTTTCTAACCCCAGGTATTCTTCAGTATTCCTAACTCTTTCAGTCAGCCTGTAGAATTAGACTGCCTGGAGAATGGAACGTATGTAAACGATGGAACCATCATTGGCTTGTGCCAACTTTCAAATGCTGCCCTTCCCTACTGCTGCATTCTAAAACCCTCTGATTTCATTCTCCGCCTGCTAGTGGAGACGCCTTGGAGAGTTACTTTTCCTCATCAGTCATCGCTGATTTCATTGTTTTTCTTCAAAACAAAATTATATTTAGAACATTTTCTTCATCGGCTGCCTTTCCTTCCTGTTTTAGTTAGTAACGCTGGTTACTTTTAATTTTTTTGTGTAGTTTTAGCAGTTCCTCTTGGTTCCTCAGAACCGCCAAGGAACTGACCTTTCTGTTAGGTTTCTTTTATATTTTATTTGTATTTTACTGTTTATTGTTTATATTTTATAATATCATTTTTATGTTCTGAACCGAGACCTACCGTCTCATTACTGTTTATTGCGGTTTCTATGCGGTGGGGAACCGACCGCTAACAAAAAAAAGAGCACGTTTATTGGGGTTTAGTTTAAGGGCATTTAACTAAAATTTTGGATAAACCCAAGAAGAAAACAGGCCGTACTGGGTTTAAAAATTGCTTTCAATGTGGAGAAGTGTTTGCCAAGGAAGACAATCACGATTGGCTAATGGTGGGAAAGTCATCACTGTAGGTAAGGGACTCCCTAAGGACAACTCAGGACCTATTAGAGTCCTTCAAACAACATGAAGTCTTGCTATATTATGACATATGCAGTGAGTCCCAACCTTCGAACTGCTCCGGAGGTGAAAGAGTTAACTTTCCATGCCAGGCATGGAACGCTGAGCTCGAGCTTGGTTGAAACTCTGTCTGTTCTTCAAACTCAAACCGTCAGATTCTTTACTCCGCCTAGCTGAACAGTCGCTCCGGAGATTTCTCCTTCTGCTCGGTTCATTTTGTCGGTTAAAGTATTGTTTTTCTCAGTTTTCGACCGAATTTAAACCGCAACCGGTCGGTTCAGACTCTGTCTGTGGTATTGTGAGTACTAGATAGGTTTTACATTAATTTCTATTCTGTGTGGAACTTGTAAACGGTTTATCGGTTCGGTTTGAACCGATCAGGTTGTTTAAAATATATTAATCTGTCATTTAGAGTGTGGTTACCGGTTCTTATCGCTTCGAAAAAAAACAAGACTTTATTATGGTTTTTTCCACGACCCGTGACACGGTTGGGAACCGATAAGAGGGTCTTATGTGGCGGATTGCCATAAACGGGTAAGTTTGGTTAGGCTGGCATTATGTCTGAGAAATCCAAAAGAAAAACTGGGCCCACTGGGTTTCAACACTGCAGTGTCTGTGGGGAAGTCTTTGCCAAGGCTGACCCCCACACCACCTGTGTTTATTGTCTGGGGTTTGACCACCTCAATGCAGACTGCCAGTTTTGCAAAAATTTTCCTGCAGCTACCCTGGAAAAGAGAGTTGGTAGGCTCAGGGAAAGGGAGGCCAAAAAGTCCGCTGAACCGGATGGCCAGCCCGGTTCGGTTCCAACCGAACCGGAGGGAGTGCCCTCTGACCAGGGCGAGACTTCCTCGGGCAAAAGGAGAGCCGACTCTGAGGAGTCAGTTCCAGCAAAAAGGAATAGGAAATCAGCTGGTGTGGAGCCAAAACTTTCCTCTCCAACTGCTGTAGAAATAGCCAAAGCGATTAAAATTGTCCAGTCGCTTTCTCCGGTTCCGACCGAACCGGCACCATCAGGTAAGTGTACGGTTTGGCCAGTTCCACCGGTTCAAGTGTACGATTTAGAGAAATTTTATGAACCAGAGGAGGGGGAAGAGGAGTATGAGGAGAGTGAATGTGGATTTGAAAGTCTGGATGTGCCCATTGAACCGGACATCTCCTCAGACATACCTTCAAGAGTGTCTCCTCCTAGGCTTTCTGAGTTCCCCTCTCATTTTATGTTTTATAAAAAAGTGGCTGACACCGTCCAGCTCCCTATAGAGGAAGCTATGGATGATCAAGAGGAGCCTGACTATGTGGAAATGATGGATATCCCTGAGTCTAGGAGACTGTCTATTCCTTTGCATAAATCTTTTGGGAAACAGACAGTAAAAATTCTAAAAACTCCTCGCACTATACCTCCTGTAGATAAGAGAATGGACAAGAGCTACACATTGTCAGGCTCTGATACGAAGTTCCTTACTCAACAGTGCAGCCATGTTGGGGTAGTGCAGGCTGCAGCCTGTGATAAGGCAACTGTCCCCTTGGCTTCACACCCCCCTGACAAGGACTCCAGGAGGGTTGATGCCGTGGCAAAGAAACTGTACATGGCAGCACCCTTGGGACTCAGACAGGCAAATTATATGGCTTATGTTGCTAGATATCAGAAATCCAGATGGGATACTGTTATGGCTCTAGCAAAACAGGTCCCTGGCCAGTTTGCCAAGGAGCTGGAGCAGGTGGCTGCTGATGGTATTGAGGCATCCAAGGTGCAATTCCATGCTGCAGTGGACTCTAATGATGTGTCATCAAGAGTCATGGCTACATCTGTGGCACTTCGCAGAATGGCTTGGCTCAGATGTACTAGCCTGTCACAGGATACCCAGACTAAGGCCATGGATTTTTCTGTTGTGGGTAAATCTCTGTTTGGGGAGCAGACAGAGAATTACATGAAGAAAATGGATGAGTACAGGACCACCTATAGGAGTGCACAGGCCAAGAAAAGGCAGGCCACTCCTCAGAGGCAGCCTTCCAGGGGCAGGGGTAGGCCTTTTCATAGGCCTTTTTACCTAGCCCAGGCCTCCTCTTCTGCTTACGCCCAGAGGGGGTTCTTTAGAGGGAGAGGCAGACGGGGTACAAGCAGGCCTGCTTCCACCCCTCAGCCTAAAGTCCCTGCCAAGCAGGCACCCTGATGGGGTTGCCAGGGCCGATTCTCACCTACCTGTAGGGGACAGGCTGGCTTACTTTGTCCAGGACTGGAAGTCCCTGAAATCAAACAAGTGGGTCCTGGAAGTAGTAAGCCTGGGACTGGTTCTCAGCTTCAAAAAATTTCCAAAGATGAGAGCCAGATCATTTCCACCTGCAAATCCACCAGAGGCACTTGCCCTAGAGGCAGAAGTCTCTTCCCTCCTGGCTGTCAGAGCTGTGGAAAGGGTTCCATCCCTACACCAGGGCAAAGGATTGTACTCCAGGTACTTCCTTACCCCAAAAAAGACAGGAGAATGGCAGCCCATCCTGGATCTCAGATACTTAAACAAGCACCTTTTAAAATCAAACTTCAAAATGGTGACTCTGGAAATTATTCTACCCTCTCTAAGGCCAGGGGACTGGCTGGCGTCCCTGGACCTCAAGGATGCCTACTTCCATTTTCTCATCAGAAGCTCCCATCGAAAGTACCTCAGGTTCGAGCTGCCCTCAGGCCATTACCAGTTCAGAGCAATGCCCTTTGGCCTCACCTCTGCTCCAAGAGTATTCACAAAATGCCTGGCAGTAGCAGTTGCCTCCCTAAGAAGGCAAAAAATTGCCATCTTCCCTTACCTGGACAACTGGCTCATAGTAGGTCAGTCTCCAGACCAAGTCAAATTACATCTGCAGATAACTCAGCAACTGCTCATCTCTCTAGGTTTCCTTCTGAATCTTTCAAAGTCAGTTCTAGAGCCTGTCCAGCTCCTCACCTTCATAGGCGCAGAGCTGAACATAGAGAAAGCCAGAGCCTTTCTTCCTTTGGACAGGGCAAGGACCCTGGTCTCTGGCCTCCTCATTCACCCTGCAGATCTCTCAACCAGCAGGGCATTTTCTACAGCTCCTGGGGCACATGGCTGCTTCCACAGCAGTAGTGCAGGGAGCAAGATTTCAAATGAGGGACATCCAGTTCCATTTGAGAGCCTTTTGGTCTCAAAGGAAAGACCCTCTAACCAAATTGATCCCAGTAACTCGAACCCTGATCCAGGCCCTACAGTGGTGGCAGGACCAGAGCAATCTGAAGCAAGGGGTTCCCTTTGTCACTCAGTCTCACTCCTTAATCCTTACTACAGATGCATCCCTCTTGGGGTGGGGAGCTCACATGGGCGACCTCACTACCCAGGGATTGTGGTCCCCTCAGGAATCTGCTCTACATCAATCTGTTGGAACTCAGAGCAGTTTTTCTAGCACTTCAAGTTTTTTCCATATCTGTTCAGAACAAAGTTGTACAGGTCAGAACAGACAACGCCACCACAATGTGGTACATCAACAAGCATGGAGGCACTCGGTCTACGGCCTTGTGCACCGAAGCAATGAAGTTGTGGTCTCTGACTTACTCCCCGAACACCTCCCTTACGGCAGTTCACCTCCCAGGCAAGGACAATGTCCTGTCAGATGCTCTCAGCAGGATTTCCCAGGGCCATCACGAATGGTCACTTGATCCCCTGGTCCTGGAGATAATATTTGCCAGATGGGGCACCCCGCAGATAGATCTTTTTGCAGCCCCAGAGAATCACCAACTTCCCCTTTTTTGCTGCAGGCCCCCAGTGTTGGGCTCAGTCCCTCTGGATGCCTTAGTTCTCAATTGGGAAGGGAAGTTTCTCTATGCGTTTCCCCCCTTACCTCTCCTGTTCAAAGTGTTAGACAAAATCAGATCTCAATCCTGCAAAATGATCCTGATTGCTCCAGATTGGGCCAGACAACCCTGGTATCCACTCCTACTGTCCTTAGCAGTCCAACTTCCCCTGTGTCTTCCCAGGAATCACAACCTGTTAACCTCTGCTCAGGTTAGGGTTTGGTACCCAAACCTCAAATCTCTCAATCTCAAGGCCTGACTCTTGAAGAGTTAGAGTTTGCTGATCTACACCTCTCCCAAGGCATAATGGATATATTGAAGGCTTCTAGGAAACTTTCCACCAGGGCTACCTATAATTCCAAATGGAAGAGGTTTTCCATATGGTGCTCTGGGAAGCATATTTCCCCAGAATCTGCTGATTTACCCACAGTCCTGGATTATGTGGTCCATTTAATTACCTTGGGGCTGAGACCAGCTACCCTAAAAGTACATTTGGCAGCTGTGTCTGCTTTTATTTCAGCAGGTAAACCCTCTTCTCTTTCAGCTCATCCTGTATTCTCCAAGTTTTTTAATAATAATAATAATAAAATTTTATTTATTTAGCGCCTTTCAGGTACCAAGGTGCTGTACAAATGAATCATAAAATCAGAATATACATATAAAAACAACAGTTGATAACAGCATCAATCCCCAAAAGCCCTGTTCCATAAAAAAGTCTTGAAATCACGCTTAAAGGCCTCCACGGTTGTGCATTTTCTAAGCCGGCGAGGCAGAGAGTTCCAGAGGTTTGGGGCCACGAACTCAAAAGCCCTAGCCCCAGAAGATTTTAATATAACCCTCGGAACCTCTAGCAACCCCTCGTCGGCTGAACGGAGCTGTCGCATGGGGTGGTAAGGAATCAGAAGCTCTTTCAAATAATCAATTTAAGGGATTGCTTCACACCAACCCTCCATTCAGGGACCCTGCCTTGCCTGGGATCTTAATGTTTGCATTGCTCAGCTTATGCAACCTCCCTTTGAGCCCTTGTCTTCAGCACAGCTTAAGTACTTGACTTGGAAGACTGTGTTTCTGGTAGCCATCACTTCTGCCAGATGCATAAGTGAATTACAAGCTTTTTCAGTGGACCCTGATTTTATCTCCTTTCATAGAGATAAGGTGGCCCTCAGGACTAACAGGAAGTTCTTGCCTAAGGTGGTTTCAGATTTCCACCTTAATCAATCTATATCTCTTCCAGTGTACTTCACTGACCATTCCTCCTCTGGCAAGAGGAGGCTGCACAGCTTAGATGTGAAGAGAGCCCTTAGTTACTATGTAGAGCGTACCAAGGGTCACAGGTTTGACTCCCTCCAACTGTTCCTCACTTATGGTGAGATTGGTAAAGGGAAACCTGCCACTAAAAGATCCATTGCCAGGTGGATTGTCTCTTGTATCCAATTCCGTTATGAAAAGCTGGGTAAGGTTCCTCCCTCAGGCCTGAGGGCTTATTCTACCAGAGGTACTGCTGCTTCCCTGGCTGCTGCCAGGGACATCCCTATTCTAGAGATTTGTCAAGCAGCTACCTGGAAAACAGTTCACACTTTTACCAAGCATTACTCCTTGGACATCCAGGCTAGGAGTGATGCTCGGTTTGGCACAGCTGTGCTTCAGAGCCTATTTCCTAAGTAGGTTCTGTCCTCCTCCATGGAGGTACTGCTGTGTGTTCAGACATGTTTATAATATAGCAAGACTTCATGTTGTTTGAAGAAAAATTTCCTCACCTTGTAATGTTGTGTCTTCTAACAGAGTCTTGCTATATTATGACCTCCCCCCCCCCGCCTGCCCCTCTCAGAACCTTTGTTTTTGGGATGTGGGTGGGCAGTGCAGTGTTGGCATTTAGCAATGCCCACCTTGTTGTTTTCACCCCTCCCTTTTTTGGGGTGACTTGGTGTGTTTTTCATTTTTTGGGTCTCCTGACTTGAGTCTTTGTTTTGGAACCAAAAAATGTGTTCTTATGTTTAGTAGCCAGTTGGCTAGTGTAGGTTTACAGCTTCCACACAGGACCTCAGTGAATTTAGCTCATAAAGATCTGACGATTTGAGTTTGAAGAACAACAGACAGAGTTTCAACCGAGCTTGAGCTCAGCGTTCCATGCCTGGCATGGAAAGTTAACTCTTTCACCTCCGGAGCAGTTCGATGGTTCGGACTCACTGCATAGGTCATAATATAGCAAGACTCCATTAGAAGAAACAACATTACTAAGGTGAGTAATTTTTTCTTAGGTTTCCTAGTAAACTTAAAGAAGTCCGTTTTACAACCAGTTCAAGTTCTACCCTTTATAGGGGCACAGCTGGACACTGTAAGGGGAAGAGCGTACTTACCACAGGACAGGGTATGCAACATCCTCCAGATTCCCTGATCTTTCAGCTCAAGCAGCTCAAAACCAGCAAGGAAATTTCTACAACTACTGGGCCATAGGGCTGCGGCAACTGGCATGGTCATAGGGGCCAGATTCCAGATGAGGGACATTCAGTTCCACCTCCGAGCACATCAGTGCCAAAGAAAGGACCCACGGTCAAAGTTGATTCCAGTAGCAGAGACAATACTGCAAGCTCTCCAGTGGTGGCAAGTAAGGGAAAACCTCAGGCAAGGAGTGTCTTTTCTACAAGAGTCCTAATCAGTAGTCCTTACAACAGCTGCGTCCCTCCTAGGCTGGGGAGCTCATCTGGGGCCTCTCACCATCCATGGCACATGGTCAAGCGCACAGTCACTGCAGCACATAAACCTGCTGGAGCTCAGAGCAGTGCTTATGGCACTACAGACCTTCGCATCCATGATACAAGGCAAGGTGGCTCAGGTCAGAACAGATACCACTGCCATGTACTACATAAACAAGCAGGGTGGAACAAAGTCCAGTCCTTTGTGCACATAAGCAGTGAAGGTATGGAGCCTGGCTTACTTGCTCCAGTCTTCTCTCATTGCCATTCGTTTACCAGGGAAGGACAACACACTGGCAGATACCCTGAGTCAGAAGGAACATGGACCATCACGAATGGACTATCAACAGGCAGGTACTGGAGGTGGCGTTCAGAAGGTGGGGAACTCCAGAGATAGATCTCTTTGCCTCTCACAACAACAACCAGTTGCCACAGTTGTGTTGCAGACCACCAGCAGGGGGAACAGTACCCCTGGATGCCCTAACATTGGAATGGCAAGGGAAAAAGCTTTATGCATTTCCCCCTTTTGCCCTAAACCTCAGAGTTCAAATCAGACTCAGAGTCCACCCAGCTTCAGTGATCTTGATAGCTCTAGACTGGGCCAGGCAGCCATGGTACTCTCTTTTGCTCTCTAAGTCTGTGGCACCTCCAGTACACCTCCTGAGGTGGTACAGTCTGTTAATCTCTGCCCAGGAGAGGATCCTGTATCTGAATCTCAGATTCCTCAGACTCAAGGCATGGCTCTTGAGGACTTAGAGTATGCAGGTCTGCAACTCTCGGAGGATGTTCTCAATGTCCTGAGGAGGTCGAGAAAACTATCTACCAAGAAGACTTATGCCTCTATGTGGAGGAAGTTCTTTATTTGGTGTGCAGATAAAGGTATAGTACTGTCTCAGGTAGGGTTACAAGCTCTGTTGGACTACCATACTCATTTGCACTCCTTAGGTTTGCAACTTACTACTCTGAAGGTGCATTTGGCTTCAGTCTCGGCTTATATTTCTGCTGGCAAGGGAATTTCCTTGGCAGTTAACCCCATTTTCAAGAAGTTTTGCAAGAGTTTGGCCCACCTACATCCCCCTCTCAGGGAACCTGTGCCAGCATGGGATCTCATTATATGCATTGCTAAGCTCATGGAACCCCCATTTGAGCCCATGGTGTCAGCCCATCTGAAATATGTGACCTGGAAAACAGTTTTCTTGGTGCCCATTACCTCGGCTAGAAGAATCAGTGAACTTCAGGCCTTGTGTATAGAACAGGACTACGTAACCTTCCATAGGGATAAGGTAGTTTTTTATTTAGTGTTTTTGATTATGGGTTGAGTGTGTATTCGACCACTAGCAACACAATGTTTGAGACGTTAAAAGTTGCATATAACAGTGCTCTAAGATTTATGACTAATTTGCCAAATAGGACCCATCACTGTAAATTTTTAAAGGATGCTGCTTGTCTGCACCAGAAGACATATGAAGAAAGACTAAAGGAGCTTAAGTTGTATAGCCTCGAGGAAAGGGCGGGGGGGGACACGATAGAAACTTTCTGATTCCTCAAGGGAATCAACAAAGTCCAAGAGGATAGCATCTTTCAGAAAAAGGGATGTGCAAGAACAAGGAGGCATAATATAAAGTTAGAGGGGGGGACGTCTTAGAGGTAATGTGAGGAAGTATTTCTTCACAGAGAGGGTTGTAGATGCATGGAACAGCCTTCCTGAGGAGGTCGTAGAGTCAAAAACAGTGGGGGGAATTCAAGAATGCATGGGACAGACATAAGGCAATTTTGGGGGGGGGGAGTAGGCTGTTGGTTAACTAGGATCTGCAGCTTATCCATTAGGTAGGGAAATGGGCAGACTAGTTGGGCCAAGCGGTCCTTATCTGCCATCAAATTCTATGTTTCTATCACTTGAAAATAAAGCCAATTTAAAGATGGATACCATGTTGCATAAAGGAACATTAGGTCAGTTACCTCAGACAGTCCTATCATTGTTTCCCAGAGCTATGAATTCACAAGGGACTAGATCCCAGATTAAATATGTGTGTAAAATTCCTTTCTTTAAAAAGTGATTGGGCAAAAATCAGTATTATATAGGGCAACTAGATTTTATAACTCTATACCCAACGAAATTGCCAATTACACAAGCATTAGAACATTCAATACTAAACTTAAACATTGGTTGTTATTAAGGAATGAGCATACATGCACTTAATGTTTGTTGTTTGTTTCATTAGTATTTGACATCATTTTTATACTGTGTTTTTTGGGTCTGTACTGTATTGTATTCATGTTATATGGCTTTTTTTTTTAAACTTGTCACTTGTGAAAACAGGCAAAATTGCTCATCAGCTTACAAGTATAACAAATAAATAAATAGTTCTTAGAACCAATAGGAAATTTCTCCAAAAGTGGTCTCTTCCATTTGATTCACTTCATTACTTTGCCAATCTTTTTCACTGAACACTCCAGTTCAGGTGAGCGTAGGCTCCACAGTTTGGATGTCAAGAGAGCATTAAGCTACTACATGACTCATACTAAGGACCACAGGCAGGACAGACAGCAACTATTCCTGACTTATGGGGATGTAGGAAGAGAAACACCAGCATCAAAAAGGACTATCTCTCGTTGAATAGTTCAGTGTATCCAATTCTGATACTCAAAAGTGGGTAAGGATCCCCCAGTAGGTTTTAGGGCCCACTCCACAAGGGGCACAGCTGCTACGATAGCAGCTGCTAGGGACATCCCACTACTGGAAATCCGCAAAGCAGCCACATGGAGGACAGTGCACACGTTCATGAAACACTACTGTCTGGACGCACAGTCCAGGAGTGATGCCAGATTTGGCATAGCAGTTCTGCAGGGTCTGTTTTCCTAAGTAGGTTCTGTGCCCACCTCCAAAGGTACTGCGTTGTAGTCTTCAAGAGTTAGAAATATTGAAGAATACCTGGGGTTAGAATAAAAAAATTACTCACCATTGCAATTGTGTTTCTTCCATAGTATTCTTCAATATTCATAACTCTCCCACCCTGCCTCCCCTTCCAGAACCAGTGGCCTCTGCATCTCTGGCTAACTGTATGGAGTAAAGGGGGGTTTTCCCCACTCTTGTTGTGTGATATATATATTTCTAAACCCCGTTGGTGTAGTTTTTCCCCTCTTGGGGTCATATCTGACAAGTTATTAAAAGAAGAGTAACTGTCAGAGAGTGTTTTTGTTAGGATTGTTTTTCTTATCATTATTCATTTTATCTCTACACTAGCATTTGTTAGAAAAGATTAGTAGAGGCCTTTCTGGTAGGCTCCAATTAATCTGAGCATTTTAGAATGCAGCAGTAGGGAAGGGCAGCATTTGAAAGTTGGCATGAGCCAATGATGGTTCCATCATTTATATACAGTATGTTCCATTCTCTGGGCAGTCCAATTCTATGGGCTGATTGCAAGAGTTATTAATATTGAAGAATACCTTGGAAGAAACAAGATTACTATGGTGAGTAATTTTTCTTATTATACATCTGATTCCTCTGAATCTTTCTCTTGTATTCTTGGTAGTTAATTTCTTTATTGCAAGCGAGTGAAACTGCATTATAGCATGGTTCCCATCTTTTGGGGAACCACTAATATTGTAGCCTAAATTTGTACAAGTTGTTAAAATATATAATACCTTAGAGTAATAGGACAGTATGGTCTATTTTCCCATTTTTCCTGTTCTCTGTAGAGTACGTAATATGTAGACACCAGGGAGTGGTGACCAATATACAGAATGAGGGATGGGGTTGTCACTAGACACCAGGAAGTGGAGACTGGTATACAGAATGGAAGATTGGGGGTGAGGAGTGCCACTAGACACCAGAGAGGTGCTTATTATATGGGATGGGTGATCTGGGATGGGGTACCACTAGACACAAGGGGTATAGTTTTTAATATGGGACAGGAGATCAGGGTTGGGGGAGGTGCCAGTAGACACCAGGGAGATGGCCAACAGGCACAGGAAGGGTGTTCAGGGGGGCCACTAGACACCAAGGAACTTTCTGAAGAATTTGGGATGGGTGTTCAGTGGTGGTGGTCGAGGGGTTGCTTCTTGACACCAAGTAACTGTCTAAGGAAATCGGGACAGGTGTTTGGAGGGTTGGGGTGCTGCTAGGCACAAGGGATGATGTCTCGGGTACCCATAGGACAGTCACAAAAGGGCCACCGTTCACCATGCAGATGACCCCATAATAGACGTGCAAATGAGCCCCTTGTGCCTTGCATTCCCAATGGGCTCATCTGCATGATGTGGTAGAATATACCTGTCATGCGTCCCTGGCCCCTAAACCTTGGGCAGCCTGGCATGACCTCCTGTTTGCAGAGAGGATCCCCCTTTTTAAGAACTCGTGAGCAAGAGTAAGGGTTTCCAGAAGACTTGCCAGCCTTCCTTTTCCCAGTGTGAGGGTGGATTCTGTAGTTTTGAGTTCCTTTGATGCTGCACTACTTTCAGTATTTGAATCCCACCACAGCCACTGGCTATGGCTTGCCTAGGTAGTTTAATATGATAGCCAAGTGGTTCTGTCTTTTCAAGGCACATAGTCTTTTCAAAAATCTTCTTTTAAAATGTTAAATCACACAACCAGACTCCAGGCAGAGTTGATAAGAAAATCATAAAAGTTTACTTAAAATAAAAGTAATACAGAAAATTCTATAGTTTGGAAGAACTTTGAAATGCAGACAATATCAAAAGTAAAACTAGATGGTTTACAGAAAACACTAGATATTGTTATTCTAAGCTATACTTTGTTTTGATGTTAGAGTCCTGACAAGATTTCAAATGTCCTTGTAGAGATGAGTTCTTAACCAGCAGTTGTGCAGCAAGTGTGTATTCCAAATTAAGTCTCTGAAATGACCTTAAAAAAAAAAGTCTTCCAAGCACTTCCTTGGTGCTAAGTCTTGGTTTCAAAAATTCTGACTTAAAAATCAGAATTTCCTGTTCAGTGAGGGACAAGTCAAACTTTCTCAAGTCTGGTTTTAGAGATTTTTCCCCAGGCCTACACATATACTTCTGATCTTCAAGTAAATGCCAGCTGGACAGACTACCTGCCTTCCAAATTAGCTGGTTTTCAACTGCTCTGCATTCGAAGTGTATGTCTGATAATATACTTGAAGGTCATTTTAGGACACACCCACCTTATTTTTTCTCTGGGGTGGGGGTTAATGATTCCTAGATAATACAGATATTAGGGTGAAACAGTTTACCTTTCCCTGTAGGTGTCACTGTGGTTCCATGTCAGGTTTGATGTCAACCCCAGTGACATCTGGTCCATGCATTTGGCTTGACCTCTGACCCGTAGGTCACTACATTGCCTTTCCCTGTCATGGAAAGCCACAGTGGGATATTGTATGCCTTCCTGGGCTATATACCTGTCTCCCTTATCTTGAAATATAACAGGTTCACACTAGCCTTTATAGAAATAACAGTTATTTTGTAGTTACCTGTTAAAGGGACAGTGTCTCAATTCTAAAGTACATTACAGCATATACAGTATGGACCCACATAAATGGATATAGGCCTATCATGCAGCATTCCTCCCTCCTGAAACAGAACCTAGTGCAACACGCTCCTATTGGAGGCAGTTCTTCTCAGTTCTGTTAGAGATCTAGTATGCAGCATAGGCTGTCTGTGTTTCCATTTTTGGATCCAGGCCTATGCTCAATGTCCCTGTCATAAGCTTGCAAGGCAATACTCCATCTCAGAGGTTTCCCATTTGTTTTCCCCGTTTGTCCCAGCTGTATTAATGGGTTGTGGTCCGTCTGGACCTTAAAATGCCTCCCATAAAAGTATAGTTCAAGTTTTTTAAATGCCCAAACTAAGGTGAGACATTTCCTTCTCCTCTGTTGAATAGGCTTGTTCCCATGGAAGCAGCTTCTTGCTTAAGTATACAATGGTGTACTCTCTCTGCTGATTGGATACTTGGCTGAGGACTGCCCCAGTCCCACATCTGATGCATCCATCTGTACCACAAATGGCCTGTTGTAGTCTGGGCTAGCCAGCACTGGGACCCTACACAGCAAGGATTTCAGCTGTGTGAAGGCCTGCTCACAGTCTGTGTCCCATTTTACCTTCCTAGGCTTATTCTTTGTCAGCAACCCAGGTAAAGGAGTGGCCAGGGAGCTGTAGTTGGGAACACATTTTATATAATATCCTGCTGTCCCAAGAAAGCTCCTGACTTGACTCTGGGTTTCAGATGTAGGTCATGATGCAATAGCCTCTATCTTTGCTTGGTTTGGGCAAAGTTGGCCTCACCTCACCACATGTCCCAAATAAGCGACCTCTGCCATGGCCACCTGACACTTTTCTGCCTTAATAGTCAGACCTGCGGCCTGCATTCGGCCCAACACCTCCCTCAGGTGTATTAGGTGTTTCTCCCAGCTATCACTGAAGATAGTGATATTGTCCAGGTAGGCAACTACAAAGTCTTCCGTATCCTGTAACACCTAATTTACTAACTGCTGGAATGTAGCAGGGGTATTCTTCATCCCAAAGGGCATGACCTTGAACTTGAACAGGCCGATTGGGGTCATGAAAGCTGACCTTTCCCTAGCCCTGTCAGTCAGTTTCACCTGCCAGTACCCCTTTGTCAGGTCTACTGTAGTCAAGTATGTCGCCCCTCCCAGTTTGACAAGCAGTTTGTCAGTGTGTGGCATTGGGTGGGTGTTAGATTTCGTGATGGCATTAACCCCGTGATAATCTATGCAGAATCGTGTAGTCCCATATGGTTTTGGTACAAGGACTACAGGTGAGGCCCAGGGGGCTGAGTGATTTCTGGATCACCCCTAGATTCAGCATCTCCCCCACCTCCTTCCTAATGTCCTTGAGGACTGTCTCTGACACCCAGTAAGCTGTCCTACGTATGGGTGCTTTGGTCCCTGTGTGTACATCATGTGCCACTAGTGGTGTCCATCCAGGCTTTGCCGTAAATAAAGGGCCAAAGTCTCGCAAAAGGGTCCTCAATTCTTGGGCCTGTCCAGGTGTCAACTGTGGTGACAGCATGATGGTCTCCACAGATGACGCTTGCTTGCTCTTGGCTGACAAGTCAAGAAGGGGGTCTTCCCCACCTAGCTCCTGTCCAAGACTGCAAACTGCAAGTACCATGTCAGCCCTATTAAAATATGGCTTCATCATGTTCACATGATACATCCTGTGAGTATGTTTTTGGTCAGGTAACTCTACAATGTAGCTAACATCATTTACCTGCTGGACTACCTTGTATGACCTTGCCTACTCAGCTTGCAGCTTGTCCCTCCGGACGGGGATCAGAACCATTACTTCCTGTCCTACCCCATATGAGCAAGCTGTGGCCCCACGATCATACCAGGTCTTTTGTTTTTGTTGGGCAGCTGCTAAGTTGCTCTGGGCCATGCCCATAAGCTCCTTCAGCGTCTCCCAGAATTGTAACCCATACTCCACTATGGGAGTCCCCTGGATGGCATGCTTACCTTCCCAGTCCTCTTGTATTAAATCGAGGGGCCAGTCGACTCTTGTGGCACTTCCCAGTAGGCAAACAGCAGGTGGGGCAGGTATTTCTCCCAGTCCCGCCCATGCTGTTCTGCAAATGCCATAAACATAGCTTTTAGGGTTCCATTAAATCTCTCTACGAGACTATTGACTTGTAGGTGGTAAGGCATTGTGTGCCTCTGTATGACACCACACTTCTCCCACAAACACTTCATTAGGTCCAACATGAAGTTACCCCCTCGTTCAGAGATAATCTCCTGTAGAAACCCAACACAGGAGAAAATCCCCAGCAAAGCATCTGCCTCCTTGTACGCCTTAGTGGAGAACAGCACGATGGCTTTGGGATAGCGGGTAGCGTAATCAGCAACTGTCAATATATACTTCTTCCCAGAGGAAATTGGGTTATTCAGAGAACCCACAATATCCACTGCAACCTTCTGAAATGGCTCCTCCACAAGTGGTAAGGGAATCAGGGCAGCCTTAGCACTGCTTCTGGCCTTCCCTATTTCCTCACACTGGTGACAATATTTGCAGTATTCCTTCACCTGCTTGGTAATATTGGGCCAATAGAAATTGTGGGCTAGGCGCTGCGTAGTGCAAGCAATTCCCAAATGTCCGGACATGAGAATATCATGAGCTACCTTGAGCAATAACGCACGATACTCCTGGGGAACAACAAGCTGCCTGCCAATTACTGCTCCCTCTGTCCTGATGTCCTGTGTATATAACAGTCCATTTTACCAGTACACGCTATGGTTTCCATCACCTCCCTGTGTCCCAGCAGACTCTGCACAGGCCCTCAGCTCCTTTAAGCTAGGGTCTGTCCCTTGTGCTGCTGCTAAGTCTTCCCACTTACCCAGAGGATGGGGCATGCCCCCATCAGTTCCCAGGCTGAGGTCCATAGCTGTGGCAGTAGGGGACTCAGTATCACAACCTTCCCCCTCCCACGGACTATGTGTCACCTTTCCCTCCTGAGAGCAACCTTCAGTAACAGTTGGGTTAACTGCCACTAGGGGAAGTTCCATCCCCCTGTTATTACCCTCTTTTACAAGTGCTACAGGTTGGCCGGCCTGTCTCCCAACCTTTCCTGTTTGAATTTCTGTGGGGTCCCGAGGATCACAGGAGCCTATATTCTTCTGGCTCCTGGTCACAGCACAAACCACTCCTTGTGTAACATCATTCCCCACAATAACTTCCATAATGAGTTTTTCAGCTACAGCCACTTTCCTTACCCCTTCACCTGCATCTCCCCAATCCAGGATAACACTGGCTAATGGGTAAGTTTTCCTTTCCTCTGTGTAATCCCTCACAGAGACAAACTGATTTGGCAGTGTTTGTTCAGCCCCCACCAAATCCCCTTTCACCAGGGTAAGAGATGCTCCCATATCCCTTAGCTCCCTAGTTTGTGCCTCATTCACTGTCTCTTAGAGAGAGCCTCAGCTATTCAGTGGGCTATTGTCTCCGATTGCACAGGCCCTTTTACCTTCTGGGCTTTCTTAGGACACTGCCTAGACAGATGGCCCATCTGGTGACAATAGCAGCATTCATCATGTTTCTTGTCCCCAACCTCCCTTTTGGGCACCTGGGGATTCCCTTCTTTTTGCAGGGGCCCTGTGGTTTTTGGTTGTCCAAAATGTCCACTTTTCCCTTTCAGCCCTGAGCTCCATGAGATCAGCCCTGCTTTGAGCATAGCGATCCGCCAGCTCTGCAGCCTCTTTGGCAGTCTTAGGATCTCTGTCCTCTAGCCAAAGCTTCAAGTCAGGTGAACAAATCCAGTAAAACTGTTCAAGCAATACCACCCCTTCAATACCTTTAACAGAATCTGATTTCACCCCCTCCCACCAACGTTTTAAATATTGATGCTGTTTTGTGGCTACCTCCTCAAAGTTCATTTCTGGCCCCTTTCAGAGTTTCCGAAACTTTGCTCTGTACGCATCCGGATTCAGATCATATTTTTTTATTAAAGCAGTTTTTAACTTGTCAAAATCTTTACTTTTAACAGTGTCCATCTGCCACAGTGCTTCCCTCCCCTTGCCAATAAGTAGTGGAGACAGGGGAAGGCTCCAGGTCTCTTTAAACTCAGCAATTCATTTTGAATTTAGCGTGTACCCCAATCCTGGAGATTCGAAGCTAGCGCTACCACTTACCTGCTCAGGAGTTGTTGTCGGTTGGAGCGTCAGCTTTTTCAGCTTGTGTTTCTTCTGGTGCTGCCTTTCTTCCATCACTGCCTGGCGCTGCCATTCTTCTGCCTCTCTCTGTTGCCATTGGTCCTCCATTTCCATCTCAAACCTCTTTTGCTCCATCTCAACCCTTTTTTGCTCGTTCTCAAGCTGTTTCTCTTGCATCCTCAGCCTTCTCAGCTCTTGGTCTGTAAATGGCTTCTCCTCCTCTGGGCTCTGGACTTCCAAAGTCACCACCTTTGGCTGTCAGAAGGGCCTCCATGAGTTGCCTTTTATTTTTGTTTTCACTAGGGATGCCCTTTTTCCCATAGATCTTCCTCAGTTGTTCCAAGTTCATATTGTTGTACTGAACAGACATTCTATCTGTACTACTCTGCTCAAAAAAAAATTAAAACAGGATAGGGTCTATTTGCAAGACCATTCAAAATCCCACCAGCTGTCACCAAATCTGTCAGGCGCCCCTGGCCCCCAAACATTGGGCAGGCCAGCAGGAGCTCCTGTTTGCTGAGAGGATCCCCCCTTTTTAAGAACTTGTGAGCAGGAGTAAGGGTTTCCGGAAGACATACCAGCCTTCCATTTCCCAGTGGGAGGGTGGATTCTGTGGTTTTGAGTTCCCTTGACTCTGCACTTCTTTCAGTATTTGAATCCCACCACGGCCACTGGCTATGTCTTGCCTAGGTAGTTTGATACGATAGCCGAGCGGTTCAATGTTGTCAAGGCACACAGTCTTTTCAAAACCCTTCTGTTAAAATGTTAAATCACACAACCAGACCACAGTCAGAGTTGATAAGAAAATCATAAAGGTTTACTTAAAATAAAAGAAAGACAGAAAATTCTACAGTTTGGAAGAACTTTAAAATGCAGACAATATCAAAAATAAAACTGGATGGTTTGCAGAAAACGCTAGATACTTGTATTCTAAACTATACTTTGTTTTGATGTTAGAGTCCAGACAAGATTTCAAATGTCTTTGTAGAGATGAGTCTTTAAGCAACAGGTGTATAGCAAGTTTGTATTCCAAGTCAAGTCTCTGAAATGTCCTTTTTTTTTTTTATATCACACATTTTCTTGCCATCTGCGGCACACCCGGCAGGGGCATCCAGCCACTGGCCCCCACCGCTGGCTGTCACCGCCCCGGAGAGCAGCAGGCTCACTCGCATGATGGTGGTCCTGTGCAGCTGCCCCATGCCTCTCCGAGCTGAGCTGGACTGGGCCCCCAGCGCGATTCCACGACAGTCCTTTGGGTTGGTGGGAGCGCGGCCATCAAGCTGCTTCGGTCACGCTTAGTCATTTGCCTCCATTTTTTTTCCCCAGGAGCCAACAGTGTAATGATGTCTGCACATACACCAATGTCTTGCCGTGCTCCTTCCCTTCTATGGACTGCACTGTGCTGCACCTAGTCATCACTAGGCATCGCTACAGCACGATGAGCAGTCCTGGGATGCTCAATCCACCCTCTCCCCTGATGAGACTCCTAGGTGGCCCGAACTGCTCCCGAACTGGTCTCCTCGTGTGGTGCCAGGTGGCATTCAGCGCCTCAACCTCAGCACCACTGGGCCATGCTTGAAATGTCCTTTTTTTTTAAAAAAAATAAGTCTTCCAGGTGCTTCCTTGGTGTAAAGTCTTGGTTTCCAAAATTCTGACGTAAAAATAAGAATTTCCTGTTCAGTATGGGGCAAGTCAAACTTTCCACACATTCAGGTCTGCTTTTAGAGATTTTTCCCAGGCCTACACATATACTTCTGGTCTTTAAGTATATGCCAACTGGACAATCTGCCTTCCAACTAAGCTGGTTTTCAACTGCTCTGCATTCGAAGTGTGTGTCTGATAATATACTTGAGGGTCATTTTAGGACACATCCACCTTGTTGTTTCTCTGGGGTAACATAGAAACATAGACTTTGACAGCAGATAAGGACCTCTTGGCCTACCTAGTCTGCCCATTTCCCTACCTACTGGATAAGCTGCAGATCCTAGTTAACCAACAGCCTATTGCTCCTTAGCCCCCACAAGAATTGCCTTATGTCTGTCCCATGCATTCTTGAATTCTTCCACAGTTTTAGACCCCAGAACCTTCTCAGGAAGGTGGTTTCATGCGTCTACCACCCTCTCTGTGAAAAAATACTTCCTCACATTGCCCCTGAACCGTCCTCCCTCTAACATCAAATTGTGTCCCCTTGTTCTTGCACATCTCTTTTTCTGAAAGATGCTACCCTCTTGGACTTCGTTGATTCCACTGAGGTACTTAAAAGTTTCTACCATGTCCCTCCCCCCTTTTTCTCAAGGGTATACATATTAAGCTCTTTTAGTCTCTCCTCGTATGGCTTCTCTTGCAGACCCTGTTAAGTTGCCCTCCTCTGGACTGCCTCCATCCTGTCTATATCCTTGCGGAGATGGGGTCTCCAGAACTGGATGCAGTACTCCAGATCGGGTCTCACCATCTGTCTGTACAGAGGGATAACAACTTCCTGTTTTCTGCTGGTGATGTCTCTCCCTATACATCTCAGTATCCCCATTGCCCTCCCTACTGCCTTCTCACATTGCCAACCTTAAGGTCATCTGATATGATTACCCCCAGGTCCCATTCCATTTTTGTTGTTGTTACTACCCCCCCCCCCAATGTGTACTCTTCCCCTGGGTTTTTGTTTCCCAGGTGTATTATTTCGCACTTCTTTGCATTGAATCCAAGCTGCCATACTTCTGACCATTCCTCCAACCTTGTCAAGTTCCCTACTCGTCCTTTCCATGCCCCCTTGTGTATCAACCCTGTTGCAGATCTTTGAGTCATCTGCAAAGAGGCATACTTTTCCTTCCAGTCAATCTGCAGTGTCACTTATGAGGACATTAAAAAGGACTGGACCCAGTACTGAACCCTGCGGTACCCAACTAGTAACCCCCCTTTCTTCAGAGTGGACTCTGCTTACTATTACCTTCTGTGACCTGTTGTCCAGCCAATGTTTTACCCAGGCTACCACCCTGGGACCCACTCCCAGGCTGGTTAACTTGTATATTAATCTTTTGTGTGGGACTGTGGCAAATGCCTTGCTAAAGTCTAGGTAGGACATGTCCACAGCCCCTCCCTGGACTACTACTTTGGTCACCCAGTCAAAGAAATCTATTAGATTCGTCTGTCATGACCTTCCCGCTGTGAATCCGTGCTGCCTTGAGTCCTGTGCCCCACTGGCCTCTAGGTACTCAACAATTCTTTCCTTCAAAAGTGATTCCATCATTTTCCCCTACCACAGAGGTCAAACTGACAGCTCTGTACAGTAGTTTCCTGCCTCTGTCTTGCTCCCACTTTTGTGAAGGGGAATCACATCCGCCCTCCTCTAGTCCTCAGGCACCATACCGTCCTCCCATGATTTGTTAAAAAGGGTAGTTAGTGGCGTCACTAGTTCTCCCCTTAATTATTTTAGAATTCTGGGGTGAATTCTGTCAGACCCCATTGCTTTGTCCACCTTCAGTTTTAGGAATTCTTTCAGCACCCTTTCTTCTGTGAAAGGACTGGAATCAACCCCCTTTATCCAGAGTGCTTCTGTTAATTGTATTAGGTACCTCCCCATCCTCCTCCTCTTTTGTGAATACTGAGCAGAAATATTCATTCAGTATCCCTGCTTTTTCACTGCCCCTCGCTGCCCACCCACCGTCCATTCTATTGAGCCTCACTATCCCTCCCTTTGTCTTTCTATGCTCCCTGATGTACCTATAAAATATTTTATCCCCTTCTTAACCGAATTGGCAGTCTTTTCCTCAGTTTGGGCCTTTGCCATTCTGACTGCCTTTCCTGCTTCCTTCTGCATTAACTGGTACAGTTATCTGTCCTGCTCCTTCTGTGTTTCCTTATACTTCCTAAATGCTATCTTCTTCTCCCTAACCTTCCCCACCACCTCTTCTGAGAACCATAGTGGCTTTTTTTTTTGTTTTGATTTGTTTATTTTCTTCACACACAGGCTTGTTGCCTCTGTGATGACAGTTCTGATGTTTTCCCATTGTTGCTCCATCCCTCCTTCTTGCCTATTTACTAGTGCTTTTCTAAGGCGCTCTCCCATTTTGCCAAAGTCAGCCCTCCTGAAGTCCAGTACACTCACTTTTGCATGGCTTGACTCTGCAGCTGAGTTTATCGTGAACCACACAGTTAAGTGGTCACTTATTCCCAGATGGCTACCCACTTTTAGATCTGAGATCCTCTCACTGTCCCCATTTGAGAGTACAAGGTCTAAGATTGTCACCTCCCAAGTGGGTTCTAACACTAGCTGTTTGAGGCATGCCCCCGTAGGGCATCGAGAATGGCCCTGCTCTTTGATGTGGCTGCAGCAAAGGTGCTTCAGTTAACATCTGGCATATTCAGGTTCCCCATCAACAGTATCTCCCCTTTCTCTGCCATCCTAAGGATGCCTTCTATCATGTCCTTATCCATTCCCTCCCCCTGAGATAGGGGGTCATTATGGGGGTGGGGGTTAATAAATCCAAGACAATACAGATATTAGGATGCAAAAGTTTACCTTTCCCTGTAGATGTCACTGTGGTTACATGTCAGGTTTGTTGTCAACTTCAGTGACATCTGGTCCATGCATTTGGCTTGACCCCTGACCTCTAGGTCACTGCATTACCTTTCCCTGTCAGGGAAAGCCACAGTGGGATATTTTATGCCTTACTGGGCTATGTATCTGTCTCCTTTATCTTGAAATATAACAGGTCCACACTAGCCTTTACAGGCTTTACTCCTCTGACAAAGTCCCCCTGCCATGTGGGGTTCTGCAGGGCTCTGTACTGTCTCCCATGTTGTTCGCAGTGTATATGCTGCCTTTGGGAGACATTGTAAGGCGGTGTGGGCTGAGTTTTCACTGTTGTGCAGATGATACTCAGCTCTATCTGTCCTTTGTGCCTGATCAAGGGGGTGCTGTCCCGAGTTTTAACGATTGCCTTTCTGAGATTGAGGACTGGAGGAGTGCCAGCTGGCTGATGTTGAATCCGAATAAGACTAAGGTTTTGGTGGTGGACCCAGGCCGTTGTGTAGAGAGGCCTTTGGATGGGCGAGCCTTGGGTCTTTGGCTCGGTGGTCACCAGCTGACGGCCTCTGAATGGGTGCGGGATCTGGGTGCGATTCTTGATGATGGATTGATGCTTAAACATCAGATGTCATCCATTGTCAAGACTGCCTTTTACCATCTAAGGAATGTAGCCCAGATCAAGCTCCGAGTTCCGTATGACGACCTACCAGTTTTGGTTCATGCCTTTGTAAACTCTCGCCTTGATTACTGTAATGCCCTGTACCTAGGGCTACCAGGGGTTGATATCCACGGCTTGCAGCTGGTGCAGAATGCAGCGGCCAGGCTTTTGACTGGGCTGCCTCATAGCTGTTATGTCACGCCTGTGCTGCATGGTCTGCAATGGCTGCCTATTCAGTGGAAGAACATCTTCAGGGTTGGTTTACTGACCTACAGTATAAGGTCTTACATGGACAGAGACCGAGTTTTCTGCAAGATCTTCTTCTTCCCTACTGCCCGTCCCGGTTGCTTCCCTCCACTGATTAGGGATTGCTATAGATTCCCAGGGTTCATTTAAAGTCATCTGGGGCCCATGCATTTGAATTCGTGGCCCCATCCCTGTGGAATTCTCTATCTCTTCGGATTCGACAATGCCTGACGGTGGAGAGCTTTAAGTCTGCATTAAAAACTAATTATTTATGTACTTTGGCGTTTTCTGATTTTAGCTGGTCTACTGCAGATGTTCTTATATGTTTTGATATGTGTAGTTGTCTTTATGTATTTTATGGTTATGTACTAGCACTGTGGTTTTGGAATAGCGCTATTTTATAAATAAAGAATGATTGATTGATTGATGAAATAACAGTTATTTTGTAGTTACCTGTTAAAGTGACAGTGTCTTAATTCTAAGGTACATTACAGCATATACAGTATGACCCCACATCAATGGATCTAGGCTTATCATGCGACAATACCAACATGGCTCCCGGTAGTCCTGGGAAGGGCGCTATTCCCTGTGAGCTGGATACATATTAGGTCCATGTCGGAGCAGTGCAGTTTGACTTACCGCTGCACTGACAGGGGCCAATGTTCAGTCAGATAGTTCTGGTTCGCTCTCTGACTGAATATAGCAGCCTCTGGGTTGAGTGCATGCGCTGCACTTGTGCTAATTTATGAATATCTGGGCCCAGATATCTGAACAAGCAAATCAAAAAAGAAAGGTTCATGATGGTCACATTGGGCACAGTGGTACCATCCCTACATTCAGAGGTTTGGCTGGGATCAGTGGGTCTGAAAGGTGCCTGTTTTCACATTCCAGTCAGACCTACCCACAGAAAATATCTCATTGTCAGGCTAGGAAACTACCAGGTCCAGTTTGTAGCCCTTCCCTTTGGCCTGACTTCTGCACTAAGAGTCTTCACAAAATGTTTAGCTGTGGTGACATCATATGTGAGAAGGCATGGAGTGGTGGTTTTTTTCCCTATGTAGACAACTAAATTGACTCAGGGAAACAGAACAAGAGGCAAAGTGCTCTATATAGAAAGTGAAAAGCACCTTGGAAAATCTGAGGTTCCTGATTAAATCTGGAGAAGTCTCAAACAGAACCTGTCCATGTGCTGGACTTCATAGGCACAGAACTGGATACCCTGCAAGGGGAATACCTTCCACCCTCAGGGGAGGATATCAAATTTAATTGCCCCAGCAAAATCCTTCACAGTTGGCCAACCAAAGTCTGCAAGGTATTTCCTACAGGTACTGGTTCATATGTCTGCATCCCCAGCAGTGGTGCCATGGGACAGATTTCAGGTGAGGGAAGTTCAGTACTACTTCAGAGACTGCTGGTCCCAAAGAGGGGACTTGTTCTGCAAACTACTGCCAGTCACAAAAGCATTGGTCCGGGCACTGGCATGATAGAAGGATGAAAGCAACCTCAGAGAGGGCATTCTCTTCCTCCAGTAATCCCCAACAAGCATTTTCACAACAGATGCTTCACTCCTAGGGTGGGGTGTCCACTTGGAGGACCTTACAGTAAGTGGCAACTGGAGCCCACAAGAGACCTAGGATCACATCAGGCTCCTGGAACTCAGGGCAGTCTTTTTGGGAATGCAATTCTTCTCCCAGTTGCAAGGTCCATCTTTCCAGACCAGAGTGGACAACACCACAGCAATGTATTACATAAACGAGCAGACAGGTACAAGACACTGAAGACTGTGCATAGAGACAATGAGAATCTGGGACCTGGCTTAACACCTAGATGCAAAGCTATCTGCAGTACTCTTGCCAGGCAAAGACAACATCCTAGCAGACTCCCTAAGCAGAATCAGCCAATGAAACCACAGATATACCTTGAACCATCAGGTTCTGGCTCCAGTTTTCAGAAGAAGCGGCACTCTAGAAATAAACCTGTTTGCCTCCTGTGAGAACAGCCACTGCCCAAAATTTTGTTGCAGGCCACCAGCCAAGGGAACAGTCCCAGAGGATGCCCTAACCCTGAAGTAGACAGAGGGGTTTCTGTATGCCTTTCCACCTTTCCCACTCGTACAGAGAGGGCTCCTTAAGCTCAGGAGAGAGCCAGCAACAATGATCCTAATAGCTTCAGGCTGGGCCAGGCAAGCCCGGTACTCAGTGCTCCTTTTCCTGTCCAATAAGGATGCAATCAGCTTGCCTGAGAGTTACAACCTGTTGACTCTGTCTCAGGGCAGGATAACATTCCCAGACCCCAGAACATTACCCCTGAGGGCATGGTTCTTGAAGAGTGAGAGTACTGTGGGTTGAATCTATCAAATGGTGTGCTGAGGGTGCTAAAAGTTTCCAGGAAACCAGCAACCAGGAAAGCTTTACGCCTCTGAATGAAAGAGATTCTTATACCGGTGCACTCCCAGAAATATAATCCCAATGCAGACAGGATTGTATACAGTCCTGGACTACCTGATACACTTGCAGTCCTTAGGCCTGAGGCTGTCAACACTAAAGGTACACCTAGCAGCAGTGTCTGCTGACACATTAGCAGGCAAGGGCAAGTCACTGTCTTCTCAACCTATTTGAGTAGGTTTTTAAAGTCCTCAGTCATCAGTACCCACCTGTGAGGGACCCAGTCCCCCATGGGACCTGACCATCTGTCTTGGCCAGCTGATGGAGGCCCCGTTTGAGCCTATGGATACTGCTGATTTTAAATATGTTACATAGAAAATAGTTTCCTGATCGCCATGACATCTGCTAGGATGCAGATACTTTTGCTCAGTGTTCACCAGGGAAGGGGAGGGTGAGGGACCAAAGCCTGTTAGGAGGGGTAGTCAGGTCAGGGGGGAGGTTGATACTAGTCCATTCACTGTAGAAAAAGTCCTAGAGGAACTTGGGAAAATAAAAACAGACAAAGCAAGGGGGCCAGATGGGATTCACCCCAGAGTATTAAAGGAACTCAAGCAGGCCTGATGGCACAGAGGACTAAGGCGCCAGATGCCTTACCTCGCGCTATGCCAGTGACCCATGTTCAGGAACGAGCACGGGCTGTTGGAGGTCAGTGGGGAAGGGCAGAGCTGGATGGGGCAGCTCTCATCTCTGGGGAGGGAAAGTGGCATCCCTCGGCTCTTGACTGCCTCGCAGTGCAGGACAGGGGCAGTGCAGGCTAGAGGGAACACCAGGCATTAGGCCAACAGGTGGGCGGAAGGGGCTGTTACCAGGGCAGTGGTACACATGCGTGCCTCCACGTTTGATTCTTCATTTAGTTAGAGCAGGAGGGAGGGACTCTAGTTGGTGAGTTTGTTGCTGTGTTTGTAATTGTATTTGTGTCTGAGCTTTAAGTGCAGGCATCATATTACGGGGATTAGTGTAGTTTGAATGTGAGGTTTTAACTGCCAATTCAGTTTGATTCTTCAGTTCGTTGGAGCAGGAGGGAGGGAGGGACTCTAGCTGGCAAGTTTGTGTCTGTGTTTGTAATTGTATTTGTAGTCTTTCCTTAACTGTCATTTCTGTGTGCTTTTCCATTTAGTTTGGGCAGGATTGAGGAATTCTAGCTGACACGTTTGTGACTGTGTGTTTGAAAGTGGCTGTATCTGGGCCACAGTGAGTGGAGTGAGGAGTCACTGCCAGAGGACTCCTTAGCTGATTGTTTTTGGACACAGCCTGTGGTGTAGTCCCACCCTCCCACTCCACTACCCACCGATCCCAGGGCTCACCCTACATTTCTTGGGTGGGTCTCATAGGGCTGTGCAACATCCTGCATCCATACAGGAAGTAGCGAAGAGAAGAAGCATAACAAAACACAACAGAAATAAAAACAAATATTTGGGAGATATCAAATAGCTGTCTTAAGCAGGCAGTTGATTGGGGAGGGAAACAGAAATGATTGGAGTGGTGCAGTGCAGTGGTTGTGGAGCAGCCGTCTTCAGAGAGACATTCTGGAGGCTGTGATGCTGCCCTATCTGCAGACACGTCTCTGAGCTGAGGGAGGAGGTTGCCTGTCTCTGAGCAGAGTTGGCCAAGCTAAAGGCAGCATCCAACACCACCCAGAGACCACCAGGTCCACAACCTGTACCTCAAAGGAAGCCAGGGAAGAGGAGTGATTGGACTATGGTGGCTTAGGGAGGGTGAGAAAGGGGGGGGTTGAAAGCACATCCCCAACCGGTGCTCCTTAGTAACTTCTACACTGTTTTGGAGGAATGGGACAGCCCCACTCAGGAACCCAAGGCTGGGGCCAGGGAGGATGGGAGGGTTCTCCAGGATGGAGCCCCAGGGAAGGTAGGCAGGGAACCCCAGAGGATGGGGAAGCTTCTCCTAGTAGGGGACTCTATTGTCCGGGAAGTGGAGTTAGGGTCACCTAGCAGGAGAGAGAGGGAGGTCAAGTGCTTCCCAGGAAGCACTGTGTGGAGGGATGGGAAGCGGATCCATAGGATCACTACGGCAATAGCTAGGAGGGAGCAGCTGGATGTCATTGTCCACCTGGGGACAAATGACTTGGCCAGGAGAAGGGTGGAGTTAGACAGAGTCCAGGAAGAGTTCAGGAAGCTGGGGGGAAACCTGAAACAGATAGCATGCTCCGTCTCATTCTTGGGGCTTCTACTTGTCCAGGGCACAGGGGAAGCTAGGGCACTCCACATCCGTACCTTCAACTCCTGGTTGAAAGATTGGTGTGGAAGGGAGGGTTTTGGCTTCATAGAGGACTGGGGCCTAACCTGGACCGATGCAAGCTTATATAAGGAGGATGGCTTGCATCTGTCCGAGAAGGGGACCTTGATCCTTTGTGAGAAGTTTAAATGCTTCAGCTGTGAGCATTTAAACTGGCCTAGGAGGGAGAGCCAGGAGGGTCAGGAGGCTTAGGAACACCCCCCCCCCCCCATGGGAACCTGCAGGAACATAAGTGGACTACAGGAACAGCTATAGCAGGTAGGGAGGGGCAGGCAGGTGAACAATGTATAACGAGTGATACGGGGGGGGGGGGGCAAGAGCACATAGGAAAGGAAACCGGGGTGGGGGAAGATGCTGGAGAGGAAGAACAAGAGTACTGGAAGGACAGACTGTAAAACATGGAAGGTCATGCTAACAAATGCTTGTAGCCTAGGAAATAAGGTTCCAGACCTGGAGGCCTTGTTGGCAGATGCAGACCTTGATGTAGCAGCAATAACAGAGATATGGTACTCTGTCAATCATGGCTGGGAAGTCAATGTACTAGGCTTTACACTGTTCAGGAGGGACAGGGAGGGTAAAAAGGATGGGGGAGTGGCCCTGTACATCTGAGATGGTATAAAGGCTACAGAAGTTCAGGGAAGACAGAGGGAGGCCAAGGTAATGTGGGTCACCCTAGAGCGAGGGAGTGGAACAGCAATAACTGGGGGGGGAGGGGGATTGTGAAGCTCAAAGGGGAGAGGGGAGTATGTAAGGAGGGGGATCTGGACAAGGCAGAAATACTGAACTAATACTTCAAACAACATGAAGTCTTGCTATATTATGACAATTGCAGTATGACCGCAGGTTAGAACTGCTCCAGAGGTGAAATAGTTAACTTTCCATGAAGGCATGGCATCCTGAGCGCGAGCTCGGTTAAGGAAGCTCTGTCTGGTTGCTTTCAAACCTAAACGTCAGATTCTTTACTCCGCTCACTGAACAGTCGCTCCGGAGATTTCTCCTTTTGTTCGGTTCATTTTCGCGGTTTAAAAAGTTTAAAATACTCAGTTTTCATCTAATTTTAACCGCAACCGTTCAGTTCAAGCTCTGTCTGTGGTAACGTAAGTAATAGATAGTTTTACATACGAATTTCTGTGTGGAACTTGTAAAACATTTATCGGTTCGGTTTGAACCGATCAGGTTGTTTTTTTAACTACTAGTCCTTTTTTAGAGTGCGGTTCCCGGTTCCTATCAGTTCTAAAAAAAACGGATTTCATTACGTTTTTTTCCACGGCCCGTGACACGGTTGGGAACCGATAGGAGAGTCTTGCTTGGCGGATTGCCATAAACGGGCAAGTTTTGGTTAGGCTGGCATAATGTCTGAGAAACCCAAAAGAAAAACCAGGCCCACTGGGTTTCAACACTGTGATGTCTGTGGGGAAGTCTTTGCCAAGGCTGACCCTCACACCACATGTGTTTATTGCCTGGGGTTTGACCATCTTGATTCAGACTGCCAGATTTGGAAAGAACTTCCCTTGCCACCGCTGAGAAGAGAGTTGGTAGGCTCAGGAAAGGGAGGCCAAAAGTCCGCTGACCCGATGAGTCGCCCGGCTCAGTGCCAACTGAACGGAGGGAGTGCCCTCTGACCAAGGCGATACTCCTCGGCAATGAAGAGCTGGCCCGAGGAGCCAATTCCTGCAAAAAGGACTAGAAGTTGCTGCTGTGGAAAGTTTTTCCCAACAGCTGAAGAGATAGCTAAAGCAATCCAAATTGTCCAGTCTCTTTCCTCGGTTCCTGAACCGACACCATCTGGGAGACGCTCGTTCACCGGTTCCTCCGGTTCAAGATTATGATTTTGAGGAATTTATGAACCGGGGAGAAGACTATGAGGAGAGTGAATATGGTCTGAAGATCTGGAGGCCTTATTGAACCAGATACCTCCCAGACAGACCTTTAGGGTCCCCCAACAGGCTTTCTGAGTCCCTCTCACTTCATGTTTTATGAGAAGGTTGTTGAATCCTTCAGCTCCTCTTGAGGAAGCTGTTGATGACCAGGAAGAGCCTGATTACGTAGAAATGATGGATATTCCAGAGTCTAAGAGACTGTCTATTCCCCTTCATAAATCTTTCAGGAAGCAGACAGTAAAAGTTTAAAAAAGTCCTCATACTATACCTCCTGTGGACAAAAGGATGGCCAGAAGGTATACTTTATCAGGTTCTGACATAGAATTTCTTACACAGCAATGCAGCCATGTGGGTGTAGTGCAGGCTGCAGCTCAGACAAGCAAATATTCCCTAGCTTCACATCCTCCTGAAAAGGACTCCAGGAAGATTGACGCTATGGCAAAGAAACAGTACATGGCAGCATCCTTGGGACTCAGACAAGCAAATTATATGGCTTACGCTGCCAGATACCAGAACCAGATGGGATACTGTGCTGGCTCTAGCTAAATGAAGTCCCTGACCAGCTTGCCAGGGAGCTGGAACAGGTGGATAAAGATGGTATCGAGGCATCAAAGGTGCAATTTCATGACATGGTGGACTCTAATGATGTATCATCAAGAGTCATGGCTACTTCTGTGCTCTTCGCAGAATGGCTTGGCTCAGATGCACCACCTTGTCACAGGATACCCAGTCTAAAGCCATGGATTTTCCTAGAGTTGGCAATTCTCTGTTTGGGGAGCAAACAGGAATTACATGAAGAAAATGGATGAATACAGACCACCTATCGGAGTGCACAGGCCAAGGAAAGGCAGGCCACCTCAGAAGCAGCTTCCCAAGGGCAGAGGCAGGCCTTTTCATAGGCCTTTCTACCAGGCTCAGGCCTCTCTCCTATACCCAGAGGGGATTCTTTAGAGGAAGGGGCAGAAGGGGTTCAAGCTGGCCTGCTTCCACCCCTCAGCCCAAAGCCCCTGCCAAGCAGGCACCCTGATGGGGTAGCCAGGGCTGCTTCTCCTCTACCGTGAGCAGGCTGGCTTACTTTGTCCAGGACTGGAAGTCTCACATCAGACAAGTGGGTCCTGGAAGTAGTAAGTTAGGACTGGTTCTCAGCTTCAAAAATTTCCAAGATGAGAACCAGATCTTTTCCTCCTGCATCTCCATCGAGGCACTCACCTTAGAGTCAGAGGTCTTTACCCTCCTCGCAGAGCCGTGGAAAGGGTTCCACCTCACATCAGGGCAAAGGTTTGTACCAGTACTTCCTTACCCCAAAAGACAGGAGAATGGCAGCCCATCCTGGATCTCAGATACCTAAACAAGCACCTTTTAAAACCAAAGTTCAAAATGGTGACTCTGGGATCATTTTTCTTCCCTAAGGCAGGGGACTGGCTAGCATCCCTGGACCTCAAGGATGCCTACTCCATATTCCTCATCAGAAGCTCCCATCAGTACTCAGATTCGAGCTGCCCTCAGGCCATTACCAGTTCAGAGCAATGTCCTTGACTCACCTCGGCTCCAAGAGTATTTACCAAATGCCTGGCAGTAGCAGTAGTTGCCTAAGGAGGCAAAAGATTGCCATCTTTTCCTTACCTGGACGATTGGCTCATAGTAGGCCAATCCCTCAGATCAGGTCAACCTACATCTTCAGGTAACTCAGCAACTGCTTACCTCCTAGGTTTTCTCCGAATCTCTCAAAGTCAGTGCTGAGCCTGTCAGCTCCTAACCTCATAGGCGCAGAACTGAATACCCGGGAAGCCAGGGCCTTCCTCCCCTTAGACAGGGCAAACACCCTAGTCTCCCTGGCCTCCTCATTCACCCTGCAGGTCTCTTGACCAGCAAGACATTTTCTGCAGCTCCTGGGACACATGGCTGCTTCCACAGCAGTGGTGCAAGGAGCAAGATTTCAGATGAGAGACATTCAGTTCCATTTGAGGGCCTTTTGGTCTCAAAGAAAGGATCCTCTTTCCAAATTGATCCCAGTAACTCGAACCCTGATCCAAGCCCTGCAGTGGTGGCAGGATCAGAGCAACCTGAGACAAGGAGTTCCCTTCGTCACTTAGCCTCACTTATTAATCTTTACTACAGATGCATCCCCTCTTGGGGTGGGGGGCCCACATGGGCGACCTCACCACCCAGGGACTGTGGTCCCCTCAGGAATCTCTGCTCCACATCAACCTGTTGGAGCTCAGAGCAGTTTTTCTAGCACTTCAAGCTTTCTCCAAATCTGTTCAGAACAAAATTGTACAGGTCAGAACAGACAACACCACTACAATGTGGTACATCAACAAACAGGGGGGCACTTGTTCTGCGGCCTTGTGCACCGAAGCCATGAAGTTGTGGTCTCTGGCTTACTCCCTAAACACCTCCCTTACAGCAGTTCACCTCCCAGGCAAAGACAATGTCCTGGCAGATGCTCTCAGCAGGATCTCTGAGGGCCATCACGAGTGGTCCCTGGATCCCCTGGTTCTGGGAGTGGTATTTGCCAAATGTGGCACCCCGCAAATAGATCTCTTTGCAGCCCCAGACAATCATCAACTTCCTCTCTTTTGCTGCAGGCCCCCAGTCTTGGGCTCAGTCCCTCTGGACCCTTAGCCCGCAGTTGGGAAGGGAAGTTTCTCTATGCCTTTCCCCCCTTCCCTCTCCTATTCAAAGTGCTAGTCAAAATCAGATCCCAATCCTGCAAGGTAATTCTGATTGCCCCGGATTGGGCCAGGCAACCTTAGTACCTTCTCCTCCTGTCCTTAGCAGTCCATCTTTCCCTGTGCCTTCCCAAGAATCACAATCTGTTAACCTGTGCCCAGGAAGGGTTTGGACACCGAACCTCAAGTCTCTCAATCTCAAGGCCTGGTTCTTGAAGAGCTAGAGTTTCTGGCCTACACCTCTCTCAAGGTGTAATGGATATACTCAAGGCTTCTAGGAAGCCTTCTACCAGGGCTACTTACAACTCCAAATGGAAAAGATTTTCCATATGGTGTTCGGAAAAGAATATTTCCACAGACTCTGCTGATTTACCCAGAGTTCTAGATTACATGGTCCATCTAAACACTTTGGGGCTGAGACCAGCTACTCTGAAGGTACATTTGGCAGCTGTCTCTACCTTTATTTCGGCAGGTAAGTCCTCTCCTCTGTCATCTCACCCTGTGTTTTCCAAGTTTTTCAAGGGATTGCTTCACACCAACCCTCCATTCAGGATCCTGCTCCTGCCTGGGATCGCAATGTTTGCATTGCTCAGCTCATGCAACCTCCCTTTGAGCCCTTATCTTCAGCTGAGCTTAAGTTCTTGACTTGGAAAACTGTGTTTCTGGTAGCTATCACCTCTGCCAGACACATAAGTGAATTACAAGCATTGTCAGTGGAGCCAGACTTATCTCCTTCACAGAGATAAGGTAGTCCTGGACTAATAGAAAGTTCCTGCCTAAGGTGGTTTCGGATTTCCACCTTAATCAATCTATTTCTCCCTGTTTACTTCACTGACCATTCCTCCTCTGGTGAGAGGAGGCTGCACAGCCTAGATGTGAAGAGGGCCCTTAGTTACTACATAGAGCTGCATAAGGGTCACAGGTTTGACTCCTTCCAACTGTTCCTCACTTATGGTGAGGTTGGCAAGGGTAAACCTGCCACTAAAAGATCCATTGCCAGGTGGATTGTCTCTTGTATCCAATTCTGTTATGAAAAGCTGTGTAAGGTTCCCCCCTCAGGCCTGAGGGCTCACTCCACCAGAGGTACAGCTGCTTCTCTGGCTGCGGCCAGAGACATCCCCATTTTAGAGATATTTATTTTATTTTTTATTTATTTAGCTTTTGTTGACCGGGTAAGTGCACTAGACAAATCCTGCCTATTTTCAGGCACGACCCGGGGGGAGGGGGATACAGATGAATGCCAACTGACCTTGAACCAGATTAAGCTGTTGGTGGTATTTTTTTTTAGTGAATGAGGGAAATTTGGCCAGGACACCAGGGAAACTCCCCTACTCGGTTGCTGCTAGGCTGCCAGTAGGGGGACAGGTCATTTTTGCAAATGGCCACTCGAAGGAGTTCCAGGATGGAGGAGGACGTTTGCAGAGTAGGAGAAGAAGCCTCATCTCCTGCTTATAGCATGCTAGAGGCTGCAGCTGACGCTTCGCTGAATTTAATTCATTTATTAAGCTCCCAAAAGGAGAATCTACAGGAGCTGGATGAGAAAATTACTGAAAACTAAATTTGGAGATATTGCCTGCGATGGTTTCTGCAAGTATTAAGGAAGTGAGTGACTCTGAACTTCAACTTGCAAATACAAAAGTGAATGCTCATGTTTGCTGCAGCAGGATTTGAACCCAGAACCTGCAATCTGCAATGGCAAAAAGTGATAAAAGACAAAATGGTGAAAAAAGGCAACCTGAGGAGGTGGAAGAAAAAGAAGAAGGAGAGATTGAGGATTGTCGGCTGGCAGACGTCCAATAGAATGGAGTCCTGGATGAAAGGCGCTGAAATTCAAACCGGTAATTATGATTTGCTAAACATAGAAGAATTACCGTTTTAGACTCAAAATGACTTTAAAAGGTCGGAAAAGTTAAATTGCCTGTCGCCTTGCAGTCCAGCTCGTTTTCTTCAGGAACATGGATTTTGTTACGGGCTAAAACGGAGCTTGTAACACAGCTGACAGAGAAAGGCATTAGCGCAGTGAATAAACGGAGCTCCGGAGCACTTTGCTGCAATACAGGCGAGGAGGCTTTAAAAGAAGAAAAGCCAGGGATGACTGAAAACATCAACACATCCAGTAACTTAATTTTTCAGCATGCACAGAAGAAGACTGAACAAGATAGCAATGCCATAAATACTGAAAGGAGCGGTAACACTTTACAGATGGATTTTCTGACTCTACAGTACCTTTAGATAAAATTAAAGGTTTGTTTTAAATAAGAATGTGAAACAGGAGATGCTTTGAGGATAATAACAATATTATTTATCAGTCCAGCATAGGTTCCCAATTAGGGGTCACAGAATTTTCTTTTTGGAAGAGGGATCAAGGAAAATGTATTTTCAAAGTCCACTACAGCAGGTTTAGAGGAGAAAAAGCACCCTTATAAGGATGGAGGGACAAAACAGCTGGACGCCAGAAAAGGCTATAAGTGGAGCAGGTTGAGGATGTCAGAATCTGGTGGATGGATTCCTGATCCAACCTGGAGCCCTAAGTTACCATTTTCTCAGAGTTTTCCTGATGGGCCCCAAAGGTACAAAACCAAGAAAAGGTTCAGGTACAGGCAAGAATTTTGAAGAAAATATGATTTTAGATACTGCAAGTAATCCAAATGATATAAGTATTTCAGAAGAGACTACTGTGGCTATGGATGCCTTAGCTAAACCTGCAGTGGAATTGTCAGCCCCTAAAGGAAACCAGATAAAAACCTTTGTTGTCAGAGCTTTTCAAATACACAGAAAGAAGCTGCACCAAGAGGCATGCAGTACGTTTGAGGTATAAAGGTGGTTTAGAAGTTAGACCAGACAAAGTTACGTTGGGAAAACTTTACTGAAAGATTCTTTACATTTTCTAAAGATGTATATGCATTTATACACATTTCTGGTGAGGATAATTTTGACGTTAGTTTTAGGTCACAACAAGCACTTGAGCTCTTCTGGTTACGTTATATGGACAAGTGAAATTTTCCCAATATGGGCTCCCTTTATTGTGATACCATTATCAAAGCCTTTGATTAAGTTTGTTACCATCATGTTTCGAATGAAGGGTATGGGTTGAGATATTACATTCTGGTTGAAAAGAAGTGTGATGTTTAAGTGAACCAGAACCTATCCTAGACTCAGAACAATTTTGGACGGTGGGTGGAAATACAAAGGTCAAGCTAAGGCAAAATGAAACAGGAATTGAGCACATTCCAAACTCTTTATGTTAGGGAAGGACAGAGGAGTGTGTTTCTATAGTGGACAACCCAGGGCCTGTTATAGGTGTGGAGCAAAGACTCACCTGTCTAGCGTTTGTGACCAACCTAGATGTGATAATTGTGGGAGGTAGGGCCACGTAACTATGTATTGTGGTAATCAATCTCGATGTGATTTATGTGAGGCAAAGGACATGTATTTAAATTCTGCCTTGGGCGCAATAAGTCATCAAACAGTTCTGGTTCTGAGTCTTATATTCAGAAGGCTCAAGACGCCGTGGTTCAATCCACCCCATTGAAGGAAGGCTCCCTTTCTGTACCTAGTTGGTAGTACCTATCCCTGAGGTTAGTGGTAAAGCAGAAAAGAAAAATAGTTTGGTTTCAAAAATAGTACCAACAGGGGAAAAGGTTTTTTCTGAGAATCAAAGGAAGACAAATGATATTGAGGTTAGTAAAAAGCTATTCAAACCAGAAGGAATGGGCCCTCCGAATATTTTAAGCATTCCCCCTGTTTGTTTTTCTGAGGAGAAAGTAGGAAAATCTGACAGAAAAAAACAGTTAGAGGATACCTTTATAATGGTTCCTCAGAGACGGTCAGCTAGAAATTTGAGTGCTAAGCCCTCCCCCGCCAAGATTGTCAGTTAGAGACTAGTAACACTTATGCGGCTCTGTTTTCATCTTGGGGAAATGCAGCAGAGGAGGAATCAGATTCCCAAAGATCCACTATTTCAAATACATCTCAGATACTAGAGAATTATAAGGAAAAAAAAAGAAAAAAGAAAAAATGAAGGTATTGCACAATGAAAGACAATGGTGTGTTCATGGGGTTCATTAAACACTCATAGCTTATTAAATAAAGCTAAAAGGCAGAAGTGTGTTTAATTTATACATAATTTTCCCTTATCAGTTTGGTTTTTGCAGGAGACATGGATGTTTTCTATTGAGCAAAAGATAGCATTTAAGAAAGAGTGGATGTGGGGTCCGTCCTATTGGTCGTTTGGGGAAGATGTTGCGGATGGAGTGGGGATTTTATTTAACTCATTTTCCTTTCAGTTACATAATTTGATAGATTTGATACCAGGGAGGGTTCTGATTTTGGATGGGAAATGGTGTGGGTATTGTTTTTGGTTTATAAATATTTACAATCCACAAACCAAATCTAGTAGGGTGAACTGTCTAACATTGGTGCAACCGTTCTTATTTACGACGGTAAGAGTTTTATGGGGGGGGGCACTTTAACTGCACAGTTCCAGAACTCATACATGGTGAACAAAGTGGCAAGAAGACATACTGTGATACTAACGCATTAGGTAAAATCCTTAGAAATGCAGGGTTAGTGAATTGTAATACCTCCTTAAATCTTACAAATCAGTTTTCTTTTAGAAAAGGGAAATTTTCTCACTTATAGACCATATGTTTGTTTCCTCAAACATTCATATAAAATCATTCCAAATTATTACTTCTGAATTTTCAGATCACTCATTTCTGATAAGCACATTTTACTTCCAGAAATGCGAGAAGTAAGACATATTAGATGGAAGCTTAATAATACAGTATTAGAATTGACCTTTATTCAGTCTCAGACAAGAAGTCTATTGAAGGCTAGGCTTTCAGTAGCTTTTTTATATACAGATTTAAGTAAATGGTGGTTAGACACAAAAGCAGACCTGCGTAACTTGTTTAAAAATACTGGAAGAAAAATCAAAAATGAGAAATTTATGCACTACCTCAGTTTGAGACAGCAACTTCAGAGACTTGTCTCTTTAGCTTATATTTCTAGGAGGGATTACTCAGAACAAATATCCTTATTAAAAAATGACATGAAAGAATACCAGTATGATAGGAGTAAAACAATGCAGGCCATATTAATTAATGGGGTAAAGAAATCACCTTTTGGGGACCCTTTCAGATGTGTAAAGAATTTAGAGACTCAATGGGTTTAGAGGAATGAAAAGATCTAATGGGGTATAGCAACTACAGTGTTGGAAATCAGAGAGGTAATTAAGAATACTTTGGTTCCTAACATCCTGAAAAATCTATTTCAATTAAAGAGATAGAGGACTATTTAAATAAGGATTCCGTATCATATATAAGGCAGAATGCAGAAACAGAGTGGGATACTATCTCCCAGAAAGAAATTAAGGAAACTATCAGGTCACTAAAATTAAATACTTCACCTGGTCTAGATGGTCTCACAAACAATTTGTATAAAACATTTCAGGATGAACTAAGTCAATGCTTGAGCCTGTTATTTCAAGATTTTTAGATAAAAATAGTATCTACCCATCTTTTTCGGAAGGTTTGTTAACCTATATTTATAAAACTGGTGATAAGCAGGTAATGGGAATGGAGACCAATTACCCTGCTAAATACGGATTATAAAATCTTACCAAAATACTGAATGAAAGGCTTAAGCAAAACGCATGGGAACATGATCTCGATCAATCAATATTGTGGATTGCCAGAGAGAAGAATTCAGTCTGCTATTATGCGAATTAGAGATGTGATTGATTATTACAATGAGATGGGTTTAACAGGTTATTTGATAGCAGCAGACCTAGATAAAGCATTTGATAGGGTTCACTTGCCATTTCTTTTAAAACTTGAGGCATTATGGGGTGCAGGATAAGTTGGTTGGATTAATTGAGCAAGTGTACCAGAATGGGATGTTTTCCTTTGTGAAAGGCGAATGGTTGCTGGGGTATCTTTAACAACGGGGAGTGAGGCAAGGGTGCCCATTAAGCCCCTTTTATACACATTTCTATAGATCCATTCTTACGAACTGCATTAGAGGCACAAAAGTGGAAGGGATTTCCTATAGTGACAGCAGTCTGGGACAGCTGTGTATACAAACTTATGCTGATGATTTGGTTATATATTTGGAGGATGGTTCATCAGTTTTGGGGTTTATGAGAGCATTTGAGGAGTTTACAAAGTATCGAATGCTAAACTTAACATAAATAAAACAAAGTTGATAATTGGAGGAGGTGGGATCAGGAAATGTGGTTAGAGAAGATTTATTTTTCTAGACATCCGCAATTTAAGCATTACCTTTGGTCCCCAGAATGTTCCAAGGAGAATTGGCAGAGGTACTTGAGAGTGTGAAACAAAGGTATCTAGATGGAAGCAATGGCGTTTGTCTAAAATCAAGAGAGTTCACATAATTAAACAATTTCTTTTACCAATTATTCAATTTGTGGCAATGGTATTTCCACTTCCAATAGAATTTGAAACCAAATTATATAGCACTTTTTTTCAGATGCTTTGGGGTAACCGTTTAAACCCAGTGAAAAGAAGTTTTACATACCTAAAAATAAAACAGGGGGATTTAGGAATGATAGACCCGGTGGTATACGCCCATGTTTTCTTCATTACCAACTCAGTAAAAGAAGGGTTAATATCAGAATCCAGATCTGAAAATTCATGGAATTTAACAAACATGGGGAAATACTTTAAGTGTTGGACTTCTTTAGCTCCTAAACTAAATAAATATTTAAAAATTCCCGAGCACTTTAGGCCTGCGGCACAAAAATTATATAAATGGGAAATACAGAAGAGGGTAGCACTGAAGTTTAGCACAAAGGATTTATATTGCCATTTAATGCAAAAGTTATATCCACAAGAGCCGGAATTTAAAAATTGCCCATTAACTTTGAACCCAATTATAGTGGCACAATTAAATAATCCTAGGTTGCCCAAAAATCAATGGGAGGTTCAGTGGTTAATTTTCTGTGGCAGATTAAACGTTAGGGGAAATGCTAAATATAAAGTCTTGCAGGAGCGGTTATGTCCATACCCTGAATGTATTAATAAAGAAGAATCAATGGAGCATTTTCTCTACACTGTTCTACGCCATGTGGATTGTGGGATTTTTTAGCAGAAGTATGGAATTTGAAATGGCTGAAAAATATGACATATGAATTCTTTGCTTTGGGAGTGCCCCCAGTAGGTACTTTTGGAGTTCATGTGGAGACTTTGACTCTATTCTTAGGATGTCTTAAATATTTTCTGTGGCAAGCCAGAATACAATGGGTGTTATACCAAAAGAAAATGTTGTATGTTTGCATTAGTAAACTAATTGTAAAAGAGTTGGAGAAGATTTATACAATAGATATGTCAAGAGTATCTTCAGGATCACTAAAGAAATTATGGAAAGGGTTTCTGCATTTTATTAAGTATAAATAAAGTAACAAAACAAATATGAATAAATGTGAGGGAAAAATGACAGTATATCTATTGAAAGTGAATTTGAAAAAGCTAAATGGATAAATGATGTAGCCTTTTTTTTTTGTTGTGTTTTTCTGTTTACTATGATAATGTGTTGTATTTTATGTTCATTTTTGCAAATAAAAACACCCCTACTCTTTTCAATAAGTGCCATGGGATCTTTAACATCCACCTGAACCACCACCAATCCAGGCAGATGGGACCTTGGTTTAACGTCTCATCCGAAAGATGGCACCTCAGAAATGCAGCACCCCTCTCATGCTGCATTACAGTGTCAGTACTGGGATATTAACCCAAGTGCCAGATGTGGGAACTGAACCCACAGCCCTCTGATCTCCCGGCCTCAGAGGCGAGTGTGCTACCTACTGAGCCACTGACACTGCAATATGTCAAGCAGCTATCTGGAAAACAGTTCACACTTTTACCAAGCATTATTCCCTGGACATCCAGGCTCGGAGTGATGCTTGGTTTGGCACAGCTGTCCTTCAGAGCCTTTTCCCTAGGTAGGTTCTGTCCCTCCTCCATGGGGGTACTGCTGTATAGTCTGCAATTGTCATAATATAGCAAGACTTCATGTTGTTTGAAGAAAAAATTACTCACCTTAGTAATGTTGTTTCTTCTAATGGAGTCTTGCTGTATTATGACCTCTCCCTGCCTGCCCCTCTCAGAACCTTGTTTGGGCTGTGGGTGGGCACCACAGTGTTGGCACTCTATTTTTGCCACTTTGTTGTTTTTGTCTCACCCTTCCTTAGGGTGAACTTGTGTTTTATTTAATCTTTTGGGTCTCTTGACTTGAGTCTTTTTTTCGAGACCAAGAAGTGTGTTTGCTATTTTAGTAGCCAGTTGGCTAGTGTAGGTTTACAGCTTCCACACAGAACTTTAGTGAGTTTGCTCGTAAAGATCTGACGGTTTAGGTTTGAAAGCAACCAGACAGAGCTTCCTTAACTGAGCTCGCTCTCAGGATTCCATGCCTTCATGGAAAGTTAACTATTTCACCTCCGGAGCAGTTCTAACCTGCGGTCATACTGCAATTGTCATAATATAGCAAGACTCCATTAGAAGAAACAACATTACTAAGGTGAGTAATTTTTTCTTCTGCTGCGTATTCACTAAGGAGAAGAATGGTCAAGGACCACAGTTGGGATGCAGAGGCAGTGGCGGACGCCACTCCATTCACAGTGGAGAGAGTTCTGGAAGAACTCACAAAGCTGAAGGTGGATAAGGCCATGGGACCAGATGGCATCCACCCAAGGATATTAAAGAAGCTGCAAATGGAACTAACAGCACCTCTGGTGGCCCTGTTCACAGAGTCATTTAACACGGGTGTCGTTCCAGAGAACTGGAGAAGGGCACATGTAGTCCTACTGCACTAAAGCAGCAGTAGGGAGGAGGCGGGGAACTACAGGCCAGTCAGCCTCACCTCAGTAGTGGGAAAGATCATAGCGACATTACTGAAAGAAAGGATAGTGGCACATATGGAATTCAGCAGTGCTCAGGATGTGAGGCAACATGGATTCACTGCTGGAAGGTCAAGTCAAACGAATCTAATGGATTTTTAGGGAACTAAATCAGGGAGTGGCGGTAGAAGTTGCCTACCTAGATTTCAGCAACACCTTCGACACAGTCCCACATAGAAGGCTGATTAACAAGATAGGTAGTCTTGGCTTGGGAGACATGGTGGTGAACTGGGTAAGAAACTGGTTAACAGACAGGAGACAGTGGGTGGTGGTAAATGGGGTATAATCGGGGAGAGGGGGGTAACCAGTGGGGTACCACAGGGATCAGTACTAGGACCAGTCTTGTTCAATGTCTTCATTAGTGACATTGCAGAGGGGTTGGAAGGAAAAGTCTGCCTGTTTGTGGATGACACTAAGATCTGCAACAGGGTAGATACTCCAGAAGGGGTGCAGAAAATGAAAAGGGACCTGGAGAAGCTTGAAAGATGGTCAGAGATGTGGCAACTGAGGTTCAATTCAAAGAAGTGCAAAATAATGCACCTGGGTAGAGGAAACCCTGGGGAGAGCTACAGGTTGAGGGGAGGAACTGACTGTCACCAAAGAGGAAAGGGACCTAGGGATTATCATCTCTGATGACCTTAAGGTATCAAAGCAGTGTACAAAGGCAGCAAGGAGGGCCAGTGGCATGAGGTGCATAGGCAGGGGTATCACTAGCAGGAGGTAGGAAGTGGTGATGCCTTTGTATAAAACATTGGTAAGGCCTCACCTGGAGTACTACGTGCAGTTCGGGAGGCCACACCTGCGCAAGGACATAGATAAGGTGGAGAAAATCCAGAGAAGGGCAACAAAGATGGTGCAGGGCTTACACCACAAAACATATGATCAGAGACTAAGGGACCTCAATATGTACTCACTGGAGGAGAGGAGACAGCAGGGGGACATGGTTGAAACTTTCAAGTACCTCAAAGGCATAAACAAGGTGCAGGTGGGGGACCTTTTCCAATTTAGAAAAAGTACTTGAACAAGGGGGTACAATATGAAATTGGAAGGGGGTAGATTAAGAGTATGTGAGGAAGTTTTTCTACAGAAGGGTGATGGACACTTGGAATAGTTTGCCACAGGAGGTGGTGGGGGCAAGCACAGTGGAGGGGTTTAAGCATGCCTGGGACAGGCACAAGGGACGCTTGAGAGGGGAGGGAGTAATGAAGAGCCATTGATCACATAGGGTCAGTAGCCACATACAATGTATTGGGCCTACGGGCAGACTAGATGGGCCTAGCGGTCCTTATCTGCCGACAATATCTATGTAGCTGAAGACTGGAGGAGGGCAGAGGTGGCCCCTCTCCACAAGAGTGGCAGTAGGAAAGAGATAGGCAATTACAGACCTGTAAGCTTGACCTCAGTAGTGCGGAAGCTAATGGAGTCCCTACTTAAGGAGATGATTGTGAAGTTTCTGGAGACTAGCGGGGCACAGGATCCAAGGCAGCATGTGTTCTCAGCGGGAAGGTCCTGTCAGACAAATCTAATTGATTTCTTTGATTGTGTGATCAGGGTGGTAGATCAGGAAGGGACAGTGGATGTGGCCTACCTGGATTTCAGCAAGGCCTTCGACACCGTCCCACATAGGAAATTGCTAAATAAATTGAGGAACCTGGGAGGGGCCCTATGTAGTAAAATGGGCTAAGAACTGGCTAAGGGACAGGACTCAGAGTATGGTAGTAAATGGCATGAAATCAGAAGAGAGGGAGGTGACCAGCAGGGTGCCACAGGGATCAGTGCTGGGACCAGTTCTGTTCAGTGTCTTCATTAGCGACACTGCAGAGCATCTAGAGGGAAAGGTATGCATGTTCACGGATGACACCAAGATCTGCAACAGAGTTGATGCACCAGAAGGAGAGGAAAGAATGAGAAAGGATCTACGCTTATTGGAAGAATGGTCAGGTGTATGGCAATTGAGTTTCAATGCTAAAAAGTGCAAAATGATGCACCTGGGTCACAGGAATCCAGGAGAGGAGTGCAGGATGGGGGGGGGGGGTTCTGGCCACCACAAGGCAAGAGAGAGAGAAAGACTTGAGGATCATCATATCATATAAAGGTGACCCGGCAGTGTGAAAAAGCGGTGGGGAAGGCAAACAGAATGTTGGGATGCATAGGTAAGGGCATAACCAGCAGAAAGGATGAGATGGTGATACCACTGTACAGATCATTGGTAAGGCCTCACTTGGAGTACTGCGTCCAGTTCTGGAGACTGCATCTCAGGAAAGACATAGACAGGATGGAGGGAGTCCAGAGAAGGACGACAAAAATGGTACTTGGGCTGCACCAGGAGACGTATGAGGAAAGACTCGGGGACCTTAGTATCTGTTCATTGGAGGAGAGGAGAGAGAGAGAGGGGAGGATATGATAACAGGCATTCAAGTACCTTAGGGGTGTAAACAGGGTACAGGAGGGAAGCATATGTCAGAGGAAGCATTGCACATGGACAAGGGGACATGATGTGAGGCTGGAAGAATGAAGGCTCAGGGGGAATGTCAGGGAGTACTTTTTCACAGAAAGGGCGGTGGATCCGTAGAATAGCCTTCCAGTGGAGGTTGTGGGGGCTAAAATAATACAGGAGTTCAAGAGTACATGGGATACACATAAGAAAACCCTGTAGATGGGCAGAGAAGGCGTGCTGCAGATCAAATAGGATCTGGGCTCTCAGTACTAAGTAGGGAAATGGGCAGACTAGGTAGGCCATATGGTCCTTCAAACAACATGAAGTCTTGATGTGTTCTGACAATATGCAGTTAGCCCCAGCTCTTTAACTGCCACGGAGAGGAAAGAGTTAACTCTATGCAGAAGCATAGAACATAGAGCTCGGTTTTCAAACCTCTGTCTATGGTATTTTCCAGTGTAACTGTCAGATTCTTTACTCCACCTAACAGTGAAGTCGCTCTGGAGATTTCTCCTCTGCTCGGTTTGGCAGAGTTTGAATCAGCGTTTGGTTTTCTAACCAATTTATTATTTTTTCAGATTACCAGCCTCTGTCTACGGTTCAGATAGTGTGGTAGATAGGTGGTGACTTGTGTTTTATTTAAATTCTGTGGAAATTGTTTTTGTCTCGGTTTCTCGTCAGTCGGTCCAGTTAGGAACTGACCCTTTTGCTTGTTTTTGATTGTTTTTATTTTTTCTGGGATTTAGTGTGGTGTTCCGGTGCCAATCGGTTTCAAAAGAACCAGACTTTTTCTGGTTCTTTTACAGAACCCGTAACATGGTTTGTAACCGATCATGAGTTATTACCTGGCTTAAAAGCTTTGAAGGGTAATTGTTTAGGTTGGCCATGTCTGAGAAACCTAAGAAAAAAAAAACGGTCCCACTGGGTTTCAACACTGTACTGAATGTGGGGAGGTCTTTGCCAAAGCTGACCCTCACCTCATCTGTGTTTACTGTCTGGGGGTTGACCACCTCAAAACAGAATGCCAGATTTGCAAGAAGTTTCCAAAAGCCACTCTGGAAAAGAGATTGAGTAGGTTGAAGGAAAGGGAGGCCAAGAAGTCTGTAAATCCGGATGGCCAGCCCGGTTTGGTTGCAGCCAAACCTGAGGAGGTGCCTACTGACCTAGGCAATATCTCCTCGGGCAAAAGGAGATCCAACTCCGAGGAGTCGGTTCCATCGAAAAGGAAACGTAAGTCAGCCGGTTCGGATCCAGCACCGCATACTCCAGCCACTGACGAGATAGCCAGAGCGATTAGCATATTTCATTTGCTTCGCCTGGTTCTGTCCGAACCAGTACCACCGGTTAGGCGGTCGGTTCGGTCAGATCCAGCTCCATTGGATTATGATACAGATGCTTTTTATGAGGAGAGGATGTGGATGAAGATAACGACTTTGAAGGTCTGAATGTGCCCATTGAACAGGACATCTCCCCAGACAGACCCTCCAATGTCTCCCTTCCCGGGCTTTCTAAGTCCCCATCACACTTCTTGTTTTACAAAAAGGTGGCTGAAACTCTCCAACTCCCAATGGTTGAAGCTGCTGAGGAGGAGGAGGAAGAACCTGATTTTGTCAAAATGATGGACATCCCAGAATCCAAAAGATTGTCTATCCCTCTTCACAAGTCCTTCGGGAAACAGACAAAAAGGATTTTACAGACACCTAACTCCTTACCTTCTGTGGATAAGAGAATGGACAGGAAGTATATGATATCAGGCTCAGGTTCAGAGTTTTTATATAGTCATTGCAGCCATGATGGGGTAGTGTAGGCTGCAGCCTGTGACAGGGTTAACATTCCTTTGGCTTCACACCCCAAACAAAGACTCCAGGAGGGTCGATGCCATGGCCAAAAAACAGTATTTGGCATCTTCTTTGGGACTCAGGCAGGCTAGCTATGTGGTCTACACAGCCAGGTACCAGAAGTCCAGGTGGGATATGGTTCTGGAACTGGCTAAACAGGCCTCCCCCAGCTAGACAAAGAGCTGGAGGAGGTGACTGCTGATGGAATTGAGGCATCCAAAGTACAATTCCATGCTGCTGTGGACTCCAGTGATGTGGCATCAAGAGTCATGGCTACACCTCTGTCTCTCAGGTGGCATGCTTACATAGAAACATAGAATTTGACGGCAGATAAGGACCACTTGGCCCACCCAGTCTGCCCATTTCCCTACCTGATGGATAAGCTGCAGATCCTAGTTAACCAGCAGCCTACTTCTTCCTACCCCCACCCCCTAGAATTGCCTTATGACTGTCCCATGTATGCTTGAATTCCACCATGTTTTTGACTCCACAACCTCCTCTGGAAGGCTGTTCCATACATCCACAACCCTCTCTGTGAAAAAATACTTCCTTAAATTACCTCTGGGCGGCCCCTTCTATCTTCAAATTGTGCCCCTTGTTCTTGCACCTCTTTTTGAAAGATGCTACCCTCTTGGACTTTGTTGATTCCTTGAGGTACTGAAAGTTTCTGTCATGTCCCCTCTCCCCTCCTTTCCTCGGAGCTATACATATTAAGCTCCTTAAGTCTCTCTTCATATGTCTTCGGTGCAGACCCTCACCATTTAGATTGCCCTCCTCTGGACAGCTTCCATCCTGTCTATGTCTTTCTTGGAGATTGGGTCTCCAAAACTGCCACTTAGTACTCAGATGTGGTCTCACCAGCTGTCTGTACAGAGGATAATAACTTCTTGTTTTCTACTGGTGATGCCTCCTATGCATCCCAGTATTCCCCAACCCTCCTTGCCCCTCTCACATTGCTTTGCCCACCTTTAGGTCATCTGATATGACTACCCCCAGGTCCCTTTCCATTTTTGTTGTTGTTAGTATCTCACCCCATTGTGTACTCTTCCCTGGGTTTTTGTTTCCCAGGTGCATTACCACTTCTTAGCATTGAATCTAAGCTGCCATACATTTGACCATTCCTCTAACCTTGCCAAGTCCTTCTCATCCTTTCCACCCACCTTGTGCATCAACTCTGTTGCAGATCTTTGTGTCATCTGCAAAGAGACATCTTTCCTTCCAGTCCCTCTGCAATGTCACTTATAAAGACATTGAAGAGGACCAGTCTAATACTGAACCCTGTGGTACCCCACTGCTAACCCCCTTTTTTCAGAGTGGACTCCATTTACTATTACTCTCTGTGTCCTATTCTCAGCCAATTCTTTACCCAGGCTGTCATCTTGGGACCCACTCCCAGGCTGGCTAACTTGTATATTAATCTTTTGTGTGGGACTGTGTCAAATGCCTTGCTAAAGTCTAGGTAAGCCATGTCCACAGCCCTCCTGATCAACTACTTTGGTCACCCAGTCAAAGAAATCTATCAGATTTGTCTGGCATGACCTTCCGCTGTGAATCCATGCTGCCTTGGGTCCTGTGCCCCTCTGGCCTCTAGATCATGCAACAATTCTTTCCTTCAGAAGTGATTCCATCATTTTCCCTACCACTGAGGTTAAACTAACAGGTCTGTAGTTTCCTGCTTCTGCCTTGCTCCCACTTTTGTGAAGGGAATCACATCTGCCTCCTCCAGTCCTCAGGTACCACCCCATCCTCCCATGATTTATTAAAGAGGGTAGTCAGTGGTGTCACTAGTTCTATCTAGTTCTTTTTGAATTCTGGGATGAATCCCATCAGGCCCCATTGCTTTGTCCACCTTCAGTTTTAAGAACTCTTTCAGAACTCTTTCTTCTGTAAATGGGCTGGTATCAACTTCTGTATCCAGAGTGTTCCTACTGTTTGTTTTAGGTACCTCCCCTCTTCCTTTGTAAATACTGAGCAAAATATTTGTTTAGTATCTCTGCCTTTTCACAGTCACCTCTGCCCACCCTCCCTCCCTTTATTAAGCCTCACTATCCCTCCCTGGTCTTCCTTTGCTCCCTGATGTACCTATAAAAGGTTTTATCCCCCTTCTTAACTGAGTTGGCCATCTTTTCCTCGGTTTGGGCCTTTGCTGTTCTGACTGCCTTTGCAGCTTCCTTTTGCTTTAACTGATACATTTCTCTGTCCTGTTCCTTCTGTGATTCCTTGTACTTCCTGAATGCTTTCTTTTTCTCTTGAACCTTCACTGCCACTTTCTTTGAGAACCATAGTGGTTTCTTACCTCATTTCCTTTTGTTTATTTGCTTTACACAAAGGCTTGTAACCTCTGTGATGGCAGTTTTTATTATTCCCCATTGTTCTTCCACCCCTCCTTCCTGCCCATTTGCTAGTGCATTCCTTAGGCACTCACCCATTTTGGCAAAGTCAGCCCTCCTAAAATCCAGTACCTTTGTCTTTGTATGGCTTGACTCTATTGCTGTGTTTATTGTGAACCATACTGTTCGATGGTCGCTAGTTCCCAGATGGCTACCCACTTCTTCATCTGTGATCCTCTCTTCATCTCCATTTGAGAGAACCAGGTCTAAGATTGCTCCCTCTCAGTGGGCTCAATACACTAGTTGTCTAAGGCATGCCCCTGTAGGGCATCTAGAATAACCCCCTCTTAGAAGTGGCTGCTGCAACTGCACTCCAGTTAACATCTGGCATATTCAGGTCACCCATCAGCAATATCTCCCTTTATCTGCCATTCTAAGTATACTTTCTATCATTTCCTTGTCCATTTCCTCCCCTGAGAGAGGATCTGTATCTAACCCTGTGCGGATTGTGGTGCCATTGTCTGCCTCCAAATTGACCCACAGTGCTTCTTCTCCTCCTCCTGTTTACCCTTTTGTTCTGTTGCTTTGATTTCTTCTCTCTTATGTAGAGAGCTACTCCTCCTCTCTTTTACCCTCCCTGTCCCTCCTGTAGATAGTGTATCCTGGCATGTTTACGTCCCAGTCATGTTCTGTGTGTACCATGTTTCTGTGACTGCCACAATATCCAGATCTTCCTCCTCCATCAAGGCCACTAATTCAGAAGCTTGTTACCCAGACTACGGGCATTGGTACTCATTGCTCTCCATTTTTGATGGCTTTACCTTCTGTAGCAGCAACCCCACTGACCCTTCTACCTTGGTCTTTTCTCATTTAGTACCCTGTTTTGTAGGGGAGGCTGGGATTTTCCTTCTGCTTATCAGTGCCTCCCCCTTGACTACTTTAAAGGCTTGCCAATGAAGCATTTAAACCGATTGCCCAAAATACTTGTTCCCTTCCTGGACAGATGCAGACCATTCTGTCAGTACAGGCTGGTGTCCCTCAGGTGGAACCCCAGTCCCCTGAAGCCAAACCCCTGTGCTCCACACCATTTTTCAACCATTTGTTAAACTGCATGGTGCAAAGTACCCTCGCCTCACTCATGCCACTGACAGGCAGCACCTCTGAGAAGGATACTGTGTGTGCTACTTGTCTTAAGCCCCTCCCCAACTCTACAAAGTCCTTTTGCACTGCTCTAATCTCATGATGAGCCAAGTCATTTGTCCCTGTGCTTGGCTCAGATGTACTAGCCTTTCGCATGATACCCAGTCTAAGGCTGTGGATTTCCCTGTAGTGGGTAACTCTCTGTTTGGGGAGCAGAGAGAGGCTTACATGAAGAAAATGGATGCATACAGGACCACCTACAGGAGTGCTCAGGCCAAAGACAGGCAAGCCACTACTCAGAAGCAGCAGTCTAGGGGAAGGGGCAGGCCTTTCCACAGGCCTTTCTACCAAGCTCAGGATTCCTCTTTCTTCCCACAGAGGGGGTTCTTTCGAGGGAGTGGCAGGAGGGAATGAGCAGGGCTCTATCCTTGTCCCAGTCAAGGGTCCTGTCAAGCAGACACCCTGATGTGTCAACCCTGGTCGACTCCCCCATTTCAGTAGGAGGCAGGTTGGCTTACTACTTCCAGGTCTGGAAGTCTGTTACCTCAGACCAGTGAGTCCCAGAAGTAGTAAGCCAGGGACTGGCCCTCAGCTTCAAAAGGTTCCCAAAAGTGAGGGCTAGGTCTTTTCCACCTGCATCCATCTCAGAGACCCTTGCTCTAGAGGTAGATGTTTCTTCTCTGTTGGCTCTCAGAGCTGCAGAGAAAGTTCCTACTCAGCACAGGGGCAAAGGCCTGTACTCCAAGTACTTTCTTACCCTGAAAAAGACAGGGGAGTGGCAACCCATCCTCGACATAAGGTATTTGAACAAACGCATCACAAAACCAAAATTCAAAATGGTGACTCTGGGAATGATTCTTCCCTCTCTAAGGCCAGGGGATTGGCTAGCATCCCTGGACCTCAAGGATGCCTATTTACATATTCCTATCAGGTGCTCCCACAGAAAGTACCTCAAGTTGGAGTTGCCTTCAGGCCATTATCGGTTCAAAGCCATGCCCTTCGGCCTAACATCAGCTCCAAGGGTGTTCACAAAGTTCCTTGCAGTAGTAGTTGCCTTTCTCAGAAGGCAGGTTATTTCCATCTGGACGGCTGGCTAATTTTAGGTCAGGCCTCTGACCAGGTCAAGTCAGCTCTACAAATCACTCAAGACTTGTTCAGTTCTCTGGGGTTTCCTTTCACTCTCCCAAAGTCTGTTCTCAAACAAGTACACCTTCTTACTTTCATAGGAATAGAGTTGGATACTATTCAAGCAAAGGCCTTCCTCCCTCTGGCAAGGGTTAAGGCCCTCACAGATCTTGCTTCCTCTTTTTGACCTCTGGTCTTTCGACCAGCAAGGCAGTTTCTTCAACTCCTGGGCCACATGGCAGCTTCCACTGCAGTGGTGCAATGAACCAGATTTCAAATGAGGGACATTCAGTTCCATCTAAGGTCCTTATGGTCTCAGAAAAGAGTCTCTCTCACCAAATTGATTCCAGTGACTCAGATTCTGGTCCGAGCTCTCCAGTGGTGGCTGGAGCAGGACAACCTCAGACAGGGTGTTCCATTTCTCTCAAGTCCCCTCAGTAGTCCTAACTACAGATGCTTCTCTCCTAGGCTGGGGAGCCCATTTGGGAGCCCTCATGGCTCAGGGGGTTTGGTCTCGACAAGAGTCTCTCCTTCATATCAATCTGCTGGAACTCAGGGCAATTTTTATGGCCCTTCAGGTCTTCTCAGAATCAGCCAGGGGCAAAGGTGGTGCAGGTCAGGACAGACAACACCACCACAGTGTGGTACAGCAACAAGCAGGGAGGCACTCGGTCCATTGCCTTGTGCACAGAGGCCATGAAACTGCAGTCTCTAGCCAATTCCCTTCAAACTTCCCTGACAGCAGTTCATCTCCCAGGAAAGGACAATGTACTGGCAGATGCTCTGAGCAGAATCTCCCAAGGACAACAGGAATGGTCCCTGCACCCTCACATCCTATACGTCATCTTCACCAGATGGGGCATTCCAGAGACAGATCTCTTTGCAGCCCCAGACATGGGGGACGCTGCAGTGGATAGCAGTCTTGGGGGTCTGGTATGGTGGTCTTCACTACAGGGGCTATGGCAGCTGCAATTCCTGGTGCTGCCATGGCTCCAGGGGTGGAGACGGGGATCACCTCTTCTGTGGCCTCCCTTGGGGGGTCTGTGGAATTGGGGAGCCCCTAGGCACTGGATACGAGGAGGAGGGCAACCTCAGAGTCCAAGGGGTTGAAGGGACTGGGCGAGGGGTGGAGACCCTCCTCCACTACTCTGCAGGAAGTGGGGAGGAGTCGAAGTGCTGAATCCCGCTTCTCCTCCTCTGTGTCTTCGGGGGTGCCTTTGGTGGGCGGCAGTGAGGGTTGCCCTTCTGGATCCATGCAACCTCAGTTGCTCCACAGGGAAGATTCTCCCTCAGGGCTCCACCAGGATTTGTTTCAACATTTGCAGCATTCACTGACTGGATCGACCCCTGAGTCCCCCGCATGACGGGAGCGGCAGTCGGGTCTCGGAGCCCTAGCAGAGGCCAGACACGGTCTGTGAGGTGTCCTTCCCCCATTCCTCTGCAGACACCTCCCCTTCTCCCAGGCCGTGTGGGTTTTATGGGGCCCTTAACCTGGGAACAGTTCAGAACTACTGCGGCGCCCTTCCCTAGGTAGATTACAGCCATGGACGAGACGGTTATTTGCCTGTCTCCTCTGCCACAGGAGGACTCTGAACTCCCGAGTTCCATGTCTTTCTCAACTTCCTCCTCGGTGGAAGTGGATCACTCAGTCCACCTTTCTTCCGATGATGATTTCACTGAATGTCAGCGTTTCCTCTCGAGGTTGATACAGGAACTCTGCATATCCCATGTGGTAATATGCAATACCGAGTGGAAGACGCGCTCCTTCCTGAGCGAGCTTAGTGCTCACCACCTCATGATTCCTTCCTGGCTTATTCCTTTCCAGGAAGCGTCGATCCATGCCTGGCAGTACCCAGCTGCCTCATCCCTAGCCCCAGTGGACTGCAAGAGACAGTATTGCGCTCCCCAAGAGTCTCTTGGTTCTCTTCCTCATCCACCTTTGGGGTTGACGGCCTTAGACACTCCTTCCGGGCTTCAACACCTGGCGCACAACCGACCACCGGATCCGGATTCCACAGAATTTGACCGATGGGGGTAGAAGAGTTTTCTCTTTGGCTCACGTGCTGCTTTGCATTAGCTCACATCAAGCTCACCACGCTGCCTACAACAGGCACCTGTGGTCACTGCTGGCACAGGTTCTAGCATCTCTGCCTGATTCGGAGGAATCTAGGCAAGCCATCACCCTTTCTGTACAAGGTCTGGAGCTTGCAAGGCACCAAGTAAGGGCATCTTATGACACCAGACGGCATGGCTTCGTCTGTCCAGATTGCCACCCATTGCTCAGCATAGAGTGATGTCCTCTGCCTTCTGGGGGACCCGTCTCTTTTCTCGCAGGGTGAGGAGAATCTTACCGAGGTGCCTCCCGTCCCCGGCCACGGGAGACACCTCCTCGCCCTGACCAGCCTTAGGCCTTGCAGGTTTGCTGTGGCTCTAGGGTCTCCCCCTCCTGTGCTTACCACGCAGGAGGCTAAGGGATCTGTTCCCTCAGAGCTGTGCCAGGTCCCCTCTGGGGAGCTTGGTACTCACCCAGCTGTAATTAGTGGTGAAGATTGACAAGTGAAGATATGAAGATTACGTATGTACCATAATTCTTGATCTTCTCTTGTATCTTCACCATGCATTACTGATTCCCACCCACCATCCCCTCATGGCCTCAGTTCTTGGGCATCGTCTCCACCCTGCTAGCCTTCCCTCTCCTAGAGGCCAGTTGGGGGCCTAGTCCCCCTGGTACCTCAGAGCTCTCTGTTCCTTCTCTAGAAAGTCACAGAGTGTTCATCCTGGAGGACGTCGAGTAAGGTCTTTGCCCTAGCCTCTGTGGGAACTCCCTTGGATTCTCTGCACAATACAATAGAGTGTCCTCTGCTTGGGGCTTGAATAATCCTCTGGTTTATGTCACCCTCCGACTATCATTTTCTTCAGTGCAGTCCTAAGGGAGTCCGTGGGAATTTCCTCCCTCTTCTTTTCTTATGGCATGGATGTCCTGTGGTTCTCTTTTCCTGAAGTGGGGACTACACCAGTACTTCCGTGGGAAAACTTCTACCAGATTTCTTTCCCTACACCTAAGTCAGGACTCACTCCTCTTCTGAGCTAGACTGTTCCCTTCCAAGGGATAGTCTGTGAGACCTAGGCTTAAGATTTTCTTAACATTTACGGATAAAGGGTGTGAGGAAGGGTCTGCCTTCGCAAGTCTGACAAAACCATTAATCCCCTTCAGACCTTGATTTGATAACCTCTTAACTGGCAGGATCCTTGCTACCTTGTCTTCAATCCCACAAGGGTTTTGAAACTCTTTAGCCAGTGGTCTTCCAATTTATTGTGGCAGACAGCCCTCTCCTCCCCCTTTATCCCTTACCCCATCTCTCCATTCTTTCTTCCTTCTATCTTTTACCTTCTCCTTTCCCTGAGACCGCCCAAGGATTGAGGCCGTATGACCACTTAGGGTAAGGTTCTTCTCCTGTCTTTTAATTGGCTTATACCTTTTTCAGTTTATATCCTTTCCTTTTTCTATCCTTTAGCTCTCTTGCCTCGCCTTCTTTATCAGGAACCTGAGTTCTGGCCTCTCCAGCCCAACAGAACTGGGATAGAGGAGGAGTCTACGGCGCCTAACAGCCAACCCGCGTGCTCCACGCAGAGCATCAGCCACGTGGGCAGCGCCATGAACACCGACTCCTCCCTCCCAAAAAAAAAGCTTCTGTTGCGGGTGCGCGCTTCCGGCTTACACCCAGCAGTAATGAATGGTGAAGATACAAGAGAAGATCAAGAATTCCGGTAGGTACGTAATTTTCATTTCTCAGTGATTCCTCACCACGTTTACACTCCTGAACCCTGCCTCTCCTTCCTTGATAACAGGTTTACACAAGGATCCGTTCTTTTCATTAAGTTTGCTTGATCATTACTACTGCAGTTCACTGAAAACTGTAAAATGTGGTCAGTTAAAAATGTTCCACTTCTCTTCAGTATTTTCCATTAGAACATAAGAACATAGGAATGTGACGGCAGAAAAGGACCTGCAGGCCCACCCATTCTGCCCATTTTGTCTAGCTTGCCAGTAGGACTTTACCATAGTCATCCCCCACCCCCGACGTCCAATCCCCCATGTATATCCCATGCCCTCTTGAACCCCCCTACAGTCCTCTCCCCCACTACCTCCCTCGACAGCCCATTCCTGTTGGCCACCACCCTCTCAGTGAAGAAGTACTTCCTAGTGTTACCCCGAAATTGCCCCCCCATAATTTGGTATGGGTGCCCCCTTACCCTAGATCTCTCCTTTAGCTGGAAAAGGTTCTCCACTGGTACCTTGTTGATCGCCTTTACATATTTAAAGATCTCAATCATGTCTTCCCTCTCCCTCCTCTGTTCCAGTGAGTACGTACCTAATTCCCTTAGACTCCTTTCATATGGTAAGTGTTCTAGCCCCCTCACCAGTTTTGTTGCTCTCCTGTAGACCCTCCCAACCCTCTCTATATCCTTCCTGAGGTATGGCCTCCAGAACTGAACCCCATACTCTAGGTGTGGCCTGACCAACTGAGTGTATAGAATAAATATGACCTCTTTTCTCCTGCTGGAGATCCCTCTCCCTATGCAACCTAACATCCTACAGGCTCTTGCCACTGCCCCCCACTGTCTAGCTACTTTCAGGTCCTTTGAGATGTTAATGCCTAGGTCCCTTTCCTTTTCTGTTACCTGCAGGAATCCACCTCCATCCTGTACTCCGCCTTCCCATTTTTCCGGCCTAAGTGCATGATCTTACACTTCACCATATTGAACGACAATTGCCACTTCTTCTACCAGGTCTCCAACCTCCCAGATCTCTGCGCATCATCTCCACCCCCTCCTATGTATCCACTCTACTGCAGACCTTTGTACTGTCTGCAAAAAGACTCATCCTCCCTTCGAGTCCCTCCCCAATGTTGCCTGTAAAGATGCTAAACAGTAGCAGGCCTAACACTGACACTTGGGGAACCCCACTGATGACCATGGACTCCTCCGAGGGCGTCCCATTGACTAATACTCTCTGGATTCTGCCCTCTAGCCAGCACCGCACTCACCTTACTACCACCTCCCCCAATCCCAGGTGACCCATCTTGGGCAGTAGCCTCATGTGCAGCACTGAGTCAAATGCCTTTTAGAAATCCAGGAAGGTCACGTCCACCGAACCTCCCTGATCCACCACCTCTGTGACATAGTCAAAGAACTCTGTCCAGTTTGTTTGACAGGATCTGCCCTCAGTGATCCAGTGCTGCCCTGGATCCCAAAGGCCATTTGCCTCCAGGTAGCTGTTGATTCTGTACTTGAGCAGTTTCTCCATGAGCTTGCCCACCACAGATGTCAAGCTGACTGGCCTGTAGTTGCTCGCTTCATCCTCCCTCCCCTTCCCCCTTGTACAGTGGTATTATATCAGCATGTTTCCAGTCCTTAGGTATGATCCTCAAGTTTAAACTACATGATGAATGCCTTAAAACTGTTGCCGTTTTTCAAAATTCTTTTTTTTTTTAGTTTTTTAGAAATTTTTGGTAGCCACAGCTCCCTTCAGTTATGGAAACATATCTGCCATTCTTGGGAGATAGAGTTGAGCATGATCTTGGTGCAGAGTTTGAACCCTGATTCTAAAGGTCCATCAGTAGCATAAGTTTGTATTTCTGAGGCATCACTCTATTCTGGGAAGATGATGCATAGTGTAAACACAGTGAGGGATCCCTGAGAAGAAACAACATTACTATGGTGAGTAATTCTTTCTTACAAAGCAGGTTTGTTAAGGTGGATCGAACTGCCAGCAGAGGCTAGTAACCATAAGACAGTGGGTGGATTCAAGAGTGGGTGGGATGGATTCAAAGGGAGAGTTGTGGTTAATGGGGAGGGGAATGGGACTCACTGTAAAAACTATACAGTGTGCTCGTATTAGGCAGACTCAATAGATTGTATGGCCTTCTTCTCCTTGCAGCTTCTTACAGTGTGTTCCTGCGTCTCTGCTGGTGTCATAAGTGGTTACAAACTGAGTAAGGCATTGCCTATTCCAGCTTGTCTGTTATCCCCATATATCATCGGATAAACATAGGACAAACAAAATTTGTCAAGTTTGTTTTTAAATTCAGTTATGTTCATACTTCCCACGATGTCAAGTGGCAGGGTATTTTAGAACGATACCACCCTCTGGTTAAACCATGTGGCTGTGGTATCCTTGACTGCTATTGCTCCTGTTAACTTCTCTGCCCTTTCTTTCTCCTCCTAACCCTCCTTATCTGTCTTTGTATGGACAGAACTTAGTTATCTTTTTGCTGTACCTGGGGTGGTTTGGGGGTATACTGTAGGTGGGTTCGTCTCAAAACTAAACTGTGAGCTTCTGGTCTGTATCGCTCTTGCAGGTGCCATAATCGACTGAGTTAGCATGATGTTTTAAAATACTGTAGGGGTCAAACAAAGGTGTTGCTTTTTTGTCCCATTGAAAATATTATCCCATTTGTAATCTCTTGGCATCTCTGGTAAATTTTGTTTGCTTCATTTGTTGTATTTTGGGATCTAAGGCTGCAACAACGTTTGTTAGATTTTCATTTTGTCTAAGAAGTTCAGTGAAGTCTGATAACATCAGCAAGGGTTTTTCTTTATTTTCCAAATTTTCATAAAGTTCTGCTTGTACCCCTTTTGAGTCCTTAAAAGTGACTTTAGTTAGGCCTCATTCAACTCTTCTTGTCAATCTTTCGGGAACTCTGGGCTGTTTCTTCTGAAACCTGGCCGTTTTAACAGCCTAAGGCCCCAAGGGACCCAGTTCACAGACAGGTATGCTTCCAATGAATTTTGCTGCCAGTACATCCTTATAGCTTTTTGAAAAGTCTTTCAAAGCATGTGAAGAGTGTTTGCACATTACAGTCACAGCTGTTTGTGTGTGTACAGGGCTGATTACAGCTAATCCTGACCTCAGTGACTGAATGTGAAAGGACTGATTTTCACTGTGAGACCCTTTGCTGACACTGTCCTGTGTTGACATACTGTAATATTGGATACAGCCACTATAATGTTATGTTCTTAAGTCCGAGTGGATCTCGAGAAGGGGGGCCCAAGCGTAGCTGGTAAAAAATATAAGCACTCGATCAAAGGAGGCTGTTTCCAGGTTCTGGGTTTTGTGTGCTGTTTCAATTCAGAAACCAACATTAATAGAAAGTAAAAAAGAATCATGTTCACCACTGATCCTTCTGTGCAGATGCAGACACTGCCTGGTAATGCAAGAGGGTCTAAACAGACACAGGCTGGAAGCACAAGGATGCTGCAACAGCCGCTTTATTCAACATAACGCAAAGCAAGTGTGGCATCTAATGGTGGCACAAAATTACTGCCACTGACAGCTGATGTAAGAGAGTGATATAACATGAATGATGAAATGGCATGGAATTTTTCTGATTTGTTAGAGAGAGACCATTCTAAACAGTGATGCATTCACGGTACAAATGTCACACTTCATAAAAGTCTCTGGCCATCAGCCTTTTTACTCTCATAAAATCCAAGAGCCTTGTCAGGAACAGTTTTCCATCACAGATATTTGCTGCCACCTTTACTCACTAAAAATCTTCAAGTAGGCCCCCCAAAAAAACTACTGTAAATTTAAATAAGAAATAAAAATTAAATGTTACTTGCCTTCATATTCTTCTTCGTGCACAAATAAATAAATATTAAATTTAGTAGTACAGTACTTAGTAGTTAATTTCTTGTGTTTCTCTGTTGATGATGAAGAATCTCCCTCCTGTTTTCACCTGCTTACCAGGGAAATCCTTTCTGTATGTTAATACTGCAGCCAGGATCACTCTTACCATTGTAAGGGTGGTTTCATCACTTGCATTCTTAGGGTAAGAGAACCGTGAACTGAAGTTGAGCACTAGCCAATGTGCAGGGGCTTTGCTAATGCTCAGCTGGTAGCAGTAAGAGGTGAGATATCTCAGCTGCGGCACCAGATCAGCTGGGGTTCACTCTCCAGAGCTCCACTGGTCCAGGAGGTTGAAGGGTTGTGGGGAAGGGCAGGGGGAGGTAGGGGCAGTCACAAGGGGTTTGACCAGTCGCACACCAATCAGACAGCAAATCACTTTGCACCCTTGGAGGACGCTTAGGTACCTGACTCCATCAGGGGACTTCAAGTCTTTTGGTGGAAATGGGCAGGATGACTTCGTGGCTCAAAAGGGGGTGAGCAGGAGGAAGTCAGCAAAGAGAGTCTTACTGATTGGGGACTCAATGATTAGGAGAGTAGAAAAGGTGGTATGTGTAGGAGGAAGGGTAGTGAAGTGGTCAGATGCCTTCTTGGCACATCAGCGATCAGGGATATAGATAGGATTGGGAACATGGTGGAGAAGGAGGAGAGGGATCTGGGGGTGCCTGTTAAGGCAGTGAAGTGGAACTTTAAGAGGTGGGGGAACAGATTGAAGGTGCACTCAGCTTCCCTGGCCTTTTCTGAGGTCCTCACTGTGTGGAATAAAGGGAATAGGTACAATAGAGTGAGGAAGGGAGAGAATGAGGAGTTTAATGGGTGATTGAAGTGATGTTGTCAGGGTGATGGGTGCCACTATGTGGGGGACTGAGGGGCTTCTGGGACAAGAGGCTCTTCAAGGGTGATGGCTTTTACCTGACAAGAGAGGGGGCCAGTGCTCTGGGGCAGAAGTTTGACATTTACATTGGACCGTAAAACTGACTGCAGGAGAGAGGAAGGCTAGGAGAACCACTGAGAAAGGAGAGCATGTGTAAAGCCTAGCTAGGGCCCCCTAAACAAGGAACTAGTAGCAACAATCTGTGTAGCATGAATGTTGAAGTTCAAATTAGGTTAGTGGAAGAGGTCAACGAGGGTGGACTGACAAAGCCTACAGTCAGCATGAAAAATAAAAATAGAGACTAGGGAAGAATAAAGGAGAAAGAATAGTAAAATAGTCAAATGCAAAAGGGGATCAGAAGAAAGATGGAAAGGGATCTGCCTTAATGCCTGGAGTCTGGGGAATAAAAGTGAGCTCCAAGCAATGGTGGCAGACACTGAGATGGATCTAGTAGCCATCACAGAAACTTGGTCCACACAGAATAACAATTGGGACCTGACAGTCCCAGGCTACATCATGTTTAGATGGGATAGAGGAAAAGGTAAAGAAGGAGGTGTAGCCTGATATGTAAGAGAGGGCATAGAATCAGTGGAAGATGGAAACATCAGGGGAGTTAATGTGAAAACAGAACCGCTGTAGGTTCAGGTCATGGCATCCTCTGGCAAGAAAGTAAGAATGGGGGTGATCTATAGACCTCCAGGACAGGGGGAAGAGAGAGAGAGATAAAGAGATGGGGCAGAACTAGAAAGGGGGGTGGCAAACGGGGAGGTGGTGAGCGAGATCTAAACTTGCCAGATATTAATTGGATCATTCCAGCAGGCAGGAGCTCTAGAAGTCAGGCCCTACTGGATACATTGCAGCACTGCCTGCTGGCGCATCTAGTTAAAGAACCCAGTAGGTAGGTTGCCATTCTCAATGTGGTGCTCACCAGCTTAGAAATGGTAGGAGAGAGGGTAGAGGAGCCAATAAAGTACAGAGACCATAACTCTGCATGGTTCAGCCTGGCCCTAGGGACAAATGAGCCCTCATCCAAGGCTGAAGACCTAGATTTCAGAAGGGCAGACTTCGGCTGGATGAGGGAGATAGTCTTGGACAAGTTAGCCAGAGTGGACAGCATCGGGGATGTGGAGAACAGATGGTGGGCAATCAAGGGGGCATTCTCAAGGTAACAGAGTCTTGCTTTAGAATGGTAATCAAAAGAAAAAGGTACAAGAGACCAGCATGGTTCTCTGGAAAGGTTTGGGAACAGTGAGAGCCAAAAAGAGGGCCTTCACCAGGTACAAGGAAAAACAAGGGAAGGAAGAATGGGGGAGAGTACCAAATGAGAATGAGGAAAACCAAAAGGACAGTCGGAGAAGCAAAGGCAGACATAGAGCTGCATATTGTAGAAGGCATCAAGGGTGGGGGGGACAGTTCTTTAGATATATATGAAAAAACAAAGAAGTGGGAGGAGGAATTGCTAGGCTAACAGAGGGAGATAGGATAATTTATTTATTTAGTTTTTGAGGGAGATGGGCAGAAAGCAGCTATTCTTCATGACTACTTCTGCTCTGTAGTCATAGCAGAAGACAGAAGGCCTCTGCCAGAGAGTGGCAATAAGGCAGCTATAAGGGGGATCCCTGAGATGAGGCTGGAAGTATTTTCTGGTTGTGGAAAAGCTTAGTGTAGTGTCTGCATTTGCTCAGTTGAATTTTGTCTCGACCACCCACCCCAGCCCCGACCTCTATTAAATACTCTTCCTTCCCAATCTGACTCTGCCTACTAGCTGCTCCACTTCCCTTCTTGCTCACCTACATAGACATCCTCTGAAAGGCACCTGTTCCATTATTACATTACTCCTCTAATTACAGCTGTCTGCACACATTTTCCTACTTGTACATTGAGGCGCTAGTCTCGGCTATACAGAGCTCTCTGCATTGGATCTATAACACCTTGTCGCCTCAAACAGTGGTGCCATTATGGCTGGCCTTACTAACATACTAACATACTATTTGCCAGCAGATTAGGCCTTACGGTCTATCGAGTCTGCTCGAACCTTAGATCCTTAGTTGGGTGCCGAGACCCTCCCATCCCTTGTGCTCCAGAAACCCCTATCATCCATCCCACCCTCCTGGGACAGGCCATCATCTTATACATCCACTTTCTGTGTCTGTCCCACCCTCTCTTGAAGCCCTCCACTGTGGATCTCTGAACCAGCTCACCAGGCAGTGCATTCCAAGGGTCCACCACCCTCTCAGTGAAAAACCTCCTCCTCTTTTCCCCCCTCACCCTTCCACCTTCCAACTTCAAACCATGCCCTCTGGTGATACCTCCCTGCTTTAGTCTAAAGATCCCCTCCATGTTTACCCTATTTATTCCCTTGAGGTACTTGAAGACCTCAATCATGTCCCCGTCTCTCCTCTCCTCCATTGAAAACAGGCAGAGCTCCTCAAGTCTGTCCTCATACGTCAAATCCCCTAGCCCTCATATCATCTTTGTTGCCCTCCTCTGTACCCTCTCCAGGAGCTGTATGTCCCTCTTCAAGTGTGGTCTCCAGTACTGTACACAGTACTCAAGGTGTGGTCTAACCAGTCCATTGTACAGCGGCAGAATCACTTCCTTGCTCCTAGAGGTGATCCTCCTTACAATGCATCCCAACATCCTGTTTGCCTTGCTAGCTGCTCTCCTGCACTGCTCATAGTTATTCATACATGCATCCACCATGACCCCTAGGTCTTTTTCCCCTATTGAGGCCTCCAGCCTCCCCTCCCAGGGTGTACCTGTGTTTAGGGTTTCCCCGACCAAGATGCAACACCTTGCACTTGGTGATATTGAAATTTAATTTCCATGTGTGAGCCCAGCTTTCCAGGGTGTCCAGGTCCCCTTGCAGGGCCAACCTCCCCTCTTCTCCCTCAACTACTGCTCCCATCTTGGAGTCATCCACGAAGAGACTCATTTCACACCCTATACCCTCCCTGATGTCCGATATGTATGCATTAAACAGGATCGGACCCAGGACCAAGCCCTGTGGTACCCACTACCAACCTCTCTAGGGTTCGAGAGCTCCCCACAGACCACTACTCTCTGAGTGCGTCCAGCTAGCCAGTTTTCAATCCATCTGACCATCAAAGGGCCTACTCCTAACCCCATCAGTTTCTCCACCAGACCATTGTGGGGGACAGAGTCAAACGCCTTGCTGAAGTCCAAGAATAAAACATCTACAGGCTTACCCCTGTCCAGTTCTGATGTTACCCATTCATAGAACTGCACAAGGTTGGTTTGACATGATCTACCTGGCACAAACCCATGTTGCCGACTATCCAGACCTCCCACCTCCTCCAAGTACACCCCCAATCGTTCCTTTAGTATACTCTCCATTAATTTTCCCACCACCGAGGTCAAACTGATAGGTCTATAGTTATCTGGTACTTCCCTCGACCCCCCTTTATGGATTGGTACCACATGTGCCTCTCGCCAATCCCTAGGTACCCTCCCTGTCTCAAGTGACCTGCTGAAAAGCTCCGCCGGGGGTGCAGCCAGTATGTCCACCAATTCCCATAGTACTCTCGGATGAATGCCATCCGGCCCACAAGATTTGTCTTTCTTTAGGGCCTTGAGGGCTAACCACATCCTTTTGGCGGAGATAGCATCATCCGTCCCCTCCACCTTACTGGCCTTTATATCCTTACCCAGATGTGACACCCCTGGGGTACCTCTCCCCCCCTCTTGCTCCATTTCTGTTGCTCCCCTGATCCCACTAACTGACGCTTCTATTCCCTTCGTGCCTTGCTTTGTAGATATCCCATCCCCCTCCCTAGTGAACACAGAGGCAAAGTACTCATTAAATACCTCTGCCTGGTCCCTTGCCTCTTCCACCCACCCTCCTTCTGATCTCAATCTGCTGAGATGGCCCTTAGTTTTTCTCTGCTCCCCAATGTACCGGAAGAACCCTTTTCCCCTCCATGTATCCCCTGTGCCAGCCGCTGCTCTTTACTGGACTTTGCTCCCCTCACCATATGGGTCACTTTTCTAGATGCAAGCTGGTACATTTCCTTATCCCTATCCCTCTTGTTGTTTTATAGTTTTTGTAGGCTGCCTTCTTTTCTCTGACTGCTACCTGTACCTGACTGGACCACCAGCATGGTTTATGTGACCTTGCTCCTTACGTTTCAACTTAGCGCAGATCCTGACTGCCTCATGAAGTCCCGTTTTATGACCTCCCATCTCCTTTCCACACTTGTCGTTGAGGTAATCCCTTCAAGATCCTTGAGAATATTTCCATGCCCATAAAGTCTGCCCCCTGAAGTCCACTGCCAGTGTCCTAGATGTCACCCCCCTCCTCCCATGCTTATTTGAAACCAGACAGTATTGTGGTCACTCCCAGTCAGGGGGTCCTGTACAACCATGTCCCTTACCAGATCCCCATCTGCCAGAACCACATCCAGGACATGCCCCTCCCTTGTGGGCTCCATCATATGCTGTGTTAAGAACACATCCTGGAAGCCATCCAGCAGCCTCTGCTCCTTGGCCACCTTAGAGGACATGGTTCCCCAGTTTGTACCTGGCATATTAAGGTCCCCCATCAACACCACTCCTTCCCCTTTTGGTCCACACTGGGCAATGATGTTGTCTGGCAAACCATCCTCTAGAACATCACTCATCCCGGGGGGCCTATATGCTTCACCCAGCTTGACCTTATCTCCTGCTGTGGATCGTAAGGTGACCCATAAGGCCTCCACGTTTCCCTCTGCCTCTTCTACCCTAGCAATTTCTATGTCATCTCTAATGAACATAGCCACTCCACCCCCTCTGCCCTCCTTTCTATCCTTCCTAAGCATAGTGTACCCCCGTACGTTTAGGTCCCAGTCATGGTTTTTGTTGTCCCACGTCTTAATCCTTATTACAGTACCTTGCCTTTTACCTCACTCTATTCTCTATTTTTTCCCCTCCCTTACTCAGGGCCTACTCTACTCCTTCCAAAAAACCACCAAGCCCCCTGCCCTGAAGCAACGCCCTTATTATTATCACTCATGTCACTCCCAAGGGTAACGTTACCTGTCCTTTCAGACACTACTGATCTTTCTACTCTATCCTGCCCTGCGCTTCCCTCTCAGGTGTACCCCCTTCCTTTGCCTTATTAAGCTCACTAATGTTTCATTTCTCTACCATCTCCAACTCTTTAACTCGAACCACCTATACCCTAGCTAAGACTTGGTATAAAAATCAAATGTTACACTACATTATCATCTCCCTACTTCTCCTCTCCGTAGGGACATAAACCCTAACCCTGGTCCTGTTTCTGGCCTCACCCGAGTTCTTAACCCCAAGTTGCTGACACACCTACCCATAACAATTCCGATCTCCCAAATGGTCTCAAGTTAATGCACCTCAACATACGGAGCCTTCTACCCAAACTAGATTTGATCCAACCACGCGTCCAAACCCTTGCCTCTGACCTCCTTATTCTATCCAAAACATGGCTAAATAACAAAATCCACAATAATTCTGTTATTATCCCTGGCTGTGATATTACTAGACAAGATCAAAATGGAAGAGCTGGAGGCATATCAATGTACACCTCTCCCTCCATACATTCTACCTCAGTCCTAGCTGTATCTGTACCAGCTGCATACAAAGCCCTTATCCTATGTCTCTTCCTACCCTTCTCAACCCCCATCTATGTGGCAGGGATTTACTGCCGCCCAGGCCTCTCATCCTCTATTGCCTCCAACCTCCTCACCAAAATCACTACACTCACCTCAAAAGGTGAGTTATTTATTTTAGGTGATTTTAACCTTAATTGGTTAGACCCATCCCAAAGCAAGGCTTGTAACACTATCTCCACCCTCAATCTCTCTCAAATGATTCTCGAACCTACTCACCAGAAACCCAAAATCAGGTAACCACTCACTCATCACATGATTTACATGGTCCGTAAAATACATTGTCCAAAAGTCCCCCATAAAGTATTGTTGACCCGAACTTATAAGTCAGTTGACCGCTCCCATTTACACCACGACCTCGTATACTCTGACTGGTCCCCTATCCAATCTGCTCGCTCAATCAACAAGGCCTTGGATTACTTCGAGAGGCTCTTCATTGACATTAGGAGCAAACTTGCTTCCTTTAGACATACCAGAGTTAGAGGAAATCACCTCCCATGGATCACACCTGAACTAATGGCCTGTATTCATGCCAGGGACTGAGCATGAAAGGCCCACAAGGCCTCTAAGTCTCAAGCTGACCGAGATGCTTATTGTGCAGCCCGAAACTCCTGCTCCAAAGCCACTCACCTAGCCAAATCTGAATATTTCCGCTCCACCTTTGAAACCAACATGAACACACCATCTAAGTTGTGGAAGGTTGCACATGACCTCTTCTCACTGCCATCAAAACCACAAACTCCCCCTTTCTTAATATAAACAATGTCCTAATTACTGACCATCTCACTGTAGTGACAGAATTTAATGATTGCTTTACCTCATGTGCCTCGGCCCTCCTTGCCTCACACCTCATGCCTGACGGACCCAAGCAGACCCTCTATATACTCCAATGGCCAGCACCTCATCTCATTTGCTCCAGTCACACAAATGGACACACTAAAGGCACTACTCACTCTCAAGTCCATCTAAGGGATATAAGGAATTAATTGTGGCAGTTTGTGTAGTGCTATAAATTAGGCAGAGAGCTGTGGAAACATTGTATACACCATGCAGATTTTATTATTTGGGAGCCCTAGTAGTTATTTACTGGGTAGAGAGACTGTAGTTTAATAGGGGTTTAACCTGAACTACACAGAGTCTGAGGATTTTTTTTTTAAGTTTCTGTAAGTCAATTATACTCCAAACACTAAGGCTACATACTACGAGCTCTAGGAGTGTTAATTTTGTTGCAACTTTTTTAATATTTATTGTTACTGCATCCAAATAAAAGCGAGGACTTCCGGCTTCAGCGACCTGTAAATTCCACTACCACTGTGAGCGGGGCGAGCAGAGCAGGGCTTGCGGTACCGCGTGCAGAGACATGCGCATGTGCGTGTGTCTGCTGTGTCCGCTGAGGATGCAGAGGATCAGGCCCTAATGTACTTATATGACTAGACCAACAACGGGAGAAGAGATAACTCATAGGTAAACAATGCTAATATTACTAAAGTAAGGAAAATGTCTCAGGGTAAAGGAAGAGGAAGGAAATAGCTCAAACAATGCAATTACTATGAAATGTTCCTTGAAGGAGCTAAATGTTAAAGAATTTACATGTGAGAAGTGTTTGCTGATTGAAAGTTTAAGGGAAGAAATTTGTCAGCTTCAAAAAAAGAGTGGAAACTCAGAAGGAAATTGGAGAACTTGAATCCTATGTAGATACTATAGTACCAAATTTAACTGTGTAAGGACAAGGCCTTAGCACAAGTACACCCACAATCAAGGAAGTTAATAATACTCCTAAGTTACAGAGATGGGAACCAGTCAACCAAAGTACATAGACTAAAACTAACATAAAAAGAAGACAAAACACAAAACAAATTATTCCTAGGAGGAAACGATCATCACCACAGAATAAGTATGAGCTTCTAGATACAGAAGCAACAATAAAGTCCCAGGACTCTACAGTTTTAGACATTAGTCTAAAAAAAACATTGTAGACCACAGCCTCTCAGCCGTCCCTCAGGACATCTCAATGAATAACAGACCCCTAGGGGTAGATAAAATTACTATTAAACCAGATTTAAAAACCATCGATCGGCGTTCTACTACTATTCCTCATGATGTGTCTGTAACAAAAAACATTCCCAAGGTAGAAAAGGAAAATAAAATCAAGCCAATTGTTAAGGCCATGGGTATGAACTATAATCAAGATAAACCAACTTCAGACCAACAACACATTAATAAGGCATTAAGAGACATTATTATTATAGGGGACTGTACAACGAGGTACCGATACCATCATATGTGAAGGGAGAAAATCAAACACAGTAGTTAGTACTCTCCCGGGGTAAGGTTGTCCAATGTTGATACACTACTGAATGGGTTATTAGAAGGTATCCATAATCCACTTGTTATACTCCATGTAGGGGGTAATGATATTGGAAGAAGCACCAAAACACCTATTATGAATAACTATATAAATTTAGTGAAAAGAATAAGAGACAGAGAGGGGGGAAATAATTATTTCGGGAATATTACCTACACACCAAATACAGTTTTACAAGAATGAAACTATCAATGAAATCAACATATGGTTGAGACAGTTTTGTCTGATAAATAAATTGGACTTTATGGACAACACTGTTACTTTTTCCAATAAAGTTGTTTTTAAGGAGGATGGAGTACATCTAAATGGTGCAGGGACTAGAATGTTTGGTATGAGAATAAATGAAGTGATAAAATTACATTTAAACTGGTTCAAGGGGGGCAAGAACTACCTGACATAACATCAATAAACAACGGAATGAACACCAGTAAACAATGTGTGGACTGGAACGGTGTACTTATAAATGTGAGAAGCTTAATCAATAAATTTGACGAATTTAAACATCTTTTATTATCTCATAATATTCATCTCGCCTTAATAACTGAGACCTGGTGGGACGGCTTGAACCCATATAATAAAAACATTGAGGGCTATACTTTGTATATTAAATCCAAAAAATACAGGAGAGGGGAAGGTGTGGCTATTTATATCAAGAACTCTATAAATAGTGAACAAGTAATTCTGGAATATCCAACAGTAGAAATGCTCTGGATAAAGATTACTCCAGACAAAGGTTCCCTATAAATCTAGGGTTAGTTTACAGACCCCCTTCAATTAATAAACCATCTCTCTAAGTTGGACCCTGCTAAGGAACATATTTTAGTGGGAGACTTTAATTTACCAGGTATAAACAGGGCTAATTCAACAGGTTCCTCTATCACTGAAAAGACTTATGTAGACGTGATAGATCAAATAGGACTTGAACAAAAAGTCATCAAATGTACCCGAGGCAATAATATATTAGACTTAATTATGACTAATAGTGAAAAGGTGATAATTGTAGAAGTTTCACATCCATTAGGAAATAGTGATCATCAAACGGTCTTTTTCCAAATCAAAGAAGATTCCCCCACTAATCCTGTAAATAAGAACACTAATATATTAAATTTTGGGAGGGCTGATTTTCATTCCTTTCGAACTGAGATGGCCAAATGGGATTGGCAAAGACAATTTCACAATAAAACTGTGGATGAGATGTGGGAGATACTTTCAGCTAAAATAAAAACTGAAACATCTAAGTATATACCTAGTAGCAACAAACATCAGGGCAATACAAAGCATAAATCTGCCTGGTTTAACTCAAAAATAAAGAAAAGAAAAAATTATCGTATAAAGTATTCCTAAAATCAAACGATCCTGCGGATTCGATTAAACATAAGCTCCTAGTAAAAGAAGTAAAATCTACAATAAAGAGAGTTGAAGCAAATTATGAAGTAGAACTGGCCACAGAAACAAAGGATAATTATAAAACTTTTTATACGTACATAAACAACAGTAAAAAAACTATACATGCAATTGGCCCATATTTAAATTCGCATGGAAACAAAACCAATGTCAAGGAAACAGCAAACATTCAGAACGATTATTTCTGCTCAGTATTTAACAAGCAGGAAAATATTACAGATACTCTTAAAACAAGATTTCAAACTAGTCCAGGTAATACAAAAATTGATGTAGTAGAAGTTACAAACAGGTTAAAAAAACTTAAAATTAATAAATCCCCTGAACCAGACAACATTCATGTAGATAATGTAGCTAGAGCTGCTAATACACGGCTTGGTCTCCTCTACAAACACAGACCACACCTCACGCCAGAAGCTTTGAAGGTTGCAGTCCTGAGCTCTGTGATCTCTGTAATAGACTATGGTCTCATCATTTATGGCTCGGCCACAACCACAACCCTTGGATGCCTCTCAACTGCCTTAAATAAAGCATGTCGGCTCATCACTGGTGCTCACCGTCTCACCCACATGTGACCTGTACACTCAGACCGGCTGGCTCCAACTATCAAACCGCATAAAGTTTCTCACCTGCTCCATGGTCAAAAAAATCTACCTTGGCCTTGCACCTTCTGGGGTCTCAACTCTGTTACAACACCAAATTAACAAACGGTGCCTTAGGAAATCCACGCTACAGCTACTGAAAGTCCCCTACTGTCACACTTCACAGGGACAACGCTCTTTTGCTTATCGAGAACCACTCTGGTTCAGTGGCCTCAGCCCAACCATCTCCTTTGCCCCAACTATTGGTATGTTTAAAACTAGGCTCCGGGACTATCTCACTACCAACAGCTCCTGTGACTGCCCAACTTAACCTTGTTTCTCCACTTCTCTTTCTGCTCTAGTTGTCCCTCCCCTCCTCACTGGATTCTACCCTCACATCTTGGTATACCCAATGCTGCACTTTTCACCCTCTTGCCACCCTTCCTACATTCCTTCTCCCCCTCTACCCTCTTCCCTCTCCCTATGACTCTGGCACTTCTTATGTGTTGTCTATTTTCTCTGACAAATGCCGCTGGCTGCCTTGTTACAATGCTACCCTTGAACTGTATTAATCTGTACTCTGTTTGCAATGTCCACATTGTTGCAATGCCTGTCTTGATGTTCCCCATAATTTGTATTTCTCTGATGTGGAACCTTTGTAAAAGAGCCATGGCTCAAAGGTATTTGTAATCCTAGACTTGATAAAAAAAAAAAAAAAAAACATTTATCCCAGAATCCTAGTTGAATTGGCAGAATATTTGGCAGCCCTATTAACTTATATTTTCCAAAAATCTATCGACATGGGGGTAATGGCACAAGGATGGAGGGACGCCTTGGTTGTCCCTATTTGGAAAAAAGATCCAAGGTCCGACCCAGGTAACTTCCAACCAATTAGTTTGACATCACCTTTATGTAAGATCCTGGAAGGTTTAATTAAGGACATCATTCAAGAACATCTGGGTGTAACAAATCAAATAGATCCAGCACAACTTGGTTTTCTGAAATCCCATTCTTGTCAAACTAATGTGCTAGTTTTTTATGAACATGTAACAAAAGCACTGGACGAGGGTGATGCCGTGGATGTGGCTTTTTTGGACTTCTCCAAGGCGTTTGATAAACTGCCTCATAAAGAAATGGTATGCACATTACAACAGCTGGGAGTGGATTCCATACTGGTTAACTGGACTGCCTCATGGCTGCGGAGGTAGAGACAGAGGGTGATGGTGAATGGAGTCTTATCGGATTGAGCGTGGGTGACAAGTGGAGTGCCACAGGGGTCTGTGTTGGGTCCGTGTCTATTTAACATGTACGTAACATCACTGAACTGCAAATATAGTAATATATAGTTGACAAAATTTGCAGACGACTGCAGATTGGGGTCTATAGTTAACACTTGGTAGGTGCAAAATAATATGCAAAAAGCCCTACTAGACATAGCAACCTGGACGCTTAATAAAAAACTTAAATTAAATGTGAATAAATGTGCTGTTATGCATTTGGGGAAATCCAACCCCAAATTTGTATACAGAATCAGGAAAACAAATCTACCTACCACGCGTGAGGAAAAAGATCTGGGGATAATAATATCCTCTGACCTACAATTTGCTACTCACTGCAATAATGTTACCAAAATTGCAAATCAAAGATTAAATTGTATCTTTCGTCATATAAAAAGTAGGGACAGGAAGGTCATTATTCCTCTTTATTAGGCCCTGGTACGGCCCTACCTGGAATATGGAGTCCAAGTTTGGACTCCATATAAGAGGCGGGATATACTAAAACTGGAACGGGTTCAATGTAGAGCAACTAAGGCTGTAGTAGGCACTAACGAATTAACATACCAGGAAAGACTAGAACATCTTGACATCTATACATTGCAGTATAGAAGACTGAGAGGTGACCTGTGGATGCTCTGTAGGGTACTCCATGATAATATTTTATGGGAAGAATATGGCCTAATCAAAAAAAAATAGAATCTAAGTACAACACTAGGGGGCACCACTTACAGTTAGAGTTACCTCACTGGAACCTGAAAAAAAAGAAAAAGTTGGTTCAGCCAAAGGGTACCTTCCATATGGACCACCCTGCCTCTTGAGGTGGTAAGCAGTACTACAATTGAACTGTTTAAAACAAGACTGGATAAGTTCTATGTTAATAAATACATAATGGTGTAATCTGGGCAAGCAATTAAAGGATGTAAGTCTACTCTGCTTGATAAACTTATGAAACCTGATGGGCTCAACCTTAAATTTTTATTCCTCTCTGCTCATGCTATCTGTTCTCCTCTATCTGCTCTACTTGACCTCTCTTTTTAAATGTCTACTGTCCCCTGCTCCTGGAAGCATGCTGTTGTCCTCCCATTACCTAAAGCAGGTGACATCTCTCCGGGGAGTTATAGGCCCATATTGCTCCTACCTATACTTGCCAAATTGCAGGAACATCTAGTTCTCACTCAGCTTTCTTCCTTTCTCTCTGATTCTGACTTCTTCACCCCCTGCCAATCTGGTTTAAGGGAGGACCACTCCACCACCACTTCCCTAACAGGGCTCATTGACTACATTCACACTGCAATGGATAATGGCCTAATAACATCAGCCATTTTTGTAGACATTGCAAAGGCATTTGACACAGTCTGCCACCCTCTCCTGTTAGACAACCTGCGCATGGCTGGCTTATCTGACTCAGCCACTAGTTGGTTCAGCTCCTATGTAACAGGCAGGATGCAGTAAGTCAAAATTGCTGACTTCACATCCCCCGTCTTCCTATTACCACCGGTGTGCCTTAAGGCTCACTGCTTGGCCCCGTGCTGTTCTCCATCTTCCTGAATGATCTCCCATCAGTATGCACCATCACATCAATCCATATGTATGCTGATGGGTTGAAGTCCTTTTCTGTTTTGGCTCCAACCCCAGCTGATGTTGCTACCAGTCTCCATCGTGACTTCGAGAAAGTCCAGCTCTGGTTAAGCTCCCATCAGCTCTTCCTCAATGCCAAGAAAACAGTCTCCATGACCTTTAGCACTAGGCAGAGACTCTTTTGGCTACCAAATTTGCTCTCCTTCCACACCCTTGATAATACAATTCTTGAGGACACTTCCTCATTTAGGTATCTTAGGGTCTGGTTAGACCAGCATATCAACTTTTCTGGGCATATAGACTCCATCCTGAAAAAGTTACGACCCAAACTAGGTGCACTATACAAGAACCAAAGTTGTCAACCATTACCAGCTAGGCGGGAGCTTGCTCAGAAAATGATCCTACCTATTTTCGACTACTGTGACTTGGTCTGTAGTGGCACACTGCTCTCCTCCTTAACCAGATTGGATACTCTCTTTAATGTCTTCTGTCTTTTCACCCTAGACTCTCCTCCTCTTGTTCTCTCTATCAATCTCTTGCTCTACCCTCGCTGGAAAACAGACACCTATTACACTGTATGAAGTTCATCTCCAAATTCTGGTTTGGTTCCCTTTCCCCTTACCTATCAGCTTCCCTGGCCTCTCACCCTCTATCTAGACTGTTTCTCAGATCAAATGATTCCCGCAACCTTTGGTCGTTCCTAGACGCTCCACCTGAATAAGCCAAACTGCGTTCTTACTCAGGCTCCCAAAGCTATGAAACACCCTGATTAGTCAAATCAGACACTCCTCCTCCCCCTGGTCCATCTCAGTCTCCCTCCTTAACTTCCTCTCTCCTACCTGCAATTGCTTCTAACAACCCTTTCTTCCCCCTTCCTATTGCTGTCTTTTTCTATTTAGTTTATTCTCTAATGTTGTACTGTGCATATGCACTTAGTAAACCAACTTTTGTGCAAAAAATTTTTTGTATGTTGTTGTAATCCATGTATTTTACCCCTGTGCTGGGTAAATTGACTGTATGCACTTATTCCTGTATGTTTGTATTTGATCTGACGTAGTTTTAGTTTTATATGTAGTAGTAAGTAGTAAAAGTTTTATTTATACAGGAATATGAAGACAACTTCAATACACCATTAGGGTTACAGTAACCCTCTTTACAAGGTGCACCTGTTTTAGATGTCAATATAAATTACAATAAAACAAGCAATAAAAAAACGCACATTTGACAGTACAATAAATACTTAATACAAAACAACAATGTTATATCATAGCGCTTAAACATCTTCAAATGATGCAAATCATCTATTACATTCACAGCGAAAACATATTTCTTGTTTCATAGCAGAGTTAAATTCTGCTAAATATCTTTGTCTGTCCCATGAATATCCATGCTGTGTAGGTTTTTGATTCATGTCTTGCTGTATAAAAAAAAAAAAATAACAAATGTATGTTGTTGGATTCATACTCCTCCGTGTCCTCTCCCCCCAGGATGCTCTGTGAGAAGAGCAATTGTAATTGTTCAGTGGGCCTTTCCTGGTGAAACTTTTCAATAAATAAATAAATTTACTAGTGAAAGGGTTTGGAAACAGCTAGCAACCCTTAAGATATATAAGACCCTGGTGCCAGATAGGAGGCATCCGAGGGTGCTCAAAGAATTGGCAGAAGAACTAACTGACCTGCTGGTGGGGCTGGTCAATGGCTCAGTTCAGACAGGGGCAATTCCAGAAGACTTGAGGGTAGTAGATGTAATCCTGTTTCAAAAAGAGGGGGAACAAGGAGAAATTAAGCAACTACAGACATATCTGTCTTACCTCTATTGCGGATAAGTTGATGGAGACACTAGACAAAGAGGGCCTTGTAAACTACCTGGAGAGCAGTGGACTCCAACATAGTAAGCAGCATGGGTTCATGGCAGGAAAGTCTTGTCAGACCAGCCTGACAGTATTCTTCGACTGGGTAATGAGGGTAGTGGACAGGGGCCACACTGCGGATTTACTCTACTTTGACCTCTGCAAGGCTTTTGACTCAATTCCTCACAGAAGGTTGCTGAAGAAGCTAGCAGATCTGAGTAATGTGAAAGACGCAGTTAGATGGGTAAGAAACTGGTTGGAAGGGAGACAGCAGAGGGTTGTGGCTAACTGAGTCAGACTCAGATCAGAAGAGAGGGGAGGTCACCTGTAGGGTGCCACAAGGATTGTTCCTGGGTCCAGTCCTTTTCAATATGTTCATTAGTGACATGGAAGAACAAATTCAGGGCAAGATGCATCTCTTTGCAGACAGCATAAGCGCTGTGATAGGGTAGACAGTAAGGAGGGGTTAGGGAGATGCAGAGAAACTTGCAAAAGCTAGAGAGGTGGTCAGAGGTTTGGCAGTTGGAATTCAATGCCAAAACGTGCAAGGTGATTCACATAGATAACAAGAACCTGAGAACAGAATACTGGATAGGGGTGGAAGTTAGTAAAGCTGTGCATGTCTTCTGAGGACAGAGACCTAGAGATTATCATCAGTGACTCCCTAAAATGATCAAACCAATGTAACAAGGCCTACAGTATAAGGCAAACAGGATGCAGGGGTGTATACAATGGGGGTATTGACAGCAGAAGGAAAGAGGTATTACTATCTCTGTATAGATCACTGGTGAAGCCCCAACTGGAGTACTGTGTCCATTTCTTTAGTTCTCACCTAAGGAAAGATAAGGACAGGTTGGAGGCAGTGCAACACAGGGTGACCAAAATGATTCAGGGCCAGCATCTTCAGGGCTGATCTTACGTGGATCAGCTCATGGCACTGAACACGTACTTGCTGGAGGCCAAACGAGAGTGGCGATGTGATAGAGACCTTCAAGTTCCTGAAAGGAATGAACAAGGTAAACTGCCAGGAACTATTTAGCATACGTAGCAGATCAAGAACATGGGGCATGAGTGGAGACTGATGGGGGAAGATTCAAGAGGAAAGTGAGAAAAGTTTTATTTTACAGAAGGGGTGGTGGAGCCGTGGAACAGTCTGCCAGCTGATGTGGTGGGCGCCAAAACTATCAATGGTTTGAAACATGGCTAGGACAGAGCGAAGGGCTGAGTGCTTGCTCAGGGTGATAGCAGTAGGGCGGGGAGCATGAATGTGGATAGTGTGGGTTAGAACCCTGCTTGGACAGTAGGTCTCAGGTTTGTTAGGGTTTATGGGCAGACTGGATGGACCAGAGGTCTTTTTCTGCTGTTGTTGTCTATGTGTCTGTTTCTAAGAGTGGTCTCGGTGACAGTACTAATATACCAGTGATCAGGCCCGATCAATAATATGTATGGTTTTTTTAAACACCTTATCCAAACATGCCTGCTTCCAGGGCAGCTACACGCGAGACACTCTTCACAGAGTAAGAGTACCTCATGTGCACTGGAAAGTAGCACTCTGATTCGTTGGGGGATGCTTCCATGATCTATAATGTTTAATCTGCTACAGATAAAACAGAAGCAATGATTCCATCTGAAGCCTTCTGTTTTGTGATTGTTGGGCTGAGCATTCTGCCAAGTAGAACTGCACAGAGATTTGAATTCTTGTATTCCATCAATAATATAAAGGATAATGTATGGTCATCGATGGTTAACCGGTTTGTTAACCATTGAGAGGTTGCCAGGGCGCCCATGTAAACCTCGAGAGCATAGCTCGAGAGGTTTATGTCGCCACGGCAACCTCGAGATGGGTTAAAAAAATGGTTAACCATTGCTGTACCATACATTATATTTTATAGTGCATGGTACCATTTATGTTTTTTAAAAAAGAAAGCAGTTCCTTACTGCAGTTTTTTTAATGTCACCGCCATGGCCATTTCAAAGCCGTCCTATCCAGCTGCACGCATGCCCAGACTGTTCCTGGTTGTTAACCTATCAATGTGACGTACCATCGATGGGTTAACAACATTGTGACGTCGCATCAATGGTAAAATGTTGTTATAAAAAGGTAGATTTCTACCTATAATAATGTTCTACCATACATTATAAATATTCTATCTGTTGAATGTAGGAAAGATAAAAAAGAAACACTGTGCGGAAAAGGGAGTAAATAATATAAAGCAGGAGGTGGAAAGGTGCGGTAACAGGTAGGTAATCGAGGGTTGGTTGGGGGAAAGTAGAGGCTTAAGGGCTGATTTAAAAGAAATGCATTTTGACATGTATAATATTTGAAATTGAGATGACATGCCATTGCTGGGATGTGCTGGGACTGTTTTGTTGGGGTGGGTGAAAGTTTTATAAAAACAATTATTAAAATATTTAACCCTATTTTATTTTTCATTTTTTTACCACCTCCACCCCTCCCCCCCTCCAAGAGAATCTTGGACAGATTTTATTATCACAATAAGACATTCCAGGGTGTAATTTGTGGTTGGATAACGGCACGTATCGGGTGGTTTAAGGCACTTGGCAATGCCTTGTGCCTCACAACATATGGAAAGTGTGCCATTATCCCACCACAATGTACCTCTGTCATGTTGTTGCTTAAGTGAAACCACAGAGTGAGGGGCGACCATGACGCCTTGTGAGGCAAGCATTAGCTGGAGGATCAGTAGTGGTGTGATTCGTTTTTACTCTCCGTTTATGCTTTTCCTTGGAGTTGGCACCCCATACAAACTGGGAGGCTTCTTATTTTGATCAAGTGATTATGCCTGCCTTCTTGATGGCAGCCACACACTGCATGTCATTTTTTAACTCCTTATCTTTTCTTACCACCAGGTCCTTTTCCTCCTCCTGCACTACAGCAAGAGGAGCCCCACACAGTGTGACTGTCCTTCCTCTATTTGTCCTCCCCAGGTGTAGTACCTTGCATTTGGCCTTACTGAATCTAAGATTCTAGGGACCCAATATTCAAAACATTGCCTAGGAGCAAATCCCAGTTTGTCCACACAAGACAGATTTTGTTCGGATTTCCCATATTCAAAAGCCCAGTTAGCATGGGCAAATGGGGATTGCACCCGGGCAATGTTCAGAGGGGGGTGCAATGTAAATGAAGGGGCGAGCACCTGAATATTGGCACAGTCCAATATTCAGAGTATATGGGTTGAGCAAGGCCATTTTGCTTGGTCCCCTTGCGTGGCGCACATACCGCCGATCACAACCTCGATTTACTCCCATGCAACCCTAACGGTTATCAGAGGAAGTGTGGAAGCCTCCCCAACCCCCAACACAGTAGATCTTACTTCGAGTGGGAGCTCTTGCAGCAGGCTATAACAGTTAGGACTATGCCGCAGACACTAGGACCCTCCAGAAGACTTTCAGCCAGCAGTATACAGCAGTGAGCCATGACCGCCGGCTCCACCCGACGTCAGCCCTAGTACAAGGCGTGACCTAGCTCCACCCTGCTCTTTTTCCGCCGTCTCCATGCACGTGAAGAAGCCTTCATTTCCAGCTTGCCAGAAACAGCAAATTATTGTATTTTCAACCCGTTTTTGTACCGTTTTTGATGTTTTTTCTGAGTTTTCAATGGATGTCTTCGCCGTCGTCGGTCTCTCCAGAGCCACACCAGAACAAGTGCGACTGCAGGAGGCAGATCCCTGCTAAGGACGGCCACAAGCGCTGCGTCTTTTGCCTCGGGCCGGACCACGACACCGCGGCCTGTTCAGCCTGCCAGGCATTCACCAGCCGGACCCGGATTCAACGGCTCAAGGCCCTGAAGACGTTCCTTTTAGAAAAGAAGATGGATCTGCACTCCTCAGAGAGGAAGCGCAAGGAGAAGACCAAGCACCATGGGAAAGACTGTAGTTGGTCCTGCACGGTCGATCATGATCCCGTTCGCTCGGCCTCTCCTAAGAGGCCCGTATTCCCGGAGCTCAGGCGGCACCGAAATCTTCAAGGTCAAAGCCGGCCCATTGGGGGAGAAGCACGTCCAAGCCTAAGTAAGCCCGTAAGGAGTTACCACAAGCCCTAGGAGGCCGCTTTGGCCCCCACCTCTCAAAAGCACCGGCCGCCTGCTAAAGGCGTGCCTCGGAGCAGGACTCTCCGGCCCCCAGTGGCACCCGTCGTCAGTCCCACCACTGGCCGGCGGGGTGGAAGAGGCGAAGGGTGCAGAAGCGTGGCCACGAAGAGCCGCGTCCTGTCTCCCAAGTCCTCCTCCCTGTGGGCTCCCAAGAGGGCTCTCCTTCATGAGCCAACATCCCGGCTACTCCCTTTCCGGGCCGAGCTGCTGAGATTTTCTCGAAGGATGAGCTGCAGGAGTTGTTCTCCTTTTGGTGGGGACAGGTCCAGAAGCAGACCCCGTCGCCAGCTCAGACACTGGTACCGGACCCGGTGGGCAAACCACGGCCTGGAGGTGAGCCTTCCCTGAGAAAGTCCCCAGAGCGGCCGCCTACACCTCCATCCAGGGCTCGTTCCCGCTCCCAGTCCAAAGAAAACCGCCGACACTCCAAAGGCTCTGGAGACCGTCGCCGGTCCAGGTCTCCCACTCGCAGCCCTTCTTGTTCTCCTAGACGAGAGTGCTCCCGATGTCAGTCCTCTGACAGACGTCGGTCTTTGCTCCGTCGCTGGTCTCGGGACCAGAGCCGGTCTTCGGACCGATGGTCCCCAGCTACGACGACAGAGGGAGTCTGGTCATAAGGAGAAATCTGACTATTCCAGACCTTGTAGTTGATCTCCCTCTTCTTCGTCAACATCTTCTTCCTCTCTCAATGTGGGGCGGTCGCCGGGAGAGAAGGCCCAGCCTCTCTTGCCTCCAGATGATCCGACCTTTATGGACGTCATGAGGCATATCCAGGCCTCCAATGAGTAGGAAATGGAGGACCTGGATCTAGAGCGCTGAAGGTTGGCCAAATACCTGAGGCAAAAGGAGCCGAAACCATTGGTGGTCCCTCCTTTAGTGGACACTTTCCAGGACTTGACTCGGACTACCTGGAAGCGTCCTGCTTCAAACAACATGAAGTCTTGCTATATTCTGACGTATGCAGTGAGTCCCAACCTTGAACTGCCCGGAGATGAAAGGTTAACCTCCTGCCAGGCCAGAGCATGGAAACTCGAGCTCAGTTGAGACTCTGTCTGTTGTTCTTCAAACTCAAACCGTCAGATTCTTTACTCCGCCTCACTGAACAGTCGCTCCGGAGATTTCTTCTTCTGCTCGGGTCATTTTGTCGGTTAAAGTGCTGTTTTCTCGGTTTTCAACCGAAATTAAACTGTAACCTGTCGGTTCAGTCTCTGTCTGTGGTATTTGTGAGTACTAGATAGGTTATATTTTTCTCTATTTTGTGTGTAACTTGTAAACGGTTCATCAGTTCAGTTTGAACCGATCAAGTGTTTAAAAAATCTTGAATTGTAATTTTAGAGTGTGGTTACCGGTTCTTATCAGTAGGGAGGCCAAAAAGTCCACTAAACCGGATGGCCAGCCCGGTTCGGTTCAAACCGAACCAGAAGGTAACCCTCTGACCAGGCGAGACTTCTTGGGCAAGGAGATCGACTCTGAGAGTCGGTTCCAGCAAAGGACTAGGAAATCAGCTGGTGTGGAGCCAAAACTTTCCTCTCCAACCCTGAAGAAATATCCAAAGTGATCAAAATTGTCCAGTCGCTTTCCCTGGTTCCGACCGAACCGGCACCGTCAGGTAGGTGCTCGGTTCGGCCGGTTCCACCGGTTCAAGAGTATGATTTAGAGGAATATTATGAACCGGAGGAGAGAAGAGTATGAGGAGAGTGAATGTGGATTTGAAAGTCTGGATGTGCCCATTGACCCGGACATCTCCCCAGACAGACCTTCAGGAGTGTCTCCTCCTAGGCTTTCTGAGTCCCTTCTCATATTATGTTTTATAAAAGTTGCTGAAACCCTCCAGCTCCCTATGGAGGAAGCTGTGGATGATCAGAGGAGCCTGACTATGTAGAAATGATGGATATCCCAGAGTCTAGGAGGCTGTCTATTCCCTTGCATAAATCTTTTGGGAAACAGACATTTAAAATTCTAAAAACTCCTCACACTATACCTCCTGTGGATAAGAGAATGGACAAGAGTACACGTTGTCAGGCTCTGATACAAGTTCATTACACAACAATGCAGCCATGTTGGGGTAGTGCAGGCTGCAGCCTGTGACAAGGCAAATATTCCCTTGGCTTCACACCCCCAGACAAGGACTCCAGGAGGATTGATGCCATGGCAAAGAAACAGTACATGGCAGCATCCTTGGGACTCAGGCGAATTATATATGGCTTATGTTGCTAGATATCAGAAATCCAGATGGGACACTGTCATGGCTTTAGCAAACAGGTCCTGGCCAGCTGCCAAGGAGCTGGAGCAGGTGGCTGCTGATGGTATTGAGGCATCAAGGTGCAATTCCATGCTGCAGTGGACTCAAATGATGTGTCATCAAGAGTCATGGCTACATCTGTGGCACTTCACAGAATGGCTTGGCTCAGATGTACTAGCCTGTCTGGGATGCCAGCCCTAAGGCCATGGATTTTCCTGTTGTGGGTAATTCTCTGTTTGGGAGCAGACAGAGAATTACATGAAAGAAAATGGATGAGTATAGGACCACCATAGGAGTGCACGGCCAAGGAAAGGCAGGCCACTCCTCAAGAGACAACTTCCGGGGCAGGGGCAGGCCTTTTCCTAGGCCTTTTACCAAGCCAGGCCTCCTCTTCTGCTTATGCCCAGAGGGGTTCTTTAGAGGAGAGGCAGGCACGGGGTACAAGCAGGCCTGCTTCCACCCCCCAGCCCCTGCCAAGCAGGCACCCTGATGGGGTTGCCAGGGCCGATTCTCAGCTACCTGTAGGGGGCAGGCTGGCTTACTTTGTCCAGGACTGGGAGTCTCTGACATCAGACAAATGGGTCCTGGCAGTAGTAAGCCAGGGACTGGTTCTCAGCTTCAAAAAGTTTCCAAAGATGAGAACCAGATCCTTTCCACCAGCAAATCCATCAGAGGCACTTGCCTTAGAGCTCTCAGAGCTGTGGAAAGGGTTCCACCCCTACACCAGGACAAAGGATTGTATTCCAGGTACTTCCTTACCCCCAAAAAGACAGGAGAATGGCGGCCCATCCTGGATCTCAGATACCTAAACAAGTACTTTTTAAAACCAAAATTCAAAATGGCGACTCTGGGAATTATTCTACCCTCTCTAAGGCCAGGGGACTGGCTGGTGTCCCTGGACCTCAAGGATGCCTACTTCCATATTCTCATCAGAAGCTCCCATCGAAAGTACCTCAGGTTCGAGCTGCCCTCAGGCCATTACCAGTTCAGAGCAATGCTCTTTGGCCTCACTTTTGCTCCAAGGGTATTCACAAAATGCCTGGCAGTAGTAGTTGCTTCTCTAAGAAGGCAGAAAATTGCCATCTTCCCTTACCTGGACGACTGGCTCATAGTAGGTCAGTCCCCAGACCAAGTCAAGTTACACTTACAGATAACTCAGCAACTGCTCACTTCTTTGGGTTTCCTTCTAAATCTTTCAAAGTCAATTCTAGAGCCTGTCCAGCTCCTCACCTTCATAGGCGCAGAGCTAGACACAGAGAAGGCCAGAGCCTTCCTTCCCCTGCACAAGGCAAGGACCCTGGTCTCTCTGGCCTCCTCATTCACCCTGCAGGTGTCTCGACCAGCAAGGCATTTTCTGCAGCTCCTGGGGCACATGGCTGCTTCTACAGCAGTAGTGCAGGGAGCAAGATTTCAGATGAGGGACATTCAGTTACATTTGAGAGCCTTTTGGTCTCAAAGGAAGGACCCTCTGACCAAATTGATCCCAGTAACTCCAACCCTGATCCAGGCCCTACAGTGGTGGCAGGATCAGAGCAATTTGAGACAAGGGGTTCCCTTTGTCACTCAGTCTCACTCCTTAATCCTTACTACAGATGCCTCCCTCTTGGGGTGGGGGGCTCACATGTGCGACCTCACCACCCAGGGGTTGTGGTCCCCTCAGGATTCTCTGCTCCATATCAATCTGTTGGAACTCAGAGCAGTATTTCTAGCACTTCAAGCTTTTTCCAAATCTGTTCAGAACAAAGTTGTACTGGTCAAAACAGACAACACCACCACAATGTGGTACATCAACAAGCAAGGAGGCACTTGGTCTATGGCCTTGTGCACCGAAGCAATGAAGTTGTGGTCTCTGGCTTACTCCCTGAACACCTCCCTCACGGCAGTTCACCTCCCAGGAAAGGACAATGTCCTGGCAGATGCTCTCAGCAGGATTTCCCAGGGCCATCACGAATGGTCACTGGATCCCTGGTCTTGGAGGTGATATTTTTCCAGATGGGGCACCCGCAGATAGATCTTTTGCAGCCCCACACATCACCAGCTTCCTTTCTTGCAGACCCCAGTGTTGGGCTCAGTCCCCTGGATGCCTTAGTTCTCAATTGGGAAGGAAGTTTCTCTATGCTTTCCCCTTCCCTCTCCTGTTCAAAGTGCTAGTCAAAATCAGATCTCAACCTTGCAAGATGATCCTGATTGCTCCAGACTGGGCCAGACAGCCCTGGTATCCACTCCTACTGTCCTTAGCAGTCCATCTTCCCTGTGTCTTCCCAGGAATTACAACCTGTTAACCTGTGCTCAGGGGAGGGTTTGGTACCCGAACCTGAAATCTCTCAAATCTCAAGGCCTGGCTCTTGAAGAGTTAGAGTTTGCTAATTTACACCTCTCTCAGGGTATAATGGATATCCTGAAGGCTTCTAGAAAACTTTCTACCAGGGCTACTTATAATTCTAAATGGAAAAGATTTTCCATATGGTGCTCTGGGAAGCATATTTCCCCAGAATCTGCTGATCTGCCCACAGTCCTTGATTATATGGTTCACTTAAATAGCTTGGGGCTGAGACCAGCTACTCTGAAAGTGCATCTGGCAGCTGTGTCTGCTTTATTTCAACAGGTAAGCCTGTTTTCTCTCAGCTCACCCTGTTTTCTCCAAGTTTTCCAAAAGATTGCTTCACACCAACCCTCCATTCAAGGACCCTGCCCCTGCCTGGGACCTCAGTGTTTGCATTGCTCAGCTTATGCAACCCCCCTTTGAGCCTTTATCTTCAGCAGAGCTTAAGTACTTAACTTGGAAGACTTGTGTTTCTGGTAGCCATCACTTCTGCCAGATGCATAAGTGAATTGCAAGCCTTGTCAGTGGAGCCTGATTTTATCTCCTTTCATAGAGATAAGGTGGTCCTCAGGACTAACAGGAAGTTCTTGCCTAAGGTGGTTTCAGATTTCCAGCTTAATCAATCTATGTCTCTTCAGTATACTTCACTGACCATTCCTCCTCTGGCGAGAGGAGGCTGCACAACTAGATGTGAAGAGGCCTTAGTTACTACATAGGCGTACCAAGGGTCACAGGTTTGACTCCTCCAACTGTTCCTCACTTATGGTGAGGCTGGTAAAGGAAACCTGCCACTAAAGATCCATTGCCAGGTGGATTATCTCTTGTATCAATTTTGCTATGAAAAATTGGGTGAGGTTCCCCTCAGGCCTGAGGGCTCACTCTACCAGAGGTACAGCTGCTTCCATGGCTGCTGCCAGGGACATCCCTATTCTAGAGATATGTCAAGCAGCTACCTGGAAAACAGTTCACACTTTAACCAAGCATTACTCCCTGGACATCCAGGCTAGGAGTGATGCTCGGTTTGGCACAGCTGTGCTTCAGAGCCTATTTCCTGAGTAGGTTCTGTCCCTCCTCCATGGAGGTACTGCTTTGTAGTCTGCATACGTCAGAATATAGCGAGACTTCATGTTGTTTGAAGAAAAAATTACTCACCTTAGTAATGTTGTTTCTTCTAATGGAGTCTTTCTATATTATGACATCCCCCCACCGCCTGCCCCTCTCAGAACCTCTGTTTTTGGGATGTGGGTGGGCAGTGCAGTGTTGGCACTTAATAGGTGCCCACCTTTTTGTTTCACCCCTTCTTTTTGGGGTGAGTGGGTGTTGTGTTTTCATTTTTGGGTCTCCTGACTTGAGTCTTTGTGTTGGGACAAAAAAAATGTGTTTTATGTTTAGTAGCCAGTTGGCTAGTGTAGGTTTACAGCTTCCACACAGGACCTTAGTGAGTTTAGCTCGTAAAGATCTGATGGTTTGAGTTTGAAGAACAACAGACAGAGTCTCAAACAAGCTCGAGCTCAGCGTTCCATGCCTGGCATGGAAAGTTAGCTCTTTCATCTCCGGGGCAGTTGGAAGGTTGGGACTCACTGCATAGAAACATAGAAACATAGACTTTGACGGCAGATAAGGACCGCTAGGCCCATCTAGTCTGCCCATTTCCCTACCTACAGGATAGGCCTAGATCCTAGTTAACCAACAGCCTTTATCTTCCTGCCCCCACAAGTGCCTTATGTCTGTCCCATGCATTCTTGAATTCTCCCACAGTTTTAGACCTCACAACTTCCTCAGGAAGGCTGTTCCATGCATCCACTACCCTCTCTGTGAAATAATACTTCCTCACATTGCCCTGAACAGCCTCCTTCTATCTTTAAATTGTGTCCCCTTGTTCTTGCAAGTCTCTTTTCCTGAAAGATGCTACCCTCTTGGACTTTGTTGATTCCCTTGAGGTACTTGAAAGTTTCTATCATGTCCCCCTCTCCTTCTTTCCTCAAGGGTATACATATTAAGCTCCTTTAGTCTCTCCTCATACGGCTTCTCTTGCAGACCCTGCACCATTTAGTTCCCTCCTCTGGACTGCCTCTATCCTGTCTATGTCCTTGCGGAGATGGGGTCTCCAGAACTGGACACAGTATTCCAGATGGGGTCTCACCAACTGTCTGTACAGAGGATAACAACTTCCTGTTTTCTGCTGCTGATGCCTCTCCCTATACATCCCAGTATACCCCGGCCCTCCCTACTGCCTTCTCACATAGCTCTAACCTTAAGGTCATCTGATATGATTACCCCCAGGTCCCTTTCCTGTTTTGTTGTTGTTATACATCCCCACCCATTGTGTATTCTTCCCTGGGTTCTTGTTTCCCAGGTGCATTATTTGCACTTTTTGCATTGAATCCTAGCTGCCATATGTCTGACCATTCCTCCAACCTTGCCAAGTCCCTTTCATCCTTTCCACGCCTCCTTGTGTATCAACCCTGTTGCAGATCTTTGTGTCATCTGCAAAAGGCATACTTTTCCTTCCAGTCCCTCTGCAATGTCACTGATGAAGACATTAAAAGGACTGGACCCAATACTTGAACCCTCGGTACCCCACTAGTAACCGCCCTTTCTTCAGAGTGGACCCCATTTACAATTACCTTCTGTGTCCTGTTGTCCAGCCAGTGTTTTACCCAGGCTACCACCTGGGACCCACTCCCAGGCTGGTTAATTTGACTATCAGTCTTTTGTGTGGGACTGTGTCAAATGCCTTGCTAAAGTCTAGGTAGGCCATGTCCACAGCCCCTCCCTGGTCTACAACTTTGGTCACCCAGTCAAAGAAATCTATTAGATTCGTCTGACATGACCTTCCCGCTGTGAACCCATGCTGCGTTGGATCCTGTGCTCCACTGACCTCTAGGTACTCAACTATTCTTTCCTTCAGAAGTGACTCCATCACTTTCCCTACCACAGAGGTCAGACTGACAGGTCTGTAGTTTCCTGCCTCTGTCTTGGTCCCACTTTTGTGAAGGGGAATCACATCCGCCTTCCTCCAGTCCTCGGTACCACACCATCCTCCCATGATTTATTAAAAGAGTAGCCAGTGGTTCACTAGTTCCTTCCTTAATTCTTTTAGAATTCTGGGTGAATTCCATCAGGACCCATTGCTTTGTCCACCTTCAGTTTTAGGAGTTCTTGAGAACCCTTTCTTCTGTGAAAGGACTGGGATCGACCCCTATCAAGAGTGCTTCTGTTAATTGGATTAGGCACTTCCTCCTCTTTTGTGAATACTGAGCAGAAATATTCGCTCAGTATTCCTGCTTTTCACTGTCCCCTCTGCCCACTTACCACGTTCATTCTATTCAGCCTCACTATCCCTCCTTTGTCTTTTCGCTCTGATGTACCTATAAAAGGTTTCCCCCTTCTTAACTGAGTTGGCTATCTTTTCCTCAGTTTGGGCCTTTGCTATTCTGACTTCCTCCCTGCTTCTTTTCTGCCTTAATTGGTACAGCTCTCTGTCCTGCTCCTTCTGTGTTTCCTATACTTCCGGAATGCTCTTTTTCTTCCTGACTTTCACAGCCACCTCTTGAGAACCATAGTGGCTTTTCTTTCGTTTTGATTTGTTTATTTGCTTCACACAGAGGCTTGTTGCGCCTGTGATGGCAGTTTGATAATTCCCATTGTTGCTCCACACCTCCTTCTAGCCTGTTTGCTAGTGCTTTTCTGAGGCACTCTCCCATCTTGCCAAAGTCAGCCTCCCAAAGTCCAGTACCCTCACTTTTGTATGGCTTGACTCTGTAGCTGAGTTTAACATGAACCACACTGTTTGATGGTCACTTGTCCCCAGATGGCAACCTACTTCTAGATCTGAGATCCTCTCACTGCCCCCGTTTGAGAAGCGAGGTCTAAGAGTGCTCCCTCACGAGTGGGTTCCGAAACTAACTGTCTAATGCCTGCCACCTGTAGGGCGTCAAGAATGGCCCTGCTCTTTGATGTGGCTGCAGCAAATGTGCTCCAGTTAACATCTGGCATATTCAGGTCTCCCATCAACAGTATCTCCCCTTTCTCTGCCATTCTAAGAATTCCTTCCATCATATCCTTGTCCATTCCTTCCCCCTGACATGGGGGTCTGTACACAACCCTTGTGCGGATTGTGGTGCCCTTTCCAGTCTCCAAGACTCCATACGTCAGAATATAGTAAGACTCCATTAGAAGAAACAACATTACTAAGGTGAGTAATTTTTTCTTCCATCCCGGCTGTTCCCAAAAAATCAAACAGGCTGTATAAGGCCTTGAGGGCAGAAGCCTTTTTAGCAGAGAACCCTCAGGCAGACTCTTCGGTCATCACGGCTGCCCATGACAAGTCCACAGCCGCCCGATCCGGAGTCTCGGTATTTGGACCAGGTGGGCAAGAAAGTTTACTCTGCCTCCACTTGCTCCATTCGGTCCCTTAACTTCCTGATGCATATGGTTCAGTACCAGAATGCTCTGTGGGACAAGAGCTACTAAGAGCCATGCCAGATTCCGAGCAGAAGACTAGAACTGGGATCGCTTTTAAATCGGCCCGACAAGAGGTTCTCATGTCCTGAGAGCCTCGTACGACACTGCAGATACGGCAGCCAGGGCAGCTGATTCTGGGGTATGCCTTCGGCTCCACGCCTGGTTAAGAGTTTCGGGTTTTTACTAGGATCTGTAGTCCGCTATCAGGGATTTGCCATTCCAGGGTACCATACCGTGTTGTTTGGGCAAGAGACAGAAGCTTTGATTTCTCATCTCCAGGAATAGGGCAAGTCCATCTGGTCGGTCCACCAAATGTACCGCGACGACCAGTGACAGCAACAGAAACGGCCATTTCGTAAGCCCTCAGGTGGTCAAGGTGGACTAGTGCATGGTAATCAGCAGGGTCAGAGAGGCGGCTTTCATAGGAGAGCCAGTAACCAGCAACCTGGAAGCACTTCTAACCGTGGGCCCAAGTCCTCCCAGGCCTCTCTGCCTACGCCCGGCACAGCCCAATGACTCCCTTACACCCCCCCTTCCAAAGGAAGACTCTGGGGAGACGGTCGGGGGCCACTTCTCCCTTCATCTTGAAGGGTGGAGGTCGATAACTGTGGACCAATGGGTCCTGGACATTATCAGGAGAGGGCACATGCTAGAGTTCACGGAGTTCCCTCCAAATACTCCACCAAAGTACTCCTGATATCCTCCTTCTCACATCCGACTGACAGAAGGAGAAATCCGGGCCCTCTTGCAGAAAAGGGCAATAGAGCTAGTCCCCTTGCATCAGCGGGGAAAGGAGTTTTATTCCCACTTCTTCCTGGTCCCAAAAAAGACGCAGGATCTTCATCCCATTCTGGACCTCAGCTCTCTCAATCTCTTTATGGAGTACTAAAGGTTCAGGAGGGTGACCCTTCCAGGGCTACTCCCCCTGCTGCACCAAGGAGACTGGCTCTGCTTCCTAGACATGCAAGATGCATATATGCATATCGGGGGTCTTCCTTCCCCACCGGAAGTTTCTGAGGTTCCACTTCCAAGGGGAGCACTACCAATTCCGAGTTCTTCCATTCGGCCTCTCCTCCGCTCCGAGAGTCTTTACAAAATGCTTGGCAGTGGTGGCTCGGCTTCTAAGGCGCATGGGGCACTACGTTTTCCCTTACCTCGATGATTGGCTGCTTACAGCCTCGTCCAGGTCAAGCCTACTTCACACCCTCAGAGACACCTATACTCTGTTCCGAGAGCTGGGGATCACCTTGAACCTTCAGAAATCATCCCCCGAGCCCAGTCAAAGACTCGTCTTCAATGGAGCAGTCCCGGATTCTATCCAGGGCATGGCTTTCCTACCCCTGGAAAAGGGGCGATCACCTGCATGAGATTGCCGAATGGATCTTAGTAACTCCTCAAGTTCCAGCACGGAACTTCCTCAGTTTACTGGGGCACATGGCAGCGGCCATTCCAGTCACTCCTCTGGCCCGCCTCCACATGCGGGTCCCACAGTGGATGCTCAGGGTACAGTGGGCCCAGGGCTACGATGATCTATACTTTCTGGTCAGGATCACCGAGCCAGTCAGGAGGACTTTGCTTTGGTGGATGGACCCCCAGAACTTGAAGAAAGGGGTCAGGTTTCATCCAGAGCCACCAGGTCACACTCTTACGACAGATGCATCGGATCTGGGATGGGGAGCGCACCTGGGTACTCATCAAACGCAAGAGGTTTGGGCACCCGAGGAGCGATCTCTCCATATCAATGTATTGGAGATGTGAATGGTTCTCTATGCCTTACAGGCTTTTCAAGAGGACCTGGTGCTGGACTCTCTTCTAATTCAAACCGACAATATGGCGGTCGTCTTCTACATCAATAAGCAAGGGGGTACTCATTTGTATCCCCTTTGCAGGGAGGCGATGAGAGTTTTGCACAGGGCGCTGGAGCGGCACATTCTGCTGTCCGCAGTGCATGTTCCAGGCATCCTGAACAATCTGGCTGACAGCTTAAGCAGGTCTTGTTCCAGAGCACATGAGTGGGAGCTGTTACAGCCTGTAGCAGATCAGCTCTTCAACAAGTGGGGTCATCCAGAGCTGGACCTCTTTGCGTCACCACGCAATGCCAAACTGCCAATTTTTTGCTCACTAGTGCACGCGCCTGGAGTTTTCTGGCCAGACGCGTTATCCCTTTGCTGGGCAGGGTTTCTCTATGCCTTCCTGCCCTTCCTTCCCCTCTCATTCAGAGAGTCCTGCTGAAGTTACAGGCAGAAGGGGCTTGAATGATTCTAGTAGCCCCCCCCGATGGCCTTGGCAGATTTAGTTTCCACTCCTGCAGTGGTTATCCACGGAACCTCCAACTCCGCTGCCCATATTCTTGCAGTTGTTATCCCAGGAACAGGGGTCGCTGGTCCATCCGGATCTCCGTTCCTTACATCTGCATGCTTGGCTCCTTCAGACATAGCTCAACAGAGATATGGGGTTTCCCCAGAGGTGTCGGCAGCCCTAGTGTCGGCGAGGAAGCCCTCCACCCGCTCTGCCTATGCTATGAAATGGAAGCGGTTTTGTTTATGGGCCTCATCACAGCATTTGGACTTCGTCACCTGTCCAGTGAACTCAGAGTTACAGTACCTCCTCTCCTTGTACCAACATGGCCTGAGTTACTCATCTATTAAGGTGCACATGTGGGCTGTCTCCGCCTATCATGCTGTGATTGGAGACAAGGTGTTAGCAGAGTTGGATGTAGCCCGCACCTTTCTGAGAGGAATTTTGCATATGAGACCTCCCATTAGGGATTCTATCCCACCCTGAGACCTCCTTTTTGTGTTGGAGAAGATCACCCTTCCCTTCCTTTGAGCCGGCAGCGGATTGTGAGCTGCGTTTTCTTTCCTGGAAGGTGTGTTTTTTTGGTTGCTATTACCTCAGCTCGGAGGGTTTCTGAGCTTCAGGCTCTGACGTGTAAAGAGCCGTATATGGTTTTCACAGGGAAAGGGTTTCCCTTAGAACAAATTCTAAGTTTCTTCCGAAAGTGGTCTCGGAGTTGACCCTCAGCCAGTAGGTTGACCTTCCAGTCTATTTTCCTTCCCCATCTAATAGAGGGGAAGCTCTCCTTCACACATTGGATGTCCACAGGACTTTGAGGTATTACCTCAAAAGGACAGCTACGCACCGTCAGTCGGAGCAACTCTTTGTGGCCTTTGTACCACAATGCTTGGGCAAACCAGTGAACAAGCAGACAATTTCAAAGTGGATCATCCACTGCGTATCCTTCTGCTGTGAAAAGCACAATAAACCCCTACCGGGTCCGGTCAGGGGTCACTCCACCAGAGGAGTGTCTGCTTCTTTTGCTGCCCTGAGAAATGTCTCTATAAGGGACATATGTGCAGCTGCTACCTGGAATTCAGTGCATACCTTTGTCAGGCATTACAGCTTGGATATCGTCTCCAGACACCATGCCGGTTTTGGTCTGGCTGTTTTGCAGGGACTTTTGTCCTAGGCCTCTGGAGTCAGTATACTCTACCTCCCAAGGTCGACCACCTCTTTGGCGTGGGACTGCTTGGTATTCAGTCCTAACTGTTATAGCCTGCTTCAAGAGCTCCCACTCAAAGTAAGATAGTACAGTTTCGTAAGAACTTACCATAACAGTAGATCTTCGAGAGGAGCTCTTGAAGCAGGCGTTACTTTCCCACCCGCCTTCCCCTTCGAGGTGTGCAGATCTTCATCTACATCTTCATCGAGTGCTTCGTCTTCTTCTCTTGTCAGGGCTTGTTCGCGGGCCTTGGCGGGGGAACTGAGGTAGAGCTGGGTCCTCCCCCTTTTGTACCAGGGCTGACGGGGCGGGGCCAACATCAGGGGCGGTCCCTGCTGTATACTGCTGGCTGAAAAGTTTTCCGGAGGGTCCTAGTGCCTGCGGCATAGTCCTAACTGTTATAGCCTGCTGCAAGAGCTCCTCTTGAAGATCTACTGTTACGGTAAGTTCTTAGGTAACTGTACTTTCCTGGTGTCTAGTGGTGCCCCCCTGATCGTCGTCCCGATGTTAAAAATATATTTACTTATTGTAACTCTTCCCTGTTGCGAGTGGTCCCCCCGCCAGCCAATTGCCAGCCTGATGTTAAAAATGTAGTTATTTATTATAATCCTTCTCTGGTGCTAGTATCCTCCCCACCCCCAAGACAATCGCCGGCCTGATGTTACAAATTTATTTATATATTCCAGTGCTTCCCTGGTGCTAGTGGTCTCTCCCAACTGATTGCCAGCCCAATGTTAGAAAGTAAACTGTACCTGGTATCCAGCGGTCCCTCCCTCCACCTGTACCCATGCCCAATGTTTATTTATGTAATATTCTCTTGTGTCCAATGGTCCCTCCCCCCACCCACACCCATGCTCAATGTTTATATAATATTCCCTGTTATCCAATGCCACCCCCCCCTTCCCGTCCTGATCTCCTGTAACATTATGTGCATCCATTCCCTGGTGTCTAGCGGACCCCTGCCTATCTCCTGTAAAATTACGTTCATCCATTCCCTGGTGTCTAGCGGACCCCTGCCTATCTCCTGTAAAATTACGTTCAACCATTCCCTGGTGTCTAGTGGACCCCTGCCTATCTCCTGTAAAATTACGTTCAACCATTCCCTGGTGTCTAGCGGACCCCTGCCTATCTCCTGTAAAATTACATTCAACCATTCCCTGGTGTCTAGTGGACCCCTGCCTATCTCCTGTAAAATTACGTTCATCCATTCCCTGGTGTCTAGCGGACCCCTGCCTATCTCCTGTAAAATTACGTTCATCCATTCCCTGGTGTCTAGTGGACCCCTGCCTATCTCCTGTAACATTATGTGCATCCATTCCCTGGTGTCTAGCGGACCCCTGCCTATCTCCTGTAACATTATGTGCATCCATTCCCTGGTGTCTAGCGGACCCCTGCCTATCTCCTGTAACATTATGTGCATCCATTCCCTGGTGTCTAGCGGACCCCTGCCTATCTCCTGTAACATTATGTGCATCCATTCCCTGGTGTCTAGCGGACCCCTGCCTATCTCCTGTAACATTATGTGCATCCATTCCCTGGTGTCTAGCGGACCCTGCTATCTCCTGTAACATTATGTGCATCCATTCCCTGGTGTCTAGCGGACCCCTGCTCATCTCCTGTAACATTATGTGCATCCATTCCCGGTGTCTACGGACCCCGCTCATCTCCTGTAACATTATGTGCATCCATTCCCTGGTGTCTACGGACCCCTGCCTATCTCCTGTAACATTATGTGCATCCATTCCCTGGTGTCTAGCGGACCCCTGCCTATCTCCTGTAACATTATGTGCATCCATTCCTGGTGTCTAGCGGACCCCTGCCTATCTCCTGTAACATTATGTGCATCCATTCCTGGTGTCTAGCGGACCCCTGCCTATCTCCTGTAACATTATGTGCATCCATTCCCTGGTGTCTAGCGGACCCCTGCCATCTCCTGTAACATTATGTGCATCCATTCCTGGTGTCTAGCGGACCCCTGCCTATCTCCTGTAACATTATGTGCATCCATTCCCTGGTGTCTAGCGGACCCCTGCCTATCTCCTGTAACATTATGTGCATCCATTCCCTGGTGTCTAGCGGACCCCTGCCTATCTCCTGTAACATTATGTGCATCCATTCCCTGGTGTCTAGCGGACCCCTGCCTATCTCCTGTAACATTATGTGCATCCATTCCTGGTGTCTAGCGGACCCTGCCTATCTCCTGTAACATTATGTGCATCCATTCCCTGGTGTCTAGCGGACCCCTGCCTATCTCCTGTAACATTATGTGCATCCATTCCCTGGTGTCTAGCGGACCCTGCCTATCTCCTAACATTATGTTCATCCATTCCCTGGTGTCTAGCGGACCCCTGCCTATCTCCTGTAACATTATGTGCATCCATTCCCTGGTGTCTAGCGGACCCCTGCCTATCTCCTGTAACATTATGTGCATCCATTCCCTGGTGTCTAGCGGACCCCTGCCTATCTCCTGTAACATTATGTGCATCCATTCCCTGGTGTCTGAGGACCCCTGCCTATCTCCTGTAACATTATGTGCATCCATTCCCTGGTGTCTAGCGGACCCCTGCCTATCTCCTGTAAAATTATGTCAACCATTCCTGGTGTCTATGGACCCCTGCCTATCTCCTGTAACATTGTTCATCCATTCCTGGTGTCTAGTGGACCCTGCCTATCTCCTGTAACATTATGTGCATCCATTCCCTGGTGTCTAGCGGACCCTACTATCTCCTGTAACATTATGTGTAATTCCCTGGTGTCTAGGACCCTCCCACCAACCCCAGCAGGTGCCCCACCACCTCCCCCCATCCCGACCCAAGCCATTGCCTACCGCAGCCCTCATGCTCCACCACGGCTGGCCACCGACTGAGCTGTCACGTAGTGCAGACTGTAATAGCTGATTGTACAGTACACACTCAGTGACAGTTCAATGGGCGGCTGGTCATGGTGGCGAGTGGAGGGCTGTGTTGGTCGCTGGCTCAGGGTTGGGATGGGTGGAGCAGGGTGGTAGAGCACTGCCTACTGGGGTGGGAGGATTCCACTAGACACAAGGGAATGGCTTTACTGTGTATAACGGAGGACTGGGGATGGGGAGGGTCTGCTAGACACCAAAGAATGTCTGAACTTAATTTTACAGGGGATCCAGGGATAGGGAGGGAGGTTCACTAGACACCAGGGCATGGATGCATGTAATGTTACAGGGGATCAGGATGGGGGGCAGGACCGATGGATACCAGGGAATATTATATAAACATTAAGCATGGGTGCTGGTAGAAGAAGGGACCATTGGACAACAGGGAATATTATATAAATAAACATCTGGCATGGGTGCCGGTGGGAGGAGGACCACTGGACACCAGGGAATATTATATAAATAAACATTGGGCATGGGTGCCAGTGGAGGGAGTGACCACTGGACACCAGGGACAGTTTGCTGTGTAACATTGAGCTGGAAATTGGCAGAAGGAGACCACTGGCACCAGGGAAGGGATTATAACATATAAATAAATTTGTAACATCAGGCCGGTGATAGTTGGGGGGAGGGACCACTAGCACCAGGGAGGGATTACAATAAATTTTCCTTTTTTTTGTTTATTTTAATTTTTGACGTAGCTCAGAGTGTGGGTGCTTCAGTCATCATGGATGATCATGAAGACTTAACTGTTCATCATAGTTAATAATGCCAAATTTATGAGGAGGTATGGTTACCAAGTATGTCCACTAAAGGGGCCCAGATTGCTACGTATTTGCTGTACTAATTTTCAAGAATATCAATGGATTTGTCCACTCGGCTCTGATCTAACATTTTCTCCAACCATTCTGAATAAGTTGGGGAATGTGTATCTTTCCAATATTGCAAAAGAGTTTTGCGAGCTATTAAGATACCAATATTACAACGAGTTTTGGGGTGTTTCAGTTGATCTGAATAGTCTATTAGAAGGCCAAAAATTTAAATGCCAGGATCGAAAGGAAAATCGTAGCAAAAACTTTTTTAAGTGTATTCCGAATGGCATGCCAGTAATACTTAATTAGTTCAGATTCTACCAAAATATCTAACAGAGTCCCCTTCTCCTTTTTCATCTTTGGCAAAGGTCAGACATGGTAGCATCAAATTTATTCAGTTTTACTGGAATTAGAGAAGTTTTATGAAGTCTGTTAAAGTAAATCTGGCACAGTTTATTGTTTCTGATCCTGATGTTCTCTAAATTAATAGACTTGGACCAGTCATCTTCTGGGACTGAAATTTTTAAGTCTTTTTCCCAGGTTTCTCTGACTGAATCTAAAGTGAAGGGAAGGGAATCTAATAGAAATTAATAGATTTTTGAGATTAAATGTCCAGCCGAGTCCAGATTAGAAAAAAAAACTTCCAAAGAAGAACGTTGCAGAGCATATGATCTGTGATTCTTTTTATATGTAACATTTTTAACTTGAGAAAATTGCCATCTCTGTGTGACAGGGACCCCATAAGTATTCTGAAATTGTTCAAAGGACATTAAAGTGTTACCTATATATAAGTCTCCCAAATCCCTCACCTGGTTAAGGAAGTACCATTTCTTAAAAGTTTTATCTATGATTGAAGGGAGGAAGGCTTTATTATTATAAATTGGCGAGAGTCTTGATAGACTACTTGGTGGACCGGTCAGTCTGGAGGCACGATTCCAAGCAGAGATAGAAGATTTAGTAGATTCTAACATATCTTTGTCCTTGCCCAAATGTATAATTTTTAAAGCAAAAGAGTTGATTAGATTAAGGCCTTATAATTTTTCTTCCTTGAAACGGATACCTGCTATCAATTTATCTGCTGGCTGGTGGAACCAAAGTAAACAATGTATAACTGTGCTGCTAGATACTACAAAAAGACATTTGGGCAAGCTAGTCCACCCTTATTTTTGGGTTGGTAAAGTTTATTTAAGGCAACCCAAGGTTGTTTTCCTTGCCATAGGAATTTTCTTAATAATTTATCAAAGTCAGTGAAATTTTTTTTTTAAGAGTTATGGGGATTGACTCAAACAGGAATAGAAGTCTGGGTAAAATGTTCATTTTAATGATAATAATTCTTCCCAGTAAAGTCAGGGGAAGGTATTGCCACTTTTATAGGTCTGCTTTGATTTTATGGGTTAGGGGGTCATAATTTAATTGGATGACCCTGTTCACATCCCGAGCCAAAATGACCCCTAGGTATTTCATTTTGTCTTTCTTTATCTTATTTGAGTTTTGGTCTTTTAAGTCTGAAGGCTCTTATAAATAAAGTAGTTCACTTTTGGACCAGTTTACTTTAAAACCTGAAATAGCACTAAATTCTTCAAGGATAGAGTTAAGACTAAGGTATGTCCTTTTAGAATTTTTAAAAGAAAGTAAAACATCCTCCGCATAAAGCATTATTGCGTAAGCTGAAGAACTAGGGGGCGTGCCCAACAGCTGAAATTGGTCTCTGATTCTTACAGCCAGTGGCTCCAAGAAAAGAGCAAATAATAGGGGAGACAGTGGGCATCCCCGCCTGGTTCCCCTGTGGAGGGTGAAAAAAGGGGAGAGGGTAGAGTTCTTCTTTATCCTTGCCTGCGGACAAGAATATATATAAGTTGAATCCAGTCTGAAAAATTACCTTTAATGCAAGACCCCGACAAGACTTCTGTTAGGAACGGCCACTGCACCTTGTCAGAGGCTTTTTCAGTATCCATTGAGAGGAATGCAATGTCAGTTCCTGAAAAAGACCCACTTAGATTGAATGCCTTTCTAGTATTGTGTTGTAGTCTTCTCCCTTCTACAAAACCAGCTTGGTCTTGGTGAATCAGGCCTGGTATTAATTTGGCTAACCTTATAGTTAGAATTTTCACAAAAATGTTATAATCACAATTTAGAAGTGATATGGGTCTGTAAGACCCGCAGTGTTCAGGAGGTTTGTCTTTTTTTAGAATAAGAATAATATCTGCTTGATTAAAAGTTTGGGGCAGTTGGCCTTTAGTAAAAAAAAGAGCTGTAGAGCTCCTGGAGTAGAGAGGCGAATACGCTAGAGAGATTTTTGTAAAGTTCAAATGGGAGGCCATCCAGGCCTGGGCTTTTGCCATTGGGTAGATTTTTGATGACCTTGGATATTTCTTTCAGAGGCATGTCTCTGTTCAGTAGTTCCAAGTCTTGTGATGTAATTTTTGGTAGACCTAAGTTTGAAATGTACTGTTTAATTACCCCAGGATCTACTACCTTCTGTGGCGTATAACGGTTTCAAAAAAAGATTGAAAAACAGAATTAATACCTCCTTCTGAGGTGGTCAAAACACCATTAGACCTTTCAATTCCATGAATTTTATTTCTGTTTCGTTCACATCTAAGATGGTAGGCAAGGGTCTTACCTGGGGAATCTTTGTAAAAATAATATTTTGCCCTTGCTCTGTAAAGTTCATTAGCTGCCTGTTCTTGAATTTTCTTTCTACTCTATCCCTTAAGAGAAGGTTTAACTCTGTATGATCATTGCCCAAATGTATATGTGTTTCTTCTGCAGACACCAATTGTATATTTTGCTTTTTCAAACAACATGAAGTCTTGCTGTATTCTGACAATCTGCAGTTAGCTCCAGCCTTTAAACTGCCCCGGTGAGTATAGGATTAATTTTCTATGCAGTGCATAGAACGTTGAGTTCGAGCTTGGTTGAGGTCTCTGTCTGCAGCACTTTGAAACCCAACCATCAGATTCTTTACTCTGCCTCATTGAACAGTCGCTCCGGAGATTTCTCCTTCAGCTCGGTTCAAAAGTCGGTTAAAGTGTCGGTTTAATTCGAAATTATTTCCATATTGTTGGTTCAGGGTCTGTCTGTGGTACCGTGAGTACTTAGATAGTTTTGCTGTTTACTTTGTGGAGATTGTGAGACTTATCGATCGGTTCAGCTGAACCGATCCATTAGTTTGATTTCTTGTCCTTTTCTTTGAGTGTGGTTACGGTCTGATCGGTTCCCAAAAAACGTGTTTTAAACGTTTTTTCAATACCATGACACAGTTAGGAACCGATAAAGAGAGTCTTGCCTGGGGTTGCTGAAAAAAGGGTAAGTTGGTTAGGTTAGCCATGTCTGGGCGCCCCAAAAAAAACTGTCCCACTGGGTTTCAATACTGCAGTGAGTGTGGGAGATCTTTGCTAAGGCTGATCCCACACCACCTCTGTTTATTGTCTGGGGTTTGAACACCTCGATACAGACTGCCAAATTTGTAAACATTTTCCTAAGTCTACGATTAGGTAGACTTAGGGAAAAGGAGGCAGAGAAGTCTGCTGAACCGGATGGCCAGCCCGGTTTGATTCCAACTAAACCAGAAGGAGTGCCCTCTGACCAGGGCGATACTTCTTCAGGCAAAAGGAGAGCAAATCCTGAGGGATCAGTTCCTACAAAAAGGAAACGTAAAGACAAGTCAGCTGGTTCGGATCCAGAGGTTCATGTTTCGACTGCTGATGAGATTGCCCGAGCGATTCAGATTGTTGAATTGCTTCACCCGGTTGCGTCTGATCTGGCTCCATTAGCTAGGGGCTCAGTTCGGTCGTTTCCACCGGTTCAGGACTATGCCCCTGAAGATTTTTATGAACTGGAATTTGAGCAAGATAATGACTATGATGAAGCAGAAAGTCTGGATGTGCCCATTGAACCGGACATCTCCCCTGACAGACCTTCTTGTGTTTCCCCTCTTAGGCTCTCTGAGTCCCTTCCCCACTATCTGTTCTACAGGAAAGTGGCTGAAACTCTCCAGCTCCCTATGGAGGAAGCTACAGAGAATCAAGAGGAGCCTGATTTTGTAGAAGTGATGTACATCTCAGAGTTCAAGAGGCTGTCTATTCCCCTGCACAAATAATTTGGGAAACAGACACAAAAAATTTTAACGTCTCCTAATTCTGTACCTCCTGTTGATAGGGGAAGGGACAAGAGGTACACTTTATCAGGCTCAGACACAGAGTTTTTCTACCAGCAATGCAGCCATGTTGGGGTAGTGCAGGCTACAGCCTGTGACAGGGCTAATGTTCCCTTGGCTTCACACTCCCCAGATAAAGACTCTAGGAGGATAGATGCCTTGGCAAAGAAGCAATACATGGCATCCTCTTTGTGACTCAGGCAGGCTAATTATATGGCCTATGCAGCCAGGTACCAGAAGTCCAGGTGGGACACTGTACTGGCACTGGCTAAACAGGCCTCCCCCCAGCTGGCCAAGGAGCTGGAGGAGGTGACTGCGGATGGGATTGAGGCATCCAAGGTGCAATTTCATGCTGCTGTGGACTCCAGTGATGTGTCATGAAGAGTCATGGCTACATCTGTGGCTCTTTGGAGGATGGCTTGGCTTAGATGTACTAGCCTGTCACAGGACACCCAGGCTAAGGCCATGGATTTCCCTGTGGAAGGTAATTCTCTGTTTGGGGAGCAGACAGAGAATTACATGAGGAATATAGGACCACTTATAGGAGTGCACAGGCCAAGGAGAGGCAGGAAACTCCCCAAAGGCAGCAATCTAGGGGCGAGGGGCAGGCCTTTTCATAGGTCTTTCTATCAAGCACAGGCCTCTTCACCCTTTTCACAGAGTGGGTTCTTCAGAGGGAGGGGCAGGAGGGGGATGAGCAGGGCTGCATCCACTCCTGAGCCCAAGGCCCCTGCCAAGCAGACACCCTGATGGGCCTGCCCGGGTCGACTCTCCTATCCCTGTAGGGGGCAGGCTGGCTTACTTCGACCAGGACTGGGTGTCTGTTACTTCAGACAAGTGGGTCCTGGAAGTAGTAAGCCAGGGACTGGTTCTCAGCTTCAAAAAATTTCCGAAGATGAGAGCCAGATCTTTTTCACCTGCAAGTCTCTCCAAAACCCTTGCCCTAGAGGCAGCAGTTTCATCTCTTCTGGCTTTAGAAGCCATAGAGAGAGTTCCTACCCTACACTGTGGCAAAGATCTGTACTCCAGGTACTTCCTTATCCCAAAAAAGACAGGGAATGGCGACCCATCCTAGATCTAAGATACCTGAACAAACATCTTCTAAAACCAAGGTTCAAGATGGTGACTCTGAGAATAATTATTCCCTCTCTAAGGCCAGGGGACTGGCTAGCCTCCCTGGACCTCAAAGATGCATACTTTCACATCCCCATCAGGTGCTCCCACAGAAAGTACCTCAGGTTCAAGTTGCCCTCAGACCATTACCAGTTCAAAGTAATGTCCTTTGGCCTTACATCAGCTCCAAGGGTTTTCACAAAGTGCCTGGCAGTAGTAGTGGCCTTTTTAAGAAGGCAAAAGATTTCCATTTTTCCATATCTGGACGACTGGCTCATAGAGGGGCAGTCTGCAGGCCAAGTCAAGTCAGACCTACAAGTGCTCACTTCCTTGGGATTTCTTCTCAACCTCCCCAAGTCAGTTCTCGAACCAGTGCAGCTTCTTACCTTTATAGGGGAAGAGCTAGATACTGTCAAGGCAAGAGCCTTTCTTCCCCTGGAAAGGGCAAGAGCTCTTATAGAACTGGCTTCTTCCTTCAGTCTTTAGGTGTCCCAACCAGTGAGACACTTCCTTCAGCTCTTGGGCCACATGGCAACTTCTACAGCAGTGGTCCAAGGAGCAAGATTCCAGATGAGGGACATCCAGTTCCATCTGAGGGCCTTTTGGTCCCAAAAGAAGGAACCTCTTAGCAAACTGATTCCAGTGACTCGGACACTGATCCCAGCTCTTCAATGGTGACAGGATCAGGACAATTTAAGGCAAGGGGTCCCATTTGTCACTCAGACTCATTCAGTGGTTCTTACCACGGATGCTTCCCTTTTAGGGTGGGGAGCTCATCTGGGGGCTCTCACAGCCCAGGGACTGTGGTCCCCTCAGGAGTCCCTTCTTCATATCAGTCTCCTGGAACTCAGGGCAGTTTTTCTGGCCCTGCAAGCTTTTTCTCAGTCTGTACAGAACAAGATGACTCAGGTCAGAACAGACAACACCACCACCATGTGGTACATCAACAAGAGGGAGGCACTCGGTCTATGGCTGTGTGCACAGAAGTCATGAAATTGTGGTCCCTGGCTTATTCCCTGCAGACTTCTCTGATAGCAGTCCACCTTCCAGGGAAGGACAATGTGCTAGCAGATGCACTGAGCAGGATCTCCCAGGGCCATCACGAATGGTCCCTGGATCCCTTGGTGTTGAAAGTGATTTTTTCAAGGTGGGGCACTCCAGAGATAGATCTCTTTGCAGCCCCAGACAATCACCAACTTCCTCTGTTTTGTTGCAGACCCCCCGTCTTGGGTTCAGTCCCTCTGGATGCTCTGATTTTGAACTGGGAAGGGAAATTTATGTATGCCTTCCCTCCCTTTCCTGTTTAAAGTTCTAGTCAAGGTAATGTCACAACCTTGCAAAGTGATTCTGAGTGCTCCAGACTGGGCCAGACAGCCTTGGTACCCGCTGTTACTGTCTCTAGCAGTACATCTTCCCCTGTCTCTTCCCAGGAATTACAACCTGTTTGTCTCCTCTCAGGGGAGGATTTGGTACCCCAATCTTCGGTCTCTCAATCTCAAGGCATGGCTCTTGAAGAGTTAGAGTATACAGATTTGCACCTGTCCCAGGGGGTTCTGGACATTCTCAAAGCCTCTTGAAAGTCTGCCACAAGAAAGACTTAAAACTCCAAATGGAAAAGATTCAGCATTTGGTGTTCCAAGAAGCATATCTCTCCAGACACTGCTGAATTGCCTACAGTTCTGGATTATATGGTCCATCTTAATGGCTTAGGCCTCAGACCAGCTACTCTCAAGGTACACTTTTCATCTGTTTCTGTTTTTCTGTCAGTGGGGAAGCCTTCCTCACTATCATCTCATCCTGTGTTCTGTAAATTTTTCAAGGGATTGCTTCATACCAATCCTTCCTTTAGGGATCCTGCCCCTGCCTGGGACTTAAATGTTTGCATTGCCCAACTTATGCAACCTCCTTTTGAGCCTATGTCCTCAGCAGAGCTTAAGTACTTGACTTGGAAAACTGTGTTTTTGGTAGCCATTACCTCTGCCAGACGTATCAGTGAGTGCAAGCCCTATCAGTGGAACCTGATTTTATCTAATTCCATAGGGATAAAGTGGTCCTTAGAACCAATAGGAGGTTCTTGCCCAAAGTGGTTTCAGACTTCCATTTGAATCAGTCCATGTCTCTCTCGCTTTTCTTCACTGATCATTCTTCCTCAGGGGAGAGGAGGCTACATAGTTTAGAAGTTAAAAGAGCCCTTAGCTACTACATAGAGCGTAGCAAGGGTCACAGTTTTGATTCCCTCCAGTTATTCCTCACTTATGGGGAAGTGGGAAAGGCAACCTGCCACCAAGAGAACCATTGCCAGGTGGATTGCTCTGTATACAATTCCTGCTATGAGAAACTCAGAAAAATTCCACCTCAGGCCTGAGGGCTCATTCCCCAAGAGATAGCTGCTTCCCTGGCTGCTGCCAGGGATATCCCTCTGTTAGAAATTTGTACAGCAACCACCTGGGAAACAGTCCATACCTTTACCAAGCATTAGTCTCTGGATATCCATGCTAGGAGTGATGTTCAGTTTGGCACAGCAGTACTTCAGAGCCTATTCCCAAAGTAGATTCTGTCCCCCCTCCATGGAGGTACTGCTTGGTAGTCTGCAGATTGTCAGAATACAGCAAGACTTCATGTTGTTTGAAGAAAAAATTACTCACCTTAGTAATGTTGTTTCTTCTAATGGAGTCTTGCTGTATTCTGGCCTCCCTCCCTGCCTCCCCTCTCAGAACCTGTTTTGAGGAAGTGGGTGGGCAGGTACAGTGTTGCACCCCAGGGGTGTCTTCAGCACATCATCCTTTTTACTTGGGTGCTTATGTTATAATCTTTATTTGAATAGGTTTTTGGTTTTGGGTTTCCTGACTTGAGTCTTCCTTTGGGAATCCAAAACTTTTGTTGCCAGTTGGCTAGTTAAAAAGTTTACAGTTTCCACATAGTATAGTTAGTGAGTGTTTGCGCATAAGAATCTGATGGTTGGGTTTCAAAGTGCTGTAGACAGAGACCTCAACCGAGCTTGAGCTCAGTGTTCAATGCACTGCATAGAAAATTAACCCTATACTCTCCGGGGCAGTTTAAAGGCTGGAGCTAACTGCAGACTGTCAGAATACAGCAAGACTCCATTAGAAGAAACGCAATTACTAAGGTGAGTCATTTTTTCTTTCCTCCTGATTCTAGCTTGGGAGGATACCCATCCTCCTCAAGTAGGCCTTTAATGCATCCCAGATGACCAGAATATTTGACTCTAGGTTGCAACTGGGGACCATTTCAGGACTCAGTGGGCCTACCAGGTTACCAAAATTTTAAATAAATAAATAAATAAATTGAGTTTCCAAAACCAAGTGATTTCTTGGTGGATATTATCTCTAAATTCAGGGAGAAGCTAAAGAGAATTATCAAACTTTCAAGTATAGGGTTTAGAGATAGAATTATTGTGGCTAAATTCTAAAATTACTGGACCATGGTCTGAAATTCTTATTAGTTCATAAGTTATATTGTAATATCTGGCACAAAAGGCATGCAATATCAGAAAAATATCAAGTCTTGAGTAAGTTTTATGTGATTTAGAATAGTGTGAGAATTGTTTTAGAGCAGGGAATTTACAGTAAGCCTAAAAGGGTCACACAGATCCAGATCATGACTTAATTGCCTTATGATATGAACAGATTTCTTCTTTCTAGCTATAGAATAAGGAATCCTATCAATTGGGCCTAGAGTCAAATTAAAGTCACCTCTTATGACCATGCTCTGATTAAACTTAGAAAGTCCCAGAAAAAAGTCAGAAAGAACTGGAAGGGGACAGGATCAGTTGTGTTCCAGGACAGTAGCTGCTGCTGTTGTTTTCACAGGGTTCTTGTGGATTTTACTTGGTAGGTTAGTTCTTTTCTTTCTTACTTCTAAGGGGCTAGCAGGGTTTTGTTTTGGGAGATGCTGGATGTTTGTAAACTGATTTGGTGGCTGTAAGTGGGGCTCTTTTTGTGGATGTTTCACTGTGTAACAGGCTGCGCTGGTAGAGGCCTATTTCTGCTGATTTAAAACCTATTTGGTGGGATTTGTTTGGGCCTGGTTCTTTAGCTGCAGGGCTTGGAGGGGAGACACAGGGCTGATACACTCTCTCTTGTCAGGTGTCTGCCCAAGACCGCCTCCCCACCCTCCCTCCCCAGAAGTCTGCAAATTTATTGGGAACACCTGCCCTGCAATTGGAGGGAAAAGGCTGCTGGTGCAGCTTATGTAGTTCTAGCCACTGGGGTTGGATTTAAAGGCTGGGAGAGAGAGGGAGCTTAGGGAGTTGTTCATTTCCCTTATAAGTTTAATGTGTTGTATTGCACCTGGTAACAGAGTTACTGTGGTGTACAGTGGGATTGCTCTAAGATTAGTGGGTGACCTGATTAGCAGTAGGGGTATCTTGGACTAGGGGGAACTCTGGGTGGGTCTCACCCAAGGAAACCTATTTGGAAGGGATGGAACCACACATCATTAGGGGCCGGCATCTTTGGGAGGGTGGTGGGTGCACAGGGTGTGGAGCAGCCATGATACTGGACTGGGCTTGGAAGTTTGGTGGTTGCAGTGTGCTACCAGCTAGCACAGCAGGGAGGAGGTGCGGGGATGAGGGAGAAAGCTGGGGAAGGGGGTGGTATGGTGGGGGAAGGGGCTGGAAACTCTCCCACAGGGTTGCACCAAGCACTGGGGTGGGGTATAAGGAAAGGAGTGCAGGAGAATACTCAGGGGTCACATAGGGACCCTGGCAGAGGGGGTCCATGGTATGGTTGGGGAAGGGGGCTGGAAATCTCCCACAGGGTTGCACCAAGCACTGGGGGTGGGAGTATAGGGAAAGGAGTGCAGGAGAATACTCAGGGGTCACATAGGGACCCTGGCAGAGGGGGTCCAAAAGGACACTACCAAGGAAGCAGGCAGGTAACTGGGGACCCTCACAAAGGGGGGACGGAGGGACAACATTCTCAGGAAGTAGGCAGATGGCCAGTGCTGGACAGAAGGAAGCAAGGCGGGGAGGTGGATCAGACCTTGTACTCAGTAACCGCTTCAATTCTCTTCTTCTGCTCAAGGATGAGGGGGGTGATGTAGCCACGACAGAGGTGGTTAGAGACGGAAAGGGTGTGGGAGTGGGAGGCAGGAGGCAGGGGCCAGATAGCAGAAAGAACAGGGGGGGACCTGGAATGCAGGAGAATGGGGGAGCAGTGAATCAGAGCAGGAGGGGCAGGGGGAAGAGGGAGGAAAGCAAGGAGAAGGACCAGTTGGGAGGAAAGGTAAAGGAGAAGGACCAGAAGTACAAGGAGGATTCAATAAAGGGAGCTGAGGGTTTAGGCCAGGGGAGCACGACGAGCAAGGAGGAACTAAATGGAGACAGGAAGGAAGGGAGGATGAGCCAGGCTAGTTTAGCAGATGGGGAGAAGGACCAGTTCTGAGCAGTGAGGGGGAGTAGCAAGTACAGAAGGATACTCAGGAGGAGGAGAGGCATAGGATTGGAGGGGAGGAGTGGCCATGGTAAATAAGGAGGGTGGCATGTGGCACCCAGATAGGGGAGGAACAAGGAGCCAGCTGGGTGGAGGGGCCGGTAGAAAGGATGAGGACATGGAAGGGGATGGAGGAAAAGGAGTGGTCAGAGTGCTCCTGCTGGGGATTCTATGATCAGGGGTATCAAATGGGATAGGGAGGGAGAAGCCTGGCCAGTTAGAACAAGATGCTTCCATGGACTCAACGGTGAACAGGGCTACACGCGTATCAACTCGGCAAAGGATCAGGGGTTCCCCAGACATACTGGTCCACCTGGGTACAAATGACATTGAGGGAAATAGCGAGAGCTAGAGATACAGCAAGATTCAGGGAGCTGCCAGGGTCTGTCATGACATAGGATACACAGTTTCCTTCTCAGAAATCCTGCCAGTGCCAAGGGCTAGTGGGGAACACAAAAGGAAAATTAGGGAGATAAACCAGTGGCTCAGGGAGTGGTGTGTGTGAGGCCAGAGGTATGGGTTGATGGGGATTGGGAGACCTGGGAGGATAAGGAGCTGTATGCGAGATAGACCACATCTCAATTTGGAGGAGGGAAATCCTTAAGTTGAAATAGAGGAGTTCATTGGCAGGAAAGGGTTTAAACTTGTGAAGGGGTGGGGATGGGAGAAAAGGCTGTCAAGGGGTGCCGATAAAGGAGGGACCTGTTCCACCCCTGGGGACCAGGAGGATTGCAGGAAAAGGCCAACTGGCAAAGTGCAGACCAGGAGAAAACAGAATCCCTCATGGGAACACGAGCAGGGGAAATGGAACTATAGGAAAGGGTGGAAGGTAGTCCTACAAATGCCAGGAGTTTAGGCAATAACATGCCTGAGCTCCAGGCGATGTTAACTGAGGGGCAGTGGATGTGGCAGTGGTCACTGAGACTTGGGCCACTGCAAGACATGACTGGGACCTGAACCTGGAGGTTACACTATGTTCAGGAAGGACAGGGGAGGGAAGGGAGGAGGGTAGCAATGATAGTCAAAAACTGCATTGGCATAGGGGAGTAGAGGAGGCGGAGGGAACCGTGGAGGCGATTTGGGTCACCTTGATAACAAGGGGGGCAAGAGAGTAAAATAGAGTGGTGTATAGACCCCTGCCCTGGCGGAGGAGCTGGAGGACAGTCTGGTGGCAGATGTTAGAGACACTGCAGACTGGGCAGAGGAAAGGTGGTGGTGTTAGGGACTTAAACATGCCAGGAACAGACTGGGAGACTATGACATCCTCTGTGACCAGGGAACAGAGGTTGTTGGATGTCTTTCAAGATGCTCCTAACTCAGCAGGTGAGGGAACCGACCAGGGAGGCACTAGGCATTGATGTGTCCGGCAGACAGTGACCAGATTGGGGGCCTGGAGGTAAGGGACCCATTGGCGGGAGTGACCATGCCATGGTCTGTTTCTGCCTGGACCAGGAGGGTAGAAGGCTGCACAAAGACGTGAAGTAACCCACTCTTCAGGGGCGGATTTAAGGAAATGGGAAGGATCCTTAAGGAGCATTTGGATGGATTAGGTCAGACATGGACGCTGATAGTAGGTGGAAATCAACAGGAGAGGTGCAGGATGCTACCAGCACCTGTGCAAGAGTAAGACGAAATGCGGTAGGGCCTAAAACCTGTTGGTGGACCAGGGAGGTCCAGGAGGTGGTGCGGAAAGAAGCAGCCTATAAGAAATTCAAGTGCTCAAGGAGTGAAAGGGATCGAGGGAGCACGAGCTGAGTGGCTAGAAGGGCCACTAGAGTGGTGAGGCGGCTGCCAAGGCAAGGAAGGAGCAGAACCTGGCCAGGGAAATTAGGAGAGGAAAAGGGGTTCTTTAGATACATTGGGGAAAGACGAAGGTGAAGGGCAGATTAGCAGGATTAATCAGGGAGATGGGCACAAGACCGGGGAGCAGGCTGAGGTACTAAATGAGACTTCACCTCAGTTTCCACCAGGGAAAATGGGGATGCTGCATCATACATGGGAGGAGACAGAGATAATGAGGAGGAGGGGACCCTTCACGATCATCAGGTCTGGGGAGGGCATCACTGGCAGGTGGGGGAGGGCTAAGCAGGGAGAAGAGGTACCAGAAGTGGAAATCACAGCAGAGAGAGTGAGGGAGCCTCAGCTCCCTTAAGACGGAGAAAGCACGGGCTGGATAAATTACATCCTAGAGTGCTGAAGGAACTTGCAGATGTCCTGGCGAAACCCCTGGCAGAGCTTTCACCATCTCTCTGAGGACAGGGTGGGTGCCCCAAGACTGGAAGGTGGCGCATGTAGTGCCCATCCACAAGGGAGGATCAAGGAGCTGGCAGGGAACTACAGGCCTGTCAGCCTGACATCGGTGGTGGGCAAGGTGATGGAGGGCATTGTCAAGAGAGGGCTAGGGGGGACCTGGATAAGTCAGGTGCCTGGACGATAGACAGCATGGATTCATCCCTGGGAAATCGTGTCAGACAAACCTGGTGGAGTTCTATGACTGGGTGACAAGTGCCTTGGACCTGGGTAGACCAGTGGATGTCCTCTTCTAGACTTCAGCAAGGCATTTGACTCTGTTCTCACGTGGCCTGTTGGATAAGCTAGAGAAATGGGGTGGAAACCAGATGATCAGATGGATAGGCAATTGGCTCCAGGACCGACCCAGAGGGTCGAGTTGTGGGATAGTCTCATCCCCAAGGAGGGTCATTAGTGGGGTCCCACAGGGATCAGTCCTTGGGCCCCTTCTGTTCAACGCCTATGTATCTGACATAAGGACAGGAATCAGGAGTGAGATGAGTCTTTGCAGATGACCAAACTGGGGCGGTGGTGGATGGGAGGAGGGAGGGTGGCCCTGCAGGGGGACCTGGAGGCTCTGGAAAGATGGTCTAGAAAGTGGAAGCTGAGGTTCAATGCAGGGAAATGCAAGGTACTCCACCTGGGGGCCAGAAACCCAGGCCAAGTGTACACCCTGGGGGGGAAATACTACAAGTCTCAATGGCTGAGAGGGACCTGGGGGTGGTGGTGGATGTCAAGATGAACAACTCTGAGACTTGTAGGAGGGCAGCAGCCAAGGCCAACAGCATGCTGGGATGCATCGCAGGGGAATCACCTCCAGAAGGAGAAGTGATACTCCTCTGTATAACTGCTTGGTGAGGTCGCACCTGGAGTACTAAGTGCAGTTTTGAGGCCACACTTAAAGAGGGACATTAACCTCCTGGAGAGGGTCCAGAGGAGGGCAACAAAAATGATTTGGGCTTGGGGACAGGACCTATGAGGAGAGGCTCCGAAGAGCTAAATATGTACACATTGGAAGAGAAGGGACTGGGGACATGATAGAGGTCTTCAGGCACATGAAGAGGGTAAATAGGGAGGAACAGTCAGGGTGCTTCGAAGGAAGGAGGAAGGGGCCACTCAGAGGGCATGGGTGGAAGCTGGAGGGTGGAAGATTCAGGGAGAAGGAGGGTGCTACTTCACTGAGAGGGTGGTGGAGCCATGGAATGCACTACCTAGGGGCTGGTGGAGGCAGAGACAGTGGAGGGGTTCAAGAGGGGGTGGGACAGGTACAGGGGAAGGGTTCAGGAAGCAAAATCCAATGCAGCAAGAATATCCGGAACTGGGAAGGGAGAAGCCAGAGAAGGTGAGGGGGACAGCAAGGTCAGCACCCAGGGTGGGGGCTGACCAAACGAGCAGACACGAAAGACTGTTAGGCCTATTCTGCTGGCATTTTAGTATGTTAGTAAGAAAGTTGGGTCTTCATTACTGGTATCATAAATCGAACTTAGAGTCAGGGTTTTACCCTGAAAGGTAATTTCAATAATAACAAATTGGCCCAGATGGTCGATTATGACTTGTTAAGTGAGTGGCCTAGGTAATTTCCAATGAAGATAGCAGTGCCTCTTACAGCATTGGAATTAGTGTGGTAACCCTTCGCCTGACGTAAATTACCAAAATATGAGGCGTCTCTTTTGTCAGAGTGTGTCTCCTGTAGTAATAGTCTATGGGCCGGATATTCAAACTGCACTATTTTGTGGCGCAAGCCCTTGCGCTGCACAAAATAGTTGCGCAGGGGAGTGGCCGGAGCGATATTCAAAGGAGTTGCGCTATTGAGCAACCCTTTGAATATCACCTCCGCCACAGCCACTGTACATGCGCGCAGTGGAACTTGTGCCACCGCAAGTGGTCAGAGTGGAGCATTCAACCTGCGGGTGGCGCAGTACCATTCATCATCACGCCAAATTTCGATATTCAAAAGGTGACATGCAAATGAGGCCATAATTCATGCAAGGCGCAGGGGGCCATTTGCATCTGATTGTAAACTGATAGCATGCAGGTGCGCCGATCCCGAGGACTTGCACCTGGCGCCTCGCCAGGCAGCAGCCTTCGGGACTGACGCCCTGTAGCCCGATCAGCGAGCAAAAGAGTAGAAATCCCCACCCCCCCACTGGCCTGATCGTGGGCAAAGCATTCACCCCTCCCCGACTGGCGATTCGTCAAGCGCTGAAATAACCTTCCCCCACCAGCCCGAGCAACGGGCAACAAGTGTCGTCCCGAACATATCCCTGGTGGTCCAGTGGACCGATAAGCCCGATCGTGGGCTGGAATCAATAAAACACCCCATCGACATATCCATTGGTGGTCCAGTGGACCGATAAGCCCGATCGCCGGGCTAGAGATATCTAAACACACCCCCCAGAACTCATCTGCTTTAGCTGACCTAGCTGAAACAGCTAGATTTGGTCTGGAAGCAGCCAAGTACCAATTTCAAATGGCTGCTGATTCTAATGACACAGCTGCCAGGTTGATGGCAAACACTGTGGCTCAAAAAAGGTTTGCTTGGTTAAGAGCCACAAACCTTACCCAAGAAACACAGACCAAAGCATTAGAGTTCCCACTAGAGGAAAACTTCCTCTTTGGGCAAATGACAGAGGCTTACATGAAAAAGGTGGATGAATATAAAGCCACCTACAGAAGCAACTCTAGACCTTATGGAAGGGGAGGCAGGGGTAGGGCCTTTCAAAGAAGGTCTTTCTTTCAGCCCATGGCTACAACCCCATCCCACCAGTACCCGCAGCAAGGATACTTTAGGGATGGGGCAGTTGGGGTTTCAGGCATGGTTCCAAGTCCCAGTCTCAGCCCCAAGCTAAGCAGGCACCCTGACATGTCTGTACAGGCTACCTTCCTACTGCCTGTAGGAGTCAGACTGGCACACTTTTCACATTTCTGGGCAAACATCACCACAGACAAGTGGGTACTGGAAGTAATGAGTCAGGGACTGTCTCTGTCTTTCAAATCTCTTCCCCCTCTAAGAACTCGAGTTTTCCTACCATCTTCAAATACAGAAAGAAAACTCCTGGAAGCAGAAGTTCAAAAGCTGCTCCTGTCTAGAGTAGTAGAACCAGTGCCAACAAACTTAAAGGGAAAGGGATTTTACTCAAGATACATTCTTGCCACAAAGAAAAATGGGGAGTGGTGGCCCATCTTAGACCTCAGAGTCTTAAACAGATACCTAACAAAACCAAAGTTCAAAATGGTAACTTTGGCACTGATCTTGCCAACCCTCCAAAAAGGAGACTGGTCGGCCTCACTGGACCTAAGAGATGCCTACTTCCACATTCCCATAAGATAATTTCACAGAAAATACCTCAGGTTCAGACTCCCTTCAGGTCACTATCAATTTTAAGCTCTGCCATTCGGTCTCACTTATGCACCAAGGGTGTTTACAAAGTGCCTGGCAGTGGTGGTGGCACACCTTCGAAAGCAGGGTATCGCAGTCTTCCAATATCTAGACGATTAGCTGGTGATAGGAAAATCCCCCAGCATGCCAGGGAGCAACTGCATCTTACTCAAGAGCTCCTGGAGTCTTTAGGATTCCTAATAAATCAAAAGAAGTTAGTTCTACAACCTTCTCAGCTTTTACAGTTCATAGAAGCTGAGCTAAATATCCTGCAGGGCAGGACATTTCTGCCACTGGACAGGGCAAGGAATCTTCAACAGTTAGCAGGTTCATATGTCCTGAGCAAGTCAAAAACTGCAAGGCAGTTCCTCCAACTGTTATGCCACATGGCAGCTGCCACTGGCACAGCACTAGGGTCCAGGTTCCAGATGAGGGACATCCAGTTTCACCTAAGAGTTCACTGGTGCCAGAAAAGGGATTCTCTCTCAAAATTGGTTCCAGTAACATAAACTCTGTTGCAGGCCCTGGAATGGTGGAAAGAGGAAAACAATCTGAGGGAAGAGGTTCTCTTCCAACAGGGACTCCCTTCAGTGACTCTCACTGCAGATGCATCACTTCTGGCATGGGTAGCCCATCTGGGGGATCACACTACCCAGGGCACCTGGTCAAGTGCAGAGTCACTCCTGCACATAAACCTGCTGGAACTCAGAGCAGTTTTGTTAACACTGAAGGCTTTCATGCCTCTGCTACAGGGAAAGGTGGTACAGATCAGAACAGACAATACCACTGCTTTACCTCGTACAATATAAACAAGCTGGAAGGGACAAGGTCCAGTCCTCTCAGCACAGAGTCTATGAAAATTTGTAGCCTGGCTTACTCATTGGGAATTTCTCTCCAAGCCATTCATCTGCTAGGCAAGAACAATACCTTGGCAGACACCATAAGTTGGATCAACCAGGCCCATCACGAATGGACCCTGAACGGGCAAGTGGTGCAGGTAATTTTTAAGAGGTGAGGCACTCCGGAGGTGGACTTGTTCACATCCCACCAGAACAACCAACAGCCAAAATATTGTTGCAGACCACCAGAGAGGGGAACAATTCCTCTGGATACCTTAATTCTAGATTGGTCAGGGAAGTACCTATATGCTTTCCCTCCCTTCCCTCTAGTATACAAGGTTTTGCTCAAGCTCAGGTCCCAGTCAGCATCCATGATCTTAATAGCACCAGATTGGCCCAGGCAGCCATAGTACTCTCTACTACTCTCCATGTCTGTGGCAGAACCAATTCACCTTCCCAGGAGGCACAATCTGTTAACATCCAGTCAGGGGAGGCTCCTGGTCCCGAACCTCAGATCTCACAGGCTCAAGGCCTGGCTCTTGAGGATATACAGTATGCAGGACTAAACCTTTCTGAAGGTGTTCTGGATATTTTGAAAGGCTACAGGAAGCCCTCTATTAAGAAAACTTATTCTGCAAAATGGAAAATGTTTTCCATCTGGTGTTCCACACAGGATATTGAACCAACACAGGCTGGGATATCAGTCATGGACTATCTTACTCATTTACATTCTTTGGGCCTTCAGGCCAGTACACTGAATGTACATTTGGCTGCAGCTTCTGCTTACATTTCAGCCAGGCAAAAGTTCTCATTGGCTTCAGATCCTATTTTCAAAAGGTTCTTTAAGGGCCTTTCCCACTTGCTCCCCCCTCACAGGGAACCAGTGCCTGCATTGGATCTTAATGTGTGTATAGCCAAACTCATGAGACCCCCTTTTGATTCTATGTCTTCAACTCATCTGAAATTTGTCACTTGGAAAACAGTTTTCCTAGTGGCAGTGACTTCTGCCAGAAGAATCAGTGAGCTTCAGGCTCTTTGTGTAGACAAGGACTACATTTCTTTCTATACTGACAAAGTGGTTCTGAGAACAAACAGGAAATTTCTCCTCAAAATGGTTTTGGATTTCTATCTGAACTAAACCATTACCCTGCCTGTAGTTTTTACTGAACACTCCACCTCTGATGAGAGGAGGCTCCACAGTCTGGATGTTAAAAGTGCCCTTAGTTTTTACATGACAGCCACTAAGGACCATAGGCAGGACAAAAAACAACTTTACCTGACTTATGGGGATTTGGGAAAGGGTAACCTAGCATCTAAAAGGTCCATTTCTCACTGGATAGTTCAGTGCATCTAGTTTTGTTACTCTAAAGTGGGAAGGGAACCCCCAACAGGGTTGAGGACCCATTCCACAAGGGGAACAGCTGCTACTTTAGCAGCTGCCAGGGAGGTTCTATTAATGGACATCTATAAAGCAGCTACCTGAAAATCAGTATACACTTTCACAAAGCATTACAGTTTGGACATCTTGTCCAGGTGTGATACCAGGTTTGGCACAGCAGTCCTGCAGAATCTGTTTCCAAGACAGGTTGTGTGCCCACATCCAAAGGAACTGCTTCGTAGTCTACAGAAGTTATGAATACCTGAGTATTACTGGGGTTAGAAGAAAAAATTACTTACCATAGTAATCTTGTTTCTTCCCAGTGATACTCAGGTATTCATAACTACCCATTCTGCCTCCCCTTCAAGGACCAGTAACCTCTGCATTCCTGGGAATATGTCTGTGGCCTACTATGTGGGTGCCACAATCAGGCACTATTGTTTGCAATTCATGTTCTTCTTGTTCTTCTTCACCCTTCAGGTGATTCTGACATTCAGAGGTGTTGTTGTTTTTGTTTATTCCCAATTTTGGGGGGTTTTGACCTCCCTTTGGGAGGATCATATGGGGGTATTACTTAATTATTACTATAGTTCCAATCATTTGGGTGGTAGATATAATTTTGTAGTTCTGAGACCTGTCTTTCCAGGCTCCAAGGAAATCTGAGGGTTTAGAACCAAGGCAGTTAGTTCAAGGGCAGCATTTGAAAAACAGCACATGCAAAGATTCCATCATTTGGATAGCATTCCATCTCTCCGGGCAGCTCAGTCTTAAAGGGACACTGCAGAAGTTATGAATACCTGAGTATCACTGGGAAGAAACAACATTGCTATGGTAAGTAGTTTTTTCTTTCCTACCAACTGCCAGCCCCCTGGTCTACTAGCTTTCTGAGGGAATGACATTGGTGGTTGGTGCCTTAAGTCTGAGTGCTGCGCAGCACAGTTGAGTTGCACCACGAGAAAGTATATTTCAGCATGAGTGGCATAAAGTTGAGTATATAGATCATTTAGTGCAGAGGAAGTACCACAATGCCCCACCTGCCTCGCGTAGGCTCTGATGACGAGATCCCGCACTATCTGCAGTTGATGATGTCCATATTGTTGTGCGGGTAATGGATGAAAAACAAAGTTGCTATAAATCTAAGTGTGGCTGGTACACAAGGTGAACCCCATTGTGGGATGCAACTACCTGAGCCTTCCTCGGACTAAGTTATCAGGAAGGCAAAGTGAAAGTGCGGATAAAATTAAAAAGCACCCGTGCAAGTTGGCTGTAGCAGAAATAGGAAGGATGTGTGGATGGAAATATAAATCCTGCTTAAGAGAAAAAAACTATAACTTTTTTTGAAGAAAGTTACTGGAAAGGGAGTAGGGCGTTCGGACTAAAATAGAAGTGCCTGTGGAAATAGTAATACAGTAGAGCATTTTGTTTTTACATTTTTATGCCCCTAGGAATAAGGTTGCTAGAAAGGGAGTAGAGAAGGAGTTAGAAGCACCTGTGGAAAAGTAATAGGAGGGTGTGGACAGAAATAGAACTTCCGTCCCAAAGAATATTTTTTATATATAGCAGCCTCTAATGATGTGTGAGCACTTGTGCTAAAAAGAAGTAAAGGTAGTACTGTTTACTTCCTGCTGTAACTCTGTAGGAAGTGTGAAGTGCTAGGAGGCTATAAATGTCAATGCCCTGGGGGAGGTGGGATTTGGGGGAGGGAGAGTGGGTAACACGTACCCTCCTGGCAGTGGCTAGAAACAATCAGTGAACTATGCACACTAAGTCAAAATTAAAAACAAACTGTAGTGTAAAAGCTAAAACTGCAAGGCAAACTAGCAAAGAGTTCAGATAAAACTAGGTGCTTTCTGTCAGCAAACCTAGTCTTCCACCTCAACACACCAAGTGACCTGACTTTTTAAAAATTCCCTCTGTTGGAAGTTACTAAACCTTTGTCAGCTCCGCCCCCCAGTTACTCTCCTAATCCCCTGGATGAGCTGTGGAAGGAAAAACAAATTAGCTCCTTCACTGTGAGAAAGAGATTGCCAAAACATGTAAGCCAAAAATAAAACCTGTAATCACAACCTGTAAGTACAAAACAAAACAGCAACTCTGCTTAGCTTAAAGAGAGATCAAACTGTAAAACCTGTAAGCACAAAAAGCAGTAACAAAACATGTAAGCACAACCTGTAAGTACAAAACAAAACAGTAACAGGAGCTGTAAGCACAACCTGTAAGCACAAATCAAAATAGTAACAAGACAGTAATCCTGCTTATCCAAAAGAAGCCTTAATGTTTATCCATGCTCTATTAATGTTGCTCCTTGCTCTGTCTTTTCAAGTAAACCTAGAAGACAAAGAACTCAGGTAAAGCTAGATGCTTTCTGTCAGCAAACCTAGTCTTCCACCTCATCACACCAAGTATGCTGACCTTTCTTGCATGAAGAAACAGAACCTCTCAGCCAAATCTACACTGTTAAGTTTGTTACTTTTTTTTTTGCAGGTTGTGAACTCTACAGATGGTGATACTGGCACAGCATCCTGGCATGACACAGATGTCAAAGGTAAGGCATTATTAGAATATCCTTTAAGAAAGAAGGGACATAGTTCTTAGCCTCAAACAACTCAAAAATAGGAGGATATGTGTAAGAGAGAGACAGACAGACAGAGGGTGCTCAAGAGATGGGAAGTGAGGGCAAGACAGAGAGAGGGAGAGAGAGAGAGAGAGTGAAATAGATGGAGGGAGAGACAGAGAGAGGCACACAAAGAGGGGGAGAATGGAAGAAAGAGAGGGAAAAACAAGGAGAGTGGGAAAGGGAGAAAGACAGGGAGAGTGGGCGAGAGAGAGAGGGAGAGAGACTGGAAGAGTAGGAGAGAGACAGAGGAAGGGAGAGAGAAAAAGACAGAGACAGGGAGAGAGAGAAAGATAGAGAGTGGGAGAGAGAGAGGAGAGAGACACACACACAGTGAGAGCGAGCGAGAATACAAGGAAAGAGACAGAGAGAGCATACAGAAATGCAAACTGGAGGACCCATGTTTGAATTTCATAAGCTCCACTTACTCTATCTGTGTTACATTTTTTCTCTTCCTCTCTCTCTGACCAACCTGCCTTCACTTTTCTGAACCTCCCTCTTTGTTTCTTAGTTTCCCTGTGTATGTTAACTGTTCCTAACTTGTAAAACACTTTAGGATGCAGCAAGTATGAAAGGTGCTATATAAATCTAAAGAAGGGCAGTTCACAGGAATATCACTGACAATGAATATAGTACCCTTTATAAGTTCCTGATCTCCTGTCACTTGCTGTGGTGGGTGGACCTGATCCCAGACCGCTTCAGAATGGTCAGAAGAGTCTCCTGTCTCAAGCCCCAGTGCAGTGGGTTGGGACACAGAGCAGGAGGGTAGTCAGAAATATTTGTCAAGTACACACTCCAACTGCTGCCCAACACTCCCCCCCCGGCCTTGCATCTCTTATAGAAATAATCAGAATATTACTAGTGTAGATGTATTGTCTACTCTCTAACAGATTGTACATGTATGTGTGTATCCTAGATAACAGACATTTAAAAAGGTACAGACATTACTCAGTGGCCTACACTAAACCAGGGACTCCACACTAACATAGAAACATAGACATTGCTGCCAGATAAAGACGAAAGGTCCACGCAGTTTACCCCCACAAATGTCATACCTATCCCCTTGATCTACCGTCTTAGAGGGTATTTAGCCATAATGCCAATCCCAACCCCCTACCCCTATCTGTCTTTCTCTCTCTCTCCAACTCTTCCTTTTAATATTACCAGCCCTTTATACTTGTCCCTTCCATTTTTTAACCTGTTTGTAGCCCCTGCCCCCACCACTTTCACGGCTAATCTATTCCAAGGTTCAAGCTTCCTCTGTGTGAAGTAGAACATCCTCATACCCCTCGTGAAGTTTCCGCTGAGAAGCCTCCATTCGTGACCTCTGATTACTGCACTGCCTGTTTCTGGTGAACAGGTGCTCGCTATTCACTTTGTTGGTTCCTCTCAGGAATGTGTATGTCTGTATCATGTCGCTCCTCTCCCTCCTGGCCTGCAGCCGTTTCTCATGGGATTGGCCCTGTTGACCTTGTATAATCTTGGTAACCCTGTGCTGCATGCTCTTCAGCCTATCCCCATTCTTTCTCAGGTGTGGACTCCAGAACGGGGGCCTCACTGGGGACTAGAATGCTAATGGTTACAAAAAGGTCCATGGTCTGAGGCAGTTACTTAGAAAACAGAATACAAATGTGTGCAGTGAGTATGCCTGCTGACACCCTTGTCATGGAGGAAGGATGAGAAGGAAGTGGAAACAGCAGTGGCACTTGGGCAGATTTTGCCATCACACTCGCCATGCATAGTTGCGGCACCCAAATGTCCAGGCTTCCTGCCCTCCCCTCAGTTTGGAATGGGATAGCAGGCCCCACCTGGAGGAGTGAGTCTGGGAGAATAGCTAAGGAGAATGTCTGGGAACTAAAAGCTTCAATAGACATGGGATCAGTGGCTGCGAGGAGTTTGGAGAGCCTTACCCATTGAACATTAGGATCAGGGCCTGTAGAAGATTTCAGTCTAATATTTCTGTGCACTACTGCAATGATTTCTGTTCTTCCAAAGGTCTTGGCGACACAGAGAGTGAGCTCTACGAAATCACTGGACTAAAGCTCATCGCGGATTATAAGAGTCGTCCCCACCCACCCCCGCCAAAGCCAAATGAAGGAATGGTCAAGAAAGTGGACCTCACAGATATTGGGGGGCTGCTGGTCAGGGGTCAGAAGCTTAAGGGTCACTACAGCCCTGTTTACTGGGAGCACCTGAAGTATCAACTTTTGTCAGACATCAGAATCCAGGATGCAAAAAGCAGACAGCAGAGTCTGATGGCGGTAAGTATGAGATGGACTTGAACAGTGATTTAGGCAGGCTATCATATTTATTCATAGTTATTTATTTGGTTTTACATGGTAATGAAACACCATTTAAAACCAACGTTTGTTTGCACCCCCTCCTCCTCGGAAGCTCTGGCAACAGGATGGCATAGTTACAGCAATCATACAAATCTAGCATCCATGAAGTTAAGTAAGGAATAACATAACGGCATGTGAGATGAGCTACATCAATGCAACCCCTGGGGGTTGGGCCCAAGGTGCAATTGAAAGTCATCAACCACCTGTAGATTAGTCCAGCTAACCTTTATAGAGCTCCTGATACTCTCTGAACATTTTTAACAAATATAAGATTTAGACACAGTTCAGTTTATGTTTCATATAGTTTCTGTAATCCTTTCTCCTGTTTCTTTTTTACTGAGATTCTGGATCCTCCGGCCCAGCCTCACATCTCTATAGGGCATCAAACAAATTCCTTTCGAGGGAGTTCCACTATTGGCTATCGACAAATCTCCCAGTACTGGAACAAAATGACCAACTCACCCAGATTTTTGTCTTTGTCGGACATTTATAAGCGTTGATCTTTTGATTGCTGGCCTCGCTGTCCTCCAAGGGACTGTACTTAGTCCTGGGAGAAAAGTGACATCAGCAAGCATCTGATCTGAGCTTATAAAACCCCTAACATGCACTACATGTTATTGCCTCTCCCACTGCTGCAGCCCTTCTCTGATGTCAGCTGCTGAGGATTCTGGGATTTAAGTCAACAGAATCAGCCTGATACAATCTTCTATGCTGCAGTAAACAGTAACATTTTTGCACACATAATGCAAACTGGGACCAGCTCCACACTTGGGTGAGGGGCCCTTAGTGCTGAGCGTTCCCCTTTAAGCTTCCAGGAAAGGCACTCTATAAATAAAATGACAAAACAGATTTTATAAGTGATGCACTCTGATTGGTGTCAGCATTCTGAGAGCTTTACATTAAAGGGACACTGTCAACCCCTTTTGGCCTAAAACTGTTCCCTGATTTAAAAAACATATCTTATAATTTGTCACGTTTTGTAGAGTGAGCTGATGTGGCTGGTAGTTTGATTCTGTTTCCTTTTTTCTTTTAAACAGTGAAAAACAGACTGCCTACTATACTGGTGTTACCACACGAAAATGTGTTTGTTTACATTCTTTCATTAACTCCCACTACATCTTTCCTGGACTTAGGAACACCCCCACCACAGTCTATCCACTCAGGATGCAGTGCAAGCAGAGCAGACTATTGCATCCTGAGTGGCTGCACTGCTTGGGGGTGTTCCTACTGTTCAAGAAGTAAGCAGTAAGGGCAGATCAAGGATCTGAAGCAAAACAAGGTTGGGTCTGATTACACAATCACCACACATTTCAGTTCTACTTAGAAAGGAGGCAAATTAGCCCAACAGCAACACAGATGAATTTTAGAGAAGGTAAGCAATCATAAAATGTGGATTTTCAACTTGAAAGAGTATGACGCAGAAAAGGTTGACAGTGTCCCTTTATGTAAGCAACAACACATGACAGGGCATGCGGTTATTGGGTAATTACTGCCGCCCCCCCCAGTCTGTGGGTTGGACACAGGAGGCATTAGCCGAGTGCTCTTCAACCATGCGGTAGGGAATGTGCAGTAATTAGCCAGTAACCAAAAGCACTGAAGTGTGTTATTGCATTTATAAAATGGCATCAAAATAATAACACAAGACTAAATAAATCTTTAAATAAGGAATAAAATAATTCTTAATCCTTGATAAATTGGTTATCACACCAAACAGCTTGGTTTGCCCCATCAAAGAGATCAAACTGGCTGGAAGTTAAGTCACTCGTGTTGTTGAACCTTGTTTTGTTTTTCTTGTCACAGTTACTGAGAATTCCGAAGAGTGTAGTGATATGTCTATGCAATTAGGTCAGCCTAGAATACAAGTTCCTAAACTTGCAAGGTACTTTCCTGACCTGTGTGGTTATTGGTTAAGTTTGGTCAGTTACCACACAGGTCTGGGCTGCTATTAACCAGTTAGATCACTGGATTTTTGTGCCCATTTTATAATCTTTGTGACACTGTCGTGTACAGCATGATCACCACGGCGCATTAATTTCTTCTGTCGGTATTTCATTCTCTAGCACTGCTGACTTACTGGAATGATGCATTTTGATTCTGAACCAGTACTCTTTAACAGTTGGTGGATTAACTATTTTATTAAAAATCTCCCTGTCAGTGAGGAGAACATTCAAAAGTTCACTTCTAAAACTTTCCTCTTGGAATGAGTTTTTTTTTTAATTATTTATCAGCTTTTATTGGTAAGGTACTGTAAGTACACTAGATACAGCTACACCTATTTTCAGATTTGACACAGAAGGTTACAAGACAAGCAGTACAGTGAAGACAAATAAGTACAACTGTGGAGGGATTGTGGGATAACAGATGGACCAGACACTGAACTTCAAGTTCCTACACACAGTCTCTGTGTGATATTTATTCAAAATGCGGGAGATAACCTTCAGCAATGGCATATCCCTTCTTGAGTACATCAGTTTGTAGCAACACACTACGCAAATCTTTCCTCTATATTTAGCCAGCACCTACTGACTCACTGATGTCTGATCTAACTTATCTGTTGAGATTTAGCTTCCCCTATGCGGGCCTTGTTTGCTTGGGTGGTGGGGGCTCAAATAAAAAAAAAAAAAAAGAAAAAAGAAGCTAAAGACAAAGAACCTCAGTGCAGAAGCACTGAAATAAGGGTTACTCCAAAGGGGATTGAGAATAAGACGAGTTTCAAAGAAACACAACATCACACATACTTCCATAATGCAAAGCATCATGGGATATATGCAAATCCCCATGCCATTTCAGACTTGTTCTACTCACAGCAATTTACATGCATTTCAAATATCACAACTAACTTAATTTCTATAACATACAGTCACCTAGTACTTTTTACCTTCATAAAAACACCTAGTGCCATGATATTTTCAACATTGACAGGTTTCATACACATACGGTATATACGTCAGTGTATTTTATGACATAGTGCCATTGCATACTAAATCCAGCAATGAGGAACACAGCTTGTTGTTTTACATCAGCTCGGAGGTCACAACAATAATCTCTGTACAAGGACCTGAGAGGGAAAAAGAAAATTTAAAGAGGACGCTGTAGCATTAGAAAAGGGAGGGGGTGACCAACATTATGAACTAGAAATTGTAAAGGATAGGTTAGGCTAAGAAATATTTATTTATTGAAAATTTTGGAATTACAGTCCTTTCAGTCATAGACTCCTTTGCAAAGGCTCCATGTCAGTAGAAGAAGCCAGAAGGGGAAGGAAGGAAACATATTCAATTCAGTGCTTTAGAGTAACTGGTAATTGCTATTTTTCTTTTAAACTTAGATTGTAGGCTTTTAGTGACACTATACTTTCTTTGTTGTCTTTACTTATAATTGTTTTTGGGCTGTTGAAAATTTAAAACATAGTGGTGGTGTAATTCTGTGCTGTCTTTAATTGCTACAAATTTTCACCCTCCCTCCTCCCCTTCCCCCAACTGTTAATTATATGCCCTGATAAATCTGATTGACAGGAGCTAAACACAGGGTATAGTAAGGGGTGTGAAGTAGGAGGGGCATAAGGGGGAAGAAGCCCACCCTCAGCACGACAAGTGTTTTGACTCATTTATTTATTTATTGGTTTCCTTTTCTTTAAAAAAAAAAAATTATCTGAGGATTCGTGACAGGATTTTTAGTACAATAAAGTAATAAAAAGGGAACTAGGAGAGCTTCAGTAGCAGACAAGTAGTGGAATTGCAGTATAATGTGGGGAGTGGTGCAATGCAGTGGCTGTGGGGCAGCCATATTCAGGCAGACCTTCTGGACACTGAGGTGCTGCCCTATCTGCATGCATCTCTCTGGACTGCGGGATGAGGTAGCCAGACTCAGAGTGGAAGTAAAATGGGTCAGGAGTACCATCACCCCTATCCAGGGACCACCCAGTCCAATGCAACTGCCTCAAAGGATGCCGAGAACGAGGAGCACTTGGATGACATTGGGCTCAGGGAGAGCTAGAGCAGTCAGGCAGAGGCACATCCCAGATCCTATTCCACTCAAGAACTCATATGCCACACTGGCAAATGAGGACAACCAAATAGAGGCACCCAGAGAAGTAGAAGGAAAGGATGTGGAGGTTAGCCAAGGAGGTGTCCTCAGCGGGGAAAGCAGTGGGCCCCAGAGGAGGAGGAAGCGAATCCTGGTGGGGGACTCCATCATAAGAGGGATCCAGCTAGGAACACAGGAGGGGGAGGACAGGGAGGTGAGGTGCCTACCAGGTGCCATGGCACGGAGGGATGGAAGGAAGATCCTGGGGATCACTGGGAAGGCAAGATGGGAGGGTGAGCTGGATGTCATTATCCACCTAGGTTCTAATGACCTGGCAAATGGGGAGCCAAAGGAAGTTCAGGAAGAGTTTAGGAAACTGGGGAGGGTCTCAAGCAAGTAGTTACTTCTGTACTTTCTCGAAGTACTACCCGTGAGAGGCAAGGGAGAGCATAGGAGTGCATGCACCAGGAACTTTAACTCATGGTTGAAGAACTGGTGCTGTGAGGAAGGGTTTGGATTCATTGTGACTGGGACCCACCTGGAGGATGGAGGTTTGTTCAAGCCTGACGGCCTGCATCCATCCTGAGGGGAATCAAGACTCAATGATAAGTTTAAATGCTACATTGACAAGCATCTAAACTAGCAAAGGGGGGTGGCAGGCCAGCAAGGAGGGTACATTACTTGCTCACCCCACAGCTAGCAGTGGAACCAGTGAACCAGAGGAGGGCTATTCTGCAAAAGCAGTGTGCAAAAGATGGAGATTAGTGCCCAAGAGGTGGATAAGCAGAAAGGGCAAAATTCAGCAGCAGGGCAGACAGCAAGGAGAACCAGAGATAAATGACAACCAAGGAAGGGGCTGGAGTAGAACAGTGAAGCAGTCTAGGGAGGTCAAATCATGGAAAGCCATGTGTGCAAATGCCAGGAGCCTTAGCAACAAGATGGAAGATCTGGAGGCCGTCATGGTACAGTCAGACCTGGACATTGTGGCCATCACTGAAACCTGGTGTAATGATAACCATGACTGGGAGATGGCCATACCTGGCTACAACATATTCAGAAGAGACAGAGCAGGCAGGAAGGGAGGAGGAGTGGCACTGTATGTGAAAAATGACATAAGGGCCACAGAGATCCAGGAGGAACAAAATGGGGAGAGATACTGTGGGTTAAGCTGGAAAGGAAAATGGGGACAGCCATCTCGCAGACAGTGTGGTCTATAGACCACCAGCCCAGGAGGAAGAAACAGATAGGAGTTGATGCTAGCCATCCAAAGGATGGCAGACAAGGGTGAGGTAGTACTGGTTGGAGACTTCAATATTCCAGACGTGGACTGGAGCATCCCAGCAGCAGCATCAACTAGGAGCAGATTTATCCTGGAATCCTTCAGGGTGCCTTCCTCAAGCAACTGGTCATGGAACCAACTCGCAGAAGGCAATACTGGACCTTGTGCTCACAAACAGGGACAGTGTGATGGGGATAACAGTGGGGAGCACCTGGGAAACAGTGACCACCAGTCATTGTGGTTTGAAATCACAGAAAGAGCAGAACCAAACCACACAAAAACACGTATCCTGGATTTTAGGGGGGCAGACTTTGGGAAAATGGGGAGATACTTGAAAGAGGCATTAAGGGAATGGGACAGGAATCAGGGGTTGAGGAACAGTGGGCAGTATTTAAAATGGGGATTACAAGAACAACAGAATTATGCATTAAGCAGGTTAGCAAGAGGAAAAGGAAGAGGAGACCATTATGGTTTTCCAAAGAGGTATCAAAGAAAGTGAAAGCCAAAAAGATTGCATTCAAGCAATACAAAAAGACACAGGCAGAAGGGATAGGGAGAAGTACCAGGAGACGCAAAGGGAGTCAGGAGGTCAGTAAGGGAAGCTAAAGCTCAGACAGAAGAACACATTGCAAAATCAGTGGGTAGAGGGACAAAACCTTTACAGGTACATAAGTGAAAAAGAAAGACAAAGGAGGATAGTGAGACTGAAGGGGAGGATGGGAGCCGCGTGAGGATGACAACAGTAAAGCTGACATATTGAACAGGTATTTCTGCTCAGTCTGTACTGAGGAAAAGGAGGGTAATGGGTCTGAAGGGAGTACAAGGGGTGAGAATGGTGCAGAAATGGACACAAGTCCCTTTACACAAGAAAGGGTCCTGAAGGAACTGGAAGTAATAAGAGTTGATAAAGCAATGGGGCCAGACGGAGTGCACCCCAGGGTCCTTAAAGAACTAAGAGAGGTGGTGGCTGAACCTCTGGCTATCCTGTTTAGCCGATCACTGGAAACAGGGGAGGTACCCAAAGACTGGAGGACAGCAGATGCAGTCCCCTTATACAAAAGTGGGAACAAAGAGGAAGCAGGGAACTACAGACCAGTCAGCCTCACCTCATAGTGGGGAAGATCATGGAAGCACTACTGAAGGAGAGATTGGTGGAACATCTGGTTATCAATGGACTACAGGACCCAAGGCAGCATGGTTTCACCAGGGGGAGGTCATGTCAGACTAATCTCATTGAATTTTTTGACTGGGTGACTAGGGAGGTGGATCAGGGGAGGGCAGTGGACATGGCCTATCTGGACTTCAGCAAGGCCTTTGACACTGTGCCACATAGAAGACTATTACACAAACTGGAGAATATGGGTGTGGGCAGGACAGTAGTGTGGTGGGTAGGTAACTGGCTGGGTGGCAGGACACAGAGGGTGGTGGTAACGGCTGTCACCCACAGAGGGAAGAGTGACCAGTGGGTACCACAGGGATCAGTGCTGGGACCGGTCCTATTCAACATCTTCATCAGTGACATTAAGCAGGATCTAGAAGGCAGAATTTCACTGTTTGCTGATGACACAAAGCTCTGTAATAGAGTAGACACACCAGAGGGTGTAGACAGAATGAGAAGACCTGCAGAAACTTGAAGAATGGTCAGGGTTTGGCAGTTGAAATTCAATGCAAAGAAGTGCAAGATAATGCATATGGGGTACAAAACCCTGGCACAATATATCAGTTGGGGGGTGAGGATATAGCATGCACCAAGCAGGAAAGGGATCTTGGGGTTGTCATCTCTGATGACCTCAAGGTAGGGAAACAGTGTGACAAGGCAGCAGGTAAAGCAAATAGGATGCTGGGATGTATAGGCAGGGCATCACCAGCAGGAAAAGGGAGGTCATAATTCCGCTATACAAGACACTAGTGAGGCCCCACCTGAGTACAGTGTACAGTTCTGGAGACCATACCTACGTAAGGACATAGACAGGGTAGAGAAGGTTCAGAGGAGGGCAACAAAGATGGTGCATGGATTGCATCACAAGTCCTATGAAGACAGGTTGAAGGAACTGAACATGTACTCCCTGGAGGAGAGGAGGAGAGAGGGATATGATAGAGACATACAAGTATCTTACAGGGAGGAACAGGGTGCAGGAAAACACTATTTTTAGCGAAAAGATGTTCCAGAACTAGAGGGCATGGGATGAAGTTGGAGGGAGGACGATTCAGAGGAAACATGAGAAAGAATTTCTTCACAGAACGGTGGTGGACAAGTGGAACACCCTGCCAGAGGAAGTGGTGGGGGCTGAAACAATCACGGGATTTAAGAATGCATGGGATAGACATAAAGGAATTCTGGAGGTCAGGGGTAAGGGGCAACAGACTTCTAGGAAAACAAACTGAACTTACAAGCTCAAATGGGCAGACTGGGTGGGCCATAGGCCCCTATCTGCCGACACTGTCTATGTATCTATGTATCTATGTAGTACAAAAGCAGAAACATTACATTTAGACATGTTTTACATAGTTCACAGTACAGCGTATTTACATTGGTTGGTTACCATCTCAAGGGTTGTTAGAGGACCCTGGGTCATCGAGGTGAGATAGGTCAGGTTACAGATTCGGAGGGACTTTACTGGGCCCTGAATTGAGGTTTAAGTACAGCAAGGTTGTAGGCCTAGGTATGAAGTCATGGAATAAGCAAGTTTTCTATCAAATTCAGACAAGGGGAGGACAGTTGGAAACAGCCACAGGCCTCTGAGTCAAGAAGAAGGCTGTTGACACCAGTTTTAACTTGGCCAAGACTAGGGGCCAGGGAGATGGAGGATGGTAGATTGTTAAGTCAGAGGGGAGCACGATAACGGAAAGACCTTTGCCCTAGTGAGGTCCTACAGTGGGGGACTATGAGGGAGGTGCTAGGCACCTAAGGGTACTCCTGTGGGGGGCTGGCTTAATGAGGGGGTGGAGGCCCTTAGGTGTAAGATTCATAAGTATTTTTTTGGCTTGGAGGCAAGTGTGGTACTTAAGTTTCCCTTCGAAGGTCAGCCAGTCTGCTAGCTTGTAGAGCACACACACACGTGGGTTAATCTATCACAACCTGTGACCAGTCGGCAAGCTTTGTTGAGGGCTAGATTGATGCAGTGTAGGGCTATTTGGTCAGCCTTGCTCGCTGTTCGAAAGTTGGCTTTATCGATTATTTTTCGCAAGTTTCGGTTCAGATCTCTGTCTGTGGTACAGTAAGTACTAGGTAGTGAACTAGACATAGTAAACTTGTGGGAATTGTAAAAATTGATTTTTTCGATCGGTTCGGCTGAACCAGCCGTTTAGTGAATTACATATTCTGTCTTTGTTTTTTCCAATACCCGTGACATGGTTAGAAACCGATAAGGGTATCTTGCCTAGTTGTTTGCCATAAAAAGGGTAAGTTTGTAGTTAGGATGGCTACGTCTGAGAAACCCAAAAGAAAAACCGGGCCCACTGGGTTTCAGCACTGCAGTGTGTGTGGGGAGGTCTTTGCTAAGGCTGATCCCCACACCACCTGTGTTTATTGTCTAGGGTTTGACCACCTTTATTCAGACTGCCAAATATGTAAAAATTTCCCTAAGTCTACTCTGGAAAAAAGATTAGGTAGGCTTAGGGATAAGGAGGCTGAGAAGTCTGCTGACCCGGATGGCCAGCCCGGTTCGGTTCCGACCGAACCTGAGGGAGTGCCCTCTGACCAGGGCAGTACTTCTTTGGGCAAGAGGAGAGCCGATCCCGAGGGATCGGTTCCTACAAAAAGACAAAGAAAAGAAAAATCGACCGGTTTCGATTCAGAGACCTATTTTCCGAACGCCGAAGAGATTGCCAAAGCGATAAGGATTGTAGAATTGCTTCGCCCGGTTCCATCTGATGTGGCGCCTTCTGGCAGGCACTCGGTTTGGTCGGTTCCTCCGGTTCAAGGTTATGCCTCTGAAGATTTTTATTAACCGTATTTGGAGTGGGATGAAGATTATGATGATGGTGACGATGGTGGGGAAGGTCTCAATGAGCCCATTGAATCGGACATCTCCCAAGACAGGCCTTCTGGTATTTCCCCTCCTAGGCTTTCTGAGTCCCCTTCCCACTACATGTTTTACAGGAAAGTGGCAGAAACCCTCCAGCTCCCTGTGGAAGAAGCCATAGAGGAACAAGAGGAACCTGATTATGTGGAGATGATGGACATCCCAGAGTCCAAGAGACTGTCTGTTCCCCTTCATAAGTCTTTTGGGAAACAGACACAAAAGATTTTAAAAACTCCAAATTCTGTACCTCCTGTCGACAGAAGGATGGACAAAAGGTACACCTTATCAGGTTCCGCTACAGAGTACTTGTATCAACAATGCAGCCATGTTGGGGTTGTACTGGCTGCAGCCTCTGATAAGGCTAGTATACCCTTGGCTTCACACCCCCCAGATAAAGACTCGAGGAAGCTGGATGCCATGGTAAAGAAACAGTACATGGCATACGCCTTGGGACTCAGGCAGGCTAATTATATGGCCTATTCAGCCAGGTACCAGAAGTCTAGGTGGGACACTGTACTGGCACTGGCTAAGCAGGCCTCCCCCCAGCTTGCCTCGGAGCTGGAGGGGGTGGCTGTTGATGGGATTGAGGCATCTAAGGTACAGTTCCATGCTGCTATGGACTCCAATGATGTGTCATCTAGAGTCATGGCTACATCTGTGGCTCTTCGGAGAATGGCTTGGCTCAGATGTACTAGCCTTTCACAGGACACCCAGGCTAAGGCCATGGTTTTCCCTGTGGTGGGTAATTCTCTGTTTGGGGAGCAGCCAGAGAATTACATGAAAAAGATGGATGAGTATAGGACCACCTATAGGAGTGCACAGGCCAAGGAAAGGCAGGCAACTCCTCAAAGGCAGCAAGCTAGGAGCAGGGGCAGGCCTTTTCATAGGCCTTTCTACCAAGTACAGGCCTCTTCTTTTCCTCAAAGGGGGTTCTTCAGAGGGAGAGGCAGAAGGGGGATGAGCAGGGCTGCATCCACCCCTCAACCTAAGGCTCCTGCTAAGCAGACACCCTGATGTGTCAGCCCAGGTCAACTCCCCCATTCCTGTAGGAGGCAGGCTGGCTTACTTCGTCCAGGACTGGATGTCTGTTACCTCAGACAAGTGGGTCCTGGAGGTGGTAAGCCAGGGGCTGGTTCTCGGCTTCAAGAAATTTCCAAAGCTGAGGGCCAGATCTTTTCCACCTGCAAGCATCTCCGAAACCATTGCCCTAGAGGCAGAGGTTTTGTCTCTACTGGCTCTAAAGGCTGTAAAGAGAGTTCCTACATTGCACAGGGGCAAAGGTCTGTACTCCAGGTACTTCCATACCCCAAAAAAGACAAGGGAGTGGCGACCCATCCTAGACTTAAGATACCTGAACAAACATCTGTTAAAACCAAAATTCAAAATGGTGACTCTGGGAATAATCCTTCCCTCTCTAAGGCCAGGGGACTGGCTAGCCTCCCTGGACTTAAAAGGTGCCTACTTTCACATTCCTAGCAGGTGCTCCCACAGAAAGTACCTCAGGTTCGAATTGCCTTTAGGCCATTATCAGTTCAAAGCTATGCCCTTCCAATATTTCCATATTTCCATTCCTGGACGACTGGCTCATTGTAGGTCAGTCCCCAGACCAAGTCAAGTCAGACCTGCAAGTGACTCAGCAAGTGCTCACTTCCCTAGGATTCCTTCTCAATCTTTCCAAGTCAGTTCTCGAGACTGTACAGCTCCTCACCTTTGTAGGTGCAGAGTTGGTTATAGTCAAAGCAAGAGCTTTTCAAGGGCAAGGGCTATTGTAGAGATGGCTTCTTCATTCCACCTTCTGGTCTCTCGGCTAGCAAGGCACTTCCTTCAGCTTCTGGGCCACATGGCAGCTTCTACAGCAGTGGTCCAAGGGGACAGATTTCAGATGAGGGGCATTCAGTTTCACCTGAGGGCCTTTTGGTCTCAGAAGAAAGATTTTCTAACCAAACTAGTTCCAGTGACTCAGACTCTGAGCCAAGCTCTCCAATGGTGGCAGGATCAGGGCAACCTCAGACAAGGAATCCCATTCGTCACTCAGTCCCACACTGTGGTCCTAACCACGGATGCTTCTCTATTGGGGTGGGGAGCCCATCTGGGGGCTCTCACAGCCCAGGGACTGTGGTCCCCTCAGTAATCCCTCTCTTCATATCAATCTCTTGGAACTCAGGGTGGTCTTTCTGGCCCTGCAAGCTTTCTCTCAGTCAGTGCAGAACAAGGTGGTTCAGGTCAGGACAGACAACACCACCACCATGTGGTACATCAACAAGCAGGGAGGCACTCGGTCCATGGCCTTGTGCACGGAAGCCATGAAATTGTGGTCCCTAGCTTATTCTCTGCAGACCTCTCTGATAGCAGTCCACCTTCCAGGGAAGGACAATGTGCTAGCAGATGCATTGAACAGGATCTCCCAGGGCCATCACAAATGGTCCCTGGACCCTCCAGTGTTGAAAATGATTTTTTCAAGGTGGAGCACTCCAGAGATAGATCCCTTTGCAGCCCCAATCACCAACTTCCTCTGTTTTGTTGGAGACCCCCAGTCTTGGGCTCAGTCCCTCTGGAAGCTCTGATTTTGAACTAGGAGGGGAAATTTCTATATGCCTTCCCTCCCTTTCCTCTACTGTTCAAGGTTCTGGTCAAGATAAGGTTACAACCCTGCAAAGTGATTCTGATTGCTCCAGACTGGGCCAGGCAGCCTTGCTACCCCCTGTTGTTGTCCATAGCAGTCCATCTTCCCATGTCTCTTCCCAGGAATTATAACCTGTTAACCTCCTCTCAGGGGAGGATTTGGTACCCCAATCTTCGGTCTCTCAATCTCAAGGCATGGCTCTTGAAGAGTTAGAGTATGCAGATTTGAATCTCTCCCAAGGGGTTCTGGATATTCTTAAAGCCTCTCAAAAGCCTGCCACCAGAAAAACTTATAACTCCAAATGAAAAAGATTCAGCATTTGGTGTTCCAAGAAGCATATATCCCCAGACACTGCTGAATTGTCTACAGGTCTGGATTATATGGTTCATCTTAATGGCCTAGGTCTCAGACCAGTTACTCTCAAAGTACATTTGTCAGTTGTTTTTGCTTTTCTGTCAGTGGGAAAACCTTCCTCACTGTCATCTCACCCTGTATTCTGTAATTTTTTCAAGGGATTGCTTCTTACCAGTCCCCCCTTTAGGGATCCTACCCCTGCTTGGGATCTTAATGTTTGCTTTGCTCAGCTTATGCAACCCCCTTTTGAGCCTTTGTCTTTAGCAGAGCTTAAGTACTTGACTTGGAAAACTGTTGTTGGTAGCCAGTACCTTCTGCAGTATATCAGTGAATTGGAAGCTCTGTCAGTGGAGCCTGATTTTATCTCATTCCATAGAGATAAGGTGGTCCTTAGAACTTACAGGAGGTTTTTTTCTAAAGTGGTTTCAGATTTTCATCTGAACCAATCTATGTCTTTCCCTGTGTTCTTCACTGATCATTCTTCTTCAGGAGAAAGAAGTTTACACAGTTTGGATGTTAAAAGAGCCCTTAGTTACTACATTGAGCGTACTAAAGCTCACAGGTTTGACTCCCTCCAGTTGTTTCTCACTTATGGGGAAGTGGGGAAGGGCAAACCTGCCACTAAGAGAACTATTGCCAGGTAGATTGTCTCTTGTATTCAATTTTGCTATGAGAAGCTAGGCAAAATACCTCCCTCAGGTCTGAGGGCTCATTCGACAAGAGGTATAGCTGCTTCCTTCGCTGCGGCCAGGGATATTCCTTTGCTAGAGATATGTAAAGCAGCCACCTGGAAAACAGTCCATACATAGATACATAGACAGTGTCGGCAGATAAGGGCCTATGGCCCACCCAGTCTGCCCATTTAAGTTTGTAATTTCAGTTTATGTTTTCCAGGAAGTCTGTTGCCCCTTACCCCTGACCTCCAGAATTCCTTTATGTCTATCCCATGCATTCTTAAATCCCGTGATTGTTTCAGCCCCCACCACTTCCTCTGGCAGGGTGTTCCACTTGTCCACCACCCGTTCTGTGAAGAAATTCTTCCTCACGTTTCCTCTGAATCGTCCTCCCTCCAACTTCATCCCATGCCCTCTAGTCCTGGAACATCTTTTTTGCTTAAAAATAGTGTATTCCTGCACCCTGTTCCTCCCTGTAAGATACTTGTATGTCTCTATCATATCCCCTCTCCTCCTTCCTCCAGGAGTACATGTTCAGTGCCTTCAACCTGTCCTCATAGGACTTGTGATGCAATCCATGCACCATCTTTGTTGCCCTCCTCTGAACCTTCTCTACCCTGTCTATGTCCTTACGTAGGTAAGGTCTCCAGAACTGCACAGTGTACCCAGGTGCGCTCACTAGTGTCTTGTATAGTGGAATTATGACCTCCTTTTCCTGCTGGTGATGCCCCTGCCTATGCATCCCAGCATCCTATTTGCTTTACCTGCTGCCTTGTCGCACTGTTTCTGTCTTGAGGTCATCAGAGATGATAACCCAAGATCCCTTTCCTGCTTGGTGCATGCTATATCCTCACCCCCAACTGATATATTGTGCCAGGGTTTTGTGCCCCATATGCATTATCTTGCACTTCCTTGCATTGAATTTCAACTGCCAAACCCTGACCATTCTTTGGTACAGTAGTACTGCAGAGCCTATTCCCAAGGTAGGTTTGATTCCTCCTCCATGGAGGTACTGCTAGGTAGTCTGTAATAGTCAGAATACAGCAAGACTTCATGTGGTTTGAAGAAAAAATTACTCACCTTAGTAATTATGTTTCTTCTAATGGAGTCTTGCTGTATTCTGACCTTCGTCCCTACCTCCCCTCTCAGAACCTGTTTTTGGGAAGTGGGCTGGCAGGTGCAGTGTTGCACCCCAGGGGTGCATTTGGGCACTCCCTCCTTTTAGAGAGGGGAAGTGGGTTATATTATTAATTTAACAGTCTTAAGTTTTCACTACCTGGTTTTTGATTTTGGATTTATTGACTTGAGTCTTTTGGGGATCCAAAATATTTGGTTGCCATTTGACTAGTAAAAATTTTACAATTTCCACATAGTAGTTAGTTAGTATTAACTTGTAAGAATTTGACAGTTGTGCTTCAAAGTGCAGCAGACAGAGGTTGGAACCGAGCTCGAGCTCAACGTTCTATGCTCTGCATAGAAAATTAACCCTCTTCTCTCCGGGGCAGTTTGAGTGCTGGGGCTAACTGCAGTAGTCAGAATACAGCAAGACTTCATTAGAAGAAGCATAATTACTTAGGTGAGTAATGTTTTCTTTCCAAGTATGAATATACCCTGTGGAGCAAGCTAAAATCTCTGGCAGACTGACAGATTCAGAAACTAAAGACGTACTTCTGACTATTAAGCAAGGTATTGAATCCAGCAGTCACCAGCTCAAAACCTCAGTGCAAGCAGCAATCAAGCAATCTTTATTTATAGAACACTATTCCAGCAAGACCATAGCACTGTACAATAGAACAATAAAACAATAAAACATAGTACCACAATCAGTAAAATAATGAAACAAATAATAAAACAGCTGAACTTTTAAGTGTTCAAAAAATGCTAACTCAAATAAGTTTTCAAGGCAGATTTGAAGGTCTCAATGGACAGGCACTCTCTAACCCAACAAGGTAGAGAATTCCACAGGGTCAGAGCAGCAAACGCAAATGATCTAGCTCCCAAAGTTGTCAAATGGACCCTGGGAATCGTTAGCAATCCCTCGTCATCAGAACTGAGAGGATGAAGTGAGCGGTAGGGACAAAGGAGATCTTGCCGGTAGTGAAGTCCCTGTCCATGTAGGACCTTATAGGTCAGTAATCTGACCTTGAAGGTGATCCTCCATGGCACCGGCAGTCAGTGCAGGCTGCGGAGCACAGGTGTGACACGACAAGAACTTGAAAAGCCAGTCAGCAGTCTGGCAGCTGCATTCTGCACCAGCTGCAGGGAGCGAAGGTCCACCCCAGGTAGCCCTAGGTATAGGACATTGCAGTAATCAAGATGTGAGGTCACAAATAGTGTAGTCAGTAGTGGGGAAGATCATGGAAGCACTACTGAAGGAGAGATTGGTGGAACATCTGGTTGTCAATGGACTACAGGACCCAAGGCAGCATGGTTTCACCAGGGGAAGGTCATGTCAGACCAACCTCATTGAATTTTTTGACTGGGTGACTAGGGAGGTGGATCAGGGAGGGCAGTGGACATGGCCTATCTGGACTTCAGCAAGGCCTTTGACACTGTGCCACATAGAAGACTATTGCACAAACTGGGGAATATGGGTGTGGCCAGTATTGCAGTGCGGTGGGTAGGTAACTGGCTGGGCAGCAGGACACAGAGGGTGGTGGTAAATGGCTGTCACTCCACAGAGGGAAGAGTGACCAGTGGGGTACCACAGGGATCAGTGCTGGGACCGTACTATTCAATATCTTCATCAGTGATTACTGCGCAGGACCTAGAAGGCAGAATCACTGTTCATTGATGACACAAAGCTCTGTAACAGAGTAGACACACCAGAGGGTGTAGACAGAATGAGGAAGGGACCTGCAGAAACTTGAAGAATGGTCAGGGGTTTGGCAGTTGAAATTCAATGCAAGGAAGTGCAAGATAATGCATATGGGGCACTAAACCCCTGGCACAATATATCAGTTGGGGTGAGGATATAGTGCACCAAGCAGGAAAGGGATCTTGGAGTTGTCATCTCTGATGACCTCAAGGTAGGGAAACAGTGTGACAAGGCAGCAGGTAAAGCAAATAGGATGCTGGGATGCATAGGCAGGGGCATCACCAGCAGGAAAAGGGAGGTCATAATTCCATATACAAGACACTAGTGAGGCCGCACCTGGAGTACACTGTGCAGTTCTGGAGACCTTACCTCACGTAAGGACATAGACAGGGTAGAGAAGGTTCAGAGGAGGGCAACAAAGATGGTGCATGGATTGCATCACAAGTCCTATGAGAGACAGGTTGAAGGCACTGAACATGTACTCCCTGGAGGAGAGGAAGGAGAGGGATATGATAGAGACATACAAGTATCTTACAGGCAGGAACAGGGTGCAGGAATGCACTATTTTTAAGCGAAAAAGATGTTCCAGGACTAGAGGGCATGGGATGAAGTTGAGGGAGGACGATTCAGAGGAACCGTGAGGAAGAATTTCTTCACAGAACGGGTGGTGGACAAGGGAACACCCTGCCAGAGGAAGTGGTGGGGCCAAACAATCACGGATTTAAGAATGCATGGGATAGACATAAAGGAATTCTGGAGGTCAGGGTAAGGGCAACAGACTTCCTGGAAAACATAAACTGAACTTACAAACTTAAATGGGCAGACTGGGTGGGCCATAGGCCCTTATCTGCCGACACTGTCTATGTATCTATGTATCTATGTAAATACGTGGACCACTATCTGAAGATCGTCAGGTAGGATCAGGGGTTTTATCCGGGCGATGTTCCTCAGATGGTAAAATGAGGTCTTGACAACTGCCGACACCTGAGACTTAAATGTCACTGTCAGTTCGCTATCAAGCATAATGCCCAGATTCCGACCCGGTCAGAGGTCATCAGCTGATTGCCCCAACCAAATCCCAGATGGATGCCCAGCCATAAACCCTCTACCTAATGACCTGAGTCCACAACCAACACCTCAGTCTTATCTGGAGTCATCCTAAGCCAATTGGCACTCATCCAGTCTTGAATCTCAGAGAGACAATTGTTAAATACCGAGACAGCATCATTTTGTTTGGGCACAAAGGATATGTACAGTTGAGTGTCATCTGCATAGCAGTGAAAACTCAAACCATACCATCTAATAATGTTTCCTAATGGCAGCATAAACACCGCAAACAACATAGGGGAAAGAACAAAGCCCTGTGCCACCCCACATGGCAGTGGGAGAGGGGCCAAGGTAAATACACCCCGACTCCACTCTGTGTCCTGCCAGTGAGGAATGAATGGAACCATCTGAGGACCGTACCAGACAGCCCACAGAATAACCGCAGGTGCTCTAGCAACACCCCATGGTCCACGGTGTCAGACGCTGCAGAGAGATTAAGGAGGACCAAAATAGAATGGCTCCTCCGATCTGTAACTGTCAGGAAATCCTTAAGTACCCAGATCAATGCAGTCTCAGTACTGTGTCCCTTCCTGAAACTGGACTGGAAAGGATTGTAGATATCATGGGTGGTCCGATGCTTCTCAAGCTGCAACGCGACTGCCTTCTCAATAACCTTACCCACAAAGGGCAGGTTACAGACAGGCCTGTAGTTTGTGAGAGAGTCAGGGTCAAGAGAAGGTTTTTTCAGGAGGGGGTGAACCACCACCTCCTTTAGGGCATCCAGGCTTACCCCATCTCTAACAAGTACCTAACTATCTCAGCTAGGACTAGTCCGATTACCTCCAAGCACCCCACCAGGAGGCACGTTGGACCGGGATCCAGACTACAGTAAGTCAGTCGCAAACCCTGGATCATCTTCACGACATCTTCGATCGCCACCTGGTCAAAGTCAGACCAGACAAACCGGGTGCTTGTAATCTCCCACCAATGTCCACTCAGCCCATTTGAGCGCGCTGTGCAGATCCCAGACCAGATGGTGCCAACCTTATCCTCAAAAAATCGAGCTAACTCATCACACTTATTCTGGGAAAAGGCTCCCCAACTTTGGAATGGATGACTTTGATGCAGCATCCCACTCTGCGGCTGCAGGCATCGGCATCAGATGGCATTCCTGGCTGCAGACTGCTGGCTTCACCCAGGACGTCCGGCAACAATTAATTAAAGTCCTCGTCGATGGCACTTACTTGTTCTGACAGCAGGTGGAGCCATCTCTTAAGGCACTTAATGAAACTAGAATGACTTTTAAGACTTCCAGATCAGTTCCCTTCAACTCTTAGAGATGCAAGAGATAGGGCCTTTTTTACAACAAACAGTCCTTTCATGGCAGAGCCAGGAGATCCCAAAATAATAAAAACAGTCTACTCAGCCGCAAAAGGAAGTGCAGTGAGCCGTCCTGGTGGCGCTGAGGGTTGAGGCGCTGGACGCCACACCTTGTGCCATGCCAGCGACCCATGTTCTGGAACGAGCGTCAATGCCAGGGTCGGCGGGAGGAGATGGATTGAGTCTCTGATGGACAGCTCTCCATCTCTGGAGAGGGGATATCCTCGGTCAGCCTTCGCCTAACCCCTAAGCGGTGGCTGGGGCTCCGACACTATGCTGCGCAGTAGTAGGGTGGGAGTAGAGGTGTGAGATGCTTGGCAGGGGCTGTGCTGTGAGAGTGCATGCACAAGCCCGCCGCAGAGTGTCACTGCATGCCTGGCTCCTGCAGGGGAAGAGAAAAAATGTGAAAAGACCCTGGTAGCTGGTTGTTGTGGCTTGATGGCCGCTCCCATTGCACTCTGTTCCCGAGGTAACACCCCAAACTGGATCCTGTCGGTGGATGGGTGGTCCCTGCTGCCCCACCATGGGGGGAAGTCATGGGGGTTACAGGGGTGAGGGCCTGAAGGAACAGAGGCGATGGCCGGGCAGCTGGGCGAGAGCCGACCAGGCCAGAGGGGGAGAAACATGAAGCAAAAAAAGTGAAGTAGTCAAGGCACAGGTGCTGAAAGCACTCAGTGCCGCTATTTGAAGCTCTGGCCCTGGTCCTGCCTCAGCTACCCGAGGCAGACTCTCCTCCCCAGTGGGGGGCACCTGATCCAGTTTTACCATCAGTGGGACTCCATCATGATAGACAAGTGAATCATAAGGATTATCTGGGAGTAATACTCCCTAGATTTCATACAAACCTCCTTGAATAATACACCCAGCAGGCAACCCCTTTTATCAGCTCACAGGTCAGAGTTTCTGGCATAGGAGACAGTGGCCCTTCTGAGCAACAGGGCAGTGGAGAGAGTGCCAGAGTCAGAACAGAACACTTGGTTCTACTCGCACTACTTCTTTGTTCCAAAGAAATCAGGCGGCATGCGCCCCATTCTCGCCCTCAGCAATCTGAAAAATTATTTTTCTGGACTGTCTGTTATCCTGTATGAAACCATAGGACTGGCTAGCATCCCTGGGTATGCAAGATGCATACCAGCATATACTGGTGCACCACAGTCATCACAGATACTTCTGTCTCATTGTGATGGAATTAGAATAATATTATCAGTTTAGAGTCCAGCCTTTTGGGTTTTCATCAGCACCATGTATCTTTACTAAGTGCTTTGCAGTACTTGCAGCGCACCTGAGGAAATCGGGACACCAGGTCTTATTGTATTTGGATGACTGGCTAATATCAAGCCCATCCAAAGAGCAGACAGAACAGGCAGTAGCCAGTGCCTCTCAGTTCCTAACTTCCATGGGAGTCTGACGGAACCTCAACAAATTTCAAGCTTGAGCTCTCCCAGCCACTGCTGTTCATAGGGACTGCTCTGGATACAGTCAGAGCCCTGGCTTTTCTTCCAGAAAACAGACTATAAGCAATCCTTCAGATAGCATGCTACATCATGGAATGCAAGACTATGCAGGTCTACTTCATGCAGTGCGTGTTGGGAGTGATGGCCTCCTCAGGGTTCACAGTGCCCCTGGCACATCTACACCAAGGACGGCTCAATGGATATTCAGGGCTCAATGGTCAAAAGCATCACACCCTAAGAATTACCCAATTCAGGTGACCAAACCCCAAGTAAGGTACCTGACATGGTGGTCAGTGAAGGAAGATCTCCTCCAGGGCTTTCTCTCCTCCCCACCAGAGCCAAAACTGGTTCTTACCACAGATGCCTCCTGTTGGGGTAGGAAGCCCACTGCCTGGGCCTTCAGATATGTGGGGCCAGATCTCCAGAGGTCCAAGACTGGTGCACAGACCTAATGCCAAAAGAAATTGATACAAGGGGCCTGTGCCAGACACTGTAGCAACCATGATTTTCAAAGTCTGCTTATGGCAGCACCAGGGCCCCCTGTGCCAGACTGCCTTGCCCCATGCTTGTGGCAGACTCATGGCTGCACCATGGCAGTAGGGGGCTTGCACCATGTCCAGGCTGCGATATCCCCCAAAAGAGAATTCCTTAATCCCCCCCAGAGTCCACATCGGCTGATGGAGTTAGACCAGCACAAAGCGGGTTTAACAGTCCCTTGCGCTATACATGTCTTATGTCAGTGGTCTGCCTGAGGAAGTGGCAGGGTCTGGGAAGTGCTTCATGCCCACAGACCATGGCTGGGTATGGTGCCCACTCTGTGCCCTCTGTGTACCCGCTGGTCTGTGATCTCTAGCACCCCTTGACTGGGATTAGGAGGTGGCAGTGGTGCACTACAATGTGACCCCATCAGTGGGCAAGAAGTTGCAATGGCACAGTGTGCCACACTACACTGTTATGTGACACCTGGAGTGCTGTGTGGGCAGCAGGGTGCCTGCTGTCCCTGATGTGTCTAATTGTCACCATGCACTAGGACCCCTTTGTTGGTTGGCAATGTGTGGCAGTCCCCCCTGAGGGTTGAAGGGTGGGCACCTGTACCAACAAGTACATCAGCCTTGCCCTCTCATACCATAGTATTGGAGACTGTCATACATTCTGGGGCCCCACAGTCTACCTGCACTGTCAGCATGCTGGGACCAGCACTGTATGACACTGCAGTGGGTAAGTGCCCTGCTGTACCAGGCATCCCCAGGGACCAGGGGCCGTAGTGTCATCAGCCAGGGGATGGTGAATGCCTCCATCAATCCCCTCACTTGCACCGTCCATTTGCCACAACGGAGCGCTTGTGGCAAAGGTGGGGATTTTTGGCTCCTGCTCTGGGTTTCTTCAAAAATCTGGCACAAGGGCACAGGTGTGTGACAGGGTAGAATAGGACCCTGAGACATTTGTTATGGAGAAAGTGTTTAAATTCAAGGCATGTAGGCTCACAATGGCTGCAAATGGAAATACCCACACCTGCTCCTTATACGACCAGACCAATTGACTGTCACTAAAGAACAGGATTATATTCCGAACATGTCTCCTTGGAAAAAAGGCGCTAATGGGTAAAACCCCCATGCATTTCTAGCATCCTAACACCAAGTGCTACCAGCTATATCACCAGAGGCAGGATGAGGAGGCCCTATCAACACCTTTTCGTCAAACTGTGCTGGGACAGCGTGCTTTCAGCTGTAGGGCCCCCCAATGGCTCAATGAAATCCCAGTGCACATTGTAAACTCCCCATGCATCTCGCAGTTCAAAAATGGCCTAAGACAACACCTTCCTACTAGGACAGTTTGTGACTGCCCCTAGGACTCTAACACCTATAATGCCCACTCATCCCACACTCTCCTTCCCCTTCCTTTTACCCCCACTCTTCCCCCTTGCCCTATCCCTCTGTCTTCCTCTCCCCCCTGTGCCTTGTCCCCCACTGGATCAACCTTATAACCAACCTACTACCACTACCTCCCAACCTCCTAGACAAAGCCACTTTTGGCCGCCCACCTCCCTCCCCCAGTCTCCTCTCCTCTCATCTTGACTCCTCCGACCCTCACACTAGGTGTCACACCTCTTTATCTCCTTTGCTACATATAAACATTGTCCTTTACCCTAGTTGAATGCTCTTGACGCTGTACTATCACCATTGGTACTATGAATGACACTGTAACCTTATTGTATACTAGCTACCTACTATTTAAGTATTGTATATAAACTGTTTGTTATTGTTGTCATTGTCACTGTTCGACGTGGAACCTTTGTAAAAGAGCTCTGAGCTCAAAGGCATGATTCAAATCCCTAAATAAATAAAATAAAATAAATAAAATTCAAGGATCTGTCCTTTTCTGTCTCTGCTCTCTCTGATTGCGCAGCCAAATGTTCCTGTGAGACTTCGGACTTGATCAGCCTGACAGGCTCACAGTTCTTTGCCTCTCGCTGTCTCTCAGTTTTCTCTTACTGTCTGTTTTTCTCTCTCCCTTGCATATCTAGCTCTGATGATATACAGATATGTGCAAATCATTGTATGGAAATGGAACTGATATTGGGATCCCTTGTGTTTGAAAAATATATAGCATTACTGTTGAAATGTACAGTATATAATTACAATTTGAGATGACTGCAAAAAGCTGTTGGAAACTAGAGGTTACCAGAGTTAATTTTTTAAGCCTTTTGCAAAAGCTGTGCAAAAGGGGGCCTCAACTCAAGAAGCATGGTATATTCTAGCAGCTCCTGCCTGATATTTACAAAAACAGGATGCATGCTAAGGATGGGGGTTGAAAGGATTTATAAGAGCTAAACTGCAACTGCAAAAGAGATTGGAGAAAAAAGGGACATAGAGACTGAAAAAAAACACTGTTTTATTTTGCCTTTGTAAATAGTTATACTGAACAAATTTATTTTGTTATCTTATTGCTACTGTAAATAAATATTTTTGGGTGAATTCTACAACTGCTTCTGGTTTTCCTGTGCTTCCTGACCTGTGCCTCGACAACAGATGGTGGTAGCAGTGGGATTTACGCCGTGCATACCCTAAGACAGGAGTTTTGTGCATGGGTACTGGACCTAGTACCAGGGAAACATAGAGCAAGGTATGGATTCTACAGCAGCAAGTCCAGGAGTGGTTACTAGGAGAATGGCAGCCAAACTAGCAGAGACAGAAGTCCAAGCTGAGATTGTACAGCCAGCACAAGTTATGGAAAAAGAACAGGCAGTGACAGAACGTAAAAGCCAGATGGTCTTTTTCAAATGATGGGCTATACGACAAAAAGTGGCTGAGAAGCAGAGTGAAAAAGAGATTCAACATTTAGAAGCACAGAGGAGAGAAGAGATGCAGTGACAGGAGCAGCAGATGAGAGAAGACATGCAGCAACAGGAGCAGTGATGGCTGGATGCCTTGCAAGCTATGAAAGGCAGAGGATCTGGCACAGATCCAGATGAGCAGCAAAACATAAGCAACTTAAAAGCCATTAAACTTACAAAGTTGTGTCCCTCGGATGATATTGAGGCATACCTGACAACTTTTGAAAGAAAATTTCAGACGGTGGGGACACTTTTCCTTTCAGTGATTTTGATTCGGACTTGTTTGAGCACAGCTCCAAGATCTGGAAATCCAGGAAGAAAGACGATGCCTGAAGAAACTGTGGGAACAAATGACTGATGAACATGAAGGGTTAAAATATGAAAATGCTGAAACTAAATTGATAACTGATTGTGATTTTCTTTCAGAACAAGCTAACAATATTTCTCTCCTTTGTTATTTTAAGCAGCTAGGGGTGAAACCAAAACAGGGTGGACCAATGTTTAAAAATGTAACTGTTTACTGTACAGAGTTTGGGTTAAACCTCAGACACAGGAGCAGACAGAACAATTGGTTATACCAAGAAGTATAGAACAGAGTTGTTACAGATAGCACATGATAGTCCTGTCGCTGGTCACTCAGGGAGGGATCACACACTTCAGATTGCTGTATAGATTTTACTGGCCTGGAATTCATGAAGATGTTGCTACCTATTGTGATTCCTGTGCTGAGTGTCAGAAAGTAACCCAGTCACTAGAAAAGACAAGGTGCCTCTGGTGCCCCTACCCTTGATAGATGTGCCCTTGAGAGAATTGCAATGGATGTGGTTGGTCCTTAAGACAAAAATAAAATGGTACTAGATGTATCCTGGTAGTATGCGACTATGCTGCTTGATACCCAGAAACAGTTCCATGCGTACTGTTACAGCCCCAAAAGTTGCAGCAGAGCTTGCCAAAATTTTCAGCAGAGTGGGCATACCTAAAGAAATTATTACTGATCAGGGTAGTAATTTTGGTGCTGCATTACTTAAGGAACTGTACAGACTACTAGGTGTCACTGCCATAAGAACCTCCCCTATCACCCTCAGACAGACTGGTCTTGTTGAGCGCTTTAACCAAACCCTAAAACTCATATTAAAAAGTTTGTAAAAGGGAAGGGAAAGATTAGGACCAATAATTGCCTTACCTAATTTTTGCTTATAGAGAAGTGCCACAGGCATCAACAGGGTTTTCACCATTTGAAATGATATATGGTAGGCAGCCAAGAGGGCCACTGGATGTGATAAAAGAAATGTGGGAAGATAACCCCACCCAGAAACAATCTATAACATCTTATATGTGTGCCCTAAGAAAGAAGCTGGCAAAATATGTTGAAATTGCCCATAGTAATCAGGAAGAGGCTCAAAACCAGCAGAAGGTATACTATGACCATGGGGTAAAAGAACAAGTTTTCGAGCCAGGTGAAAAGGTTTTGCTACTGTTGCCCACAACAGAAAATAAACTGTTAATGAAGTGGCAAGGGCCATATAAGGTTCTTAGACATACTGGCACTGTTAACTACAAGAATGAGACCCCTGACAGGAAAAATCCTACTAAGATATACCATGCTAACCTCCCCCAGAAATGGGTTGAAAAAATGCCAAAAACTGCTTTGCTGGTTTTACCAGAAACTAATAAGGAAGATATTGATGTAGCTTATGTTAGACTGGAACAACCTGTAAATGCTGATGTTGTAAAGGTGAATGTTTCCTTAACCTCAGAACAAACTGCAGACATTTGTAATATGCTAAAGACATTTAACAGTATTTTTACCATGGTACCAGGCCGAACAAAAGCGGTCAAGCACGTAATAGTGACAAGGAATGCTCGTCCTATTAGGCAAAAGACATACAGGTTACCAGAGCGGTTAAGAACTGACATGGTCAAGGAAATACAAAAAATGAAAGAATTGGGTATCGTAGAGGAGTCGAGGAGTGCTTGGTCATCTCCAGTGGTAATTGTAAACGAAAAGGAAGATGGTGTTAGAATCTGCCTTGATTTTAAGAAATTTAATCAAGTGTCAGAATTTGACAGTTATCTTATGCCCAGAAGAGTTGATTTGGTGGACAGACTGGGGAGTACATCAGTACCCTCATTTCACCAAGGGTTACTGGCAGATACCTTTAGCTAAAGAATCCAGAGATAAAACTGCATGTGCCACCCCTATAGGATTCTATGAGTTCACCACCATGCCCTTTGGTTTACATGATGCGCCAGCTACATTGCAGCAGTACATGGATGTAATTTTATCCTGTCACACTGGTTATTGTGCTGCATACCTGGATGATGTTGTGATGTAAAGTTCAGACTGAAAAGCCACCTGGAACATCTACGAGCAGTTATCCAAGCTATCAAAAATGCAGGTATAACTGTTAATCCTATCAAACGTGCATTGGGCATGCAGGAAAGCAGATTTTGGGCTATGTGTTGGGAAATGGAGAAGTCAAGCCAGAGGTTTATAAGATAGAAGCTGTAGCTAACAGCCCTGTACCTAAAACAAAGAAACATGTCAGATCATTTTAGGGCTGGCTGGTTATTATTGAGATTTGTTCCCAACTTTGCAGAGTTAGCTACCCCGCACTGAACTCACAAGAAAACGATACCCAAATAATGTGAAATGGACCGCAGAGTCTGATGAAGCTTTTCAAGCCATAAAGGCTGCATTATGTTCAGCTTCTGTTTTAAGGAGCCCAAACTTTGAGAAACCATTTCTGCTACAAACAGATGCATTCGGTAGGCCTAGGTGCTTTCCTAAGTCAAAATACAGATGGGACAGAACATCCTATTCTGTACATAAGTAGGAAGTTGCATGACAGAGAGAAAAGGTACTCTACTATCGAAAAGGAATGTTTAGCAGTAAAGTGGGCCATGGAGTCATTGAAGTTTTATTTACAAGGAACTGACTGTGTTCTTGTAACAGACCACAATCCTCTCTGTTGGCTTAATCAGATGGAACATAAAAATTCTAGAATCACAAGGTGGTACCTGGCACTGCAGCCATTTAAATTCACGGTGATACACAAATCTGGTAAAGGGAACAGCAATGCTGATTTTCTGTCAAAATATGGCTCGGGAATTGAGGATTCTGGAGGTTGAAAAAACAACTGTATGGGTTTGAACTGTACTGTTGTAAAAAAAAAAAAGAGAGAGATGATGTACATGTGCTTAAGGTCTGAAAGCAGCACATGTTATTAGAGAATAAAAAGTTTTGGAAACCTGTTTAATAAAACAGGTTCCCTTTTAAGGAGAGGGGGTGTACGTGACAGGCTGGTATAGGACCCTGTCCCAGTTGTTATGGAGAAAGTGTTTAAATGCAAGGATCTTTCCTTTCTTGTCTCTTCTCTGTTTGATTGTGTGACCAGATTTTTCTGTGAGACTTCGAACTTGATGAACCCGACAGGCTCGCAGTTTTTTTGCTCTCGCTGTCTCTCAGTTTTCTCTTGCTGTCTGTTTTGGTCCCTTGCATATCTAGATCTGCTGATATAAAAATATGTGCAAATCATTGTATGGAAATATAATTGATATTGAGATCATTTGTGTTTGGAAAATATATAGCATTACTGTTGAAATGAATATAATTACAATTTCAGATGACTGCAAAATGCTGTTGGAAGCTAGAGGTTACCAGGTTTAAGTTTTTAAGCCTTTTGCAAAAGCTGTGCAAAAGGGGCCTCAACTCAAGAAGCACATTGTGTTCTAGCAGGTACTGGCAGATATTTACAAAAACAGGATACGTGCTAAGGATGGGGGTTGAAAGAACTTATAAGAGCTAAGCTGCAACTGCAAGAGAGATTAGGGAAAAAAGGGACACAGAGACTAAAAGAAAACACTATTGTATTTTGCCTTTGTAAATAGTTACACTAAACAAGTTTATTTTTTTATGTTACTGCTACTGTAAATAAATATTTTTGGTGAATTCTACAACTGCTTCTGATTTTCCTATACTTCCTGACCTGTGCCTTTATGACTAGGTGCACTAGGCATTGATGCAAGCTGCCATTGGGGGCCCTTTGAAAATCCAGCCCAACGTGTCTGGGACTTGGCACAAACTCATCTCCAGGTCAGTGTGTTGAGATGCAAGACGCTTTGTACGATTTGAAAGTCTTAGTGGGCTTAGCTACAAAACCGTCCCTCCTCCTCCGACAGATAAGAAATCTGTATTATGTCAACAAACAAGGAGGAGCACACTCTTACTCTTCCTGCAGGTAGGTGATGAGACTATGGGAATGGTGCCTAAGAATGCATCCTCGTAGAGGGCATTTCCTTCCTTTACTAATCACCTATGGCCATACTTACAACAGATGCCTCCCTCCTAGGCTGGGGCACCCTTTGGAAGGCCTCACTGTAAGTGATATTTTGAGTACACAGGAGACTCAGGAGCATATAAATCTCCTGGAAGTCAGGGTGGCGTATCTGGCACTGCAGACTTTTTCCTCCGAGATCAGAGGTCAGTCTCTCCAGGTCAGAGCAGACAACACCACAACAATGTATTACATAAACAAGCAAGGAGGAACAAGACCATCAAAGTTGTGCACAGAATCAATGTAGATACGGAAACTACAGTAGCATACTTCCTGGAGGTTCAGCTTTTAGCAGCTTGCCAGGGAAGGACACTGTGCTGGCAGATTCCCACAGCAGAATCAGCCAGAGAAATCACAAATGGGCCCTGAAACAGCAGGTGCTGGCACAGTGTTCAGGTAATGGGGTACACCAGGAATAAACCTGTTTACATCCTGGGAGAACAACCCACTCAACTGTTTTTTGCAAACTCCCATCAGTGGGTACAGTCCCAGAGGATGCTCTAGTCCTCAACTGGTAAGGGAAGATCTTCCTGGACATAAAGTCTCCACCAGTCATTCACACTATTGGGACTACGCCAGAGGCACTAGGACCGAGTGGGAGCCAAAATCTTCAGGAAGGCCAGCACTGGGTAGGACCACGCATGAGTGGTACTCACGAACTGTCTCATGCCATATAGGCTACCTCAGCATCGACCCTCCATCCACTTCAGTTCCTTTTTTCCAATCACAGAGTGCGTTTCAGTGACGCCGTCGCATGCCCGCCTGGAGTCAAATCTTCATGTCTATACAACAGCAGCTTAGTCGTTCAGTATTTGATTAAGTTTTAGTATTTAAAAAAAAAAAGTTTTCTTTTGTTCCATGAAAGAACAGAGGAGTCCTGTTTAGCCCCCCTTCGACGGAGTCGACCATGAATGGTGCCGGTGATGGTAGGGAGACTTCACATGAAAGCTGTTTTAGCAGCAGGTCTGGGTCCGATCCGCCACCCTGTATGGGGGAGGGGTCTGACTACGGGCAGTCTAGTGCTCAGGAAGAAGGGCGGTCCTCCCAAAAGCACAAAAAGAAGCAGGCCCATTCCTGATATTTGTCAGGAACCCGGCACCGCTCAGCCTCGAGTTCTTCATTGTCCCTCTGGTTGAAGAAGAAGTGGTACCGCTAGAAGTTGCCTTCTGGTACGTCTGCATGATAATCGGTAGTGGGGGAAAGGAGACTGACTCTGACTCCATCGGGGTTGCCTTTGGTCTCTGTTCCCAGTGGTCAACATCCTCTACACTGTAGTCCCTGCTGGGGCCTCCGATAAGCAGTTTCATCATTGGGCCACTCTATGCAGCAGTGGGTTCAGAGGTTGTCCCAGCTTCCTGAGCCTGTGGAGTTGACCCTGGGGCCTTGGGGTCTAGGAACTTCAACCCACGGGCAGGGTGGTTGGGTCAGCCTAGTTGTGCGGCACCTTCTTCAGTGCCATTGATGCCACACTTTTGCTTTTCCCTCACATGGCTGCGTGCAGGGGCCAGCACAGGTACTACCTTTCCTATTCATGCTTTCAGACCTTCATCCTTGGGTGCCCAGGGTTTGGGGTTGGGGTCTCCAGGTGCTCACACGGCACAGGTTGTGGCACCACCTTTTCCCGGATGTGTAGCGCCACCTGATGCCAGCGCTGTTGCCTGCACCGCCACGGTGCCAGAATTCTCAGCTCCAATTTGGGAGTACCTCCTCCTGCTCTTTTCCTCCTTTACTTTATATACTGGGCTAGCAGGAGATGATATCGAGCCTGATTCTGATCTGCGATTAGGAGACAACTTCGATGAAGATTTATCCTTCAGAGTGACAAGTAAGCCCTTTACTTCAGCAGAGCATTTGGTTGAGGACCTGTCCTTTAAATCTGTACTGAAGAATATGAATTCCACCCTCTCTCTGCAGATTTCAGAAGTTGATCCAGGGAAACTGTTGCACCTTCAGTATCTGCATGTCCTGGAAATCCCTGTGCAATTGACACATCCGGTACAGCCCTCTTTCGAGGCTCTCTCACAGAGGGTGTGGGACAATCTGACACTTATTCCCTCCATGGCCAAGTCCATAGACAGGAAGTACACTCCCCCTAAGGATCGACCAGTCTTGGCCTCTCAAGCCTTTGCAGATACCACAGTGGTCTTAGCAGAAAACAACAAGGCTGTTCTCCCTCAGGAGTCTACGGCTCATCCAGTAAATAAAGAATCCCATAAGCTTGACATATTGGGGAAGTGAGCCTTCACAGCCACTGCAGCTTTAAACACAATAAAGAGGAATAAGCAGCCAGTGACAGCACTGGGGGTTTAAAACATGGGTTGAATTGGCGACCAACCCACCCTTCCCTAATGGGTTGGTGTGGTGGGAGACCATACGGCAAACAGCACAGCCCACCTCTCACCTCCTTAGTTGGCCACCAAATGGGAACATATGGAGCACATGTCCAATGTACATTACATGGCATACATGCAACTCTTGTATTGCACAGGGAGTGCAGATGGATCATGTACTGTACAGAGAGAGTGCAGCCTGCATACTGTACAGGGACCATGCACTCTGTATAGTACACAGTCCACCCTCCCTGTACAATACAGGAGATGGACATGTAGCATGTATTGTATATTGAATGCATGCTCCATGGCGTCCCATTTGGCGGCTGGCCAAGGAAGTGAGAGGTGGGATGTGCCAGTCAGCATATGGTCACCCACAGTGTCGTCAGTGTTTTCCCTGTATGTATTAGCTTTCAAATGTATGTTGATAGAAATAATGGTATTTTTCCATAGATGATTTACTTTTTGGTGGGTAGCACAGCACTCACAATCCAAGGCTTGTTAAGAGTAACGTTGCCCCCCCCAACCTTGACACTAAAATTACTCCTCTGAGCAGAAGGCACAGCACTCGAAGGCTCCTAGTGCCACCCTCTGAAATTCCAGCCCAGGTCCCACCTCAGCTGTCCAAGGGAGACTCTTCTTCAGCAGTAGGGGGGCATCTGACCGTGTTTTACAGCCAGTGGAAGTGAGTCACATCAGACAAATGGGTTCTCAGGATAATTCGTGAGGGTTACTCTCTGAATTTTTCAGATACCCCTCCGGATCATCCACCTTACATAGAAACATAGAAACATAGAATTTGATGGCAGATAAGGACTGCTTGGCCCACCTAGTCTGCCCATTTTCCTACCTAACAGATAAGCTGCAGATCCTAGTTAACCAACAGCTTACTTCCTCCTACCCCCCACTAGAACTGCCTTCTGTCTGTCCCATGCATTCTTGAATTCCCCCACTGTTCTTGACTCCACGACCTCCTCAAGGAGGCTGTTCCATGCATCCACAACCCTCTCTGTGAAAAAATACTTCCTCACATTACGTCTGAGCCGTCCCCCCTCTATCTTCAAATTGTGCCCCCTTGTTCTTGCACATCTCTTTTTCTGAAAGATGCTACCCTCTTGGACTTTGTTGATTCCCTTGAGGTACTTGAAAGTTTCTATCATGTCCCCTCTCTCCCTTCTTTCCTCAAGGGTATATATTAAGCTCCTTTAGTCTTTCTTTCAGATGTCTTCTGGTGCAGACCCTGCACCATTTGTTGCTTTCCTCTGACAGCCTCCACTCTGTCTATGTCTTTGGGAGATGGGGTCTCCAGAACTGCACACAGTACTCAGATGGGGTCTCACCAACTGTCTGTACAGAGGGATAACAACTTCCTGTTTTCTACTATTGATCTCTTCCTATGCATCCCAGTGTCCCCCAGCCTTCCCTACTGCCTTCTCACATTGCTTGCCCACCTTTAGGTCCTCTGATATAATTACCCCCAGGTCCCTTTCCATTTTTACTATTGTCAGTAGCTCACCCCCCATTGTGTACTCTTCCCTTGGGTTTTTGTTTCCCATGTACATTACCTTGCACTTCTTTGCATTGAATCTGAGCTGTCATAAATGTGACCATTCCTCCAACCTTGCCAAGTCCCTTCTCATCCTTTCCACTCCATCTTGTGTATCAACCCTGTTGCAGATCTTTGTGTCGTCTGCAAAGATACATACTTTTCCTTCCAGTTCCTCTGCAATGTCACTTACAAAGATATTAAAAAGGACCGGTCCCAGTACTGAACCCTGCGGTACCCCAGTAGTAACCCTCCTTTCTTCACTGTGTACTCCATTTACTACTACCCTTATGCCCTGTTGTCTAGCCAATTTTTATCCAGGTTACCACCTTGGGACCCACCAGGGCTGGCTAACTTGTGTATTAGTCTTTGTGTGGGACTGTATCAAATGCCTTGCTAAAATCTAGGTAGGCCATGTCCACAGACCCTCCCTGGTCTACTACTTTGATCACCCAGTCAAAGAAATCTATTAGATTCATCTGACACGACCTTCCCATCGTGAATCCATGCTGCCTTGGGTCCTGTGCCCCACTGGCCTCTAGGTACTCAACAGTTCTTTCCTTCAGAAGTGATTCCATCATTTTCCCTACCACTGAGGTCAAACTAACTGGTCTATAGTTTCCTGTCTCTGTCCTGCTCCCACTTCTGTGAAGAGGAATCACATCTGCCCTCCTCCAGTCCTCAGGTACCATCCCATCCTCCCATGATTTGTTAAAGAGAGTAGTCAGTGGTGTCACTAGTTCTACCCTTAGTTCTTTTAGAATTCTTGGGTGAATCCCATCAGGCCCCATTGCTTTGTCCACCTTCAATTTTATTAGTTCTTTCAGAACCCTTTCTTCTGTAAATGGACTGGTATCGACCCCCATCTTCAGAGTGTTTCTCTTGTTTAATCCTTCCTGTTTACCCCCGGCGGCCCGCACTCATTTCCAAATGCAGGTCGCTGGCATGGTGCAAGGTGTGGCATCCAGTGCCTCAGCCCTCAGCGCCACCAGGCCAACCCAGCAGAACAATCCTTAATGGACTTCTGTCCTGAGAGAGCTCCTCTTCCTGCCACCCTTCTCGGGGATTATTTTAGATCGGTATCTCCTATTAGTGTGAATAAGTGGTGGAGAATTTATGTCCAGGAAGATATGAAAATTACATACCTACTGTAATTCTTGATCTTCTTGGACGAGATCTCCAACACTCATTCACATGCCCATCCTCCATCCCCCAAGCTCACTGATCTTGTTTTTGGTCTTCACTTCCTCGATGGCTGGGCGTGAAGTCTGTTGTGTTGACCCTTCTTATACAAGTCATTTGGACTATCTTATGTCCGATATAGGTTAGTTCACGCTGCACCTCTTCAGTAAAAAGATACTGAGGCGGTTGTAAGGGTCGACGCCGAGGTAGCCTATACGTGTGCAAGCTGGTCTCACGGTGCCACTCATGCACGGTCCTACCCCAGCACCGGCCCTCCTGAAGATTTTTGGCTCCTGCTCGGTCCTAGCTCCTCCGGTGTAGTCCCATTAGTGTGAATGAGTGGTGGAGATTTCGTCCAAGATCAAGAATTACGGAAGGTATGTAATTTTCATTTTCTATCTGTCTTCCCACGTTTCCTACTTTTGCTAAAAGTACTACTCTAACTGAGAAGGGAGTCAGTGACAATGATTCTCAAAGCTCAAGACTGGGTCAGGCAGATCTGGTACTACTTGCTCCTGTCCCTCTCCAACAGGAATCCTATCAACCTGCCACTGAGATACAATCTGCTGTCTTTGTCTCCAGGCAGGATAACATTCCCAGATCAAAGATACTATGTCTCAGAGCATGGTTCTTAAAGAGTTAGAGTTCAGTGGACTAAATCTTCTGAGAAGGATATGGAAGTGCTTAAAGAGCTAGTGTACTGCCTAAAGTAATATTAGATTTTAAAAGCAGACAACCATTACCTTGATATCTGAGGTACTTGAGGAAAGTGGGACTGACTGGTTTTAAAAACTGTGTTATGTGGGCAGATCATTGCCAAAGCAGACAGGCATGATCTTTGTTAGGTGTGCCTAGGTCTTAGTCACATTTTGTTAACTGTAGATTTGTAAACCTTTTGCTCCAAGACACTAAAAAGAGGGCAGAAAGGCTGGAAGAGATAGTTTCTCTACTACGCCTCCTCTCCAAAGCCTTTGGAAGAGGCTGCTTCCTCCATGCCAAAAATGATTAACCTAAGGAGTCGGTGAATCGCAAGTCCACCGACAAGGTGGAGGCTTCAAATCCAAGTGACCTATAGAACCAGCTATGAGACTGGTTCCTGCTAAAAGAAAAACAGAAGGAGAAACAGGTTGCTGCACCTCCTGCTGAAATAGCGAAGGAGTTGTCAGTGGACAGACCAGTCGTGCTCTCTGAGAGGGACATTACCAGAGCCCTGCAGGTGTTGCAGGACCTCCAGGTTGCTGGTTCCCTGGTTCTCCCCAGTTCCTCCTTCAGCTCCCCTAGCCAGGAACTGGTGTTGCTCTATGAAGAACCATAGAGGGAGGAGGAAGAGGAGGGAAGAATCCATTGAACCCAAAGTCTCTCCAGAGCAGGACTTCAGCTTCCCACCCCGGGACCAGATGACTACTTGTCTCATTATGCCTTTGTGATACAGATGGTGGATACCTCAACCTTACCACATAAGAGACTGTGGAGGATGAGGAGGAAGCTGAGTTCCTAAATATGATGGGGCTAATCCTGACAAAATTACTTTTCTAACCCCAGTATACTCAGGTATTCATAACTTTCTGCAGTAAGCCTTCTAGGTAGGACTGCCCGGAGAGAATAGACACATGCAAATGATGGAATTCTTTGCAGGTGACAACTTTTCAAATGCTGCCCTGTACTAACTGCCAGTGTTCTAAACTCCTCAGATTTCACTCTCCGTCTGAAAAAAGTCCGGTCGCTCAGAGTGTCGCTCTCTTCCTTTCATCTAAACATGAAGAAAACTTTTAAAGTACATATAAGAATATTTTTATCTTCTGTTGGCACCCTTTGCAAACTGTGTGAGAGGCCTTTCGGCACCATGCATTTCTGCTTAAAGTTGAACCAGCATAATATTCTGTGGTGATTTGCATATGCAACCCATGATGCTTTGCATTGTGGGGGTGTGTGATTTTGTATTTTTTATTTTCATTTGCTGCCTTTTACTAAGTGTATTTTGTTATTAGACTTAGGCGTTACTTGTTTTCCCGGTTCCTCTCGATTTCGGTATAACCGTGGGGAACGGGAGTTAGTTTACTGTCAGTCTGGGTTTTCTGATTAAAAACCGTTAGTTTACAAAATAATTTCTTTAAAGTTGTTATTTTGTAACCGATAACTCAGGTTACTGAACTGCTAATATTGGTTCCCATTTTCATTATCGGTTCGGTTCCTCCAGTTCTTCTCGATTCTGGGACCGACCGCAAACCACTATCTTTAATAAAAAAAATAAAATCTTTATTATTTAGCAGTTGCTAGTTTTTCTCTGTTTTTGACCAAAATGTCAGAGAAACCTAAATAAAAATAGGTGAGCCTGGTTTTAGAATTGTACCCAGTGTGGGGACGTTTTGCCAAAGCAGACAAGCACAGTTTGTGTGTGGCCAGTCTTGGCTATGGACATTTGAAAGAGGAATGTGCTATCTGTAGAACATTCCCTTACAAAACTGTTGAGAAATGCCTGAATGGCTTAAAAAGAAGCTTACCCGACCTAGGGGTCCCTCTGGCTCTGACCAGCCGATACCCCCAGTTAATGTGGGTCAAACAACATCTGTTGTTGCCTCTACCCCGAGACGGGTGACAAGGGCAAAAAGAGGCTAGTAAACCGACTGACTCTTTGGTTCCCTGTATGAAAATCAAAAGCTGAAGCACACTGAACCCCGCCTTCTAAACTGGGACTTCTATGTCTGGCCATGCCTTCTCCTGAGGAAATTGCCCAGGCATTTAAAGTCATTCAGGCCTTACAAGGTTTTACTAGTCTGCCTCAGCAGCCTCCTGCCCTGACCCTGGGTACCCAGGCTGGCACTACAGGAAAATCTTCTTTCCAAGAGGAAGAGGAAGAGGATCATGGTGAATGTGAGGTGGATGAGGAGGAACCTGTGAACCCGAGGTGTCCCTGAGCAGGAGTTTGGTTTTCCCCAGGATGTCTGAGGACACTCTTCTCATTTCTCTTTTATTCATAATATGGCTGATGCTCTGGACATCACCACTGCAGAAGAGATTGCGGATGAGGAGGAGGAGGTGGAGTATATGGAAATGATGGGGTTAACCCTCACTAAAGCACTCCTTCTCCTCCCTGTGAATAAGTTTTTTAAGAAGGATGCTTTAAAACTCCTTCAGACTCCCAATTCCATCCCTCCTCTTGACAAAAGGATGGATCAGAAGTACCAAATTGATAGGGAAGGGGCAGAGTTCCTTTTTTTCCCATCCTGGCCATTGGGGTCATGCAGCAAGCTGCCTGTGATAAGGCTATGGCCCCTCTGTCCTCACATCCTCTGGACAAGGACTCTAGAAAGATTGACAGTATGGCCAAGAAGGGGTACCTGTCAGCTCCTCTGGCCATATGTCAAGCAAATTTTCAGGTCTATGCTGCCCAGTACCAGAAGTCACTGTGGCAGTCAGTATTGGCCATGGCTCAGAAAGTTCCCTCACCTCTGTCAGACGACTTAGCTGAAACTGCTAGGTTTGGGTTGGAGGCAGCTAAGTATCAATTCCAGATGGCTGCTGACACTAACAAAACTGCAGCCAGATGGATGGCCAACACAGTAGCAGAGAGGAGATTTGCCTGGCTCAGGACCCCAAATCTCACTTAGGACACCAATCCAAGGCACTTGATTTCCCTTAGAAGGAGTCTTCTGTTCGTGGAATCTACTGGCCAACAAAAAAAAGATGGAGGAGTATAAGGCCACTTATAAAAGCAACTCTGCCAAAGAGAAGGCTTCACCATCCACCACGGCTTATGGAAGGGGAGGCCAGGGCAGGTCCTTCCACACCAGGTCCTTTTTCCAACTAGTGGCCATACCCTAGTACCAGCAGTACCCACAGTAGGGGTACTTCGGGGCAGGGGTAGGAGGGGTTTTAGGTGAGGGTCACAAACCCAGCCTGTCCCAAACTAAACAGACCCCTGAGGCACAAGCCGCCTCCTCTTCACTCCCTGTAGGAGGCAGACTATCCCACTTCTTCCAGGCTTGGCTGAACATCACCACAGACAAGTGAGTCCTGGAGGTGGTGGGTCAGGGTCTGTCTCGACTTCAGATCCCTTCCTTCCCAAAGAACCAGGGTTTTCAGTTCACCCTCCCTAGCAGAAAAGAAACTGCTGGAGGCAGAGGTTCGAAACTTGCTACTGCTAAGAGCAGTGGAACCTGTCCCAACCCACCAGAGAGGAAGGGTTTCATTCCAGGTACTTTCTCACCACAAAGAAAAGTGGTGAGTGGCAGCCTTTCTTGGATCTCAGAGCTTTAAATAGCATCTGAAAAAAACAAAGTTCATAATGGTAACTTTGACATTGATTCTGCCAACACTCCAAAAAGGAGATTGGTTGGCATCACTGGACTTGAAAGACACCTATTTCCTCATCCCCATAAGGGAGTCCTTCAGAAAATATCTCCGGTTCAAACACCCTTCAGGTCATTACCAGTTTTCAACCCTGCCTTTTGGCCTTTTTTCGGTCCCAAGGGTGTTCACAAAGTGCCTGGCAGCAGTAGTGGCACACCTTTGAAGCTAGGGGATTACAGTATTCCCATACCTAGATGACTGGCCGATGGTAGGCAAATCACCAGACCAGGTCAGTCAGTATCTACAGATTAACCAAGGGCTTCTGGAGTCCTTCGGGTTCCTAATCAGTCTCAAAAAATCAGTCCTCATTCCTGCACAAACCTTACAGTTCATAGTACCCTGCAAGGCAGGGCCAATTTGCCTCTGGACAGGGTCAGAAGTCTCCAGCTGATTGCAAATTCATTCAGCTTGCTCAAACACAAAACTGCAAGGCAGTTTCTGCAGTTACTGGGCCATATGGCCGCAGCCACAGGCACAGTTTTGGGTTCCAGGTTCCGGATGAGAAACATCCAGTTCCACCTCAGGGCTCATTGGAGCCAAAGAAAAGACTCTCTTTCAAAGCCCATTCCAGTAACAAGGACTTTGCTACAAGCACTCCAGTGGTGGAAGGAGGAACCCAACCTGAAAGAGGGGGTCCCTTTTCAAAGAGACTCCCTCTCAGTGGTTCTCACAACAGATGCATCCCTTCTGGGCTGGGGTGCCCATCTAGGGGATCACATGACCCAGTGCACTTGATCAGCTGCAGAGTCCCTTCAGCACATAAACTTGCTAGAACTCAGAGTTGTGTTTCTGGCTCTAAAAACGTTTTCAACACTGGTACAATGGAAGGTGGTGCAAGTCAGAACAGACAGTACCACCACTTTGTACTACATAAACAAGCAGGGAGGCTCCAGGTCAGGCAATCTCTGCACAGAAGCCATGAAAATTTGGACCTTGGCTTATTCCTTCGGAGCATCCCTGCAGGCAATCCATCTGCCAGGAAAGGGCAACACCTAGGCAGATGCCTTGTTGAATCAACCGGACCCATCACGAATGGACCGAACAAGCAAGTGGTGCAAGTGATTTTCAAGAGGTGGGGCACTCCAGAGATAGACTTGTTCGCATCCCACCAGAACCACCACCTGCCACAGTATTGCTGCAGACCACCAGATCAGGGTACACTTCCTCTGGATGCCCTGACCCTGGATTGGTCAGGAGGCACCTGTATGCCATCACTCCTTTTCCTGGTATTCAGGGTCTTGCTCAAGCTCAGATCCCACTCAGTATCTCTAATCTTGATAGCTCCGGACTGGCCCAGGCAGCCATGGTACTCTCTACTGCTCTCCATGTCTGTAGCGAAACCAGTACACCTCCCTCGGAGGCACAACCTATTGACCTTCAACCAGGGAACTCTGCTGTACCTGAACCTCAGGTTTCTACAGATACATTAGTGAAAGGAGAAGATCAAAGGGGGGTAAGGAGGAGTGTGTGGAGGAGGACCAAGGAAAAGCATCTATCCTAAATAGATACTTCTGCTCAGTATTTACTGAGGAGAAGGTAGGGCAGGGCCCACAGCTCAGCACCATAGGGGGAAGGAGGTGTGCACTAGTCCCTTCACAAAGGAAAGGGCCCTACAAGAGCTCGCTAAGCTCAGGATGGACAAGGCAATGGGACCTGATGGCATACATCCCAGGGTACTAAAGGAGCTAAGGGTGGAACTAGCAGAGCCATTATCAGAACTGTAGAAGAGGTCCCAGAAGACTGGAGAAGGGCTCATGTGATCCCGCTCCACAAGAGTGGCAGCAGGGAGGAGGCAGGGAACTACGGACCAGTCAGTCTTACCTCAGTGATGAGCAAGATTATGGGGGCACTCCTTATGGAAAGGATAGTGCAACACCTGGAATCCATAGGAGCACAGGATCCAAGACAGAATTGGTTTACAACAGGAAAGTCCTGTCAAACTAATCTCATAGATTTCTTTGACTGGGTAACCAGAGTGATGGACCAAGGGAGTACAGTTGCTGTCGCCTACCTTAATTTCAGCAAAGTTTTCGATACTGTTCCACATAGAAGATTGATTAATAATCTGGGTAGGCTTGGGGTGGATCAGAGGTTGGTCAGCTGAGTGGCAGGCAGAAAACAGAGAGTGGTGGTAAATGGTATACAGTTAGAAGAGATGCAAGTCACAAGTGGGCTACATCAGGGATCAGTCCTGGGGCCAATCCTCTTCAGTATCTTCATCAGTGACATGGCAGATGGACTGGAGGGTAAGGTTTGTCTGTTTGCAGATGACACCAAGATCTGCAACACAGTAGATGATCTAGATGGGGTGGGCAGAATGAGAAGAGATCTGGATAAACTGGCAAAATGGTCGGAAGAGTGGCAACTGGGGTTTAACGCAAAGAAGTGCAAGATCATGCACATAGGAAAGAGAAACCCTGAAGCCACCTATAGGTTGGGAGGGGAGTTGCTGGCAATCACAAGGGAAAAAAGAGACTTGGGCATCATCATCACAGATGACCTGAAATCATCCAAGCAGACCACTAAAGCAGTAAGTAAGGCTAGGGGGATGTTGGGGTGTATTAGTAGGGGTATCACAAGTCGTAAGAGGGAGGTAATAATCTATCTTTACAAAACACTGGTTAGGCCCCATCTGGAGTACTGCATGCAGTACTGGAGGCCACACCTGCACAAGGACATTAACAAAATGGAGGCAGTCCAGAGAAGGCCAACAAAAATGGTGCAGGGACTACATCAGAAAACATATGAGGACAGATTAACAGAGCTCAATATATATATATATATATATATATACACACCCTAGAATAAAGGAGGGAGAGAGGTGATATGATCGAGACATTCAAACACCTTAAGGGCATTAACAAGGTGAAAGAGTCTAATATGTCAATATAAGAAAAATAGCAGGACAAGAGGACACAGCATGAGATTAGTGGGAGGCCGATTAAGGGGTAATCTGAGGAAGTTCTTTTTAACAGAAAGAGTGGTGTATGCATGGAACGGCCTACCTTAGGAAGTGGTGGATGTGAATACAGTGCAGGGCTTCAAACAGGCATGGGATAGGCATAAGGGAGCAATACAGATGAGTATGAATAGATAGGCCATTGACAGAGTAAAGGCCTATGGCACATTCATAAGGCAGAAACAATGGGCAGACTGGATGGGCCTTGTGGTCCTTATCTGTCTCTCAATCTCAAGGCATTTATCTTGAAGAACTAGAATATGCCAATTTATACCTCTCTGAAACAGCGCTAGACATCCTGAGAGGTTACAGAAAACCTTCCACTAAGAAAACATACTCTTCCAAATGGAAAAGGTTTTCAATCTGGTGTTCAACTAGAGACTTGTTGCCACTGCAGGCTGGGATTCCTGCTGTTCTCGGCTATCTTTCTCATTTACATTCTCTGAGGACTAAAGATTCACCTTACAGCAGTGTCTGCTTATCTTTTTGCTGGAGCAAAGGTAACAATAGCCTCAGAACCTATATTTAGGAGGTTCTTTAAAGGTCTAGTCCATTTACATCCCCTCTCAGGGAACCCGATGCCAGCTTGGGATCTCAGTGTGTGTATAGCCAAGCTTATGGGCCCTCCCTTTGAGCCCATGTCTACAGCTCACCTGAAATATGTCGCATGAAAAACAGTCTTCCTAGTGGCAATGACTTCTGCAAGAAGAATCAGTGAGCTTCAGGCTCTCTGCATTGAACAAGGTAGTCCTTAGAAGAAACAGAAAATTCCTTCCCAAAGTGGTTTTGGATTTCCACCTTAACCAATCCATTACCTTACCTGTCTTTTCACTGACCACTCCACTTCTGGTAAAAGAAGACTTCATAGTCTGGATGTCAAGAGAGCTCTTAGCTACTATATGACAGCCACTAAGGACCAAAGGCAGGACAAAAAACAACTGTTCCTGAGTTCTGGGGATGTGGGAAAAGGCAAGCCAGCCTCAAAATGGTAGGTTTCGCTGGAGAGTCCAGTGTATCCAGTTCTGCTACACCAAAGCTGGTAGGAAGCCCACAGTAGGACTGAGGGCCCATTTCCTGAGAGCGACAGCTGCTACTTTAGCAGCTGTCAGAGATGTCTCATTGGTTGATATCTGTAAAGCAGGTACTTGGAAAACAGTATACACCTGTACATGATATCTGTAAAGCAGGTACTTGGAAAACAGTATACACCTTTACAGCACTACAACCTGGATATTCAGTCCAGGAGTGATGCTAGGTTTGGTTCCAGCAGTCCTGCAAAGTCTGTTTCCAAATGAATGTTCTGTGCCCACCTTCAGTGGTACTGATTTGTAGTCTGCAGAAAGTTATGAATACCTGAGTGTTACTGAGGTTAGAAGAAAAAAATACTTTTGAATACCTGAGTATCACTGGGAAGAAACAAGATTACTGTGGTAAGTAATTTTTTCTTACTGCCTATCCACCAGTCTCTCAAAAGGGATGTCCTCAAGATCCTACAACCCCCCCACTTTCATACCTGGGATGGATAGAAAGGTGGACAAGAAATAGCAGCTGAACAGGGCAAATGCTGATTTTCTTTTTGTCCATCCGGATCATGAGGGAGTGGTACAGGCAGTGGTCTGTGACAAGGCCAGGCTGCCCTTGGCCTCTCACTTACCAGACAAGGATTCCAGGAAGCTGGACAGTATGGGGAAGAAGGGGTACCTGGCGACTTTCCTTCTCCTCAGGCAAACCACTTACATGGCCTATACAGCACAGCACGGTACCAGAAGGTCCTATGTTCATCTGTTTTGGCCATGACTGATAAGGGTCACTGGGGATGAGGCAATTGACCTGGCTGAAACAACCAGATCTGCCTTAGATGCCTCTAAGTACCAGTTCCATATGACGGTGGATGTCAGTGATACAGCTTCCAGTGTCATGGCCCTTGCTATCTCCATGAGGAGATTTGCCTGTCTCCATATTACCAGCCTGTCCCAGGACACCCAGTCTAAAGCAATGGATTTTCCCTGCGAGAGTAATTCTGTCTTTGAGGACAAGACTAGGCTTATATGAAGAAGGTGGAGAAATATAAAGCCACCTATAGCAGTAACTCTGCTCAGGACAAGCCCTCCATGTCTTACACGCCCCATGGCAGGGGGAGGCAGGGATAGGAGCTCCTCCACTAGACTCTTCTTCCAAGTCCAAGCAATGCCAGACTACCAGCAACCAAGAGGTTACTTCAGAGGTAGAGGAGGGAGGACTAGAAGGAGGACTGACCCAGCACCTCAGGCCAAGTCCCAGCCCAAGCAAAACCCCTGATGTGCTTGCACAGGTTGCCTCCCCTCACCCTGTAGGAGGCAGGGTGGCTCACTTCCTCCAAGCATGGCAAGCTGTTACCACAGACAAGTGGGTCTTGGAAGTAGTGAGCCAGGGCCTGTCCCTGAGTTTCAAAGCATTTCCTAGACTGAGGAGCAGCTCTGATGGGGGGGGGGGGCGCTAGAGAGCCAAGCTCAAGACAGGATGTGCTGTTACAGAGCTCCTGCTCAGCTCTAGATAAAACAATATTTTGGCCCTTTTGACCTACAAGATTGACTTTTCTACTGGCAATGTTAAGAAGATCTCGTCTCCCTGAGCAAATTGACTCTAAACTCATCAATGGGATAACCAAAAGGAGCAACGGGCAGACAGGGGCAAAAGCAGGTACTGCCCACTGCAGGCCTGAAAAATGTACACCACGGTCTACCACCACGAGGACAGGCCCTGCCTTGGGAAATGGTCCTGCAAGCAGTGCGCTCTATGGATCAAAACATTGAGAATACTCTTGATCGTATGGGGGCTGAGGACATAAACATCAGAGAGGCAGTATCAACAGCAAAGGATGCAGAGGATCGATTGCTCAGAACACAGGCAGCCTTCACCGAAATGACGGTGGAAACTACACACCTCAGAGCCCAACTGGAAACTATGGAAAATGCTCAGAGGGTGATAAATGTTAGAGTGGCTGGCTTACTGGAGAGCTCAGAGGGGAAAGATGCTTTTACCTTTGTGCGGTCTTAGTTGTCCATCTCTCTGCCAGAAGAAAGTACCTTTGACTCCTTCTCTGTGCGTAAGGTGTATAGAGTCAACTTTCGACAAGCACAAGGCTCCAGAGATACTCTCCGGACTCTGCTTATAGTAACAGCAGGAATGGAGATACATGACTCGATTTGGGCCTGAGTTCTGGCTCAGTTTCCAGTTCAGGTGGAAGGAACTGACATCAAACTTTCCCCCAACTGGTCATACGCCACAAGGTCCTGATGCAAGCTATTTGATCCCTTGCGTCAGCAGTTACAGGGACTTGGGGTACGACACTCCCTCCTAGCTCCAGTGAGACTCTGGATTGTGTATGGGAATAAAACCTTTCAATTTAACGATCCAGTCAAGGCTAAAAAGCATGTGGACTGGATCGTGCAGGAGTTCCAAAGCAGAGAAACAGCAGAGGAAACACAGCAAGATGAATCGGACCAGGAGATTTGAATGGGTAAAATACTCTGTTCTAGAAGCGTGGATATGTTGTTCATCCTCACTTCTTGGCATGTCCCTTTCCCCTTTAAATCTTGCCGGAAGTCTTCAAGCTGGCTCCTCCCACCCACCCGGGTGGTAAATACCTTGGCTCTGCCCCAAGACACCAGATTTTCCTTTCTGCTGGAAGATACAGGTTACCTCGTGCTTTCACAGCAGTTCGTAGGCCCTGGATTCAAAGTGTTGGTTTTAACCGAAACTAACCTTAAAACTCATTCGAGTTAGCGATTCCGATTGTAGCGCATTGGACATGGAGGATAAATCGTCCCCGGGATTTGCGTCCAGAAGATGTCATGCACTGATCCCCACCTAACGTGCGTTTATTGCCTAGGTGTCAGACATGACACCTCATCTTGCACTTTCTGCCTGGCCTTCCTTCCTTCCCAACATCCTGGACAACTGCAAAGCGCGCCTAAAATTGTGGAGACCGGAGAAAAGAAACTCGCCGGTAAAATCGAAGGAGGTGAGGTGGGTGGTTTCCACGGCAACGGGATCCGCCAAGCAGCTGGAGCAAATGAAGGGCATTCGAGAAGGAAGCAGCTCAAGCTTCGGCCAATCAAAGCTTTTTTATTCTGCTCAACCTTGGCTCCACCTTTACAGGCTCCTTGAAGGAGTTGTGCCAGGCTCTTCCCCACCAGAGGTGAGGCACCCTCGGGCTCGCACTCCTCCTGCCCTCGCAAGAGGGATAAAGACCCTAAGTCTTCATCTAAATGAAGACGTTCTTGGGACCGAGAAAGGTCGGACTCCCAAGAACACACGGCCTTGGCCTCGGTCGAGATCGTATCCTTGGCCGTGAGCTTTTCAGACATTCCATCTGGCCAGGGGACCGAGGAAATGGCCAATGAGGCTGAGATTATTCTTGACCCAATCGACCCTCTGTCGCCAACTCCGGTCGATGGCTCTTTGGAAAAGACTCCGGTCCTTGTTTTTCCGGATGAGGAGACCCAGCCCGCTGGTGTCCCCATCGAGGAAACGGTTCCGGACCCTCAGTTTTCACCGACACTGGTGTCTCCTGATCGATCAGACCGACTCCCTCGGTCTCGATCGAGGTCCAGAACCCCTTCAGCCGAATGGCCGAGAAAGAGTCATAAACACTCTAAGAAAAGGCGTCGCCACAGATCTTCATCCTGCTCAGACAAAGAAAAGCTTCAACAGAAACTCCATCAACGCTATGAAGATCTCATGTGGCAACAGCTGATTTTGTGTGGGCAGAAGCCGGCTCCACTGGCCACCCCGGCCATCACTTGACTTCTGCCTCCTAGGCCGACACCGACCCCTCCAGAACCGAAGTCTTCGGTTCCCTTGCCCGTGGGGCCGGCCTGTATCCCAGTTCGGCCTGCCTCAGTCTCTCCACCGATTTTGGTGGAACCACCGCCTAAGCAGCCTCAGGGAGGGCTCCCCTCGAAAGGACCGAACAGACACAGGGCTTCCCTGACGTCTGTCGATTACGGTGGCCCCCGATCGCCCTCAGCGTATCAAAGGAGATCTAGGTGGGAGACCGTTATACCCCGACTCTTCGAACTCGGGACGCCACAGGATTGCACTCCCATCCTGGGGATGATGAGTCATCCATGGCGGGTTTGGAGGAAGGCCCTTCCTCTTTTCAGGGCATTCTCCGCCTGATCTCCGAATCCACCGGATTGCCCCTGGAGTCCATCCAGAAGGCAGAGTACTCCCTTACGGATATCCTCAAAAGAGGGGATACACCGACGGAAGCCTTTCCAGTGGCCGAAGCCATTGTTGGCCTGGCCCTTGAGCTTTGGCAGTGCCCAGCTTCCTGCCCAGCACCGTCTGCCCACATGGCTCGCAAGTACGCAGTGCCCATGGGGTCCCTGGTGGGGTTCACAGAACATCCTTCGGCCAAGAGCCTGGTGACCACTTCTGTGTTCAGGTGTACTGGTAGCTCAGCCGACACTGACCGACCCCCGGACAAGGAGTCCAAAAATATGGACCATTCCGCACGTAAGTTCTATGCGGCCTCTTCCTTATGCCTTCGTCAGGCCAGCTTGGCTGTTATAATGGCACACTTCTCTCATGCCCTCTTAGGGTCATTAGACAAAGTCCTTCCTCATCTCCTGGCAGACATGCAGACCACAGTGAAGCAAGTCCGTGATCAGAGCTGTGCTGTTGCAAAACAGCAGCTCCAGACGACCCTGGACATCAGGGATTCTTGTGCCCGCTCTTTAGCAGCTGCAGTGGCCACTTACCGCAGGGCTTGGCTGAGACTTTCCTTCTTCCCAGCGGATACTCAGCACAAGATAGCTAACGTGCCCTTCCTGGGCACCGACCTGTTTGGTCCATTAGTGGCCGGTCACCTTTGGCGCATAGAGCGGTCCAGTGGGACCTTGGATGCTACTTCTGCGAAGAGTTCTTCAGGCAAGAACCAGCAGAAGAGTAAGAAGCCCTTTCAGCACTCTTCCCCTGCAGTCAGGCAACCCTCCTATCAAGGAGGTCAGCAGCAACAGCAGCAGCAGCAGCAGCAGCAGGCTCAAGCTTGGCGCCCTAGGCCCAAACAGGGTCCGCAACTGCCCTGTAAAGGAGGCTAAGGTGCAGGTCCTGGAGCCTTCTTCTCCTCTAAGCCTGCTCTGTGAAGGGTTGGGTGTTGCCACCCCTACACCCGTCACGCCAGCTCTGGGTCCTCCCGTGGGGGGCCGGCTCCATCACTTTCTTTCCGCCTTGTCTGATATTACCTCAGACAGGTGGGTTCTCAAAGTATTCAGTCAGGGACTGCCTCTAGAGTTCGAGCAGTACCCTACCAGCCGAGCCCGTGCCCCTCAGGAGGAAAGGATCTCAGCTTGCACCCAGTCGGCTCTCCGAGATGACACAGCTTAGCTCCTCCGCAAGGAGGCGGTAGCTCCAGTGCCGGATCCTCCTATAGACCCGGGCTTCATGTCCAGGTACTTCCTGGTGCCCAAGCGGATGGGGGGTTGGTGCTCCATCCTAGATCTCCATGACCTGAATCAATATCTCATGTCTCGCACCTTCCGGATGATAACTCTGAATCAGATCATACCATCCCTGGTGCGAAACATGTGGTTCTGTTCACTGGATCTGCAGGACGCATTCTTTCATGTCCCAATCTGTCCGTCCCATCAGCAGTTCCTTTGCTTCAGGGTCGAGGGGACCCTGTACGAGTTCCGAGCCCTGCCGTTCGGCCTGTCATCGGCCCCATGGGTCTTCACCAAGAGCACTGCAGTGGTAGCCCATCTTCGGCATCGAGGAGTACGTATCTACCCTTAATGACTGGCTCTTGGCAGGTTCCTCCCTTCAGGAGGTGGAGAGGTCCAGGGATCTGGCCCTCCAAACCCTGCTCCCAACTCGGCCTCCAGATCAACGAGGCCAAGTCGGAACTCGTGCCCGATCAGGTGATGGGCTTCATCGGGGCAGAGCCGGACTCTTGTCAAGCCAGAGATCGCCTTCCAGCAGGCAGGGAAAGGTTCTCTTCTCCTTTGCCCGATCATTTCTGGTTGGGCACTTGCGCCCTGCCCGGGGCCTTCTGTGCCTTCTGGGTTACATGGCGGCGTGCACCTCAGTGGTCCATTGGGCCAGGTGGCACACGCACCCCCTCCAATAGGAGCTGGCCACCCAGTGGACTCAGCGCTACGGTCATTTCGACCATCTGATCACTGTAACCCAGAAGATATGGGACGCTCTCCAATGGTGGACCGCCCCAGAACAGTTGCAGGAAGGGATCCCGTTTGTCTGTCGAGGCAGCGAGTCGTCCTTATGACCGATGCTTCTCTCATGGGCTGGGGAGCCCACATGGGGGACAACAGGGCCCGGGTTCTGGAACCCCGAGGAGTCCTGATGCCACATCAACCTGTTGGAGCTCAGGGCAGTCAGACTGGCAGTCAGCTTTCGCTCCTCAGCTCCGGGGTCAAGTGGTTCAAGTCCAGACAGACAATACCACGACTTTGTACTACCTCAACAAACAGGGTGGCACGCATTCCTGTCTGCTGTGCAAGGAGGCACTCTGCATCTGGACCCTTGTAAGACGGTTGGAGGCAGATCTCCTAGCCATTCATGTGGCAGAAGTCTCGAACCAGCTGGCAGATGCTCTCAGTCGCCATAGGAAAGACATCCCACAAGTGGTCTCTCCATCCAGAGGTAGCTTACGGTCTGTTTTCCCATTGGGGCATCAGCAGGACTCACTGCAGGGGGATGCCTTCTCGAGGCCATGGACCTCAGGCCTCCTCTACGCCTTCCCTCCATTTCCCTTGATCCACAAGGTGTTACTCAAGGTGAGGGGGGACAAGGTGAAGGTGATCCTGGTAGCCTCAGTTTGGCCGCGCCAGTTCTGGTACCCAGATCTCCTCAGCCATTGCTGGGCCCCGGAGCGGCTTTGTATACACCCGGACCTGATATCTCTGAACCAGGGTAAGGTATTCCATCCAGACCTTCAATCCCTGTACCTCACAGCCTGGTACCTGAACGGCGAGAGTTCCAGGCTCTGAGTCTTTCTGAGGATGTCTACACCATGGTGGAGGCATCTTGTAAGGGAATCGACCAGGAAATGTTATGCCTTCAAATATAAAAGGTTTTCCATTTGGTGTCAGGGTAAGAGTCTGGACCCCTTATCCTGTTCCATGGCTAACATTATAGACTACCTTTGGTCTCTCTCCAAAGGGGGTCTATGGTCATCGACCCTTAGGGTGCACCTGGCAGCCATTTCTGCTTACCAGGTGCAGGCCAGTCAGCCAACATTGGGACAGGAGACAGTGGTTGGGCGCTTCTTCAAAGGCCTGGATCACATATCCCCTACGGTGTGTGAACCTCCACCTCCATGGGATCACTTGCTGGTTTTGGCAAAGCTCATGGGCAAGCCATTCGAGCCCATGCACAAGTGTGAGCTCTCACACTTGTTGTGTAAGATGGCCTTCCTGGTGGCTATCACGTCAACCAGAAGGACAGGGGAGCTCCAGGCACTTTCGATGGACTCCCCTTATCTGGTCTTTCACAGGGACAAAGTTGTCCTGCACCTCCACCCGAAGTTCCTTCTGAAGGTGGTATCAGAGTTTCACCCTAACCAGATGTTGACACTGCTGATATATTACCCTAATTACATCAGGCACGAGTACAGGCGCCATACTCTGACCTGAGACATGCTCTCTCCTATTATAAGGAAGAGCAGGCGAAGAGGTATGGAAGGTTCACCAGCTGTTTGTCACATACGCTGAAGCCACTTCTGGCAGACCTACAGCCAAACGGACCATAGCAAGATGGATTACATCATGCATAGGTCTGTGCTATGAGTTAGCAGGCAAGGAGCCTCCCAGAGGGATAAGAGATCATTCTACCCAACATACTGCTGCATCAGTGGCTGCTTCCAGGGACATCCCTATCCAGGGAATCTGTCGGGCTGCTACCTGGAAGTCAACAATCACCATTATTTCCCACTACCACATCGACCTGAGTCACGCCGGGATGCTGGTTTTGGGGCCTCGGTTCTCCAATCTTTATTTCCCAAGTCGGGGGTGTGCGCCTTGCCTCCCTCCTCCCGGAGAACTGCTTGGAGTCTGCCAAGAAGTGTGGATGAACAACATATCCACGCTCCTAGAAGAACAGGTTACTCACCTGTAACAGTAGTTCTAGGAGTGGTATGTTGTTCATCTACCGCACTCCACCCGACCTCCCGGCTTTAGGCGCACAACCTTGCTTCCAGTGGGCTAAGATCTGGTGTCATGGGCGGAGCCGAGGTATTTATCACCTGGTGGGTGGGAGGAGCCAGTTTGAAGACTTCCGGCAAGATTTAAAGGGGGAAAGGGACATGCAAGCAGTGTGGATGAACAACATATACCACTTCTAGAACTACTGTTACAGGTCAGTAACCTGTTCATCTGGTTTACTGGCACTAGAATCCTATTTTGAAAATAACTTTATTATTATTGGCTTACGTTTTGGTTGCAGAGGCAGTAATGTCCCAAACTGGCCCTGACGTGTGACGTTGAACTTCGCGGCAAAATGGAACCTTAACCTCAACAGGACTTTAACTCTGTGAACAATGTAGTAATGGTATTCGTTATCAAACATCTTTTATGTTCAGGGGAGTCACAGAGGAAAAATATCTGAATCCTTAATATACAGTGCCTTAACCGGGGTCATTTAAGTATGTACGCCTTAACAGATTTAATAAAAGGGGATTTCTGGTAGCTGGTAATGGCACTTGATTTGGAACAGTTGATAGAACTGAATGGGGAGAATGTTTATGGCACTGTTTTTTTTTCTCCCTAGTTAAAAAAAGATAGTAATTGTGGAAATAATGACTAGTTTAAGGTCATGTGTATTCAGGTTATAATCTTATATAAATTTTCTCAGGAATTCCACAGTCGTGGCATGGCTGGTATCCTAAGCATATTAGGTTATGTTCTTGATGTAATGTCAGAATGTATTTAGGTTGTACCCCTTATGAAGTATCACAAATTGATGACTTGTAGTACCCTGAAGCTAACATATACTTGATCACCTATGTATTACAAAGGTGCAGATACTCATGATGTCATTAATTGTATGCCATACTGGCTGGTTCAGTGGAAAATCTAATAAATAAAGTTTAAAAAAAAAATGGCTCTGTTAGAGTCAGAAGTTGGCAACCTACTTCGCATCAAGGTAGTAGAACCTGTCCCCCTGTCCCAAAGGAGAAAGGTCTCTACTCCAGATACTTCCTTGCCCAAAAGAAACATAGGGACTGGTGACCCATTTTAGACCTCAGGCTTCTGAACAAACATTTGACAAAGCCAACATTCAAGATGGTCACTTTGGCCATAATCATTCCAACTCTGCAACAGGGGATTGGCTGGCATCTCTGGATCTCAAGGAAGCCTATTTCCACATTCCCATGTGACACAAAAACAGAAGGTCTCTGCGGTTCAGGCTGCCCTCAGGTCACTACCAGTTTGCAGCACTACCCTTCTGCCTAACGTCTGCCCCCAAGGGCATTCAGCAAGTGTTTAGCAGTGGTCATAGCACACTAAAGAAGGATGGTAGTCACAATGTTCCCCTACCTGGACGACTGGCTAGTCATGGAACAGTCTCCCCAGCACACCAGAGACACTCTGGCCCTCACTCGGGGCACCTTAGAGTCTGTGATTCCTGGTAAATTCCCAGAAGTCCGAAATGGAACCCGTCCAGGTTCTAGAACAGTTTCCAGGTCACAGCTCACCCATTTCAGTTGGAGGGGAGATATTGATAGATCGTGGCAGCACATTTATCAGTGATTCTTCCATAAATTCCTAGCTGTTGCCTAGTACCTTAAGGCAAGTGGCTACAGGGGCACCTGACTGCAGTATCCTCCAGTGACAGAAATACAGCAGGACAAGTGGTGCCCGAGTGCTTGGAGCTGAATAGCAGCACTCAGAGGGTGAAACCTAAAATAAAAAAACGTTAAAACTTACAAGGGCTTCCCTGAGGTCTGTAAGCTCACTTGGTGGTGTGGCAGATGGAGAGGACTTCAGCAGCAGTTAGTGCTGATGTCACCTCAGGGTAGTGAATCAAATAAGAGATCTGGAGTTTGAAAAGTGCAGCGGGCTTTAAATCCCTGCAGTCTCCAGGACATGGTTCACCCATTTCAGTCAGAAGGGGAGACGCTGATTGATTGTGGCAGCACATTAATCACTGATTCTGCCACAAATTCCTAGGCTTCCCTGAGGTCTGTAAACTCACTCAGTGGTGCATTTGCCCGCCCACCCACTCTATGCACCCTTCCGCCCAGGAGCTTCCCAATATATGTAGGTGCTGGCAGCCTGAGTAATAGCAGAAACATCCAATAGAGGATCTCCCAGTCTAACAGCAAGAACTTCCTGTAGAGAGAGAATAGAAGGAAGGGAACAAAAGACTGAGTGACAACCTACCCGACCCTACTGCCCAAATCAGTAATGGGTGTAATCAGTAGGGGGAGGAGCCCATAGAAAGGGATCATCCTCACCTAAGCATCTGGAAGAGACCTGCCATAAAAAACAAAAAAAAAGATAGTATAGAAGGAGCTGTCAAGTAGGTTTGGGAGGAAACTTTCGTCTTTTTTACGCCTGTTACTTCCGCATACCGGGGCAAGAACTGCGCATGTGTGACTCGCGTGCATGTGCAGTTCCATTGGTGCCGCCATCTTGTGAATGGCAGGCGCATGCACGAGTGCTGCACATGTGCAGTTGATTCGCCACTGCCATCTTTTGGATGCCACTCCTCCTGCACCCTCCGACTGCTGCTGTCCTCCCCACTCCCTCCGTTCCCCATCCCCACACTGACATCAGGGTGCCCAATCCCTATGTCGGCATTATGTACCCCCCCCAACTCATGTGGCACACTGGGAGCTCACCCAGTGCCCAAATTTATGTTCCCATGTCAACATCGGGTGCCCAATCCTCATGTTGGCCCACATACTCCCATTCTCCGGCACACTGGGAGCCCACCAGTGTGCCCAAATGTATGTTTGTTTTTTATTTCCTCACCGGCCATTGGGGTACCCAATCCCCATGTCAGCATCATGTGCCCTCAACTCATGTGGCACACTGGGAGCCCACTCCAGTGTGCCCAAATTTATGCTTTTTTCCCTGTAAATAAAGAAAACGCCCCCGATGTGTTTTTAAAAAAGAAAATGGTCCCTCATTGTCACCCCAGTCCCCCCTTCCCCATCCCCAGCCTCCCACTGAGCACCCACCTCTCCCCCTTACCCCATACCTACCTCCGGAGTTGCGCTGTTATCTTCTCTGGACCGGGATGAGTCTGCACTCTTCAAAGCTGAACCACATACTGAAGAATGAAAGGTAAGCGTGCTATAATGGAAGTCAATGGGGTTTTCAACTTATGTTGATAAATCAGCCATTTTTTGGAATTTTGACCCACATTTTTCAATATGGGGTTCTTGGAACCCTACCTCGTGAACACTGTCACTGTCATTTTGTTAGTCCCGAAAGGTGACTTCGCAGTCACTGTGTGGAATCACCTGTTGGGACCGATTAATGAAACAACAGTGCCACTGTTCATAAGGTGATCCCAAAGCCCATGAGAAAAATTCAAAATGACGCGCTACGAGCGCAGCATTATGCAGTTTCTATGCCCTCCTAACTTTGCCAATTTTTTATATTTTTACTCCAGATTTTCAACATTGCCATCTAACCCCAGCAATACTCAGGTATTCATAACTTCTGCAGTGACCCTATAAGACAGAACTGCCGGAAAAATGGAACACATACAAATGATGGAACCCTTTGCATGTGACAACTTTTCACATGCTGCCTTGAACTAACTGCCGTAGTTCTAAACCTCTCAGTTTCACTCTCCGCCTGTCAAGTCTAGACGCTCGGAGTTCCTCTCCTTAACTTCTACCTGTAGAAACATAGACGTTGACAGCAGATAAGGACCGCAAGGCCCATCCAGTCTGCCCATTTTTTTTACCTTGTGAATGTGTCATAGGCCTGTACTCTGTCATTGGCCTATTTATTCATACTCATCTGTATTGCTCCTTTATGCCTATCCCATGCCTGTTTGGAGCCCTGCACTGTGTTCATATCCACCACTTCCTGAGGTAGGCCGTTCCATGCATCCACCACCCTTTCTGTGAAAAAGAACTTCTAACCCAGTAATGCTCAGGTATTCATAACTTTCTGCAGTAAGCCTTCTAGGTAGGCCTGCCCAAAGAGAATAGAACACATGCAAATGATGGAATTCTTTGCACGTGAGACCTTTCAAACGCTGCCTCTGCCAACTGTCAGCATTCTAAACCTCCTCAGATTTTTCTATTTGCCTGAAAAGTCTGGTTGCTCAGAGTGCCGTTCGTCCCACTTTCTCTTGCGTGAAGAAAACTTCATTATATACACTTACATATATTTTTGTTTTCATTTGCTGCCTCTATTAGTTGTATTTTGTTGTTAAATCTTAGTTTAAGCTTCAATTTATTGTTTTTCTCGGTTCAGAATAACTGTGAGGGAACCAGTTTAGTTTAGTTAATAGTTGGGGTTTTCTGACTAAAAAACCCTTAGTTTTAGTTATTTTGAATTAAAAAAAAAGTTATTTTTGTAACTGATAACTTCGTTTGCTGAACCGCTAATCCTGTTCGGATTTCTTCATCGGTTTGGTTCACGCGTTCCTTTCGGTTCCAGAACCGACCAGAACCGCATATATTAAAAAAAAAAAAAAAAAAGTATTTTGTTTTGCAGTTGCTGTTTTTCTCCTTTTTGGACATTGTGTTGGAGAAACTTAAAAAGAAAAACATTGAGCCTGGTTTCAAAAACTGTGTACAGTGTAGGGAAGTGTTTGTAAAGGCAGACAAGCATAATTTATGTGTGGCGTGTCTGAGTTACAACCATTTAAATGAGGAATGTGATATTTGCGAGACAGTCCCAGAAAAAACAGTTGAAAAATGCCTTGAGCGGCTCAAGAAGAAACTCCTCATCCTAGGGGTTCCTCTGGCTCTGACCAGTCGATACCCCTTCTTAATGTGGCTGAAACCACAACAACTGTTGCCTCTGCCCCTGAGACGAGAGAAAAAGGCACTAAGAGGTCCAGTGAACCAATTGACTCCCCGATTCCCTCAAAAAGAACAAAAAAGTTAAAAAACAAAGAACCCTCGCCCTCTAAACCGGGGAATTCTGTGTCTGGCCAAACCATGCCTTCAGCTCAAGAGATTGCCCAGGCTTTTAAAATTATGCTGGCCTTGCAGACTGTTATTCCTCCTCAGCAGCCTCCTGCCCCTTCTCTGGGTCCCCAGGCTGGCAGCACTGCAAAATCTTCTTTCCATGAGGAAGAAGTTTAGACTTTGGGGATGATGGGGACCTCACAGAGCCTGAGGTGTCCCCTAAACAGGACTTTGGCTCTCCCCCAAGAGCCTCTGAGAACTATTCTTCTTATTTCACATTCATCAAGAAGATGGCTGATGCCCTGGACATCACCACTACTGAGCATATAGAGGATGAGGAAGAACTGGAGTATATGGAGATGATGGGTTTGATACCCACAAAAACTCTCCTCCTACCTAAATAAATTCTTCAAGAAGGATGCTTTAAAGCTTCTTCAAACTCCTAATTCCATTCCTCCCCTTGACAAGAGGATGGATAAGAAGTATCTAATGGATGGGGAGGGAGCAGACTTCCTCTTCTCCCATCCTGACCACCAGGGAGTCGTGCAGCAAGCTGCATGTGACAAGGCTAGAGTCTCTCTGTCCTCTCGTCCTCCGAACAAGGACTTTAGGAACATTGACAGCACGGCCAAGAAAGGGTACCTGTCAGCCTCCTTGGCCATCCACCAGGCCAACTTTCAAGCCTATGTGCTTGACAGTACCAAAAATCACTGTAGCAGTCAGTTTTGGCCATGGCTTTGGGTTAGAGGTGGCTAAGTATCAGTTCCAGATGGCTGCTGATACAAATGATACTGCAGCCAGATTGATGACTAACATGGTGGCACAGAGGAGATTTGCTTGGCTTAGGGCCACAAATCTGACTCAGGACACACAGTCTAAGGCACTGGATTTCCCTTTAGAGAGTAACTTTCTTTTTGGGGAATCCACGGTTGCTTATATGAAGAAGATGGATAGGTACAAGGCCACTTTACAGAAGCAACTCTGCAAAAGAGAGAGCTTCACCATCCACCAGACCTTATGGAAGGGGAGGCTGGGGCAGGTCTTTTAATACCAGGCCCTTTTTCCAGCCAGTGGCCTTACCCCAGTACCAGCAGTATCCACAGCGGGGATACTTCAGGGGCAGGGGTAGAAGGGGCTCCAGGCAAGGGTCTTAGACTCAGCCTCAGCCCCAAACTAAGCAGACCCCCTGAGGCACAGGCCACCTCCTCCCTCCCTCCCTCCCTGTTGGAGGCAGACTGTCCCACTTTCTCCAGGCGTGGTTGAACGTCACCACAGACAAGTGGGTCCGGGAGGTGGTGGTGGGTCAGGGTTTGTCTCCAGACTTCAAATCCCTTCCTCCTCAAAAGATCAGGGTTCTCAGCTCACCCTCTCTAGCAGAAAAGACACTGCTAGAGGCAGAGGTTCGAAACCTGCTACTGATAACAGCACTAGAATCTGTTCCAACCCCTCTGACAGGAGAGGGTTTCTATTCCAGATACTTCCTAACCATGAAGAAAAGTGGGGAATGGCAGCCTATATTGGATCTCAGAGCTTTAAACAAGCACCTGAAAAACCAAAATTCAAAATGGCTTTGATTTTACCAACATTCCAAAAAGGAGATTGGTTGGCATCACTGGACTTGAAAAATGCCTATTTCCAGATCGCATAAGGGAGTCCTACAGAAAATATCTCAGATTCAGACGCCCCTCTGGCCATTACCAGTTTTCAACCCTGCCTTTTGGCCCTTCCTCAGCCCCAAGGGTGTTCACAAGGTGCCTAGCAGCAGTAGTGGCACACCTTCAAAGGCAGGGAGTTACAGTTTTTCCATACCTGGATGACTGGCTGGTAGTATGGAAATCACCAGACCAGGTCAGACAGTACCTACAGATCACCCAGTACCTCTTGGAGTCTCTGGGATTCCTAATCAATCACAAGAAGTCAGTCCTCATTCCTGCACAAATCCTGCAGTTCATAGAGGCAGAGAGCAATACCCTACAGAGCAGGGCTTTTCTGCCTCTGGACAGGATAAAAAGTCTCCAACTGATTGCAAATTCGTTCAACTTGCACAAACCAAAAACTGTAAGACAGTTTCTGCAGCTACTGGGCCATATGGCTGCCTCCACAGGCACGGTGCTCAGTTCCAGGTTCTAAAATGAGAGACATTCAGTTCCACCTCAGGGCTCACTGGAGTCAAAGGAAAGATTATTTTTCAAAGCCCATTCCAGTAACAAGGACTTTGTTACAGGCCCTCCAGTGGTGGAAAGATGAATTCAACCTAAGACAAGGATTCGTTTCCAGAAAGAGTCTCCTCAGTTGTTCTTACAACAGATGCATCCCTCCTGGGCTGGGGTGCCCATCTGGGATCACACAACCCAGGGTCCCTTCAGCATATAAATTTGCTGGAACTCAGAACTGTGTTGCTGGCTCTAAAAGTTTTCTCATCGATAGTACAGGGAAAGGTGGTACAGGTCAGAACAGACAACACCACCACAATGTACTACATAAACAAGCAGGCAGGCACCAGGTCAGGCCTCCTCTGCACAGAAGCCATGAGAATCTGGACTCTGGCTTACTCTTTGGGAGTATCCTTGCAGGCAATCCATTTGCCAGGGAAAGACAATACACTGGCAGATGCCTTGAGTCGAATGAATCAGGCCCATCATGAATGGACCCTGAACAGACAGATGGTGCAAGTCATTTTCAGAAGGTGGGGCACTCCGGAGATAGACTTGTTCACGTCCCACCAGAACCACCACCTACCACAGTACTGCTGCAGACCACCAGATTAGGACACACTTCCTCTGGATGCCCTGGATCTGAATTGGTCAGGAAGGTACCTGTATGTCTTCCCTCCCTTTCCTCTGGTATTCAGGGTGTTACTAAGCTCAGATTCCACTCAGCATCTCTGATCTTGATAGCTCTTGATTGACCAAGGCAGCCATGGTACTGTCTACTGCTCTCCATGTCTGTAGCCAAACCAATACACCTCCCTCGGAGGCACAATCTATTGACCTTCAATAAGAGAACCCTGTTGTATTGGAACCTCAAGTCCCTCAATCTCAAGGTTTGGCTCTTGAGAAATTAGAATATGCTAATTTAAATCTCTCTGAAGCTGTGTTAAACATATTGAGAGGTTACAGGAAACCTTCCACTAAGAAAACCTATTCTTCCAAATGGAAAAGGTTTTACATCCGGTATTCAACTAGAGATTTGATACCAGCTCAGGCTGGAGTGCCAGCTGTCCTGGACTATTTTCTCATTTGCATTCTCTGGGTTTACAACCCAGTTCTTTAAAGGTCCACCTTACAGCAGTGTCTGCTTACCTTTCTTCTGGAGCAAAGGTAACTGTAGCCTTAGAACCCATTTTTAGAAGGTTCTTTAAGGGATTGAACTATTTACATCTCCCTCACAGGGCACCAGTGCCAGCGTGGGATCTTAATGTGTGTATAGCTAAGCTCATGGGCCCTCCCTTTCAACCCATGGCTACAGCTCATTTGAAATAGGTCACATGGAAAACAGTTTTTGTAGTGGCAATGACTTCTGCAAGAAGAATCAGTGAGCTTTAGGCTCTCTGTATCGACCAGGATTATATCTAATTTCATAGAGATAAGGTAGTCCTCAGAACAAACAGAACATTCCTCCGTAAGGTGGTTTCGGATTTTCACCTGAACCAATCCATTACTCTTCCTGTCTTTTTCACCGACCATTCCACTTCTGGTGAAAGAAGGCTTTACAGTCTGGATGTAAAAAGGGCTCCCAGCTACTACATGGCAGCCACTAAGGACCATAGGCAGGACAGAAAGCAAATGTTCCTGACTTATGGGGATGTAGGAAAGGATAATCCAGCATCAAAAAGGTCCATTTCTCAATGGATAGTCCAGTATATGTAATTATGTTACACTAAGGCTGGTAGGAAGCCTCCAGCAGGGTTGAGGGCCCACTCTGTGAGAGGGACAGCTGCTACTTTAGCAGCTGCCAGAGATCTTCCACTAGCGGACATCTGTAAAGCAGCTACCTGGAAAACAGTACACACCTTTACAAAGCACTACAACCTGGATATTTTATCCAGGAGTGATCCTAGGTTTGGCACAGCAGTCCTGCAAAGTCTGTTCCAAAATAAGTTCTGTGCCTACTTCCAGTGGTACTGCTTTGTAGATCAGAAGAAGTTATGAATACCTGAGCATCACTGGGGTTAGAAGAAAATTATTTGCCATAGTAATCTTGTTTCTTCCCAGTGATGCTCAGGTATTTATAACTTTCCACCCTACCTCCCCTTCCAGAACTTCAGCCTCTGCACTCCACATGCTGGTGCCACAGAAACACAGTATACCCTTTGAATGCATATTCTCTGCATTTAGTCCTGGTTTCAGTAAACAGGGCTCAATGGTACTTCTTCTTAGGTGTTTCTGGCATTTTTTCATGATTATTTGATTATATTGTTCCTTTTGGGATTTTTCTAGTTTTTGGATTTTTGCAAATCCTAATTTTATTAATCATTAAAATTATAGTATTATACCCTCTTGAGCCTGCCTTTCCAGGCTCCTACAAAAACTGAGAAGGTTTAGAACACTGGCAGTTAGTAGAGACAGTGTTTGAAAAGTTCTCACATGCAAAGAATTCCATCATTTGCATGTATTCTATTCTCTCTGGGCATTCCTACCTAGAAGGCTTACTGCAGAGAGTTATGAACACCTGAGCATTATTGGGAAGAAACAAGATTACTATGGTAAGTAATATTTTCTTCCTCACATTACCCCTTAATCAGCCTCCCTCTAATCTCATGCTGTGTCCTCTTGTCCTGCTATTTTTCTTATATTGAAACATGTTAGACTCTTTCACCTTGTTAATGCCCTTAAGGTGTTTGAATGTTTCGATCACTGAACACTGCCCAGCTGAGGAGCTTGGAACAGGGAATTGCTGAGAGCCTTAAGAGGTAAGGCCTCCTTCCCGCTTGTGGAGAAGTCATGCTCCATCCACTCCACCCACCCAGGGCGTTGCTCCATTTATTGTTGCCTACAGGTCATGTGACCTACCTCTGTTTTAACTAAGTGTCCACTTTCCCAATTTGCAGCTTATACACTCTGACCACTAGGGATTGCTGCACTCCTGCTTCTCCTAATCCCTTCTGCTGCCTTCTCTTCTCCTCTAATCTCTACTCCTTCCTTTCCCTTATTGGCCCACCATTAGTCTCCTTGCAGGTCTCAACCCTGTACCCTGACTCTAAAATCCTGTAGCTCATCCACTAAACCAACAAACCAGGCCAATATCTACCTCTATTTTTTTTAATTTTTAACCCTTCCTTCTCCCTACCTAGAAAGAAAAATACTTGCCCTCTCTCCCACTGCAAGTCTGAAACCCAGTACCTTTGCTGTCAGAGTCTGCAACTCTACCACTTAACCACCATATCTTGCTAGTTTATCCTTTCTTTCTAAGACTCTCATAGTCTCTGACCCCATAGTCTGCTAAAAATATTTATTTTTCTCTTTTGTACCACTGCAGGCCTCAAGCCCTGCACCCTTGCAACCAGGGTCAGCAGCTGTATCACTCAGCCATCGTATCAGACTGTTGTCAGCTATACTCTAAGACTCTCAAAGCTTCTAACCCCCATAGTCTGCCAAAATTTTATTTTTGGTGCCACTGCAGGAATCAAACCCTGCATCCTTGCTACCACAATCAGCAGCTCTGCCACTCAGCTATCACATTCAGACTGTTGTTAACTATAAATTTTAAGGCTCTCAAAGCCTCTGACCCCCATAGCCTACTAAAATAATATCCTCAGTGCTACTACAGGCTTCGAACCTTGCACCCTTGCTACCACCAGACTCAGCAGCTCTGCCACTCCAACCACCATATCTGGCTCCTGCAACCTCTGGCCGCCTCCCTGATCTATGGTGACGGGTAAGGAAGCCCACCTCAGTCCGGGAAAGCTGTGTACCGCCATTGGCCCAGCACGCTCAGAGCTCAACCCGATTGGTCCTTGCCCTCTCTGCCTGGTCATGATTGGCTGCAGCGACCGCTGACTCCGTGACCGAGCTCAGGGCTGCTCTGCCCATAGACTAGCATTGCGCTCTGCCACAGTTTTTGTCACGGCACCAACCTCACTATCTCCTGGTCTCCTACAGACCAGGGGGCTGGACTGTTATTTTCTGCCCCGAGCATAGCTGCCCGGTGGTTGCTAAAAAACAATTTGTTTATCTGCTGATAGTATACACTGTTTACTGCTGAATCTGAGAACTGTTCTATCTATATTTTACTTCTGCCGTGTACTGCCGAATCCGAGGACTGTATTTTTGCTGAGTTATATTTCCTGCCTAATTCTACTGCCCACCTGTAACTCTCTCTGTCCCCTGCTCTCAGGGCCTGAACTGCCCCTCCTCCACTCGCTCGCCTACCTGCCTAAATCCCTCTTTTTTTTCCTCTTGCTTCCTCTGCCTTCACGTTGTAGTACATCCACCTCAGCCTTCCTCACAGCTCCTTTCTCTTCCTCCACAAACTATGCCTTCCTTCCCTACTATCCCTGCCTCCCTCTCCTCCTTCTTGCCCTCACCCCATTGCTCCAGCTCTCTCCATCCTGCTTTCCATCCCCCCCACATAGCTATAAGCATAATCTCAGCTATAGCCACACTTGCACCATGCTACCTGACAACTTTCTCACCCCTAGGGCTCACCACACTACACTGTACCCACACCTTCATACCAAGGTGCAGTGTGCCCTGCTACCACCACAGCTCACTACGCTCCTGTTTTGCATGCACAAAACTTCCACAAACAAACCCTCCTCAATCAAGTACATAGGTTCTCCTACAGGAACTGCGCCTGTCCTCCTGAAACTCCTTCTCCTACTCCTGCTATTATCTGGAAACATTCACCCCAACCCTGGCCCTCGGGCTGCCATGAACTCCACCCAAACCAAGTGCCTTGGCGCCCTCTCCATTATCTGCCTGAACATCTGCAGCTTATTATCTAAATCTGATCAACTACAAGTCTTCGCAAATGCCCACCAGCCCGATATCCTGGCGGTAGTAGAAACCTGGCTCACCCCGTTGGTTCCTGATCATACAATCTCCATCCCTGGCTACACTATCTTTAGGCTTGACCGAAAATCAAAACGAGGAGGGGGCTGCGCCCTTTGTCTAAAAAACAACCTGATGGGGCACACTGCTCACACTGACCTACCAACACCAAATGCCCAGCTATTGCATATCAAAATCCGGCTTGGAGCTCAGCACAAAGCCCTCTCGGTCATCATCATTTATATCCCCCAAAAGAACAACAAAGACCAGGCCTCCATGCAGTACTGGAGTACATCAAATCACTCCCACCCGACTCCAAAGTCTCACACTTGGTGACTTCAACACAAACTGGTTGGGACCTGACGCTGGCGACACCAGGGACATGGTCACATCTGCAAACCTCACACAGATATTGGACTCCACAACTAGAATGAACTACAGAACCGGCACCAGCACTTTACTGGATTGGATCCTGACTACTCACCCCTCCCAGATCACTAGCCTCGCCGTACTGCCTGACTCTCTCAGCGACCATTCCCCTGTCAGCTGCACCTGGCCAAACAAATTCTGGAAATCTCCACCAAAGGTCATCCTGAGCAGAGTCCTACCCCATGGAAAGCTAACCCACCTAAAATCACACCTACTAAATCAAGACTCGTCCCCCATCAACCTGGCACCTGATGCAAATACAGCCCTTGATCAATTTTTACGCATTTTCAATGAAGCTTGTAACATCTTTGCCCCCCCCACCAAAAAAGCGAAAAATTAAATCCCTCTGCAATCCTTGGCTCACGGGTTCCCTCTTAAAGAAGCTGAAACACAGGGACCACCTCTGGGAACTAGCCAGAGAAACAGGAAAACAGGCGGACATCCAAAATTTCAAAAGAGCTAGAAATTATTGCACCAAACCATATGCCAACAGAAATCTGAATATTACAAGGTTATATTAAATGCATGATGAATAGAAAATAGAAAATAGATTAAAATCTATGTCTTGATTTTGTCTTTTTCTTCAGGAAATATCTGTGGAAAGCATGTTAGTTTTGTTTTTTTTTCTGTTTTAGATATTTCCTGAAGAAGACCTAAGTCAAAACGTAATTTTAACTCTATTTTCATTTCAGTGTGCATTTAATATAACCGTTATTTTGCTTTTAGACCACATTGCTGACTGCACCTTGTTTTTGTTTTTTACAATTTGAATACTACAGGACTGGGCACTGCTGACACACATGGGAAATGCAAGAGCATCTTCGAATAACATTAAAGATGTTACCGAAGGAGTCCAATCACCTCACTGCTATCACAATAACTGAAATACTATCCTGACCTAAAAGTCATAGCCAACATCTTTAATGATGCCTTCACTGACCTCAGCAGCATCCTCCGCCCTGACTTTTTCAATGACAGCGACCCCCCCTCTTCCCACCCATCAGTCATCACCTAAAAATTGTCCCCCTTTCTACTTCAGAGCAGTAAACAAAAATGCCATCAGGAAATACATTTCCAAAGCCATCAAAAACACTAGAGCAAGTGTTGACACACTGGACCTCAAACTTCTGTCCCTCACTCTAGACGAGGTTCTGGGGCCTCTCACCAGGATCTTTAATCTCTCTCTCTCTCAGCCAATTCCTGACAAATGGAAGGCAGCAACTGTCACCTATCCATAAAGGTGGTGACCAGACCTCCCATGTGAACTACCGACCTATCTCTATCCTGCCACCCCTCTCTAAGGCCCTGGAACGGATAGTAGCAGACCCGCTCACTGATCATCTGGACAAGTACAACATCCTTTGCCGGCAGCAACACGGATTTAGAAAAGGACACAGCACTGCCACGGTGCTTTGAGTTTACGGGAGCCATACACAACTCCCTTGATCAGGGTCACCTAACCGGAGCTACATTCATCAACCTGTCAAAGGCTTTTGACACTGTCCACCACCACCTCCTGCTTCATCAACTACTGAACATTGGCCTCTCTGCAGAATCGGTGAAATGGTTGAATAGCCATCTTGACAACAGGTACCAATGTGTAAAAATATCAGGCGTGGTTTCCAACACTAAACAGGTTCGCTCCGGTGTCCCTCAAGGCTCCATCCTGGACCCATTGCTGTTCAGCCTGTTCCTCAACTCCCTCCCCGACTCCACCTCTCAGCAAGTCATACTCTATGCAGATGACGCAGTGTTTCTTGCCTCTCATCATGACCCAAGCCACCTGCAACAAAACCTTCAACACGGCTTCACCTCTGTTGAAAGTTGGTTCAAAGAACATAAGTTAATCCTTAACCAGAAAAAAACAAAGACCATGATTTTCACCAGCCACCAAAACAAGCTCAAACACCACCAACTCTCCTTAAACACCTGCCTTGGGGACTCCCTGGAGCAGGTTGACTCCTTCAGATACCTAGGAATCACCTTATTCCCAGACCTGTCCTTTGGAACCCATATAACCAATGTCGCTAAAACTGTGAATACTAGACTGGGCTTACTCTACTGGCTTCGTCAGCACCTGACTCAAGAGGCCCTCTTTGCCGCAGTTCAAAGCTCCATCATCTCCCAGATTGACTATGGTCTTGTCATCTATGGCACTGCCACTACCACTGCACTCAGAAGGATTTCTACCACCCTAAACAAGGCCTGTCAACTCATCACTGGGGTCAAACGACTCACACACACACCTGTGACCTCTACTCACAAGCTAACTGGCTTCAACTTGATAATAGAATTCAGTACCAAACCTGCGTGGTTGCTAAGAAAATACAGTTGGGAACTGACCCTCCTGGGGTCTGTTCACTCCTTCAAACGAAAACCAGCTCCAGAATTACTAGGATCAAAGCTACAACTTTTCCATATCCCCGCTGCTGCACAGCTACATAGCTGCCTCATTCGCCTACAGGGCACCCACTTGGTTTAATGGTCTTGCCAATGATACTATCAATACTACTGGGCTAGGAGCCTTTAAATCCAGGCTCCAAAACACCCTGGTCACTTCCAGCATCTGCGACTGTCATGGATAATGTCTATGCAACACTGCTCCACTACCGCTCTCCTATATCTAGCTCCTTACATAACGCACTTGCCCTAGTTTGGCCTCTGCCCCATCTGCTCTCCAGCACCTGACAATGCCACCTTCCTGGCTGCTTCACCCCACCCAACCCCCATATCCTTACCTACCCCCCCCACCTCTCCTCTCTTCTCATTTTCTCACGTCCCGCCTTTGCCCTCCAATTTCTATCACCTCCCCTCTTGTCCTCTTCCTTTCCACTTTACCTCTCCCTGTCTGTTGAAATTAATTTGATATCCTTTACCCTTATCTGTGTAACAATTTTGTCTATTGTTATGTGATACCAATGTCTTGATGTGGAACCTTTGTAAAAGAGCCCTGGGCTCAAAGGTAATTGTAATCCTAGAATTGAAATAAATAAATAATAAATAAATAAATAAATAAATATGACCTCTCTCCCTCCTTTGCTGTAGGGTATACATATTGAGCTCCATTAATCTGTCCTCATATGCTTTCTGATGCAGTCCCTGCACCATTTTGGTTGCCCATCTCTGGACTGCCTCTGTTTTGTTAATGTCCTTGTGCAGGTGTGGCCTCCAGTACTGCATACAGTACTCCAGATGGGGCCTAACCAGTATCTTGTAAAGAGGGATTATTACCTCCCGCTTACGACTTGTGATCCCCTACTAATACACTCCAACATCCCTCTAGCCTTACCTGCTGCTTTAGTGGTCTGCTTGAATGATTTCAGGTCATCGGTGATGATGATGCTCAAGTCTCTTTCTTCCCTTGTGATTGCCAGCAACTCCCCTCCCAACCTATAGGAGGCTTCAGGGTTTCTCTTTCCTGTGTGCACGATCTTGCACTTCTTTGCGTTAAACCCCAGTTTACCCCAGCCTGTGACGTGAAGAAACTTATAAAATCATGTAAGTATATTTCTTCTCTTATTTGCTGTATTTGACTCATTGTAATGTACAGTAGCTAAACCTTAGTTTTAGTGTTAATTTTGGTATTTTATTGGTTCCTCCCGTTCGTATAACCAGTGGGAACCGAGTTATTTTAGTTCATATTGTAGTTTTCTGATTAAAAACTCTGTTATTTTAGTTTATTTTATTTTAAAATCTTTATTTTAGTAACCGCTTATCGGTTACTGAACCGATAACCTTGGTGCATTTTTCTGTGGTTCCTGGTTCCTGTCGGTTCCGGAACTGACTGCGACTGCTAAATATTATTTAAAACGTAAAATTATTTAGCGGTTTCAATTTTTTATCAGTTCCTGATAAAATGCCTGCAAAACCTAAGAAGAAAACCAGTGAACCTGGTTTTAAATTGTGCTCTGACTGTGGGGAAGTATTTGCTAAGGCAGATAAGTACAGTTTGTGTGTTGTCTACCTTGGCTGTGATCATCTAAAAGAAGGCTGTGAAATCTGTAAAACTTTCCCAGAAAAACTGTGGAGAAACGCCTGGAATGGCTAAAGAAAAAACTTCCTCCACCTAAGGGTCCCTCAGGCTCCAACCAGCCGACACCCTCTTCTGCTGTGGGTTAAACTACTGCAGTGTTACATTCAACCCCTGAGACGGGTGATGAAATGACTAAGAGGCCTGCTAAATCGGCTGACTCTCTGGTTCCATGAAAAAGACAAAATAAATGAAAGCACAAGAACCCCTACTGGACAAAAAAGGACTTCTGTGGGTGCTCGGGCTCTCCCTTCTCCTCAAGAGATAGCACAGGCTTTCAAGGTGGTACAAGCCTTGCAGGGACTTTTTTCTGCTGACCAGCAGCCATCTGGGCAGACCCCAGCTGGACAGGCTGGCACTTCAGCCGAATCCTCATTTATTGAAGAGGAGGACTGGATATGCTATGGTATCCCTAAACTCAGTAACCTGAGTCTCAGGTCACAGACTCCACTGGCCCGAAACCCAGCCTGCCGAATAAATCAGATGCCTGAAAATATGATTTCAGGCATCTGATTGAATAATCATTAGACATATTGGGGGGCTTCCTTCCCTGAACTCCCCGTAACTAAAATATCTAACTCTGAGGGGGAGTGGACCTCGGCGTTAGAAATAAAAGTGTTACGGGGGGTAGGCCTGCTAAAATATATGCCGCCTGCAGCAAGGATAGAACCTGTGCCTACACAGCATGCTGGCTGAGCTGCCATGGTGTAGTCGCAACACCAGTGGGGCAGCTCGGTCAGTCTTCCAATTTTTCCTCCCTTTGAATGCTAGGGACAAGGTTATGGTAGCAAGCCATCACATCCGCTACCTTACCCCTGTCAAAGTTCCTTGGGATCCATCATGCCAGGATGCTCACTGTCTGGATACTGCACCTGTTGGGCAATACTACACGGCAGGTCAGTGTTGGGATAGTGAGCCTTGGTACTTCATAAGGGTACCGGAGGATTATGGTGAATGTTAGGAGGAGGACGCGGGGGAACCCATTGAACCTGAGGTTTCTCCTGAGCAGGACTTTGCTTCTCCTCCCAGACCCATTGAAGATTGTTCATCACACTTCACCTTTGTGAGAAGAATGGCTGATGCCTTGTACATCACCACTAGTGAGGAAATTTAAGATAAGGAGGAGGTGGAATACCTTGAGATGATGGTGTTAACCCCCACTAAAAAGCTCCTCCTACCAGTAAATAAATTCTTCAGAAAGGATGCTTTGAAGATTTTACAAACCCCTAACTCTGTCCCAGTGCCATAGGAAGGCATTTGGTGCCCTGGGCAAGAGACAAATGTTGCGCCCCAGAAGCTCTGTGGGGTTTACATGCTCTGTGCTGAGTTTTGGGGCTTTTCTTGAAGAAAAAACATACTTTTGTTATGTGTTCCCTACCCTGATTTCAAAGAATATTTTGCTCCATGAATAGGAGATGTGGGAGACTCTGGCTGGCTGGCATCAGAGTGTGCAGCATGATTGTAGTGGACAAGTGGCTGACCAACAGTGCCATCAACCACCCACCCTATATGCATTGTTGAAATATACTGTGAAAGATTTTCGGCCCCCAGAAGCTCTGAGGGGTTTACATGCTCTGTGGTAAGTTTTGAGACTTTTCTTGAAGACAAAAACATACTTTTGTTACATCATGTTCCCTACCCCTGATTTCAGGGAATAAATATATATATACATGCCAGCTGTGGTGCCAATATCATTTAAGTTAATTAAGTTATCTAATTTTTATTTTTTTTTTACATTTCAATTTATGCACCCTGATGGTCTGGGCAACCTTCCATGGTACTTACAGGGCTAGGGCCTCTAACTCCCTGCCTGAACCCCCATGCCGTGGAACTTCTCCTCCAGCACTGCCCAGACCAGACCCCAGCCCCCGGCTCAAGCTGGAGTCTACGCAGCCTACGGGTTGGCGCCCGGGAAGTTCCCGACAAGCTGGGCCAGCGGTGGGATGTGGGCTGTGCTTCAGAAGTCCCCATCATCTCCACAGACCAATCAGAGCGATTTTTACTTGAGGTTATTGTGCCCGTTCCCCCACCCTAGCGAGAAGCACGTCCGACAAACAGCGCACGCAACCCTGCCAACATCAGGTCTCGCTACTGCATGCATGCCTGACCTGTTGCGATGCCCCTGGTCTCCACTGGGGCCGCTAACAGACCGGACACCCCACCCCGCCTCCTCCAGGGAAGAGAACCACAAGGGCATTCATCTCAACTCCTCCCTGCCGATCCTCGCAACCAAGCTCGCTTCCCAACCGGTCACCGGGCGTGGCATAAGCTGTGGCATCCAGCGCCCAACCCTCAGTGCCACTGGGCCGCCAGTTATCTGATTGTTTATCATCATCCTAATAGGGTAGCAGCACCAGTTTTGTTTGGGAGTGAGTGAGTGAGTGAGTAACTGGACTCCAGTTACTGACTCACTTCCTCCCAAACAAAACCAGGAGGGGACCCACCCGACCCGGGGAGTACCGTGTACCAGTACCACTACTACCGCTGCCTGGTGCTGCTACCCTACTAGGCTGATGAGAAACGGTCAGAAAACTTAATTACTGGAGTCAGGTGACACCATCCCCACACTAGACTGAAGTGACTACTGGACTGGCTGGCTCTCTGGGACTGGGACTGGGACATATGGCCGTCCCACCGGTGATAGCCAGTTTGTACAGTTACAGTATTATTCTGCTATCCTCTCAGCTCCCACAGAGAAGCCTACTGTACCTATTTCTTTAAGAGACAATATTCTTTAATAAGCCACCCTGAACAGTACCTAGTACAATTACATTTTACTTCATCATGACGTGTCCTCATTTTCCCCATGTCACATGACCCCATGAGCACTGTCTGCAAATTATACTGCATGACTGATGGCTGCATGCCATCCTTTCCAGTTGACTGGGCCCCACTCAGCTGGGAAGGATGCAGTCATGCATGCAGTATAATTTGCAGACTGGGTAGTAGGGGTACCGCATGAGATAAGGCACATAATATGGAAAATAATCTGTGAACGAATAAATTCCTTATGAGTCGTGATAGGAGGACATTGGACTAGAACAGGCTTGACTGATACACAGACACTAATTTGTTGAGGTAATAAGAACGCTGTTTCCCATTGTAGACATACATTCAAAGCCTTTGACGTTTGAATGTATGTCTATGCATTTAAACAAGAGACTCAAGGTCAGGGAAAGGTATTTTTATTACCTCAACAAAGTGTTGTCCTACTGACATGTTTATTGCTTGTTGTGCCATGGTCCATACCATAACCATCCATAAAGTTAATTTATTTTTGCTAATATTTTGTGCCCTAGCTAGCCCTTAGCCTTGGCTAATAGCCTATCACATTCTGATTCCATCCTAGCTCTCCCATGTTAAAATGAGAGGTTTTGGGGTTGCTGCGTGAGTGCCTTTCTCACTTGCATTGCACTTGAGTATGTTTTGGGTTTCTTCCTCAACAACAAATTTTATTTGGCACTTTTGTATTTGAAATTGATCAATCAACACGTCAGGATTCAAAATCAGAATCTCAGGTTAGACAAGAGACCCCAAGTGATCATTCAGCATCATGGAATTGGTGTACTAATGATCGCGCCCAACACACACACACACACACACACACACACACACACACACACACACACACAACTCCAGTGTGGGTGCCCCAAATATAACTTGTACATTACTTCCATTAATAACTTATGACATGAGTTGTTAGAGATCTCAGCTACTCTTTGTGCAAAATCAGGGACCCAGTGTTACAAAACTCATCATCCAAACAGTGCCTATAGATTTGTGAAATACTACTGTATCTGTATAGCATGTTATACATTTATTTTTAAACTCAAAATGTGAAACAACAATATCTTGGACCTGGGCAAGAAAGCCTTTCGTGTATTTAGTTATAGCTTTTGTTGACCGGGTAGGAAGCAAGTAGGAGTAGAACCTGCATTATTTCCATTTGCTTTTTGCTACATAAAAGACAGAAGTAGAAACAAAATCCCATGTCCAGACTTACAAGTATCATATTTCGTACTTGATATATCAATATAACATTTTACTCTGGAGTCCAAAGTAAAATGTTATATTGATATCAAGTACAAAGTTTGACACTTGCATCAGCAGCATGACAGCACCACACAGGCTAGCAGGCCCGGGACTCGGGAGCTTGTTATGAGGGAGTCGGGGACTGCCTTGAGGGACGGGAGAAATTAAGCAAAATCAAAGTAGGTGGAAAGAAAACAGAAAAGAAGCAAGTTTTTCGAGGCAAGGGCAGGAGGTTGAGCTCTAACCAAGTGGGAGCAACCCATTGAACTAAGTTGCAATGCGGGGACTCCCGGGAGTACTCAGAGTCCAACTGAGTGAAATGAAGGAGTCAGGACTAGACTGGACAGGAGATGGCAGACGGGAGAGGAGAGTGAACAGGCAGTGTACTACTGTCCAAGTCGCAGATGGACAGCAGCACGACAGCACCACACAGGCTAGCAGGCCAGGGTGGCCCAGGACTCGGGAGCTTGTTATGAGGGAGTCGGGGACTGCCTTGAGGGACGGGAGCAATTAAGCAAAGTCAAAGTAAGTGGCAAGAAAACAGAAAAGAAGCAAGTTTGTCGAGGTGAGGGCAAGAGCTCGAGCTCCAACCAAGTGAGTGCGGCGCACTGAACTGAGTTGCAATACCGGGACTCCCAGGAGTACTCCCAGTCCAAGTGAGTGAAGTGAAGGAGTCAGGACTAGGCTGGACAGGAGATGGCAGACAGGAGAGGAGAGCAAACAGGCAGTGTACTACTGTCCGAGTCACAGACGGACAGTAACAAAACCAGCAGGGAACAGGCATGGAGGCTGAGGGTACTGACTGACTGCTGCAGCTAGGTGGGTGGGCAGCAGCCCAGGCACGCCCCTGGCCCCCAAAGTAATACATTTCAGAACAGAATACACTACAACATTTCTATTCTTCTGATTTCCTTTCCAAGCTGCTTTATCTGCCCAAGACAGACTTAAACCTGCCTGCTTCAACTAAGCAACACCGACCAGGTGACCAGACAGGAATCGGGAGGTTGGAGTACGCAGGACCCGCCCCCCACAGCTAGTCAGAACAGGCAGTTCTGTTTTTTAATATACATTTCTTTGCCTGCTGCAACATACACGGTCACCATTGCTCATGGGACTGGGACGACGGGATGGTCTGACCATCACCCCCCCCGACAGTCTAGTCTAGCCTGTGATAATGAATGAAATGCTGCCTTGCTTTCTGTTATTTGCTGTGCTTACACAGATAACCTGCTGTAGTGTCCTCCACTCCAAAGATTCCTAGTCGTCCTCCCCCCTCCTCCTGAGTGTCACTCAGTGACTCACTCACTCTCTCTGACTTTGTCCTCCTCCTCCACTCCACGCTAAACCCACCTCTCTACTCTATCGCTGATGCTAATTTAAATTTTTTGGTTTTTTCTGACTCCTCTCTCTAACCGCCTCGTTCTCTCTACAACCACACGCTCAGCGCAAGTCCGCCCGTACCTTTTATAGTGGGACTGTGGCAGCTCCAAATCCGTACCACATGATTTTTTCCTTGAGACAGTGAGGACCATGTGACCCCCCACTTGCTGGTCCTCCGTGGCTTCGCCCCTGCTGGCGGCATTAGTTATTACACACAAGAAAAATTAAAGCTACAGCACACAGGCAGCCTGTGCAGGTGATTTAAGTGAATCCGTCAGGTTTGAAAACTGCGCCCCTCGGAGGCATCCACCCCACCCTTCCTACGGTACTGGTCAGGTGACACCACATTAGACTGAAGTGACTACTGGACCGGCTGGCTCTCTGACACTGGGACGGATGGCATGGTGACACCGGCGGTGACAGCCAGTTGTGTACAGTATTATGAAGGCAAGGCTTGATTGACCAGTGATGACCACTGTAATTTGTGAGGTAGTAAAAATGCAGTTTCCCTTTACATTTAAAAAAGACTGAAATTGAGTCTTATCTTATGTAGACTCATTCAAAAGGAAACTGCATATTTATACCTCAACAATAAAATTACCATGGAGTTCTCTGTGCTTGTGCCATTTATTTGTGCCCTAGCTCTAACACTAAGCCTCAATAATTTATTCCCCCATTATTAATGAGAGGTTGCTTGGTGCAATTTGAGTTTTCATTTGAATTTCAGTTAATAAAGTTGGCATTTGGAAGCAACCAGCCTTTTAAAACTGGTGCTTCAGCAAGCAGAAGTCCTGTGCAGTGTGACCTGTCACATCTCGACTCATCCATTTGCCCTCAATGAGATCCTGAGGGATGAGGTTATACCACCCATTGCTGCTGGCTGCCCACCTGGACTTTAGAAAGCAGAGCGGTTTTGGCCCTGCCGGGCTGGGAGCTTATGAGGAGAGTGAGGGTCGAGGACTGAGATCAGGAACAAGACAAGAAAGAAGCACTGACTGCAGTCAGAAGAGAATCAATGTGAGGGCTGGGGCTGGCTCAAGTCACATATTATTGATTTATGACAAAAGAGCTAGGCTGTGCAGTGCTCACTGCTGCTGGGTGTGGATGGAATACCTGTAGTGCAGAACGGAGACTCAGAGGCGGGAACCGGTGAACCGCAGAGGCTGAGCACTGGACGGAGGCCCCGGGACTGCAGGAGCAGGTGGGTGAGCCACGTAGCCCGGCAGGAGTCGGGGAGTGACCTCAGGATGGTGAGGGAGGGATGCTGCCAGAAAGATGTGTCTACAATCTCGCAGTGCAAATCTGTTTTTTTTTCCCTTCTCAAGACGGATAACGGGACATGACAGAGACAGCTCCCCCCCCCCCCCGACGATCATTTGACTAGGCTGGCAGGCACAGACTTCAGTTCATCATAGCAGACTGACGACTAGTAAGTAAAAGAGAACTGAAGCGTGCTTAATGCTGCAGCGCTTCACACGTAATCTGCCTAATATTGCTGCTTAGTGCTTACACAATATAATATCCGAACCGATCCGAGTCCTTATCTATTCTTTTCTCTGTCTAGCCTCCTCCACTGCACGCCTCCACCTCTGTACTGTAATGTTTTTTTTGTGTTGCTTTCTCTCCAAGTCTCTCTCGCTCTCAGAGTCTGAACTGACTGCTATGGCCTCTCACTACAACCACGCGCTCCTTCCATATCTTTTTATACTGTAAGGGTGGATGGGACCACGTCAGCGTAGTATGGGTGCACCACATGATTTTTGCTGGCAGACAGGGCAACCATGTGACCCTCACCCCCGGCTGGTCCTTCTTCCCCACGGATGTGTCCCTAGTGACAGGCATAAGTAATTACAGAAAAAATTAAAGCTTACACGCATGTGAATGAATCACTTGGGAAAACTGCACCCCTCAGAAGCATGCACCCTTCCTACAGTACTGCTCTGTCCCCCCTTTTGACAAGAGACTGGACAAGAAATACCAGCTGGACATGGAGGGTGCAGAATTTCTGTTTTCCTACCCTGACCACCAGGGGTTGGTGCAGGTGGCAGCCTATGGCAAGGCTAAGGTGCCCCTGGCTTCTCACCCACCAGAAATGGAGTCAGAAAAAATTGATCGTATCGCCAAGAAGGGATATTTGTCAGTTTTCTTGGCCAGAGCGAGGTAATTTTCAGGCCTATGCAGCACAGTATCAGAAGTCATTGTGGCAGTTTGTCCTGGCTATGGCAGATAAGGCCACAACACCTTTGTCAGCTGACCTTGCAGAAACTGCTAGGTTTGGCTTGGAAGCAGTCAAGTATCAGTTTCAAATTGCTGCTGATACTGATGATACAGCAGCCATGTGGATGGCCAGTACTGTTGCTGCCCAAAAGAGGTTTTCCTGGCTAAGAGCCACAAACCTTACTTAGGACACACAAACAAAGGCCATGTATTTCCCCTCTGGTGGGTAATTCCTTTGGAGACAAAACAGTGGCTTATTTATATAAAGAAGGTGGACGAATACAAAGCCACCTTCAAAAGCAGTTCAGCTAAAGAGAAGGCCTCTCAATCCACCAGGCCCTGTGGGAGAGGAGGCAGGGGCAGGTCCTTTCACAACAGGCCCTTTTTCCAGGCAATGGCTGCACCCCAGTACCAACAGTATCCCCAGCAAGGTACTTCAGAGGTAGGGGCAGAAGTGGCCAGGCAAACACCCTGATGTGTTTTTACAGGCTGCCTTCTCTATTTGGTGTTTAACCAGGGAGCTAGTACCTGCACAGGCTGGGTCCCAGTTGTACTTGACTTCCTCAGTTATTTACATTCACTGGGCTTGCAGTCCAGTAACCTCAAGGTCCACCTGGCTGCAACATCTGCTTACATATCAGCTGGACAGAATGTGTCAATGGCTTCAGATCCTATCTTCAAGAGGTTGTTTAAGGGCTTGGCCCATTTACACCCATCTCATAGGAAATCGGTGCCAGCATGGAACCTGAATGTGTGCGTAGCTGAGCTCATGGAGTCTCCCTTTGAGCCCATCTCTTCGGCTTATTTAAAATATGTCACATGGAAAACAGTTTTCCTAGTGGCAATGACTTCTGCAAGAAGAATTGGCGAGCTCCAGGCTCTCTGTATTGAACAGGACTACATCTCATTCCACAGGGATAAGGTGGTCCTGAGAACGAACAGGAAATTTCTCACTAAAATGGTCTCTGATTTCCACCTGAACCAAACCATTACCCTACGTGTCTTTTCATTGAGCACTCTACCTCTGGTGAAAGGAGACGCCATAGTCCGGATGTCAAGAGAGCTCTTAGCTACTATATAACAGCCACTAAAGACCATAGGCAGGACAGAAAACAGCTGTTCCTGACTTATAGGGATGTGTGAAAGGGTAACCCAGCATCGAAAAAATTCATTTCTCGGTGGATAGTACAGTGCATCCAGTTTTGTTACACTAAGGCTGGAAAGGAACCCCCAACAGGATTGAGGACCCATTCCACAAGGGGCAGAGCTGCTACCTTAGCAGCTGCCAGGGATGTTCCATTAGTGGACATCTGTTAAGCAGCTACCTGGAAAACAGTACACGCCTTTACAAGGCATTACAATCTGGACATCCAGTCCAGAGGTGATGCTAGGTTTGGCACAGCAGTCCTGCAGAATCTGTTTCCAAAATAAAAGTTATGTGCCCACCTCCAAAGGTGCTGTTTGGTAGTCTGCAAAAGGTATGAATACCTGAGTATTACTGGGATTAGAAGAAAAAATTACTTACCATAGTAATGTTTCTTCCCAGTGATACTGAGGAATTCAGAACATTCCACCCTGCCTTCCTTTCTAGAACCAGTAGCCTCTGCACTCTGAATACTGTACTAGGTATAAGTGCCACTTTCTGGTACTGTTTTTCCTAACTATATTCATTGTGTCCCTCCCCACTTTTCAGAGATTCTGACATTTTTGGGGTGCCTTTTAAGGTTTTACCCTCCAATTGACAGGTTTATTTGGGGGTTTATGGGTTTAATTCTCATTATTATTATTGTTATTATTATTATTATTTAATATAGATACAGTAGTCCTTGGGGGCCTGCATTTCCAGGCATCCAGGAAATCTGAGCATTTTAGAACTAAGGCTGTTAGTTCAGTGCAGCATTTGAAAAGTTGTCATGTTGAAAGGGTTCCATCATTTGCATGTGTTCCATTCTCTCCGGGCAGTTCTGTCTTAAAGGGTCCATGCAGAAGTTCTGAATACCTAAGTATCACTGGGAAGAAACAGAGAATACTGGCAGAGTAATCGTGCAGAACAAGTGTGTTCTCAAACAGAGGGAATCTGATTCCCATAGACCTCGAGAGCGTCGCTTTTGCAGTTCCATGTTTTGGAAAAAGTTGATATTTACACCCTGTTGAAAGACGCAGTTTCTGCCAGACAAGGTTAGTCCACGCAAAAAAAAAATCTGGAGGAGTAGTATGAGGGTGCAACACATTTTGTTGAACTGCTGGGGTTAAACACATTTTCTCTGACTGTATCACAGAAACGGACTGTGAAAGGCTAGGACCTGGGGTGCTTTTTACATCAGAACTGGTCCCAGCAAACAGTGAAGAATTTCTGCATTGCTTTGCTTCAGTCATAACTGAGTAGTTGTTACTGGAGGCTAGGTTTTTGTGTCCTGATACTTGGGCCACTTCTGTTGGTGGCACATTGCCATCAATTAGAAGTTGTATGCAGGTTTTCCTGGTGGAGTGATTGGTGATTTTATTTTCTTCAGGAAGACCTGCAGCAACCTTCATTTCCATCATCATTGCCCATATTTTATTATGACCAACTGTCATGCTACGGAACCATAGAGATCCTTGTTTACCTGGCACATAGTTTATGTTGGCAGCCAGGTAAAATGGGGCATCGGGATTTGCATTTTAGGTGGCCTCTGTGCAGCATACTTCATATAGGCAGCAATCAGATCTCTAGCTGGATTTTTTTTATTTTCATACATTCGTGATTTAATGGGGCGGACATCACGGGTGTTTTCACCAGTCCTGGTTTTGGTGTGGCACTCATTGTACTGGATGTGGTGCTCTCCTGCTGAATCTGTGCATAGCTCTAGGTCTCCCCACTTAAGGCAGTAGTGCTCACTCGTAAGTATACCGAAATATATACCGATATTGAAAAATAACATGTTTAGCAATGAGGTAGGGTTATGTAAACCTATGGTACTAGTTGAATACAGTCTGTCTACATCCTCATCAGTCAGGGCTTCAGCTTTGTTAAGTTTTTTCCTCGTACTCTGTTGTTTCAGGTTCTTTTGCTTGGCTTTTAGTGTTTTAAGAGTTTCCTGAAACTCTGTTGTATTGCCGTGAAATATGTAATGACCATAGTTATGTTTCAGTAGATGCCTATCAATGCTACCCAGGAAACTTCGTAGGCTACTAGGCTAATATTCAGAGCTATCAATCCTTTGTATTTTGAAAATGAATTTGGCTACTAACTTGTCTAGCTCTGTGTGAGGTCTTTCTGTGATGGGTCTGTGCTCCTCGTTATTGTGGAGGAACAAATTCAGCAAGCGGATGTCATTTGTTGTTTTTTTGTTGGTTTGTTTATTCTCGTTCTCAAGAATAAATTGCTCCCGTTCAGATAATTGTTTTGAAAAAAAACGCCGCAGCCATCTTTGTTGACAAATTCATTCAACTGTTTAATGGTCGCGCGGCAGCTGATTCAGAATTAGAAAAAAAAACCTTCAAGCCTGCATACACTGTTGAACACTGTTCTACCCTAGAAGGGTTGAGCAGCATTCTAGGAATGTAGCTACTGTTGTAGAACAACTTTTTTCTGAAGATAAAAAAGAAAGGTGAACAACGTTCTATCATACACTATACAACATTACTATAGTATTTTTCCTTTTTGCACACCTCCTTATTAACAGTACAGCTGTCATTTTTCACTTCCTGCCTGAAATGTGTTTTCGCACCTGTGGCACAGAATGGCGCAGTCGCTCTGCGAAATCATCTTTCGGGACAAGTGAACGAAATAACAGTGGCAGGCTTCATGAGGTGGGGTCCCAAAAGGCCATGTTGAAAATCTGGTGCAACAACTCCAAAAAATGGCCAAGTTACACTTGGGCATTAAAAAATTTCTATGCACATGTGTAACTTTGTTCATTTGGCAGCTCGTCACAGCCATATCGGCTCTGGCTAGAGTTTGTTTCTCAGTGAGAGGACTACTACAGCTGAGTATAGGAAAAGCCTCAACTAGATAGGCCTATGCTTCCAAATGGATAAGGTTTTCCTTCTGGTATAACCACAAGCATCTCAATCCATCACAGATGGGACTCCCTGGACTACTTGACCCCACCTGCACTCACTAAATCTCAGGCCCTCTACCTTAAAGGTCCATCTGGCTGCCATTTCAGCATACATGTCAGCTGGCAAAAACAAGTCATTGGCTTCCCACCCTGTCTTTAGAAAGTTCTTTAAGGGTCTTCTTCATCTCCATCCTCCCCTTAGGGAGCCAGTCCTTCCTTGGGACCTGAACATTTGCATTGGCAAGTTCATGGAACCTCCATTAGAGCTCTGTAGCAACAGCAGATTTGAAATGTCGCTTATAAGACTGTCTTCCTAGTAGCCTTTACCTCAGCCAGTCAGGTCAGTGAGTTACAAGCCCTGTGTACAGATTTCAATTACATCTCCTTTCACAGGGACAAACTGGTACTTCGAACCAGTAGGAAGCTCCTCCCTAAGTTGGTATCAGATTTTCACCTGAACCAGTCCATAACCCTTCCAGTCTTTTTTACAGCTAACTCAATCTCAGGTGAGCAAAAGTTACATAGTCTAGAATAGATGTCAATTGGGCACTTAGCCACTAGATTGGCCATACTAAAGCTTTTAGGCCAGATCACACACAATTGTTTCTGACCTATGGGGAAGTGGACAAGATAAACCAGCCTCCAAAATAACCATTGCACACTGGATAGTAGCTTGCATACAGTTTTGCTATGGCAAAACTGTCAAGCAACCTTCTCAAGGCCTCAGGGCCCACTCCACACATGGCACAGCTGCATCAGTGGCTGCAGCAAGACACATTCTTCTACTGGACATTGTAAAGCAGCTACCTGGAAAACTGTACACATTGTCACAAAGCACTACTATTTGGACATGCAGTCCAGAGTGATGCCAGGTTTAGCACTGCAATCCTGCAGAACCTCTTCCCTAAATAGGTTCTGTACCCAACCTCCCAAGGTACTGCTTGGTAGTTTGCATCGGTTAAGCATACTGAGGGATTCCTGGGATTTGAAGAACAAATTACTTATCATAGTAATCTTGTTTCTTTCAGGGGATCCCTCAGTATGCTCAACTCTCCAAGCCTGCCTCCCCTTTCAGAACTAGATAGGGGAGGGTCTTCACCCCTGCTGGTCACTTCTTATCCTGTCTGTTACATCCATTATATGTTATTGTTTAGGTTATAAACCAGTCTGTTCTTTTTCCTTTTTACAGGGAGCTTATATTTTTTATCTACCCCCTTGGGGGAAAGACTTTTTTTGCTAGGATAGCGTAGTTAGTGGGTCTTTACTCTTTTAGGCTCTGTAATGAATCTGAACATTTTACAACACAGAAGCACTTAGGGACAGCAATTTGAAATGTAGCACAAGCCAATGACGGGGCCATCATTTACATACATTCTAATCCTTTGAGGCAGTTCAACACAGGAGACTGACTGCATCAGTTAAGCATACAGAGAGATCAACTGGAAGAGACAAGGTTACTATGGTTAGTAATTTTTTCTTGGTGTGCCCCATGGCAGCTAAACACATTGCGAGCAAGTCTGGCTGCAATCCTGGATAATAGAGCTGTGCGGAATGAGTAAATTCTGAATTTGCGGAATTTTGATTACATTTCATGAAATTTAGTGGAATCTTTTCAGCAATTTGTGTAATTTTTAACATTTATTAATTTGGTCATAACTCGGCCATATATTGATCTAGATCTCTGGAAGATGGTACGCTTAATTTCTGAGAGGAGTTCTACTGAAGTACTGTACCAAACATCATGAAATTAGGATGGATTGTCTCAAAGTAATAGGTGCTCAAAGACTGCCATTTTATTTTTTATGGAAAATACATTTTTTATCTGCATGTACCTCAGCCCTCAGTTGGGCCAGAGATCTTTAATTTGGCATAATTACTTGATGGTAAGAGTTCTAATAATGTGCAACATTTCATGAAATTAGGATGGATTGTCTCAGTACTATAGGTGCTCAAAATCATTTTATTTTATGTGGGAAATTTCATGATGTTTGTATCTGTATATACCTCAGCTGCCTATTGGGCCTGAAATCTTAAATTTGGCGTGATTACTGCATGATATCTGTTCCAAAAATGTGCCAGATTTCATTGCATTAGGAAGCTTCGTCTCTAAATTATATGTGCTTAAAATCTGTCATTTTATTTTTTGCAGGAAAGTTCATGAAAAGGCAGCTTTTGAGCTCGACATGCGTAAATTAGCACAAATTACCTTTCTGTAATAGTTATAGAATCATATGGAATTGGATTAGAGACTTTTAAGTTACAGGGATTCAGAAGTTTACTATGCAGATATTCACAAAATTTTGTGAAAACTCTCAAAATTGTGGATGTTTGTAACTTCTCTGCTCTTGCAGGCATAGACTTTACATTTGACATGCATATCCGACGTGTATCCTGGTGTCTAACACAACTGGATAAATTGGTTTAGAGGTTTTAAATTAACAGTGGAAAAAAATGCTGGTAACATTTCCTCAAATATTTATGGTAGCATATAAAAGAAGCATCCATAATTCGTCTTGTAGAATTTAACATTCACAATGCACATATTACTACTTCATTTGACAAGCTGGACTGAGCTTTTTGTACTCCTGCGGTTCCTTTCTGGGTGACTATTTTGCTCCCCCTTCTCTCTTTCTCAGCATAGCCAGATTGACTCAGTAGAACTACTAATCCCACTGATATCCTGTTTGTTCTTTACAATGACAAAATCCCTTAAAATGAGTCACCACTCCTCTTCCTTCAAACAACATGAAGTCTTGCTGTATTCTGACAGTAGTAGCAGTGAGTCCCAACCTTCGAACTGCCCCGGAGATGAAAGAGTTAACTTTCCATGCCAGGCATGGAATGCTGAGCTCAAGCTCAGTTGAGACTCTGTCTATTGCTGTTTAAACTCAAACCGCCAGATTTTTTACTCCGCCTCACTGAACAGTCGCTCCGGAGATTTCTCCTTCTGCTCGGTTCAATTTGTCGGTTAAAGTATCGTTTTTCTCAGTTTTCGACCGAATTTAAACTGCAACCTGTCGCTTCAGTCTCTGTCTGTGGTATTTGTGAGTACTAGATAGGTTATATATTAATTCTTTTCTGTGTGGAACCTGTAAACAGTTTATCGGTTCAAGTTGTTAGAAAAATCTTAAATTGTACTTTTAGAGTGTGGTTACCGGTTCTTATCGGTTCTAAAAAAAAACGGATTTTATTACAGTTTTTTCCACGACCCGTGACATGGTCAGGAACCAATAAGAGGGTCTTGCCTGGCGGATTGCCATTAAAAGGGTAAGTTTGGTTAGGACTGGCACAATGGCTGAGATACCCAAAAGAAAAACCGGGCCCACTGGGTTTCAACACTGTAGTGTGTGTGGGGAAGTCTTTGCTAAGGCTGATCCCCACACCACCTGTGTTTATTGTCTGGGGTTTGACCATCTCAATGCAGACTGCCAGATTTGTAAAAATTTTCCTGCAGCTACCTTAGAAAAAGAGTTGGTAGGGCTCAGGAAAGGGAGGCTAAAAAGTCCACTGAACTGGATGGCCAGCCCGGTTCGGTTAAAACTGAACCAGAAGGAGTGCCCTCTGACCAGGTCGAGACTTCTTCAGGAAAAAGGAGATCTGATTCTGAAGAGTTGGTTCCAGCAAAGACAACTAGAAAGGAAAAATCAGCTGGTGTGGAGCCAAAACTTCCCTCTCCAACCGCTGAAGAAATAGCCAAAGCGATCAAAATTGTCCAGTCGCTTTCCCGGTTCCGACCGAACCGGCACCGTCAGGGAGGCAGTCGGTTCCACCGGTTCAAGATTATGATTTAGAGGTATTATGAACGGAGGAGGGGAAGAGGAGTATGAGGAAAGTGAATGTGGATTTGAAAGTCTGGATGTGCCCATTGACCCGGACATCTCCCCAGACAGACCTTCAGGAGTGTCTCCTCCTAGGCTTTCTGAGTCCCCCTCTCATTTCATGTTTTACAAAAAAGTGGTTGAAACCCTCCAGCTTCCGATAGAAGAAGCTGTGGATGACCAAGAGGAGCCTGACTTTGTGGAAGTGATGGATATCCCAGAGTCTAGGAGGCTGTCTATTCCCTTGCATAAATCTTTTGGGAAATAGACATTTAAAATTCTAAAAACTCCTCACACTATACCTCCTGTGGATAAAAGAATGGACAAGAGGTACACATTGTCAGGCTCTGATATGGAGTTCCTTACACAACGATGCAGCCATGTTGGGGTAGTGCAGGCTGCAGCCTGTGACAAGGCAAATATTCCCTTGGCTTCACACACCCCCAGACAAGGACTCCAGGAGGATTGATGCCATGGCAAAGAAACAGTACATGGCAGCATCCTTGGGGCTCAGACAGGCAAATTATATGGCTTATGTGGCTAGATATCAGAAATCCAGATGGGACACTCTCATGGCTTTAGCAAAACAGGTCCCTGGCCAGCTTGCCAAGGAGCTGGAGCAGGTGGCTGCTGATGATATTGAGGCATCCAAGGTGCAATTCCATGCTGAAGTGGACTCAAATGATGTGTCATCAAGAGTCATGGCTACATCTGTGGCACTTCGAAGAATGGCTTGGCTCAGATGTACTAGCCTGTCCAGGATACCAGACTAAGGCCATGGATTTTCCTGTTGTGGGTAATTCTCTGTTTGGGGAGCAGACAGAGAACTACATGAAGAAAATGGATGAGTATAGGACCACCCATAGGAGTGCACAGGCCAAGGAAAGGCAGGCCACTCCTGAAAGGCAGCTTCCCAGGGGCAGGGGGAGGCCTTTTCATAGGCCTTTTACCAAGTCCAGGCCTCCTCTTCTGCTTGTGCCCAGAGGGGTTCTTTAGAGGGAGAGGCAGGCGGGGTACAAGCAGGCCTGCTTCCACCCTCAGCCCAAAGCCCCTGCAAGCAGGCACCCTGATGGGGTTGCAGGGCCGATTCTCAGCTACCTGTAGGGGGAGGCTGGCTTACTTTGTCCAGGACTGGGAGTCTCTGACATCAGACAAATGGTGGTGGAAGTAGTAAGCCAGGGACTGATTCTCAGCTTCAAAGTTTCCAAAGATGAGAACCAGATCCATCAGAGGCACTTGCCTTAGAGGCAGAAGTCTCTTCCCTCCTAGCTCTCAGAGCTGTGGAACGGGTTCCACCCCTACACCAGGGCAAATGATTGTATTTCAGGTACTTCCTTACTCCAAAGGAGACAGGAGAATGGCGGCCCATCCTGGATCTCAGATACTTAAACAAGCACCTGTTAAAACCAAAATTCAAAATGGTGACTCTGGGAATAATTCTACCCTCTCTAAGGCCAGGGGACTGGCTAGTATCCCTGGACCTCAAGGATGCCTACTTCCATATTCTCATCAGAAGCTCCCATCGAAAGTACCTCAGGTTCGAGCTGCCCTCAGGCCATTACCAGTTCAGAGTAATGCCCTTTGGCCTCACCACTGCTCCAAGGGTATTCGCAAAATGCCTGGCAGCAGTAGTTGCTTCTCTAAGAAGGCAGAAAATTGCCATCTTCCTTTACCTGGATGACTGGCTCATGGTAGGCCAGTCCCCAGACCAAATCAAGTTACACTTACAGATAACTCAGCAACTGCTCACTTCTTTGGGTTTCCTTCTAAATCCTTCAAAGTCAGTTCTAGAGCCTGTCCAGCCCTCACCTTCATAGGCAGAGCTACACAGAGAAGCCAGAGCCTTCCTTCCCTGGACAGGACAAGGACCTGGTCTCCCTGGCCTCCTCATTCACCCTGCAGGTGTCTCGACCAGCAAGGCATTTTCTACAGCTCCTGGGCATGGCTGCTTCTACAGCAGTAGTGCAGGAGCAAGATTTCAGATGAGGGACATTCAGTTCTATTTGAGAGCCTTTTGGTCTCAAAGGAAGGACCCTCTGACCAAACTGATCCCAGTAACTCGAACCCTGATCCAGGCCCTACAGTGGTGGCAGGATCATAACTATTTGAGACAAGGGGTCCCCTTTGTCACTCAGTCTCAGTCTTTAATCCTTACTACAGATGCCTCCCTCTTGGGATGGGGGGCTCACATGGCCGACCTCTCCACCCAGGGGTTGTGGTCCCCTCAGGAATCTGTACTCCATATCAATCTGTTGGAACTCAGAGCAGTATTTCTAGCACTTCAAGCTTTTTCCAAATCTGTTCAGAACAAAGTTGTATAGGTCAGAACACACAACACCACCACAATGTGGCACATCAACAAGCAAGGAGGCACTCCGTCTACGGCCTTGTTCACCGAAGCAATGAAGTTGTGGTCTCTGGCATACTCCCTGAACACCTCCGTTGTGGCAGTTCACCTCCCAGGAAAGGACAATGTCCTGGCAGATGCTCTCAGTAGGATTTCCCAGGGCCATCACGTATGGTCACTGGATCCCCTGGTCTTGGAAGTGATATTTTCCAGATGGGGCACCCCGCAGATAGATCTTTTTGCAGCCCCAGACAATCACCAACTTCCCCTTTTTAGCTGCAGACCCCCAGTGTTGGGCCCAGTCCCCTGGATGCCTTAGTTCTCATTGGGAAGGAAGTTTCTCTGTGCTTTTCCCCCTTCCTCTCCTGTTCAAAGTGCGTAGTCAAAATCAGATCTCAACCCTGCAAGATGATCCTGATTGCTCCAGACTGGGCCAGACAGCCCTGGTACCCACTCCTACTGTCCTTAGCAGTCCATCTTCCCCTGTGTCTTCCCAGGAATTACAACCTGTTAACCTGTGCTCAGAGGAGGGTTTGGTACCCGAACCTCAAATCTCTCAATCTCAAGGCCTGGCTCTTGAAGAGTTAGAATTTGCTGATTTACACCTCTCCCAAGGTATATTGGATACCCTGAAGGCTTCTAGAAAACCTTCCACCAGGGCTACGTATAATTCTAAATGGAAAAGTTTTTTTCATATGGTGCTCTGGAAAGCATATTTCCCCAGAATCTGCTGATTTGCCCACAGTCCTTGATTACATTGTTCACTTAAATATCTTGGGGCTGAGACCAGCTACACTGAAAGTGCATCTGGCAGTTGTGTCTGCTTTTATTTCAGCAGGTAAGCCCTGTTCTCTCTCAGCTCACCCTGTTTTCTCCAAGTTTTTGAAGGGATTGCTTCACACCAACCCTCCATTCAGAGACCCTGCCCCTGCCTGGGACCTCAATGTTTGCATTGCTCAGCTTATGCCTATGTTCCAGCACCTGCCCTATCCGCTCCGGAGTCCCTCAGGGCTCCATTATTGGGCCCTTGCTCTTTTCCCTTTTTCTCAACTCCCTGCCCAGTGTATGTACTGGTAAAATCCTTCTTTTCGCAGATGATGCTGTACTCTTTGCCTCCGACCGTAATCCCATCTCACTTCAGGATGCTCTGCAGGAATCCTACAATGGCGCTGAAGCCTGGTTTACTGAGCACAGGCTCGTAATTAATCTAAAGAAAACCAAAACCATGCTCTTTGCCCACCCCCAAAATAAATCCAGTAACTATCCTCTCGCAGTCCACGCCACCTCTAAACTCCCTATTGAGCTAGTTCACTCTTATAAATACCTAGGTATAATCTTTGACCCTGCCCTCTCTTTTCATGTCCACATCTCTGCCCTTGTCTCAGCCTCTAACACTCGGCTGGGTATCCTCTATCATCATAAAAACTGCCTCCCCACAGATGCCCTCCAACTTGCAGTCACATCCTCTGTTCTATCTCTGGTTGACTATGGCCTACCTGTGTATGGTGCAGCAGACCAGACTGCCCTGCACAAGATCCACCTCACTTAAACAAGGCCTGCAGGCTCATAACTGGGGCTCCTAGTCTAACCCACACTTGCCGTCCTGTACACCATGGCTAATCTACTCAACCTTGATGAGCGCCTCAAATAGCAAACCTGCCTCTAACAAAAAAATCACTCCTTGGGCTATCCCCACTGGGTCTGTCAACCACTATCCACCGTGCAAACCCTACAGTGCATACCCGCATATCCCGCAAAACTGCACTGGTTATACCGAGGGCGAGAGCCTCGCAAGGTCAAAGGGCTTACCCCTACAGAGCCCCCTGTTGGTATAACGCCCTCCCCGCCGGAGTCACTGATGCCGCCTCGTTATCTTATTTCAAATCTAGTCTTAGAAATCACCTGCTCTCAACACGCAGCTGTACCTGCCTCTAAGCCTCCTCCTGTCCTCCCAGACAAGGCTCGCTGAGCCGCTCTCTGACCTTCTGTCCAGCTCTACCTTTACTTGCTACTATCGTCCCCACACTCCTCTTCTGATGTCTCCCACCCAGCCTTACCTTTATCTGCCCACTGAATCAATCTCCATGTAACTACTGTATATTGTCTACTCTGTAAGCGCACTATCTTCCCCACACTCCTCTTCTGATACCTCCCACCCAGCCTCACCTTTATCTGCCAACTGAATCAATCTCCATGTAACTACTGTATATTGTCTACTCTGTAAGCGCACTATCTTCCCCACACTCCTCTTCTGATACCTCCCAGCCTTACCTTTATCTTCCCACTGAATCAACCTCCATGTAACTACTGTATATTGTCCACTCTGTAAAGCACACATGTAAGCCTGTTGTATACTGTGTTTGACAAATGCCTGTATTTTTGGCTGATTCCTAAATGTACTCTGATTTTTTTGTCTGCCTTGATGTTTGTTTCTTGCACTGTCTTTGTCCTCACTGTGATGAGGTACCTTTGTAAATGAGCCTCTGGCTCAAAGGTTGTTAAACTGATGTTCTAATAAATAAATAAATAAAATAAATATGCAACCCCTTTGAGCCTTTCTTCAGCAGAGCTTCAGTACTTGACTTAGAAGACTGTGTTTCTGGTAGCCATCACTTCTGCCAGACACATAAGTGAATTACAAGCTTTGTCAGTGCAGCCTGATTTTATCTCCTTTCATAGAGATAAGGTGGTCCTCAGGACTAACAGGAAGTTCTTGCCTAAGGTGGTTTTCAGATTTCCACCTTAATCAATCTATGTCTCTTCCAGTGTACTTCACTGACCTGCTCCTCCTCCGTAGAGGAGACTGCACAGTTTAGATATCAAAGAGCCCTTAGTTACTACATAGAGCTGACCAAGGGTCAGCGGTTTGGCTCCCTCCAACTGTTCCTCACTTATGGTGAGGTTAGTAAAGGGAAACCTGCCACTAAAAGATCCATCGCCAGGTGGATTGTCTCTTGTATCCAGTTTTGCTATGAGAAACTGGGTAAGGTTCCTCCCTCAGGCCTGAGGGCTCACTCTGCCAGAGGTACAACTGCTTCCCTGGCTGCTGCCAGGGACATCCCTATTCTAGAGATATGTCAAGCAGCTACCTGGAAAACAGTTCACACTTTTACCAAGTATTACTCCTCGACATCCAGGCTAGGAGTGGCTTTTCGGTTTAGCACAACTGTGTTCTGAGCCTATTTCCTAAAGTAGGTTCTGTCCCTCCTCCATGGAGGTACTGCTTTGTAGGTCTGCATATGTCAAAATATAGCAAGACTTCATGTTGTTTGAAGAAAAAAATTACTCACCTTAGTAATGTTGTTTCTTCTAATGGAGTCTCGCTATATTCTGACCTCCCCCCCCACATATGCCCCTCTCAGAACCTCTGTTTTTGGGATGTGGGTGGGCAGTGCAGTGTTGGCACTTAGTAGGTGCCCTCGTTTTTGTTTCACCGCTTCTTTTTTAGGGTGACTGGGTGTTGTGTTTTTCATTTTTGGGTCTCCTGACTTGAGTCTTTGTGTTGGGACCACAAAATGTGTTTTATGTTTAGTAGCCAGTTGGCTAGTGTAGGTTTACAGCATCCACACAGGACCTTAGTGAGTTTAGCTCGTAAAGATCTGACAGTTTGAGTTTGAAGAACAACAGACAGAGTCTCAACTGAGCTCGAGCTCAGCATTCCATGCCTGGCATAGAAAGTTAACGCTTTCATCTCCGGGGCAGTTCGAAGGTTGGGACTCACTGCATATGTCAGAATATAGCAAGACTCCATTAGAAGAAACAACATTACTAAGGTGAGTAATTTTTTCATCTACGCAGCCTCTTCTTGGACTTTTGCCCATAACTTTACAAAACACTACAGTTTGGGCATTGCCTCTCACTGTAGAGCAGGCTGCGGATTGGCTGTTCTGCAAGGGCTCCCTTCTTGAGACCCTTACAGCCGGAGGTTCTGTTGGTGTGTAGTTTTCCTCCTCCTGTGTGCTTTTCCTTGTTCCAGGCTTCTTGGGGTTCAGTGCTATATGTAATTACCTACTGCAAGAGCCCTCTTGAAGTAAGATAGTACAGTTACATAAGAACTTACTGTAACAGTAGATCTTAGAGAGAGGCTCTTGCAGTAGGTAATGCTTTCCCGCCTTTCATCTCACTTAGCTTTTTCAGCTCCTTTTCCAGGAAGAGAAACATCTGCTTCTCTCTCGTCTTACCTTTTTGGCCTTTGGCGGGAAAGAACTGGAAGGCGGGTGGGGGGGACTGCCCCTTTATACTGACGTTGCCTGACGCCGGTCACCTGACGTGGGGGTGATTCACCGTCAGAGACTGCTAGCTAGACATTTTTCCGTAGGGTCCTGATTCCTGACAGCTTCAGTCCTATATGTAATTACCTACTGCAAGAGTCTCTCTCTAAGATTTACTGTTACGGTAAGTTCTTACGTAACTGTACTTTCCTCCTAATGCATAACAGCTGACTGTAGGGGATGGATTTCTTCAAGTTTGGGGGGGTGAGCACTTTCAGTATACAACAATGAATTTGTAGCTGTCTCCTTGCTGAAAGTTTTGGTTCTAATACAATACTTGTTGTCTACATCAGTATCACTAAATATGCTAAGATCAAATAAAAACTCGGACTTCTTAGATAAAATCCAAAAGTAAATTAACATTAAACTCCTGGAGAGGGTCCAGAGGAGGGCAACCAAAATGATTTGGGGCTTGGGGGACAGGACCTATGGGGAGAGGCTCAAGGAGCTAAATATGTACACATTGGAAGAGAGAAGGGACCGGGGGACATGATAGGGGTCTTCAGGTACATGAAGGGGGTAAATAGGGGAGGAGCAGTCAGGGTGCTTCGAAGAAAGGAGTAGGGGGCACCTAGAGATCTTGGGTGGAAGCTGGATGGGGGAAGATTCAGGAGAGAAAGGAGGAAGTGCTGCTTCACTGAGAGGGTGGTAGAGCCATGGAATACGCTGCCCAGGGGGCTGGTGGAGGCAGAGACGGTGGAGGGGTTCAGGAGGGGATGGGACAGGTACAGGGGAAGGGTTCTGGAAGCAAAATCCAGTGCAGTGAGAATATCTGGAACTGGGGAAGGAAGAAGCCAGAGAGGCGGGGGGCAGCAAGGTCCAGCTCCCAGGGTGGGGAGCTGACCAAGCAGGCAGAACTCGAAACCGTTAGGCCTATTCTATGGCATTTTAGTATGTTAGTAAATTTTACATTTAAATATTTTCCATTCAAGTGATCAAGGAAAGCACAGGCTTCACTTTCATCTGGTTAAATTTGGATAGGTTGTTTTAAAATGTATGGGAAATAACTGAAATTTAAATTTTGTCAACATATTTGTTAGGCTATAACTCAGTCCCATTTGATGCTAGAAATCTGAAATGTTGTACATATATAAATGTAGTGATAACTTGTATATCTGTAAAATTTTATAACATTTGAATGAATACTATCAAAATTATGCTAAATTAAAATGTAAATTTTGGCAAATGTTTGACTACTTATAAGTCATCCCCCTTGCAGCTTGAGACTTAAAGCCTGGTGCACATACCCATGTTCTATCTTTCTCGAAATCCTGCAACTGTGGAACAATTTGGATAAGACATTTTAAAATTAATCAGAATAACTGAAATGTTAATTTTGAACAAATGTATGGCCACTCATAGCTCCACCCCCTTTCAATCTATGACTTTGAAAATTGGTATACTGATTATGTATGTTATGACTTGTCCACATCCCAAATGTGACATCATTTGGATGCATACTTTTAATATTAGAGCAAACTAACAAATGTAAAATTTAGTGAAATTCCATGGAATTTTCATGCAAATTCTACTAAATTCCATAGAATCAGAATCCGTCTCAAGTCCTTGGGCCTCAGTCCCTCAACCCTGAAGGTTCTTTTTGCAGAAGTATCTGCCTACACTTCAGCTGGCAAGAACAGGTCGTTGGCATCGCAACTCAGTTTCAAAACATTCTTTAAAGGCTTTAATCACCTGGATCCTCCAGTATGGGATCCTGTTCCACCATGGAACCGGAATCTCTGCATTGCCCAGCTCATGGAGGCTCCTTTTTGAGCATATCACAACTGCCGTTTTGAAATGTCACCTGGAAAGCACTTTTCCTGGTGGCAGTGAAATCTGCCAGAAGGGTGAGTGAGCTGTAAGCCCTCTGCACAGATCCCAACTACATCATATTTCATATGGAAAGGTAGGCCTTAGAACTAACAGAAAATTCCTCCCAAAGTGGTGTCTGGATTCCATTTGAATCAATCAGTTACACTACCAGTATTCTTTACAGATAAATCCAGTTCAAGAGAGCAGAATCTCCACAGTCTGGATCCTAAAAGAGCAGTGAGTTATTACTTGGACCACACAAATAATGTAAGATTCTCAAACACTTGGTTCTTTGTCAACTACAGTGAAGTGGGGACGGGGAAGCCAGTATTCAAGAGAACCAATTCTCAGATACTTTCCTGTGTACAGTTCTAACAAAGCTGGCCAGCTGCCTCCTAAAAACCTTAGGGCTTATTCCACAGAGAGTGCCTCTGTCTCAGAGGCAGCAGTAAGGGGTATTCCCCTACAGAAAATCTGTAAAACAGCTATCTTGAAAACAGTACACACTTTTACAGATCACTACTGTCTAGTTATACAGTCCAGAATGGACACCAGCTTTGGCACTGCTGTCTTGCAGAACCTCTTTCTTATAGCGATTCAGTGCCCAGCCTCCCAAGGTACTGCTATAGAATCTGAAGTTGTTAAGCATCAATGAGGGATTCCTGGGGTTTGAAGAAATAAATTACTTGCCACAGTAATGTTGTTTCTTCCAAAGAGATCCCTCACCATTCTTAACAATCTCTAATCCTTACCTCCTTTTCCAAAACCTTGCAAAAGATTCACACAAGAATCAGTTCTTTCTGTTCGCCTGAGCATTGCTCACTACGGTGCATTTACAATCAATACTCGGTGGTCTCAGCTATTTTGTTTTTCATAATATTTAAAAACTGTATGCCATTTTTGCCATATTTTGTTTTTCATAACATTTACAAATTGCCACGTTGAAAATTTTTTTCTTTTTGCTTGTATTTTTCTCCCCTGGTCCAGGTCGGCTCTTCCTCCTGCTGTCCACCCAGCCCTGTCCCCTGACCTTCAGGTATCTGCTTTCAACTCCTACAGGTTACCCTCCATTGAAGGGTGGTGGGAGCCCCAACTCGACACACAAGGACTGGATCCAATTTGGAAGGTGCCTTCTCAGGGTGGCGCCTGCAGTGGATGGCCATCATGCGCTCAACCTGAACCACTGTTTCCACTTTGTTGTGGAGGGGTGTGCAAGCAATGGCTGAGCCACATGCGTCTGCATCTACTACCTTGCAGTCGACTGCTCCGCCTCTGTGCCCCACTGTACAGGACCTGGTGTACCAACGCTTAGCCTCCGCTAGGTGTCAGGCAGGTGCTAGTCTCTGTTCCGTACCCTCCCGGGAGAGGAAAGTTGTCCTCCAGATGCTCGATCCTTTACCACCACAGCCGACCCCCAGCGACCCACTCGCAACACGAGCTGCCATCGTGGCAGGAGGTAAGGCTTCGTTGCCTCCACCCTCCACGCCACTGGGCTGGCCTGTGTTGAAACAATTTTACAAGCTTTTTGGACTATATTTTGATATTTTTTTTTTTAACTTTGTCCAATTTATTGTAATCCATATTAATATTACATCCAGTTCCACATCACATCTTGATAAGCTCGTCTATGCATTACTTACATTCTATTCTTGCCTTCTATTCTTATTCATTCTTTCCTGTGTCTTACTCTACTGCTTATTCAAACATTTTAATGTTTAACCATTCTCAGTCTCTTATCTTATCAGTCTATAGAGTGGAGTTGTGGGCTCGCATTATCAGACCTTAGGCCTTTAGTTGGTATGTCCAGTTGGTTATAGCATGGCCCATTGTACTGTCCCAGATCTAATTGTCCATTTTCTTCATTTCTTCTTTCTTGATATTTCCTTTTCTTTTCTGGGAGTTCCACTTCCACATTTTATTACATATTTCATCCTTTTCTCTATACTTTTTATCTTTTCCTTTTAACCAAACCCTTTATAACTCTAGCAACTCATATTTATCTAAATCAATGCACTTTAACTTATATTTTCGTTCTATCATCAGATTCTGTTTATATTCAAGTGTGTACTTATGAATGTCTGCGTGTCCCTGTGTGTCCCCATCCCTATTTCTTAAAATGAAGACCATCTTTTCTTAGGCACTCTTCGCCCTCCTATTGTCAATTCCTCCTTTCTGCCTTTTACCCCAGCTCATTCCCTTCTTATGTGTCGTTCTATCCTTCCTCCTTTTCCCCTCTAGTATCTGCATCCATTACCTCTGGACTTCCATCCCGCCCCTCTTTCCAATGGTACCAGGGTCCCCAAATTTCTAGAAATCTATCCTTTCTTAGCTGAATCATGTGTGTTATGTTTTCTAATCTCTCGATTTCCTCCACTTTGGAGGTCCATTGTCGAAAGGTTGGTGGATCTTGTTTTAACCAGTCGATGGTAATACATTTTAGGGCTGCAATCCTGAGTATCTGATATAGCTCCACGGTTTTCCTCTTTTGAGAGGATAGGGTTGGCATTCCTAGGACAAGATCCTGAAATGTATAAGGTACATTTAGCCCCCCCATTCGGGTCATAACTTCTTGGATCTGAGTCCAAAATCCTTGCAGCTTTACACACCCCTAGAATACATGATAATGTGTGCTGCAGGGTTCCCTACATTTATGCCAGCAGGCCGATGACACCTGGGGGTTAAAGTGTTTGGTAATCATGGGGGAGCAAATGTAACGTGTCAGTATTTTCCAGTTAAATTCACGACATGTCACTGCTGAAGTTACCTGCCATCCCCTCTGCATACGTCATTCCCAATCTCCCTTATGAATTCTCTCCCCAGATTCTATCTCCCACCTTTTTCTGATCTCTTCTAACACCAGGGTGCCCTTCTCCTGTATGAGTATTTTATATATAATTGAAAGGTACGGGAGTTTGTCTTTAATTCTCGTAGTAGCCCACCAGAATTCTTCAAGGGGTGATAAGGCCCTATTGATTCTTTGGAGATTTTCCCCTGTATTTATAAAGTGCCTAGTTTGAAGGTACACCTATAAAATCTTCTCTACGTAATGTGAACCGCTCTTGGAGGAGTTGCATACACAAGGCAGGACCCTCTGTCTATCATTTGTTTAAAGGTTGTTGGGCCTTCTGTTCCCCAAGAGCATATCCTTGATCCCACCTTGGGGAACAAATTTGTTGTGTGTCTAATTAATGATAGGTGGCCTAAGGTGTTGGGGTATTTGTTTTTCCTAAGTCTGAGAATGATCCTCAAGGATGTTTTACCCAAGGATTAGTGATTAATCGGCAGTTATGTGGTCAATATGACATGTTGGGTATGTCCATATTCTGCCACTGGGGTTGATTCATTTTCAATGAGATACCACCGGACTCAATAGGCTGTTTGTACGTGACTATTTGTGCTATCTGTGCGGCTAAGTAATAGTGATACATATGTGGTAGACCCAACCCTCCCATCTCCCTAGACTTCCTCAGGGTGCCTAAAGCTATCCGTGGATGTGCCCCTTCCCAGATGAATTTAGAAATTTCTTTTGTAAGTTGGTTCCAAAATTGAGGTGGTATAGGAATTGGAAGTGTCTGGAATATGAATAATAATCTGGGTAAGACATTCATTTTTATAATTTGAATCTTGCCATAAAGAGAGTGTGGTAGGAGTTTCCATCTGGTGAAATCTGATTTCAAATCCAATAGTAATTTAAGTAGGTTATTATGGTATAGCTTGGATGTATCCACCAAAACTTGTATTCCCAAATACTTAAACGTGTTTCTCTTAGCCCATGTAAATGGGAAGGCTTCCTTTAGCTGTCTGTTAAGGGTGCCACTCAGCACCACCCCCTCTGATTTAGATAAATTGATCTTATATCCTGCTAAGGCCCCGAATTTATCTAAGGTTTCTAACAGATGGCGGAGGGAGCTCTGAGGGTCCCGCAAGTAAAAAAAGGGAGTCGTCTGCATAAAGCGCTGTTTTGTGTTATACTCCCCCTGCCCAAATACCTTTGATGTGTGGGTTGCCCCGTATCCAGACCGCCAGTGGCTCCAGGGAGAGGGCAAATATCAGTGGGGACAAGGGGCATCCTTACCTAGTGCCTCTCATGAGAGGCAGATGGTTTGATAACATGCCGTTCACCTTAACTCTTGCTTCAGGTCTATGATATAGCGCTGCAACGGGCGAGATAAAATTCTCCCCAAGCCCAAACTTTGACAGGGTGGACGACATAAAATGCTAGTCAACCCTGTCAAAGGCCTTCTCAGCGTCCATGCTAATTGCTACCTACAGTGCCACTGAGCCTCTCTGAGCTGTTATTATATTCAGGAGACGCCTTATATTGTCTTGCAGGTATCTTCCTGAGATAAATCCTGTCTGGTCAGGATGGATCAGAGTTGAGATACAGCCCTGCAACATATCTGCCAGTACACCTGTAAAAATGTTTAGGTCCACCGGCAGCAAGGATATCGGGCGGTACGAACTACACAGTTCTGGGTTCTTACTCTGTTTAGGAATCACTGATATCTGGGCCAAGTTCCAAGATGGTGGGACCGTCCGCCCCCCCCACCAGTATCTCATTACAGGTGTCTCGTAACATACCCACTACTTGTGAGCCAAATCCTTTGTAGAATTCGGCTCCAAACCCGTCTAACCCCGGTGCCTTACCATTTTTTAGTTTTTTAATTTTCCCCATAATTTCCTGAACTGTAATGGGAGCATTTAACTCCTTCTTCTTCTGATCTGGCAGAGAGGGTAACTTAAGGCCCTCTAAAAAGTTTTCACCGCTTCTTTATGCCCTGGCAGGGTGTCAGCTCTGTACAATTCTGTATAGTATTTTTCAAATCTCTGAGCTATTTCTGCCGGAGAGGTGGTTGCCTGTTCTATGTCATCTCCCTGCAGGTGCATCACAGCCCTACTTACCCTTTCCTGTCTGAGCTGCCATGCTAAACGTTTCCCTGCCCTGTTACCTTGTTCATAATATTTTTGTCTGGAGTACCGCAGTTGCCCTTGAATTTGGATGTCTAAAATCTGGTTAAGCTCATGTCTAACCTTATCCAGCTCCTGTTTTACTTTGGGGTCATGGATTACTTGATGGTTGGATTCTAATTGTAGGATCTTTTGTTCGAGTTGCACCCTACATTGAATTCTCTCTCTTTTGATTTTGGCGGAGTACTTTATAATTTCCCCCCTTAGACTACATTTGAGGGTGTCCCATCTTATTCCCTCTCTCGTTTCTCCCTTTGGATTTTCAAACTCAAATTGTCGAATTTTATTCTCTATTAGTTCTTTAAAGTCTCCCCTATTCAGGAGGCTCACATTAAGTCTCCAGCAGGACTGCCTTATCATCTGGGCCATAGTGACACTAAGGAGAATTGGCGCGTGATCTGAAATAACTATTGGGCCTATACAACATTGTTCTACTCTTTGTACCCAGTTAGTGGAAATCAAAAAATTAATCTATCCTGGAGTAGACTCCATGTCATGGGGAATAGTATGAATAATCTCGCCCTCTAGGGTGTATGAACCTCCAGCATTCAGTTAGCCCCGGTTCCTGACACAGTCTAAGGACAAGTTTCCCCGTTCGTGTTACCCCCTTGGGGTTTTCCCAGATCTGTCCACTCCTGGGTTTATGACCTTGTTAAAGTCTCCCCCTATAACCACCATACTTTGTATGTCTGAGACTGCTTCTTTTATTATTGTCTCTAGAAATGCCAGCCTGGGAGCTTCTTCATTTGGTGCATAGATGTTGACTAAAGTGCAATCTTGATCCCTATATCTCCCCTGAATTTGTACAAATCTACCCTCTGGATCCGTTTTGACTTGCAAAATTGTTAGGAGGACGTCTTTCTTTATCAGGATTGCAACCCCTCTACGATGAGGGTTTTCCGTGTAATGTGAGGCATACACACGTCCTACCCAGGCTCTTTTTAGTTTCAGATGCCCCTGGGCTGTCAAATGTGTTTCCTGGAGGAAGGCCACCGTAGCTCCTCGTCTCCTTAAGTCCTGTAATATTTTAGCTCTTTTCACCGGGTTGTTAATACCCCTCACATTCAGGGAAACAATCTTTAGATCATCCATTCTTGATCTTTTGTGTTAACTGTATCTTCTTGATGGTCTTCCAGGGATGGGGACACACATCTGCGGCACACCTTAGATATATTCTGTGCATTGTTACTAACACATATTTTTGTTCTACTAAACACAAAATTTTTTTAGTTTAACTCAACTAATAACCACTATAACTTTATTCAACTTTTATGACTTCAAGATGAAATTACCCCTCTTGCCACCCTCCGCAAACCCCCTGCTGCTGGAGGTGTGACTGGATAGGCCCCGACACTGTGGGCCTTCCGTCTGGTTTTAAGCCAGTTTCAGCCTTATCCCCAGCAGGGCAGATCTAAAGACACCGTAGCTGCGTGTCCGGTGTCAAGGGCAAAAATCCTTCGAGGAACTACTGCACCTGGTCTCACCTAGAAGCTCTCTCCCCGCCTTACTTCTTATTGGTCCTTTATGATTTCCCTGCTGTTCCCTCTTCTGCTCCAAGCCTTTCTACTATTCCAAGAGTCTCATCACCCCTCATCCCCCCCTTTTTACAGTCCAACTCTATATGTTCCCTTCTCCCCTGCCTACGCCTCTATCCCCATCCTCCCCATTCCTTCTTTTAAATATATTGAATTCGTGTTATCTGTGTTTTAATCCTGCTTATGTCTCTATCCCTCCATGAATATGCTCCCACAGTTTAATCATGTCGGCCCCTTCCTATTGGCAACATCCTATTCAGTATGATCCATTGCATGTCCATCTATAGTTATTCTTAAATCCATATCTTATGATCTCCCCTCCTCCGCCATCTCCTTCCCCCTTTTCTCTTAGCTGCCCCTCATCCAAATTTCCCAGTGGTGATTGTACTCGCTTTTCTCTTATGTCCCTTTAGACCTTACCCCCACAACACGTTTCAATCCCCATACTTTTCCTCTTCAAGTTAGGCTGGAGCTTCAGAGTCCACAACAGGTCCTTGTATGTCCACCTTCTAAAAATGTAAAGGAAGGGTGAGAACCCCCCCCCCCTTTGCAGATAGGCATTTTCATTCGGAATCCATCCACCTTTCTGCCCACCGCACTGGATACCACAGCTACAATCGACATCGCTTTTCCACCTCTTCTCTCCAAAGTCACTCACACCTCAGCGTTTTCTTTGATTCAGGATCCGTTTGTCATGCTACTCTGGTTTACGGCTTCTCCTGTCTCTCCATTCTGTTCAACGACTCGTACAGATTTGGCCATAGTCGCATCCCCTCGTGTAATGAGGGAGTCCCACATCACGGAAATTCCTACTCGATCATGCAGCTCCTTTCTTTTGGTTCCACCTTGATGCCAAACCCTTTCGATTAGATGATCCTTCTGCTGCGATGTACCCGTGGAGACTTCAATCCCCATCGAGGTCAGATATCCTTGAGCCACTTGTAGATCTGTGAATCTTTTAATATTGTTCTCCGTGTTTACTCTGAGTCGTGCAGGGTATTCTATCACTGCTTTAATTCCCTTTTGTTGCAGTTGACGCTCCACTGGCAATAGTTTTCTGTGCTGCGCTAAAAGCTGTGAGGAATAGTCCTGCTCGAAATATAAGCGAGTGTCCCCAAATAATATCTCTTTTTTAGACCATGCTCTCCTTAAAATCTCTTCTTTGGTGCGGAAATCTAGGAACACCAACACCAGGGATCTAGGCCATGCTTTCGGGTCTCTTGGCTTAGGTATTAGTCAGCGATGGGCACAGATAATGTTGAGGGGTTTATCTGCTGGCCAGCCTAAGATCTCCTGTAAAAAGGATTCCATGAATTACGGCACAGGGCCTGTCTCTGTTCCTTCTGGTAATCCGTGAATACGGATATTATTTAAGCCTGTTCTGATTTTCTAATTCATCCAGTCTGGCTTCCATTTCCTGCCCTCTCCTATGTAAGTCTAGCAAGAGGCGCATTATGCATCTGATATTAGTCAGTTCGGTCAAGCGTCCTTTCCATCAGCTCTACCTTCTAGGCAGTAAGTTCAAATTTTTCCCTTCTTCATTGGCTTTAGCTTCTAATCTTTCTAATGTTGCTTTCATCTTCTGGAGATGTCGTATAGTTGTTTAGATGTTATATAGTATACTCCTTCTCTTTCCTCTCCCTCCTCCTTGTAGAGCCCTGTTGTGAGTTAGGGGAGCATAGGCACAGCCTGCTCGCAAAGTCCAGCAGAGTTTTATGCTGTTTCACCTGCTGCCCATTCATTTTTTCTTTGTTCTTGTGCCTAGAGGTCATTGTCCCTTCTTTTCTGCAGCTTTGATCCTTGGATGGTCCCGATTAAGTGCTGATTAAGGCGGATTGGAGCGGCGGCAGGCTGGGGTGTCTGATTTAGGCAGCCATTCCGTCGGTGCGCTCACCGGAAGTCTCCATATTTTTATATTTTTGATAGCCATTTAGCTAGTTTTAGTAATCACTGCTCACCCTAGGTTTAGAAATATATCTGACATTTGAGTGCAGGGGTGAGCATGACCACACAACAGAGTTTAAATGTCATTCTAAGTTCCATAATTAGCATACAGTTCTAAAGGTCGGGGTGGCCATTCCAGGGGAATCATGCAGTTGTTATGCATAATGAGGGATCCCTTTGGAAGAAGCACATTACTACTGTGAGTAATTTTTTATACATAGATACATAGATACATAGACAGTGTCGGCAGATAAGGAGCCTATAGCCCCACCTAGATCTACATTTGAGCTCTGTAAGTTCAGTTTGTTTTCCTAGAAGTCTGTTTCCCTTACCTGCCTCTGGGAATTCCTTTATGTCTATCCATTCATAAATCCCGTGATTGTTTCAGCCCCACCACTTCCTCTGGCAGGGTGTTCACTTATCCACCACCCGTTCTGTGAAGAATTCTTTCTCATGTTTCCTCTGAATCGTCCTCCCTCCAACTTCATCCCATGCCTCTAGTCCTGAAACATCTTTTTACGCTTAAAATAGTGTTTTTCCTGCACCCTGTTCCTCCCTGTAAGATACTTGTATGTCTCTATCATATCCCTCTCCCTCCTCTCCTCCAGGGAGTACATGTTCAGTTCCTTCAACCTGTCTTCATAGGACTTGTGATGCAACCCATGACCATCTTTTGGTATACTTTTGTTTGACTGAAATGCTTCCCCCCCCACTGTCAGAATCCCAGCGCCCACATTTCCCGACCCACAGTTTCTCAACATTGAAATTTTGACCGTGGCAGGGTTGCTATATTAATTAAGGAGGGTGCAGGGCAAGACCCTGAAACAGCAAAATAAACTCGTCGTGGGCAAAATTTCAGTGTCAGAAACCGGTGGATCGAGAATGTGAGGTCAGCCGATGTTCTTGACAGCTGGGGAAAAAGTATTTTGGTCTTTTATAGTAAATCCATTTTTTTTTCTTCTCTGATATAGAAACGATAGGAATTTGACGGTAGATAAGGACTTCTGTTGGGCCCACCCAGTCTGCCCATTTCCTACCTACTGGATAGGCAGCAGATCCTAGTTAACCAGCAGCCTACTTCTTCCTACCCCTGCCCCCTAAATTGCCTGTTGTCCATGTGAATTCCACCACTGTTTTGACTCTACGACCTCCTCAGGAAGGCCCGTTCCATGAATCCACAACCCTTCTGTGACAAAATACTCTTAAATTACCCTGAGCTGCCCCCTCTATCTTCACATTTGTGCCCCTTGTTCTTGCACCTCTTTTTTTGAAAGATGCTACCCTCTTGGACTTGTTGATTTCCTTGAGGTACTTGAAAGTTTCTCATGTTCCCCTCCTCCCTCCTTTCCTCAAGGCTATACATATAAAGCTCCTTAAGTCTTTCTTCATATGTCTTCCAGTACAGACCCTGCACATTTTAGTTGCCCTCTCCTGGACAGCTTCATCCTGTCTATATCTTTGTGAGACTGGGTCTCAGAACTGCAGTACTCCAGATGGGGGTCTCACCAGCTGTCTGTACAGAGGGATAGTAACTTTCTGTTTTTCTACTGGTGATGCCTCTCCCATGCCATCCCAGTATCCCCCCCCAGCCCCTCCTTGCTGCCTCTACATTGTTTGCCCTCTTTAGGTCATCTGATATGACTACGGCCAGGTCCTTTCCATTTTGTTGTTGTTAGTATCTCACCCCCATTGTATACTCTTCCCTGGGTTTTGTTTCCCAGGTGCATTACTTGCACTTCTTAGCATTGAATCTAAGTTGCCATACATTTGACCATTCCTCTAACTTCAAGTCTCTTCTCATCCTTTCCACCCACCTTGTGCATCAACTCTGTTGCAGATCTTTGTGTCATCTACAAGGGCGTGCCTTTTCCTTCCGAACCCTCTGCAATGTCGCTTGAACATTGAAGAGACCCGGTCTAAATACTGAACCTGCAGTACCCCACTAGTAACCCCTCTTTCTTAGGTGGACTCCATTTACTATTACTCTGTGTCCTATTCTCCAGCCAATTCTTTGCCAGGCTGTCATCTTGGTACCCACTCCCAGGCTAGCTAACTTTGTATATTAATCTTTTTGTGTGGGACTGTGTCAAATGCCTTGCTAAAGTCTAGGTAGGCCATGTCACAGCCCCTCCCTAATCTACTACTTTGGTCACCCAGTCAAAATCTATCAGATTTGTCTGTATGACCTTCCTGCTGTGAATCCGTGCTGCCTTGGGTCCAGTGTGCCCTCTGGTCTCTAGATACTGAGAAGTTCTTTCTTTCAGAGTGATTCCATCATTTCTCTATCACTGAGGTTAAAACTAACAGGTCAGAAGTTTCGCTTCTGCCTTGCTCCCACTTTTGTGAAGTGGAATCACATCAGCCTCCTCCAGTCCTCAGGCACTACCCCATCCTCCCTTGATTTGTTAAAGTGGGTAGTCAGTGGTGTCACTAATTCTACCTTAGTTCTTTTTAGAATTCTAGGATGAATCCCATCAGGCCCCATTGCTTGTCCACCTTCAGTTTTAAAAGTTCTTTCATAACCCTTTCTTCTGTAAATGGGCTGGTATCAACTTCTGTATCAGAGTGTTTCTACTGTTTGTTTCAGTTACCTCCCCTCTTCATTTGTAAATACTGAGCAAAAATATTTGTTTTAGTATCTCTGCCTTTTCTGATCACTCTCTGCCCACCCTCCTCCCTTTATTAAGCCTCCCTATCCCTCCCTTGGTCTTCCTTCGCTCCTGATGCCTAGCTATAAAAGTTTTATCCCCCTTCTTAACTGAGTTGGCTGTCTTTTCTTGGTTTGGGCCTTTGCTGTTCTGACTGCCTTCTAGCTTCCTTTTGCTTTAACTGATACAGTTCTCTTGTCCTGCTCCTTCACACAACATGAAGTCTTGCTATATTATGACATATGCAGTGAGTCCCAACCTTCGAACTGCTCCGGAGGTGAAAGAGTTAACTTTCCATGCCAGGCATGGAACTTTGAGCTCGAGCTCGGTTGAAGACTCTGTCTGTTGTTCTTCAAACTCAAACTGTTAGATTCTTTACTCCGCCTCACTGAACAGTCGCTCCAGAGATTTCTCCTTCTGCTCGGTTCATTTTGTCGGTTAAGTATTAATTTTTAGGCTTTTAACTGAATTTAAACCGCGGCGGTCAGTTCAAGCTCTGTCTGTGAGTGACTGTAAGAGTACTAGATAAGTTTACATTTTACTTTCTGTGTGGAACATAAGCGGTTTATGAGTTTGGTTTGAACAGATCAAGTTGTTTTAAATACATTAATCTGTCTTTTTAGAGTGCGGTTCCCGTTCTTATCGGTTCTAAAAAAATGGATTTGATTACATTTTTTCACGACCCGTGGCATGGTTGGGAACCGATAAAAGAGTCTTGCTTGGCGGATTGCCATAAACAGGCAAGTTTTGTTAGGCTGGTACTCATGTCTGAGAAACCCTAAAGAAAAACCGGCCCACTGGGTTTCAACACTGCAGTGTCTGTGAGGAGTGTTTGCTAAGGCTGACCCCACCACCTGTGTTTATTGTCTGGGTTTGACCACCTCAATGCAGACTAGCCAGATTTGTAAAAATTTTCCTGCAGCAGCTACCCTGGAAAAAGTTGTTGAAGGCTCCAGGAAAGGGAGCCAAAAGTCCTTGAACGGATGTGCCAGCCAGTTGATTTTCAACCAGACCGGAAGAGTGCCCTCTGACCAGGCGAGACTTCCCTCGGGCAAAGAGAGCCGGCTCGGAGGTGTCGGTTCCAAGCAAGGACTAGAAAATCAGCTGGTATGGACCAGCTTCCCTCTCCAACCGCTGAAGAAATAGCCATGATTAAAAATTATCCAGTTGCTTTCCACGGTCCCGACCCAATTTGGCACCATCAGTGGCGTCACGGTTCGTTCGGTTCCACAGTTCAGAGTATGATTGGAAGATTTTATGAACCGGAGGAGGAAGGAGTATAGGAGAGATGAATGTGGATTTGAAAGTCTGGATGTGCCTCATTGGCCGAGATCATCTCTAGACAGACCTTCAGGAGTGTCTCCCCTAGGCTTTCACGAGTCCCTTCTCATTTATGTTTATAAAAAGTGGTTGAAACCCTCCAGCTCCCTATGGAGAAGCTGTGGATAATCAGAGAAGCACTGATTATGTAGAAATGATGGATATCCCAGAGTCTAGGAGACTGTCTATTCCTCTGCATAAATCTTTTAAACAGACAGTAAAATACCTCACACTATACCTCCTGTGGATAAAAAGAATGGACAAGAGATGCATTGTCAGGCTACAATCTGAGTTCCTTACACAACAATGCAGCCATGTTGGAGTAGTGCAGGCTGCAGCCTGTGACAAGGCAAATATTCCCTTGGCCTCACACCTGACAAGGACTTGGGAGGATGGATGCCATGGCAAAGAAACAATCGTGGCAGCATCCTTACGGACTCAGACAGAGCAAATTATATGGCTTATGTTGCTAGATACAGAAATCCAGATGGGACACTGTTATGGCTCTAGCAAAGCAGGTCCCCTAGCCAGCTTGCCAAGGAGCTGGAGCAGGTGGCTGCTGATGTATTGAGGCATCTAAGGTGCAATTTCATGCTGCAGTGGACTCTAATGATGTGTCATCAGAGTCATGGCTACATCTGTGGCTCTTCGCAGAATAGCAGCTGAGATATACTAGCCTGTCGCAGGATACCAGACTAAGGACATGGGTTTTCCTGTTGTGGGTAACTCTCTCTGTTTGAGAGCAGACAGAGAATTATGAAGAAAATGGATGAGTATAGGACCACCTATAGGAGTGCACAGGCCAGGAAAGGCAGGCCCTCCTCAAAGGCAGCCTTCAGGGGCAGGGCAGGCCTTTTCATAGGCCTTTACCAAGCCCAGCCTCCTCTTCAGCTTATGCCCAGAGGGGTTCTTTGGGGAGAGGCAGGACGGTACAAACAGACCTGCTTCCACCCCTCAGCCTAAAGCCCCTGCCAAGCAGGCACCCTGATGGGTGGCCAGGGGCAGATTCTCCACTACCTGGAGGGGTAGGCTGGCTTACTTTGTCCAGGACTGGAGTCTCTAACATCAGACAAGTGGGTCCTGGAAGTAGTAAGCCAGGGACTGAATTCTCAGCTTCAAAAATTTCCAAAGATGAGAACCAGATCCTTTCCCATGCAAATCCATCAGAGGCACTTGCCCTAGAGGCAGACGCGTTCTACCCTCCTGGCTCTCGGAAGCTGTGGAAAGGGTTCCACCCACCACACACCAGGGCAAAGGTTTGTACCTCTAGGTACTTCCTTACCCCAAAAGACAGGAGAGATGGCAGCCCATCCTGGATCTCAGATACCTAAACAAACACCTTTTAAAACCAAAATTCACAATGGTGACTCTGGAATTATTTTACCTCTCTAAGGCCAGGGGACTGGCTAGTGTCTCTGGACCTCAAGGATGCCTACTTCCATGTTCTCATCAGAAGCTCCCATCGAAAGTACCTCAGATTGAACTGCCCCTCAGGCCATTACCAGTTCAAGAGCAATGCCCGCCCGGCCTCACCTCTGCCCCAAGGGTATTCACAAAATGCCACAACAGTAGTAGTTGCCCACTTAAGAAGGCAAAATTGCCATCTTTCCTTACCTGGACGATTGGCTCATAGTAGGCCAGTCTCAGACCAAATCAAACTACATCTTCGGGTAACTCAGCAACTGCTTACTTCTCTAGGTTTCCTTCTCAGTCTTCCAAAGTCAGTTCTAGACCCTGTCCAGCTTCTCACCTTTATAGGTGCAGAACTGAACACAAAAGAAACCAGAGCTTTCCTTCATCTGGAAAGAGCAAGGACCCTGGTCTCTCTGGCCTCCTCTTTCACCCTGCAGGTCTCTCGACCAGCAAGGCACTTTCTACAGCTCCTGGGACACATGGCTGCTTCTACAGCAGTAGTGCAGGGAGCAAGATTTCAGATGAGGGACATCAGTTCCATTTTGAGGCCTTTTGGTCTCAAAGGAGAGACCCTCTAACCAAATTGATTACAGTGACACAAACCCTGATCCAGGCCCTTCAGTGGTGGCAGGACCAGAGCAATCTGAGACAGGGGGGCCCCTTCGCCCCTCAGTCTCCCTCCTTAATCCTTACTACAGATGCATCCCTCTTGAGGTTGGGAGCTCACATGGGCGACCTCACTACCCAGGGATTGTGGTCCCCTCGGGAATCTCTGCTCCACATCAATCTGTTGGAACTCAGAGCAGTTTTTCTAGCACTTCAAGCTTTTTCCAAATCTGTTCAGAACAAAGTTATTCAGGTCAGAACAGACAATACCACCACAATGTGGTACATCTACTCTAACAAGCAAAGGGCACTCAGTCTGTGGCCTTGTGCACGAAGCAATGAAGTTGTGGTCTCTGGCTTACTCACTAAACACCTCCCTTGGCCTTCACCTCCCAGGCAAGGACAATGTCCTGGCGGACCTCTCTCCTGGGATTTCCCCAGGGCCATCAGAATGGTCACTGGATCCCCTAGTACTGGAGGTAGTATTTGCCAGATGGGGCACCGCGCAGATAGATCTTTTTGCAGCCCCAGACAATCACCAACTCCCCCTTTTTTGCTGCAGGCCCCCAGTGTTGGGCTCAGTCACTCTGGATGCCTTCCTTCTCAGTTGGGAAGGGAAGTTTCTCTATGCCTCCCCCCCCCCTTCTGTTCAAGGTGCTAGTCAAAATCAGATCTCAACCCTGCAAGATGATCCTGAATGCTCCAGATTGGGCCAGACAGCCCTGGTACCCACTCTTATGTCCTTAGCAGTCCAACTTCCCTGTGTCTTCCCAGGAATCACAACCTGTTAACCTGTGCTCAGGGGAGAGTTTGGCACCGAACCTCAAATCTCTCAAGTTCAAGGCCCTGGCTCTTGAAGAGTTAGAGTTTGCTTACCTACACACCTCTCCCAAGGTGTATTGGATATCCTGAAGGGTTCTATGAAGCCTTCCACCAGGGCTACTTATAATTCCAAATGGAAGAGATTTTCCATATGGTGCTCTGGAAAGCATATTTCCCTAGAATCTGCTGACTTACCCACAGTCCTGGATTATATGGTCCATTTAAATACCTTGGGGCTGAGACCAGCTACCCTAAAAGTACACCTGGCAGCCATGTCTGCTTTCTTATCAGCAGGTAAACCCTCTTCTCTTTCAGCTCATCCTGTATTCTCCAAGTTTTTCAAAGTTTGCTTCACCAACCCTCCATTCAGGGACCCTGCTCCTGCCTGGGATCTTAATATTTGCATTGCCCAACATACAGCCCCTTTTGAGCCCTTATACCAGCAGGCTTAAGGTACTTGACTTGGAAAATTGTGTTTTTCAGTAGCCATCACTTCTGCCCAGGCCGCATAGAGTGAATTACAAGCATTGTCAGTGGAGCCTGATTTTATCTCCTTTCTTAGCAGGAGATAAGGTGGTCCTCTGGACTAACAGAAAGTTCTTGCCTAAGGTGGTTTAAGATTTCCACCTTAATCAATCTATGTCTCTCCCTGTGTACTTCACTGACCATTCCTCCTCTGGCGAGAGGAGACTGCACAGTTCAGATGTCAAAAGAGCCCTTAGTTACTACATAGAACGTACCAAGGGTCACAGGTTTGACTCCCTCCAACTGTTCCTCACTTATGTTGAGGTTGGTAAAGGGAAACCTGCCACTAAATGATCCATTGCCAGGTGGATTGTCTCTTGTATCAATTTTGCTATGAACAACTAGGTAAGGTTCCTCCCTCAGGCCTGAGGGCTCACTCTACCAGAGGTACAGCTGCATCTCTCGCTGCTGCAGGGACATCCCTATCCTAGAGATATCTCAAGCAGCTACCTGGAAAACAGTTCACACTTTTACCAAGCATTACTCCCTGGACATCCAGGCTAGGAGTGATGCTCGGTAGTTTAACACAGCTGTGTACAGAGCCTATTTTCCTAAGTAGGTTCTGTCTCTCCTCCATGGAGTACTGCTGTGTAGTCTGCATATGTCATAATATAGCAAGACTTCATATTGTTTGAGAAAAACTTACTCACCTTAGTAATGTTGTTTCTTCTAATGAGTCTGCCATAGTATGACCTCCCCTCTGCCCTCTCAGAACCTCTGCTTTTGGGATGTGGGTGGGCAGTGCAGTCATCAGCATAGTAGATGCCCACCTTGTTTTCACCCCTCCTTTTTGGGGTGACTGGGTGTGTTTTTTCATTTTTGGGTCTCTGACTTGAGTCTTTGTTTTGGGACCAAAAATGTGTTCTTCTATTTAGTACCAGTTGGCTAGTGTAGGTTTACAACTTCCACAAAACCTTAGTAAGTTTTGCTCGTAAAGATCTGACAGTTTGAGTTTGAAGAACAACAGACAGAGTTTTCAACCGAGCTCGAGCTCAAAGTTCCATGCCTGGCATGGAAAGTTAACTCTTTCACCTCCGGAGCAGTTCGAAGGTTGGGACTCACTGCATATGTCATAATATAGCAAGACTCCATTAGAAGAAACATTATTAAGGTGAGTAATTCTTTCTTCTGTGATTCCTTGTACTTCCTGAATGCTTTCTTTTTCTCTTGAACCTTCACTGCCACTTCCTTTGAGAACCATAGTGGTTTCTTACATTGTTTTGTTTTCTTTATTTGCTTCACACAAAGGCTTGTTACGTCTGTGATGGCAGTTTTTATTATTCCCCATTGTTCTTCCACCCCTTCTTCCTGCCCATTTGCTAGTGCATTCCTTAGGCACTCACCCATTTTGGTAAAATCAGCCCTCCTAAAGTCCAGTACTTTTGCCTTTGCATGGCTTGACTCTATTGCTGTTTTTTTTTTTTGTGAACCATACTGTTTGATGGTCTCTAGTTCCCAGATAGCTACCCATTTCTACATCTATGATACTCTCTCCTTCTCCATTTGAGAGAACCAGGTCTCAGATTGCTCCCTCTCGAGTGGGCTCCAATCCTAGTTGTCTGAGGCATGCCCCCTGTAGGGCATCTAGAATAACCCCACTTTTCAAAGTGGCTGTTGCAACTGCACTCCAGTTAACATCTGGCATATTCAGATCACCCATCGGCAATATCTCCCCTTTTTCTGCCATTCTAAGTATACTTTCTATCATTTCCTTGTCCATTTCCTCCCCCAGAGAAGTGGGTCTGTATACAACCCCTGTGCGGATTGTGGTGCCATTGCCTGTCTCCAAATTTATCCACAGTGCTTCTTCTCCTCCCTGTTTACCCTTTTGTTCTGTTGCTTTGATTCCTTGCCTTATGTAAAGAGCTACTCCTCCTCCTCTTTTACCCTCTCTGTCCCTCCTGTAGATAGTGTATCCTGGTATGTTTACGTCCCAGTAATGGTTGTGTGTGTACCATGTTTCTGTGACTGCCATGATATCCAGATGTTCCTCCTCCATCAAGGCCACTAATTCAGGAAGCTTGTTACCCAGACTATGGGCATTGGTACTCATTGCTCTCCATTTTTTAATGGCTTTACCTTCTTTTGCAGCATCTCCCACTGACCTTTCTACCTCGGTCTTTTTCTCATTTAGTACCCTGTTTTGTAGAGATAGGCTGGAATTTTCCTGCTGCTTATCAGTGCCTCCCCCCTTGACTAGTTTAAAAGCTTGCCAATGAAGCATTTAAACCAATTGCTCAAAAGACTTGTTCCCTTCCTGGACAGATGCAGACCATCCTGCCAGTATAGGCTGGTGTCCTCAGGTGGAACCCCAGTCCCTAATGAAGCCAAACCCTGTGCTCCACACCATTTTTCAACCATTTGTTAAACTGCATGGTGCAAAATGCCCTCACCTCACTCATGCCATTGACAGGCAGCACCTCTGAGAAGGATACTGTGTATGCTACTTGTCTTAGGCCCCTCCCCAACTCTACAATGTCCTCCTGCACTGCTCTAATCTCATGTTGAGCCAAGTCGTTTGTCCCTAGGTGGACAATGATGTCCAGCTCAGACTCCCATGCAGCTGTTCTCGTGATCCTGAGGATGTGCTTCCTGTCCCTCCAAGCCATGGCACTAGGCAGGCACCTTACTTCAGTTTTCCTTGCTCCCCCCAGTTCTATCCCCCTAATAATTGAGTCCCCCACCAGGAGCTGCTTCCTTTCCCTGTGGTGTCCTCTGCCTCCTTCCTGTGGGCCTCCCTTGTGACAGGTGTCCTCAGCCTCCTTAATCTTCTTTGTGGGTGCATCCATAGGGGAGCTGTGCTCCCCCAGAATGATGAATAGATTGTGGAGTGGAAAAACTGACCGGATGTGCCTCTGTTCCACCATCCTCACCCTCCCTGAGCCCACTGTGGTCCAACTGCTGTGCTTTCTTTGCAACCTCTGAGGTAGTGGTGGTGGCTCTGGTGCTCCCTGGATAAGGGAGGTTACCTTCCTATTGATGATAGTAGCTAAGGGCTCTCTTAACATCCAGACTGTGTAACCTTCTTTCACCTGAAGAAGAATGGTCAGTGAAAAACACAAGGAGAGATATAGACTGGTTCAAATGAAAATCTGATACCACTTTGGGCAAGAACCTCCTATTGGTTCTTAGGACGACTTTGTCCCTATGGAAGGAGATGAAGTCAGGTTCCACTGACAGAACTTGTAACTCACTAATCTGCCTGGCAGAAGTGATAGCTACCAGGAACACAGTTTTCCAGGTTAAATACTTCAATTCAGCTGAAGCCAGAGGTCCAAGGGTGGCTCGTTAGCTGAGCTATGCAGACATTAAGATCCCAAGGTGGAGTGGACTCCTAAAGGAGGTTAATGTGAACCAGACCTTTGAAAACTTTCTGAAAAAACGGATGAGATGCCAGGAAGAGCCCTTCCTGCTGAGAGGAATGCAGAGACAGCTGCTAGATGAACCTTCAGAGTGGCAGGCCTAAGGCCTAAACCATTGAGATGAACTAGATAGTCTAAGGTTGTGGAAATGTCTGCAGAATCGGGCAGGATGCCTTTCTGAGAGCACCAAATTCTGAACCTAATTTGGAGTTGTAAGTTTTTCTAGTGGAAGGTTTCCTGGAGACCTTCAGAATATCCAGAACTTCCTGAGAAAGATGTAGAACTGCATATTCTAACTCTTCAAGAGCCAGGCCTTGAGATCGAGAGACTGGAGACTGGGGTACCAGATCCGCCCCTGGGAGGAGGACAGGATATTGTATGTCCTGGGCAGAGACATGGGACGTGACACTGACAAGGACAGCAGTAGAGGATACCAAGGCTGTCTGGCCCAATCTGGAGCCACCAGTATCACTGTGCAGGGTTGAGCCCTGATCTTGATCTGAACTCTGAACAGCAGAGGGAAGGCATAGAGAAACCTGCCCTTCCAGTCCAAAAAGAGAGCATCCTAGGGAACCGTCCCCAGGACTGGAGGTCTGCAACAAAACAGAGGGGGTTGATGACTGTCTAGAGCTTCGAAGAGATCTATCTCTGGAGTGCCCCACCTGCAGAAGATGACCTTCAGGATATGAGGATCCAGGGACTATTTGTGGTGTCCCTGTGAAATTCTGCTCAGAGTATCTGCTAGTATGTTGTCCTTCCCTTGAAGGTGAACTGCTACCAGAGAAGTCTGAAGAGAATAGGCCAGAGACCACAGCTTCATGGCTTCTGTGCACAAGGCCGAGGACCGAGTGCCCTGCTTCCACCCCTCAGCCCAAAGCCCCTGCCAAACAGACACCCTGATGGGGTTGCCAGGGCCGATTCTCAGCTACCTGTAGGGGGCAGACTGGCTTACTTTGTCCAGGACTGGAAGTCTCTGACATCAGACAAGTGGGTCCTGGAAGTAGTAAGCCTGGGACTGGTTCTCTGCTTCAAAAAATTTCCAAAGATGAGAACCAGATCATTTCCACCTGCAAATCCTCCAGAGACACTTGCCCTAGAAGCAGAGGTCTCTTCCCTTCTGGCTCTCAGAGCTGTGGAAAGGGTTCCACCCCTACACCAGGGCAAAGGGTTGTACTCCAGGTACTTCCTTACCCCAAAAAAGACAGTAGAATGGCGGCCCATCCTGGATCTCAGACATTTAAACAAGCACCTTTTAAAACCAAAATTCAAAATGGTGACTCTGGGAATTATTTTACCCTCTCTAAGGCCAGGGGACTGACTAGTGTCCCTGGACCTCAAGGATGCCTACTTCCATATTCTCATCAGATGCTCCCATCGAAAGTACCTCAGATTCGAGCTGCCCTCAGGCCATTACCAGTTCAGAGCAATGCCCTTTGGCCTCACCTCTGCTCCAAGGGTATTCACAAAATGCCTGGCAGCATTTGCTTCCTAAGAAGGCAAAAAATTGGCATCTTCCTTTACCTGGATGACTGGCTCATAGTAGGCCAGTTTCCAGACCAAGTCAAGTTACATCTACAAATAACTCAGCAACTGCTCACCTCTCTAGGTTACCTTCTGAATCTTTCAAAGCCATTTCTAGAGCTTGTCCAGCTCCTCACCTTCATAGGCGCAGAGCTGAACACAGAGAAAGCCAGAGCCTTCCTTCCTTTGGACAGGGCAAGGACCCTGGTCTCTCTGGCCTCCTCATTCACCCTGCAGGTCTCTCGACCAGAAAGGCATTTTCTACAGCTCCTGGGGCACATGGCTGCTTCTACAGCAGTAGTGCAGGGAGCAAGATTTTAGATGAGGGACATCCAGTTCCATTTGAGAGCCTTTTGGTCTCAAAGGAAAGACCCTCTAACCAAATTGATCCCAGTGACTCCAACCCTGATCCAGGCCCTTCAGTGGTAGCAGGATCAGAGCAATCTGAGACAGGGGGTTCCTTTTGTCACTCAGTCTCACTCCTTAATCCTTACTACAGATGCATCCCTCTTGGGGTGGGGAGCTCACGTGGGGGACCTCACTACCCAGGGATTGTGGTCCCCTCAAGAATCTCTGCTCCACATCAATCTGTTGGAACTCAGAGCAATTTTTCTAGCACTTCAAGTTTTTTCCAAATCTGTTCAGATCAAAGTTGTACAGGTCAGAACAGACAACACCACCACAATGTGGTACATCAACAAGCAAGGGGGCACTCAGTCTAGGGCCTTGTGCACCGAAGCAATGAAGTTGTGGTCTCTGGCTTACTCCCTGAACACCTCCCTTACGGCAGTTCACCTCCCAGGCAAGGACAATGTCCTGGCAGATGTTCTCAGCAGGATTTCCCAGGGCCATCAGGAATGGTCACTGGACCCTCTGGTCTTGAGGTGATATTTGCCAGATGGGGCACCCATGAATTGATCTTTTACAGCCCCAGACAATCACCAACTTCCCTTTTTGTTGCAGGCCCCCAGTATTGGGCTCAGTCCCTCTGGATGCCTTAGTTCTCAATTGGGAAGGAAGTTTCTCTATCTTCCCCCCTTCTCTTGTTCAAAGTGCTAGTCAAAATCAGATCTCAACACCTCAAGAGGATCCTGATTGCCCCAGATTGGACCAGACAACCCTGGTATCCACTCCTACTGTCCTTAGCAGTCCATCTTCCCCTGTGTCTTCCCAGGAATCACAACCTGTTAACCTGTGCTCAGGGAAGGGTTTGGTACTCGAACCTCAAATCTCTCAATCTCAAGGCCTGGCTCTTGAAGAGTTAGAGTTTGCTGATTTACACCTCTCCCAATGTGTAATGAATATCATAAAGGCTTCTAGGAAACCTTCCACCAGGGCTACTTATAATTCCAAATGGAAGAGGTTTTCCATATGGTGCTCTGGAAAGCTTATTTCCCCAGAATCTGCTGATTTGTCCACAGTCCTGGATTATATGGTCCATTTAAATACGTTGGGGCTGAGACCAGCTACCCTAAAAGTGCATCTGGCAGCTGTGTCTGCTTTTATCTTAGTAGGTAAGCCCTCTTCTCTTTCAGCTCATCCTGTATTCTCCAAGTTTTCCAAGGGATTGCTTCACACCAACCCTCCATTCAGGGACCCTGCCCCTGCCTGGGATCTTAATGTTTGCATTGCTCAGCTTATGCAACCCCCCTTTGAGCCTTTGTCTTCAGCAGATCTTAAGTACTTAACTTGGAAAACTGTGTTTCTGGTAGCCATCACTTCTGCCAGGCGCATAAGTGAATTACAAGCTTGTCAGTGGAGCCTGATTTTATCTCCTTTCTTAGAGATAAGGTGGTCCTCAGGACTAACAGGAAGTTCTTGCCTAAGGTGGTTTCAGATTTCCACTTAATCAATCTATATCTCTTCTAGTGTACTTCACTGACCATTTCCTCTTCTGGCGAGAGGCTGCACAGCTTAGATGTGAAGAGCCCTAGTTACTACATAGAGCATACCAAGGGTCTGGGTTTGACTCCTCCAACTGTTCCTTACTTATGGTGAGGTTGGCAAAGGGAAACCTGCCACTAAATGATCCATTGCCAGGTGGATTGTCTCTTGTATCCAATTCTGTTATGAAAAGCTGGGTAAGGCTCCTCCCTCAGGCCTGAGGGCTCACTCTGCCAAAGGTACAGCTGCTTCCCTGGCTGCTGCCAGGGACATCCCTATTCTAGATATATGTCAAGCAGCTACCTGGAAAACAGTGCACACTTTTACCAAGCATTACTCCTGGACATCCAGGCTAGGAGTGATGCTAGGTTTCAACACAGCTGTGCTTCAGAGCCCCTATTTCCTAAGTAGGTTATGTCCCTTCTCCATGGAGGTACTGCTGTGTAGTCTGCATATGTCATAATATAAGAAGTCGTCATGTTGTTTGAAGAAAAACTTACTCACCTTAGTAATGTTGTTTTTTCTAATGGAGTCTTGCTATATTATGACCTCCCTCCCTGCCTGCCCCTTTCAGAACCTCTGTTTCTAGGGACATGGATATGTTGTTCATCCACACTTATTGGCAGGTTCCTTGCCGCTTTAAATCTTGCCGGAAGGTCTTCAAGCTGGCTCCTCCACCCATCCGGGTGGTAAAACTTCGGCTCCGCCCCATGGCGTAGATCTTCCTTACAGCTTGGAAGCTCAGGTTCCTTCCTTAGCAGCCTGCGTTTAAGACTGGTTCTAATTCTTGAAGTTCAAAATCAAAAGATTTTTGCTAAAAGACTTGGTCTTCTTCTCCTCGGTGGCTGCGATGGACAAATCGACTCCCGGTTTCGGAGGTGCCCGCTACGGGCAGAAGATGTCTGGATGGATCCGCACTCACGTGCGTCTACTGCCTGGGCCTTGAGCACGACCCGCAGGCCCTGCGACTTGTGCTCTTCCTTTTCGACCTCGTCCTTGAAGACCGTGCTGCCCGATTACAACTGGGGCGAGAAAAAATTCCACGGTGAAATCTAAGAGGCCCGATTGGCGGGTGTCACGGCGTGACCGGCAGATCAGCTCGAGCAGATGAGCGCCCTCGAAGAGGGCGGTAGCGGGCTGCTTCTCGTCGGCTCGCGACGTTGTCCGCTCTCTCTGATGCCTCGTACTCGACTTCTTTAAGGAGCTTTGTTTGACCTCGACCAAAGGTGAGGTCCAACTATGGGGACCTTTTTCAGGTCCAAAAGAGCAAAATGTAGTCTCTCCGTCGGCGCTCTTGGGAGGCGGGAAGGAATCCCCCTCCCTTAGCCGACAGTTGACACAGTGACCCCTCAACCCGGCCACTGGCTCGCGGTGTCCCGTCAGGCCAGTTGACTGAGACTCCCATCGGCCAGTCGAGATTTTTTCTCGACCCGTTAAGCGAAGTTGTCGGCTGGAAGGCTGAAATCCCCTCTCCCGGTTCCCCGGTGGGGTTGAGGATCCGTCGGTTCGTCTGTGCCTCCGGTTCCGAGCGGCCTTGATGGGATCGTCCGAGCGAGGATGGCGTTCCGACACTTATCCTCGCCTTCCCCTAGTGAGACTCTCAGTCTCGGTCTCAGACATCCTCGCGGTCCAATCGATCCGCCCGCCACCAAGGCGGTCTCGGTCTGCGCCGCTCTTCTTCCTCGGACGAGGGAGGCTTGGCGTAAGTTGCGTCGGTCACGAGGGAACTTATGTGGCAGCAGCTCCTTTTGACCGGGAATAAGCCGACCCAGTCGTCTTCCCCGGCCATTAAGTGGCTGTCACCGGAGCAGCCGAAACAACCCCTCGTTGTAGTCGAGGAGCCTGTTCTCAGGCCGGTTGTTCGGCCAATTCCAGCTGCCCCACCAATTCTGGTGGAACCTCCACCTCCACAGCCATTAGTTGGGGCTCCGACCAAGAATTCTCGGTTGGCCTTGGGTTTGCCCCATAGGCTGTCTGTCACCCTCACTCCCGATAAACCTCGGCAGGTGGAGGGTGGCTCAGGCCCGAGGCAGCTCTTTGAGGACTCTTCTGAGTCCGATGATGGTTCCTCCCTCTTCTCCAAGCGCATGGACTTGGAGTCCTCGGGAGGACAGTCAATGGACGATAGCCCTCCGTCCTTCTTAGGATTGCCCGACTCATCTCGAGTCCACGGGATGGCTTCGAACCACGTTTCTAAGCGGGCCAGGTATCCCCTCACGGAGATTCTGGACCAAAGGATTCTCCTACGGAGGCCTTTCCGGTGGCCGAAGCCATAGTGGGTCCGGCCTTGGAACTTTGGCAGCGTCCTGCTTCCTGCCTTGCGCCTTCGGCCAGGTTGGCCAGGAAGTATGCGGTCCCCTACCGGTTCCTGTGTCCGATTTTTGAACACCCCTCGACCAAGGGTTGGTTACCGACAGCGTTTACGGCGTGCGAGGCATGTGATGTGGACAAACCTCCGACCAAGGAATCAAGAAATTGGATTATGCGGGCGAAAAGTCTATGCTCGTCCTCTCTCAGCCTTCGTCAGGCCAGTTGGCCGTCCTCATAGCGCATTTTCTCACGCCCTATTGGGCTCCTGGATGAGGTTGTCCCTCATCTTCCGCGAATCTGCAGACTACGGTCAGGCAGGTGCGGGACCAGGAGCAGAGCAGTGGCCAAACAGCAGCTCCAGACTGCGTTAGACACCCGGGGACTCATGTGCCAGGTCTGTGGCGGCGCGGTGGCCATGCGTCGTCGGGCTTGGCTGAGGATATCCACCTTTACCTCGGATACCCAGCACAAGTTGGCGGATGTTCCCTTTTGGGGACTGACCTCTTGACCCTGGGGTGGAAGGTCACCTGCAGAGGATCGAGAGTCCAATGCTACCTTGGACTCGGTCTCTTCCCGCTCAGAAGGACAAGGCCATAGCCACAGCCTAAGCCCTTTTTGTCCTTCCTGCGCCCCCAGCAGCACCGACCCAACAGCGTCAGGGCCAGCAGGCTCGACCTTGGTATCCCAAACCCAAACCGTCGGCTTCCTCCAACAGGAAGCAGGAGGTAAAGGCCAGGAGGTCCCTCGGCCGTTCCCTCCTCAAGCCTGCCCAGTGACCGGGCTGAGGGTGTCAGCCCCATCCTGTCACCTCACCCCTAGGTTCCCCCATTGAGAGGCAGGCTCGAACACTTCCTTTCCGCCTGGTCCGCTGTTACCACGGACGGGTGGGTACTGAGGTGGTGGAAAAGGCCTACCTCTGGAATTCGAGGCCCGCCCCTTCAGGCCGTACGCCTCCGGGGGCCTAGTCATCGCCTCACTGGTGGCTGCCTGACCGACATTGCTCTCCTCCTCAAAGGAGGTGATCGGAGGTGGAGGACCCCCTTCAGACTCGAGGTTCGTGTCCAGGTATTTCCTGGTTCCGAAAGCGGACGGGGCTGGCCGCCCATTCTCGACCTACCGACCTGAACAAGTTCCTAAGGTCTCGAACCTTCAGGATGGTCACTCTGGCGCGAATAATACCATCTCTGGAACCGGGCGTGTGGTTCTGCTCTCTGGACCTACAGGGCAGCGTTCTTTCACGTCCCTATCCGTCCATCCCGGAGATTTCTCCTCTTTTGACGGAGGGATCCCTCTTGAGTTCGAGCCATGCCCTTGACTTATCTCCAGCTCCCAGGGTCTTCACCAAATGCATGGCAGTGGTGACAGCATTCCCTTTGGCCAAAGGGTCGGGTGTGCCCTTTCCTGGACGATTGGCTGATAGAAGCCTCCTCCAGATGGGAGGTGGGCGGTCAGAGATCTGGCCCTCAGGTTTGCTCTCAAGTTGGCCTTCTCATCAATGAGGCCAAGTCGAACTCGAGCAAGCAGGTGATCCCTGTTCATCGGGGCAGAGCTACGACTCTCTTTGAGCCAGAGCATGGCTCCCGGCGGACAGGGCCAAGGTTCTTACCTCCTTTGCCCAATCATTTCTGGTTGGGCAATCGCGCCCTGCCCGGGACTTCCCTGCGCTTTCTGGGTCTCATGGCGGCCTGTACCAGTGTGGTCCGTTGGGCACGCTGGCATCGCCCCCTTCAGTGGGGACTGGCCAGCCAGTGGTCCTGGCGCTGTGATCCTTTGGACCAGCTAGTGATAGTGACCCAGGAGATGTGGGCAGCTCTCCAGTGGTGGACCGTTCCATTCCATCTGCAGGAGGCATCCGTTTGTCCGCCCTGAGCCGCGGTCTCTCTATCGACCGATGCCTCTCTGATGGGTTGGGTACCCATCTGGGGGAACCCGAGTGCGCGGCCTCTGGTCCCTTGGGAGTCCGATGCCACATCAACCTGCTGGAGCTCAGGCGGTCCGCCAGCTCTCACCGCCTTTGCTCCATTTCTCCGGGTCAAGTGGTCCAGGTCAGGCGGACAATACCACAGCCATGTGCTACCCTGAACCACCAGAGGCGGGCACAGCGCTCCATGCTTCTATGCAAGGAAGCTCTCCGCGTTTGGTCACTCGTCTGCTGGAGCCTGGAGGCGGATCTCCTAGCCATTCATGTGGCAAGAGCCTCCAACACCCAGCCGATGCCCTGAGCGGGATAGGGGCTGCATCTCTGAGTGGTCTCTCCTGCAGAGCTAGTACAGATCTGTTCTCCCACGCAGGGGCACACCTCAGGTGGACCTGTTTGCCTCCAGGGAGAGCAGGCTGAGCTGTTTCATGCCCGCCCCTCAGCAGGGGCTCGCTGCAGGGGATGCCTTCTCGAGGCTGTGGACCCTGGGCCTCTTCTCGCCTTTCCCCATTTCCCTTGATTCACAAGGTGCTTCTCAAAGCAAGGAGGACAAGGCACAGGTGATCCTGATAGCCCCAGACTGGCCCCCCAGTTGGTACCAGTCTCCTCAGCCTCAGCTCCAGGCTCCCGAGGCAGCTTTCAGCTCGCCCGGACCTGCTCTCAGTCAATCAGGGAAGGTGTTCCATCTGGACCTTCAATTCCTGCACCTGATGGCCTGATTCCTGGCTAGAGTTCCAGGCCTTGGGTCTTTCCAGAGGTCCTCAATGTTGTTGAGGCGTCCCGTAGAGTCGACCAGAAAATACTCGCCTTCAAATGGAAGAGATTCTCCATTTGGTGTCAGAACCAGGGCTTGGACCCTTCCTCCTGTTCTGGCAAGCATTTTGGACTATTTATGGTCCCTTTCTAGTCAAGGAGCTTAGGTCGGCGACCCTAAGGTGCACCTTGCAGCCATCTCTGCTTACAGGCGGGCAGAGGGCAGTCAGTAACACAAGAAAAGGTGGTCGAGTCGCTTTTCAAGGCCTTGATCACATTTCCCTCTGGTCGAGAACCTCCACCTCCGTGGGATTTACTGCTGGTACTGGCAAAGCTCATGGGCAAGCCATTCGAACCAATGCACAGGTGTGATCTCTCTCACCTGTCGGGAGAGACTACCTTCTTGGTGGCTATCCGTCAGCCAGAAGGATGGGAGAGCTCCAGGCACTTTGCATCAGTCTCACCTGGTCTTCCACAGGGACAAGGTTGTCCTGCGCCCCACCGAAATTCTTCCGAAGGTGGTGTCGGAGTTTCACCTTAACCAGGTGCTGACTCTGCGGTGTTCTACCCCAATCACACCTCGGAGGCCGAATATAGGCTCCATACTCTGGACCCTAGAAGGGCCCTTCGCTTATTATAAGGGCGCAGGGCTGAGGGAGTCGGGGAGGTTCGCCAGCTGTTTGTCACCTCTGTGAAGCCGCACCTGGCAAACCTGCAGCCAAGCAGATGATAGGCAGGTGGGTCACCTCCTGCATAGATCGCTGCTATAAGTTGGTGGGCATGGAGCCTCCCAGAGGATAAGAGCTCATTCTACCCGTCATACTGCTGCATCGGTGGCTGCTTCCAGGGGCGTCCCTATCCAGGAAATCTGCAGGGCTGCTACCTGAAGTCAGCACACACCTTTATTACCCATTACCACATCGACCTTGAGTCACGCTGGGATGCTGGTTTTGGGGCCTCGGTTCTCAGTCTTTATTCCCTAAGTAGAGGGTGGCTTGCCTCCCTCCTCCCGGAGAACTGCTAGGAGTCTGCCAATAAGTGTGGATGAACAACATATCCATGTCCCTAAATACAGGTTACTCACCTGTAACAGGAGTTCTAGGAATGGTATATATTGTTCATCCCATTCCCGACCTCCCGGCGACGCACAACCTGGGCTTCCAGCGGGCCAGATCTGGCGTCATGGAGGCGGAGCCGAGGTTTTACCACCGGGTGGGTGGGAGGAGCCAACTTGAAGACCTTCCGGCAAGATTTAAAGCGGCAAGGAACCTGCCAATAAGTGTGGATGAACAACATATACCATTCCTAGAACTCCTGTTACAGGTGAGTAACCTGTATTTTTGAGATGTGGGTGGGCAGTGCAGTGTTGGCACTTAGTAGATACCCACTTTGTTGTTTTCACCCCTCCTTTTTTGGGGTAACTTGGTGTTGTGTTTTCATTTTTTGGGTCTCCTGACTTGAGTCTTTGTTTTGGGACCAAAAAATGTGTTCTTATGTTTAGTAGCCAGTTGGCTAGTGTAGGTTTACAGCTTCCACACAGGGCCTCAGTGAGTTTAGCTCGTAAAGATCTGACGGTTTGGGTTTGAAGAACAACAGACAGAGTTTCAACCGAGCTCAAGCTCAGCGTTCCATGCCTGGCATGGAAAGTTAACTCTTTCACCTCCAGAGCAGTTCGAAGGTTGGGACTCACTGCATATGTCATAATATAGCAAGACTCCATTAGAAGAAACAACATTACTAAGGTGAATATTTTTTTCTTCTATGTTTCTATTGAGCATACTAAGGCACATAGAAATGACTGTCTTCAATTGTTTCTAACTTATGGTGAAGTGGGGAAAGGTAAGCCTGCCACTAAGAGAACGATTGCCAGGTGGATTGTTTCTTGTATACAATTTTGTTATGACAAGTTGGGTAGAACGCCCCCTTCAGGCCTGAGGGCTCACTCAACTAGGGGTACAGCTGCTTCTCTAGCTGCAGCCAGAGATATACCTTTGTTGGAGATCTGTAAAGCAGCCACCTGGAAAACAGTACATACTTTCTCCAAGCATTACTCCCTGGATATCCAGGCTAGGAGTGATGCTAGATTTGGTACAGCAGTTCTGCAGAGCCTCTTCCCAAAGTAGGTTCTGCATTCCCTCCTCCATAGGGACCTGCTTGGTAGTCTGTATTATGTCTGAATACAGCAAAACTTCATGTTGTTTTAAGAAAAAATTACTCACCATAGTAATGTTGTTTCTTCTAATGGAGTCTTGCTGTTTTCGGACCTCCCCCCGCCTCCCCTCTCAGAACCTGGTTTTGGGAAGTGGGCCTGCAAGTACAGTGTTGCACCTCAGAGGTATTTTTTCTGGTGTTTTACTTAAATGCACCTCAGAGGTATTTTTCTGGTGTTTTACTTAAATATTGTCACTACCTTTCCTTCTTGTGTTCTCGACTTGAGTCTTTTGGGGCCCAAAAAGAAATCTTCTGCCCTTTGGCTATATTTTTAACAATTTCCATACTGTAGTATATTAGTTAGCTCGTAAGAATCTGACGGTTACACTGGGAAGTACCACAGACAGCGGTTTGAAAACCGAGCTCGAGCTCATCGTTCTATGCATCTGCATAGAGTTAACTCTTTCCTCTCCGGGGCAGTTCAAGTGCTGGGGCTAACTGCATTATGTCTGAATACAGCAAGACTCCATTAGAAGAAACAACATTACTATGGTGAGTAATTTTTTCTTATTGTCTCTAGGATTTGAACCCATGACGCCCGGCAACTGGAGACCCAGGACTCCCAGAAGTACCTTTCTCTTTCTCAAATGCACAGCCTGGTGCCTCACAAATTAATGACATTCTCATTCACAAGGGTGTAGTATGCCTTGGTGACACAGCTAGTAGCACTACGGAATGGTATTTTGGGTAGCCTGGGTTCAAATCCCAGCTCAGGCACTTATTTCTTTCTCTTTTTTTATGTGTTCCACATAAATGCATACTGCACCGTTGTAAATAAAAATGTACCAGAGAAAAGAGTGGGAGAATATGTTTCTTAAATCTGTGCCCCTGTCTAGATATGGTTCTGAACTGTCAGGAACTTGTTAGTCTAACTCCATCTGTTTTCCTTTTTCCAGGATGCTCTCAATGAAATCAATGAATTCTGTACCCAGCAGAGCTGGCTCACTGAGATCTACATATTTGTTTGTTCCTGGAACTCGGAATGCCTCAATGCCATGAAGGGGTGGCCGTCAGCCAAGTACAGTGATCAGATCATGCAGATGAAAGCTTGGTGCCAGAGAGTACAGAATGTGGAGCCCATGTTTACAACACAGTACCGAATTATTTCTGTCGACTGTACCTCTATTATGGATGAGATTGGTATGAGAAGAAGACAAAGATATTATTTTCTACTCTGAAATTTTTCCCTCTTCGTCTTTATCTGTATTTTCACAACAGGTATAAAAATAAAGTGTGTAACATAAACTTGTCTTCTCGGCACCCAACCTACAAGACAACATATAATGTATGGGGAGCCCTTATTATGAACTGTAATCAAGCAGATTACATCCTTGTTATGCCACCGATATGACATCACTTTGTTATTAACCCTTCTTCAGTATGTCATCTCAATGGTATAACAAAATGTAATGCACACAACAATCAATGTTCTGTAACGTAATTCAGCAAAGTAATTCAATCCGTGATTATACAATCTTGGTAACCCATACACTATAAAATATAATGTATGGTCTTTGGTTAACAACTGTGCTGAAAACACTTCTCGAGGTTGCCATGACATCTGAAAATCTCTCAAGCTGTGCTCTCGAGGTTTACAATGATGTCATGGCAACCTCTCGGAGTGCTTACAGTGTGGTTATTGACCAAAGACCATACATTATTCTCAATGTTATCTTTGCAAGTTGAAATGTCCCAATCACTAGCTTGAAGGCTGGATACATCACAGTGGACTACTGATGATGGCTTTAGCAATGCCATTGACATCACAGTAGCCCTGTGCAGCATTGAAATCAGCAGTTCAGATCAAAGAGAAACAATTAAATCTTCATCAAAACAGTGGATTCAAAAGTTATAACTTGTAAAGTGATGCTGTGATACATAGGACACATGGGATACATAACAACCAGACTCTGAATATGCCATTTATCATTTTGAGTATGAGGTCAGGGCCCTAACTTTTATGAGTGGCAGAGCCACAAGTGAGTTATGAAAATCCTGCCCTCTCACAAGTGATGATAGATGTCATATTCTGAGTGAAGCCATAGTGTGTCCAATTTATACAGTTTTCAGATTAGCTAATTTCATGAAGAATAAACTGATCTGCAAAGAATCAGACTTCACCATTTAGTACCACATCTGGGTCCATATGCCAGAGGCACTAGGACCCTGCTAGATCCAAAGACTTCAGAGCTTAGAGCTCGGGGACCGACGTCGGTAACAGTGCCGCCCATGAGGCAGACATATGACGTGGCGCTTGTGGACTGCCAGTAAGCGACACAGACCCCCTGCATACTTCAGTTCTGTTTATCCGCCACTGAGGTGATTTCATAGGAGCTACAGCTGCAAGCCATTTTTTTTTAAGTGTGTCACACCTCACCGCTGCCTTTTTTTCCACTCAGCGCCATCTCTCTGCCAGTTTTTTCAGTGCCGTTCCCCTTCTCTTTTCTGTCCCATGACGCTGTGTGTCTTTTTTTTTTCCTGGTTTTTATTACTGTCCATTTCCAGTCATGGCTGATTCCAAGGAGCATAAGAAGAAGAAGGATAAGAAGAAGGACAGCCCTTCCCTGCAGCGATGCCCCTGTGGGACACCTATGTCTGTCCAGGGTCAGTATTACTGTTGTTACGAACATACGAACATACGAAAACGTGCCAGCAGAAACAGGCCTCATGGTCTATCAAGTCTGCTCATATGTGCAGCTAGCACCCTTATATTGCAGCTGCCACCCCAACCCTCCATTCTCCTCCTGAAACTGTTCAGCATCGTTTACACAGCTCCCCTCCTTGCCCTGTCCCATGCCCTTTGTTGGACTTACCTTGGAGCTGACAGTGACTGGCACCACTGAAATGCCTGCTGGTCCATGGACTTCCACACCCTATAGATCTGTGCAATGAAGTGAGGTCATCCGCCTTCCACTTACAGAGGCAGGCCATGCACACAGGACTCCAAGGTAAGGTCCCTGGGCTCTTCCCCTGAGCACCTCCCCAGTACTATACTTACTGAGGGAGACAAGGCTGCTCCTATCCCTTGCCCTGCCAAGACAGAGAGCCTGGGGAGGGTCAGGTGGACAGTCAGCCTCCCCTCCACCCCGGAGGCTGACTAGCACCTCTCCCAGTCTGTAGTCCCTTTGGGTGCAAGACACCCTGGTAGTGAGGTCAAAGCTATACACTGGGCCTATAGTGGTGGGTTCCTTGGCATTGCAGCCTGGCAACACCAAGGCTCCTGGCACTAAAGCCACTGCCAGTGATTGAAGCAGTGCCAACTGCAAGGCCAGGTCCCCTTCCAACACCACCTGTGGTGCCGAGAAAGGGAAGACCAACCCCCTCCAGAGCCAGGTCTTCTAGGCATCCTGGAAGGTGTTTTGTATCTCTTCCCCTGAGCAGTCGGATGACATGGGAGTGGAGGACGAGGAGGGCCTCATCTCCTTGCAGGACTCCAGTAATGAAGGGGGTCTTCCTGGGTCTAGTTCAGGACCTTCACATAGGTTGGCATCATCTCCAGGTGTTTCTCCTCTGCCTGGTGCTGCTGGCTGTGCCACTCCTAGTCATCTCCTGGCACCATCTGTGGCTCTGAGGGTCATTGCTGTCCGCAGTGCAGCAAGAGTTTATGGCGCCATTCACAATGCTTTTTTCTCTCTTCCCTTGGAGATCTATGCCTGTTCAGATGCCTATCCCAAGGGGCAGGACCATGTTTGGTGTGGTGGATGCAAGGCACTCTCCATCTCTGGCTCACTCGTACCAAGAAAAGGTGGCAGCTCTGGCAGGAGTCAAAGCATGGACTCTGGGCCTCTGGTCTCTTTGGAACCATCAGACCATGTTGTTGGTGGGGATCGGGGCCATCCTGTGGAACTTTCGTGACTCCACTCTTCCCACTGGGGGTTCCCCCCAAAGACACCACCCTAACTGCTCCTCATCTGTTGAGTGCTCTTCAATGGACAAGCTTCTCAGGCCTCCCACCCTGCCAAGGTCAGCTGTGCATTTTCATAGCCCTGGCAAAGGACCCAACCTTGTCATTCATGATGCTCCTCCTCACCCTCTGCCTTCTTCTCCTCCTCCTCTCCTAGGTATTTTGTGTCCTGTGGAGCCTTTGACTTGGGAACAGTTCAGAGCTTCAGCTAGTGCATTCTCTCAGTACCTCCAGTCCCTTGATCAGGTCATTTTCTGGTCTGAAACCCTGGCACCACAGCCCCCTGACTCCAGCTCCTCTTCATCTTCCATTTCTTCCTCTGAGGAAGAGGATACTTCCCTGCATTTGTCCTCTGACGCTGAGCACACTTCATACCAGCAGTTCCTGGTGGAAATGAGGCTGGAGCTGGGGATTTCCCATTTTGGAAGCTGCAGACCTGCTCACCTAGTGCTGTCATTCCTCAGGGAAATACAGCCGTGACTCAGCAGTCATCCCACCGTGGCCTTGGACCTTTATGGAGGCATCTAGAGATGTCTTGCTCTGTCCCTCTGCCCCTTCTCCAGCCCCAAGGGATGTCCAGCAGAGGTATTGCACATCCATGGTGTCTTCAGGAGTCATGCCGCATCCCTCCACTGGGATACAGCTCCTAGACACCCCCTCTGGGCATAGGCACCTGGTGCATGACCGCCCCCAGACTCAGAATCTACAGAATGATGCCTGGGTTCATGGGTGTCTTCGACAGCTCTGACTGTGCTTTTATTGTCGTACAGCAGGCGCATCAGGTGACCTATGGCAACACCTGTGGGCAGTGCTGGGTCAGCTCCTAGCATTTTTTCCAGATTGAGAGGTAACTAGACAGGCCATTCGTATTTTCACCCAGGTCCTGGAGCTGGCAAGGCACCAATCAAGGGCAACTTATGACATCAGTGAGGTACCCTCCAGGCTGGTGGGAACAGCAGTCTGAATTTGGCAGATGGCATGGCTTCATCTTTCCAGGTTGTCACCCTTGCCCTGGTGTAGGGAACTGACCTCGCACTTCCAGGGAACCCTCCTGCAGGGTCAGGCATGAGTTGGTGGGGCGAATTCCTGCTCCCAGGCCACAGGAGTCTCCGCTTGCCTTGTCCAGACTTAGGTTTTGCCAGACCTGTATGTGGTAACCAGCTCCCAGTGATAATCCCCTACAGGAGGCTGAAGGAACAACCATTTCCCTCAGGGTAAACTGGCACAACCCCCCTTCTTGGGTGGTAAGCTTGGTACTCTGACCCAGAAGTGGTAATAAATGGTGAAGACCAATTCTTTGAAGATATGAAAATTACATATGCACCGTCATTGTTGATCTTCCAGAACATCTTCACCATTTATTACCTAACCTTTCTCATCTCACTCAGTGAAAGCCAGGTCTCTAGGCAGCTCACCCTCTTTTCTCTTCTCTTTCTCCTCTCTTTTCCTTATTCCTTTTATTGTCCCTGGGTATTCATTTATTTTGTTTTTAGAAAAGAACAGAGGAACTTAGCTCCCAGTGGCTCATCTCCTCCATCCAAAAGGGGAGAAGTTGGGCAGTGTCTGCCCAACCCCACCCCCAATTTATTTTTCCCATGTCTGGGGAGCACATGGCATTTTTCATTTCCCTGTTCATCTTCCCTGTAACTCAAGGCTGACCCTTTGTTATTCCTTTTTGTGAAACAAAACGAAGAAAAACCATAAAACAAAAAAGAGAAAAGGGGAAGCAAGGGGGTATTGCTTTTCTGGAAGCAACACTATGGCAGTCTTTCTTCCTCTCCCTTGCCATTTCTTTTCTGTTACGTTAAAAAAAATAATATTTTTTTTTTCCATAGTGGACTATCTACCAAAAAAAAAGGAAGTCTTAGAGTGGAGAGAAGGCATCCTTCACTCAAGCTTTATTTTTGGCTCCGGCTAAGCACTATGGCCTTTTGCATTTTGGGAAGCCATATATGTTTTCCTGTTTGCCTTGTTCACAACACCTCGTTGGGCAACTATATATGCTTAGCTCAAGCATCTGTACTTAGCCTATTGCTCTTCTCAGGGTATGGCTCTTCCAGGCCTGGTTGGTGTCCACTTCTGGTCTGCCTGCTTGGCTTTGATTTCTCCCTTTCTTCCCCTCGTCGGATCCCTCATGGGGTTGTGTGGTTCTCCTTTTTCCTTTTCTTCTTTTCTCAGTCTTTGTCTGGGGTCCTCTTTTTCTATGTCATCTGGCCACTCCTTTCTTCTTAAAGCTGTTGCCCAGATGGCCTTGGCCTATGGCCACCATCTCCAAGTTCAAAACCACCCTTGAAACCAACTCCATCAACACTCGTAGCTGCTCCTGTGTCTACAGAGAGCAGCCTCCACCTCAAAGCTTCTCATGACAAGCCACAGGCGGCTCTCCACCTAGCCCTCCCACTACCTCTTCCTGGTACACCGTACCCTATGTCTAACCTGGCCAGTGCCAGCTGTTTATAGTATGTACTGCCTATATGATTGCTCAGTTTTTGATACCAACATGCCTTAACACCTGTTTTCAATTACTTGTACCCTGTAACTTCGTCTTGTTTTGTCTGACCTCAGTGTGGCGGTAAGCCTCTGATGAAAATGCCTATTTTTGCAAACCTGTGCTATGTAACCTAAAACTCTATGTATGTCTTTAATGTGACGAGGTACCTTTGGAAACGAGCCTCTGGCTCAAAGGTTGTAAACTGATTTCACAAATAAATAAATAAATGTTTTCCAAACGAAACTAAACCCACTACCTGACGCCCCCCATGCTTCCCTTCTCCTTCTCCCTCTCCTCAGTAGTCAGGTTCTATTGTTTTATTCCTTTTATATCCTATATCCTTTTCTGTATCTCTTGGGGAACCTTGCCTCCCTCTTTTGATTTCTCTCACTTGTTTTTCTCCTGGTGACAGAACTGAGGTGTGCAGGGGGCTGGCATCGGTTACTAGCCAGTCCACGAGCACCACGTCATACATCTGCCTTGTGGATGGCACCATCACCGATGTCAGCCCCCCAGCTCTAAACTCTGAGGACTTAGGCTCCCATGGGGTCCTAGTGCCTCCAATACACACACGTGGTAATAAATGGTGATGTTATTTAAGCGATAAGGCATGACCAGGGGTTATGTTAATAGTCTGTTAATCACCCTGTAGGGGTGTAATGTGGCACAAGGCACAGCCGAGTGCTCCATGCCCCTAGAGGGCAATTAATTGACCATTAACATAACCCCTGAGAGTGCCTTATTGCTATTATAATAAAAATATTTTTTTTACATAGTGTTTAACCTTGTTAGCATATGATTAGGCTGTACATGTATGTTAATCAAAGATTAATATAGGGTTGCTAGAACATTTGCAGCCAATCAGAAGGCTCTATTTCTCAGACCCTTTTTGTAGTCTGGAATATCAACAATTAGAATCAGTATGTAATTTTCATTGTGACATGATCAGGTATTGTTAAAGCTGCTCTTCCATTGGTCAAGAGCTCCTTTGTGACCAACATAAAGTGATGATAAATGGCGGTGACCCACCTTATGAAAAATTATATATCATCATTGTAGTACTTTAGGCCATAGAAATAAGTCTTTCATCTTTAAGTGTTCATTTCCAACTACAAAACTGTCATATAAAGACCCCCCAAAGCTTTACCACAATTAGGCTTTTGTATGGAATAACAATTGTTTTCACATTGGAACTTTATTTAATTTTGTAAAAGTCTGCAATCTGCAAACATGACGTTGCCTAAGTAGGTCCATTTGCTGTAAGTGCAGTGCCACGCGCTGCGCCTCCAATACAAATATCTTGAGGCAGCGATGTGGCTACCGCACTTACAGCAAATGGACCCACGCAGCATCCGCCATGTTTGCAGATCACGGACTTTTACAAAACTGAATAATGTTCCAATGTTAAAAATTGTTATTCTACATGAAAAGCTTAATCAAGGGAGTAAAGTGGGGGTTTCGATAAGGACAGCTCTTTAAATACTAAATATGCATTTGGTCTGGCTTAAAATAAGCAGTTTATAATCATTTGTGAGGGCAGGACTTGTACGATGGCTAAGCTCGTGGCTCCACCACTCATGAATTTGGCCTTGCTCCTCACACTTGAATATAAATTGCATATTTAAGTCAGGCCATCACATATGCACTATCTATAAATAACATTGTATGATAAATACCCATGCATGGCCTGCAGCAATTACTCCCCACTGCCAGTACCATCACTGTCGACAGTAACACCTGCTGTTGGGAGAAACTGGGACTGCTGAACACTTCCCTCACAGCCAGTGTTCCTACATCATTGTCCACAGTGACCTCGTGTCTACAGAGGCTGGGACTGCAGCAACTCCCCTCACAACCAGGGCTCTTTATTGTACATCATTGTCTACAGTGACTCCTGTTGAGGCAGGCTGGGTCTGCAGTACCTACTCCCCTAACCCCCAGGGCCCTTTTCTGTACATCATTGTCTAAAGTGACTCTCTTGGGAGCAACTGGGACTGCAGTACCTACTCCCCTCACAGCCAGGGCTCTTACTGTACATCATTGTCCACAGTGACTCCTGTTGGGAACAACTGGGTCTGCAGTACCTACTCCCCTCACAGCCAGGGCTCTTACTTTACATCATTGTCCACAGTGACTCCTGTTGGGAAAACTGGGTCTGCAGTACCTACTCCCCTCATAACCAGGGCTCTACTGTACATCATTGTCTAAAGTGACTCCTGTTGGGAGCAACTGGGACTGCAGTACCTACTCTCCTCTCACAGCCAGGGCTGTGCTGTACATCATTGTCCACAGTGACTCCTTTTGGGAAAAGCTGGGTATGCAGTGCTTACTACCCTCATAACCAGGGCTCCTACTGTGCATCATTGTCCATAGTGACTCCTGCTGGGAGAGGATGGGCTGCAGTGCCTACTACCCTCATAACCAGGGCTTCTGTTATGCGCTATTGTCCACAGTGACTCCTGTTGGGAAAAGCCGGACTGCATTGCCATTACCCTAATAACCAGGGCTCCTACGGTGCATCATTGTCCATAGTGACTCCTGCTAGGAGAGGATGGGACTGCAGTAGTTCTGAGCTCTGCAATGATCAGTGTTCAACACTATTGTCTAAATTGGATCCTGCTGGTGCAGTGTGGGGTGAAGTTGCTGTCCCAAGGCAATACTATAGAGGTTATGGTTGGAGTATTTGTGTTTTCCTCAGCCAACACTTCTAAATATCTCTCAATAGAGTCTAGAGTTGGAGTATCTATTTCCCCACAGCCAACACTCTTGGAGCTGTAACCCCAGAGTCTGAGATCAGGGCATCTGTGTTTCCATACAGCCAGCACTGCCTGCAGAATCTGGGGTGTGAGTATGTATTCCCAGAGCCAGCACTTCTAAGCTCTCCCTACCGAGGCTGGGACTGGTGTATTCATGCTTTTTCACAGCTAGCACTCCTACATCACTACCTACAGAGTCTGAGGTTTGAAGATCTGATTCAACACAGCCAGCATTCCTAGGCTCCTGCCTACTGAAACTGGGACTGGAGTATCTGTTTCCCCACAGTCAGTACTGTGGAACTCTACCTACAGAGACTGGGAGTGGTATATCTGTGTTTCCTCTCAGCCAGCACTCTACATCTCTACCTACAGAGTCTGGGATTGGAGTATCTGTTTCCCCACATCCTGCACTCCTAGATCTCTACCTACAGAGTCCGGGATTTTATGTATCTGTTTCCCCACAGCCAATGCTCCTAGATTTCTACCTACAGAGTATGGGATTGGAGTATCTGTTTCCCCACATCCTGCACTCCTAGATCTCTAGCTACAGAGTCTAGGATTTCGTGTATCTGTTTCCCCACAGCCAGTGCTCCTAGATCTCTACCTACAGAGTCTGGGATTTCGTGTATCTGTTTCCCCACATCCAGCACTCCTAGATATCTACCTACAGAGTATGGGATTAGAGTATCTGTTTCCCCACATTCAGCACTCCTAGATCTCTACCTACAGAGTCTGGGATTTTGTGTATCTGTTTCCCCACATCCAGCACTCCTAGATTTCTACCTACAGAGTCTGGGATTAGAGTATCTGTTTCCCCACATCCAGCACTCCTAGATCTCTACCTACAGAGTATGGGATTAGAGTATCTGTTTCCCACAGCTAGCACTCCGAGAGCTCTACCTACAGAGTCTGGGATTAGAGTATCTGTTTCCCCACATCCAGCACTCCTAGATCTCTAGCTACAGAGTCTGGGATTTTGTGTATCTGTTTCCCCACAGCCAGTGCTCCTAGATTTCTACCTACAGAGTATGGGATTAGAGTATCTTTTTCCCCACATCCAGCACTCACTCCTAGATCTCTTCCTACAGAGTCTAGGATTAGAGTATCTGTTTCTCCACATCCAGCACTCCTAGATCTCTAGCTACAGAGTCTGGGATTTCGTGTATCTGTTTCCCCACAGCCAGTGCTCCTAGATTTCTACCTACAGAGTATGGGATTAGAGTATATATTTCCCCACAGCTAGCACTCCGAGAGCTCTACCTACAGAGTCTGGGATTGGAGTATCTGTTTCCCCACAGCCAGCACTCCTAGATCTCTAGCTACAGAGTCTGGGATTTCATGTATCTGTTTCCTCACAGCCAGTGCTCCTAGATTTCTACCTACAGAGTATGGGATTAAAGTATATATTTCCCCACAGCTAGCACTCCGAGAGCTCTACCTACAGAGTCTGGGATTGGAGTATCTGTTTCCCCACAGCCAGCACTCTGAGAGCTTTACCTACAGAGTCTGGGATTGATGTGTCTGTGTTTTGTTACAGCTAGCACTCTTACATTGTTACAAACAGAATCTGGATTTGAGGACCTGTTGTCCACAGCCAGCACTTCCAGATCTCTAGCTACAGAGTCTGGGATTTTGTGTATATGTTTCCCACAGCCAGTGCTCCTAGATTTCTGCCTACAGAGTCTGGGATTAGAGTATCTGTTTCCCACAGCCAGTGCTCCTAGATCTCTACCTACAGAGTCTGGGATTAGAGTATCTGTTTCCCCATCCAGCACTCCTAGATCTCTACCTACAGAGTCTGGGATTGGAGTATCTGTTTCCCTACAGCCAGCACTTCAAGAGCTTTACCTACAGAGTCTGGGATTGATGTATCTGTGTTTTGTTACAACCAGCACTCTTACATTGCTACAGACAGAGTCTGGGATAGATTTGAGGACCGGTTTCTCCATAGCCAGCACTCCTAGACCTTTACTTACAGAGACTGGGATTAGAGTATCTGATTCACCACAGCCAGTGCTCCTAGAGCTCTACTACAGAGTGTGGGGCTGGAGTATCTGTGTTTTCTCACAACCAGCACTCCTACATCACTACCTACAGAGTGTGGGATTGGAGTATCTGTGTGTTCCCCTACAGCTAGTACTCCAAACTCACTTCCTACATAGTCTGGGGTTGGAGCATCTGTGTTTCCCCACAGTCAGCACTGCCACAGCATTACATACAGAGGATGCGGTTGGAATATTAGTGTGCTCCGACATAGCCAGTAGTCCTACACCATTTCTTACTGGCTGCAGTGGAGGAGGAACAGGGAGGTTTAGGGGCTCATGATCCTCTTTCGCAGCTGGGTGGGAGAGTGGGTGTTTTTCACTATTATGTGGGCGAATGGCATGATGGACCTTTTTCAGCATGCCCCCTATACACAGTCAGCCTGTGGTATGTGATGTCATTCATTTTGGTGGATGCTGTCAACCATTTTGGAAGTTCCCCCTCTGCTGGGATTTACCATTTCACCCTTTGGGTCTCATTTTCAAAGGTTAGTGTTGATGTGAACATGGTCAATGCTGGCACTAACCCGGGTTAGCAGTAGCACTCGGGGGGCATTCAGAGGCCCTGGAAGCTGCAAGACCTGGCAGCACCAATGGCTAACTATACCATTGCACCTTTGCAAATGGGGTCCCTAATCACATACTGGTGCAGCAACATATTCAGTGGCTTGCTGCCGTAATTTAATAGCCCCCCCAAGTGATGCTCTTTACCGCCGCTGAAAACTGCTTCTTTACCAGGTACTAATCCCATCCCCGAAGGCATTGTGGCTGTACTGCAGCCACCCGTACTTGTTCCGAACTGCCCCCTCTCTCCCCCTGATCACTCGCTGCCATGATTGACAATATTCCTTTTTAGTTCAGTGGTATCCTCCTACCCCACTGATTGCCCAGTTTTGTGCATTTCAGTATACACTGATGGTCCACTGGTTGCACCAACCGCCCTAATCATACAAGAACCCCCCTCCGCTCAGCTACCGAGAACCCCTATCCAGCATCTACCCTCACCCTGAGTGCCAGTCCTGTGAAATCAGCAGTCAGCATAGCACCCCCCCACCTCTCAGCCAGTCGCCATGTGAGAAACATGGAACGCAATCACGTACATGGCATCCTTGACACTTATTCTCCCTCTCCTTTCTAACCTTGCATTCTCATCCATTGCCATGAGAAAGCATTGCCTCTCTGAATGGGAGAATTAAAAATCCTGCTTTTAAAAAACACAACTCTTGTAGTAATGCCATACAAAAACAGCATCATCTCCACTGTGATAGGATGGGGCTGTGAAATCAGAACTCCATTTAAATGTTGTTGTGTAGTGAAGCTCCCTCTAGTATCGTCCCTGCTCTACCTGCTCACCCTAGATATTAAAGGTGGCTTATTGCCTTAGCCTGGATTGCTATCTAATCAAGTTCAAGTTTATTGCAGGAAAACTCCGTTGAGCAAGCTCATTCACAAGGAGGTCATGAGACATGTACACTGATGAAGAAGTTTACATAAAATGAAATACTTGATAGAGCAATAGTATAAAATGTGTTCATGTGTACACTTAGAACAAGCAGGATATTACAAAAAAGGATACAACATCGGAAGACAATAGACAGTGAGAAGACATATGGTACATAGTGTGTAAGCACTTCAGGGTAGCATGCCAGCAGTACAAGGCAGGGTAACTGGTGTCTGCAATAAATAATTTTAGTATATTGAGCAGTGACAGGAAATAAAGGATAAACGAAGTAATCGAGGCTTGGCAAGAGCAGAGAAGTAATATATACGGAGAGAGAGCCAAGAATAGGATGAGGAAGGGGAGCAGGTATGGGATTCTTGGAGTAGAGGTCACAGCTGAAGTCAGAAGCTAAGTGAATGTAGTTGTGTCTTGGTTAAATGGTAGTGTGAACAATAAGTAAGCAGCATGCATGAGGAGCGATGACGATGTTACACTATAAATGTATAAGGCACACATAGGGATGGGAAGGGGCTTAATAACAGTTGCAGATATCTTTTATCTTAGCTGCACTTAGCACTTTGTAGAAGTTAATTGAAACTATGCTAGTTGTTTCAGCATGGTTTGAGTTGGTTCCAAATAGAGGAAGAGCATCGCAATAGCGTTAACCAAAGGAGGTCCGTGTCCTAGGTATGTCCAGCAGAATGAAGTCAGGTTTCTGAGAGAGTATGCACTGATGAGAAATACAGATGAGAGATGATAGGTAACTTGGTAGATTTGTGCAGGAGCAACTAGGGTCCAGAGATCAGCATGGAGCAAGCGCCTAGTGGTGAGAGATGTCCAGCCAACAGCTCGTGCAGGGTCACAGTGGTGTGAACGTGAGGACTTGGTAATAAACCGTAATGCACGGTGGTAGAGGATGTCCAGTTTGCTTAGGTTTGCGAGAGTAGTGGAAGAGTAAATTATGTCGCCATAGTCAAGAAGGGGAAGAAAAGTAGCCTGAACAAGTCTGTTTGAGTCTCGAGGGGAAAAGGGGCCTATTTCTAAAGAAGAAACTTAGCCTGGCTTTGAGCATCCTGGATAAGTCCTTGATATGGTCATTAAAAGAGAGCTTGTTGTCAATCCAGATACCCAGATATTTAAATTTGGAAACAACTTCCAATGGTTCGCTTAATGTGGTAACAATAAAGTCTATGGGAGGTGCCTGCAGAGGTACTACGAGAGAATATTATAGCTCTGGTTTTCCTTGCATTAAGTAGAAGCTTTACCTTTATTAGATTATGTTCAAGTTGGGCAAAGTCCGCTTGAAGCACACCCCTAACTTCAGATAACGTTGAGCCAGAGGTATACAGTACAGTGTCATCCGCAAAGAAATGCAGATTGGATGTAGTTATGTTGGAATCAAGGTCATTAATGTACAAGGAAAACAAGATAGGGCCTAGAATGGAGCCTTGGTGGACTCGTCTGACAACTGACAAAGAGACAGAGAAAAAGACATCGGTTTTTACTTTCTGGGATCTCCGTTAGGTAACTGGAGAACCACTGGGTAGTGGAGGACATGGCACCCAAGTTAGTGAGGCAATTGACTAGCAGGTTGTGGTCAACAGTATCAAAAGCTTTACTAAGATCCAAGAAGACTGCTCCAGTTATCTTCTTAGCATCTATAGCAGAGACCCAGTCATTGGTTACTTTCGCTAAAAAAGATCAAGGTAGAAATTACCTGGTGGGTCTCGTGTGCAGTGACTCTAAGCTTCTAAATACAGTTACAGGCAAATGCAAATAGTTTCAAAATCAGGCACAAAAGTAACAGTTCTGCTCCGTTTGAGCCTGGGCAGCAACTCGAGGTGCTACTCTGGCCGGGATTCATGCGCTGAGCAGGGGAGCTTGTGGCCGTTTCAGAAAAGACGCCAGATGGCCAACGATGGTGGCAGCAGCCTGGATCAAGGTAGAAATTACCTGGTGTGTCTCGGGTTCGGGGCTTCTGTGGGCAGGGAGGGCTTCAGAGCAGGCCCTCGTGACCTCCGGTCTCCTCAGGGAAGGGGGGTGGTCTCTGGTGTGTCTCGGGTTCGGGGCTACTGTGGGCGGGGAGGGCTTCAGAGCAGGCCCTCGCGACCTCCGGTCTCCTCAGGGGAGGGGGGTGATCTCTGGTGTGTCTCAATATCTGCATTAGTTAGGTTATCTAGAAACATAGAAACATAGACTTTGACGGCAGATAAGGACCGCTAGGCCCATCTAGTCTGCCCATTTCCCTACCTACAGGATAGGCCGCAGATCCTAGTTAACCAACAGCCTATTCCTTCCTACCCCCCACAAGAATTGCCTTATGCCTGTCCCATGCATTCTTGAATTCTCCCAGATTTTAGACCCCACAACCTCCTCAGGAAGGCTGTACCATGCATCCACTACCCTCTCTGTGAAATAATAGTTCCTCACATTGCCCTAGAACCGCCTCCTTCTATCTTTAAATTGTGTCCCCTTGTTCTTGCAAGTCTCTTTTCTGAAAGATGCTACCCTCTTGGACTTTGTTGATTCCCACTGAGGTACTTAAGTTTCTATCATGTCCCCCTCTCCCTTCTTTCCTCAAGGGTATACATGTTAAGCTCTTTAGTCTCTCCTCATGGCTTCTCTTGCAGACCCTGCACCATTTTAGTTGCCCTCTCTGGACTGCCTCTATCCTGTCTATGTCCTTGCGGAGATGGGGTCTCCAGAACTGGACACAGTACTCCAGATGGGGTCTCACCAACTGTCTGTACAGAGGGATAACAACTTCCTGTTTTCTGCTGATGATGCCTCTCCCTATACACCCCAGTATACCCCCAGACCTCCCTACTGCCTTCTCACATTGCTTGCTAACCTTAAGGTCATCTGATATGATTACCCCCAGGTCCCTTTCCTTTTTTGTTGTTGTTACTACCTCCCCACCCATTGTGTATTCTTCCCCTGGGTTCTTGTTTCCCAGGTGCATTATTTTCACTTCTTTGCGCTGTGCAACTTTTATGTAACTTTTTTTATATTTTAGTGGTCTTCTCCGGTTCCCTATTTTCTCTTTCTCTCTAAGGGTCTAAACTGCAGTGCTGGTAGACCTTCTTTGGCACCCTTCCAGCTAAATCCCTTCACAGCGCTGGGTAGTTGCAAGACTGGCATCAGTCTGAGAAACCCAGGCCTCACAGTTAACCAAGTCCTCCAGGCCATCCACAGTCACCCTGCAATACTTCCTTGACTCCTTTTAAGGCCTTTAAGTAACTACTGCAATATTTCCCTTCTCACCCATCTCTCAAAAATGATAGAGAAAGTTGTACACTCTCAACTCACCGCCTACCTCGAAACAAACAACTTACCCTCCAGTGCCCAGCATGGTTTTAGATCTGGACACAGCACTAAAACAGCCCTGGTCAGGTTCACTAGTGACATTCTTAAGACAAAAGACAAAGGTCAGTACACCGGATCTGTCTTTGTTGACCTGAGCAAGGTGTTCGACCTCGTGGACCATAACCTCCTCCTCCACACCCTTCGAGGTCTGTACCTCTCCGATAATGAAGTCAAATGGGTTGGAAGCTACCTCTCCGGGAGATCCCATCATACCTCCATCCAAGGTCACCTCTCTGCTGGATGTCCATTTAAACATGGGGTCCCCCAGGACTCCATCTTGGGCCCCCTACTTTTCTCACTTTTCATTAATAACCTACCCTCTATCTGCCAAACTACACAACTAGTCCTTTAGTTGATGATGCAGCCCTTTTCTGCAAGCAGAAACCCGGCCTCTATGCTTCCTAATTTACAGTCTGATTCTGGAAACTGCACTCCTGGTTCTCAGGAAATGACATGGTCCTTAACTCCAAGAAGACAAAATTCATGATCTTCTCAGGCCCGAGGAGAGCCCCTGCAACTGGCCTGTCCCTACTCGACAACTCTGGTAACCTTATTGAACAGGTGACTGAATTCAGATACCTTGGTCTCTACCTGGACCCCCACCTATCCTACTACCTTCACGTAAACAACCTCATAAAGAAGATTCATGTTAGACTTGGTCATCTATACAGGATCAGAAAGTTCCTGCTTCCCTCCTCCAGGCTACACCTGGCTACCTCTCTACTCCTGCCCCTTATTGAATATGGTTCCATCGTCTACTCTCCGCTTACATCTTCGCTCTGCCACTCCAAACTCTACAACAGTGTAGCTGTTTTGTCACAGTTTCCCCTGGAAAACTCATCACTGCACTCTCTACTCCTCCCTCAGTTGGCCTACCCTCAAAGGGAGGTTCCACCTAAAAATGCTCTCCTTTCTTCATAAAATTCACCTCAGACTGCTGTCACCCAGCATCAACTCCCTTTTCCCTCTCTCCGCACCTGGGGGGTTGACTAGATGTGCCGTCACCATGGTCTTTGACACACCATTCCACCAGACCAACGAGGCTCAGAACTCCATCTCCTTTTAAGGGACAAAGTTGTACAACAGACTGCCCCCTGGAATCCAAGTCTGTAAGTCTGTTCACTCCTTCAACTCTTCCCTCAAAGCCTACCTCCTAAATTCATCCAACTGTAGTTGCCCCAGGCGTCTCCTTGCTAAACCTGTCCATCACCCCCCCACCCCCACCCCCGTATTCCACCTCCTCAGCCCTACTTTCTCCTTCCCCTGTCCTTCCTTGTATACATGGACATCCCCCATTCCCACCCCCACTGCCCCTGACTCCCAATTCTACCAATCCCAGACCCACACTTCCCTCATACTGCACTTATGGGTACTGACCATTCTTTTTCTCTCCTTCTTACAAAATAATTGATTGTTATACTTTCTAGGTTACTCTTCTCCATCTGAACTTTGTTGTCTAACATTCTGTACTTTATTTGGAACCCTGTGTATATGTTGTTATGCCTTTGTATTATATGATGTTGTGACCCATGTTAATATGCTGATCTGTTTTTGCTGTACTTTGTTATGTTTTCATTAGCTTTATGTTTTATTCCCCCACTGGACATTTGTGAAAACGGGCATTTTTGTTCACATACCTTCCAGTATACAAATAAAATTGATTGACTGAAGGCCCATCTACCATTTAAGTCCACGTGTACTGTACTCTGATTACCAATCATTCAAACCCTTTCCATGTGAATGGGCCCATATGATAACTAGTACAGCTATCCGAGTGAATCCCCCATTTCAAGCCATTCATGGCTCAGTGATGCTCTCCTCTCCCCCAATACTAACTGAACTGATGAGAGATTTAAGCCAGTCCATATACCCAGGGCCCATAGCGCCACCCACAGGGCTCAGCATGACCACCCAGCCAATCGCAGCTGTGCCACAGACTCTCTCCTGCTGAGCTGGAACTCCTCAACTTTTTGCACTCGGTTAGCTCTTCTACCCTTTTTCTTGCCCGAGTGTGGAAAACATGTATAATTTTTATTCAGCGAAAATAAGTTCCAGTCAGTGCATTTGCTCTGCTCAGCTGGTCAGGCAGCAGAATGTCTCAAAGTGAATTTTTAGTTAGGTCCAAATGGTCTGTAGTGTGTGTGTCTCAGAGGTGACAGAGTGGCTAATTTTGAAAGGTGTCACCTCTGGAAACAAGGCCTCCGGGCTCTGCTGGGTGGGGGGGGGGTCACTATAAGTGGACCAGAGGCGGACATGACATGACACTATGCGTTACATCAGAACCTCAAACACAATCATAATTCATGTGAGAGGGACCACTTTTGATATTTGCAAATAACATGAGGAACTTTAATGGCTCAGAAGCTTGTCTCACAGAAAGACATAAAAAATTAGAGGTAAGTTGTGGGTTAAATTAATTGTTTTATTGGTGAAAAAAGATCACCCAGCAGTGCATCTCCACTACAGTCAATGTTTCCTGTTGTAATAATGCTTTCTCCAAAATTGTAATGGGCTTGCGTTTTTCGGGGGATACAGAGCAAAGAAAGGGGAGTAGAACTGAGGCATCAGGCTACTCTGTCTCTGTCAGGGATCTAGAACAAGAAAGGGGAGTAGAACTGAGGCATCAGGCTACTCTGTCTCTGTCAGGGATCTAGAGCAAGAAAGGAGAGTAGAACTGAGGCATCAGGCTACTCTGTCTCTCAGGGATCTAGAACAAGAAAGGAGAGTAGAACTGAGACATCAGGCTACTCTGTCTCTGTCAGGGATCTAGAACAAGAAAGAAGAGTAGAACTGAGGCATCAAGCTACTCGGTCTCTGTCAGGGATCTAGAGCAAGAAAGGAGAGTAGAACTGAGGCATCAGGCTACTCTGTCTCTCAGGGATCTAGAACAAGAAAGGAGAGTAGAACTGAGGCATCAGGCTACTCTGTCTCTGTCAGGGATCTAGAACAAGAAAGAAGAGTAGAACTGAGGCATCAGGCTACTCTGTCTCTCAGGGATCTAGAACAAGAAAGGAGAGTAGAACTGAGGCATCAAGCTACTCGGTCTCTGTCAGGGATCTAGAGCAAGAAAGGAGAGTAGAACTGAGGCATCAGGCTACTCTGTCTCTCAGGGATCTAGAACAAGAAAGGAGAGTAGAACTGAGGCATCAGGCTACTCTGTCTCTGTCAGGGATCTAGAACAAGAAAGGAGAGTTGAACTGAGGCATCAGGCTACTCTGTCTCTCAGGGATCTAGAACAAGAAAGGAGAGTAGAACTGAGGCATCAGGCTACTCTGTCTCTGTCAGGGATCTAGAACAAGAAGAAGAGTAGAACTGAGGCATCAGGCTACTCAGTCTCTGTCAGGGATCTAGAACAAGAAAGGAGAGGACAGAAAAGGAAATCAGCACTGACTTATGGAAATTCAGAGCTTGTGGATAGTGATAATATTTTATTTTGAGTTGCAGTGGTAAGAAAAAAAATCATAACCCAGGGGACATATTTAGAGTAGGTCTCGGGATGTGCTGCATGAATCAGCGCTACACAAAAAAAATTGGGCTGGCCAGTTCTGACCGATATTCAAACAGTATGCACAATCAAAACAGATTGCACATTCTGTTTGAATATCAGACAAATGAATGTGGCAGCGCATTCAGGCAGCACTGCCATGTGGTCACAGCACATCCAGGGTGTGAGACTGAACCGCCAGTGGGGGAATGTGTGGTTCATTCCTGGATGCACGTGTCCTCCATGGTGATATTCAGCCCAAACATGCAAATGAAGCTCATTAGGCATACATGGCGCAAAGGGCCTCATGCATGCCCATTGTAAACTCATTTGCATAACTACATCAAACTGAATCACGCGGGCCAGCCTCCCCCTTCCCAGCCCCAAGTGCCGTACATGGAAAAGTGTTCTAGCTCTATTTCCATAGAGTAGGGTCCTCCTCCCCGGCCGCAGTCACTGTAAATTAAAATATATTCTCAACCCCCTTTTCCATAGTGTAGAACAAGGGAACACAATTTGAAGATAGAGGGGGGGACGGCTCAGGGGCTATGTGAGGAAGTATTTTTTCACAGAGAGGGTGGTGGATGCATGGAACAGCCTTCCTGAGGAGATTGCGGGGTCTAAAACTGAGGGAGAATTCAAGAATGCATGGGACAGACATAAGGCAATTTTTGTGGGGGGTAGGAAGAAATAGGCTGTTGGTCAAATAGGATCTGCAGCTTATCCTCTAGGCAGGGAAAATGGGCAGACTAGGTGGGCCAAGCGGTCCTTATCTGCCGTCAAAGTCTATGTTTCTATGTTTGCCATAGTGTAGGGACCCCCCCCGCCCGATCACTGTGTGACATAAAAATAAAAACAATATCCCCTTTTCCATAGTGTAGGGGACGCCCCCCCTGCCCTGATCACTGTGTGACATAATAAAAACAATATCCCCATTTCCATAGTGTGAGGCCCCGCCATTATCACTGTGTGACAAAAAAAAATCCCTGTTTCCATAGTGTAGGGACCCCCCTGCCTTGATCACTGTAAGAAATACACAAACAACACAATTCAGTGTTTTCTATAGTGTAGTGTCCCCCTCACCCCGGTAGGCAGTAGCCAAATACTCCACAGCCCCCCATCCTGACCCTTGCCAATGACTGGCACAGCCCTGCTCACCCTGCCACGACCTGCTGCTGACTGATCGGTACCCGAGCACATACAGTAAATAGTATGCACTCATTGGTTGTCTTGACAACCAGTGGCGAGTTGTTCTGCGTGCTCAGATACAGTCAGTCGGTGGCTAACGGTAACGGGATGGTAGTATGATCACTAGCCTGAGTCTACGAGATGAGGGAGGTACAATTGGGGGTTGCTGCTGCTGCTGAGGTGAGGGACACTCACTGATGAAAAACAGAGAATCGTGTTGTTTGTGTATTTTTCACAGTGATTGGGGCAAGGAGGGGTCCCACTATGAAACGGGCTGTATTTTATGATGTCACACAGTGATCGGGTGGGGGGCCCTACTATGGCAAAAGGGATATTGTTTTATTATGTCACACAATGATGAGAGTGAGGAGGAGTCCCTGCACTATGGAAATAGGGATATTATTTTATTATGTCACACAGTAATCGAGAGTGAGAGGGGGTCCATACACTATGGCAAAGGGGATATTGTTTTTATTATTCTTTCACTCAGTGACTGGGGCTGGTGAGGGGGGACCCTACACTGTGGCAAAGTGACTTGGGTACATATTTTATTTTAGGCCAGACCAGTGCTCAGGGCTCGGGGAGGGGGATCATGTGACTGGCCCTGGATTGTGCGTGGGGCACCACCCTGCATTGCACATAGTTAGGGTAGGGTTTTGGGAACTTTGCACCAGCGCATCCAGTCGTGTCCTCGTCAGGGGACTTTGAATATTGCGATACGTGGCATATGCATGAGGGACTCCTTATTTGCATTCCCACATTACAATATTCCACGTGGCGGTGCAGGCGGGTTTGCGGGTCACATTAGCGGCTTCTGAATATTGCCACACCCTCGACGGCCCTCGCAAGTCCGGAGATGCGAGGGCACATTTAGGGATGTGCCACACATCTCTTTTGAATATGTGGGCTCTATTTTCTATTTGATAATGAAACATTTCAACTCTTAAGTTTGGGCCTTACTCAATCTACAGTTATGTACTTGCATTTAATGTTTAAAACTTTTTCATATGTTTTTCCTGATTGCACTGTTTAACCTTGTTTACTTTGGAATATATCCAGTAAGAAAACAGGAACTATTAAGATACATAATAAGAAAGGCCAGCCCAGTGGCGTGGAGGGGCTGAGGACATCTGTGCCCTTACCTTCTGCCCTTGACGACCACCTGTGTTCATGGCGTCAGAGGTCGGTTGGGGAGGAAGAGGATGGAGCATCCAGAGGACTGCTCTCCTTTCCCGGGGAGGGAGGACTGATGCTCCCGCTGAATGACTGCCCCCAGGTGGAGGCCTGCAGGCAGTACAGGACTGAGGGCACCAGAGGAAGGGAGGGTGCTGTGGGGCTTCCGCTGACATGCACACGCCTCCACGCACACATGTCTGGCTGTGTGAGCCTCAGTGGAGAAAACGGGAGAAAATGGAGGAAGAAACCCTCTGACTGCAAGATGACGCCTGACCCTCCGCAGGCTCCACACCTGGACTGGGCAAAAGGTAAGTCCCGTGATTCCGGGGTGACAGGGCTGGGGGGGGGTCAGAAGGGGCAGCTGGAAGCAGGAAAAGGAGTACAAAATGTATATAGAAAAAAAGGTGTATAATAAGTGACCGACTGTGTATTGCAGAATGTATATATTGCAATCTCTGAAGTATCTTTTCTATTGAAGAGATACACTTTCATAGCTAATCAGAGCTAAGTAATCTTTCCTAATACTGGGAAGTGATAAGGCAAAGAGTGGAAAGGAAGACTACATTCCACCTAAGCTTCGAGCAGTTGGCCTTGGCCTGATCCACGGGGGCTCATCACTGGGCTTACATGTCCAGGGCGTGCCAACAACGAACAGTAGGCAAGTGCAAGTATAGGACTCAGAATGGGGAAAACTAGGGTGAAGGTCGGTGCCAAGTTGGTGCTGGAGGGGCGCTGGCAACGTTGTTGCCATGTGGTCTGTGACATGGAGTGTAAGTACTCATGGGCTGTACCAATCTAAGGACCAGCCTCTTACAGAGGAATAGGGTGGCACCTAAGAAACCCAACCCAGGGGGAGGACTGCATGAGGATGTCAGAAATAAATTCTTGCTCTAAGATTACATGATGAAATTTCTGCTGACTAGCATATACAGCTGTTGTGATGCATACTTCGAATTTGTTTTATCAATATATTGTAGTGTTATAAATAAATTACAGAGCTTTTAGAGAAGGGGGTTATCCTTTATGAGTTGTTTGCCCTGTTGACCCATAGGCTGAGTTTTTCTGTAGCCCATTGACTTTCTTTCTTCAATCGCAGTTCCGGTGCTGGAGTCAGTGCAGAAGCAGGTGTTGTCTCTGCTGCAGACGGAGAGCAGGCAGCAGGCAAAACAGTTCAGTAGCAGAACTGCAAGGGTCATCAAAGGTGCTACCAGAACCACTTAACACGGACATTACAACCTTTACCAACTACTCCCACAAAGTAAGCCTTCACAGCACAATCTGCTCGTCACAGCCTCTGTGTGTGTTCTGTGTTGGTATATATATATGTGTGTGCGACTGTTTATAGCTGCATATTGTGTGTGAGTCTGAAAGTACTTGTGAATGTATCTTTCTGTCTGCAGCTAGCGCCCTATGCCCTGCCTGGAAAGCTTCACTCCTCTCCTTTGGTCTTGTTTTTCTACTTATCTTAGCCTCAGCCTCAGCCCCCTTCTGCTACTCCAGGACTGCTACATTATTACATTCTGATGCCTTTGCACTCAAAACTTATGAAAGCAAGTAAGAATAGGGTTTGGTAGATGGGAGAGTAAAATGTTTGTGATGCCATAAAGGCATTAAAATTTAGTGTTGGAATGTTGTAAGCAGTACAGTTATTAATTAAATGGAATGAATTTGAACCAAAATTCCTTAAGATTTCCAACAATCAGTCATCACCATTGATTCATACATATGGGTCTAGGGCTGGAGGCATTAGGACCCCATGGGGGCTTTTTTTTCTTTTAGGGAGGGAGCTGACATTGGCTACTGATGCTGCTGGCATGCAGCACGTACCCAACTGGTGCTGCACACCAACCAATAACTGTTATTGGCTCCCTCACACACCTCAGATCTTACAAGAATCGATCTTCACCATTGATTCCCACTAGTGGGTCTGAGCCGGAGGCACTTGGACCCACTGGGAGCCAGAACTGTTCAGAGGGTTGACACTGAGGTAAGAAGCATGCATGCGCAGCACAGCAAGACACAGCACGTGACTGTATGTTTATATCAGTGTCTGACCTAACCGCCTCAGGTCCTTTTTTCCTGCTATTTAGTGCATATCAGACTTTCTTTGCTCATCCACTGGGAGTCAGAATTTCAACGTCCATTACTACAGGGTTCTGTTCTTTCAGTTTTAGTGTTTAATGCAGAGGTTATTATTTTGTGTCCGTTTGGTGTATTTTGTCACAAAATGTACTTAGAGGCTCTCACCGTCACTTTTGGTATCACCAAGGGCCTTTGGTTCTAGGATATCAGAGTCTTGGGCCCAGAACCACCTTCCGTCAGTAAGTGGGGACTCTGGTGGACAGTTCTACCACTGGGAAGCTGTTATGGAGCAGTGGGTGCAGCACTGGCCCATATGCCACTACCAGTGCAGCCAGTCCCTGGTCCTTCAGGGCCGTGGAACCCAGTACAACAGGTGAAACTGTAGGGCCAGGTAGAGTGTCTGCATCTGGCAGCAGCATCAGGGTCCTTGCCAGGGGGGCTGCACTACAGACATCTGTCCACTGGCTGCCCTCCCATCTTGGACAGTGTGGGACCAACCACAGTGCCATTGCCGGTTACTTTGGTGCCAGCTGGGTCTCTATGTCAGTTCCGGTTCTGGATCAGGTGCTGGGTTTGGGCTGTTTGGGGCCTTGTCCGGCACCATATCTGGCATCGGTTCCAGCACCACCTTCTGCTCTGGGTACTTTTCCAGTGCGGTTCAGTTCGGTTTCAGTTCATCCCTTGTCCTTTGGGCCTGGTGTCTTGGGCATGGCCATAGCCACATTCTGGATTGACAGGCCTGTGATCCAAACCCTCTATAACTCCCCTTCTGATGAGGGTATAGAGGGGACAAGTGGACTCCAAAGTCATTATTTCTGAACACGTTCGATGATGAATCTTTGTTTAGCCTAACACACCTAGACCCAGTGCCTGTATCAGTGCCCCAGGAGGATCAATCTTTTCAGGCTTTACTCAGAAATATACATTCAGCATTAAATTTCAGGCCTACAGCTATTGACCAGGGTAAGTGTCTCCAGCTGGAGCTCCTAAATGTGTCCAATATACTGGTCAGTTTAGTTCTTCTAATTCCTCCTGCATTTGCGATGCTGTCTGGAGACGGCCTGCTTCAGTGGCGTGTGTCCTCAAGCAGGCTGACAAGAAATACACTGCCTCTAAAGATAAACCAGTGTAGTAATAACCTATAACTGATGCTTTTGTCACCCTTGTCGCGGATGACAAGGCCATTATTTCCAAAGAGGCTGTTGTGTAGCAGGCCAAAAGGTTCCCTAACAATCTTAGACAAGGCCAGACAAATCTGGAAGGAGAGGCAGGAAGCTTACTCAGTGACCAAGATGCAAGTGGTTTATTTACTAGGGACAATAAAAACAAGATGACAGTTTTTCAAAACACTACAGGGTAACAAAATAAACAATGAAACAATACGAACAGGACCAACAGTTGGTTGAACCAAGTGCAGGGGGTTCACTCCTTTGAGTCCCAGTCCTACATGCATTTGGCCAAGATGATGAAACCTGATGAACGAAACCTAGGCTTTCTTCCGCCTCGGCTGATTAGTAGGTGGGTATTGACTCCACAATGCGCTTGTTACAAACAGGTCATAACGGGGCATCCCCCAGGTAAACAGAACACAAAGAGCAGAACTGCTAGCTGATGGGTGATGAACTCAGTGATTCTCCATGGCTCCAGGCAGGAAGGTGAAGACTTTGGGTTGGCAGATGGCTTCCGGGATGATCTGCAGCAATGACCACTCATAGGTCCCCAGCACCCAGATGACCTTTCACCAAGAAGACTGGTACAATCTTCAGGCAGCCTCTGCAGAGTGTCACAGGTACAGTACATGCACACTTATGGATGGATGGCAAAATAAGAAAAGGGCATGCAACACGTTAGCTGTGGTCCCGCACACTCGAGCCAGGGCGTCTTCTAAATTGACTCACTACTGGATACCTCACTAGTGGCTCTCTACCATTTACCATTGCAGGGCTGATGCTGAAACGCTTGGGATGGAACTTCAAGACAGGCTGACGTCACTGGAGGCAGCTCTGCTGCAGATGGCGGATGGGCTGGGGACCTCCCTGGGCCAGTGATGGACTCCAAAGAAGTTGGTCCAGGCAGCAAAGGCAAAGCTGGACGTCAAGTACACTGGAATGGAATTTGATGATTAGTCGCAGTTGCAGGCAAAGAGCACAGTTTTTGGCAAACAATTCTGTTGGTTGAAAAAGGTGCAGTCTTTAGGGGCGCTGGGCAGGCAGTAGCACAGCTCGGTTTGGGTGAGGCCCAGAACACCTACCGGTAACTTTTTGGGCCACTTAGGTCATGGGGCCATTTTCCTTCTCACCCAAGCTAGTTCTGTACCTTTATGGATCCTCTCTGCTGTGGTTGTTCCTGCAGAGCCAATCTCCTTTGCAAACAATAAAACTACCCGTATACTGGGGTCTATGGGACTTCTCAACCTGGTCCCACCCATTTATGATTTTTAATGAGGGCCAGCCATGTAAAGGGCCTTACTCAGTCCTGCCCTTCTACTGATAATGCATACGGGCCTATACCCCTGGCGCAGAATGGCACCAAAGAAGAACAAAAGGGTCTTTAAGCCCACCCCTCTTTTGTCCTCTCCTACTCCCTTCAGGGCTTTCTAGTCACGGTGCCCCTCTTTCTTAGCCCAAGGACAAGGTGTTATTTAACTTAGACTGGCCAGCCCCAGATACTTTTAACCAAAATAATAAAATAAAAACAAAATACTTTGGGGCTCTGGTCTCACCTAGGGTCTTTTCTTGGCCTTGCTGGGCCCTACACCCACTGCTCCTTAGTTCCCCCACCTAGAAGGCTTGTGGTTTACCCCAGAAGCCGACTGCATCCCCACTTTAGGTTACTAGGACCCTGGCCCTTCAAGTACTTTTCTATTTAGGCACTCTGCCCCTTAGTTACCCTTCCCCACTTCCCCTAACACCCGTGGCGAGAGTGTAATCAAAATCAGGCCTGCGGCCTACTCACCACCAGGGCCTAGGTCTACTCTGCTGCTGAGGAGGGTCCTGGAGACAGCCGGGGAGCTGAGCTCCCACCCAGCTTTTCCTTCTGTCTGTGCTGCTGGACAGTGGAACTAAAGGTGTGGGCGCGTTTTTCCGCCCGGACCTATTTTGGGCTGTACCACTTGGTCCATCACCCCTTTCTCCCCCACCCCCCCACCGATCGAGGTTCTGCCAAGAGGGGACAGGTTGTGCCGGGGAGCCGTACTTCACCTGACCGACCCTGCTGCCGATACCATGCACCCCGGATGCCGTCCAGAGGGGAGCGATGCCAGAGAAGCAACATACTAAATTTAGACAAGCTTTTGTTCATCCGTGCTTCTCGCATCCTCCACCCTCTGTGCTCAGCCATAGCCCTCCTCTTGCCACTCCCCAGCCCTTTTGTAGGGCAGAGGAGGTGTTGGCTTCTGGCCAGGAGATTGGGCACCACAAGCCCTCTAGGGAGTGCCTCTTGCCCATAACCCCCCCCCCTTAGCACCAAACAATGTGAAAGGAAACAAAGGGGAATTGGGAGAGGTCAGTGAGACTGCAGGCAAGGGCTGGAAGGGAGGGGACGAGAAAAAGAAATATCCCCTAACATCGGGGTACTACAGTCGCACATCCCATTGACTGGGAGGTGTGCAAAATTGACACAATGGGCAAACATGCCTATGCTTCAGCTGCCCTGGGCATGCATATTGCCCCTTCTAAGGGCATTTTTCTAAGTATGAGTACACCCTTTGGAGCAAGCTTAGGTCTCTGGCAGAGTCCCTACCGGAGTCGGAGGTTAAGCAAGATATTCTGCTGACTGTCAAGTAAGGTATTGAGTCCAACAGTCACCCGCTTAAAGCCTCAGTGGATGCCTTTGATACTACATCTCAATCTGTCATTACAGGCATTCGTATCAGGTGGCACTCTTGGCTGCAGACTTCTGGCTCCTCCCAGGACATGCAGTAACAGGTTATGAATGTTCCATTTGATTGAACTTACCTGTTTGGACAACAAGTGGAGCGATCTCTAATGAAACCAGAATGACAGCTTAAGACTTCCAGGCCAGCTTCTTTCCCCTCAGAAGGGCAAGGCGTGTGGTTCTTTCGTGGCAAAGGCAAGGGAGCCTAAAACAAAAGTAAGCATCTACGGCTTCAGAAGAAGGCACTGCCAAAGGCACAGGCATGGAATGCACCCAGTACCACTGTCTGAAACTCTGGCCCGGGTCCTGCCTCAGCTGCCCAATGCCGAACTCTCCTCCCCCAGCAGGGGGGGCACTTGATAGTTTTACCATCAGTGGGAGTCCATTATGAAGGACAAGGGAGTGATACTCTCTGAACTTTGCAGAAATCCCTCCAAACCATCCATCCAGAAGGCAGCCCCTCTTATCAGCTCATATGACAGAGCTTGTGGCGCAGGAGGTGGCAGGCCTTCTGAGCAACAGAACTGTGAAAATGGTGCAAGAGTCAGAATGGAACAAAATGTTCTACTCCCACTGCACTCTAGTTCCAGAGAAATCAGGTGGCAGGTTCAAAGGTTCCTAGAAAAGCGCATCAGTTTTCTTATTAAAATTAACAGTGGGATAAAAAGGGTAGGGGTCTGTAAAAATCTGTGTCTGATAATTGATGTTGTACTTCTGCTTGATATAGTTCAGTGTCCATTATAACAGTTGCTCCCCTTTTATCTGCCGTTTTAATTGTTATATCATGACCGTTGTTTAATGATCTAATTGCATCTTTCAAACCAAAGTAAGTCTAACTGTATTCTGACTTATGCAGTTAGTCCTTCCAGTTGAACTGCCCCAGAGATAAGAGAGTTAAAAGCTTGTGTGCTAATAGTGGAATGTTCAATAGGCTTGAGCTTGGTTTTCAAACCACTGTCTCCGGTACATTATACGTAACTACCAGATTCTTTACTCCACCTGCCTAAGATGTCGCCTTGGAGATTTCTCCTCAGCTTCAGTCAGTTGAAGTAAAATTTGTCAGTTTTTCAAACTACCGTTTATTTTAATTTTATCTTTGAACCTCTGTCCTTCAGTTACAGGTTAGACTAGTCTAGGTTTACTTCATTTCAGTACGTTTTTCGGTTTCTGAATGGTAACTTGCAACCGGGAGGAAACCAAAGACATTAATTTACTTTTGAGGTAAAGTTTTATTTTATAGTGTTTCAATTTGTGTATTTGGGTCCGGTTCTAGTTTTGGTTTAAAAAAACAAATATTTTACATGTTTTTTCTTCTGGTCGCTAGCCCGACTGTAAACCGAGACTTTTCTCTTTGAATTTGCTTATCCAGGCTTAACCGCCATCTGTGGCTAAGTATTTATTTTGTTTTGTGGGGTTATGTCACAGAAACCCAAGAAAAGAACCACTCCTCTGGTTTTCAGCATTGTGCTGTGTGGAGATGCTTTTGCCAAGCCGAGCCACACCTTGTTTGCGTGTCCTGCTTGACCCCCTTCAAGCAGATTGTGAGATCTGAAAAAACTTTCTCCTGTCAAAGCTGGATAGGTGTCTTAATAGACTGAGAGAAAGGATGGTCAAAAAATCTGCTGACACAGATGGCTGGTCCACTTCCGTACTGAAAGATAAACCTGTGGAACCAGAGGGGGTGCCGTCTGACCAGGGCGAGACCTCCTCGACCAAAGGAAGTGGAGAGACAGCCCTTGAAATGGCTTCTGCAAAGAAAAAGAGAAAGAGCACTGGTTCGGAACAGCAGAAACAAAGAGTTGCGGACGGTTCCAACCGCTGTGTAAAAAGCTAATGCAATTTGCATCATTCATTCGCTGCAACACTGTTTGGGTGAACCGGTTCAGCGTCCACTATCTCATGCCTCGGTTCAAACGCTTGATACCTTGGTTCCCTCCAGTTCATATGACCTGGAGGCTTAGTATGAGGAGGAGTATGATGATGATGAAGACGAAGAGGAAGCCTTTGATGAGCCTATTGAGCCAGAAGTTTCCCCTGACCACCAAGAGTCTGACTCCCCTCCTCACTCCTCTGGGGACCGCTCCTCTCACTATGCCTTTATGGAAAGGGTGGCAGAGACTCTGGTGCTGCCTGCCCATGAGGCCCCTGAAGAGGAGGAGGAACCCGAATATCTAAAAATGATGGATGTGCCTGCTACCAAGAGACTCATGATACCCATCCACAGGTCTCTGAAGAGGCAGACCATGAACATTTTACAAACCCCTTCTTCCATCCCTCCACTGGATAAAAAGGTGGACAGGATATATTTGCTGGCTGGGAATGGTAATGACCTTTTATTTAACCATTCCAATCATGAGGGGGTGGTCCAAGCTGCAGCCTGTGACAAAGCAGGCATTCCTCTGGCCAGTCATCCTCCTGACAAGGATTCAAGGAAGATTGACTCCATGACCATAAACATAGAAACATAGACTTTGATGGCAGATAAAGACCACTTGGCCCACCCAGTCTGCCCATTTCCCTACCTACAGGATAAGCTGCAGATTCTAGTTAACCAACAGCCTACTTCCTGCCACCCCACTACAATTGCCTTGTGTCTGTCCCATGCATGTTTGAATCCCCCTGTGTTTTAGCCCCAACAACCTCCCTAGGAAGGCAGTTCCACGTCCACCACTCTCTCTGTGAAAAAGATTTCCTCACGTTACCCCTGAGCCATCCCCTCAATCTTTAAATTGTGTCCCCTTGTTCTTACACCTCTTTTCTGAAAGATGCTACCATCTTGGACTTTGTTGATTCCCTTCAGGTACTTAAAATTTCTGTCATGTCCCCGTCCCTCCTTTCATCAAGGGTATACATATTGAGCTCTCTCAGTCTCTCTTCATATGATTTCTGATGCAGACCCTGCACCATTTAGTTGCCCTCCTCTGGACTGCTTCCATTCTGTCTATGTCCTTGCGTAGATGAGGTCTCAAAATTGCACACAGTACTCTAGATGGGGTCTCACCAACTGTCTGTTCAGAGGGATAACCACTTCCTTTTTCTACTTGTGATGCCCTTCCTGTACATCCCAGTATCCCCTAGCTCTCCTCACTGACTTCTCACATTGCTTACCCACCTTTAGATCATCCGATATGACTACCCCCAAGTCCCGTTCTATTTTGTTGTTGTTAGTACCTCCCTGCTATTGTGTACTCTTCTCCTGGGTTTTGTTTCCCAGGTGCATTACTTGCACTTCTTGCATTGAATCTAAGTTGCCATATGTCTGACCATTCCTCCAACCTTGCCAAGTCCCTTCTCATCCTTTCTACCCCCTTTCAAATAACATGAAGTCTTGCTATATTATGACATATGCAGTGAGTCCCAACTTCGAACTGCTCGAGGTGAAAGAGTTAACTTTCCATGCCAGGCATGGAACTCTGAGCTCGAGCTTGGTTGAAACTCTGTCTGTTGTTCTTCAAACTCAAACCGTCAGATTCTTTACTCCGCCTCACTGAACAGTCGCTCCGGAGATTTCTCCTTCTGCTCCGGTTCATTTTGTCAGTTAAAGTGTTATTTTTCTCTGTTTTCAACGAATTTAAACCACAACCGATCGGTTCAGACTCTGTCTGTAGTATTGTGAGTACTAGATAGGTTTTACATTTGTTTCTATTCTGTGTGGAACTTGTGAATGGTTTATCGGTTCAGTTTGAACCGATCAAGTTGCTTAAAATATCTTAATCTATCTTTTAGTGTGTGGTTACCGGTTCTTATCGGTTCTAAAAAAACTGATTTTATTACGTTTTTTTCCACGACCCGTGACACGGTTGGGAACCGATAACAGGGTCTTACCTGGCGGATTGCCATAAACAGGTAAGTTTGGTTAGGCTGGCACTATGTCTGAGAAACCCAAAAGAAAAAAACGGGCCCACTGGGTTTCAACACTGCAGTGTGTGTGGGGAAGTCTTTGCCAAGGCTGATCCCCACACCACCTGAGTTTATTGTCTGGGGTTTGACCACCTCAATGCAGACTGCCAGATTTGTAAAAGTTTTCCTGCAGCTACCCTGAAAAGAGAGTTGGTAGACTCAGGGAAAGGGAGGCCAAAAAGTCCGCTGAACCGGATGGCCAGCCGGTTCAGTTCCAACCGAACCAGAGGAGTGCCCTCTGACCAGGGCAAGACTTCCTCGGCAAGGAGATCCGACTCTGAGGCGGGTTCAGCAAAAGGACTAGAAAATCAGCTGGTGTGGAGCCAAAACTTTCTCTCCAACTGCTGAAGAGATAGCCAAAGCGATAAAAATTGTTCATTCGCTTTCGGTTCCGACCGAACTGGCACCATCGGTAAACGCCTGGTTGGCCGGGTTCCACCGAGTTCAAGAGTACGAGTTAGAGGAGTATTATGAACCGGAGGAGGGGAAGAGGAGTATGAGGAGAGTGAATGTGGATTTGAAAGTCTGGCTGTGCCCATTGACCCGGACATCTCCCCAGACAGACCTTCAGGAGTGTCTCCTCCTAGGCTTTCTGAGTCCCCTTCTCATTTTATGTTTTATAAAAAAGTGACTGAAACCCTCCAGCTCCCTATGGAGGAAGCTGTGGATGATCAAGAGGAGCCTGACTATGTGGAAATGATGGATATCCCAGAGTCTAGGAGACTGTCTTTTCACTTGCATAAATCTTTTGGGAAGAAGTGCAAAATAATGCACCTGGGAAACAAGAACCCAGGGGAAGAATACACAATGGGTGGGGAGGCAGTAACAAAACCAAAAAAGGAAAGGGACCTGGGGTAATCATATCAGATGACCTTAAGGTTAGCAAGCAATGTGAGAAGGCAGTAGGGAGGGCTGGGTATACTGGGATGTATGGGAGGCATCATCAGCAGAAAACAGGAAGTTGTTATCCTCTGTACAGACAGTTGGTGAGACCCCATCTGGAGTACTGTGTCCAGTTCTGGAGACCCCATCTCCGCAAGGACATAGACAGGATAGAGGCAGTTCAAAGGAGGGCAACTAAAATGGTGCAGGGTCTGCAGAGAAGCCATATGAAGAGAGACTAAAGGAGCTTAATATGTATACCCTTGAGGAAAGAAGGAGAGGGGGACATGATAGAAACTTTTAAGTACCTCAGTGGAATCAACAAAGTCCAAGAGGGTAGCATCTTTCAGAAAAAGAGACTTGCAAGAACAAGGGGACACAATTTAAAGATAGAAGGAGGGCAGTTCAGGGGCAATGTGAGGAAATATTATTTCACAGAGAGGGTAGTGGATGCATGGAACAGCCTTCCTGAGGAGGTTGTGGTGTCTAAAACTGTGGGAGAATTCAAGAACGCATGGGACAGACATAAGGCAATTCTTGTGGGGGGTAGGAAGAAATAGGCTGTTGGTTAACTAGGATCTGCGGCCTATCCTGTAGATAGGGAAATGGGCAGACTAGATGGGCCTAGCGGTCCTTATCTGCCGTCAAAGTCTATGTTTCTATGGAAACAGACTTTTAAAATTTTAAAAGCTCATCATGGATTCGGGATTTGGGAGAGATATGGGCTGAAGTATCTTCCCCAAATAATGACTCACGGTAAGATGTGGCCCTTTAGTGAAATGCAGAAGCAATTCAATATACCAAACAGGGATTTTTATCGATTCTTGCAGATTTGGCACTATGTTCAGGGACTACCGGAGGTGGTCCTTCTTCCCGAGAGATACCCTTCGTTGTTAGAGGTCCAACTTCAACTGAATAAAGGTGGGATGGGAACAAGACTACTTTCTCTTTACTATAGGGCCCAAAATACACATGGGAAGCCCATACGGAAAAATATCCGAACACAATGGCAGAAGGAACTGGGAAACCCCCTCACACAGGAGGACTGGTGGAGGGCCTGCGAATACGCCTCCCGGGTCACGTACTCCCATCAATGGCGGGAATATGCATGGAAGAATCTAATTTGATTCTTCAAGACTCCAGTTATGACCAGGCACTATTCCCCAGCGGCCTCGGCTGAGTGCTGGAGACAGTGTGGTGAACCCAAGGCCACACACACTCACATTATGTGGTCATGTGGGGCCCTGGAACCATTTAGGGATCTCCTACAGGATCACCTGAGAAGGATATTTGGTCCTCAGCTCCATTTGACCAGGGAGATGTTTCTTTTCTTGGACACCCCTCAGGAGTTAAGGAACCCGAATAGAAGATATTTGCTACACCTCCTGTTAACGCAAAAAACTATCACCAAGCTGTGGTTGACGGATAAAAAACCCACAGTACATGAATGGTGGGGCATAACCAAACAGATTGACCGGTTAGAACAAATTACGCATAGCCTAAATGAAAGGAAGGAGAAATTTACAGAAAGGTGGTCCCGCTGGCTGTTATATTATATGCCCCAGGATGACTCTTTTGTACCATAAGAGGATGTTATTGACGGGCAGGGTATGGAGCAGGAGTCTCTGGCGAGTTTTGTTTGTTGTTATTAACCAATGAGAGATACAGAAGCTCCATGGGATTGCGGTGGCGGTGTGCTGCTCCCGGGAGTCAGAAAGGGGTCTGTTACTAAGAGAAGAACCTAAATCTAAACCCTGAGAGAACCAACCAGGTAAAATAATCAATGAACTCCTCTCAACTACAGAGATCTTGGTGGACCCGTGGTAATGATGGTCTCTCTAGAGCTCTTATCAAGAGATGGGGACTAAAATAAAAATAAAATTAAAATAAACATTAAAATTAAAATAAATATATTACATTTGCTTTCGCTTCTCCAACAGCAGGATAAAGTATGAAGGCAATTCTTAACCAGACACCCATGATACGCTTGGGGGAGTGGCGTGATGGACTCGCTGGAAATCCCAATTTAACCAGATTAGAAAACTGTAATGAAGAACGCCCATAAATTGAAGCTCTGTACTGTCCAGCTAATTGATGATTTAAATGGAATAGATCATAACACTTAGCATGATTATTATGTATAAGATCCAATCAAATATTTGTAATTAAGCAAACCTGTCACTGTTGTACCTGTGGATATGTATGAATTTGTATGTTGAAAAAGAAAAAAATACATGTCTCTTTTAATAAAAATGAGATTTACAAAAAAAAAAAAATTTTAAAAGCTCCTCACACTATACCTCCTGTGGGTAAGAGAATGGACAAGAGGTACACATTGTCAGGCTGTGATACGGAGTTCCTCACACAACAATGTAGCCATGTTGGGTAGTACAGGCTGCAGCCTGTGACAAGGCTAATATTCCTTGGCTCACCCCCGGATAAGGGATAAGGACTCCAGGAGGATTGATGCCATGGCAAAGAAACAATACATGGCAGCATCCTTGGGACTCAGACAGGCAAATTATTTGGCTTATGTTGCTAGATACCAGAAATCCAGATGGGATACTGTTATGGCTCTAGCAAAGTAGGTCCCTGGCCAGCTTCCCAAGGAGCTGGAACAGGTGGCTGCTGATGGTATTGAGGCATCCAAGGTGCAATTCCATGCTGCAGTGGACTCTAATGATGTGTCATCAAGAGTCATGGCTACATCTGTGGCACTTTGCAGAATGGCTTGGCTCAGATGTACTAACCTATCACAGAATACAAAGATACATAGACAGTGTCGGCAGATAAGGGCCTATGGCCCACCCAGTCTGCCCATTTAAGTTTGTAAGTTCAGTTTATGTTTTCCAGGAAGTCTGTTGCCCCTTACCCCTGACCTCCAGAATTCCTTTATGTCTATCCCATGCATTCTTAAATCCGTGATTGTTTCAGCCCCACCACTTCCTCTGGCAGGGTGTTCCACTTGTCACCACCGTTCTGTGAAGAAATTCTTCCTCACGTTTCCTCTGAATCGTCCTCCCTCAACTTCATCCCATGCCCTCTAGTCCTGGAACATCTTTTACGCTAAAAATAGTGCATTCCTGCACCCTGTTCCTCCTGTAAGATACTTGTATGTCTCTATCCATATCCCTCTCCCTCCTCTCCTCCAGGAGTACATGTTCAGTGCCTTCAACCTGTTCTCATAGGACTTGTGATGCAATCCATGCACCATCTTTGTTGCCCTCCTCTGAACCTTCTCTACCCTGTCCTATGTCCTTACGTGGGTAAGGTCTCAGAACTGCACAGTGTACTCCAGGTGCGGCCTCACTAGTGTCTTGTATGGTGGAATTATGACCTCCCTTTTCCTGCTGGTGATGCCCCTGCCTATGCATCCCAGCATCCTATTTGCTTTACCTGCTGCCTTGTCCTGTTTCCCTGCCTTGAGGTCATCAGAGATGACAACCCCAAGATCCCTTTCCTGCTTGGTGCATGCATATCCTCACCCCCAACTGATATATTGTGCCAGGTTTTGTGCCCCATATGCATTATCTTGCACTTCTTTGCATTGAATTTCAACTGCCAAACCCTGACCATTCTTCAAGTTTCTGCAGGTCCCTTCTCATTCTGTCTACACCCTCTGGTGTGTCTACTCTATTACAGAGCTTTGTGTCATCAGCGAACAGTGAAATTCTGCCTTCTAGGTCCTCGCAATGTCACTGATGAAGATATTGAATAGTACCGGTCCCAGCACTGATCCTGTGGTACCCCACTGATCCTCTTCCCTCTGTGAAGTGACAGCCATTTACCACCACCTCTGTGTCCTGCTGCCCAGCCAGTTACCTACCCACGCACTTCTGTCCTGCCCACACCCATATTCCCCAGTTTGTGCAATAGTCCTCTATATGGCACAGTGTCAAAGGCCTTGCTGAAGTCAGATAGGCCATGTCCACTGCCCTCCCCTGATCCACCTCCCTAGTCACCCAGTCAAAAAACTCAATGAGGTTGGTCTGACATGACCTTCCCCTGGTGAAACCATGCTGCCTTGGTGAAACCATGATACCCAGACTAAGGCCATGGATTTTCCTGTTGTGGGTAATTCTCTGTTTGGGGAACAGACAGAGAATTATATAAAGAAAATGGATGAATATAGGACCACCTATAGGAGCGCACAGGCCAAAGAAAGGCAGGCCACTCCTCAAAGGCAGCCTCCCAGGGGCAGGGGCAGGCCTTTCCATAGGCCTTTTTACCAAGCCCAGGCCTCCTCTTCTGCCTATGCCCAGAGGGGGTTCTTTAGAGGAAGAGGCAGACGGGGTACAAGCAGGCCTGCTTCCACCCCTCAGACCAAAGCCCCTGCCAAACAGGCACCCTGATGGGGTTGCCAGGGCCGATTCTCAGCTACCTGTAGGGGGCAGGCTGGCCTGCTTTGTCCAGAACTGGAGTCTCTGACAACAGACAAGTGGGTCCTGGAAGTAGTAAGCCAGGGACTGGTTCTCAGCTTCAAAAAATTTCCAAAGATGAGAACCAGATCCTTTCCACCTGCAAATCCTTCAGAGGCTCTTGCCTTAGAGGCAGGGGTCTCTTCCCTCCTAGCTCTCAGAGCTGTGGAAAGGGTTACACCCCTACACCAGGGCAAAGGTTTGTACTCCAGGCACTTCCTTACCCTAAAAAAGACAGGAGAATGGCGGCCCATCCTGGATCTCAGATACCTAAACAAGCACCTTTTAAAACCAAAATTCAAAATGGTGACTCTGGGAATTATTCTACCCTCTCTAAGGCCAGGGGACTGGCTAGTGTCCCTGGACCTCAAGGATACCTATTTCCATATTCTCATCAGAGCTCCCATAGAAAGTACCTCAGGGATCGAGCTGCCTTCAGGCCATTACCAGTTCAGAGCAATGCCCTTTGGCCTCACCTCTGCTCAAGGGTATTCACAAAATGCCTGGCAGTAGCAGTTGCCCACCCTAAGAAGGCAAAATTTTCCATCTTCCACCTGGACGACTGGCTCATAGTAGGCCAGTCTTCAGACCAAGTCAGATTACATCTACAGATAACTCAGCAACTGCTCACTTCTCTAGTTTCCTTCTGAATCTTCCAAAGTCAGTTCTAGAGCTGGTCCAGCTCCTCACCTTCATAGGCACGGAGCTGAACACAGAGAAGGCCAGAGCCTTCCTTCCTCTGGACAGGGCAAGGACCCTGGTCTCTCTGGCCTCCTCTTTCACCCTGCAGGGCTCTCGACCAGCAAGGCACTTTCTACAGCTCCTGGGGCACATGGCTGCTTCTACAGCAGTAGTGCAGGGAGCAAGATTTCAGATGAGGGACATCCAGTTCCATTTGAGAGCATTTTGGTCTCAAAGGAAAGACCCTCTAACCAAATTGATCCCAGTGACTTGAACCCTGATCCAGGCCCTGCACTGGTGGCAGGACCAGAGCAATCTGAGACAGGGGGTTCCCTTTGCCCCTTAGTCTCACTCCTTAATCCTTACTACAGATGCATCCCTCTTGGGTTGGGGAGCTCACATGGGCGACTTCACTACCCAGGGATTGTGGTCCCCTCAGGAATCTCTGCTCACATCAATCTTTTGGAACTCAGAGCAGTTTTCCTAGCACTTCAGCTTTTCCAAATCTGTTCAGAATAAAGTTATTCAGGTCAGAACAGACAACACCACCACAATGTGGTACATCAATAAGCAAGGGGGCACTCGGTCTACGGCCTTGTGCACCGAAGCAATGAAGTTGTGATCTCTGGCTTACTCTCTGAACACCTCCCTTATGGCAGTTCACCTTCCAGGCAAGGACAATGTCCTGGCAGATGCTCTCAGCAGGACTTCCCAAGGCCATCACGAATGGTCACTGGACCCTCTGGTCTTGGAGGTGGTATTTGCCAGATGGGGCACCCCACAGATAGATCTTTTTGCAGCCCCAGACAATCACCAACTTCCCCTTTTTTGCTGTAGGCCCCCAGTGTTGGGCTCAGTCCCTCTGGATGCTTTCCTTCTCAGTTGGGAAGGGAAGTTTCTCTATACTTTTCCCCCTTCCCTCTCCTGTTCAAAGTGCTAGTCAAAATCAGATCTCAACCCTGCAAGATGATCCTGATTGCTCCAGATTGGGCCGGACAGCCTTGGTACCCACTCCTACTGTCCTTAGCAGTCCACCTTCCCCTGTGTCTTCCCAGGAATCACAACCTATTAACCTGTGCTCAGGGGAGAGTTTGGTACCCAAACTCAAATCTCTCAATCTCAAGGCCTGGCTCTTGAAGAGTTAGAGTTTGCTGACCTACACCTCTCCCAAGGTGTAATGGATATTCTGAAAGCTTCAGGAAGCCTTCCACCAGAGCTATCTTATAATTCCAAATGGAAGAGGTTTTCATATGGTGTCTTGGTAAGCATATTTCCCCAGAATCTGCTGACTTACCCACAGTCCTGGATTATATGGTCCACTTAAATACCTTGGGGCTGAGACCAGCTACCCTAAAAGTGCACCTGGCAGCTGTGTCTGCTTTCTTATCAGCAGGTAAGCCCTCTTCTCTTTCAGCTCATCCTGTATTCTCCAAGTTTTTCAAGGGGTTGCTTCACACCAACCCTCCATGCAGGGACCCTGCCCCTGCCTGGGTTCTTAATGTTTGCATTGCTCAGCTTATGCAACCCACTTTGAGCCTTTGTCTTCAGCAGAGCTTAAGTACTTGACTTGGAAAACTGTGTTCTTGGTAGCCATCACTTCTGCCAGACGCATAAGTGAATTACAAGCCTTGTCAGTGCAGCCTGATTTTATCTCCTTTCATAGAGATAAGGTGGTCCTCCAGGACTAACAGGAAGTTCTTGCCTAAGGTGGTTTCAGATTTCCACCTTAATCAATCTGTGTCTCTCCTGTGTTCACTGACCATTCCTCTTCTGGCGAGAGGAGACTGCACAGTTTAGATGTCAAAGGGCCCTTAGTTACTACATAGAGAGCGTGCCAAGGGTCACAGGTTTGACTCCCTCCAACTGTTCCTCACTTATGGTGAGGTTAGTAAAGGGAAACCTGCCACTAAAAATCCATTGCCAGGTGGATTGTCTCTTGTATCCAATTTTGCTATGAAAAACTGGGTACGGTTCCTCCCTCAGGCCTGAGGGCTCGCTATACCAGAGGTACAGCTGCTTCTCTGGCTGCTGCCAGGGACATCCCTATCCTAGAGATATGTCGAACAGCTACCTGGAAAACAGTTCATACTTTTACCAAGCATTACTCCATGGACATCCGGGCTAGGAGTGATGCTCGGTTTGGCACAGCTGTGCTTCAGAGCCTATTTCCTAAGTAGGTTCTGTCCCTCCTCCATGGAGGTACTGCTGTGTAGTCTGCATATGTCATAATATAGCAAGACTTCATGTTGTTTGAAGGAAAAATTACTCACCTTAGTAATGTTGTTTCTTCTATTGGAGTCTTGCTATATTATGACCTCCCCCCTGCCTGCCCCTCTCAGAACCTTTGTTTTGGGATGTTAGTGGGCAGTGCAGTGTTGGCACTTAGTAGATGCCCACCTTGTTGTTTCATCCATCTTTTTTTGGGTGAATTGGTGTTGTGTTTTTCATTTTTTGGGTCTCCTGACTTGAGTCGTTGTTTTGGGACCAAAAAAAAAATGTTTTGTTATGTTTAGTAGCCAGTTGGCTAGTGTAAGTTTACAGCTTCTACACAGGACCTCAGTGAGTTTAGCTCGTAAAGATCTGACGGTTTGAGTTTGAAGAACAACAGAGTTTCAACCGAGCTCGAGCTCAAAGTTCCATGCCTGGCATGGAAAGTTAACTCTTTCACCTCCGGAGCAGTTCGAAGGTTGGGACTCACTGCATATGTCATAATATAGCAAGACTCCATTAGAAGAAACAACATTACTAAGGTGAGTAATTTTTTCTTTTCAGCCATTTTGAGAATGTCCTCTATCATTTTCTTGTCCATTTCCTCCCCTTGAGATGGGGGTCTGTATACAACCCCTGTGCGGATTGTGATGCCAGTGCCTTGGGGCTTCCCTGGCCATCAGGTAGGCCTGCTATATGGCCTATGTGTCTAGGTACCAGAAGTCCTTATGGGAGTCCATAAGGGAATTGGCCAAGGCTGCTCCTCCTCAACTAGCAGCAGATTTGGAGGAGGCTGCCAAGAATGGCATAGACGTGTCCAAATACCAGTTTCATATGGCTGTGGATACAGATGACAGTGCATCAAGAGTTATGGCCATTGCAGTTTCCATGAGGAGGTTTGCCTGGCTTAGATGCAGAAACCTTTCCCAGGATACCCAAGCAAAAGCCCTGGATTTTCCCCTGGTACAGAACTCTCTGTTTGGGGAACAGACAGGCATTCATGAAGAAAATGGATGAGTACAGGGTTGTTTATAAGAATGCTGCAGCCAAGGAGAAGTCCACCCTCCACTCCACAGAAGCAGCAAGGTAGGGAGGCAGGGAGGCCTTACCAGAGCCCTTTCTTCCAGGCCCAAGCCTTCCTGCTTTCCACAAAACGAGGCTACTTCAGGGTAGAGGCAGAAGGGGTGCAGCCCCAGTCCCCAACCCTAAGACCCATGCAAACCAGACCCCTGAGGTTATTGTCAGGGCTGCCTCCCAATTCCAGTAGGGGCAGGCATGCTTATTACTTCAGGCTTGGCAAGCCATTACCACAGACAAGTGGGTCCTGGAAGTAATAAGCCAGGGCCTTGCTCTAAGCTTCAAGTCCTTTTCAAAAACAAGAGCAAGGTCATTCAAACCTGCCACCAATCCAGAAACAGCACTACTGGAAGCAGAGGTATCCACTTTATTGCAAGACAAAGCAGTGGAAACTGTTCCCTTCCCTCACAGGGGAAAAGGGCTATATTTAAGGTACTTTCTAACCTTGAAGAAAAATGGGGTGTGGCGGCCCATTCTGGATCTAAGATACATGAACAAGCACCTGACAAAACCAAACTTCAAGATGGTCAATCTGGCTATGATCATTCCCACTCTCAGACAAGGGGATTAGTTGGCATCCCTAGACCTCAAGGATGCCTACTTTCACATCCCCATCAGACACTCTCACAGAAAGTATCTCAGATTCAAGTTGCCATCAGGCCATTACCAGTTCAGGGCCCTGCCCTATGGTCTGACCTCAGCTCCAAGGGCCTTCACAAAGTGCCAGGCAGTAGTCGTGGCACAACTGAGGAGGTTAGGAGTTGCCGTATTTCCCTACCTGAATGACTGGCTAGCTCATAGGGCACTCCCCTCAGCAGGAAGAGGAAGCCTTAGTGATCACACAGGACACCCTGTAGTCTCTCAGGTTCTTGGTAAAATACAAGAAATCAGTCCTGAAACCGGTTCAGTTCTTGGACTTTATAGGAGCAGAACTGGACACAGTTCAAGCAGAGGCCATCCTGCCACCAGGAAGGGTGGACAAGCCTGTTCCAGTTGGCAGGCTCTTTTCGCCTGCACATCCCTCAACCAGCAAGGCACTTTCTTCAGTTGCTGGGCCATATAGCTGCTCCAACAGCAGTCGTCCCTGGGGCAAGGTTTCAAATGAAAGACATTCAGTTCCACCTCAGGTCCTTCTGGTCTCAGAGAAGGGATTCTCTTTCAAAGATGGTACTGGTGACAGCCATTCTGCTACAGGCCCTGCAGTGGTGGCAGGACAGGAACAACCTCAGAGTGGATGTCCCATTCCTGCAAGTCTCTGACTGTGGTGCTGACCATAGATACCTCCCTCCTAGGGTGGTGAGCCCACTTAGGAGAGCACGCTACACATGGTACATGGCTCAAGCAGGAATCACTCCTGCACATAAACTTGCTGGAGCTCAGAGCAGTGCTTCTAGCACTCCAGTCATTTGTTAAAATGGTACAAGGGAAAGTGGTGCAGGTCAGGACAGACAACACCACTGCCATGCATTACATAAACAAGGGGGAACAAGGCCCTCTGTCCTGTGCACAGATGCCATAAAGATTTGGAGCCTGGCCTACTCCCTCCCAAGATTTCCCTCTCTCTGCGTACACTTGCCAGGAAGGACAAGTACCTGGTGGTTCTCTCAGCAGAATCAACCAGAGCCACAATGAATGGTCCCTGAACAGACAAGTCCTACAGACAGTGTTCAGGAGATGGGGCACTCCAGAGATAGACCTCTTTGCAACCCTGGACATTCATCAGTTGCCTCAGTTCTGTTGCAGGGCCCTGCCATGGGCTCAGTGCCTCTGGATGCACTGTTACTGAACTAGACAGGCAAATTCCTGTATGCCTTCCCTGCATTTCCTCTAATACCCAGAGTTCTGATCAAACTCAGGTGCCAGCCAGCAACGATGATCCTGATAGCCCCAGATTGGGCCAGGAAACCATGGTACTCAGTGCTGCTGGCCCTGTCATCATCCAGCCCAATTTGCCTCCCCAGGAGACACAACTTGCTGTCCTCCTCCCAGGGGAGGATTCTGCACCCCAATCTCAAATCCCTCAGGCTCAAAGCCTGGCTCTTGAGGACTTAGAGTATGAAGGCTTGCATCTCTCTGAGGGGGTTTCAGACATTTTTAGGGTCTCCAGGAAACCTTACACTAGGAAAACTTACATATCCAAGTGGAAAAGATTCTCTATTTGGTGCTCCCAAAGAGACACTGATCCACAGGAGGCTGGCTTAGCAATCCTGCTGGATTATTTGGCACACCTTCATTCACTGGGCCTTGACTTTACCCTGAAGGTACATTTGGCAGCTGTTTCTGCCTAGCTTCTAATGCCCTATCTTCAAGATTTTTTTAGGGGTTGCTCCATCTGCACCCTCCACACAGGGAGCCTACCCCTTCTTGGGACCTGAACATCTGCATAGCACAGTTGAGGCAGCCCCCCTTTGAACCCATGTCCTCAGCAGAACTCAAGTATTTGACATGGAAAACTGTCTTTTTGGTGGATATCACTTCAGCAAGAAGGATAAGTGAGCTACAAGCCTTGTCTGTGAATCTTAACTACTTCTTAACTACATTGCAGTCCACAGGGATAAGGCAGTCCTTAGGACAAACAGGAAACTCCTCCCTAAGGTAGTTTCGGACTTCCATTTGAATGAGTCCATTACATTGCCTGTTTTCTTCACTGAACATTTCTAGATCTTACTCGAGATACAGCTCTTGCAGCAGGTTACACCATTAGGACTGAAGCCGGCAGGCGTCAGGACCCCACGGAAAAAATTCTAGGCTAGCTATCCTTCAGGGGACCGCCCCGGCGTGATCCACCCACGGCGTCACCAAGTAGTACATAAGGGCAGTCCGTGAGATTCCCCAGTTCTTTCCGCCGCAACTTGCATGTCTTGACCCTTCGGTTCATTTTCTAGCTCCCCAACGCCATGGTTAAGTGTTTTCCTCACCGAAAGTCGTTCTTTGTATTCAGCCTTTTCTGAGTGTCCTCCCGACCTCGGTCACTCCTCAGAAGTCTGCCATGGGAAGCAGATCCCATTCAAGGACCCGCTTTCGGCCTGTAGTCCTAATGCCTGGGCCCAGACCAGACACCCGGTCCTGCTCCTTTTGCCAGGGCTTCAATAGCAGAACTCGGATCCGTGTAGAAGGCCCTTCAGGCTTTCTTGTTGAAGGCGCCTCAAGACCATGGCTTCCAAGGGATTCGCCGCGAGGCCCGTAAGCATGCTAGAAGCATAAAGAAAGGCCCTTCAAGACCCCGTCTAGGGCCTCCGATTCATGCAGCTCTGGCTCCAGGTCCAACGCCCTCCTTCCCAGGCCAGCTCTCAGCCTCCCCCGTGCAGTGAGCAAATCCTCTGCCCTCTTCTCAGGCCAAGACTCCCAGGCCCTTCCTCGTCCTCAAGGCCCTGGCTAAAGTCGGGGATCGCCACCATCACCATAGGTGGGTTCCCGCCATTCTGAACCCGGCGTCAGGTCTGCCTCCCTTCCTCCGCCTCTTCACGGAGAGACTAGGGCTTACCTCGCTTAAAAGGCGCGGGACCCCGGCGCGGTTAAGTCCCATGTCGTCGACTCTAGCCACAGGTCCCCAGGTACGTCGTCAAATCAGGGCCGTCGCCGGCCGAGCCAACTCATCATCCGGACGCGGTAGGGGACCGGCGCCACCGCTCCTACTGAGAAAGAGGACTCCGGCGCCTCCGACCGGCGTCGGTCAGGAGATCATCACTGAGGAGGTTAACTCAGCCCGAAGACCAGGCCGAGGCGCCGGTCCTGTTAGACTCCCAGGGCACCTTGCCACCACCTGAGCCTGTGGAGCCGACGCGCGGGACCCGGCGACTGTCCACTGGCACCGGGCCGTCGTCGGGTTTTCTTTTTCAGAGGTGAAGGAGCTGTTCACTTTCTGGTGGGATACCGTCAAAAGGACATGGTTCCCGCCACCTCCTTCCTCCTCCTCCCCTACACAGTTGCTCCTCCAGTTCCTGTGCCCCCTTCTCATGGAGTCTACCAGGCCAGTTACCTCCTCCCGGGGCCTAGGACCCCTCAAGGGGAGACCAGAAAGAAGGACCTCCGTCCAGATCCTCTTCTGGGTCCCCAGTCCCAAGAGGCCCAGAAGGCGCGCCCGCTACTTGACGGAGGACACGGGATCAGACTTCTCATCATCAGATCCCTCTCCCATCTCCCTCTCCATCCCTTCACGGACCCTGAGCTGCAAGTCTCCTCCGGATGACCCTTCGTTCTGGGATATGATGAGACATCCAGGAGGCATACGATGGATCGGAACGGAAGTTAGACCCAAAGCTCCCATGCGCAAAGTATCTTGACAGAGGACCCAAGCCTGTGGTGGTGCCACCTTTGGTAGACACTTTTGTGGGCGTCACCAGACTAGCGTGGAGTATCCACATTAGCTCAGCGATGCCGAAGAAGGCTGACGCTTGTACAAGGCTCCAAGAAGACCAGTACTTGGCTCAGCAGCCTCAGGCCCGATTCTCTGGTCATCACAGCCTCTCATGCCCGGTCTCCAGAGACGCAACATCTAAACACCTGCACCCTGACCCAAGTCCAAGCAGTTGAACTCCATGGAGTGCAGGCGCGTGTCACTTCCTTTACCTCGCCATCAGATCCCTGAATTATCAACCACATGGTGCAGTTCCAAATGCCTCCTGGGAACAGGAGTCTGGATGCGCTGAGAAACTGCGGAAGGTGAGCAGAAGGAGATGTTGCAGCTCCTCCGTCACAGGTTCGAGACGTGGGAACCCAAAGTGCTCTACGGGCGGCGTGCGACTCAGCGGACACCTCGGCCAGAGCAGCAGCTTCAGGCGTGATCTCCGGAGAACACTCTTGGCCGCATCTCCGGTTTACCCGGACGTCCAGAAAAACATCCTGGACGCCCCATTAGAGGAGAGTTCTGTTTGGTAAACCCTCAGAAGATAATTACCAAACTCAAGAGGCCAAGGAAGGCCGTGGGGTCGGTCAGGCCATGTGCCGACCAGGCTTAGATTTCCTTTCATAGGAACCAAAGCCGATTACTGGACGGGACGGAGAGACAACAGCTCCTGCTCCGTTACACAACAGAGGGCTCCGGTTTTGCAGAGCCCAGGAAACAACCCGCGGGCGAGGCCCAGCGCGCACTCCTAAACGGTCCAGCCAGCGGGACCCTCAGCTACCACAGCCTGACTCCTTCCAGGCCCCGCCCCTCAGGATCAGCTGATGGTAGAGGAGTCGGCGTTAATTTCCTGCCAGGATGGCAGACTATATCCACAGACAGGTGGGTTCTACAGTTGGTCGCAAGAGGCCACTTTATAGAATCACGGAAAAGCCACCTCGAGGCCTCCCATTGCTCTCCGGTACCGGGTCAGCACAAGTCATTGATCAGACAACAAGTACTGCGCTCCTGCAAAAGGGAGCGGTAGAGTACTCAAGAAAGGGCTCAGAGGACACGGATACTACTCCCACTTCTTCCCTGTGGTTCCAAAGAAAACAGGGACCTCCGTCAGATTCTGGACCTCAGTGACCTCAATTTGTCGATGATCTACAAAGATTCCAGCATGGTAACCTTCCAGGTCTTATCCCCATGCTGAAGCAGGGGCCTTTTAACATCGCTAGATATGCAGACTTACCTGCACATCCCATGAGCTCAAGCGCAAGAGGTTCCTGCGCTTGAGTTTCTAGGCCATCACTTTCAGTTCCAGCTCTTCCATTCAGGCTGTCACCGGCACCCAGGGTCTTACCAAATGTATGGCAGTCGTGGCAGCGTCTCTAAGGAGACAGGGCCATTATGTGTTCCCATACCTGGACGATTGGCTTCTCATGGCCGCCTCCAGAGAGGCGTTGTTACGGGCGATCCAGAACACCCAGGACCTATTTCGTTCTCTGGGTATCCTAATCAACCACGAGAAGTCCCTCCTGGTACCGTTGCAGAAGCTGAAGTTCATAGGCGCAGTACTGGACACCGTTCAGGGAAGAGCATTTCTTCCAGACGACAGAGCGGAGCCCATCAGATCCCTCATCAGGGAGCTTTTGTTGATCAAGACCGCCCCAGCCAGGTCAGTCCTTCGTCTGCTCGGACACATGGCTGCAGCCATTCTTACTGTTCCTTTCACAAGGCTCCACATGCGGGTGACTCAGTGGATGCTCAAGGTGCAATGGGACCAAAGGCAAGACCACATGCAGCATCCGGTCAGAATCACGAACACCTCGATTCGAGACTGGCAGTGGTGGTTAGACCCAGGAACACTCTCTGTGGGTGTCCCGTTCGTAGCTCCGTCCCCAGAGGTAATCCTCACTACAAATGCCTCAGGTCTAGGGTGGGGTGCACACCTGGACGGGGTGAAGTCCCAGGGTACGTGGACCCCTTTGGAGGCCCATCTCCATATCAACGTCCCGAGATGAGGCGGTCCTTTATCGCCCTGCAGGCATTTCAGTCAGAGATCGCCCGAAGCACTCTCCTGCTTCAGATAGACAACACGGCGGTGATGTATTACCTCAACAAACAAGGAGGCTCACACTCTTATCCCCTTTGCAGGAAGCCATGAGAGTGTGGGATTGGGTAATCAGGCACGGCTCGAACCTGATCACAGTACATGTTCCCGGGGTGGACAACAATTGCAGATGGCCTGAGTGGCTCCCAGGCCAGAGTCCACAGTGGGAACTTCTTCAAGAGGTAGCAGAGGATCTGTTTCTTCGATGGGGAACTCCAGATTTGGACTTGTTCGCCTCCCCATCCAACATAAACTTCCCAATTTTTGCTCGCTAGATCCAGGGCCTGGTGTTTTCTGGCGAGACGCGTTGTCCCTCTCCTGGGAGGACAGATTCCTCTACGCTTTCCCTCCCTTCCCGTTGATCCAGAGAGTTCTTCTCAAACTGCGCAGGGAGCATGCATCAATGATCCTGGTGGCCCCTTTCTGGCCCAGACAGATCAGGTTCCCTTTGCTAATTCAGCTGTCCCGGGAACCTCCACTCCCATTGCAATTCACCTCCCACCTATTGTCTCAGGAGAAGGGTTCACTGGTCCATCCAGACTTACGCTCACTGAACCTGCATGCATGGTTCCTAGAGACCTGCCATCCTGCATCACGGGTCTCGCAAGAGTGCGGATGTTCTTGCCCAGCCAGAAAACTGACAATGCATGCAGCATACGCCATGAAATGGCGCGCTTTTTTGTTTATAGTCGCAAGCACGCGGCTTTTCCCCTTTAGGTTGTCCAGTGAAAGCGGTGTTAGACTACCTGCTTTCCCTTTTTCGTTCGGGCCTCGCCTACTCCTCTATTAAAGTGCACCTCTGTGCCATTTCAGCCTTTCACCTCCCAGTAGGACAGTGCACAGTGGCACAGTTAGACGCCTGTCGTGAATTTTTGAGAGGGGTGTTGCACCTTAGGCCGCCCATTAAGGACCCGGTGCCTCCATGGGATTTGCTCTTTGTCTTGGAGCAACTCACGCTCCCCCTCTTTGAACCTGCCGTGGATTGCGAGCTGCGTTTTCTCTCGTGGAAAACGTTATTTTTAGTTGCTGTTAAGTCAGTGAGAAGAGTTTCTGAGCTTCAGGCTCTCATGTGTAAAGAGTCTTATTTAATTTTCCACCGGGACAGAGTTTCCCTGAGGACGAATCCCAAATTCTTGCCTAAGGTGGTTCCACACTCACTCAATCAGGATATTGACCTACGGTTTACTTTCTAATTATTCCAACAGAGGAGAGCGATGCTTCACACCCTGGATGTTCACATGGCTTAAGATACTACCTGAGCAGAACCTAATCAGCTTCTTGTACTGGAGCAACTTTTCGCTTCCTTTCTGAAAGGGATGATGGGCCAACCAGTTTCCAAACAGTCCCTGCCCGCTGGCTTGTCCAGTGCATCTCATACTGTTATGATATCAAAAGCCCCCCTGGAGCAGTCCAGGGACATTCCACTAGAAGTGTGGCCACTTCCTTTGCAGCTCTTGAAGCGTCTCCACCTCTGCTATTTGTGTGGCTGCCACTTGGAGTTCTGTTAATACCTTTATCAGGCATTATGCCTGGATATACACTTCAAAGGCGAAGAGCGGGCTTCGACCTGGCAGTGCTCCAGGGTCTCCTGTCCTAGATTTGAGACCTGGAGCGTTCTTTCTAATTTCCTCCTCCTGGCGTTTACAAAGCGCTGTTGCTGGGAATCAGTCTAATGGTGTAACCTGCTGCAGAGCTGTATCTCAGTAAGATAGTACAGTGCGTGGAACTTACCGTAACAGTAGATCTTGAACAGCTCTTCAGCACTATTCTCACTTACCTTCCCTTGGAGGGCGTGGCAAGCCTTTTCTAGCGGATTTATTCACTTTTTGTCTTCTGACGGTGGATCCTCGGTCTCCCATTTCGATGTCAGCCGCGGCGGAAGTCTCCGGTGGAGAACTGGGAATCTGGTCGGGACCGCCCCTTATGTACTATGCCTGACGTTGGGGGCAGGACCGACGTCAGGGGGCGGTCCCCGCTGAAGATGACTAGCTAGAATTTTTCTGTGGGGTCCTGATGCCTGCCGGCTTCAGTCCTAATGGTGTAACCTGCTGCAAGAGCTGTTCTCGAAGATATACTGTTACGGTAAACTCTTACATAACTGTACTTTCAGGAGAATGCAGGCTGCATAGCTTAGATGTCAAAAGGGTTATCAGTTACTATTTGGATCAAACAAAATGCCATAGGAATGAGTGCACTCTGCTTTTCCTCACCTATGGCGAAGTGGGTAAAGGCAAGCCAGCCACAGGGAGGACCATTGCAAGGGGGGTTGTGGCCTGTATTTAGTTTTGTTATGGAAAACTGGGTAAGGAGCCACCAGTGGGCTTGAGGGCCGGCTCCACTGGGGGAACAGCTGCTTCCATAGCAGCTGCAAAGTACATTCCTCTGCTTGAAATTTGCAAAGCAGCCACCTGGAAAACTGTTTATACTTTCACCCAGGCCAGGAGTGATGCCAGGTTTGGCACGGCAGTACTGCAAAGCCTATTTCCCAAATGAGTTCTGTGCCGACCTCCAAAGGGTACTGCTTGGTAGTTCTGCATAAGTCAGAATACAGTAAGATGTCCTGGGGTTTGAAGAAAAAATTACTTACCGCAGTAATCTTGTTTCTTCCAAGGGAGTCTTACTGTATTCTGACCTCCCAGCCAGCCTCCCCTACCAGAACCTGGGGCTCTGCACTCCAGCTGTTCTTTATATATTGTTGAGCCACTGGGTTGGTTACTCTTTGGCAACTGTGACGTGAGTCTTTTTATATGCCCTTCTTAGGGTGGCTAGTCATTTATGACTTTGTTAGTTTTATATAGTTGGTTATAACAGCTCAGATGTAATTATTATTATAGTTGCTCATAAGATTCTGGCAGTTGCATAGACTGTGCCAAGGACAGTGGTTTGAAAACCAAGCTCGAGCCTATTTGAACGTTCCACTATTAGCGATATAGGCTTTTAACTCTCTCATCTCCGGGGTAGTTCAACTGGAAGGGCTAACTGCATAAGTCAGAATACAGTAAGACTCCCTTGGAAGAAACAACATTACTGTGGTAAGTACATTTATTTCTTCTTCTCTTGTGCAATTATTCAAATCTAGTCTGTTGACTTGTTTCGAATAATTGATACAGTTCACTTTCACATACTTTTTCAAAGGTATTCACTGTGGGATTTGTTGTTTCACTGTGGAATTTGTTGTATGCATTGTCATTACTTTGTTTCCACACACACACTTTTTTCTTACTTCCCCCCTTTTTCTCTCTCCTCCCCTTCTTGTGTTGTTATACTTCTATACTGGAAGCATCTAATTGTGATGTCACTGTCTTGTGTACCAATGTACTGTGACAGCTGATTTCAAATCAGTTATTTCAATGTGTAATGAATGCTTGTGTTCATGCCTTGAAAAAAACACTATTGTGTGAAACGTGCTTTGGCATCTGGCAGGCAACTCGCTACCTGCTGTATCTTTTTTGTGAATAAATGTTCTAACCTTATCCAAGATTGGATATCTTTTTGGGGTCTGGATACTGTGCGAGTCCAGCTTTTTGGATAACATTGATATTTGACTATGCTTGAGGCTCCAGTTCTCTGACTTTGAGCTCCCTCAATAAGAAGGACAGTCCATTATGAAGGACAAGAGGGTCCTCAGGATCATTCGGGAGAGATACTCTCTGAACTTTGCAGAAATCCCTCCAAACTATCCATCCAGAAGGCAGCCCCGCTTATCAGCTCATATGACAGAGCTTCTGGCGCAGGAGATGGCAGGCGTTCTGAGCAACAGGAAAGTGAAAATAGTGCCAGAGTCAGAATAGAACACAGGGTTCTACTACCACTACATCCTAGTTCCAAAGAAATCACAAAGCACGTGCCTTAAACTCGAGCTCAGAAATCTGAACAAATTCATGGATCAAGAAAAATTAAAAATGATTTCTCTGGGCTGTCTGCTTTTCTTTCTGAAGCCCGCAGGATTGGCTAGTGTCCCTGGGTATGCAGGATGCATACCAGCACATTCTGATGCATCCCAACTATCAGAGGTTCCTTCATTTTGTAGTGCTGGGACAACATTACTAGTTCAGAGTCCTGCCCTTTGGGCTTTGCTTGACACCACAGGTCTTTATAAGGTACTTTGCAGTACTCGTGGTACACCAGCGAAAATTAGAACTCCCAAGTCTTTTCATACCTGGACGACTGGCTAATTTCCAGCCTGCCCACACAGGAAACGAAACAGGCAGTAACTACTGCCTCTCAGTTCCTCACCTCAATGGGCACGGCAAGGCAAATTGTATTTAAAAGACGCGCCCAGTCCCTGAGGTTCTGGGTGCCGTACACAGATCAATAAACAATAACAGTTCAGTAAAACGAGCAATACAATAAAACACAATGATAATTAAAACTAATTTAGATCACACACTTATAAAATGTAAAAATAAGTTTGAAAAGCAAAACTAGATACATAGCTAAATAGGTGGCATCGGACAAAGCTGGAAAAACAGAAGTCAGACCAGGGAAGAATTATAAAACAACATCCAGGAAAGCTTGGTTATGCAAGAAGACCTAAAGACAGGCCTTAGATACCTCTACTGAAGGGCCTCCTTTCAGCTGGAGGTAGCGAATTCCACAGGACGGGGCTGGCGACACTAAAAGCTCTGTCGCTGTCCATTTTTAACCTCGTCCTGGGAATTGCAAGAAGGCCCCCCTAGAGAGCCAGCCCAGTGGCGCTGAGGTGCTGGTCGTCTGCACCTCGCACCATGCCAGGGACCGAGAACGAGCGTTTGGGAACGAGCACAGGTCGCTGGGGGTTGGCAGCGGAGGAGAGGGATTGAGCATCTGATAGATTTCTCTCTCTCTCTGGGGTGGGGGGTCCCCATGACAGTTGGCACCTGATCGCCCCCTGGAAGAAACTTTTTATGACAGGCCCAGAGATGACATAATCTGGAGGAGGCTGTAACCATGCCGAGAAGATTCGTCGTCAGCCCAAACATTGAAGCCCCCCCAGAACTAAACATCTAGGGGCCTCCAATGTTTCACCGATGACGAAGTCATCTACCTCCTGTAGGAATTCTCCCACCGCCCCAGGGAGGCAGTAAATCAGAAGAATTCTGCAACCTGCACCTGGACCCCCATGAACGGCCACAGATTCAAATAAACCCGGTGTTCTCACTGGGTGCAGGTTGAAGCCCAGTTCGGATCTAAAACAGATGGCAACCTCTCTGCCTCTGCATTCCACTCTGGGGCAATACACTACGGAATACCCGGGTGGGACAGCAGTCTCTAGAACCAAGCCAGCATCGTCACCCACCCAAGTTTCCGTGATGCAAACCATATTGACTGAGGAAATCAAGTCTGCTATAATTGCGGTCTTGTTTCTGATCGATCTGGCATTGCAGAGCACTGCCCTCAGGGATCGGTGGACAATGCAGCCCCTCTGGTTACCTGCCCACTCAGTCTGTTGGAAACCATGGTGACGGGTCCCAAACACGTCTGGTCTCTCCCTTGGACCTGTCAGAACCCAGAGCACCTTCTGCACCTAACTACCTCTATTCTCCCCCCTACTGCTGTGCTTGAGGTGCCCAACCACAATCGATCAATGCAACTCCTCCTGATCCTGACCTCCCAACAACAGTGTTGCTGTACCTCAAAAAGTCTCAGCTCTAGCTCACAAAGCAGCTGTTCATAGGAGCTCTTCTGGATATGACCTGGGCCTTTACTCCACAGAGCAGGTTGCAAGTAGTTCTCCCGATGGCTTGCTGCATCACGGAGTGCAGAACTGTGCAAGCCCACTCCATGCAGTGCATGCTGGGTCTAATAGCCTCCTCAGTGTTCACAAAGCCCCTGGCATGGTACCACATGAGGATGACTTAAATGAATGCTCAGTGACAGTGGTCACCACACCCTCAGTCCTACCCCATTCAGGTGATCAAGCCCCTGGTTTGGTTTCTCACACGGTGATCAGTAGATGACAGCCTCCTTCAGGGCTTTCCCTTTTTTTAATTGGAGCCTGAGGTGACTCTCACCATGGATGCCTCCCTCTTGGGGGGGGGCCATTGGCAGGGCCTCCAAACACAAGGTGTCTGGAACTTGTCAGGAACTCACCTCTGCATCAATATGTGGGAGAAGCAAGCTGATCTTACCCATGTTAGTCTTCACCATCCATTACTACTTAAGTGTAAACCAGGGTGCACACCTGCTTGAGATATTTTTGGGGGGAGGAGTCGGTTGCAATGGTGCCACCCATCAGGCTGATACACTGTGTGGCACTTGAGGGTTGGTCATTAGGTGCCGCTGACTCCTCCTCCACCCCGGTTCCATTTTCTCTCGCCATCGAGGCAACACCTGCTGCACGAGTGTGAAAGTTTACTGCGTCAGGCGGCGTTCTTCATTTCAACACCGTGTTTCACCTGCTGTTGTCATTTTTTCCTCCATCCCAGTTCTGAACTGCTCACCCGACGCCGTTGGATCCTGATAAGGGCGTTCCTTTTATTCTTAAAATTCTTACCGGCGGTGCCAGGTCTATTGCTTAGTTTTTTCGAGTTTGTTTTGGGCCGGCATCATGTGTGGTTGAGGGGCTAGGAAGAAATCCAAAGCAGGCCATGCCCCATGCACGTTGGTGCCCCTATGACAGCATTATTCCGTTATGGACTGGCATGATGTCTGCCTTCATTGCCTGGGTCCCAACCAAGATATGGATAATTGCGACACCTGCTTCTCCATGGACTGCTGCGTTCTTGAGATCCAGCGCATTTAAAGTCTTCAACGGCCCACCAACTTTTGGAGGGTGGTGTCATTCTAGGGAAGCCATGGCAAAAGCTCTTGACCCTGCCTCTGGGTCTGCCATGGCCAGGTGGGGAGGAAACTGCCTCTTCTGATTCAAACCTTGCCATAGAGGAGGATCTTATCTATTTCATTCCTCACCATTCATTACTGGTGGATTTTGGCTGGAGGAGCAGGACCCTGCAGGAGCATTTTTTATTTTTTTTGTAAGGGGAGGAGTTGGCACCATGGGTGGCACTGCCCTCGAGGCCAATGGACTGCGTGGTGCTCGCAGGTTGGCCAGTAACCAACGCTGACTACTCCTCCATCCCAGTTCTGCTTTTCTCGCCATCGACCAAGCATGACCTTGTGTGTGGAGCGTGTTGTTTTACTGCATCATCGGGCCTAGTCCGTCCTGAGTTTCCATCCTAGTTTTGCTAAAGCTTCAACATCCTTGGCGCTGTCGACCCAGTAAGACCTTTCCTTTTCTTTCTACAATGCCGAGATCTGTTTTTGCTGTTTATTTTCATCCGATCATGTCTCATCCAGGGGACAAGAAAAAGAAGTCTTCGAAGGTGGTCTGGCCTCCGATGCAGCGGTGTCCCTGTGGCTGGCTTAACTCCATCTCGGACCAGCAAGATCAATGTTTGACCTGCCTGGGACCTAACTATGATATGGACTGTTGCGATGCCTGTTTTTCGATGGATCGCAGTCTTAGAATCTCTTGGCGTTAAAATTGGGCATCGCCGACTTCTGGAGGAGAGCGCGCACTAAGGGATGCAAAGCGCGGGTCCTTGACCCTTCTTCGGGTCTCTCTCAGTTCTATATGGACTGCGGAGGAGGGGTTCTGCCCATCCTAGGTTTGCCTCAGTAGAAGCCCCTATCACAGTACAGGAGGCCTGGTCGGGCTAGAGGCACAGTTTTGGCAGTGGCCTCTTTGGAGGTGAAGGCTCCCTGGCATTATTGCCTATGTCCAGGGCCCGATTTTCTGCGGCACATCGAACCAAGTTCTGCGGCAGGGTTCTCATTTGCCGCAAAACTTCTGTGGCACTCAACACCAATTTCTGCGGCAATTCTGCGGCTCATTTTACCCTTAATTTTTCCTTTTTTTTCCATATCTGACACAATGCGCACTTAACACAGTCATTTTATGGGCATTTGTCATCAAATTTTCAACATAGCCAGTTTAAGACCACTGCTCATGAACAGTGTCACTGTGATTTTATTAATTTGTCAGAACATTGATTTAGCCACCGACCGCGCCATTACTACATGTCGAAACACATTCGGGTAAGATGTGAAAATGACAGTTGTACTGTTCATAAGGAGGTGTGGTAAAATGGTAATACTGAAAATCTGGAGTGAAAATATTAAAAATGCTTGAAGTTACGAGTGTGCGTAGGAACTGCGCAATGCACTATCGTAAAACAGTCATTTTGGGGAATATTTTCACCAAATTTTCAACATAGGATTTTTGGGAGCCTACCTCATGAACTGTGACACTGTAATTTCGTTAATCATTCCGGAAAGATGATCCTGTGCAGTGACTGCAGAACCACCTTTCGGGACCGGTTAACGAAATAACAGTGTCACATTTCATGAGGTGGAGCCCCAAAATCCCCATGTTGAAAATTTGGTGAACAAAATTCCCAGAAATGGCTGAGATGTGCACTAAAGTTGAAAAAAATCCATTTATTCCATTATACAGCTTACCGGCATTTCTTCAGTTCGCAGTCAGCTTTGAAGAGTGCAGACATGTTCCCAGTCCACCGAAGATCGTCGTGCTGAGCTCCAGAGGTAACTATGGGTTGAGGTGGGTACGCAGAGGGTAGGTGCTGGGTTGGGGGCAAAAGAATTAATGAGGGAAGTTTTTTTTGTTTCAGTTTTTTTTTTTGTGTGTTTTTAGACACAACGAGGAACTTTTGCCACGCTGGGGTGGGCTCCCAGCATGGCACCTGTTAGTTTGGGGGGGACAGTGAAGCCGAAGGGATTGGGCACCCCGTCAACAACGAAGCTTTTGCCTCGCTGGGGTGCAGGCTCCCCGGTGTGGCACCAGGCAGCAGGGGGAACAGTGAAGCCGACAGGAGATTGGGTACCCCCGTCAATGTGAAAACTTTTGCCACGCTGGGGTGGGCTCCCAGCTGTGCTTCCAAATACAACAGGGGACAGTGAAGCCAGCGAGAGATTGGGCACCCCGTTGTCAAGGAAGCTTTTGCCATGCTGGGGTGGGCTCTCAGCTTGGTATACAGACATTTGAGGGGGGCAGTAAAGCCGACAGGGGATTGGGCACCCCCATCGGCAAAGGACATTGTTCCGCGGGCCACCACAAATTCCGCGGGTGATGACAAATTCCACGGTTTGTTGCACCCACGTAATCATGGAAAACTCTGGGCCCTGCCTATGGCTGTCAGGCCCAGCCTGGTGGTTTTCCTCGGCGCTGCTTGCCGGCGCCACCTCAGATCCAGCGCCAGTGACTGGGGTGGCGTCATGGGCAGTGAAGGCCCGTCTCTCGTTGTCGCTTGTGGTGCTATGAGCGGGGGGGGGTTCATAAAGTGTTCAGGATCCATACCTTCTCCGGGAAGGATGACAGTTCGGAGGCGGATCTAGACTGGCTTCCGGATTGTTCGGAATCCTTGGATTCCCCCCAGCCCCGCACTTCAGCGCCTGTCCAACCCCCTCCTTCAGCTTCAGTAGTTTCTACCACTCACTGACGTCGGAGCCACTCGTGGCACTGTCAGATCTTCCGGTGCTGAGGGCAGTGCTGGAGGGTATTCTGGAGCCAGTGGTGATATTGAGCTTAGAGGAGGTGAAACCCCTGTGTTGGGTGCCCTGGCTGGGCCCAATTCTGAGTCTGCTGGGGCATATGGAACAGGGGAGAATGTTACTTCTTCTACCATCTCTCAGGAGTCAGTGGGTGAAGTTGAACTTCCTAGGTTGGTCGTGAGGAAGGGGTTCTTCTCTGAGTCTGAGGGGTTGAGGGGGCAGGGTCAGGGGCAGCACCCTTCCCTAGTAGCCCGCACGGGCTCGAGTAGGAACTGCAGTGCTGGCCCTGTCTTCTCCCCCGAGGTCTTCCTGGGAGGAATCTCATCTTTTGAGGCTAGGGGCCACCCTTTTGGACTCACATGACCACAGTCGCCTTGAAGGGGGGAATCCCCTTCAGGGCTCAGTCTCGACTGTTCCAGTCTGGTTGGACGGCCGCTGACTGCCTCGACTGACAGATCCTCCCAAGGTGTTGGTTCACCTGTTTGGTCTCCAAGCCCTGGCAGAGATCTTTTTTTTCCTCAGAAACGTCTGGTCCCTTTACCTCTGTCAGCCCCTCCCCTTCTCCCAGGCCACTCTGGCCCTATGGGGCCCTTGACCTGGAAACAGTTTAGAGCCAAGGGCCAACTTTTCCCCGCCTATGTAAGATCCACGGACAAGCAGGTGTTTCACCACTCTCCCCCTGGACAGTTAGTCTCTGACTCTCCGGACTCGTTGACTTCCTCATCTTCCTTACTTGAGGGAGAGGATCCCTATGTCCTCCTTTCCTCAGATGCTGACCAGACCAGTTATCAGCATTTCCTTTTGGGGTTAGTAGATGAGCTCCCACATAACTAGACTAGCAGTTGCAATCCTAGGTAGGCGATGCGGCGCTTTCTTAGAAGGCAAAATTCAGTGTGGGCAGCCTGGTGGTACCCTCCGCCCTCCCCTTTAGGGAGGATCGTAGTACGCACCTTAAGGCATCCTTCAGTCACCTCTCCATCACTCCGATGGACTGCTGATGCAGTACTGTACACCCCTAGGATCTCCAGGAGCTTTACCTTACCCATCTTCGGTGAAGATCCTGGACACTCCTTCTGCGCATAGATGCCCAAGACATGACCAGTCCCTGGATGCGGACTCCCAGGGCCCAGCAGGACAACAGTTTGGCGATCTACCTATACAGGTACTGTAAGCAGTGTCTAAGAGCAGAATGCAGGCACCAATACAGTTTAAAACTTTTAGTAGTTAGTGCTAGTCAATTTTAGGGTTTAAAGTTTTTATTTAGCAGTTCCCAGTAACAGCTGAAGAGCTGACATTTTCCGTTAAATTTTAAATAATTTTCACTGTTGGGTTTACATAGTTTAGCTTAGTCTATTACTTATTTTGTTTCCTGTCAGAACCGATACTTTTCGGTTCTTTTTTTTTTTTTTGAGATTGCGGTTCCTCACGGGAATTAACTACAATTTCGATATCAATCTCACAGCTGCAAAAAAAAAAAAAAGATTTATATTATAGTTACTTCTGGTTTTGTCATTTAACTAAAATGTCAAAAAAAAACAACAAAGAAAACTGGGCCTTGGGGCTTCATAAACTGTACTCAGTGTGCAGAGGTTTTTGCCAAGGCAGACAAACGTGATGAGTGTGTTGTCTGTCTTGGTGAATACCACTTCACAGCTGATTGTGAAATTTGTAAAACTTTTCCAGTGAAGACTATTGGCTGGAAAGTTTTAAGAAGAAGATGGCTCTTGTTACAGATCAGGGAGACAACGGCTCTGACCAGCCTACTCCCTCTACTAATGTGGGTGAAATCGCTAAACCGAAGCCATCTACTCCTGACAAGGGTGAACTTCCAAGCATAACTGAACCAGTGAACAAGTTGAGAAACCAGAACCAGCTAAGAAATTGAAGAAAACTAGACACATAGAACCCCCTGCTAGAAAGCACAAGGGGACTTCTGGAGAAAAAAGTGAGATACCTACACCAGAGGCCATTGCTCAGGCACTCAGGGTTATTCAGGCACTGCAGGGATTTGTACTGGTTCCAGTTCCACAGACACTGGTCAGTCTCCCAGTTCAATCATCAGATCAGCAACCACTAGCTCCAGTTCAATCCTCTCTCAAAGAGATACAGGATTATGAAGAATACAAGGAATATGATGAGGATGACAGGGAACCCACTGAGCCTGAGGTATCCCCGGATCAAGAATTTGAATCTCCACTGAGATTACCTGAGGATTTTTTCTCACATTTCACGTTTGTGAGGGAAATGGTGGATGCACTGGATATCACCACTAATGAAGTGGTAGAAGATGAGGAGAAGTTGGAATACCTTGACCTCATGGGGCTGACCCCAACAAAGAAACTATTGCTTCTTATAAATACATTTTTTAAGAAGCACATTCTGAAGATACTGCAAACATAAAATTCTGAGCCTCCTTTGGACAAAAGGCTGACAGAAAATATCAGCTGGACAGGGAAGGGGCGGAAATTTTATTCTCCCATCCTGACCATCAGGGCATTGTGCAGACTGCAGCCGGTGACAGTGCAAAAGTGCTTTTGGCAACTCACCCTCCAGACAAGGATTCAAGGAAGACTGACAGCATGGCCTAGAAGGGCTACCTTTCAGCTTCATTATCCATTAGGCAAGCTAATTATTTGGCCTGTGCTGCCCAGTACCAGAAATCCATGTGGCAGTCAATGATGGCCATGGCTGATAAGGCTGCACTGGTCTATCAGCTGATCTTGCAGAAACAGCTGAGTTTGGCTTGGAGGCTTCTAAATACCAATTTCAGATGGCAGCAGATGTCAAGTGATACTCCTGCCACCTGGACGGACCTCACAGTGACCCTCAGGAGTTTTGCATGGCTCAGAGTCCACCAGTCTCACACAAGATACTCAGAAAAAGGCCATAGATTTCCCCTGCGAGAATAATTCTCTGTTTGGGGACAAGACAGAGGTGTACATGAAAAAGGTGGATGACTACAAAACCACTTACAGGAGTAATTCAGCCAGGAAGAAGCCCTCAACTTCCAGCAGGCCCTATGGAAGCTGGGGCAAGGGTAGGTCTGGCTAATGCAGTCTTTCTTTCAAGCTCAGGCCATTCTGCAGTACCAACAGTATCCCTAGCAGATGGGGTACTTCAGAGGTGGAGGTAGAAGGGGGTCAAGATGTGGGGCTCAGACTAGTCCCATCCAACCCCAGCCTAGGCAGAACCCCTGACTTGGCTGCTAAGGTCACCTCCCACATACCAGTAGGGGACAGACTGGCTCACTACTTTCAGGCTTGGAAAAATATCACCACAGACAAGTGGGTCCTGGAGGTAGCGAGTCCGGGTTCGTCCCTAGTTTCAAATCCTTCCCATCCCTGAGACCAAGAGTCTTCAGACCAGCTTCAAACTCGGAAAGGAAGCTGCTAGAGGAAGAGAAGTAGGTGGCAAATCTCCTACTGTCAAGGGCAGTAGAACCAGTTCAGCAAAGGGAAGAGGATTTTACTCAAGGTACTTCTTGACCACAAAGAAAAATGTGGAGTGGTGTCCTATCCTCGACTCTAATGTTACTAAACAGACGTTCGCAAAGCCAAAATTCAGAATGGTAACCTTAGCCATGATTTTGCCAACCCTCCAGAAAGGAGACTGGTTGGCATTCCTGGTTAAAAGATGCTTATTTTCACATCCTCATAAGGGAGTGTCACAGAAAATACCTCAGGTTCAGACTCCCATCAGGTCATTACCAATTTTCAGCACTGCCATTCGGCCTTACTTCAGCTACAAGAGTGTTTACAAGTGCTTGGCAGTGGTGGTGGCTCACCTTAGAAGGTTAGGAGCCACAGTTTTTCCCTACCTGGACAATTGGTTGGTGGTGGGAAAGTCACCACAACAGGTAAAGGATCACCTAAGAACAGCCCAGAACCTTCTAGAGTCCCTAGGTTTCCTGATAAACCTCAAGAAATCCATCCTACAACCAGTGCAGGTGCTGCACTTCATAGGAGCAGAACTAGACACACTAAGGGGGAAGGCTTACCTACCTCAGGACAGGGTAAGCAACATCCTACAGATTGCTGGTTCCTTTAGGCTGAACAGATCAAAACCAGGAAGGCAGTTCCTGCAGCTCCTAGGACATATAGCTGCAGCAACAGGCACAGTCCTAGGTTCCAGGTTTCAAATGAAAGACATACAGTTTCATCTCAGGGCACATTGGTGCCAAAGAAGAGACTTGCTCTCAAAATTGGTTCCAGTAACAGGGACATTACTGCAAGCCCTTCAATGGTGGCAGGTAAGAGAAAACCTAAGGGAAGGAATTCCCTTCCAGCAGGTGTCCCCAACAGTGGTTCTTACAACAGATGCATCATTACTAGGTTGGGGAGCTCCTCTGGGGACCATACAATACATGGCACTTGGTTAAGTGCAGAGTCACGTTAGGACATAAACCTGCTGGAGCTGAGAGCAGTGTTGCTAGCCCTGCAGGCCTTGAGCATCCATGATATGAGGCAAGATGGTACAGGTCAGGACAGACAACACCACCACAATGTACTAGATAATCAGGCAGGGAGGAACAAGGTCCAACTCTCTGTGCACAGAGGCAATGAAATTATGGAGCCTGGTCTACTCACTTCAGCCTGCACTGGTAGCCATTCATTTGCTAGGGAAGGACAACACCCTGGAAGATTCCCTGAGTCAAATCAACCAGGATCATCACAAATGGACTCTCAACAGCAGGCAAGTACTTGATGTGGTGTTCAGAAGATGGAGCACTCCAGAGATAGATTTCTTTGCGTCCCACAAAAACCACCAGCTGCCACAATTCTGTTGCAGACCACCAGCCAGGGGTACAATACCTCTGGATGCCCTGAGTCTGGATTGGTCAGGGAAACAACTGTACACCTTCCCTCCCTTTCCTCTGATTCTCAGAGTCCTAATCAAACTCAGATGCCAGCCGGCATGATTTTGATCGCTCCAGACTGGGCCAGGCAGCCATGGTACTCTCTGCTACTCACCATGTCTTTGGCCTCACCAGTACGCCTCCTATGGAGGCTCAACCTATTAACATCCTCCCAGGGGAGGATCCTGTACTGAACCTCAGATCTCTCAGGCTCAAGGCCTGGATCTTGAGGACTTAGAGTATGCAGGCTTGCTTCTCTCCAAAAGTGTCCTAAATATCCTGAGAGAGTACAGGAAACCCTCCACTAAGACGGCCTGTGCTTCTAAGTGGAAGAGGTTTTCTATATGGTGTTCTGCTAATGAGGTAGTCCCCTCACAGGCAGGGGTATCAGCCTTGCTGGACTACCTGATCCATTTGCATTCTTTGGGTTTGCAGCCCACTACTCTGAAGGTGCATTTGGCTTTGGTCTGAGCATATATTTCAGCTGGCTAGGGTGTATCCATAGCTTCCAATCCCATTTTCAAAAAGTTTTTCAAAGGTCTGGCTCATCTGCACCCTCCTCATAGGGAACCAGTGCCTGCAAGGGACCTTAATGTATGCACTACCAAGCTCATGGAACCCCCATTTGAGCCTATGGTCTCAGCTCACCTGAAATATGTTACCTGGAAAAAATGGTTTTTGGTGGCCATTACTTCAGCCAGAAGGATTAGAGAGCTCCAGGTCTTGTGCATCGAACAGAACTACATTTCATTGCATAGGGACAAGTTACTGCTTAGAACCAATAGGAAGTTCCTTCCAGAAGTGGTTTCTGATTTCCACCTGAATCAGTCTATTACTCTACCAGTCTTTTTCACCAAGCATTATAGCTCAGGTGAATGCAGGCTTCATAGCCTGGATGTCAAGAGAGCTTTGAGCTACTACATGACTCACTCAAAGGACCACAGGCAAGACAGATGGCAGCTGTTGCTGACTTATGGGGATGTAAGTAAAGGAAAACCAGCATCCAAAATAACTATCTCTCGCTGGATAGCCCAGTGCATCCAATTCTGTTACTCAAAAGCAGGAAAAGAGGCCCCAGTTGGACTTAGAGCTAATTTCACAAAGGGCACAGCTGCTACCATAGCAGCTACCAGGGATATCCCATTATTGGAAATATGCAAAGCAGCTACATGGAGAACAGTAGACACTTTCACAAAGCATTACTGTTTGGACACCCAGTCCAGGAGTGATGCCAGTTTTGGCACAGCAGTTCTGTAGTCTATTTCCAAAATATGTTCTGTGCCCACCTCCAAAGGTACTGCTTCGTAGTCTGCAAGAGTTAAGAATACTGAAGAATTCTGGGGTGAGAAGAAAACATTACTTACCATAGCAATCTTGTTTCTTCCAAGGTATTCTTAACTCGTCCACACTGCCTCCCTTCTAGAACCAGTGGCCTCTTCATCTCTAACTAGATGCCTGTATGAAAGGGTGTTCCACCCTTGTCTGATCACATTTTTGGAGCCCTGTTGAGCATTGGTTCCACCTTCTTCAGGTCATTCTGACATTTTGGGGGGGAGGTTCCCCTACCAGGGTTTTTTGTTACTGTTACTGTTATAATTATTATTATCATCATTATCATAGATAATCTGGTTATAGGTACAAACTTGTTAGGATAGTTTAGGAAGGGCCTTTCCTTGCAGGCTTCCATGAAATCTGAGTGTTCTAACCCCATCTATTCTTCTATATTGCTAACTCTCTGCAGTCTGCCTCCTAAGTAGAACTGCCCGGAGCAAATGGAACTTTATGCAGATGATGGAACCATCAATGGCTCGTGACACTTATTCAAACTGCTGCCCTCATCTGCTGCAACATTCCATCAACGTCTCAGATTTCTTACTCCGCCTGACAAGTCAAGATGCCCAGGAAGCTTCCCTTAGGTTGTTTGTTGGCTAATTGTGAAATATAAGTATCTTATACGGATGTATTCTTGCTGCTGCCTCTGGTTATTGGTTAATTCTTTCATACATTAATTTAGTTTAGTTTTTAGACTTAACTGTATTATTTTCTCGGTTCGTCATGGTTCGGGATAACCGCTGAGGAACCGGGTAGTTTATTATAGTTTGTGGAACTTTTTCCGCTATTTAGAATATTGTTTAGTTATTTTAAACTATTTAAAATATTATTTCTTTTTTTTCCTCCTCTCCCTGCAGTCCCCTCTCTTGGGAGACACTCTCACGGCCTTTTTGGCCTCGCTCACCTGCTGCCTGAGACCAGAGCAGTCCATCCCCACGGACCTTGGTTTACCCCCAGGCGAGAATGCAGGTGGGGCCCTACACCCGAGATTCACGGAAGTTTCGTCGGGATGCTGTCTCTGGGCAGGCAGGGCTTTGAGGTGGGGCCTAGTCTCCGTCTACCGGGGACCGCAAAGTGCTTTCAGTGTTCTTACTCGCGGCGTGCGTGTCCCTGGCGTCAAGGTGCTGGCGCCCGGCGTCCTGGCCATCGCCCCTTCTTCCTGCCATCGGCGCCTGTGCCTCAGGTCTCCACCTGGGGACAGTCAAGCGCCGAGCTCTGGTCCCCCTCCCCGGAGGGGCGAGCAGTCCTGGGGCGCTCAAGCCCTCTCCCCAGCCGACCCTCAGCTTCCGGGCTGGGTTCGAACCTGGGTCGCTGGCGTCGCAACAGAAATCCACGCTGGCGGCGGAACTTGACCTAACATATTATTTCTGAAACCGCTGAACTGGTTTCTTTCAACTGCTAACCCAGTTGCTGTGAACCGCTAACCTGGTTCCGTGTTTGAAACTCTCGGTTCATTTTCAGAACCTGATCAGTTCCTGAACCGACCGCAAAAAAATAAAAATAAAAACTTCATTAGTTTGCGGTTCTGTTTTTTTCTCCTGGAAATGGAGTTGTCTGAAAAACCAAAGAAAAAGATTGGTCCCCCAGATTTTAAAAATTGTATCAAGTGTGGGGACGTTTTTGCCACAGCAGACAAGCATGAACACTGTGTAGCCTGCCTGGGAACCGAACATCTTTCTACAAACTGTGAAATATGTAAGTCCTTTCCACAAAAGACAGTGGAAAAAAGACTGGAAAGGTTGCAAAAGAGACTTGATAAGGGTGCTTCAGGCTCTGACCAGCCAACACCCTCCAAATCTGCGGATGAAACTGCTGTTTCTTCCTTACACACCCCTGAGAAGGGTGATTTAGGCACCTTAAAAAGGATGAGTGGTCCGGCTGACTCTCCAGTCCCCTCCAAGAAAACCAAAAAGACTAAGCATGTCAAACTCCAGGAAAAAAACTAAAGGGGTTTCTTCTGTGCCTCACAGCCTGCCAACTGCAGAGGAGATTGCCCAGGCCATGAAGGTCATTTAGGCAATACAGGGTTTTATATCTTCGCCTACCCTCCCTACTCCAAGGGTTCAAGAACAAACTCCTTCCTCTGAATTCCCCTCCCAGGAGATGGAATATGGGGATTATGATGAACCAGAAGGTGATGATGGTGAGCCCATTGAAGCGGAGATCTCACCAGAGCAAGAGTTTGTCTCTCCTCCCAGACCAGAAGATTTTTCTTCTCATTTTTCCTTTGTAAGGAAAATAGTAGATGCTCTTGACCTAGCTACTACATAGGTCATAGAAGATGAAGAGGATGCTAAGTACATGGAGATGATGGGGTTAACACCCACAAAGAAAATTCTCATACCAATAAATAAATTCTTTAAAAAGGATTTATTTAACATCTCGCAGAACCCAAATTCTGTCCCGCCTCTTGATAAAAAGGTGGATAAGGCGTACCAGCTGGACAGGCAAGGAGTTGAATTCCTTTATTCCCATCCTGACCATCAGGGTATAGTCCAGCAGGCAGCCTGTGAGAAGGTGAGGGTTCCTCTATCCTCTCATCCACCTGAGAAGGATTATAGGAAGATAGACAGTATGTCTAAAAAGGGGTATTTAGCTGCCTCCCTGGCGGTAAGACAGGCTAATTACCAGGCTTATGCTGCACAGTATCAGAAAACACTGTGGCAGTCAGTTTTGGCAATGTCAGAGAAGGTTCCCTCCCCTCTCTCTGATGACCTAGCAGCAACAGTAAGATTTGGACTGGAAGCATCTAAATATCAGTTCCAAATGGCAGCACATGCCAGTGACAGTGCTGCTAGGTGGATGACTCTAACGGTAGCCCTGGGAAGGCTGGCATGGCTGAGGGCTACTAATTTAACACAGGATACCCAGACTAAGGTCGTGGATTTTCCTGTTCAAGATCACTCTTTGGTAAACATACTGAAGATTATATGAAAAAGGTGGATGAATACAAAGCCACCTACAAGAATAACTGCTCCAAAGAAAGGTCTTCTCCTTCATATAGGCCTTATGGGAGGGGAGGCAGAGGAAGGACACCCTATGGTAGGTCTTTCTGTCAAGCACAAGCTGTCCCACAGCAGACTGGGTACTTACTGTAGGGCCAGAGGTAGGAGGGGCTCCAGAAGAGGTTCCCACTCCACCCCGGCTCAGTCACAGCCAAAACAAAATCCCTGACTCAGTTGTCAAGGCCGCCTCCCTTGTACCAGTAGGGGGCAGACTAACTCACTTCTTCCAGGCCTGTCAGGCCATCACCACAGACAAGTAGGTTTTGGAATTAGTGAGTCAGGGACTGTCCCTGAGCTTTAAGTCTCTTCCTCCTCTGAAATCAAAGCTGTTCAATCCAGCTTCTCTTCAGGAAAGACAGCTTTTGGAAAAAGAGGTTCGAACCATGCTCCACATAAAAGCAGTGGAGCCTGTACCAATGCCCCGGAGAGGAAGAGGTTTTTACTCTCGGTACTTCCTCACCAAAAAAAAGAATGGGGAGTGGCGGCCTGTTCTAGACCTCAGACATCTGAACAAGTATCTAGTAAGACCAAGATTCAAAATGGTCACGTTGTCTCTGATCTTGCCAGTCATTCAAAAAAGGAGATTGGCTGGCATCTCTGGATTTAAAGGATGCCTATTTCCACATCCCTATAAGGGAGTCTCACAGAAAGTACCTCAGGTTCAGACTTCCTTACGGACACTACCAGTTCTCAGCCCTGCCCTTCGGCCTCACCTCAGCGCCCAGGGTGTTTACAAAATGTCCGGCAGTGGTAGTGGCATATCTAAGAAGGCTGGGAATTTAAGTTTTTCTCTACCTCGACTACTGGCTAGTCATGGGAAAGTCATCACAACAAGTGAAAGATCACCTGGCAATAACAAAAAATCTGTTACACTCTCTGGGATTCCTGATAAACCAGGAAAAATTCATTCTCAATCCAGTACAAGTCCCACACTTCATTCAAGCAGAACTGGACACTTTAAAAGGAAGAGCTTTCCTTCCCAAGGGCAGGGTCCAGAGCATCCTGCAACTGATTACGTCATTCAGGTTGGGCAAGCCATGTCCAGCAAGGCAATACTTGCAGATATTGAGACACATGGCTGCAGCAACAGGAGTTGCTGTGGGAGCAAGATATCGAATGTGGGATTTTCAGTTTCACCTCAGCACACTGGTGCCAAAGAAAAGACAAAATGTCAAAACTAATTCCAGTTGGACTGGCCCAGTGGCACTGAGGGTTGAGGCGCTGGACTCCACATCTCGCTCCATGCTGGTGACCCGCATTTGGGAATGAGCGTGGGTCATGGGGGTCGGCAGGGAAGAGAAGGATTGAGCGTCTGCTGGACAGCTCTCCTTTTCTGGGGAGGGGGGACTCCAGCAGTCGGAGCTTGCCTAGCCCTTAGCGGAGGCTAGGAGCAGGAGCACTGATGCCGCACATGGAGGATTGGGGAGCGACACAGACACTAGACAGGGTTGCACATGGAGGCGTACGGTGACATTGCAGGCGTCCATTACACACTTATGCCCCCAGGGAAGAGAAACCAGGAAAAAGTTTGCCCCTAGAGGATAAAGGAGGGAGTTTCAGGGCCTGCAACCGGCTAGCCACGGCACAGGAAAGTCTCAATCTGGTCTCGAGGTGGGGGGAGGTCCCCCTCCCTGACCCCACCGGGGGGGGGGGGTAAGCCCTGGAGCCACTGCTGTGCCGGCTGGTAGATGCCGGGGTGATGAAGCTGGGGCTCCCTCCAGACTGCAAGGGCTGTAGGGGTCAGAAGCATAAATACCACAAAAAGAAAACAAACAAACATAAACCTAATTCCAGTAACAAAAGATGTGCTCCAGTTTCTATAGGCTTGCTTGGCATACCATCACCACAGACAAGTGGGTCCTGGAGGTAGTGAGCCAAGGGCTGTCCCTAAGTTTAAAGTCACTTCCCAGGCTAAGAGCCAGAAACTTTGCCCCAGTCACATCCGCAGACAGGATATTCGTGGAAGCAGAGGTGAAGAATCTCTTAGCAATCAGAGCAGTGGAAACCATCCCCCTGACCCAGAGGGGAAAGGGTTTCTACTCAAGATACTTCCTCACTCAAAAGAAAAATGGGGACTGGCGATTCATCCTAGACCTGAGGCTACTAAACAAACACATCCTGAAACCAAAGTTCAAGATGGTGTAATCCCCCTACAAATGTAGGTTCCCAAAAAGTCTTCCTTGAGCTTGCCTAAATGCTCACTGCCAGGCTGGTGTTCTGCAGTTTAAATGTACTGCCAGAGTGCCTGTATAGCCTCTGTGTACTGTCTCTGTAAGAGCTGCCTGGATTGCAGTTATAATTCATCTGAGAGGGAGCTCTGTTAGAAGATGTATTTGTTTGCTGATCATTTGTTAGAGCAGTAATAATACTGCAGTTTGTTCTAACCTGCCTTCTTTACAGCATGGACAGTTCTGTTTGTTTCCATCATCTTGGTCCTGGACTGCAGAATGGGCCAGTCAGTACATTTGGGACTCTAAAATGGAGCCTGCCTACAGGGGCTTGGTGGGGCCAAAACTTGTAGAAATTGTAGTTTTGGGCTTTTGGCACCTAAAATAACCTGAAGAGAGAGCCCTTGTTGTGACTTGACAGACAGATCAGCCAACCAAACCTTTTGGGTCTTGGGGAAAGTCCCACACTGCTTGCAGTTTCAGTTAGATCTGAGTTGGGAAGTGAAGAAGTAACAGCTCGAGATAGTTCAAGCAACATTCCACAGTGGATTCACGTGGGAAAACAGTGGAAAGGCCTGAGTTTGGCCTGCATGCCTGCCTGCTGTCCCTGAGAGGGAACAAGTGTTTTTTTTTTTTTTTAACTGAATCCGAATTTGGAGTGCAAAATAAGCCACTGAATTGTGACCAGGCTTTAACCTGAAGAAGACTGAAGATTTGCTGAATGCAATCGGCCTGTCCGCACTTCCAGCTACCTTTGAACTTCCGGGTTGTGCAGAGACTCTGTAATTGCGACTAGAGAGCCATTTGCCTGGTACGGTTTAATTTCCTTACATGTGAATGTGCTGTGTGCTTATAGTGGGTTGTGATTTGGTTCCCCACTGTGTGTGTGAACTGTGTTTTGCTTGCTGGAGGCTGTATCCAGCTCCATGGACTGAATCCGTATCCATTTCCATTTGCCTGGGCCCTACTACACTGGCCCAGCCAGAATACCTGTTACGCAGAGAAAGCCATCGACGAGAGACCGGTCTGGGGATCCGCCCCCTGCTCAATGCCTTAAACAGGAATGACGCCTCGGTGATTCGTGTGGGCCCTGCTTCTCCGGGCACTCCAGCTCAACAGCCTGCAGTTTTGATTTTGTCCTGCCTGTGTCTAGTATTGGGTATCATGAGTAAACATCAGGGTAGCTCCCTGCAACAACAGCTAAATCTAAAAGTGTTGTCATCTGATTGTCTTGTTGCCTTTTTCTTTCACGAACTGAGCCCCCTGGCTCCGGATAACAAATTGAAATACTGTGTGTTGTGCATGTTGCTTTCTTCCATCACAGGGCCTCAACCAGCTGCAACATTCCTGGCAAGCCCACCGTTTTCCTACCTGGGTACCCAGAGTGTGTGACTGTGTAGTGACTCTGAACTGCATGCATAACTGTCTGATTAATATAGCTTTTAAGCAAACCAACCTGATTACGCCCCTCCCTTGTTCAAGTCCCCTGAATAAATCAGATTTAACTTTGTTTGCATTTAACCTGACTGTGGTTCCAGTTTGTGCCAAAAGTACTGTGCTGTTGCTATTTGCTGTGCTTAACCTTGTTTTACAGGGGGTCTCCAGTGTCAAGCTAGAGGAACCAGCCCTGGTGGTAAGTGCAAACAGTGTGGGTAATTGCCTGGTGAATAAGGATCATTGTGAAAGTAATTATTGTATATTGTTCAGGCCACTAGAAGAGAAAGAGGGGGGTTACAGTGTCCCAGAGGGCTGTGCCCAGGTTAGCTTGACCACCAACAACCCTGACCTCCGGGTGGAGGCACCCGTTTCATTACCCAGGCACTTTAACCTGCTACTAGCCAAGCAGGCAGAGGTAGTAGCCCTCGGGATAGCACCATCTAGGGGTTACAATAGTGACTCTAGCTAAGATCATCCCCACGCTACAAAAAGGGGATTGGCTAGCATCCCTAGACTTAAAGAATGCATACTTTCACATTTCTATCAGACCAAGTCATAGGAAATACCTGAGGTTCAGGCTACCCTCAGGTCACTACCAGTTTGCTGCAGTGCCATTTGGGTTGACCTCAGCACCAAGGGCATTCACAAAGTGTCTAGCAGTGGTAGTGGCACATCTAAGAAGACAGGGAGTGTTGATATGTCCGTACCTAGATGGCTGGCTAGTCGTAGGTCGGTCTCAGCAGTATACCAGGCAGTCCCTGGCCCTTACCAAAAGCACCTTGTAGTCCCTGGGATTCCTTATAATAGCAGAAGTCTCAACAAGAATCTGTTCAGGCGCTGGACTTCATTGGGGTAGAACTGGGCACCAGTCTGGGCAGAGCATTTCTCCCCCACAACAGGGAAGACAGTATACTGCAAGTAGCAGGTTCCTTCCAGCTAAACAGGCCTAGGGTAGCCAGAGTGTTCTTACGCCTGTTGGGCCACATGGCAGCAACCACGGTAGTGGTCCCAGGATCCAGATTTCAGATGAGGGATATACAGATCTTACTTTGAGAGGGCTCTTGCAGTAGGTAATCACCTTGAGGACTGCGCCCCCTGGTGTCAGGACCACACAGAAACTTTAGCCAGCAGTATCTGACAGGGGACTGCCCACCAGACATCACGTGACTGACATCAGTGTGACACTATATAGTGGGCGGTCCCCACGCCCGCCTTCCAGTTCTTTCCCGCCGTCTACCTGAACAGTCAGACCTTGCAGAGATCGTACGCTGCAGTTCGACCACTTCATCGGATGAGTATCCATTTTCTGTCTTTCAATTTCAGCATTTTCATTTATTTTGTACAAGTCGTCATCTTCGAACGTCGAGCACAAGAATAAGTGTGCTTTGTGTAGTGTGCAATAACTGCACAAGGATTCGCACTCCCTCTGCCTCTTCTGCTTAGGCCCGGAGCACAAGGTTGAGGACTGTGAGGCCTGTTCCAACTCTAACCCGGTTACACGGAAGCACTGCCAGCAGGCACTCGAGACTCATTTACATAAGCAATGAATGGCCACCGTGGAGAAAGAGCTCCAAAAATTGCACAGCGTTTCCTCCTCGCCCACCAAGTCCAAGCATGAGAAGAAGAAAAAGAAGAAGAAGGAGAGGCATCGGTACCAGGACCAGTTCCCCACGTGTCTGAAGCTGCCTGCAGGCCCTTTGGACAAGCAGTAGTTTTCTTCCTCCAGCAAGTTGGCCACCATGGTCCAGCCTGCCCTGCCTAAGGAGCAGTACTCGGGGCCCCCCTCTGCCACTGGTCCTAGTAGCCGTGGGAACCTCGGCCTTGACTGAGGCCTCGGCTGCACTTAGACCCATCTCCACGGGGGTCTACTGTGCCAAGTGTAGCCACTAAGTTGTTCATCGGGTCCTCCGACGAACTCCTGGCTCAGGCTGTGGTGTCGGACTCCAGAGGCCCCGAAGCTCAGTAGTACCACTCCACAAGAGTGGCAGCAAGGAACAGCCAGGTAACTACTGTCCGGTTAGTCTAACATCGGTCATGGGAAAACTGATGGAGTCCCTGCTGAAGTAAAGAATCATAGCTTTTTTGGAGCAAATTGGTCAGCTCGACAAAATCAACATGGTTTCACAGCATTGAGGTCCTGCCAGACAAACCTGGTTGATTTTTCAATTTGGTCACCAAAACAGTGGATCAGGGTGGGGCAGTGGATGTGGTTTACCTGGACTTCAGCATAGCTTTTGACTCCGTTCCACAGAGGAGACTAGTCAAAAACTGGAGAACATGGGAATTAGGCCGAGGTTACAAACTGGGTCAGAAACTGGTTACATGGAAGAACTCGGAGTAATAATAAATGGCACTCGTCTGTGGCGGGAAGGTGACTAGGGTCCCATAGGGCTCAGTTCTGGGGCCGATCTTCTTCAACATGTTCATCCGCAACATTGCGGATGAACTGAAGGGAAAGGTGTGCCTGTTTGCAGATGACACCAAAATTGGCATCAGGGTGGACACAGCAGAGGGACAGCAAAGCATGGAAGCTGATCTCCGAAAACTGGAGGAATGGTCCAAGACCTGGCAATTGAACTTCAGTGCCAAAAAATAGGTCATGCACCTGGGAGAGCATAACCCAGGGAAACTGTACTTAATGGGAGGGAGCAACTGGTGGCTACCAGGCAGGAGCGAGACCTAAGGGTGATCATATCAGATGACCTCAAGGTCAGTAGATAATGTGAAAAGGCAGCACGAAAGGCTAGTGGTATCCTGGGATGCTTATGGAGGGGCATCATGAGCAGAAGGCATGAAGTAATCATGCCCCTGTATCAGTCCCTGGTCATGTCTCATCTGGAGTACTGTGTCCAGTTCTGGAGGCCACACCTGAAGAAGGACATAGATAGGCTGGAGACAGTATAGAGAAGAGCAACAAAGATGGCGCAAGGCTTGCATCAGAAACCGTATGAGGCAAGACTGGATGACCTCAAATTATACTCCCCTAGAACAACGCAGGAATCGTGGGGACGTGATAGAAACATTCAAGTACCTTAAAGGCAACAACAGGGTGCACGTGCAGAACCTCTTTCAAGTAAAGGAGTACAGCAGGACTAGAGGGCACAACCTTCGACTTAAGAGAGGAAAGTTCAGAAGCAATACGAGCTAGTTCGTCTTCACAGAGCACATTGTGGAACCATGGAATAGCCTGCCGGAGGGGGTGGTGGGAGCCAAGACAGTGGGGGGAATTCAAGCAGACATGGGACAGACACTGTGGGATACATAAGTAAGCAGCTAAGTAGAGGGGTAGGAAGACAAGGGCAGACTTGATGGATCATACGGTCTCCATCTGCCGACATCTTCTATGTTTTTATGTATGATTCTCCCAGCTTCGACCGATAAGTCGTGATCCGATGTCCGCTTAGTCATTTCAGATGATAAGTTAGATGCGGCTCTGCCAATGGCCACCAACCGACCTGGCGGGGTCTGGTGATGGCCCTGATGATTTCCAGCTGCGGATTTACCTCAGCAGTCTTCCCCGGAGGGATTCTCTCTGGCCTCACCCCTCACTGGGCGTGGTCCCCCTCACTCACCTGTCGATCAAGGGACGGGAAATGAGGGGCTTCTGTTAGGTGGCGTTCTTCCAGACTCACCTCCAGATCTGGCGTTAAGAGCTGACACTGTCCTGCATGGTTCCTAGCCAACTCCCCTGCTGTCAGGGGCTTTAGTGCCACCGGCACGCCCTCCGCTTGACCAGCCCTCCCAGGACCTTCAGGGTTTAGCATCCCTCAAGGGCCTCCATCAGTTCCTTTGGCCCCACCGTCAGGCCCGTCGATGGGTTTGCTCTTGTTGGGCCCTCTGTCAGGGTTTCTACTGTCAGGTCTTCCGTTGGGTTACCCTCCATCAGGGTACCCACCATCAGGGTTCCTGCCATCAGGATACCCGCCTCAGGCACCAGCGTACAACCCACCAGATTACCCCCTTCAGGGTTTCAGATGCCAGGGTATGCTCTGACCTACCCTCCACCAGGTTACTTCTCACCGCATTTTCATGCGATGGGTTTCCAGCAGCCAGGCTTGGCTACAGGCTATCTGCCGGTTTATCAGCCACCTCCTCCTCAACCGCCAGTGGATTTTAGGTGCATTTTACAGTTTTCTTGGTCAGAGACTAAGATTCAACTAGTATCAGAGTTGGACAGCCATCAGCCCAGAGAGTCTCCCAGGAGCCCTGACATGCAACAACCAAGACAGGTTCCGGCCCCTTCGCCTCAGCCGCCTGATGCCATTCCATACTTTAGACAAACCAATGCTGGAACCCCAGGATTCTTCTGACTCAGATCAGGACTCTGACTTGGATTCTTCAGAGTTGGTAGGGTCAGGTTTCCAAACCCCGCCTATAAGGGAAACCCAACCCAAGGAATCCCCCAAGTCGCTTCCGGAGGACCCTTCCTTCACGATCTTCTCCGAAAAATAGTGTAGGTTTACGGCTGGAAGTCGGATGCCCAGGATCCAAAAGGCAGCATCTTGCAGAACGCCTGGACATGCAAGAGGCAGCCCCGATCCTTACCCCACCGTGGCTTGAGCCACATGAGGACCTGGCATCAACAATCTGGATGATGCTTCCTCCATTCCAGTGGTGGCCAAGAAGGTGACTGCACTTACCGTATGCCAGAGGGGAAGGACCACCTCAGCATGCAGCCAAAGGCCGATTCATTCATTATAGCGGCTGCTCATGACCGGTCTTCAAAACCCCAGCATATGAGTACCTCACCACCAGACAATGAGTCTCAGTAACTGGACCAGTTTGGCAGGAAATGTTATTCTTCCTCCACTCTGGCCATGAGGGCCCTCAACTACATTGGCCACATGCTGGTATACCAAAAGTCATTGTTTGCCCATCTAGAGCTTGCCATTAAAGCACTCCTGGACTCAGAATTGAAATCACTTTTGGCGGACTCAATTCGTTTGGCCAAAGGGGCCTGTAGGCATTCGCTTCAAGTGACTTATGATGCTGTAGACTCATCCACCAAGGGAGCCACCACAGCAGTCTGCCTCCAATGTTTCTCCTGGCTGAGGGTGTCAGGGTTGGCCCAGGATGTACAGGCTGCCATCCAGGATGCCCTCTTCCGGGGATCAGTCCTGTTTGGGGGTGATGCACAAGATATCATTATCACCCTGCAGGGTAAAGGCAAAGCCCTTTGGTCGGTACAAACCATGTACTGACCAAAATTTGAAACAAAGAAGCCCTTTCGCGCCAAGGAAAACAGCAGCGAAACAACAGCAGATGGCCGACGTCAAAACAAATGTAAGGCGAGTCAGCCCAGCCGCTTCCCCAGCCAAGTCCCAGAGGGCTTCAGGATGATTCTCTCAACTCCCTCCTCGCATGACTCTCCATCTGCCCTGTCCCTCAAAATCTTGCAGAGCAGATGGAGGAATATTTGCTTGTCATCTGTCAGGGTGGTGGATGGTGACAACTGACTCATGGGTTCTTCAGTTCATAGAGCAAGGTCACGCTCTGGAATTCCTCACAAAACCTCCAGACAGGCCTCCGGCCCATTCTCATTACCTGAAGGTACACATTCCTCTTCTTAGAGAGGAAATTCAGACTCTATTACAGAAGAGAGTAATATAACCTGTTCCTGTGCACCAGGTTGGAAAGGGGTACTATTCCCACTTCTTCCTGGTCCTCAAAAAGACGGGAGATCTGTGTCCCATTCTGGACCTCAGCCCTCTAAACCTGTACATAGAGTACAAAAGGTTTGGGATGCTGACCCTCCCGGGTCTGCTGCACCTCCTGTGCAAGGGTTAGTGGCTCTGTGCTCTGGACATGCAGGATGCTTACCTGCACATCTCTGGTCCTGGGCCCATTGTCACTACCTTCGGTTCTCCTTCCAGGGAAATGTAACAGGGAGCCACCTGTTATGTGTTTAAACCCCTGTCATAAATATGAATATGTGCAATCCCCCACCATTTTTCATTTCACTCTTTCCTGTCCGCTTATCTTTTCTGTCTTTTCTTTACATTCTTGTCAGGGTGGCCAACCAGGCGATCTCCACAAACTGTTTGCTGTCCCTTATTGTCTTGACCCCCTTTTTATGCACACAGCATTATGTCCCAATTGCAAAGATAAGAAATAGCACAAGTCGCACTTTATTGTTAATGTCTGGTGCCCCTTGGTTTAAGAAGAAGTGTAGTGCCCGTTTCTGGGGTGCCAAGCTCTGGAACCACTGCTGCTGAGTGTAGCTCCTTTGACTTATGCAGCTGTGGTGCAAGGGACAGCACTGACCGAGCAATTGCTCCATGTTGGTGTAGCCGCATATAGTGGCTGAATGTATACTCCTTGTTCGGAGCAAGTAAAAGAATGACAGGGTCAGGCGTTGGCTCTAATGCCATGCAGCTGTCGGAGGGGCCAACATCTGGCTTACCGGCGGGATCCAGGTGGACATTGGAGGAGCTGGCGTTCGACTTATCAGACCCTATGCTCGACGAAGGCTGCGAAGGAGGGGCGGTCTTGGCGGGTGCTTTAGAGGCTGTGTACTGCCCCGAAGGGTCGGGCGTCTTATTGGCCTTTCCTGGGTGGGCATCAGAGGAGCCGACGTCTGGCTTACCGGGGCCGCTCAGACCGGAAGGCCGTATGGCAGGCTTACTGGGAGCGGCAGCCTCCTTTGACCCGGAGGCTCCCGAGGGGACCCGAGCGCGAGCCCGACTGGTGGGTCAATGCCACCTTGGAAGTCTCTAAGATGGCCATCGTGGAACGGTCCCCCAGAGGGGACGTTACCTTCAGCACTACGACCCCAGCCGGAGTCGCGGCGACCGTAGTAGAGGAGTCACAGTCCCGATGCTTCTTCTTGCGATGGCCCTCGGGGGAAGTAGAGGCCTGCCTGAGTTTTTTCAGCTCCTTTACCATGGAGGACATCTTCAGTTTTAAAATGTGGGCCTCCAGGGACTTCTGCCTCTGCTTGCGGGTGGTGGCGTTGAACTGCTGGCAGTGCTGGCCCTTCTCCACGTGGTGGTCAGGACCTAGGCAAAAAAAGGCACTGGGAGTGTCCGTCCTTGTGCAGGAGCTGGGTACCACAGGAATCGCACTTGTTCTTGTGCTCAGATGGAGTAGGGGATGACATACACGGCAGCTGAAGAGAAACTGACAAAAAGTCGAAGAAAATTCGACAAAATTAATGGTAAAAATACAGACAATAGACTACCGAAGCAGTGAACTTAACCATGAGGCGCTAACACGAGCTAACGGTGGGAAAGAACTGGTAGGCAGACGTGGGGGTCCACTCCTTTATACTGACGTTGCATGACGTCAGTCACCTGACATGGGGGCAATCCCCCGCCAGAGCCTGCTAGCTAGAAATATTTCTGTGGGGTCCTGACGCCTGCCGGCTTCAGTCCTATATGTAATTTCCTATTGCAAGAGCCTATATGTAATTACTTACTGCAAGAGCCTCTCTCGAAGATCTACTGTTACGGTAAGTTCTTACGTAACTGTACTTTTCAGAGCAAAGGCATGCTCGAAAGCAAAAGCCGACTTTCACACAGGTAACTTGAGAAAAGTATTCATTGGTCTATCTGGACTGAAGCAAAGCTGCAGACTCTGCTGAAGGAAGCAGAGGTCTAAATCTCTTTGTGCAGAGCTAATTATTTTGACTTTTTATTTTATTTCTGTAAATATTTGTATTTTTCTTAAAATAAATTGATGAACTCAATTGTGCGTTTTTTATGCACTTGATCCCTGCTTTGTTGTGTCAGTTTGCATCCCACATGTTCACAGGGAACATTACTAATTCAGGGCTCTGCCCTTTGGCCTTTCCTTGGCACCTCGGGTTGTCAAGAAGTGTCTAGCGGTGGTGACCCTGAGGTGTCATGGCCACAGTGTGTTCCCTTAACTCGATGACTGGCTTCTGTCAGCCCTGTCAAAAGAATAGTTGGAACATTCTTTCTCTGCAACCCTGGACCTTTTCCGTCAGCTGGGAGTCACTGTAAAGTTTTCAAAGTCCCAGCTTGTTCCTTCTCAGCACCTGCAATTCATCGGGGGCGGTGGTGGACACGGCTCAAGGTATGGCTTTCCTCCCTCCTGGTAGGGCAGAAACCTTGCAGAAGCAGGCCCGTATGATGTCCTCCTGCAGGACGGTCTTGGCCAGGCAGATTCTTCGACTGCTAGGTCTGATGGTAGCGGCCATTCCCAGCGTGCCTCTAGCCAAGCTCCACATGTGTATTTCATAGTGGATGCTCAGGGCACAATGGAATCAGAGGTCAGACGACCTGGACCAGATGGTCATGGTCTCTGATTCCATGCAGAGGAATCTCTCATGGTGACAGGATCTTTCCAGTCTCACCAAGGGGTCTTTTTTCAGTCCCCCTCCTTCCACCCAGACCCTGACAACAGATGCGTCAGGGACAGGATGGGGTGCTCATTTGGGAGACCACATGACTGGAGGCACATGGTCCCTAGTGGAGTCTTCTCTGCACATCAGTGTGTTGGAGATGGGGGCAGTGTTGTATGCTCTTCAAGCTTTCCAGCACTTGCTTCTCCAGGGTACTCTACTAGTCCAATCAGAGAACATGTGCAAGGTCTGGTATCTTGGCAAGCAGTGAGGCACCCATTCTTACCTCCTATACAGGGAGATGATTCAGTTGAGGAATTGGGTCATTCTACATCGGATTCGCCTCATAGCCATCCATGCCTCGGGCATGCAAAACATTCTAGTCGGCAGTCTCAGCTGCACCACAGTAAGAGCCCATGAGTGGGAGCTCAAGCAAGGGTGGTCAACTCCATCTTTGACCTGTGGGGTTGGCTGGAACTGGATCTGTTTGCCTCCCCATACAACGCCAAACTACCCAAGTGTCACCTTGAAAAAGCATCCTGTGAGATGTGAAATGGTCGTTGGTGGTATGGTTTTTGCTGCTGCTGCTGCTTTTATCTCTATATTGTAAAATAAATAACTTTTTTAGCATGTCTATCTTTTAATCTGTGCAGTGTTTGCTGTGAAGCTCAGCTTTACCTTTTCTTTCTACCCAAGTTTTGCTCACTCACTCCAGGGCATGGTGCTTTCTGGCAAGATGCGCTATCTCTTTACTGGACAGGGAGGTTCTTATATGCCTTCCCTCCCTTTCCGGTTCTGCAGAGGGTGTTGCTCAAGCTATGAGTGGAGGGGGCCCACATGGCTCTGATTGCCCCCTTTTGGCCTTGTCAGGTTTGGTTTCCACTCCATCAGCAGCTAGCAGCTAGCAGTGGAGCCTCCAGTTCCCCTGCCTCTTTGCAACGACCTCCTGACCCAGGAGGAGGGCACACTTGTCCATCCGGGACCGAAATCCCTTCACCTTCATGCGTGGCACCTCAGGACATGGCCGCTTTGCACTTTGGAGTCTCTGCCAGAGTAGCTCAGGTACTCGTTGAGGCCAGAAAGTCATTTATGAGGACCACTTATGCCATGAAATGGAAGTGGTTTTCTGTTTGGGCCACTGTGAAGGGTTGGGACCCTTTCTCATGCACTGTTCCATCGGTCATGGAATATCTCTTATACATCTACGAGTCGGGCCAAGGCTATTCATCACTGAAGGTCCATTTGTCAGCTGTCTCTGCCTACCGTATCTTGGTGGATGGCAGGACACTAGCACAGTTGGAAGTCTCAAAAGACTTTCCTGAAGGAGCTTCTGCACCTCAAACCCCCAATGTGCAGCCTTGCACCACCATGAGATCTTAATTTTATTTTGGAAAAGTTGACCATGCCTCCTTTTGAACCGGCTGGTTCTTGTGGCATGCTGTTTATCCTGGAAAGTGCTTTTCTTAGTGGCAGTCACTTCAGCTCGAAGAATTTCAGAGCTTCAGGCCCTGATTTGTAAGGAGCCTTATTTAATTTTTCACAGAAACCAGGTGGATCTCCGTACCAACCCAAAGCTTTAAAGTGGTTTCTGAGTTTACGCTGAACCAGTCAATTCAACTACCAGTGTACTACCCCGAGCATTCCAACTGGGGAGAGGCGCTTCTTCACACTTTAGATGTTCATAGAATCTTGCGTTATTACACACCTCTCAACCTCTCAGCATTAAAAATCATAGCACAGGCCTTCAAAAATCATAGCAAAGGGTCAGAATGTGGAGCACTTTCTTATTTTAAACGATAATATGTCTACAGATAGTGGGCCCCATATAGTAAGTGATAAGGAATGTTTCTATCAACTTAGTTCAATGATTTAATAGCTTGTGTGTCCAGAAATACCGCTAACATTATGAAGAACATCAGTAAACTTGTGAGGAGCAAAGGGTAAATTTGAGTGCGAAAATCATAGCGCTATGTGGAATTCATAGCAGTCGAGAGGTATGCATTATTACACTAACAGGACAAAGTCTGTCTGAAAAACAGACCAGCTTTTCATTTCCTTTGCACCCAAGAGAGAAGGTACGGCAGTTACCAAACAGTGTCTATCCAAATAGTTGGTGAACTGCATTACTTTTTGTTACCAGAAGTGTAGTAAAACCCTCCTGGGGAAGGTTAAAGGGCATCCCACTAGGGGTATGGCTGCCTCTACTGCTTATTTCAGGAATGTGTCTGCTGCTCATATCTGTGCTGCAGCTACCTGGAGTTCAGTCCATACTTTCACAAAGCATTACAGTCTAGACATTGCTTCTCAGTGGAGGGCAGATTTTGGCCTATCTGTGCTTCAGGGCCTTCTGTCATAATTTCCTGTGCCTTTAGCAGGTTTTTCATTCCTGCCTCCAGTGTTTCAGTTTTTTCTTCTGATTCACACTGCTTGGGACTCTGTCCTCAAGGTGATTACCTACTGCAAGAGCCCTCTGAAAGTAAGATGGTACAATTACATAAGAACTTACCGTAACAGTAGATGTTTGAGAGAGGCTGTTGCAGTAGGTAACCTTTACCCCCCCAGTATTCTGCTCTTTCTTTAGGGACTCATTCTGAGCTCCAGGAGCCTCTTGTCCTTTCTCCTGACGCACTTCCTCTGAGGTCTCTGGTGGGAGAACTGGAAGATGGGCATGAGGACTGCCCACTATATAGGGTCGCATTGATGTCAGTCATGTGACGTCCGGTGGGCGATCCCCCATCAGACACTGCTGGCTAAAGTTTTCATGTGATCCTGATAGTGGGGGTGCAAACCTCAAGGTGATTACCTACTGCAAGAGCCACTCTTAAAGATCTACTGTTATGATAAGTTCTTATGTAACTGTACTTTTCATCTGAGAGCTCATTGGTTCCAGAAAAAGGACACACTGGCCAAGCTGGTTTCAGTCACAGACACCCTCCTGCAGGCACTGCAGTGGTGGCTAGACGGAGACATCAGGGAGGGAATTCCCTTCTTAATAGACCATCCCTCAGTAGTGCTCACAACAGATGCCTCCCTGTTAGGGTAGGGGGCATACATGTTAGACTTAACAGTCAGTGGGACATGGTCCCCCCAGGAGTCACTTCGCTACATCAGTCTGCTAGAGTTCAGGCCAGTTTACCTGGCTTTACTGGCTTTTGCACTCCACTTGCAAAAGAGGGTGGTTCAGGTGAGGACAGACAAAACCACCACCATGTACTACATCAAAAAGCAAGGGGGGGGGCCTGCTCCATGCAGGTGGCGCTATCAGCTATCCACCTTCCTGGGATGGACTCACTCAACAGGATAAGCCGGGACCATCACGAATGGGCACTGAATCCTCAAGTGCTGCAAACAGTGTTCAGAAGGTGGGGCAAACCAGAGATAGATCTCTTTGCCTCTGCAGACAATCATCAGCTGCTACAATTCTGTTGCAGACCTCCCAGCAAGGGCACAGCCCCTCTGGATGCACTAGCACTAGATTGGATGGGAAGATTCCTGTATGCCTTCCCTCCTTTCCCTTGCTGCTCAGGACCCTGGTGAAGCTCGGGTCACAGCCAGCAACCTTGATCCTAGTGGCACCAGACTGGGCCAGACAGCCATGGTACTCACGTCTGCTGACCCTGTCAGTATCTCCCCCGATACACCTCCCTCAGAGGCACAACCTCCTGGCATCTTCTCAGGGCAGGATACTGTATCCTAGCCTCTGGTCACTTTGGGTCAGGGCCTGGCTGTTAAGGACCTAGAGTTTGTTCTGACAGTGCTTAGGGGGTCATGGAAGCCATCCACTAAGAGAACCTACTCAGTAGTTCAGGCAAGGACATTGCCCCTTCAAGGGCTGGCCTACTTGTCCTTTTGGACTACCTGACACACCTGCATACTTTGTGCCTTCAGCCCTCGACTCTGAAAGTACATCTAGCTACAGTCTCAGCATATGTGTCAGCAGGCAAGGATCAGTCTATGGCCTCTCATCCTGTTTTTTTAAAATACTTCAACGGTCTCAACACCTTCACCCTCCCCTTAAGGGATCAGTTTCAGCCTGGAATCTGAATATCTGCATTGCCAAGTTGATTGAGCCACCATTTGAGCCTATGTAACTGCAGACATGAAGCATGTCACTTGAAAATGTTTTCTGGTTGCCATTACTTCAGCCAGAAGAATAAGCGAATTGCAAGCCCTGTGCACAGAGCCAGACTACACACAGAGCTGGATACTCTGCAAGAAAGGGCTTTCCTCCAACAGGACAGGGTAGACAGTATTTTACAGCTAGCTTTCACTCTCTACAGACTAAGGCCAGCAAGACACTTTTTGCAGCTGTTGGGACACGTGGCTTCAGCAACAGGATCAGTGCAAGGCTGCAGGTTCCAGATGAGAGACATTCAGTTTCACCTCAGGGCACACTGGTGCCGAAGGAGAGACCTTCTCTTAAAGATCATACCAGTGCCAGAAACATTGCTGCAGGCAATGGTGGCAAGACAGAATCAACCTCAAGGCCGAGGTTCCATTTCAAAAGGAGTCCCCTACTATGGTACTCACATCAGTTGTCTCCCTCCTGGGGTGGGACAAATCTGGAAGAGCATACGGTGCACGGTACATGGTTCCCTGCAGAGTCAGTCCTGTGCATAAATCTTCTAGAGCTCAGAGAGTGTTTTTGGCACTGCAATCTTTCGCATCCCTGCTAAGGGACAAGGTGGTACAGGTCCGGATAGACAATACCACCACAATGTATTACATCAACAAGCAGGGTGAAACAAGATCCAGCCTGCTTTGTACAGAAGCAGTGAAGATATGGAGTCTAGTTTACTCCCTGCAGACCTTCCAGGTGGCTGTCCACCTCCCAGGAAAGGACAATGCCCTGGTGGACACACTCAGCAGAATCAACCAGAACCACCACAAGTGGAGCCTCAACAAACAAGTGCTGGAGGTACTATTTCAAAGGTAGGGCACCCCAGAGATAGATCTCTTTGCATCAGAAGAGAATCACCAGCTGCCAAATTCTGCTGCAAGCCCTGCAAGGTACAGAGCCCATGGATGCAGTAATACTGGATTGGTCAGGGAAGAGGCTGCACGCTTTTCCCCAATTTCTTCTACTACTCAGGGTCTTAACCAAGCTCAGGTCAGAGCCAGCTACCATGATCTTGATAGCCCTAGACTGGCAAGGCAGCCCTGGTACTCACTCCTGCTGTCCCTATCAGTATCCAATCCTATACATCTCCCTCAGAGGCACAGTCTCCTGCCCTCCTCACAAGGGAGGATCCTGTAGCTGAATCTTAGGTGCCTCAGACTCAAAGTGTGGCTCTTGAAGACTTATAATATGCTAATCTGAACCTCTTGGTGGGGGTGCTAGAAGTACTTAGGAGTTCAAGGAAGCCATCGACTAAAAAGACATATGCTTCCAAGCGGAAAAGATTCTCCATCTGGTGCAATACCACAGGGGCTATTCCCTCACAAGGAGGGTTGCCAGTCTTCTGGGCTGTCTGACACACCTGCACTCATTGGGCCTACAGCCTGCAACCCTCAAGGTTCACCTGGCTTCAGTCTCAGCCTACTTGTCTGTTGGCAAGGGAAGCTCTGGCAGCTAAGCCTGTTTTCAGAAAGTTTTTCAAAGGTTTATCTGAGCGAGTTGCATCCTCCTGACATGGAACCAGTGCCCTTATGGGACCTTAACATTTGCATTGCCAAGTCATTGAACCCCCATTTGAGCCTATGGTCACAGCACATCTAAAGTTTGTTAAGGCCATATTCCTAGTGGCCATCACTTCTGCTAGAAGGATAAATTACAAGCCCTGTGCATACAGAAGAATTACCTCTTATTCCACAGGAACAAAGTGGTGCTCAGAACCAATAGGACATTTCTCCCAAAAGTAGTTTCTGATTTTCATTTGAAGCAGTCCATCACTCTGCCAGTCTTCTTCACTGAACACTCTAGTTCAGGTGAGCGCAGGCTGCATAGCCTGGATGTCAAGAGAGCCCTCAACTGTTATCTTGACCATACCAAAGCCCACAGGCAGGACAACCAGCAGTTGTTCCTGACTTATCGGGATGTGGGAAAAGGAAAGTTAGCTACGAAAAGGACAGTTGCACATTGGATAGTGGCATATATCCAATTCTGTTACAGTGAAGCTGGTAACGAGCCCCCAGTAGGCCTGAGGGCACATTCCACAAGGGGCACAGCTGCCTCAGTTACAGCTAACAGGGATGTTCCTTTGTTACTACAGTCTGGATACTCAATCTAGAAGTGATGCCAGGTTTGGCACAGCAGTGTTGCAGAGCCTATTTCCTAAGTAGGGTTCTGGGCCCTCATCCAAAGGTACTGCTTATTAGTCAGCTAGAGTTAATCATATTGAAGAATCCCTGGGGTTAGAAGAAAAAATTATTCACTGCAGTAATCTTGTTTCTTCCAAGGCAATCTTTGATATGAGTAACTCTCCTACCCTACCTCCCCTTCCAGAAGCAGTTAGCCTCTGCATTACAGCTGGTATCTCTTTAAGGTCTGACTCTGATCAAGTTGTGTTTAAACCAGGTGGCTCTGTTTTCTTATTTTGACCCTATCTGACTTAGTCTGAAGGGGATTTGTTGATGTTAAATTTTATATAGTGGGGACTTCCGGTGACGTCATGCTCGAGTCGGCGGCCTGATCTAGGAGCTCCGTCACAATCCACAAATCAAACCTCCTAATCTCTCCAATACGAAAATCAAAATACTAGTAAGTGACAGCGGGGAGGTATACTATGCCAAAGAAAAACGATCGAGTGAAAAATAAAGCGGTAGATCCGCCGGATGCTGAAAGATTGCAGGAAGATGAATCCGAAAGCGAAGGCTCACAGGCCTCGGGTAGCTCTTCCCGGGATGTTACAGATTGTGGCCAGATATCACTGAGTATTGTGCAACGACAAATATCCCTTGTCCTGAACGAACTGAGGGATTTTCGCAAAGAAATTAGGTCTACCACGGCAGCTCTGCGTACAGATATAAACAAACTGGAGAAATGGCAAGATGAATCGGAGACCCAGGTGCAAGAAACGGAATCCCGAGTGACCGAAACAGAGAGGGCCATAGTCCAGCTACATAACTCTGTTAAACTTCTTAGAGACAGAGCCGAAGATGCGGAAAGCAGAAACCGCAGAAATAATATTAGAAATTTCTGGGATTCCTGAAGGGGCTGAGGGAGGTGAAATGATGGAGTTTCTGCATAAAACTTTAAAAGAGCTGCTCTCACTTCCCCCGACAGTGACCTTAGAGATTGAAAGAGCACATCGTACCTTAGGGCCGAAGCCACAGCCGGGAGCTCGCCCCAGAACGATCCTAGTGCGATTCCTCAGATTTCAGGACAAAGAAGCGGTGCTGCATACAGCTTGGAAGGCGGGAGAGGTATCACTAGCTGGTAACAGGCTTTACTTCGAGAACGATTATGCAGCAGAAATTATGGCCAGATGTAGGGCCTACATCCCTCTGATGCGGGCCTTGAAGCTGAAAGGAATACAGTTTAGAACTCCCTATCCAGCGAAGCTCACTGTTATGTTTGGGGATGGCTCGCTGACGTTTGATAATGCGGTCTCAGCCACGCAGGAGTTTCGGAAGCGAGGGATCGAAGTGCAGGTGCAACGGGCAAATCCTGAACCCTCAATAGCCTCCAAATTGGCCCTTAAAGTCTGGAACAACGGTCAGAGAGAAGCAAGATGGCGGCAGGGTGCTGAAGCAATCCAGAATATCGTGGCAACGTTGAACAAGCAAACCCCTGTGGGCTCTGGAGGATTGAGACCCCGAGGAGCTGAAGGATGAGAAACATGAGTACACGTTCGGGCTGTGTAGCTGCTCGCAGGGGAAATGCTCCTGCGCGTAACGAATTTGGAACTGCTTCTGGACCTGTTTGGACACTGATCTATGAACATGTGGAGAGGGATGAGATACTCTCATCCTCACAAACTCCCACTCCGCATGTATAGACAGGTATTGGGGGGTTAAGGGCAAAGGTAGTTCGGGGGGTGGGTAGAGTGCTACTTGTGGGTCCTTCCCCGAGCAGGAATCTGCGACAGAAGGTAAGTCGTGGAGGCCGAACTCTTAGGGCGCAGCAGTGCGGCTGGGTTGATGGGATGGGCCCATAGGATAGCCTCGGGTGCTCTTGGCCTTGGGGAGGAGGGGGGTCAAGATTAAGTCGCTCATAGACCTGAGGGAGGGGATGGGCAGGGGCCTCTGTCCCGGGGATCTAACGTTATGTGAAGTTCTCCCACTTCGGCCCACCGTTGAACTCACTCCGCTGAGAGATGAAAGGGGGATGGAAGGGGGATAGTGAATGCATTCGCTTGTTCAGTAAGGCGCGCCAAATTGAAGATGAGGCCTCATAGACATCCAGGGACACGGTTAAAATTAGCCAGAGGAAGTGCTCTGTTAAGATAGCCAGTGGTGCTAGAAGCAGGCCGGCGGAGGCGACGAGGCATTGGGTACAGTGACTCCTCTCTAAGGTTTGCTCTCCCCAAGGATGTTGGAAGAGGGGGTCGGGATGTTAATGGTTGGGGAATGGGGTGAGGAGAGTCCGGGGATCCGATGGTCTAGGAGAGCGGATGCAACCAACCCCGAAGGTACTCCACTGTTTCCCTGTTCTCCGACAGTCGGCGGGCCTGAGGCCTATGTGAGGAGTGGGTTACGGTTACGGCGTATCGGAGGGGTGATGGGGCTGTTGGCTGACCATTGAGCGGCTCGGCCTTACTGCGGAGGCGAGGCTGGACTGACCGGAGGGGTTCCGTCAGGGAATCCGGGGCAGGTAGGGGGATGGTCGCCCTCTGTACTAACAAAGACAGGAGTGGTCTGGGGAGGCGCGACTGGCAGAGAGAGCAGGCATCTTTGCAGAGGGGTTTCTTAGATGGTGGACGAAGGCTTCCGCAGTACATTTTTCCTTGGGCAGCGATCCAGCACTTTTCAAGGGGGATTTATTCTTAAATTACACTGAAGAAGCAGTGGCTGTTTTGAGGGGAGGCTCGGGGTAGATGAAGGCCTGCTAAATAACAACAGGGGTCTCTCCCTACTTGGAGGAGCTCGAAGAGGCAGAAGGAGTGGGCCTGCTTGGGCGGACCTTGATCTAGTAGATGCCCGCGGATAAGATAGGTCCCTTCAATGCAGCCAAAGCTTTAATGGTCCGGGGTGAAATTAGGAAGGTTGGAATGGATGGAGGGAATCTTCGCACAGCTACGGATGGTGCCAAGACATGGGAATAGTCTAGGGGGGGCGTAATGCCCATACATGGACACTGCTGCAGGCTGCTTTAATGGACAACAAGGGGGGGCAAGGGAAGGGTATACATGGAATGGCTCTAGATTCCTTAAGGTAGTGAGCTTGACTTAGGACTTGCTGCAGCTCTTGGGCAGTCATCGTGATGCCGGTAGGGACCTCCTCCGAAGGGGCTGTTCTGAGAGAGTAACAGTGTCTCCCCACTCCCTGGATATTGAATGGGGATAAGGTAGACAAAGAACCCCAGATGGTCAGGCTACTGTATTCTAGTAGTAAGCGGGAACGGAGATTTGAGGTTGGGTGTTCACAGTGGGGCCTGGTAGGGAGGGGACAAAGATGCATGAAGGTGTCCCTGGGAGGCCCCTTAGGAAGTAAGGTTGGGCTCTGTCTTATAGCATTAGGGGGCCTGCTCAAATGCCGAGGGCAGGTAAGTCCCACCTGGTAATCCAATTACATAACGCTGAAGGCCGCCATTTGGGAGGGGAAGGTGCTGAGTGGGGCAATCCATGGCGGAGCCTACTGTGGAACTCCCATCCAGGATATCGGGAATTGGGAAACAGATTTACTGGGGGGACGAGGGAGGACAATGCACAAGTATCCCCTAGGGGTGAGTGTAATTTGGATTAGACCCTTAATCTAGTTTGCTGAATTAAAATCCCTCTAGTAAAATCCCGGAGGGCATTTGGGGGTCAATGCGGATACTATGGATAAAATATTTCACATACCTACTCATCACATAGTGCACTAGATGAAACAGTTGGATTTGACTTTTCAAATCTGGTGTCACCACTTTTTCTTATTTTACCTCTCAGAACAGGCACTTAGGGTGTCAGGGGGCATCACGCTTAGTGATGAAGCCTCAGGTATGGGTAATTCCATGCCAGGATCTGTTCAGTTTCCCACTGTTGGAAGTGCAGGGTTTTTCTATTTCTTGTTATCAGTTTGTTTTGTTGTAGTGTTCAGTTTCACATGTTGGTGTGATTGTAATCAGTTAGTAATGACAGGTATTGAGCTGATGGATACTGATGGGATACAGAATGAAGAAAAGGGGAGAATCTTTCTGACCAGCGGGACCACCTATAGGTTACAATGACCAACGCACCGGTCAAGTTGTTATCCCTGAACATTAATGGGATTACCTCCCCGATAAAAGGTCGCGAGTGTTGACATATCTCCATAGGAGTCGGGCGGACTTGATATACCTCCAGAAACACATCTGAGTTCTGGGGAACATCTCAAGCTTGCTAGGCTCAGCAGGGGAACACTATACAGCTCCTCTAGTAGATCAGGCAGACAGAGGGGGTGGCAATAATAATTCCTGCAGGTACCCCTTTCAACACCAGCGCACCATTAGGGATACAGAGGACGGTTGATAATAGTTCAAGGGTCCCTGAATGGGATGCAGGTTACTCTGGCTAATGCTTATTTTCCTCCTGGGACTCTGTCCCGCACTGAAAACCCTGATGGATAAAATTCTGCAAAATACAAAGGGCATGCTCCTAGCTAGCGGGGGATTTTAACCTGACACAGAATGCTGTGCTAGATTCCTCCAATCCTAAGGTGTCCAAGCAAACGCCAGGGCAAAAGTTTTTTAGGAGATATGTTAAGGAGGTGGGATGGATAGACGTCTGGAGGCATTCGCATCCCAGAACCAGGGACTACACACATTACTCAGCAGTACATAGGACTTACTCCCGAATAGACCAAACATACACGCAGGCTGAATTTCTGGTCCGGTTGTGCGAGGCTCAAATAGGGGATATCTCCCTCTCAGACCACGCCCCTGTGTGTACAACCTGGGAGTTGGGACTACAGCCAAAGAATTCCCGATGGAGACTCAACCCCTATTACCTACGCTCAGAAAAGTTTAGGAATTTTAGCGGATAAATTAGCTGAGATACAGGAGCTCAACCCCGGCAGACACGACTCCCCGCAGTGCGCACTGGATACTGTCAAAGCTGTCCTAGAGGCCACATCATACAACATACTGCAGAACTAAACCATAGGAGAAAGGGCTCACAGGGCCAATGCTAGAGGAGAACCTGCCACTGTCTCCAATATGCACATAAGTGTGGGACAATTCTGCTGCCCTAGCTTCTCCAGGAGGTTAAGGCAGAACTGGACTGCCTGGCCCCTCTCAACAGACTGAGCTAGCATTGACTCTTTTCTGAGGCAGAGATACTACGAGGTGGGACCCCCTGCACACTAGACTGCTAGCTGTATCAAGCCTGAAGGCAAAGGAAAGCATCAACAATCATTTCCTTAAACACCGTGTGGGGCCAGTCCCTAACTAAGATAAATGATATGGCAGCGGCATTCGCAGTATTACTCTTGATCTTTATACCCCAGAACAGTCTCCTACAGTCTTAAGTTATGGAGTACTTGGGAAAATAACTCGCCTCGACTTGATCGAGTCAAGCAGAATCCCTTACCTCAAGCATAACAGAGCAAGAGATAGCTGAAGCAATCTCCTCAGCTAAAACCTTAAATCTCAGGGCCAGGCAGCTCGGAGTGAATTTTATGGGACTATGAGGCAACAAGTATCCACTCAACTCCTCCTCCTGTTTAATTCCATTCATGGGGCTTAACCCCTCCCCATCGTATGCTTTGGTAACGATCTCTGTGATCCTGAAACCGAAGAACCCACAACACTGCAGCTCATACAGGCCTATCTCGGTCTTAAACTCAGATTATAAGATGTTCATGCATATTTTAGCAAGTCTGTTAGACAGAATTATGCCCATGTTAATAGACCAGGATCAGACAGGCTTTGTTAGAATGTGTTCCACAACAGATAATATCAAGCGTGACGATGCATATTGTGCATAGAATGCAGTCTGGTAATGCTCCAGCAGTCCTCATTAGTCTCGATGCTGAAAAAGCTCAAGAAGAGTGGCTTGGCCCTTTCTACAAAAGTCCTGGAGAAACTTGGCATTCCAGCAATATTGTGGGGTCTTACAAACATTCATTTACATAGACCTGTAGGCTTATGCTAGGTGGGGGGTCATCACCGGGAGTACTTCCCACTTAGAAGAGGAACAGACAAGGTGTCCATTATCCCCCCTTTTATTTGCGGCCTTTATAGAGCCCTTAGCCCAGTGCATTAGAGAAGCGCCGGGTGTCACCGGTATGGATATGGGTGGCGCAGAGCATCGAATAGCGTTATACGCAGACGATGTCTTGCTATACCTTTCAAACCCAGAACAATCTCTACTAGCAATAAGGGCACTCCTGGACCAGTATAGCCAAGTTTCCGGATATAAGCTGAACTTATCAAAAACGGAAATTTTGTCATTCCACTACCTTCCTCGCCATATGTAAACTCCATTTTCCCATGCAACTGAATATAACAAAGTTAAAATATTTGGGGGTATTTATCACTAAAAATTTCATGGAACTCTTTCAAAATAACTATGACTCCTTTACTACTCAGCTCAGGGAAGTGATCTGGGGCCTGGGCTCGTTGCTCTCACATTAAGCTGTTAGAATAGACTTGGTAAGGATGGTAACTTTGCCTAGGGCCTTGTACCTGTTTCAGAATGTCTCACTTTGTGTGGGAAAAACATTTGTGGAGTGGAGCCGCCTTATCTCTAAGTTTGTCTGGGGGGCAGAAAGCCTCGTGGTCCGATTGAGGTTACTTAGCCTGCCTAAGGGGAGGGAGGCCTGACATTCAAGATCTGCAACAGTATTACAGGGCATAATGATGATGCATGTAGGCTAGACAGAACGTAGTAGAGCCTCGATTGTTACAAATAGAGCGAGGCCTTATCCCAGATAAAGACTACTATCAGAACTTATACACTCCAGCCCCAGGCTTGATCCTGGCTCCTTCTGATCCGTGGCTCAGAGTCGCGAAGTAAGACATGGCAACAAATTAAAAAGTCAATCACTGTCTCCTTACTTGGCTCTGATCTGCCCATTTCAAGGGCTGGGAGATTTCTCCTAACCGACTTGACCATGGCTTCCAGATCTGGGAGACGTATGGACTAAGATACCTTACACAGATAATGTCCCAGGGGAAATATGGCCCTTTAATAGAGTACAAAGTAAGTTTAATATTCGAATCGGGACTTTACAGATTCCTACAATTAGGGCATTACTGCCGAGGGCTCCCAAGACTGCCCAGAATCCGGAGAGTTACCCGGCCTTGGTAGTAGTCAATCCCTGTTAAATACAGGGGCAGATAGGCTTCTACTTAATCGTCTCACGTTACAAGGCCCTCAATTCCTCAGGGAGGGTACACACTGGGACCACTACGAGCTCAATGGCAGGAAGAACTTGGTTCTCCACTCACACTAGGAGGACTGGCGAAGATCATGCGAATACTCTTCTAGAGTCGCAAGTTCCCATCAGTGGCGGGAATTTGCGTGGAAGAATCTAATTAGATACTTCAGAACGCCTGTAATGACTAGTCACTACTCGCAGTCTGCTTCGGCAGAGTGCTGGAGACTATGTGGAGAGAGCAGAGCTACACACACCCACATTATGTGGTCCTGTCCGAACCTCAAATCCTTCATGGATCACTTGCAGGACCACTTGAGAGAGATATTTGACCCGCAGTTTCAACTCACAGGGAGGGTATATCTTTTTCTTGACACTCCTAGGGATACACAGAAACCGAATGTTAGATATCTCTGCATTTGCTGCTTACTGCGAGCAAAAAGTGGTTACTAAGCTTTGCTTTCAGACAACCGCCCACAATCCAACAGTGGTGGGAGGTCACTAGGCAGATTTATCAGATGGAGCAGATTACCCATGGACTAAATCAATTAAAAGAAGTTCATGGATAGGTGGTCCGCGCTTAATATACTACATGAGGTACGATGACACCTTCATTCCTTGATGTGGTTGAACAGGCCTGAAAAGTGATTTATCGCAGAAGACGAAATGGCCACTACCGGAAAGTGAGTGGGCAACAGCTGGACTACCTGAAGTCAATACCTGTCCTGGGGCAGTCCTGCGGACTGGCTGCTCTGGGAGAGTGGGAGGGCTGAATGATGTGTAGGCCTTACATGGGAGGGTTGTCTACAGGTTAAGGTGGCCCTGGAAAAGGATATCCAGGAGGATGTTGACGTAATTGAGATTCGATTTCCCCTTATGAATTAACTAATGGAAATTAGCGAGATCAGTTATCTATGCATAAATCTCAAATCAATTCATTGTAAACCAATAATCCTGTCACTATTTTATGTTATGTTTGTCTGTCGTAATTTGGAAAATCCAAATAAAAATGAGATTTACAAAAAAATAAATTTTATATAGTCACAGTTAGCATAGTTGAGGGTTAATTATCCTGCAGGCTGCAGAAAAATCTGAGCATTATAGAACGTAGCAGTTGGTAAGGGCAGCAGTTTGAAAGGTTGCATGAGCCAATAGATGTTCCATCATTTGCATACTATTCCACATGTCTCCAGGGCAATGCAGCTCAGGAGGCTGACTGCTAGAGTTAAGCATATTGAAGAATACCTTGGAAGAAACAAGATTACTGCAGTGAGCAATTTTTCCTTGTATACTCACTGTAATTCTTGATCTCTTGGAATATCTTCGTCATTGATTCACATGCCTGCCTGCCATTCCCCGGACTCACTCCAGTATCTTCTGTTGGTCTTCACACTTTATGTTTGGTTTGGGCTGTGAAGACACTGTGTCACTGCTTTGGTGCCCTTCATACATGAGCCACTGAAGTATTTCATGCCATTAGGTTAGAGCATAGGTTTCTTGTCAGGTTATACTGCACCTCCTTGGTAAAGAAGGTACTGAAGCGATTGGAGGCCGCAGTGATATAAACATATGCCTGTGTGCTGTGTCTCACAGTGCCACATATGTACGCTGCTTACTCAGTGCCAGCCGTCTGAAAAGGTCTGGCTTCCACTGAGTCCTAGCACCTCTAGTTCAGACCCAATAGTGTGAATCAATGGTGAAGATATTCCAAGATAAGAATTATTGTGAGTAGTTAATTTTCATTTCTGTTCTTCTTGCCCTTGTGTGCATGCCATGAGAGCAACAGTGTCTCAGTTCGACTGTCATCGAAATTTCTTCTAGTCCACCATCGATGATCTGGTTTATTGTGGTGTAACCTTCATTTTTGTCATTTTGTTGCGATGTCGAAGTCTGAGAAAAGGAAAAATTCTCTGAAACAGGACCTCATTATGTGTCAGTACCCCTCTGGAAAGTTGAGCATATCAAAGGACTGACATCAAGGTTGCTTGACCTGCCTTGGCCCAAATCGCCCAGTCACCAAATTTTAAATAAAAAAAATATATATGTATGATATGGATTCTTTTAATGCCTGCTTTTCAGTGGACCACTGTATCCTCAACATATTTGCGCTGATGTTGGGGCATCTGATTTCCACCTTCAGATGCAGGCAGCAGACCTGTGTCCCCAGACAGGTCTGTCCCATTCCAGTACCTGTGATGCTGTAAAAGGGTAAAGTCCTCTTCTACCTTGTTGAGGCATCAGATGCCCTGCAGGTAGGTCTGGTGGGCCTTCGGCTCCTTCTGGGTGGCCGGCTGAGCCCCCCCCATCTTTCTACCCTGGGTCGTAGACATCCCCAGTGGTGAGGCTGAAACTTTACACTCAGTTCACTGGTGGACAACTCCTTGCCATGGCCTGGTGTTGCCTTGGCTCCTGACACCATTTGCGGTGTCCCCGTGGGTGGGATGGTGTCAGCCATGACATCAGGCCATCTCCTGGTATGCTTCATGGTACCAGGAGAGTGACTAACACCTGCACAGGGTGGTGTCCAGTTGCTGCGGGTGAGATGTTAACCTCTAGTCCGTGCAGCCCTTGTAGCTCTGGGAGGAGATTAGCGTCGACCTGGTGACAGACTCGCGTTCAGGTATCAGCTCTGAGCCTGACACCGCGCATTATGCTAGTGATGGTGCTGCCTCTAAATCTCCCCTGCGACACCGAAATGGCCTCCGACGCTGCTTGCAGTGTTGAAAGTGGAGATGGACCCAAGGTAGACGCCAGAGTCAACACTGATTCCAGCACCGCAGACGGTGCCAGCCTTGGGCCGGGAGAGTCCTGTGACTAGGCCACTCACTGCAAGGGTGTAGGCAGGCATACTCACTGTACACATCTGAGTACAGTTTTGTTGAGTGCCTGTCACAAACCATATGCCTTTCAGTTAACATTTTCATTCTAATCTGTAGTATTGGGTTAGTGTAGGCCACTGAGTAGTGTCTCTGTTTAAACTTCTGTTGTTTAGGAGACAGATACACGTATAACCTCTTTAGAGATTAGAAGGATCATCTGACAACACTCTTAACTTGTTTGGAGGGGGTACCATTTGGAGAGGATGTGTACATTTTTTAATTGGGGTGTGTAACTGTTAGACACTGTGTGTACAAAATGGAAATTCTAGGGACATGGATATGTTGTTCATCCACACTGTCTGGCAGGTTCCTTGCCACTTTAAATCTTGCCAGAAGGGTGGTAAAACTCTCGGCTCCGCCCCATGATGCCAGATCTTCCTTACCGCTTGGAAGCTCAGGTTCCCTCCTTAGCGCTCTGCATTTTAGACTGGATCCTAACTCTTCGGTTCGTCCAAAACTAGTTTTGAAGTTTTCTAAACTTCGGTCTTCATCATCCCTCGTGGCTGCGATAGACAAATCGATTCCCGGCTTTTGGAGGTGCCCTTGCAGGCAGAAAATGTCCAGGATGGATCTGCACTCCACGTGCATCTACTGCCTAGGTCTAGACCATGACCCGCAGGCGTGTGAGTTGTGCCGCTCTTTTTCGGCCACCGTCCTGGAAGATCGCGTTGCACGATTGAAGCTCAGGCACCCGAGCGTTACCCACGGTAAAATCCAAAGAGCTCGGTAGGTGGTGTCTGCGGTGGCTGGCTGGCCCCTGAGCAGTTCGAGCATATGATTGCCCTCGAGGAGGCCCAGACGCATCTTCCTCCTCCTAAATAAGCATTTATCCCACTCTCTCTGAGTTCTCGTGCAGCCGTTCAAGAAGACTTTGTCAGTCCCTTTCCACGAAGGGAGGGGCCTGGGACATTCATCTCGGCCCAAGAAGAAGGAGTCGAAGGGTAAGTCCCACCGTCGGCGTTCGTGGGAGCGGGAGAGGTCTCCTTCCCCGGACAGCCGACCATCGACTTCGGTCAAAGTTGCGGCTTAGGCCGCTGGCTTCATGGTGTCCCCGTTGGACCAGCCTGCCGAGACTCCCGTCGATGCAGTCGAGATTTTCCTCAACCCATCGGATGGGCTGTCGACTGGTGAAGCCGACAGCCCACCTTGACCGGTTCCCCCGGTGGAGACCAAGGATCTGCCTGCACCTTTGGGGCCACAGTCCCCGGATAAAGTGCCGAGCCGAAGGAAGGCGGGTCTCCCGCCCTTCCCAGACCGCCCTTGGTCTCCAGAGGTCTCGGTCCGGACTTCATCTTGGTCAAGCCGTTCCCACCGACGACAGCGGTCTCGGTACCACAGTAGCGAGCGTTCCTCTCGTCCTCTTCCTCGGATGAGAGAGGCTTCGGCGTAAAGTACGTCGGCGTTACGAAGAGCTTATGTGGCAGCAGTTACTGTTGTCCAGGACTAAACGACTCAGTTCAGCCCTGGCCATCAAGTGGCTGTCGCCTGAATGACTGAAGCAACTGCTCCGCCCCAGTCGAGATGCCTGTTCCTGGGCGGTTGTTCGTCTGATACTGGCTGTTCCACGATTGTGGTGGAACCTCCGCCTCCTAGCGAAGTCTGGGGCACCAAGATTCCGGTCGGGTCACGGCCTGCTCCACAGGTTGTCAGTCACCCTCACTCCCGACCGTCCTCAGCAGGAGTGGAGGGTGGCTCAGGGCGAGGGCAGCTCTTCGCAGACTCTTCGAAGTCCGATGGCGAGCTCCTCCCTGTTCTCCAGGCAGGTGGAGCCTGGAGTCCTCGGGGGCAGTCATTTGGGCCGATCAGCCATATCGTCCTTCTTGGTCTGCTTGACTCATCTTGGAGTCCACGGGATGCAGCTGAGCCCGTGTCCAAGCGGGCCGTATCCCCAGCGGAGATGCTGGACGGGGGATTCCCCACGAGGCCTTTCCGAGGGGCTGAGGCCATTGTTGGCCCAGCCTTGGAGCTTTAGCAATGGCCTGCTTCCTGCCTAGTGCCCTTAGCCAGGATGGCCAGGAAGTATCTGATCCCTACGGCTCTTTGACGGTTTCTCGAGCACCCCTCTGCTGAGGGTTAGTCACCGACAGCGCCTTCCGGCATTCCGGGCAGCTCAGGACGTGGAAAGCCCCCGACAAAGAGTCAAAAGCTGGACTTTGCCGGTGCGCAAGGTCACGCTTCCATCTCGCCTTGGCCTCCGACAGCCAGCTCGGCCATGCTGATGTCACGCCTCCCACACCCTCATGGGCTCCCTGGATGGGGTTGTCCCTCATCTCCTGGCTGACCTGCAGACCACGGTCCATCAGGTGCAGGACCAGGGTAGGGCGGTGGCGAAGCAGCAGCTTCAGACTGCTCTGGACATTGGTGATTCATGTGCCAGGTCAGTAGCGGCCGCGGTGGCTATGCGTCGCGGGGCGTGACTGAGGGTATCCACCTTCAGATGGATAGCCCAGAACAGGATAGCGGAATGTCCCTTCTTGGGGACTACCTCTCAGCCCTGGGTGGAGGACACCTCCAGCGGATCGAAAAGTCCAATGCCACTCTGGACTCAGTCACTCTGCCCAGAGGACAAAGGCCACCATTAAAACAGCATAAGTCCTTTATTCCTTCGACCCCTGCAGCACCCACCGCCCAACAGCACCAGCAGCAGGGCCAGCAGGCTCGCATATCCCAAACCCAAGCCCACGGCTTTCCTCCAACAGGAAGCAGGAGGTAAAGGCCAGGAGGTCTCGGCGGTCCCTCTTCAAGCCTGCTCAGTGGCGGGGAAGATCCACCCCAACCTAGTCACTCCCCTGGGTTCCCTCCAGTGGGGGATGGCTCCTCACTTCCTTTCCACACAGTCCTATCACCACGGACCACTGGGTGTTGGAAGTGGTAGGAAAAGAGTCTGCCTCTGGGTTGGTGGGGCCCCACCCTTTGAGCGTTGCCCTGAGGCCACTAGATCCATAACCTCGCTGTCGGCCCGCCGAGCAGATATTACTCTGCTCCTTGAAAAGAGGTGATCAGGAAGGTGGTGGATCCTCCTCCAGACCCAGGGTTTTGCGTCCAGATAGTTCCTGGTCCCAAAATGGATGGGGGCTGGTGCCCCATCCTCAAACCTGCACGACCTGAACAGGTTCTAAGGTCTCGGACCTTCAGGATAGGTCATTCTGGCTCAGATAATCCCATCACTGGAGCGAGGCATGTGGTTCTGTTCCCTGGACCTCCAGGATCGTTCTTTCATGTCGATCCGTCTGTCTCATCAGAGATTCCTCTGCTTCAGGCCCGGAGGATCCCTTTATGAGTTCCAGGCCATGCCCTTCGGCCTCTCTCTAGCTCCCAGGGTCTTCACCAAATGCATAGCAGTGGTGACAGCATTCCCTAATAAGCGCCAAGGTCCGGGCCTGTACCTACTTGGACGACTATTGGCTGATTGCAGCCCCCTCTCCAGAGGCGGAGGTGGAGAGGCGGTCCAGAGATCTGGCCCTCAGGTTTGCTCTCAGATTGGCCTCTCATCCAGCGAGGCCCAAAGTCAGAACTCATGCGGAAGCAGGTGATACTCTTCATCGGGCAAAGCTCAACTCTCTTGAGCCAGAGCTCGGCTCCTGGCGGACAGGGCCGAGGTTCTTTCCTCCTTTGCCCATTCATTTCTGGTTGGGCAAACAGCTCTGCCGGGACTTCCTGCACCTCCTGGGCCTCATGGCGGCCTGCACCAGCGTGGTCCATTGGGTCCGTTGGTACCTGCGTCCCCTTCAATGGGGACTGGCCAGCCAGTGGTCACAATGCTGCGATCCATTGGACCAGCCCATGACAGTGAACCAGGAGATGTGGGACGCTCTCTAGTGGTGGACTGTTCCTGCACATCTGCAGGAGGGCATCCCGTTTGTCCGCCCCGAGCCGACGGTCTCTCTATCGACCGATGCATCTCTGATGGGTTGGGGTGCCCATCTGGGGGAGCACAGAGTGCACGGACTCTGGTCCCCTCGGGAGTCCCGATGTCATATCAACTTACTGGAGCTCCGAGCGGTCCATCTAGCTCTCACCGCCTTCGCTCCGTTTCTACAGGGTCATGTGGTTCAGGTCCAGATGGACAATACCATGACCATGTACTACCTGAACCGCCAGGGCGGGACACGCTCTATGCTGTTATGCAAGGATGTTCTCTGCATTTGGTCCCTCGTGCGCAGCCTGGAGGCGGATCTCCTAGCCATTCACGTGGCAGGAGCCTCCAACACCCTGGCCGATGCCCTAAGCTGGATAGGGGCTGCGTCTCACGAGTGGTCTCTCCTGCTGGAGGTAGTACAAGATCTGTTCTCCCACTGGGGCACGCCTCAGATGGACCTGTTTGCCTCCAGGGAGAATGCGAAGCTGAACTGTTCCATGCCCGCCCCCCCTCAGCAGGGCTCGCTGCAGGGGGATGCCTTCTCTAGGCCGTGGACCCCGGGCCCCTTCTACGCCTTTCCCCCATTTCCCTTGATCCACAAGGAGCTTCTCAAGGCGAGGAGGGACAAGGCGCAGGTGATTCTGGTAGCCCCAGACTGGCCCTGCCAGTTCTGGTATCCAGAACTCCTCAGTCTCAGCTCCAGGCTCGCGAGGCGGCTTCCAGCCCCCCGGACCTGATCTCAGTCAACCAGGGAAAGTATTCCATCCGGACCTTCAGTCCCTGCACCCAGATGGCCTGGTTCCTGAGCAGCTAGAGTTCAGGCCTTGGGTCTTTCCGGCGAGGTCCTCAACGTCGTTGAGGCGTCCTGTGGAGTCGATCAGGAAATGCTGTGCCTTCAAATGGAAGAGATTCTCCATTTGATGTCAGGGAAGAAGGCTTGGACCCTTCCACCTGTCCCTTGGCAAGCATTCTGGACTACCTGTGGTCCCTTTCTCAGCAAGGGCTTCGGTCGACGACCCTTAAGGTGCACCTGGCAGCCATCTCTGCTTACCGGGCGCGGGCCGGGAAGCAGTCGGTGGTGCAGGAGAAGGTGGTCTAGCACTTTTTCAAAGGCCTTGATCACATTTCCCCTCAGTCTTGAGAACCTCCACCTCCGTGGAATCTACTGGTGTGGCCAGCTCATGGGCAAGCCATTCGAACCGATGTACAGGTGCGATATCTCCCACCTGTCATGGAAGACCACCTTCTTGGTGGCTATCACGTCAGCCAGAAGGATGGGAAAGCTCCAGACGCTTTCCATCGAGTCTCCTTATCTGGTCTTCCACAGGGACAAGGTTGTCCTGCGCCCCCACCCGAAGTTCCTTCCGGAGGTGGTGTCGGAGTTTCACCTCAACCAGGTCTTGACTCTGCCGGTGTTCTACCCCAATCACACCTTGGAGGCCGAGTATAGGCTCCATACTCTGGACCCTAGAAGAGCGCTCGCTTATTATAAGGAGCGGATGGCTGACGTTCAGGGAGAGGTTTGCCAGCTGTTTGTCACCTACACTGAAGCTGTACCTGGCAGACCTGCAGCCAAGCAGGCGATAAGCAGGTGGGTCACCTCCTGCATAGATCTCTGCTATAGGCTGGCGGGCATGGACCCTCCCAGAGGGATAAGAGCTCATTCTACCCGCCATACCGCTGCATCAGTAGCTGCTTCCAGGATGTCCCTATCCAGGATATCTGCAGGGGCTGCTACCTGGAAGTCGGCACATACCTTTAGTACCCACTACCACATGAGACCTTGAGTCACGCCGGGATGCTGGTTTTGGGGCCTTGGTTCTCCAGTCTCTATTCCCTAAGTAGAAGTGTGTACCTCCTCCACTACAGGAGAACAGCTAGAGTCTGCCAGACAGTGTGGATGAACAACATATCCATGTCCCTAGAAATACAGGTTACTCCCTGCCAACGAAGAAGTTCTAGAATGGAATATATTTGTTCATCCTACCTATAACCAACCCCGATGCACAGCCTGGCTTCCAGCAGGCTGATCTAGCGTCATGAGCAGACCGGGAGTTTACCACCTGGGTGGGTGGGAGGCCACGAAGACCTTCCGGCAAGATTTAAACGGCAAGGAACCTGCCGGACAGTGTGGATGAACAACATACCATTCCTGAACTCCTGTGGGTGAGTAACCTGTATTTCAAACAACATGAATCTTGCTGTATTCTGACAATAGCAGTGAGGCAACCTTCGAACTGCCCCAGAGATGAAGGAGTTAACTTTCCATGCCAGGCATGGAACGCTGAGCTCGAGCTCGGTTGAGACTCTGTCTGTTGCTGTTTAAACTCAAACCGTCAGATTCTTTACTCCGCCTCACTGAACAGTTGCTCCGGAGATTTCTCCTTCTGCTCAGTTCAATTTGTTGGTTAAAGTACCACTTTTCTCGGTTTTCGACCGAATTTAAACCGTAACCTGTTGGTTCAGGCTCTGTCAGTGGTATTTGTGAGTACTAGATAGGTTATATTATTTTCTAATCTGTGTGGAACTTGTAAACAGTTCATCGGTTCACATTGAACCGATCAAGTTGATAAAAGATCTTTATTTGTACTTTGGCGTGTAGTTGCAGTTCTTGTCAGTTTCTAAAGCGGATTTTGTGCGTTTTTCACGACCCATGCTGCGGTCAGGAACCGATAAGAGGTCTTGCCTGGCAGATTGCCATTAAAAGGTAAGTTTGGTTAGGACTGGCACTGTCGGAAACCCAAAGAAAACCGGACCCACTGGGTTTCTGCAGTGTGTGTGGGAAGTCTTTATGGGCGGACCCACACCACCTGTAATTTATTGTCTGAGTTTGACCACCTCAGTGCAGACTGCCAGATTTGTAAGAAATTTTCCTGCAGCTACCCTAGAAAAGAGTTGGTAGGCTCAGGGAAAGGGAGGCCAAAGTCCGCTGAACGGATGACCAGCCGGTTCGGTTCAAACCGAACCAGAGGTACGTGCACTCTGACCAGGGGCGAGACTTCTTGGGCAAAAGAGAGCCAATTCTGAAAGAGTCGGTTCGGCTAAGAGAACAAGAAAGGAAAAATCAACTGGTGTGAATGAAACTTTCTTCTCCAACATGAAGAAATAAGCAGCGATAAAAATTGCCTTGATCGCTTTCCCCGGTTCAAACCCGAACGGCACCATCAGGGGCTCGGTTCGTCCAGTTCCACGGTTCAAGATTATGATTTAGAGGAATATGAACTGGAGGAGGAGTATAGAGGAAAGTGAATGTGGTTTTGAGAAGCTGGATATGCCCATTGACCGGACATCTCCCTGAACAGACCTTTAGGAGTCCTCCTCCTAGGCTCTGAGTCCCCTCCCATTTCATGTTTTATAAAAAGTGGCTGAAACCTCAGCACCTATGGAAGCTGTGGATGCCAGGAGCCTGACTATGTGAAATGATGGATGTCCAGAGTCTGAGGCTGTCTATTCCTAACACAAATCTTTTGAAACAGACATTTAAGATTTTAAGACTCCTAATACTACCTCCTGTGGATAAAAAAAATGGACAAAGGGATACATTGTCAGGCTCGAATCACAATTCCTTACAGACAATGCAGCCATGTTGGGGTAGTGCAGGCTGCAGCCTGTGACAACAAATATTCCTTGGCCACACACCCCAGACAAGGACTTGATGCTGTGAAAGAAACAGTGATACATGGCAGCATCCCTTGGGACTCAAACAGGCCAGCTCTGTAGCTACCTGCTGGGTATCAAAAATCCAGATGGGACTCTGTCATGACTGTAAAACAGTCCCTGGCCAACCACCAGGCTGGGCAGGTGGCTGCTGATGGTATTGGGCATCAATGGCAATTCATGCTGCAGTGGACTCCAATGATGTGTCATCTAAGTCATAGCTACATCTGTGGCGCCATGAGAATGGCTTAGCTCAGATGTACTAGCCTGTCATGGGACACCCAGACTGAGGCCATGGATTTTCCTGTTGTGGGTAATTCTCTGTTTGGGAGCAAACAGAAAATACTATGAAAAAAATGAACGAATATAGGACCCTAGGAGTGCACAGGCCAAGCAAGGCAGGCCACTCCTTAGAGCAGCACACCAGGGCAGGGGCAGGCCTTTTCATGAGCCTTTCTACCAAACTGAGCCTCCTCTTCTGCCTATCACTCAGAGGGGTTCTGCTAGAGGGAGGCAGAGGCAGAGAATTTTAAACAGTTAGCTACCCCTCAGCCAAAACCCCCCTGCCAAACAGGCACCCTGATGGGTTTACCGGGCCAATCTCCACTACCTGTGAGGGCAGGCTGGCTACTTGTCCAGGACTGGGAGTCTCTAACATCAGACAAGTGGGTCCCTAAAGTAGTAAGCCATGGACTGGTTCTCAGCTTCAAAATTCCAAAGCTGAGAACCAGATCCCCTCCACCTGCAAATCCTCAGAGGCACTTGCCCTAGAGGCAGAGGTCTCTTCCCTCCTGGCTCTCAGAGCTGTGGAAAGGGTTCACCCCTACACACCTGGGCAAAGTTGTACTCCAGGTACTTCTTACCCCAAAGAAGACAGAGGAATGGCGGCCCATCCTGGATCTCAGATAGCAAACAAGCACCTTTGAAACCAAAATTCAGAATGGTGACTCTGGAAATATTCTACCCTCTCTAAGGCCAGGGACTCAAGCTAGTAACCTGGACCTCAGGATGCCTACTTCCACTTATTCTCATCAAGAAGCTCCCATCAGAAACTACCTCAGGTTGAGCAGCACACCAGGCCATTACCAGTTTAGAGCAATGCCCTTCACTAACCTCTGCTCCAAGGGTGTTCACAAAATGCCTAGCAGTAGTGGTAGCTTCTCTAGAAGGCAAAACGTTACCATCTTCCATACCTGGACAACTGGCTCATAGTAGGCCAGTTCCCCAGACCAAGCCAAGTTCACAAGCAACTGCTCACCTCTTTGGGTTTCCTTCTGAATCTTTCAAAGTCAGTTCTGAGACGTTCAGCTCCTCACCTTCGCGGCCTTGAAACTATAGAAGAAAAGGCCAGACTTTCCTTCCACCGGACAGAGCAAGGACCTTATCACTGGCCTCTCATTCACACTGCAGGTGTCTCGACCAGCAAAGGCATTTTCTGCAGCCCTGGGCACATGGCTGCTTCCACAGCAGTGAATTGCCCGCGGAGCCAAGATTTCAGATGAGGGACATTCAGTTCCATTTTGAGAACCTTTGGTCTCAAAGAGGACCTCTGACCAAATTGATCCCAGTGACTCGAACCCTGATCCAGGCCTCACAGTGGTGGCAGGATCAGAACAATCTAAGACAAGGAGTTCCCTTTGTCACTCAGTCCCACTCTTTAATCCTTACAGGATGCCTCCCTCGGGGTGGGGGCTCACTTGGGCGACCTGACTACCCAGGGTTGTGGTCCCAGAACCTCTGCTGCCATCAATCTGTTGGAACTCAGAGCAGTATTTCTAGCACTTCAAGCTTTTTCCAAATCTGTTCAGAACAAAGTTATTCAGGTCAGAACAGACAATACCACCACAATGTGTACATCAACAAGCAAGGAGGCACTTAGTCTTGGCCTGTTACACAGAAGCAATGAAGTTTGTGGTCTCTGCTTAATCCCCTGAACACCTCCCTCACAGCAGTACACCTCCCAGACAAGGACAATGTCACCAGATGCTCTCAGCAGGATATCTCAGGGCCATCACGAATGGTCACTGGATCTCACCTGTCTTCCAGAGTGATATTCTCCAGATGGGGCACCCCACAGATAGATCTTTTTGCAGCCCCAGACAATCACCAGCTTTCCCTTTTTTGCTGCAGGCCCCCAGTGTTGGGCTCAGTCCCCCTGGATGCCTTAGTTCTCAGTTGGGAAGGGAAGTTCCTGTATGCTTTTCCCCCCTTCCTTCTCCTGTTCAAAGTGCTGTTCAAAATCAGGTCTCAACCCTGCAGGGTGATCCTGATTGCTCCAGACTGGGCCAAACAGCCCTGGTATCCTCTCCTGTTGTCCTTAGCAGTCCATCTTCCCCTGTCTCTTCCCAGGAATTACAACCTGTTAACCTGTGCTCAGGGGAGGGTTTGGTACCCCAGTCTCAAATCTCTCAATCTCAAGGCATGGCTCTTGAAGAGTTAGAGTTTGCTGATTTACACCTCTCCCAAGGTGTAATGGATATTCTGAAGGCTTCTAGAAACCTTCCACCAGGACTACTTATAATTCCAAGTGGAAAAGATTTTCCATATGGTGCTCTGGAAGACATACTCCCAGAGTCTGCTGATCTGCCCTGATCCTTGATTATATGGTCCATTTGAATAGCTTGGGGCTTAGACCAGCTACACTAAAGGTGCATCTGGCAGCTGTTTCCTGCTTTTTCCTTCAGCAGGTGAAGCCTCTTCTCTTTCAGCTCCCTGTATTCTCTCAAGTTTTTCAAGGGATTGCTTCATACCAACCTCACATTCAGGGACCCCTGCCCCTGCTGGGACCTTCTTAACGCTTGCATTGCTCTAGCTTATGCAACCTCTTTGAGCCTTTGTCTCAGCAGAGCTTAAGTACTTGACTTGGAAAACTGTGTTCCTGGTAGCCATCACTTTTTGCCAGACGCATAAGTGAGTTGCAACCCTGTCAGTGGAGTCTGATTTTATCTCCTTCCATAGAATTAAAGGTGGTCCTCGGACTAAAAGGAAGTTTTGCCTAGGTGGTTCAGATTTCCACCTTAACCCAATCTATGTCTCTTCCTGTGTACTTCACTGACCATTCCCTCCTCTGGTGAGAGGAGGCTGCACAGTTTAGATGTGAAAAGAGCCCTTAGCTATTACACAGAATGTACCAAGGGTCACAGGTTTGACTCCCTCCAACTGTTCCTCACTTATGATGAGGTTGGTGAAGGGAAACCTGCCACTAAAAGATCCATTGCGAGGTGGATTGTCTCTTGTATTCAATTTTGTTGCTGAAAAACTGGGTGAGTTCCACCCTCAGGCCTGAGGGCTCACTCTACCAGAGGTATAGCTGCTTCTCTGGCTGCCAGGATATTCCTCTTCAGAGATATGTCAAGCAGCTACCTGGAAAACAGTTCATACTCTTTACTAAGCATTACTCCCTGGATATCCAGGTTAGAGGATGCTCGGCTTAAGTACAGTTGTGCTTCAGAGCTCTATTTCCTAAGTAGGTTCTGTCCTCCTCCATGGAGGTACTGCTTTAGGTATGTTATTATCAGAATAATAGCAAGACTTCATGTTGTTTGGAAGAAAAAATTACCACCTTAGTAATGTTGTTTCTTCTAATGGAGTCTTGCTGTATTCTGACCTCCCTCCTGCCTTCCCTCTCAGAACCTCTGTTTTTGGGATGTGGGTGGCAGGGTGTTGCACTCAGGAGGTGCCCCACCTTGTTGTTTTCACCCCTTTTTTCTTTGGATGAGTGGGTGTTGTGTTTTTTTCAGTTTTTGGGTCTCCTGACTTGAGTCTTTGTTTTGGGATCAAAAAGTCTGGTTTTATGTTTAGTAGCCAGTTGGCTAGTGTAGGTTTACAGCTTCCACACAGGACCTTAGTGAGTTTAGCTCATAAAGATCTGACGGTTTGAGTTTAAAGAGCAACAGACAGAGTCTCAACCGAGCTTGAGCTCAGCGCTCCATGCCTGGCATGGAAAGTTAACTCTTCATCTCCGGGCAGTTCGAGCGTTGGGACTCACTACATTGTCAGAATACAGTAAGACTCATTAGAAGAAAGTCAACATTTACTAAGGTGAGTAATTTTTTCTTTTCTTGCTACTCCCTGAAATTTCACTGACACCAACTTAGAGACAGGAGGAATTTCTTCCTCAGGCCCCTCGACTGGAACCCATCTTTGTGAGAAACCAGTTCTTCCCTGAGGGGACTGAATGGATGCACTTCCTCACCTGGGTTTTCCTATGGGCACCGGCGAGGTCGGTCCCTCTCTGTAGGTCAACCCTGTTGTGCAGGTTCGCCATGGCCTCCTAGGGCTTAAGTCTATTGGAGCATTCCCACAGCGTGAGTAGAGTAGAACCCAGAGCTCCAGCCTCTTCTCTCCCTCCTGGGTCTACGCCTCTCTTCCTGAACTACCAGGGATCATGGGTCCTCTTGGGCTTATCACCTGGAGTCAGCATGGTGGCATGGCTGGTTTGCTGTTCCAATACCATACTAGTGCCAATCATGTTCAGTTTCTCCACTGTCCTCAGCTACCACCCACTCCTAGTATCAGCGCCTCTTCTCCATCCACGTCCAACTCCTTTGAGGGCGCAGAATCCTTCCTGCACCTATTCTTGGCCTCTGAGTACTGTCCGTACCAGAGATTTCTGATGAACATGCTGATGATGCTGTTGGCACCATAGCCATACTCTGTCAACACAGCTGGGACTCCTAGGAGCTTTCAGTGATGGCCACTGTGTCATCCTTCCCTGGCCTAGAGCCTTTAAAGCACCACTGACGCCTCAAAGAAAACTGAAAAACATAATAATTAGGTAAAATTCTGCTTGTATTCCACATATACTCTAGATTTCTCCTCCCCATTATTTATTACTGACAAAATGTGCATGAATACATAATTTTTATCCCTTGCAGTTACTTTAAAACTAATCTGCCTCTGTAGCTTATTCCCTACTTCAAGTCATAATGCTCTGTTGTGACATCACAATCTGTTGCCATGAGAGTAATTGTAATGTCACAAGTGGGCATTATGACCTCAGGTGGGAGACAGCAACAGAAATAGGTGAACTCTTCAGGAGCAAAAGCCTGTTTTCATGCAAATGACCTCAGCAATAAATAATGGGAGGAGGAATAAAGAACTAATGTAATATACAAGCTGAACTTTATGTAAATATTATGTTTTGTTAAAGTTCTCTTGAATGTGTCAGCTGCTCTTTCAGGAATGCTCCAGAACAGTTTGGAAGTGTCCTTTGCTCTCCTCTAGCCCCAGGGTTGTCTACCAGAGGTGTTGTGCACCAGTTGGTTCTGAAGACACAGTACCTCATCCCCCTTTGGGATTCAGGTCTTGCAGACCCAGAAGGGCCTCATTGCCTGGTGTGTGACTGGCCTCCAAAAGCTGATTTCTGCGCAGACAGATGCTTTGTCGGCACATTTGGCAGCTTACAAGAAACACCTGTGGACAACTCTTAGTTACCATGCCAGCATCAGCGTCTGTCAGGCAAGTCATGTGACTTTCTGCCAAGGGCGTGAAGTTGGCGAAGCACCAGACAAGGGCATTGTATGATGCCAGTGTGGTGGCCTCCATGCTGGTGGGATCCAGAGCTTTCATTTGGGTGATGGCATGGCTGTGCCTATCTCAACTGGACCTCTGGCCCCAAGAAAGGTACTAAACTCCCAGTTCTAGGGAACTGCCATTTTTCCAGTGGAGTCAGATGGGAACTATCCTCTCCATCTGACTTGGAACATTTCAGGCCTCACCAGTCCCACAGGGAGTCCCTGCCTCACTCAGGTGTTCACACAGAGGTTTGAGGGGACGATTACTCTCAGGGTGAGTCAGCCCTGCCCTAATTAGGAGCTTGTAATCAGACCCATATGTATGAATCAATGGTGAAGACTGAGTTTTGGAAGATATGAAAATACAGACTTATCATAATTGTTGATCTTCCAGAATATCATCACCATTGATTCTGATGTCCAGCCACCATTCCCACTCAGCTGAAAGCCAGGGTCTCTGGCAGCTCACCCTGTGGTGCTGGCACTTGCTGCTTCTGTCTCCTCTGCCATGGCCTTTATAGGGTGGCTGTTTTGGTGTTAAAAAATACAAGAGAAGAACATTCTGGTGCTGACCTCCACCAAAGGGAGTGACGGTCTCTGGCACCCCTATGCACAAAAAAGAAAAAAGAGCTTTTTGTTTTTTCCCATGGAGTGGGTAGGTGGACACCTTCCTCCATTCCCCCCTCCTTCCGAGGGGTTGGAAAGAATATGGGATTCCCAGATTAGACTTGAACAGATCAGCTTCAGTGAGGGTATAGTTTCCTCAGATCACTAAAGAAAATTAAAGCATATCATTTCCAAATCTGGGGACCTCAGAAGCCCTGCAGTGTTGGTGTCCCTAGCTGTGGGAAGAATATTTAATAGGATTTCTTGCCCCCTTTTGCTCAGTGAACTGAAAAATGCAATATCCCAGAAGTCTTCATTAACTGGATAAAGGTTCTCTATTCTCAACTGACAGCAAAAATATTTTGTAACACAGTGTTCTATGCCTGTATCTCACCTGTATTGTAACCTCTGTCTAAACATCACTTAATTGTTGTTCACCCTCCCTGCGACGAGGTACCTTTGTATACGAGTCTCTGACTCAAAGGTTGTAAATCTGATTATTCAAATAAATAAATAAATAGATTCTGTTTTCTTTCAGAGACACTTTTATTTACACTCTGACAAAGAAACATCTTTGAGCACTTTAAGCAGGTATACAGGTAGATAGAGACAACATTTAAGTACTGTAGTAGGAATTGCACTGTTAAAACCTTGTTCTTTTAAAAGACTGTGTGGTTCTTAGTGATATATAGTTCTGTATTTTATGTTTTCATACTTTTATCTATTTTAGTAAAACTCTATTTTTAGAGCCTACTTGTTCTGTCTTTGAATTTTTTTCTTTCACAAGTGAAGTGTATACGGTTAAAGCAGACACTGTGCATACGCTAGAATGGTGATACCGAACTGGAAAAAGGTGAGAGTTTAATCTGAGGTCTTTTATTAGAGTTTTTAAGGGTTCATTTCTGTACATCTGGTTAGGTGCCCGTAGGCAAAGATATCTGGCCCCCCAAGACAGAATAATCTGAGCCTGTGCATTGGGTACGCTAGCAAGAGGTTCACAGTTTGAATCCCTCCAAGACTTGAGACCAAAGGTTGATTCGAACCCACAAAACAGACAGGAGGGTTACCCTGTTTCTGTTAACTGTTCACAAGACTGTGCTCGGAGGTTGGCACTTTGGGAGTAGAGGCTGACCTGCTGAGTGGGGTTGTGACAGTGTGCAGTTCCAGTAGGACCCTGTTTCAGCTCTTTTGAGGAGGCAGGCTTCATTAATTGCTTCATATAGCATAGAAATAGCATTAAGTTCATGAAGAATACTCTTAAGTGGGGCTAGTTCTGCTGTGTTCCATGTTCCAAGGTAGAGGCCCTAAGATCTGCATTACAGCGTGAGTTAGCTGCATACATTTAAAAGCATTGTTGCTGCTTGGAATGTAGTAACCTCCCTTCCAGTGAGATGTGGTTCAGTGATGGTATCTGCAGGGAATTCCATGGTTCCCCATATGCTGACTTATTCCCTATGCTAATGTCTCAGTTCCTCAAGATGGGCTGGCCTGCATCGGTATAGGTTACATCAGCAGAAACTCCTTTCCTCATGTGACTTCCCCAGTCAAGTCTGTAAATTTTATTTCATCTCTAAGCAGTATCCTCTCTCATACAGACATCAAAGCATTTATGATTTCACACCAGGGTGCCATATAACCTGCACTCTTCCCCTAAACGCCATAAACGTTTATGATTTCTCTCTTAGCAGCTACAGCTATAATTAACTTAGCTAAATAGGAGATCCTTGATTAAGGCCTGTTCTAGCCTGTAATTAGCTTCTGACCTTCCAGGTAACACCTTGTATCTAAAAGCTGTGTGTGTGTGTGTGTGTGTGTGTGTGTGTGTGTCCAACTCACATGCTGTCTCAGCATCTGTCATGAGAGACAGTCCATAACACATTTTTATATTACAAAAAATCATAGTGTACTCAGAACTGGCTGTCCACGTGTCACACACACACTACTTCCTGGTGAGGGGGGGATGCAATAGGAACACACATAGGACAAGCAATACAGATATATTAAAATGGAAAACCTAAGGCTCATGCAGTTTAAAATACTATAGACTGGCTGGCCTGCCAGCACAGCGGTAGTGTTACCGCTTGCGACGCCAGTGATTGGGGTTCAGGAATGGGCCTCGGTCGCTGGAGGGCCTGCCAGGGAGCAGGAGGATTGAGCGCCCAGTGGGCTACTCTCCTCTGGGGAGGGAGGGTTGCTGGACCTGCTGCATTACTGCCACCCGGTGACCATGGCTGGCAGTGCAATTTGGGACACCATCGAAGGGAGGGTAGGACGTTGGCTGGCAGTCCAGGGCGGCAACACGTCTTGACGTGCACTGGTCTCCTTGGGCTTCCGTTCAGCCGACGTCCTCAGGAGGGAGCATTGGGTTAAAATACGTAAAAAGACCCTTGTGCATTAGGGCCGCCGGGCTGTTGGTTACCCCCAACTCCTGGGTGACTGCTGTGAGGAACCATCCTTGGATGGTCTCACCATGGAGGGCAATTCATGCAGGGTTTATAGTCTGCGGTTGAAAGCTGAGGGGTCAGGGCACCTTTGAAAGCAATGGCTGGGAGATAAAACAAATTACAAAAAGAAATACCATTGACCTGTGACACTCTACCCAGTTAAACTAGAGAAGATGGGCCACCTAAATATAAATGAATGTACAAGATGTAGAGAAGAACATTTTTAGCACATACTGTGGGAATGTGCGAGCTAACCCTCTGGGAGGGAGTGAAAACGAAGCAGACTTCTTTTGGGACTAGATGATGACTTCACCCCAGATATTTGCATACTAAGCGTTATCACAGGAAAAGGCTGTTGTGCACAGGACAACCATATGGTCCTAATCTCAGCAACAGTCAAAAGAGTAATTCCGAGACATTGGATAGACTCATAGGTGCCGTCATATAGAAAATGGCACAATGACATCCTAGTAGCACTACGAAGTGAGAAAATTATTGTGAGTGTTAATAATAGGTTACACACATATGAAAAGAGATGGGAGAAGTTACACACATTGCTGGAAATAAGAGGGTAATGATTAAGTGCATTTCTGTAACTGAAGCTGTCTGAACAAATCTTATATTATGTATGGCAAAGAGAGAGCACTGTTCTTACTGTAATTTATAACACTGCTGTGCGATGGGGTGGGGGTTATGTTATATGTAGTCCTTGTGTGAATAATGTGATTCTATATAATGTAAGATTCTGTACGTCTGCATTGTTCTAAAAATTGCAATAGCACATAGTAATTAAAAAAAAAAAACAGTATGAGCAAGCCTGCCCTGCTCCTGCCCACACAATGCCTGGTCCGTGGACAAACAGCGGGCATCAGTCTCCAGTACTACCAGTTCCTCACCTTTCACCAGCATTAAATTCATCACGGTTTGGGGAAGCCTGCACTGTACCTGGCCTCTAGCTCATTATTACCTGGGTGGCCATCTTGTGTCAGGTAAACAATGGATAGTTCGGACTTCATATGAAGCTATTGGAAGTAATGAGCTAGATAAACAGAAGGCTCCAGTATCCATTTCTCACAGTCCGTCACCTTTCACCAGCACTATATTCATCAGTGTCTGAAGTCCCACTCTGTACTTGGTGTCTGGATGAGTAGAGGGTTTCTGTCTCATTATAACAGTGATTCACCTGTCACCAACACTAAATTATGTGGCCTACAGCCCCCCACCCCCACCCACACACACACACACTTACCAGGCCCTGTGAACAAACAGGGGCTTCAGTTCGCCAGTGTTTCTAGTCCTTCACCTTCACCAGCACTAAAAACAATGATTGTGTGGAGACAGCTTGCAATGTACCTGCCCCATCTGTGCATGGCCTGTGGCTAAAAAAAATGCTTTAGTTTCCAGTGCAGTACGTCTCTCAAATTTCACTGGAAAAAATATTTATAACTGAAATTATGAAAGGTCATTAGAGCCTGTTTGGCTTGATAACATTATATCAGTACTGTCCCCACACACACGTTTTAGAGCAGGCTTGCATTACTTCCAATGATTGTGTTTTGTGGCTGCTCAACTGTTGAAGGAGACCCATAAGAGACACCCTTCCCAGGTATCATACTTGAGACTGACACTGAGAGTCTTGCCCACTGCTGACCCTGTCTTGACTGGCAAGGGGTATTTGTGGTGATGAGGGTTCACACAACCGGACTGGTTATAATGTGCCTTCCTCTGCTACAGCTGGAACAATACAGAAGCTGACCCCGGAGCTCAACAGCTTACTGACTATGTCCGCCACCCATGATGTGATCCGGACAAACTATCACCATCTTAACCCAGAGGAGGAGCAACGGGAAGATGCGGTGAGTGTTAGTGTGTCTCCCTTGCCACTTTGTGTGCAGCTTACTTGACCTTACATTAGCATTGGCTTTAAAGCAGCAGTACTTGTTAGTAGAAAAAAAATGTTGTCCTATAGTTTTTTTTTTTTTAGTAGTAATAGTGTATTTCTGCCAAACATAACAAGAAATTTATTTTTCATTGTATTTCTCTTCAGAACTGGGATACAGGGTTTTGAAGTTTTCAAAAGTCCCTGATCCTGATCTTCCAGGAATTAGTCTTCATCATTGGTTCATACTTATGGGTCTAGGCCGGAGGCACTATGCGCTGTGGGAGCTTTTTCCTATAGGGAGGGAGGGCTGGCATTGGCAACTGACATCGTCACACACTATGTAGTGCTAGTGCAGTAGCTAGTAACTGTCATTGGCTCCCTCATGCGCCTCAGTTCTGTTCCCCTCACTGTTGATCAGAAGATGGCAGTGACAATCTTCTGAGACCAGGGTCAGTTGTTGGCTAAGCACCAGCTTCAGATGGCCTTAGACATGGGCAATTCATGATTCAGTCATCTCCATGCATTACAGAGTCTGGCTGCATTTGTCCACTTTCAAGACAGACACCCAGCACAAGATGGCCAATGTCCCCTTCTAACCCCAGATATTCTTATATATTCCTGTCTATCTACAGTCAGCCTCCTAAGCAGAGCTGCTTGGAGATAATGGAACTGTATGCCAATGATAGAACTATCATTGGCTCATGCCACATATTCAGACTGCTGCCCTTATCAGCTGCAGCGTTCCACCAAAGTATCAGATTTCTTTCTCCACCTGACAAGTCAAGATGCCCAGGAGACTTCCTTCTCAGTCGTTCTTTGTGGTTCTTCACTGAATATAAGTAGTTTCTTATTTTGTTATTCTTACTGCTGCCTTTATTTTCTGTTTATTACCTTGAAGCTCTCCTGGCAGACCTGGGCAGGATTACTTGGTCCTGCATCACCGAGGCATCCTCCATTGACGATGCCTTTGAAGCATTCAAAACCAGATTCCTAAAAGTGTGGGACAAGCACGCTCCCCTGCGTACTAAAAGAGTTAGAGGGGCTCATCTACGTTGGATCTTGGCGGATATAATCAGAATATGCCACGCCAGAGACCATGCCTGGAAAGCACATAAGAAGCAGGGCACCCAGGCCTCCTTAGTACCTACAGAACCATTCGTAATGCCTGCACAAACATCATCCGCCAAGCCAAAAAATTCTACTTCCTTTCAATATTCAGAAACAACTCTAACCTCCCTACAGAGTTCTGGAAATCCCTCAAATCCCTGCTCTCCCCAACCCAACCCCTCCGCCAACAATACTAACACAGGGCACCCTCAGCTCCGACCCCATTTGCATAGCTGAAGCCTTTAACACCCACTTCTCCAGCTGTGCAGACAACCTACTAGCCTCCCTCCATGACAAACCCACGGACTACTCCCATCGCCCCCAGACCCCCAAACACACACCCCAGCCCTGCCGTTCACATTCCAACCAGTTTCCCAGCAGAAGTCCTTCGCTTCCTGCGGCTCTGAACCCCAACAAAGGCAAATGCCGCTTATCCCTGAACACCAAGATGCTATTCTTGTCAGCCCCAGCTATAGCCTCCCCCCTGGCCACCCTTCTCAACCTCTCTTTTTTGCTGGGCAAGGTGCCAACGGCCTGGAAAATGGCCACCGTCATTCCCCTCCCCAAAGGAGGAGACCCCTCCTCACCAGGCAACTACAGACCTATCTCCCTACTCCCTATACTGGCCAAACTACAGGAGCAACTTGTCTTGTCACAACTGACTCAGTACTTGGACGCCTCCTCATTCTTTACGCCTTACCAATCAGGATTCCATGAAACCCACTCAACCGCCACCTCCCTACTACGTGTCACGGAGACATTCTCGCCAGCCTCGACAAGGGACATACCACCACGGCCATTTTATAGACCTTGCAAAGGCATTAGATACCGCCTCTCACTCCCTACTCATCTCCAACTTACCAATGCAGGGCTTGCACACCCAGCCACAGAGTGGTTCCAAGACTAACTAGTCGGGAGGAAAGAAGTGGTCAGAATTGCTCTCACACATCAAACCCCTTGTCACATCTGGTGTCCCCTAAGGATCAGTACTAGGATCTATACTCTTCTCCATCTTTCTAAATGACCTCCCATCAGCATGCCCCCATTCTTCCATTCAAATGTATGTGGACGATACAGTCCTGTACGCATCAGGACCCTCTGCAAGCAGCGCGGCATCTCTCCTTCAGGAGGATTTCACTGCCATCCAGCTCTGGTTCAGAACTAACCAGTTATTCCTGAACCCTACAAAAACTGTGTCGCTCACTTTTGGCTCCCATCAAAGACTCTCCCGACAACCCCCCTGTCCCCCGTTCAAAACCCTGGAAGGGTCTCCCCGGAGCAATGCACTAGATATAGATACCTAGGCATCTGGCTCGATCAATACCTAGACTTTGCATCTCACGCTGACTCCCTGCACAAGAGGCTGCTCCCAAAACTGGGTGCACTTTATCGAAGCAAGAACTGCCTCCCCACGGAAACGAGACTAGCCATTGTACAAAAATGATACTGCCCGTTCTCAGCTACGGGACATAGTATACACCATCACACTGGCATCCACCCCTGGCAAGCCTAGACACCACTATTCTACTCCTTCTGCCACTTCATCCCTAGACTGCCTGTAATCCACTCACCACTGCACGTTATACAGTTCCCTCAACCTGCCATCCCTCCAAGATCGCAGATTAATTAACTGCGCCTAGGTTCGCTGCCAAATACTGGTGCCCTCCCTCCTTCCTCCCTACCTGAAACCACCCTTTCCCAACAACCTCCTCCAGCTGTACTCCTTAAGAGGCACTGACCTAGACTACTCCACGTCCACATCCATGCGCACCACCAAAGGACAGGCAGCTTTCAAATACGAATCCTACAGCTATGAAATGCCCTACCTGCCCCCATACGACACGAGAACAGTCCCCACCATCGTACTCGACTACTCAAGGCTCATTTCTCCTCCAACTGCTCCTGCTAGCTAAATCACTCACTACCAAAATGTGTTGTACAGTCTACAGTCTTATTGTATACCGGTCCCTATCTGTAACTCCTGACCTTGGTTGCTAGGAGTAACTTGTCTGTATCTAATTACTGTACTGTATTGTATTGCACAATTTTTTATGCTATGTACCGGGCCTTGACCCCTAGGTCGCATCTGGAATCAAGCATTGTTGTTCAGTATGCCTTCCTGGTGAATCTCATAAATAAACAAATATTGTTAGTTAGCGTTATTTAAGTGTTGTTTTAGTTTATTTTCTCGCTCCTCATGGTTTGGTGTAATCATGAGTAACCGGTTTTAGTACCTCTTTCCAGAGCTTTATTTACTGTCCTCCAGTATTTAGTTTTCCTTATTTGAGTTATTTTAGTTTAACAAATTATTATATTTGAAACCGCTAATCCAGTTTCTGTAAACTGCTAACCCCGTTCTGTTTTTGCTGTTCACAGTTCAGTATCGGAACTTTCATTTGTTCCTGAACCGACCGCATTAAAAAAAAAAAAAAAGTAAAATATTGCGGTTCTGTTTTTCTTCATCGATTGAATGATGGCAGAAAAAACAAAGAAAAAGACTGGACCCCCAGGGTTTAAAAACTGCCTTAAGTGCAGGGACGTTTTTGCAAAGGCAGACAAGCACGATTTATGTGTAGTCTGCCTGGGAAATTACCATTTTCAGCAGAATGTGGTATCTGCAAATCATTCCCTCAGAAAACAGTAGAAAAGAGACTGGAAAGACTCCAAAGAAAATTGGAGAATGATACTATGGGTTCTGACCAACCCACACCCTCTAAACCTGCGGGTGAAACTGCTGTCTCTTCCTTGAGCACCCCTGACAAGGGTGAAACAACTACTGGAAAAAGGATGGGTGATCCGGCTGACTCTCCAGTTCCCACCAAAAACTAAGAAACAAAGCACGTTGATCCCAGGCTGATAAACCAAAAGAGGTTTCATCTGTGCCTCACAGCCTGCCATCATCAGAGGAGATTGCCCAGGCCATGAAGATCATATAGGCTTTGTGGGGTTTTACCTTGTCCTACTCCAACCCTCCAAGCACCGGTTCAAATCCCAGTTGATTTCTTCTCTGACCCAAACCAATCTCAGGAGACGATGGAGTCTGAGGAATACGATTTACCCGAAATGGATGAAGGTAAGCCTATTGAGTCTGAGATCTCACCAGAGCAGGAATTCGGTTCTCTTCCTAGACCAGAGGATTTTGCTCTCATTTTTCATTTGTAAGAAAAATAGTGGATGCCCTTGATCTGGCTACCACAGAGGTCATAGAGAATGAGGAAGAGCCCAAATATATGGAGATGATGGATGGGGTTAACACCCACAAAGAAAATCTTACTCCCTATAAACAAGTTATTTAAAAAAAGACTTGTTTAAAGTCCCGCAGACTCCAAATTCTGTTCCACTTTTGGACAAGAAGGTGGATAAAAAGTACCAGATGGACAGACAAGGGGCTGAATTCCTCTTTTCAAACAACACGAAGTCTTGCTGTGTTCTGACTATATGCAGTTAGCCCCAGCACTTGAGCTGCTCTGGAGAGGAAAGGGTTAACTTATGCAGGAGCATAGAACGTTGAGCTCGAGCTCGGTTTTCAAACCTCTGTCTCTGGTACATGTCAGTGTAACCGTCAGATTCTTTACTCCAACTAGCTGTGAAGTTGCTCCGGAGATCTCTCCTTCGCTTCGGTTCAGTAAAAGCAATAATCGGTCGGTTTTCTCAACCGTTTCATTTATTTTCGGTATCAAGTCTCTGTCTACGGTATAGGAAGTGTAATGAGGTAGATAGTGAATTGTTTGTTTAGAAATTGTTTTCTTCGTTTCATAGGTCGTCCGTTGGAACCCAAACAAATCTGTTCTTTTTTTTCAATTCCTACATTTAATTGTGGTGTCCGGTTCTTATCGGTTTCAAAAAAACGAACTTTCTTTATTTTTTTTCCACAACCCGTGACACGGTTGGTAACCGATACGTTTGTGTTACCTGGCTTGAAGGATGAGAAGGGTAACTTTTGAAAAATGCTATGTCTTAGAAACCCAAGAAGAAAACCGGTCCCACTGGGTTTCAACACTGTACTGAGTGTGGGGAGGCTTTTGCTTAAGTTAATCCCCACCTCATATGTGTTTATTGTCTGGGGTTTGACCACCTCAAAACAGACTGCCAGATATGCAAGAATTTTCCCAAAGCCACTTTGGAAGAACGATTAATGAGTAAACTACAAAAAGAGGCGAGAACCGGCTGATCCGGCTGGCCAGCTCCGGATTCGTTTCGATTGAACCTGAGGAGGTGCCTGCTGACACGGGCGATACCTCCTCAGGCAAAAGGAGAGCCAATTCTGAGGGATTGGTTCCGTCTAAGAAAAAGAGAAAATCAGCCAGTTCGGATCCAACCCCGCAGATCCCAACTGCTGAGAAGATTGCGAAAGCGATAAGCATTGTACAGCCGCCTCACTCGGTTCCATCCAAACCGACGATTTCAGGCAGGCGTGTGTCTGGGTTCGAATGGTTCCAGCCCCAATGGATTAGTGATCCAGGTTTTTATGAGGTTGAGGGGAGGTAGATGAAGGAGTTCTGGATGATGATGATGATGATGAGCTGATGATATGATGATGATTTGGAGGCCCAGATGAGCCTGTAGAGCCTGACTTCTCCCCAGAGAGGCCTCTCCAATGTCCTCACATCCCAGACTTTCTTGAGTTCCCTTCCACTTTTTGTTCTACAAAAGTGGTTGACACTCCAGCTCCCAGTTGTGGAAGCTGCTGAGGAGCAGGAAGAACCTGACTATGTGGAAATGATGGCGTCTCAGAGTCAAAGAGCTCTGTCTATCCCACTACATACATGTATTTCTGGGAAACAGACCCTAAAAATCTTACAATGCCCACTTCTGTACCTCCTGTGGATAAAAAGATGGACATAGGTATATGCTATCAGGTTCTGGTATGGATTTCTTGTACAATCATTGTAGCCATGTTAGTAGTGGAGGCTGCAGCCTGTGACAAAGCTAATATCCCTCATTTCTCATACACCACAGATAAAGGATTCCAGGAAGGTGGATGCTATGGCCAAAAACAATATTTGGCATCCTCCTTGGGACTCAGACAGGCTGCCTATATGGTCTGTGACAGCCAGGTACCATGAAGTCCAGGTGGGATAACTGTTCTGGAGCTGTTAGGAAGGCCTCCCAGCTAGTGGAGGAGCTGGAGGAGGTGGCTGATGATGGTATTGAGGCATCCAAGTGAATGTCATGCTGCTGTGGACTCAATGATGTGGCATCTAGGGTCATGGCTACATCTGTCTCCTTGAGGAGACTTTGCTTAGCTCAGAGTGTATTAGCCTTTCACAGGATACCCAGGCTAAGGCCATGGATTTCCTGTCACTGGTAATTCTGTTCGTGGAGGAGACAGAGTTTGCTACTAAGAAGATGGATGAGTACAGGACCACCCAGGAGAGCAGTGGCCAAAGAAAGGAGCCACCCTCAGAAGCAGCAGTCTAGGCTGGCAGGGGCAGGCCTTTCATGGGCCTTTACCAAGCTAGGGTTCCTCTTCCTTCCAGCAGAGGGGTTCTTAGAGGGAGAGGTAGAAGAGTGATGAGCAGGCATATCCTCTTCTCAGTCTAAGGCTCCCGCCCACCCTGATGTGTCAGACTGGGTCTCCTCAATTCCAGTAGGGGCAGGTTGTCTTCATTACTTCCAGTCCTGGAAGTCTATTACTCAGACAAGTGGGTCCTGGAAGTAGTAAGCCAGGGACTTGCTCTCCATTTCAAAAGATTCCCCAGATTGAGAGCCTAGTATTTTCTACCTGCAACACCCGTGGAAACAATTGCTGTAGAGGCAGAAGTGTCTTCAAACAACATGAAGTCTTACTATATTATGACAGTAGCAGTTTGTCCCACCACTAGAACTGCTCCGGAGGTGAAATGGTTAATACCATTCCAGAATGGAACTTTGAGCACGAGCTCTAAGAAGCAGCTCTGTCTGTGATTATTTCAAAACTGAACTGTCAGATTCTTTACTCCGCCTCTGTGAACAGTCGCTCCGGAGATTTCCTTCTGCTCGGTTCATTTCTCGTTTCAAACAGTGTTTTCTCGGGTCCGATTCAACCGAGAATAGCTATTTTAACCGCAAAACCGTTCGGTTCAAGCTCTGTCTGTGGTAATCGTAAGTAATTTAAAAGGTTTGTCTGTGGAACTTGTAAGTTTATCGGTTCGGTTTTGAACCGATCAGCTGGTTTAAACTCATTAACTTTAAAGTTTAGCATTTTAGAGTGCGTGTCTCGTTCTTATCGGGTTCTAAAAAAACGGATTTTATTACGGTTTTTCAAATACCGTGACACGGTTAGGAACCGATAAGGGTGTCTTGCCTGGTACTGCCGTACAAAGGGCAAGTTTTTCTGTTAGGCTGGCATTATGTCTGAGAAACCCAAAAGAAAAACCGACTGAACAGCTTTCATCGAAGTCTCCTACCGTCACCTGACCTGCTCATGGTCGACTCCGCAAAGTAGGCTGAGACTTCTTTGTAATAAGAATAAACTTAAGCAATACTTATTCGAGATATTACTACAAAATAACAAAACTGAAAACTATGCTTAGTTTGAAGTTTGACTCAGCCAGGCGGCGATGTCGTCACTGGCGCTTTCGAGCTGGCAAAACGGGAACTGAGGCGGTTGGAGGGTCGACGCTTAGATAGTTGTTACCGCACAAGCTGAGGCTTGCAGTGCCACTCCTCGTGGCCCCATCTCTGGCGCTGGCCCTCCAGCAAAGTTTGCTCCTGCTGGGTTCTCCTAGTGCCTCGGTGCAGATCCCATTAGTGTGAATGAGTGGTGGAGACTTATGTCCAGGAAGATGGGGCCTTATGTGAGATCTGTAGAGGGACAAAAGACAATGTTCAGATCTAGTCACAAATGTTTTGGAGATTCTACGGAGTACTGCATTTGCCTGATTCGCTGTCTTGGTACAGTGAGTTGAATCGGTTAGTTTGTCGTTAATTACTATCCCTAGGTCTTTTTCAACTTGTGAGGTTCTAATGATAGTTTTGTTTAGGTAATATGTTTGAACTGGATTATTTTTCCAAGGTGTAATACTGCACACTTAGACAAGCTGAAGTACATTTTATTTGTACATGTCCATTTTTCTACTAACATTAAATCTGCTTGAAGTCCGTGTTCATTACTTGGATTGATAGCCATTCCCCCAAGTTTGGTATCATCAGCAAATTTTACCATTATATTACTGGATGAGATAGTCATGTCACTTATGAATAAATTAAACAGAGTAGGCCCAAGCATAGAGCCCTGTGGCACCCCACTGGACACATCTCTATTACCTGACAGGGCGTCATTCACCCTGACTCTCTGAGTTCTATTATTCAGCCACTGATTTATCCAGGAAACTAGTGAGGCTGAGATTCCCATATTAATAAGTTTGTCTATTATTATGGACTATGAAACTTTGTCAAATGCCTTACTATAATCTAACAAAACAATGTCCAGCGGTATGTTACAATCTAAATTATAGCTAATGTAGTTATAGAATGGGATTAAGTTTGTAGTACATGAGTAACCTGGTTTAAACCTCGTTGATGTACATCATTAATGTTTAGAATTAACATTTCATTTTCTAATTGATGTTTAATAATTTTTCCATTAGTTTACATGGTATTGATGTTAAACTAATAGGGCGGTAATTTTCAGTTTTAGAGTGTGATCCTTTCTTGTAGATGGGTGTGACTATAGCTGAACGCCAATCCTTAGGTACCACTGAGTCTTGAAGGGATTTGTTATAAATTATCGTTGGGGGTAAGAGAATAGAAATTTTTGTTTCCATTAGAAATCTTGAGGATGTATTATCTGGGCCTGGACTAGTGTGTTTTTTTAAAGTGTTTAATACAGTCAAAGTATCCTGTTCAGAGATCTTGTTTGCTTCAAGGTTTGATGTTACTGTGATCGCTGATGAAATTGTTTTTTTGCGCGAAAACAGATGCAAAGTAGTTATTCAATTCTGTTGCAGTTGTTTTATCAGATGATATTATTTGTTTGTTAATTATTAGTGGTCCAATTGTTTTATTACAACCCTTCTTTACATTAAGGTATGAGTATAAAGCCTTATGACAATCCTTTGTATGAGCTATTTTGAATTCAAGGTTATGTTTGGCCATAATGATTTGTTTTTTTTTAATTTTTGAGCGTTTCCCATATGTTATTAGTATTGAGTTAACTTTAAATGGTGGAGCTTTTTTGAGTTTTGAGAAAAGTTTTTCCTTTTTTGCAATTAGTGTCTTAATGTTTTTGCTAAACCATTGTGGAATCTTTCCCTTACTATTGTATTTATTTTTTTCAGGTACGTATTTCTTTTCAAGTTGGGATATTTTTTCTTTTAAGAAGTCCCATGCTTCATCAGTATATAGTGGGAGAAGGGTCTGTTCCCAGTTAATTTCATTTAGGGAACAGTTTATTTGATCAAAGTTAGCTTTGTGATATTGTTTTAATTTAATTTTATTGATTTTGGTCGAAGATAGAATTTTATAGAAAAGATATGGACATATGGTCACTGTTTCCTAGGGTGCTAGATTTTAGTATCAAATATGGGAGTTTAGATTTGTTATTACTAGGTCAAGAATGTCATTTCCCTAGTTGGTTCCCTTATTATTTGTTTAAGGCCTACATTTATAATAACTGAAAGAAATTGTTCTTCATGATGGTTAGTTCTGAAAGAGTATCCAGTTTATGGTTGGTATGTTAAAGTCCCCAGTATGAGTACTGTGTCTTTATATGCTAATCGATTTATTTCTTCAGCCAACAACTTAGTAACTTGTAGGTCAGATGATGGTGGTCTATAACATGCACCTATGAGTAGCTTTTGGGTATTTGTTGGTTGAATATAGGCCATACACTTTCAGTTTGTATATTGGTTTCTATCCCATAAGAATGTGTGTCATTTCTTATGTAAGACTTACCCTCCACCTTTTTTAAATTCTCTCTATGTTTAAAGTAGTGTTTATAACCAGAAAGTTCTGCTGTCCATTCTTTTTCTGAGGTGGTTACCCCATGTTTCTGTAATTGCTACTTCGCCAGTTCTAAAGTCTGGGTTAAAATTTCAAATTCTGTATACTTGAGATGTTCATTGATCTCGCTTTAAAAGTAAGAATATTTGCTGTAAAATTTTTGTTATGGCAGTGATTTTAATAAGAGACTGTGATATTGTCCTAGTCTCCCTTATATGTTAGTTTAAATAAGTATTGATGTATGATGTCATCTTTTGACCCAGAATAGTACTACCTCTTCTACTTAAATGCCATCCATCCCAACAGTAAAGTGAGGGTTGGTCCTCAAATTCCTTCCAGTGTGTTAAGCACTTGATTCCTTGTTGGTAACATCATTTACGGAGCCATTCGTTCAAGGTCTTTATTTTGGAAGTAGTATAACTAGTCGCTCTTGGGATGGGTAATATCTCAGAGATACAGACAGTGCAACCACGTTCTGTTAGTATATTATTTAATGCAACAAAATCTTGTTTGATTTTCAATAGTTGTGATCCCCTGATATCATTTGTTCCCATGTGAATAATTACTAGCAGGTTTTCACCAGCAGTAGACAATATAGGTTTTACAATAGATGTAATATCTGCAATCTTTGCTCCTCTAAAGCTGGAGCACATTCTGTGTTCCTTATCTGGGTTACATATTGTTCTGTCTAAGCACTTTATGATTGAGTCACCTAATACAATTACCTGTTGTTGTTTGGCATGTGGCTCAACTAGTGAGTGTGTGTTTAAAGGGTTTGTTAAAAGTTTCTTAGGTAAGGCGGGTTTGTTTCTGGTTTGGTATTTTTCTCTTGATATGTCGTAGGGAGTTTGGGATCTTCATCTCTATATACAGTATAATATTACTGCAGTCTCCCAAAGCAGTATCTACCTCTCTATCTGTTTGTTGCGCTAAAGTTTCAAATGAGTTTTGTAATGGAAGTTCATAGTTGTTTTCAAGATTGCTGTTTTTTTTGGTGTGTTTCCTGTAGGGGATTTTTGTCCAGTTGTTCTCAGTAGTATGTATTCAAGGGGTTGAAGATGTAACTGGTTGCTCTGTTGAGTTAGATACAGGATGATTTGGGGGGGATTTTTCTAGGGGGAGTGAATCATCTGAGTTTTTTGTGATACACGCATTAGCTTCAACCAACAGTGACATCTGATCTATATAGTCTTCTAAAGCTTTGATGTCAGATTTAAGAGTACCCTTGGGCTGTAGACTTTGTAATAAGATACATCTATCACAAACAAAGTTAGCTATTTGTTTGCCCATTGTATACATTGAGCATGATATACACAATTTATTTGCTTTCCTCATGATTAGTATTGGTTTAGTATATGTTTAGAAGGTAGTGAAAGAAAACGTATAATCTCCGATTACCTTGTTGGTGGTCTTAATGTTGAAGCCCTGTGCCGTTGGCCCGGTGGACAAGGTAGACATGCGCAGGCGCCATGTGTCTCTGCAGCGTCTCTGCGCGCGACGTGCACGCTCACCCGCTCGCTAGTGCAAGGTTTTAAAGTCTCTGAAGCGGAAGTGCGCATTACGATTCGGCTCGCGCTAGCACACTTGCACAGAAATGATTTAAAATAGCCTTTAAGAAGGCTATATAAGTAAATAGTGGTGTTTTCACCGTGTACAGTGTCCCCTTGAAAAGCTTTTTGGGCAGTGTGGGCAGATCAAGCAGGCGGTCAGGAGCTAGCCTTCAGTCCTCCAATATCCCACACTGCTGTGCAGCTTAAACTAGGAAGTGCCTGACAAAAGTGAAAAATGGAAATTACGATTTCACCGTAATTATTGATCTTCTTGGACAGTCTCCATCACTCATTCACACTAGTGGGATAGCGCCGAGGCGCCAGGGACCAAGTGGGAGCCAAAATTTTCTGAAGGGCCGCGCCAAGGTAGGACCACGATGCGCTGCATCATGAGACTGACTCGCACCTGTTTAGGCTATCTCGCTGCCGACCTCCAACCGCCTCAGTACCTTTTCGACCAAGGAGGTGCAGCGAATAATGAGAATAACTCATTCTGAGTTTCTGGGCCTGAGAGGGCCCAGATGGCCTTTTGTAAGAAAGGTCAAAGAACAATGTCTTCACAGTCCAACCATAGGCCATGAAGACCAGGAAAGAAAACGAGTGAACCCAGGGGCTGGTGGATGGTTAGAATGAGTGATGGAGACTGTCCAAGAAGATCAATACCACGGTAAGTACGTATTTCCATATCTTCCTGGACTAAGTCTCCATCACTCATTCACACTAGTGGAGAGTACCGTTAAAATCAACAACCCTGAATAGGGTGGTAGGAGATAGGGTTCATTTGAAAGGACAGCCAAGGACTGTCCTGTTAATAAAAGAGCTGTCTTGTAAGAGCATCTATAACATAGTGCCTACAAGATAAATGCTCGAGTTGTAACTTGTCACCTTGCCGACAACTACAATGGGCAAAAATTAAAGTCTGCCAGGCAGCCGCAACTACTTTGGGAGAGCTGCAAGAACCTGGCCTCACGATTTGATCTAGGACCAAAATTAATAGTGTCAAAGACATGCACTAATCTACTGTAAAGGACCTCAGGAACTGCAAGAGCCGGAGGTAAAGTGTACAGGTTCAGGATAGTATGACTGTATGTGAATATTTCATGAGTTACCTTAGAAGAACCTACTTGACCAATGGTCAAGAAGAAGCATGTCATCTGTTAAGTTGAAGCAAACATGGAAGTAGGAATCTAAGTTCCAACTTGCTGAAGAGTCACTTTGTTGCTGCAAGGCTCTGATCAAGAGAAGAAAGCCTGATTAAAAACAAAAAAGGACTAACAGACTGGTTAGATGCCTAGGTTTTGGAAATATCTCGAATAAGAGAAATTCTCTAGAGAAAGAGGTGAGCTATACCACCGCTGGATCGGACTGCCCCTAGGGGTGGAAGAAACAGGTACTCTTTACTGAGGTTTAGACGACCACCTCAGGGTTGAGGCGGAACCTGATCAGATCCAAGTGTGGTATCGAAAATTCCAACTAGGCCCTGTGCTGTGATAATTCTGACCCCCTTTTTTTTTTTTAATCATTAGTCTGAGCCTGACAAGGTTGCTGGCTGCTATTTGGCAAGGATTGCCTGATACAGAAATGACAAGGATGTCATCCCTCTGAGGAGCAGGAGGAGCCTGAAGATCCATAACTGAACCCCTGACTGGACTAATAATAGCTAGACAGATGTTAACTACCTGTGGCGAAGCAGCCACCAGAGGGGCAGCATCAAAAATGGGCTGTATACCCCTATCAAAGGAGCGGGACAGTCTGTGCAGCTCCCAACCATTGAATTAAAATGTTCCAAAGAGTGTAATTGTCTTGACCACTGAAAAGTCTAGACGCGAGGTATATAGCCCACAGATCCAGTCTGAACACTATGGTGGACCCCATAAATGAGGAACTACTAAAAGAGCTTGCATCACAGACTCTGATGATGAGAGGGCGTGTATTTCAGTATATAAAATGAGTCATCCGCTGTATCACTGACCAGAAGGACAGGGACAGACACATCCAGATGCCTTTCTACCACAGAAGGACCCCAAAAAGAGGTCTCGGTTAGAGCCACTAGAGACTCCGCCACCAGGAAGGGTGTCGAGGAGCTTAGCACCACGTAGGGGACTGAGAAAGTGCTGAGCGGAATGAGACAGTCCGTTGACAGAAACAGAACAGAAGAGTCCCATCAGCGGAAAATCGCTGGATGAGGAGATCCGATGCAGACCGCCACCCACTAAAATGTGTGGAAATAATCCGCAGAATAGGAATTCATTCCATGGAAACATCCCAACACAAGTCCTGTGGAAGAGAGGTCTGCAAACACAGATCTTTCCCTAGTTCTGTCAGACAGCACCAACTGGCACCCCTGCGGCACTAGCATCACTCGTGGCACAGGAGGGCACCAAGCAGTACCCATGCCAACCTGAGAGACACCAGAGGGCACCCACGGCAGAACCCGCAGGTATCCTTGGTACCAACGGCAGCAATGGCATGCAAGAGCACCCCCTGACGCCCATGGCACCCATGGTACCATGGCACCCAAGAAACCCAAGGCACCCATGCCACCCGTGGGTGCCAGGCGCCACCTGTGGGTGCCCGGCACCACCCACAGGTGCTCTGCGCCATCCATGGCGCCACCCGCGGGTGCCCGGTGCCGCGCGCGGCACCTGTGGGTGCCCAGCACCACCCGTGGGTGCCCGCGGGCATCAGTGGCACCGTGAGACACCCACAGCACCGCTAGCGGCACCGACAATGAAGCACCCATGGCGCCAAGCACGGTGCCGAGCACAGCGTGAGCCACGGCGCCGACCCACGGCACCGAACCATGGCGCAGACCACGGCACCGAGCATGGCACCGAGCGCAGCACCGAGCCATGGCACCGACTGCAGCACAGAGTACGGAGCCGATCACGGCACCGAGCACGGTGCTGAGCAAGCCATGGCGCCGACTGCGGCACCCAGTACGGTGTTGACCACGGCACTGAGCACGCACCCAGCGCAGTAATCGAGCCACGGCTACACTGCAGCCCAGTATGGTACCGCCAGCGCCGAGTCCCGCGCCAACCCAAACACCAGTGGCGCCGCCTATGGCACCAATGCCAAACCAGAGGCACGGCACCGGACCTGCAGTGCCACCAAGGTGTCGGGCACATCGCCAGGAAAAACACCGTGGAAAGCCAATGGAAAAGAAGAGAAAGATGGTGCCTGTGCCAGCCCCTGCATGGAAAAGGAAGAGGGGGGTAGGCACGAGGGGCTGACAGGATGCCGAAGGCACCAAGAGGGCACCGCGCTCATTCAGATCCAATTGACCCGGCTCCGGTCCAACGGCTCTGAGGTCCGGAGGCCCCAAAACCAGGAACACAACCAGGAAAAAAGGAGTCAAACCCCCTGCTCCACAGGAGCGGCCCAGAGGTGAAACTGCTCACCGGAACTCCAACGAGGACAGAGATGGAGTCAGATCGAGAGAGCTCACAGCTGTTAGGAGGCGGGGCCAAGGTGGAACCCATGAAAGTCGGTTCAGCCCTATCGCCCCTACCGAACAACTCGTGCAGACATACCAAGGCAACTCGAGCAGCACCGATTCTTCTTCCCCAAAGCGAAGAAGAAGAGTCGAGCTAGCGGAGCCGGATCCCCGCACCGCCGATCTGCGGTCAGTGGACTGTCCTCCCACCGAGCACAGGACTGTCCGAAGTCAGACCGCCTGCTACTTAAGGGTGGTGGACCGGCACAGCCCTCTGCCATAACAACTTTCAAACGAAGTCTTCCTACCATCACCGCTACCGTCTAAGGACAACTCCGTGTATGGCAAGAAAGAATTTCTTCATAATCTTCTTATTCATAAAATAAAAAATTACTACTAAATAGTTAAATTAAAACGTTTAAATTAAACACTAAAAGCTGCTGTCGTATAGACGAAAACTTTGACTCCGGCAGACGAGCGACGTCGACATCCAAGCGCACTCGGCGGGCGGGAGAAAGAACTGAAGGCGGTTGGAGGTCGACACCGAGATAGCCTACACAGGCGTGATGATCCAGTCGCGTGGGTGTCAAGCAAGGCAAGGGTCCTACCGGCGCCGGCCCTTCAGAAAATTTTTTGCCCCGCTGGTCCTAGTGCCTCCGGCGCTATCCCACTAGTGTGAATGAGTGATGGAGACTTAGTCCAGGAAGATCCCCCAGCACATACAATACAAATGGTATATATCAGACAGTTGTAGCTTTTTAGTATATCAGCAACACTGCTTTGCAGCAAGTGTTTAATCTGCTGCCTGCTCGCTAGTGCAAGGTTTTAAAGTCTCCGAAACTGGAAGTGCATCGTTGCGCATCAATGGCATGCTTTTACGCATGCACGAGATATTTTGTTCATGGATCTTTTAGACGTGCGCGGGATTTCGGCCGCAGAGTGCAAATATAAATAATGCCACTTCTAGTGCTCATTTTGTGACGGCAGATAGCTGCAACCTATTAAGATAACATAAGGAACAGGGGCAATATGAATCCAAGGGCTGTTTATGAAAAAATTGTATTTCGGGACTGCGTTTGTGGCAGATGCGCGGTCCAGACCTTGATGTGCTTCCGGTTTTCGGGGACTTATCATTGGGACCACAGAAAGTATATATATGTACAAAAACAGGGAAAGCAGCGTAAAATACTAGTCTTTTAAATATATTGGGGTGTTCTGAGTGCAGTAATGAGTGTTGTGTGAGCAATAGGAACACTGCATGCTATTGCCAAAAAACGAAGGGGCAAAGCTGACAGTGTCGCTTTAAGGGACAGTGACTGTCAACCCCATTATGTATCAAATTATCACTACTTGTAAAGCAAAAACACTTTATGATAGGTCATATTCTGTGAAAACTGCTGATGCAGATTTTCTTTTATTTCTGGTTCCTTTATTCTTTTTTAAAGGGACATGACACTTGTGCTAGGTGGCAGCAGTTTGCAATGTATTTAATAAGAAAAAAATACATATATATATATATATAAAATACAAAATCACACATGCCCCACAATGCAAAGCATCATGGGCTGCATATGCAAATCACCACAGAATATGCATATGCAGCCCATGATGCTTTGCATTGTGGGGCATGTGTGATTTTATTTTTGAAACTTGGCTTCCCAGCCAAATGCCTTTTGGGGTAACCCTTGCCTCAGTGTTTGCACACAGAGGTTCTTTGTCTTTTATATATATATATATATATTTATATAATATCTATAGTAGGTTCCACAGTGGGCAATCGGTATAGCCCTCCCATACCATCGGTCTGTCATCATCTTTTCCTCACCATCCCCAGCCGATCACAAATCTGCAAACGAAAGGACTAAAACAACACCCAACTTTCACCCCAGCACCCATTCCACTTTTCTTCCACCACCCTCATCTATGCAGTGGCACCCAAACCAACCCCAACCCTCACCCATGCACTAGCATCCATGCCATCTTTCTCCTCTTGCATCCATGTTAAACCAACCTCCAGCCCTTCCCACCCTCCAGCACCCATTCTATCCTCCTCCCCTCTCAAATGCTAAAACTACCACATGCTTACTCAAGAAAATGAAACTCTTGCCTCCAAATGAGCCATGCTTAACCGCTCCTTAATAAACAACACTTATGAAACACTGTCTTTTCAATTGCTTTCTTCTTATGGACAACATTCTGTACAGTCCTCTTCATGGAACCAGTAATTTGAGAGTTGATGCTATTATGCTATGGTCTGTGTACAACAGAATTTTAAACACGAGCCGTTGTGGTATGAGACCTATGCTTACAGAATGATATGTGCTAAACCATGACATAGGTAAAATTCAGATGACTCTGTTTCCCAGAAGAGACTTGTAACAGGATGCTGCCCACAGAAACATAACAATACAAAATACAGTTTTTCCCATAATATTTTATTCAGTAAGATAAGTTACATATGGATCATTTTGGTTTATGGCTAACATTTCTGTAATTGAAAAAATAATAAACAGCTACCAATTAGAACTCATTGTTTTGTCCTCTTTAAAATTGAAAAATAGACCACCCCCGGTCCCAGCCCATACTGATGCACCACAAAGTCACAGAAGGTAAATCCAAAAATATATGCTTGCACTTTAACTATAAATAATATGATACAGAAATGATTGACATGACAGTGTCCCTTTTATGCCAAATTTGGGCCTGTTCCCACTGATGTTAAAACTGCCCTGTATATAAAACTTGTTGACTTTAGACCCTAGCTACAAAGCAGTTTGCCATGAAATGGTGAAAGTTTTGGGGTATATAGTCCAAGGTAGTAGATCGAGAAAGGAGAGAGCAACCAAAGTCATCACAGTCTGTAAAGGTTTCCTTTTGGTGCAGAGACTCTGGTCCACACAGTATTTACCAGCCACCACCGAGTTGTCATCACCATCAACATCCACAACATCAATCACTTCAGGATCAGTTATTTTATTTTATTTAGTTTTTGTTGACCGGGTAAGTGCACTAGACAAATATGGAAATTACGTACTTACCGTAATTATTGATCTTCTTGGACAGTCTCCATCACTCACTCACACTAGTGGGATAGCGCCGGAGCACTAGGACCAAGCGGGAGCCTAAAGTTTTCAAAGAAGGGTTGGCGCTGAGAGGACCGATCTGCACACGCATGAGACTAGCTCGCGCCTGTGTAAGTATCTCAGCGTCGACCCTCCAACCGCCTCAGTACCTTTTCGACTGAGGAGGTGCAGTGTGACTAATGAGAATGACTCATCCTGAGTTTCTGGGCCTGAGAGGGCCCAGATGGCCTTTGCAAGAAAGGCTAAAGAATAATGTCCTCACAGTCTGAATCATAGGACCGTGAAGACCAGGAAAGAAAACGAGTGAACCCAGGGGATGGTGGGTGGGTGTGTGAATGAGTGATGGAGACTGTCCAAGAAGATCAATAATTACAGTAAGTACGTAATTTCCATATCTTCCTGGAACAAGTCTCCATCACTCATTCACACTAGTGGGAGAGTACCAAGCTAAAACCAACAACCCTGAGTAGGGTGGTAGGAGATAGGGTTCACTCAGAAAGGACAGCCAAGGACTGTCCTGTTAATAAAAAGAGCTGTCTTGTAAAGCATCTATAACATAGTGCCTACCAGATAAACACTCGAGTTGTAACTCGTCACTAGCCAGCGACTACAATGGGCACAAAATGAAAGTCTGCCAGGCAGCCATAACCACTCTAGGAGAGCGGCAAGAACCTGGCCTCACAATTTGATCTAGGACCAAAATTAATCGTGTCAAAGACATGTACTAATGTAACGATACAGGTACCTCAGGAACTGAAAGTGTCGGAGGTAAAGTCTACTGGTTCAGGAGTAGACCGGAAAGTGCAGATGGAAACCCCCACTGTCCAGTATGGTTGACCTGTAAACAACAGGTCCAGAAGCACTTGAGACCTTACTTGGTGAGCAAGGGGTCCAGGTAGGGTTAGCCCATCAAGAAGAATGGTCTCCACTTAGTCACAGAATCTTCCTGATGGAAGGCCAAGCACGACTTAAAGCCTCTCGTGGTGGTCTAGTAAAACCAGATCCTACCCACTGTATATTCCAAGAGGAATAATCCTGCCCTGTGTGTACAACTGTAGCAGCAGTCTCTGAACTCAGGAAGAAAGGAAAAGGTGTACAGGAGGATGTGTCCACTGTGGGAAAAACATTCCGACAGAAAAAAGCCAGGAGCTGGATTTCAAAGGTCAATAGAGGCCGATGTGCATTGAGGAGGGACACAGCAGGACCAAGTTAGAGCTAACCTATTTGTTGAAGTGACTGAAAGAGGCAGTGACTCAATGCGGTGAGGCACTAGCCATTCTGACTTTCCTGAAAGGAGTAGGAAAGGATTCTAGTTCATTTGCTGAAAAAGAAACATCACCACTCCCTCTCGCACTTGAAGAGGATAGCTTCATGAGCAACTGGCATGGACCAGAGTGCAGGAACCGAAGGTGTGAATATTTGAGAAGTTTCCTCAGAAAAAGGGACCTACTTGACCATCCGTCAAGAAGGAGAAAATTACCTGTTAAATTAAGTAATGGCGAGGCGGGAACCTGAGTTCCGACTGGTGGAGAGTCGCTTCTGCTGCTGCAAGGCTCTGTTCAAGAGAAGAAAGCCTGATAAAAGAAAGGAATTAACAGACTGGGCAGTTGCCTAGGTCTAGAAATGTCTCTGAATGAAGGAAATCTCTCAGAGAAAGAGATGACCCATATCGTCACCAGATCGGACTCCCCCATCACGGGAAGAAGTAATCGGGTACTCTTTACCGTATCCCGAGACAGGCGCCAGGGGCTGAGGAGGAATCTGACGGAGATCCCCCAAAAAGAGGGGTTACTGGCACTGCTAGGCCCTGTACTATGATAAAAATATATGATATCATTTTTTTAGTCCAGTCTAACAATACCTTAAGGCTGCTATTTTGAGGATTGTCTTGATACAAAAGACGTAGATGTTCTCCATCTGAGTGCGGAAAGTGCCTGAGTGTCCATACTGAAATCATGACCAGACTAACAATCACAGCTGGAGAGAAGTTAACCACCTGTGCCGAAGAAGCCACCAAAGAGGCAATATCACAAGGGCACTATATACCCCTATCAAAGGAGCGGAAGAGTCAGAGCGGCCCGTGACCATTAAATTAAAATGCTCCACAGAGTGTAACTGTCTTGACGATTGAAAAAGTCTAGACGCAGAAGAGTATGGTCCACGGATGCAGTGTGAAATACTATAGTGGACCCCGTTACTGAGGAACTACTGAAAGGATTTTCCATCACGGACTCTGAAGATAGAGATGACATGCCCTCCAGTACATAAAATGAGCCGTCTGCTGCGTTACTGACCAGAAGGAAAGGGAAAGACCCACCTAGATGTACTTCTACACCAGAAGAACCTCCAAGAGAGGTCTAGGTAGAGCACTAGAGACTCCGCCATCAGAAAGGATGTCGAGGAGCTTGGTACCACATAGGGAGCAGAGAAAATGCTGAGCAGAATGAGATTCTGCTGGCAGAACGGTACAGCAGAGTTCCATAACAGAAAACCGCTGGATGACACAAGATCCCACATAGACCACCACTCACTAAAATGTGTGGAAAAAATAATCCGCAGAACAGGAGTTCATTCTGCGGTAAACATCCCACCACAAGTTCTGTGGAAAGGAGTCTGAAAGGAAAAATGTGTCACTAATTCTGCCATACAGCACCCACAAGCACCAGTGTGGCATCAGCAGCACTCGTGGCACAGGAGGGCACCAAGCAGTGCCTATGAAAACCTGGGCGATGCCAAAGAGGCAGCCATGGCAGTATCTGCAGGTATTCCAGCACCCATGTAGCAATGGCACTCGAGGGGTACCTCCGATGCCCATAACAATGGCACCCATGACACCCATGGCAAGAATGGCACCCGAGGGCACCAATGGCACCTGAGGGCACCAGTGGCATCAGTGGGCCACCCGTGGCACCCACGGGTGTCACCCCGGTACCCAAGGCACCAGAGGCACCCATGGCACTTGAAGCATCCATGGAACCCATGGGCCCCACAGCATCACCCGCGGCACCTACAGGTGCTCCCGGTGCCACCCCTGGGATCTCTGGCACCCATGGCAGCCGTGGGTGCCACCTGCAGCACCCATGGGTGCCCGCCGCTGCCTGTGGGTGAACGGCGCCGCCCGCGGAAGCACGGCGCCACCCGCAGGTGCACGGCACCACTGACGGCGCCGACAACCAGTGGCAGCAAAGAGAGCACCCACGGCACAGCACAGAGGACGGTGCCGACCCACGGTGCCGATTAAGGCATGGTGTCACCAAGGCACTGAGCCACCATGGCACCGAGCCATGGCGCCAAGGAAAATCCCAATGGAAATCCTGAAAAGGGAGAAGGAAAGGTGGTGCCCGTGTCGCCCCTGCATGGAAAAGGAGAGGGGGTAGGCATCAGGGTCGACACAATGGCAAAGGCACCCAGAGGGCACCTCACCATAATGCGATCCAATCAACTGGCCCGTCCAACGGCCCGAGGCCCAGAGGTCCCAATCAGGAACGGAGCCAGGAAAACTGGAAAGTCGACCCCTGCTCCATAGGAGCGACCCAAAGGTGAAACTGCTCACCGGAGCTCCAGCGAGGACAGAGATGGAGCTCGGAGTTGAGAAAGCAGTCGTTAGGAGCGGGGCCAAGAGGAACCCACCAAAGTAGGTTCGGGCCCATCGCCCCTCCAGATGAACATTCCTCGTGCAGACATACCAACGGGCAACCTCGAGCGGCACCGATTCTTCTTCCCCGAACGAGGAAGAGGAGCTCGAGGTCAAGCGGAGCCAGATCACCGGAACCATTAGATTTGTGCTTCAGAGGACTGTCCTCCCCCCCGAGCACAGGACTGTCCATAGTCAGAACCCCCCCCCGTTAATTAAGGGCGGTGGACGGACACAGCCCCTCTGCCATAAAACTTTCAAACAAAGTCCTTCTACCTCACCGCTACCGCCTAAGCGACGACTCGCTGATGGCAGTAAAGAATTCCTTTTCTTCTTCTTCACAATCTTCTTCGTAAAATAATAAATTACTACTTTAAAATATTAAAACATTAACAGCTGTTGTCGCATAGACAAAACTCGACTGCAGACAGCTGACGCCGACATCCAAGCGCACTTTGACGGCGGGAGAAAAGGAACTGAGGCGGTTGGAGGTCGATGCCAAGATAGCCTACACAGGCGCGAGCTAGTCTCGTGGTGCCGCGACATGCGTGGTCCTCTCGGCACTGACCCTTCTGAAAACTTTAGGCTCCTGCTTGGTCCTAGCGCCTCCGGAGCTATCCCACTAGTGTGAATGAGTGATGGAGACTTAGTCCAGGAAGATCCTGCCTATTTTCAGGCACGACCCGGGAGGGGGATACAGATGAATGCCAACTGACCTTGAACCAGATTCAGCTGTTGGTGGTATTTTTAGTGAATGAGGGAAATTGGCCAGGACACCAGGAAATTCCCTACTCTTTTCAATAAGTGCCATGATCTTTAACATCCACCTGATCTACTGCCAATCCAGGCAAATGGGACCTCGGTTTAACGTCTCATCCGAAGGACGGCACCTCAGAAGTGCAGCAGCCCTCTCATGCTGCACTACAGTGTCAGTACTGGGATATTAACCCAAGTGCCAGATGTGGGAACTGAACGCACAGCCCTCTGATCTCCCGGCCTCAGAGGTGAGTGTGCTACCTACTGAGCCACTGACACAGTTTGTCTACTCTTGTAGGGATACGAAAATCTTGACTTAGCAACTTTAAGAAAAGTTAACGTGTGTACATTTTATGGCAGCAACCTATTTCTGGTGTCTGTCACAATATTGCCAACTGTACTAAACCTGCGTTCTGAAGAGACACTTGTTGCAGGACAACCAAGATATTTACAGGCTCCATCATACAGCTCTGTCCAAATTGACTTTTTTGATCTCCAGTATTCAAAAGGACATGCATCAATAGGAATAGGCAGTTATTGCAGGTAGCGGTCTACCATGATGGACAGAGACCACTCAGAAGAGAATCAGCATAAGCTGGTATGGCAGCAATTTGGGAAAGGTTTTGTCACAGATTTAGCTTGCTACTAAGGGTTGAAGAAGTGGCAGTTGTGGAACAACTACTGTTACTGTTTGGTGACTTTTCCAGTTCTGTATCCCTTTGTGAAGATGAACCTGCACGTTGTGGTGATGACAACCTGAGGGTACTGTGCAAGTCTGTGTTTGACTCCTGTGAATGCTGCAGCTCATCTAGCAACAGACATTTGTACTGCTCTATATCATCTGTTTTTGGAAGATGTATAGCCTTGAACCTGGGATCTAAGAGAGTTGCAAGGATGTAGTGTTTTGATTTCGTCATTGCAACTAATTTGTTATTGGTTTTGCAGCGCTCGCTCATTCACTTTACGAGATTCCCATGATACAGGTGACATGTTGTCTGAGCTTCAGATCTGTCTTTTTCTATTTGTAGATTTAGAACACTAAGATGATGTGAAATCAGTAATATGAGTGGGATAACCTGACTCACAGATGCGCCTTCAGAAGACATGTCCCTTGTAGCTGTCTCAAAAGGAGTTAGGATGCAGTACACTGTCTCCATTAATTTCCACTGCAGCACAGACGCATAATGCCATCTCCAATAATGTAACTGGAGCAATACTCATGTGCAGCTTGCTTTTGCTCCAAGAGGCTGCAGCATATAAGCGTTGAGTTCCAACAGTGGAAACATTCTGAATCAGCTTTTGCTGGGGCAGCTTGTGTTTTGCAGTTCGGACAATGTCCGTATAGCCTTGGTTGAATGTGAAAAGTGAGTCACAATTTTTTTGCAAACAGCAATCATACCATCCACTTGTGTTTCACTGCTGAGAAATCCCGTGACAATTAAATGTAAGCAATGTGCAAAGCAAGAAGCATGCATAAATCCTCCATCCTGTACTGCTTTCAAGATGTTGGCTCCATTGTCACATACTATGAAGCCACATTTTAGACTGTGAGAATAAACCCATTCATCAAGGAGGTCATTTATTTCCTGCAAGATGTTTGCAGCTGTATGACTTTGCCCAAACTTCTTTATATGCAGCAGCGCCATCTTTTGGGGTGTCTTTGTTTTGAAGAAGCACAGAAAACATGACCCAATGAGCAGTAAGGGACATGTAATCTATGTTTTGAGTGCTGTCCCACATATCTGTTGTGACATGAATAACCCCACCCTCTGCAGTTTTAAGTGCAAGCATCACTGTCGCTTTCAAAGCCTGATAAATGTTCAGTATTTCAACACCGAAAAAGTACCTTCGATGAGGAACATTGAAACAAGGCTCTGCTAGTTTCATGAGCTCCCTAAAATCCTCATGATCTACCAAAGAGTATGGGAGAAGAGCTCCAGCTAACAGTTCACCAATTCTGTGATTAAGACAAATGGTCGTTGGATGACTTTTAGTAAAGGTATTCTTCCTTTCAAATGCCTGAGACAGTGTTAGCTGTTCACAGCATGTCCCTGCTGGTTTATTATACACTGTGCTTCGATGGGCAGATGGACGCTGGGATGGTGGACTAGGACTTATACATTCAGTGCCATCACTGGATGTGCAACTGGTACTAATGGAGCTGGCATTGGTGGTAACGGTGATCCTAGGACTGGCAGTGGTTCTGTCCGCATCAAGTTCAGACAATTCAGTATCCATTTCAAATTCCTGACCCTTCTCACGTGTGGTCTGGAAGATGGAGGACATGGGTTTTGGACGATCAAGCAAAACTGAATGCTTTTTCAGATGGCATTTAAGAGCTGTAGTGCCAAGGCATGACACAACTTTACCATGGCTTACACTCTGTTTACACAGGGAACAAATTGCTCTGCATGGATCAGTTTTACTGACAGAGAAATAATTCCACACTTCAGATGTGACAGATTTTGTCTGAGTGCTAGGAAGATAGCTGAAGACTGTTTGTGTCTTTTCACCTGTCCTAACAGAACCTGGGACATGCACCTTGGTGCTGGAAGAGTGGGCAGAAGACTTTGATGGATTTTCATTGCTGGCCGACACAGAAGTGGTGGATTCAATGGATATGTCCTTTCATTGCCAACAGTGCTGGATGTATTTGCAAGTGCACTACCTGATTCATTGTCAGCAGACTTGCTCATTTCACTTTGTTGAAGAAGTAATGATATTTCGCAAGACGCAACAGTGTCAGACTGAGACAAAGAACTACTGAGTCAGAGAGGAACTCACTGTCACTTGCATTATTATTGCTAGTCACAGGGATTTTAACAGCATGAACAGCATACCTTATGCTGCCTCTCCATGTGACCCCAGCAACTGCACAGGTTTGCTTAAAAGGTCCCCCTTTACCACACTTCGCTATTGCTCTTTTGCTGTTCGTTGAATTTTTATCACGTGAAACATTTTGGTTATTTCTGCTAGCACCAGGATTACCACTACCACCAACACCTGCTCCAACACCAGCACCAGATGCTTCATCTATGTTGGTGTCAGCCATAACAGTACCAGTATACTGCAGTGAACACACCCACACCCACACAATTCCCGTGTAAGAAAGCAATGTGATCTGTGATCGCTGGCTACAACTCCCAAATGTTATTTTGGCTGCGTGACACTGTGATGCAGTGGACTGAAAGTAATTAAAGAATATGACAGTTTGCAACTAAAGGATCCCAGGTTCAAGGCTTATAGAATGATTGGGTTGCTGGGTATAGGCATACACATAGCAGTCAAGGGGCGCACAGCAGCAGGGTGATGGGCTGACCACAAGAGACGGAGTTACACACACTAACCGAAGAAAGAGATTTTTCTGCCTCTCCTCCCAACAGGGAAATATATTTTTTGGCTTCTGTCATGTATTTAAGGATAATGACACCACACAATTGGCCACTGGGCTTCACACGGTAACACACACTGGGTAAGGTACAGTGCAGTCAAGGGGCGCACAGCAGCAGGGTGATGGGCTTACCACAAGAGATGGAGCTACACACGCAAACTGAAGAAAGAGATTTTTCTGTCTCTCCTCCCAACAGGGAAATATATTTTTAGGCTTCTGTCATGTATTTAAGGGCTGACCACAAGAGACGGAGTTACACGCACAACTGGGCTTCACACAGTAACACACACTGGGTAACAGCCAGGTAAGTGCAGTCAAATGGCACAGACAACAGCAGGGTGACTTGCTGGCCACCTCACAGAAGATGCAGTGGAGACAAACACAATACAGGCGTTTTTTTTAGGGAGAAAGTTTACTGAAGCCCCCCCCCCCCCAGCACAGTCCTGGCTGAGAGACCCCTGTCTTCCAGACAATTTTTGGGTGGGACTGATTATTTCTTCCTTTTTTGTGGGCTCAGAACATCAGGTTTCACGTAATCAGTAAAGTTTTAACCTCTTTTTTCCCTCTCAGGAAAAACCCAAATAATATAAGCATATATTCACCCCTCCCTCAGCCAGGGAGAGCTCCCTCATGCCCAAGAGTGCCACGGCCCATGAGTCACAATTGTGATTTGCGAAGAAATATGTTTAATTCAGCAAGCAACTAGAGGACAAGCGGTATGTGTGCACTACAGATTGAGCACTCACTCACACACAGGCAGTCTCCAGGCAGCAGTCTGCAAGTTAACTAATTAATTCCATATTCTAACACTCAGTCCTCCCAACAGTACTCCCAACCGTTCTTAGCTTCTTTCACTTCCACTTCCGCCCTAGTTTCTTTCCTCAGTTCCTCAGTTCCCGATCCTGACTCCCCCCTTCCTTCCTTTTTTTAAATTTTCAGGTACATATCGTATAGGACTGGGTTTAATAACAAAAACAGTCATCAGTCACACACACAACTGAGAGCACACAGACGCTGCGGCTCCTTCTCCGCTACAAGTCTGAATGGCAATGAAGCCGCAGATGCCCAGGCGACTTCGGCAAGATCCCTCGACTTGCGAGACTGACTCGAGTCGCTCTACCACCACCATCTGACTGCACAGCAGATGGTCAGGTGGTTGGTATACAGATACACTAGTGTAACAAACCGACAACAGCTGCCCCCCCCCAACAATAACACCGATAGGAGAGGATGAGGGGAGCGAACTGAGCTGCATTACTCAGCTGGAGCCAAAATTAGGAATGGGAACAGGAGGGACGTAAGGCACACATACAGAAGTGAGATTTGTTTGGATGATTCGAACCCTTTTGTGAACCCTGTAGTGTTCGAGTTCTAAATTAGAACTCGAACACCAGGGTTTGAGGAGGGTTCGAATCTTTCTCGAACTAGTTCTGACAACACTATTTGTGAACACCCTTGGTGCTGAAGTGAGACTGAAAGGTAGAGCTGAGAACTGATAATGACCTGACAGGAGTCTGAACCTGAGATACTTTCTGTGAGACTCCCTTATGGGGATGTGGAAATAGGCATCTTTTAGGTCCAATGGTGCCAGCCAATCTCCTTTTCGGAGTGCTGGTAGAATCAGAGACAAAGTTACCATTTTGAACTTTGGTTTTGCTAGGAACTTGTTGAGGACCCTGAGATCCAAGATAGGCCGCAGCTCTCCATTTTTCTTTGGTATGAGAAAATACCTTGAGAAAAGTCCTTTTTCCCCTTTGATGCAGAGGCACTGGTTCCACTGCTTTTAGTGAAAGAAGCTGTTTCACCTCTTTTTCCAGCCTTTTGCCTTCCAGGAGGGAAGCTGGTTTGAAAACTCTGATTTTTTGCATGGGGGAGGACCTGAAACTTAAAGACAGGCCATGACCCACTATCTCTAGAACCCACTTGTCCGTGGTGATGGTTTTCCAATTCTGGAAAAAATGGGTCAGCCTGCCCTCTACTGGCAAAGGAGAGGCAGCCTGATCGATGAAGTTATGAGTCCTGCTTGGATTGGGGCTGAGACTGGGCACCACGCCTGGCACCTTTGCTGCCCCTAACCCTGAAATACCCTTGCTGCGGGTATTGGAGTGCCTGAGGAAGTACCATGGCCTGATAAAAAGGCCTGGAATGGAATTGTCTGCCCCTGCATCCCCTACTGAAAGGTCTAGAGGAGGTGGAGGGTCTTTCTTTTGCAGAATTGCTATGGAAGGTGGCTTTATACTCATCCACCTTCTTCATATAGGCCTCTGTATGGAAGCCAAATACAGAAGCGCCCTCAATAGGAAAATCCAGAGTCTTATTCTGGGTATCCTGCATGAGGTTCGTGGCTCTCAACCAAGCAAACCTTCTCTGTGCAATGGTATCCACCTTGTAGCAGTTTCATTAGTGTCTGCTGCCATCTGGAACTGGTATTTGTCAGCTTCCAGGCCAAACCTAGCAGTTTCAACTAGGTCTGATGAAAGAGGAGAAGGTACTTTCTCAGTCATGTCCAGGACAGACTGCCAGATAGCCTTCTGGTACTGGGCTGCATAGGCCTGATAGTTAGCTTGCCTAATAACCAGAGAGGCTGACATGTAGCCTTTCTTGGTCATACTTTCAATTTTTCGAGAGTCCTTCTCTGGAGGGTGGGAAGCCAGAGGGACTTCTGCCTTGTCACAAGCTGTAGCTTGCACCACCCCCTGGTGGTCAGGGTGTGAAAATAAGAATTCAGCCCCTGTTCTGTCAAGCTGATACTTTTTATCCAACCTTTTGTCCGAAGGAGGGACAGACCCAGGAGCTTGGAGCAGTTTTAAAATATCTCTTTTAAAAAACTTGTTTATGGGGAGTGACAGTTTTTCAGTAGAAGTCAGCCCCACCATTTCCAGATATTCAGCCTCCTCCTCCTCCTCCTCCTCATCTTCTACAGCTTCAGAGGTAGGGAAGTCCAAGGCATCAGCAATTTTCCTGATAAAGAAAAAATGAGAAGAATAGCCTTCTATAGTTCGGGGAGGGGAGCCAAACTCCTGTTCAGTGGAGACCTCAGGCTCTATAGGGTCACCTTCTTCTTCCTCCTCCTCCTCCTCACCACGTTCCTCAGGAAAGGAAGGTGGGTTGGATGGTGCAGGGGGTTTGGACTGGGGACTGTGAAACCATAGGCAGCAGACCCTGCAAAGTTTGCATTATATTTATTGCCTGTGCAATCTCTGAAGGAAAAGGCACAGTGGCAGGCACCACAGAAGTCCTCTTTTCCATATGGGGTTCAGCATGCTTTGGTTTCTTTACTTTTTTTCCCCGGGAACCGGAGAGCTAGCTGGTTCAGAGGGTCTCTTTTTACCCATATGCTAGACTGAATAAATAAATAAATAAATAAAATATCAGGGGTAGAAACACTGAAAGTTGTGGTGTCACCCACAGACCCAGAGGGTTTCGGCTGGTCAGAGCCAGAAGGACCTTTCAATTTCTTATTTAATCTCTCCAGATGTTTTTCAAGCGTCTTTTCAGGAAAAGATTTGCAAATGTCACAATTAGTTTTTAAATTATCAAAACCAAGGCAGAAAACACAAATGGAGTGCTTATCTGCCATGGCAAAAACTTCACCACACTCAGAACAGTTTTTAAAACCAGGCTCTCCGGTTCTCTTTTTAGATTTTTTCTGACATACTGAAGAAAAACTACAACTGCAAAACACTAAAGGTTTTCAAATGAAAAAAACAAATGTAACCCCCTTGTAAATGGGGGTTTCTGAACGCTTTCTCGGAGCTTGTTTTATGCTCCACGTCTGATTGGGGATCGGCTCAAATGCCGTTTAAATGGATAAAAGTCGAGCGCTCTTAAAAGCCTCTGCAAGCTGTCTCTTTAAGGGCTGCCTGTTGCAGCCGTGGGTAACTGAAATGAGGGGGTGGCTGTGTGGTTGTATGCCCGAGTCCCGCCTGGGACGCTGAAAAGTAGCTCCCCTCTGCCATTGCTAGTGGTGCAGAGGGAGCTCTGCTGGAAGCTGTAATTGTTTGCTGAACATAACGTAAGACGATAATATAGTGTTCTAACCTGCTTTCTTTTGCAGTAAAGACTGTTCGACTGTCTCCTCCATTTTGGTCTAGAACTGCTGAGTTGGACCAATCAGTGCCTCGGGACTTTGGAGGGCTGCCTAACCAATAGGGGGACTGCTTGTACTGTAAAAAGGTATTATGGGCTCTGGCGCTTTTTTCGCACCACTGAGGGCAGGAGGAAATGACTGGCATGTTCAGCCAGCCAATAGGAGCGGGTAGTGCCTGACCCGAAGGAAGAGCCCCTGGCTGTTGGGGTCAGATGCGTTGTGGCTTAGGAGAAGAGAGGAGCTCTGTGCTTCTGCGCTGGAGTAGTGCTCGCTCGGGAAGAGCGGGAAGGCCTGAGGTGGCCGTTTTCTGCCTTGTGAAGATTCGGACTAAATCCACCGGTGTGCAGTCGGAGGAGGCTGGTGCCAGCCCAGCTACCTACCAGGCTCAACCTGAGAGGACTGGAGAGAATTGCTGAATCGCGCTCGGTCCATCCGTGATGCTGAAGCTGCTGTTGCTGCCTGAGTTCTTCTGCAAGTTCGTAAAAGTCTGAAAGCAGCTGCCTGGTATGGTACCCCTCTGTTGTTTGCCATATAAATGTGTAAGGAGGCCGGTGAAATTCAGGCTCAGTCCTGCCTGTGTTGAAGGAATCGTTATTTACTGGAGTTGTGAGTACTGAATCAGGGTAGCTCCCTGCCAAGTGTGCAAACAGTGGTTCCCGGTTGTATGATCATACCTCTGACTGCATAATTAAACTTCCTGCCTGTTCTGACTTGCTCAGGATCGTTATGGTTATCTGTGTTAAGAGCCCCAACCAGCTGCCACGTTTGGACTAGCCGTTAGGGCTTGGGTACCCAGGGATGGTAAATACTAGGTTTAGGCCTGTGCACAGAGCCATAGGTAGATAAGTATAGTGATAAGCTAATCAACTTGATTCCCCCTGTCCTTGTTATTACATAGATACATAGACAGTGTCTGCAGATAAGGGCCTATGGCCCACCCAGTCTGCCCATTTGAGCTTGTAAGTTCAGTTTGTTTTCCTAGAAGTCTGTTGCCCCTTACCCCTGACCTCTAGATTTCCTTTATGTCTATCCCATGCATTCTTAAATCCTGTGATTGTTTCAGCCCCCACCACTTCCTCTGGCAGGGTGTTCCACTTGTCCACCACCGCTCTGTGAAGAAATTCTTTCTCATGTTGCCTCTGAATCGTCCTCCTCCAACTTCATCCCATGCCCTCCAGTCCTGGAACATCTTTTCGCTTAAAATAGTGTTTTCCTGCACCCTGTTCCTCCCTGTAAGATACTTGTATGTCTCTATCATATCCCTCTCCCTCCTCTCCTCCAGGGAGTACATGTTCAGTTCCTTCAACCTGTCTTCATAGGACTTGTGATGCAATCCATGCACCATCTTTGTTGCCCTCCTCTGAACCTTCTCTACCCTGTCTATGTCCTTACGTAGGTATGGTCTCCAGAACTGTACACTGTACTCCAGGTGGGGCCCTCACTAGTGTCTTGTATAGCGGAATTATGACCTCCCTTTCCTGCTGGTGATGCCCCTGCCTATACATCCCAGCATCCTATTTGCTTTACCTGCTGCCTTGTCACACTGTTTCTACTCCTGAGGTCATCAGAGATGACAACCCCAAGATCCCTTTCCTGCTTGGTGCATGCTATATCCTCACCCCCAACTGATATATTGTGCCAGGGTTTTTGTGCCCATATACATTATCTTGCACTTCTTTGCATTGAATTTCAACTGCCAAACCCTTGACCATTCTTCAAGTTTCTGTAGGTCGCTTCTCATTCTGTCTACATCCTCCGTGTGTCTACTCTGTTACAGAGCTTTGTGTCATCAGCGAACAGTGAAATTCTGCCTTCTAGATCCTGCGCAATGTCACTGATGAAAATGTTGAATAGGACTGGTCCCAGCACTGATCCCTGTGGTACCCCACTGGTCACTCTTCCTTCCCCTTGAATAAATCAGATTGCTTTCCGTACAGCTACACCCTGGCTATTGTGTACATTACTGGTGAACTGCTGCCTGGTGATTGCAACATAACTGTGCCTTACTTTACAGGGGGTCTTCGAAGGGAGTGGAGTGATATTAACCCGGGGGGGGTAAGTGTATTGGTGACAAGTGTTATTTGTACCCCGTGTGAGCCACTAGTGGGACGAACAGGGGGTTGCAGTAACCCAGACGGCTGTGACCGAGGCAATCACGACAATATTGACCCCGACCTCTGGGTGGAGGCACCCATCAACGGATCTGGGCCCCTTATCCCGTCTCTGTGGAGGCAGGCTGGGGTAGTAGCCTTAAGGGTAGCACCCCCAGGGGGCTACAAATTGGAGGCACCACTGTTGTGTTCCCTAGTGGCCAAGTGGGGAAGCACATAAGAAATGGAAAAAATGGAAGGGGATATGCTGGGAAATTTAAACTGGGACCCATCAAGACCATGGTACACAGATTGATGGGGTGGGGTGAAGCCGAAGAGCTAGACTCCCAGAAGATTGTGTTATTATTAGATGTGCCTTTGGGAACCCCAACTGCTGACATCATTTCTGCTGCACAGCGAGTAAAATGTTTGGGCAGAGTGGAGGTAAAAGGGCGTATGGCTGATTTGCTTGACCAGACATTGCAGGTGTTACTTCTATGCAGTGTGGCCATCGACCCCGAGAAGGTACCTCCTGTGATTTATCCGGAGGGTGCTTCACAGGATGGAGGCTAATTCATATCCGAAGTGGGTCAGTCACTCTTGGGGGGTCTCCTCAAATGAACAGTTTCAAAGACAAACTGCTTAAATTGTTGGCTGTGGAGGGGAGAACTACCCAGGAGCTGGTACAAGCCTTAGATTTATCCAGTGATGCTACCCCGCAGGGCTCCCCTGGCACCTCCCCTTGCCCACCCAAGAGTTCTGTGCTGGCTTCCCTGCCCCTGGTGGTCCCACCTCTACAGCTCGATTCCTACCGTAAGTTAAAACTGTTCTCTGGGATGGTGCCGGTGCCTCCCGGGGAGGATGACCTGGAGGCTTGGATGGACTATGCCACCCCTTTAGTTCAGGAATGGCAATACTCTGAGGGGGAGAAAAGGAAGAGGCTGATGGAAAGCCTGCGGGGTCCTGCTTTAGAAGCTATTAGATTCTTCCAGGCCACCCGTCCGGAGGCCACCGCTGCAGAGTATCTCTCCACTTTAGAAGGGGTGTTCGGGAGTACAGAGACTGGTGAAGACTTATTATGGAAATTCAGGTCTGCTAAGCAGTGGAAAAATGAGAAACTGTCCACTTTTGTTACTAGAGTGGAGCGGGCCTTGCAGAAGGCCTATAGAAAAGGGGGAATCACTGCTGCAGCCCTGAATCAGGTCCGGTTAGAACATGTTTTAAAATCTGCTAGATTTTCCAGTGTAATATTGCTGAAACTTAAGTTACATGATCGGCGGGCCACCCCGCCTGAATATTGTCAATTGATGAGGGAAATTAGGTAAGTGGAGACTGATGAAGAGGGGTGGGAACCCTGTGTGGGGGCGGTAAACCCTAGTGGGACCCCTGAGCCTAGCACCCCCGAGGAGGCTGGCTTTTCCGGAGGGTCTGAGGGATCCCCAGATTTTCCAGGTACTGTGGGAACGCGAGTTGTTTCCTCCGACCCCCACGTGGAGAGTGACTTGAGGGCCGAGGTCAGGAATTTACGGGAACTGGTGAGGGACTTGAAGCAATCTACTATGTATCCTGACTGGCCCGGGGCCTCTGAGTCATGCAGAAACCCAAATCCCGGCCAAAGATAGACCCCCCACCCTCCTCAGAGCCCCCCCCACAGATGAGGTGCCCCTCAGAAATAGTGACCCTTGGGACCCCAAGTTTTGTTATCGTTGCAGGGAAGATGGGCATTTCCAACCTGAGTGCCAGAGGCTGGAAAATTTAAGGAAAGTCAACAACAGACTGATCGCCCGACACCGCCAGACCCAGTCTCAGGCCCCCAAGAAGGGTTTTGTGACTCAGACCCACGCCCAGCCGGCTATCCATGCTGCTGCTCCCAACTGGACTGATGTGGTCGGGCCTTCAATGGAGACCCCGGTGCGGATAAACGGAATTCCCACTCAAGCTGTATTAGACAGTGGCTCTCAGGTAACCATCATGTTTCAGGACTGGTACCAGGCACACTTACCTGAGGTGCCCCTGCAACCCTTGACTGGTCTACATGTGTGGGGGTTGAGTGACAGGGCCTATCCGTATTTGGGATACATCCGAGTCTGGTTATCTTTCTCTGCAACTGTGGATGGAATAGATGAGCAGGTGGAAACCCTAGTTTTAGTTTGCCCACCCACTGGACTGTATGATGGGGTGCCTTTGTTGATTGGGACGAATGCGCATACGTTCGGACGATTGGCCCAATTGTGCTCAGAGAAACAAGCATTTCAGACCGGGCCAGCTTTAAGCATACCTGCTGTGATTCAACAGGCAAGGGCCACTCAGAAGAAGGTTAGTCTGGAGGAACCTGAAGGCCCAGTGGGTATGGTGTGGAGAAAGGATCCAGCCCCGGTGATACTTGCCCCGAATGCCCAATGTGTTTTGCATGGAGAAGTACGACTAAAAACGGATGTTAGGAATAATTGTTGATGTTGGATGCGCCTATGGAGGGAAGATTACCTGAGGGACTGTTGGTCAAACCCAGCATCTTGCCGGCTAGAGCTCATGCTTATGTTAAGAGGGTGATGGTTCAAGTGCATAATGTGTCCGACAGAGAAATCCGAATAAGGAGGGGATGCACCTTGGCCAGCGTACATTGGGCAGATACCACGGTACTACCAAACAGACAGGGTTCCAGGACAGCTGATAGAGTTACTCCTGATTTGTTTGACTTTGGTGACTCCCCGCTGCCGGCTGAATGGAAACAACGGGTCAGTGAGAGGCTTGCCAAGAGAGACCAGGTTTTCTCCCTGAAAGAGTGGGATGGGGATGTGTACAAGGGGCTGAGCATCACATTCGGCTGCATGACGAACGGCCTTTCCGAGAGAGATCCCGGCGCCTGGCCCCCACTGATATAGATGAAGTAAGGCAGCATCTGCAAGAGAGGTTGGCTGCTGGTGTAATACAAGAGTCCAGGAGCCCCTATGCCTCTATCATAGTAGTAGCAGTAGTAGTAAGGAAAAAGAATGGGGCAGTTCGGATGTGTGTAGACTATCGCACTTTGAACCGGCGGACTATTCCGGACCAGTATACCATGCCACGCATACAGGATGCATTGGATTGTTTGAATGGTAGCAAATGGTTCAAACAACATGAAGTCTTGCTATATTATGACATATGCAGTTTGTCCCAGCCTTAGAACTGCTCCGGAGGTGAAAGAGTTAAATTCCATGCCAGGCATGGAATCTTGAGCGCGTGCTCGGTTGAAAAAACTCTGTCTGTTGTTCTTCAAACTGAAACTGTCAGATTCTTTACTCCGCCTCACTGAATAGTCGCTCCGGAGATTCCTCCTACAGCTCGGTTCATTTTGTCTGTTAAAAAGTGTTATTTCTCGGTTTTTTTAAACCGCATTTGTATATTTTAACCGCAACCAGTCGGTTCAAGCTCTGTCTGTGGTAGCGTAAATAATAGATAGGTTTTACATTTCTCTGTGTGGAACTTGCAAACGTTGTTATCGGTTCGGTTTGAACCGATCAGGTTGTTCTTAAAACTTATTAAATTACATTTAGAGTGCGGTTCTCGGTTCTTATCGGTTCTAAAAAAAACGGATTTCATTACGGTTTTTTCCACGACCCGTGACACGGTTGAGAACCGATAAGGGTGTCTTGCTTGGCGATTTGCCAGAAAAGGGCAAGTTTTTGGCTAGGCTAGCATTATGTCTGAGAAACCCAAAAGAAAAACAGGGCCCACTGGGTTTCAACACTGTAGTGTCTGTGGGGAAGCCTTTGCCAAGGCTGACCCACACACCACATGTTTTATTGTCTGGGTTTGACCACCTCAATGCAGACTGCCAGATTTGCAAGAATTTCCCTGCAGCTACCCTGGATAAGAGAGTTGGTAGGCTCAGGGAACGAGAGGCAAAAAGTCCGCTTGACCCGATGGCCAGCCCGTTTGGTGCCAACCGAACCGAGGGAGTGCTCTCTGACCAGGGCGTATACTGGCAACGAAGAGCTGACTCGGAGGAGCCAGTTCCAGCAAAGAGGTCTAGAAAATCAGCAGGTGTGGAGCCAAAATTTCCTTCTCCAACCGCTGCAGAGCTAGCCAAAGCGATCCAAATTGTCCAGTCGCTTTCCCCGGTTCCATCTGAACCGGCACCATCAGGTAAACGGTCGGTTCGGTCGGTTCCACCGGTTCAAGAATATGATATAGAGGAATTTTATGAACCGGAGGAGGGGGAGGAAGATTATGAAGAGAGTGAATGTGATTTTGAAAGTCTGGATGTGCCCATTGAACCGGACATCTCCCCAGACAGACCTTCAGGAGTGTCTCCCCCTAGGCTTTCTGAGTCCCCTTCTCATTTTCTGTTTTATGAAAAAGTTGCTGAAACCCTCCAGCTCCCTTTGGAAGAAGCTGTGGATGAACAGGAGGAGCCTGACTATGTGGAAATGATGGATATCCCAGAGTCCAGGAGATTGTCTATTCCTCTACATAAATCTTTTAGAAACAGACAATAAAAATTTTAAAAGCTCCTAATTCTTTACCTCCGTGGATAAAAAGATGGACAGGAGGTACACATTGTCAGGCTTCTGATACGGAGTTCTTCACAACAATGCAGCCATGTTAGTAGTGCAGGCTGCAGCCTGTGATAAGGCAAATATTCCCTTGGTTCACACCCCCGACAAGGACTCCAGGAGGATTGATGCCATGGCAAAGAAACAATACATGGCAGCATCCTTGGGACTCAGACAGGCAAATTACATGGCCTACGTTGCAAGATACCAGAAATCGAGATGGGATACTGTTATGGCTTTAGCGAAACAGGTCCCTGGCCATCTTGCCAGGTGGCTGCTGATGGTATTGAGGCATCCAAGGTGCAATTCCATTCTGCAGTGGACTCTAATGATGTATCTTCAAGAGTCATGGCTACATCTGTGGCTTTTCGTAGAATGGCTTGGCTCAGGTGTACTAGCCTGTCACAGGATATCCAGACTAAGGCCATGGATTTTCCTGTTGTGGGTAATTCTCTTTTTGGGGAGCAGACAGAGAATTACATGAAGAAAATGGATGAGTATAGGACCACTTATAGGAGTGCACAGGCCAAGGAGAGGCAAGCCACTCCTCAGAGGCAGCTTTCCAGAGGCAGGGGCAGGCCTTTTCACCAAGCCCAAGCCTCCTCTTCAGCTTATGCCCAGAGGGGGTTCTTCAGAGGGAGAGGCAGACGGGGTACGAGCAGGCCTGCTCCCACCCCTCAGCCTAAGGCCCCTGCCAAACAGGCACCCTGATGGGACGCCCAGGGCCGATTCTCCATTACCTGTAGGGGGCAGGCTGGCTTACTTTGTCCAGGACTGGGAGTCTTTAACATCAGACAAGTGGGTCCTGGAAGTAGTAAGCCAGGGACTGGTTCTCAGCTTCAAAAAATTTCCAAAGATGAGAACCAGATCCTTTCCACCTGCAAATCCATTAGAGGCTCTTGCTTTGGAAACAGAAGTCTCAACCCTCCTGGCTCTCAGAGCTGTAGAAAGGGTTCCTCCCCTACACCAGGGCAAAGGACTGTACTCCAGGTACTTCCTTACCCCAAAAAAGACAGGAGAATGGTGGCCCATCCTGGATCTAAGATACCTAAACAAGCACCTTTTAAAACCAAAATTCAAAATGGTGACTCTGGGAATTATTTTACCCTCCCTAAGGCCAGGGGACTGGCTAGCGTCCCTGGACCTCAAGGATGCCTACTTTCATGTTCTCATCAGAAGCTCCCACCGAAAGTACCTCAGATTCGAACTGCCCTCAGGCCATTACCAGTTCAGAGCAATGCCCTTCGGCCTCACCTCTGCCCCAAGGGTATTCACCAAATGCCTGGCAGTAGTAGTTGCTCACTTAAGAAGGCAAAAGATTGCCATCTTTCCTTACCTGGACGACTGGCTCATAGTGGGTCAGTCTCCAGACCAAGTCAAATCACACCTTCAGGTTACCCAGCAGCTGCTTACATCTCTAGGTTTTCTTCTCAATCTTCCAAAGTCAGTTCTAGAGCCTGTTCAGCTACTCACCTTCATAGGCGCAGAACTGGACACAAAGCAGGCCAGAGCTTTCTTCCTCTAGAAAGAGTAAAGACCCTGGTGGCTCTGGCCTCTTCCTTCACTCTGCAGGTCTCTCGACCAGCAAGGCACTTTCTACAGCTCCTTGGGCACATGGCTGCTTCCACAGCTGTAGTGCAAGGAGCAAGATTTCAGATGAGGGACATTCAGTTCCATTTGAGAGCCTTCTGGTCTCAAAGGAGAGATCCTCTAACCAAATTGATGCCTGTAACTCGAACCCTGATCCAGGCCCTGCAGTGGTGGCAGGATCAGAGCAATCTGAGACAGGGGGTTCCTTTCATCCCTCAGTCTCACTCCTTGACCCTTACTACAGATGCATCCCTCTTGGGATGGGGAGCTCACATGGGCGACCTCACCACCCAGGGATTGTGGTCCCCTCAGGAATCTCTGCTCCACATCAATCTGTTGGAACTCAGAGCTGTTTTCTAGCACTTCAGGTTTTTCTGCATCTGTCCAGAACAAAGTGGTACAGGTTCAGAACAGACAACACCACTACAATGTGGTACATCAACAAGGGGCACTCGGTCTTCGGCCTTGTGCACGAGGCAATGAAGTTGTGGTCTCTGGCTTATTCCCTGAACACCTCCCTCTTGGCAGTTCACCTCCCAGGCAAGGACAATGTCCTGGCAGATGCTCTCAGCAGGATTTCCCAGGGCCATCACGAATGGTCACTGGATCCCCTAGTACTGGGGTTAGTGTTTGCCAGGTGGGGCACCCCTCAGATAGATCTTTTTGTAGCCCCAGACAATCACCAACTTCCGCTTTTTTGTTGCAGGCCCCCAGTGTTGGGCTCAGTCCCTCTGGATGCCTTCCTTCTCGATTGGGAAGGGAAGTTCCTCTATGCCTTTCCCCCCTTTCCTCTCTTGTTCAAGGTGCTAATCAAAATCAGATCTCAACCTTGCAAGATGATTCTGATTACTCCAGATTGGGCCAGACAGCCCTGGTACCCACTCCTTCTGTCCTTAGCAGTCCACCTTTCCCTGTGTCTCCCCAGGAATCACAATCTGTTAACCTGTGCCCAGGGGAGAGTTTGGTATCTGAATCTCAAATCCCTCAACCTCAAGGCTTGGCTCTTGAGGAGTTAAGAGTTTGCTGACCTAGACCTTTCTCAAGGTGTACTCGATATCTTGAAAGCTTCTAGGAAGCCTTCCACCAGGGCTACTTATAATTCTAAATGGAAAAGGTTTTCCATATGGTGCTCTGGAAGAAAAAATTACTCACCTTAGTAATGTTGTTTCTTCTAATGGAGTCTTGCTATAGTATGACAATTGCAGTTTGTCCCACTATTAGAACTGCTCTGGAGGTGAAAGAGTTAACTCCATTCCATGAATGGAACTTAGAGCACGAGCTCTAAAGAGAAGCTCTGTCTGTGTAGTTTCAAACCTAAACTGTCAGATCTTTACGAGCAAAAACTCACTAAGGTCTGTGTGAAAGCAGTAGCCTACACTAGCCAACTGGCTACCTAAATATTAACACCCATTGCTGGTCCCAACACAAAAGACTCAAGTCAGGGGACCAGAACTAATAGTATAATTTAACAATATGAGAGAAATATAAGGAAAATGAAAACACCACACCCCCAAACCCCAAGAAGGGTGAAAACACATAAAAGGGCATAAAATAGTGCTCACACTAGGCTGCCCACCCCATACCCAAGTAGAAGTTCTGAGAGGGGCAGGCTGGGGGGGAGGTCATAATATAGCAAGACTCCATTAGAAGAAACAACATTACTAAGGTGAGTAATTTTTTCTTCAAACAACATGAAGTCTTGCTATATTATGACAATTGCAGACTACACAGCAGTACCTCCATGGAGGAGGGACAGAACCTACTTAGGGAATAGGCTCTGAAGCACAGCTGTGCCAAACCGAGCATCTCTCCTAGCCTGGACATCCAGGGAGTAATGCTTGGTGAAAGTGTGTACCGTTTTCCAAGTAGCAGCTTGACATATCTCCAATATAGGGATGTCTCTGGCAGCAGCTAGAGACGCGGCTGTACCTCTGGTAGAATGAGCCCTCAAGCCAGAGGGGGGATCTCTGCCCAGTTTCTGATAACAAAATTGGATACAAGAGACAATCCACCTGGCAATTGATCTCTTAGTGGCAGGTTTCCCTTTCCCAACCTCACCATAAGTGAGAAAAAGTTGGAGGGATTCGAACCTGTGACCCTTGGTACGTTCTATATAGTAACTAAGGGCCCTCTTAACGTCCAAACTGTGCAATCTCCTCTCACCAGAAGAGGAATGTTCAGTGAAAAACACTGGAAGGGAGATAGATTGGTTAAGATGGAAATCTGAAACCACCTTAGGCAAAAACTTCCTGTTAGTCCTGAGGACTACCTTATCCCTGTGGAAAGAAATAAAGTCAGTTTCTACTGACAAGGCTTGCAACTCACTTATGCGTCTAGCAGAAGTGATTTAAAAGACAAAGAACCTCTGTGCGTAAACACTGAGGCAAGGGTTACCCCAAAGGGCATTTGGCTGGGAAGCCAAGTTTCAAGAAAACACAAAATCACACATGCCCCTCTGTAAGCATCATGGCTGCATATGCAACACACAGACAAAGAGGCTGGTCTGTCTTGAGCAGAGATAGATGAAAACAGCAGTTTCATTACAGTTTGCTAAAGGTGCTAACAGAAGACATAGACACGTGTTAGGGTAGCTGGTCCATTCCACTGGGGTGTCAAACAGACGAGGCATACTGATGAGTCCTGGTAGGACGAAACACGTGTCTGTGTTTTCTGTTAGCACCCTTTGCAAACTGTGTGAGAGGCCTTTCGGCACCATGCAATTCTGCTTAAAGTTGGACCAGCATAACATTCTGTAGTGATTTGCATATGCAGCCCATGATGCTTTACATTGTGGGGGCATGTGTGATTTAGCAGAAGTGATAGCCACTAGGAAAACAGTTTTCCAAGTTAGATACTTAAGCTCTGCAGAAAACAGAGGTTCAAAAGGGGGTTGCATTAACTGGGCAATGCAAACATTAAGGACAGGCAGGGCCGGATCCCTAAAAAGGTGGATTAGTATGAAGTAACCCTTAAAAACTTGGAAAATACAGGGTGAGCGGAAAGAGAGGATGGCTTTCCTGTTGAAACAAAAGCAGAGACAGCTGCCAAATGAACTCTCAGGGTAGCTGGTCTCAGGCCCAAAGAATTAAGATGGACCATGTAATCTAACACAATGGGCAAATCAGCAGATTCTGGGGAAATATGTTTCCCAGAACACCAAATGGAGAACCTTTTCCACTTAGAATTATAAGTTGTCTCAGTGGAAGGCTTCCTAGTAGTTTTTAGGATTTCAAGAACACCCTGAGAGAGGTGGTGTCAGTTGGGCCTAACCCTCAAGAGCCAGGCCTTGAGGTTGAGGGATTTGAGGTTCGATACCAAACTCTCCCTGGGCACAGGTTAACAGGTTGTGATTCCTGGGAGACACAGGGGAGATGGACTGTCAGAGACAGAAGGAGGGGTACCAGGCTGCCTTTCCTAATCTGGGGCAATCAGAATCACCCCCAAGGCTGGGATCTGATTTTTACTAACACCTTGAATAGGAGAGGGAAGGGGAAAAGCATAAAGAAACTTCCTTCCCAATCCAGGAGAAGGGCGTCCCAGGGGATTGAGCCCAACACTGGGGCCTGCAACAGAACAGTGGAAGTTGGTGATTGTCTGGGGCTGCAAAAGATCTCATCTGAGGGGTGCCCCATCTGGCAAAGACTATCCCCAGTACTTGAGGATCCAGAGACCATTCGTGATGGCCCTCACAAATCCTGCTGAGAGCATCTGCTAGACATTGTCCTTTCCTGGAAGGTGAACTGCTATGAGTGAAGTGTTCAGGAATAGGCCAGAGACCACAACTTCATTGCCTCGGCACAAGGTCAAGACCGAAAGTGCCCCCTGCTTGTTGATGTACCACATTGTTGTGGTATTGTCTGTTCTGACTTGTACCACTTTGTTCTGGACAGAAGCAGAAAACGCTTGAAGTGCTAAAAAGACAGCTCTGAGTTCCAGCAAATTGATGTGGAGCAGAGATTCCTGGGGGGACCACACTCCCTGAGTGGAGAGGTCGCCCATGTGGGCTCCCCACCCCAGGAGGGAAGCATCCGTAGTGAGGGTCAAAGTGTGAGAAAGGGGGAATGAAGGGGACCCCCAGTCTTAAATTGCTCTGATCCTGCCACCACTGGAGGGCCTGGATCAAGGTTCAGGTCACTGGGACCAACTTGGAAAGGGGTCTCTCTCTCTGAGACCAATAGGCTCTCAAGTGAAACTGAATGTCTCTCATCTGAAATCTTGCTCCCGCACTACAGCTGTGGATGCAGCCATGTGCCCCAGGAGCTGCAAAAGTGTCTTGCTGGTCAAGAGACCTGCAGAGTGAAGGAGGAGGCCAGAGCCACCAAGTTCCTTACCCTTTCTAAGGGAAGAAAAGCTCTGGCCAGATTTGTGTCCAATTCTGCACCTATGAAGTTGAGTACCTGAACTGGTTCCAGAACCGACTTTGGTAGATTTAGCAGGAAGCCCAGGGAGGCAGAAGCTGCTGGTGACTTTGCAGGTGAGATTTTACCTGTTCTGGGACTGGCCTACAATGAGCCAATCGTCCAGATAGGGAAAACAGCAACTTTGCCTCTTAACTGAGCCACTGCTACTGCCAGACATTTGTGAATACCCTTGGGGCAGAGGTAAGGCCGAGGGCATTGCTCTGAACTGGTAGTGACCTGAGGCAGTTCGAATCTGAGGTACTTCGTGGGAGCTTCTGATTAGGACATGAAAATAGGCATCCTTGAGGTCCAGGGAAGCTAGCCAGTCCCCTGGCCTTAGAGAGGGTAAAATCATTGCCAGAGTTACCATTCTGAACTTTGGTTTCAAAAGATGCTTGTTCAGATATCTGAGGTCTAAAATGGGCGCCATTCTCCTGTCTTTGGGTAAGGAAGCATCTGAGTACAGACCCTTGCCCTGGTGTAGGGAGGAACCCTTTCACCGCTTGAGAGCTAACAGGGTTGAGACCTCTGTTCTAGAGTAAAGGTCTCTAAAGAGCTTGCAGGTGGAAAAGACCTGATTCTCATCTTTGGGAACTTTTGAAGCTGAGAACCAGACCCTGGCTTACTACTTCCAGAACCCACTTGTCTGAAGTTAAAGACACCCAGTTCTGACTGAAGTAAGCCAACCTGCCCCCTACTGGTAAAGGAGACCGGCCCTGGGCACCCCATCAGGGTGCCTGCTTGGCAGGTGCTTAGGCTGAGGGGTGGGGCAGGCCTGCCCACGCCTGCCTGCCTCTGCCTCTGAAGAACCCCTCTGAGCATAAGCAGAGGAGGCCTGGGTTTGTAAAAGGCCTGTGGAAAGGCCTACCCCTACCCCTGGGGTGTGCCTCTGAGGAGTGGCTTGCAGCTCCTTGGCTTGGCACTTTTATAGGTAGTCCTATATTCATCCATCTTCTTCATATACTTCTGTCTGCTCCCAAACAGAGAATTTCCCACCACAGGAAAATCCATAGCCTTAGTCTGGGTATCCTCAGACAAGCTAGTACACCTGAGCCAGGCCAACCTACGAAAAGCTACAGATGTGGCCATGACTCTAGAGGAAACATCATTAAAACCACAGCAGCATGAAACTGCACCTTAGAAGCCTCATGCCATCGGCAGCCACCTGCTCCAGCTCACTAGCAAGCTGGCCAGGGCTTGTTTGCTAAATCCATAACAGTATCCCATCTAGATTTCTGATACCTTGCTACATAAGCCATATAATTTGCTTGCCTGAGTCCCAAAGACGCTGCCATGTACTGTTTTTTTTTTTTTGCCATGGTATCAATCTTCCTGGAATCTTTGTCAGGAGGATGTGAAGCCAGGGATATTAGCTTATCACAGGCTGCAGCCTGAACTACCCTAACATGACTGCATTGCTGAGAAAGGAATTCTGTATCAGGACCTTGATAGTGTGTACCTCCTGTCCATCTTTTATCTACAGGAGGCACAGAATTAGGAGTTTTAAGATTTTATTGTTTGTTTCCTAAATGACTTATGCAAAGGAACAGACAATCTCCTAGACTCTGGTATATCCATCATTTCTACAAAATCAGGCTCCTCTTGTCATCCACAGCTTCCTCCAAAGGAAGCTGGAGGGTTCAACAACTTTTTGTAAAACATAAAATGAGAGGGGAATCAGAAAGCATAGGGGAGATTCTAAAGGTCTGTCTGGGAGATGTCCGGTTCAATGGGCACACCCAGACCTCCAAGTCACATCATACTGTTCTAATCATCCTCCCTCCTCTGGTTCATAAAACTCCTCAACATCATATTCCTGAACCGATGGGAACCGATCGAACCACCTTTACCAGACGAGGCAGTTCGGACGGAACTGGAGAAAGTGACTGGACAATCTGAATAGCTTTTGCTATCTCTGAGCAGTTGGAGTAAGAATTTTGGGCTCCAAACTGCTGACTTTCTTGTTCTCTTTACTGGAACTGGTTCATCCGAGCCAGCTTTTCTTTTGCCCGAGGAAGTCTCCCGCCTGGTCAGAGGGCACCCTCCGGTTCAGGTGCCATCCGGTCAGCGGACTTTTGGCCTCTCGCTCCTGAGCCTGCCCAATCTCTTTTCCAGGGTGGCTGCGGGAAATTCTTACAAATCTGGCGATCTGACTGGAGGTGGTCAAACCCAGACAATAAATACATGTGGTGTGTGGGTCAGCCTTGGCAAAGACTTCCCTACAGACATCACAGTGTTGAAACCCAGTGGGCCCGGTCTTTTGGGTTTCTCAGACATAATGCCAGCCTAACAGAAAAACTTGCCCTTTAAACGGCAGTTAGGTAAGACACCCTTATCGGTTCCTAACGTGTCATTGGTATTGAAAAACCGTAATGAAATCCGCTTTTTTAGAACCGATAAGAACCGGGAACCGCACTCTAAAATCTCAAGTTAAAACTTTAAGTTTTAACTTAAGCTGATCGGTTCAAAACCGAACCGATAAAACTTACAAGTTCCACACAGAATTAAAATATGAATTACTTACGATACCACAGACAGAGCTTGAACCGATCGTTTATGTGTTAAAATAAAACTATTCTCGGTTGAATCGAACCAGAAAACACTGTTTAAACCGAAATGAACCGAGCAGTAGGAGAAATCTCCGGAGCGACTGTTCAGTGAGGCGGAGTAAAGAATCTGACAGTTTAGGTTTGAAACTACACAGACAGAGCTTCTCTTTAGAGCTCCTGCTCTAAGTTCCATTCATGGAATGGAGTTAACTCTTTCACCTCCGGAGCAGTTCTAATGGTGGGACAAACTGCAATTGTCATAATATAGCAAGACTTCATGTTGTTTGAAAGCATATTTCCCCAGAATCTGCTGATTTGCCGACAGTCCTGGACTATATGGTCCATCTAAATACTTTGGGGCTGAGGCCAGCTACCCTGAAAGTGCATTTGGCAGCTGTCTCTTTTATTTCAGCAGGAAGCCTCTTCTCTTTCTGCTCACCCTGTATTCTCCAAGTTTTCAAGGATTGCTTCACACCAACCCTCCATTCAGGGCCCCTGCTCTGCCTGGGATCTTAATGTTTGCATTGCTCAGCTAATGCAACCCCCTTTGAGCCTTTGTCTTCAGCAGAGCTTAAGTACTTGACTTGGAAAACTGTGTTTCTAGTAGCCATCACTGCCAGGCGATAAGTGAATTACAAGCTTTGTCAGTGGAGCTGATTTTATCTCCTTTCACAGAGATAAGGTAGTCCTCAGGACTAACAGGAAGTTCTTGCCTAAGGTGGTTTCAGATTTCCACCTTAATCAATCTATTTCTCTTCCAGTGTACTTCACTGACCATTCCTCCTCTGGCGAGAGAAGGTTGCACAGTTTAGATGTAAAGAGAACCCTTAGTTACTACATAGAACGTACCAAGGGTCACAGGTTTGACTCCCTCCAACTGTTCCTCACTTATGGTGAGGTTGGTAAAGGGAAACCTGCCACTAAAAGATCCATTGCCAGGTGGATTGTCTCTTGTATCCATTTTGCTATCAAAAACTGGGTAAGTGTCCCCTCAGGCCTGAGGGCTCACTCTACCAGAGGTACAGCTCGTCCCTAGCTGCGCAGGGACATCCCTATCTTAGAGATATGTCAAGCAGCTACCTGGAAAACAGTTCACACTTTTACCAAGCATTACTCCCTGGACATCCAGGCTAGGAGTGATGCTCGGTTTGGCCAGCTGTGCTTCAGAGCCTATTTCCTAAGTAGGTTCTGTCCTCCTCCATGGAGGTACTGCTGTAGTAGTTGCACATGTCATAATATAGCAAGACTTATGTTGTTTGAAAAGAAAAATTACTCACCTTAGTAATGTTGTTTCTTCTAATGGAGTCTTGCTATATTATGACCTCCCCCCCTGCCTGCCCCTCTCAGAACCTCTGCTCTTGGGATGTGGGTGGGCAGTGCAGTGTTGGCACTTAGTGATGCCCACCTTGTGTTTTTCACCCCTCTTTTTTGGGGTGTTTGGGTACTGTATTTTATTTTATTTTATTTTTTGGATCCCCTGACTTGAGTCTTGGTTTTGGGACCAGAAAAATGTGTTAATATTTTAGTAGCCAGTTGGCTAGTGTAGGTTTACAGCTTCCACACAGAACCTTAGTGAGTTTTGCTCGTACAGATCTGACAGTTTCAGTTTGAAGAACAACAGACAGAGTTTTTTCAACCGAGCTCACACTCAAGATTCCATGCCTGGCATGGAAGTTAACTCTTTCACCTCCGGAGCAGTTCTAAGGCTGGGACAAACTGCATATGTCATAATATAGCAAGACTCCATTAGAAGAAACAACATTACTAAGGTGAGTAATTTTTTCTTCTCTGTGTTGGATCTTCGCAGTGGATACTACCAGATCCCAATGGCCCCAGACGACCGGGAAAAGACTGCCTTCATTTGCCCCCTAGGCTTCAATGAGTTTGTTCGGATGCCTCAAGGGATTTCGGGTGCCCCAGCCACTTTTCAGCGCTTGATGGAACGGGCTATGGGAGACATGAATCTACTTGAGTGTCTGGTCTATTTAGATGACGTTATAGTGTTTGGCGATCGTTGGAAGAGCATGAGCAACGATTATTCAAGGTCTTGGATCGGCTGGAGGATTTCGGCCTCAAGTTGTCTATCGACAAGTGTCAATTCTTTCAGACTTCTGTGAAATACGTGGGCCATATAGTGTCCACTGAGGGCATAGAGACTGATCCTAGCAAAGTGGAGGCGTTGACCACTTGGCCTCAACCCAAGAATTTGAAAGAGCTGCAACGATTTCTGGGGTTTTGTGGATACTATAGGAGGTTTGTTAAGGACTATTCTCGAGTGATTCGCCCCCTCCTCAACCTCACTCAGGGGTATCCGCCTACGCACAAAAAGCATAAGAAGGCTGTGCACTTTGAGACAGAAAAGAAGTATTTCCGGCCGAACAATATTTTGGGGATCGTTGGACTGCTGAGTGTGAGGAAGCTTTCTACGACATCATATATCAACTCACCCATGCCCCAGTACTGGCCTATGCTGACCCGGCCAAGCCATACATTCTTCATACCGATGCCAGTTTAAAAGGATTGGGGGCTGTGTTATACCAGGAGCACGCAAATGGTTTGAGACCTGTAGCGTTTGCCAGCCGAAGTCTGACGCCTTCAGAAAAAAATTATCCAGTACCCAAATTAGAGTTCCTGGCTCTGAAGTGGGCCATCGTTGATCAGTTTCATGACTATTTGTATGGTGCCAAGATATTGGTAAAGACTGATAACAACCCTCTGACTTATGTACAGACCTCTGCCAAGCTGGATGCCACTGGCCATAGGTGGCTCTCTGCCTTGGCCACCTACGACTATGCTGTAGAGTACAGGGCGGGCCTAAACCATATAGATGCAGATGCTCTCTCTCTCTCTCTCGGAGGCCTGTGCCACAGACTGATTGGGTCAGGTTGTCTGAACCTGACATAAGAGCTCTCTGTCAGAAATTTGACAAAGAGGAACAGGTGTCTCCTGACACAGTGGACTGTGTGGTGGATTGTTTGGGGCCGTCTGAAAACTGTATACCTGCTGCCTACTGTCATTTCGCTGCATTAGACACTAGCTCCCTGCCACAATTCAACAATGATAGTCTCCAACAGGCTCAGTCCTGTGATCCTATGATAAAAATGGCTGTGGAGGCTTTGCAGGCCGGGAGGGACATGTCCAAGTTATGTTCCACTGACCTAAGGACTGCCTTGTTGTATAAAGAGGGGCCCAAATTGAAGCTGATTAACCAATTACTATATAGAGAGACTGTGAATAAGGAGGGCCGGGTAAACAAACAACAATTGGTGCTGCCCTCGACTTTTAAAGAACTGGTCTTAAGGTCTTTGCATAATCAAATGGGGCATCTCAGAATAGACCGAACACTTGATCTAGTACGGGCTCGATTCTACTGGCCAAAAATGAGTGCGGATGTAGAGCAATATGTCAAGACCCGTAGCCGTTGTTTGCAAAGGAAAGCTCTACCCCAGAGAGCTGCTCCCCTGGTCAATATTACCACTAGTGCCCCTATGGAACTGGTTTGTATTGATTTCTTGAGTCTAGAACCTGATCTGAAAAGTGTCAGTAACATATTGGTGGTCACTGATCATTTTACTCGGTATGCACAGGCTTTTCCAACCAAGGATCAGAAAGTAACCACGGTGGCTAAGATACTTGTTGAGAACTTTTTCGTCCACTATGGGGCCCCACAGCGGATCCATTCTGACCAGGGAAGGGACTTTGAGAGCCGTTTGATTAAATAGATGCTGTCTTTGTGGGGGGTACGAAAGTCAAGAACCACCCCCTACCATCCTCAGGGAGATTCACAGCCTGAAAGGTTTAACCGTACATTGCTTGACATGTTGGGCACATTGCAACCAAAAGACAAACCGAGATGGAGCCAGCACATTAGCACCCTAGTTCATGCTTACAATTGTACGAAAAGTGACGCTACAGGATTTTCCCCATACAGACTAATGTTCGGGAGAGAGGCTAGACTGCCAGTGGATGTGTGTTTTGGGGTTTCCTCTGATGGGGTGCAAGCAGAGAACCACTTACAGTACGTGCAGAAATTAAAGGCCCAATTAAATCATGCCTATCAACTGGCACAGACCATGGCCGCTAAACGAAACCTGGCCAACAAAGAAAGGTATGATATGAAAGTGAAAACGATGGAGCTAAAAGAAGGGGATAGAGTGTTGCTGAGGAATCTGGGACTGCATGGGAAACATAAAATTGCTGATAGACGGCATCATCTTCCTCACATTGTTGTAGGAAAATTGACAGACCTGCCTGTGTATAAAGTGCGGCCTGAAAACAATTCCAAAGATGTGAGAACTATACACAGAAACCATCTGCTGCCAATCGGGCAAATCTTTATTGAAGCTGAATATGCAAATGACCCCCCCTCCAGGCCTATGACTAGATCGGCTGCCAGGAAAAGCACCAAACTCGTTGATTCTTCAGCAGGCCAACCAAGAGGGCCTCGCCCAAAATCTGCAGAGGGAAATGATCAACCACTGGTGTCAGAAGACAACGAAGATGATATTGAATACTATCTCTCTTATGAATTGAGTCAGTTGTTTTGGGGCAATCCCCTTGTTAACTCTGGAGGTGAGGTTAGGTCTCCTGGACTGTCTAAACCCCCAACTTTGTCTCCAAAACCCATGTGCCCAGAGCTTGAATTGGGTAGCAGCAACGCCCAAAGGGAGGGATCCTTGAGCATGGCTGAACTGTCTGGCCTGGCTGCATTATCTGATTTTTCAGAGGAAAAGAGTGAGATGGGAGAACAAACAAGTGATATGCCAGACCCGGAAGAATATTTTGAATGCCCTGATGGTTCCTCTCCGGTGCCTGGACAGCCCCCAGCTGAGCCCAGTGGGGTGGACCCAGGGAGTGAAGGTCAGGCCCCCAGTAGTACTATGAGTGCTGAGCCTTTTTCCCCCCGTAGAAATTCCCGTTACTAAGGTCACTGAAACTCAATTGGAGTCAGGGTCTGTTTCAGGATCTCTCGAGACCCCTACGTAATCTGGCCGAGAACTACGGCCAGTGATAAAGTTGAGTTATGAGTCTCTGGGTCAGCCAGTGGACTTGCCCTTAAATGTGGTCCACAAAGGGGTATATGTGTCCCCGAGTTCCTTGCCTAAGCTAGCCTTGGGGGATGACTCCAGACTGTTAGTATTACCCTTTGAGTGTGGTGCCCCTGCTTTAGGTAACCCACCCGTAACTGAAAGGGAGGAGTCCCCCTGTCCTGGTGTTATGAGCAGGAACTAATGACCTGACTTATGAAAGGGAGTAAAAATGTGTGTATAAGGTTGTGTTAACCATAGTATGTTTCAAATGTAATATTCATGTATGTAATGCAAAATGTGATATAGTGTTAATTAAGATATTTGTCTTACAGTGATTCAAGGGTAACTACTTGACGCGGATGCCAAGTTTTCCCAGGCCAGGGAGGGTATAACCCCCTTGTAAATGGGGGTTTCTGAACGCTTTCTCGGAGCTTGTTTTATGCTCCACGTCTGGTTGGGGATCGGCTTAAATGCCGTTTAAATGGATAAAAGTCGAGTGCTTTTAAAAGCCTCTGCAAGCTGTCTCTTTAAGGGCTGCCTGTTGCAGCCGTGGGTAACTGAAATGAGGGGGGGCCTGTGTGGTTGTATGCCCGAGTCCCACCCGGGACGCTGAAAAGTAGCTCCCCTCTGCCATCGCTAGTGGTGCAGAGGGAGCTCTGCTGGAAGCTGTAATTGTTTGCTGAACATAACGTAAAATAATAATGATAATGTAGTGTTCTAACCTGTTTTCTTTTGCAATAAAGACTGTTCGACTGTCTCCTCCACTTTGGTCTAGAACTGCTGAGTTGGACCAATCAGTGCCTCGGGACTTTGGAGGGCTGCCTAACCAATAGGGTGACTGCTTGTACTGTAAAAAGGTATTATGGGCTCTGGCGCTTTTTTCGCACCACTAAGGGCAGGAGGAAATGACTGGCATGTTCAGCCAGCCAATAGGAAGCGGGTAGTGCCCGACCCAAGGAAGAGCCCTGGCTGTTGGGGTCAGATGCGTTGTAGGCTTAGGAGAGAGAGGGCTCTGTGCTTCCTGCTGAGTAGTGCTCATGCTGGAAGCGCCGGGAAGGCCTGAGGTACGCTTCGCCTTGTGAAGATTCAGACTAAAATCCGCTGTGTGCGGGTCGGAGGAGGCTGGTGCCAGCCCAGCTACCTACCAGGCTCAACCTGAGAGGACTGGAGAGAATTGCTGAATCGCGCCGGTCCATCCGTGATGCTGAAGCTGCCATTGCTGCCTGAGTTCTTCTGCAAGTTCTTAAAAGTCTGAAAGCAGCTGCCTGGTATGGTACCCCTCTGTTGTTTGCCATATAAATGTGTAAGGAGGCTGGTGAAATTCAGGCTCAGTCCTGCCCATGTTGAAGGAATCGTTATTTACTGGAGTTGTGAGTACTGAATCAGGGTAGCTCCCTGCCAAGTGTGCAAACAGTGGTTCCCAGTTGTATGATCATACCTCTGACTGCATAATTAAACTTCCTGCCTATTCTGACTTGCTCAGGATTGTAATGGTTATCTGTGTTAAGGGCCCCAACCAGCTGCCACGTTTGGACTAGCCGTTAGGGCTTGGGTACTCAGGGACGGTAAAGACTAGGTTTAGGCCTGTGCACAGAGCCATAGGTAGATAAGTATAGTGATAAGCTAATCAACTTGATTCCCCCTGTCCTTGTTATTCTCCCCTTGAATAAATCAGATTGCTTTCCGTACAGCTACACCCTGGCTATTGTGTACATTACTGGTGAATTGCTGCCTGGTGACTGCAACATAACTGTGCCTTACTTTACAGGGGGTCTTCGAAGGGAGTGGAGTGATATTAGCCGGGGGTAAGCGTATTGGTGACAAGTGTTGTTTGTACCCAGTGTGAGCCACTAGTGGGATGAACAGGGGGTTGCAGTAACCCAGAGGGCTGTGACCAAGGCAATCACTACAATATTGACCCCGACCTCTAGGTGGAGGCACCCGTCAATGGATCTGGGCCCCTTATCCCGCCTCTGTGAGGCAGGCCAGTAGTAGCCTTATGGCATACTGGGGCTATACAAATTTATCAGTTGAGGTCGGTTCAGGAACTGATCGAGAAACCGAGTGGAACCTGGAACTGATAGAAATAGAACCGGGATTAGCGGTTTGGAACCGGAGTTATCGGTTCTAAAAAACAAAGATTTTAACACATAAAACTTGCAGAAACTAGTAAATGAACGGGGGGAAAAACTGAAACTAACTGAAAGTACATCGGTTCCTCAGCGGTTATCCCGAACCGTGAGAAACTGAGAAAACAACACAAAACTAGGTAATTAAACGGTTATTAAAATAACACTGATAAGAGGCAGCAAATGAAAAATACTTAAGTATCTGTTATTAATTAAGGCTTCTCTGACAAGATGATGATAAGGAAATCTCCAGGCATCTGGTCTTGACAGGCAGAGAGAGAACTCTGAGGATTAGAATGTAGGCAGTTAATAGGTGGCAGCATTTGAAAAGTGGCTCATGCCAATGATTCCATCATTATCAAAGCATTCTATCTCTGGGCAGATCTGACCTTAAAGGTATACTGCTGAAGAGCTGGGAATATTGGCGTATTCCTGGGGTGAGAAACAACAAAAGAAAGAAAGAAAACTGAAACGGTCTTCCTGAGGTCTTGATTCCCATAGGGTGAGCAATGACATCACTGAAGTGCACTCGACAGCGAGAAGAAAGGAACTGAGGTGGTTGGGGTCTGGTGCTGAGGTAAGCATGCAGCCGCACGTTGTTCTCATGGTGCTGTATATGTGCATGGCTTACCTTGGCACCAGGCCCCTCTTGGAACGTTTTGGCTCCCGTGGGGTCCTAGTGCCTCCAGCATAGACTGATTAGTGTGAATACATGGTGAAGATACATTCCTGGAAGATCTGTATGTTCATAGGTGTGTCAGGGACCGTATGTGTATGTGAGATGAGGAATATGTGTACGTGTGTGTATGTGGAAGCACACAAGGGTCTGTGTGCGAGTAGGGATTTCTGTTGGTAAGTGTACATGTATTCAATGGAATCTGTGTGTTCTGTATTTTAATTTTTTCAATATATTGTAGTGTTTTTGAAATTTACCTACAAGCACTTTTAAATACAGTTAATGCTAGTCACATTATATCAATTTCACATTACATCAATACTACTGCATTATCAGCCACTGTGGCTCTCACCAGAGTTGGTTTTTGTTTCAAATTACACAAAATGCTCTTACTGTATCTCAAGAAGGCAGTACAATCTACTGGCTTGGTCAGAAGAACTATAAGCCAGGAGACCGTCATTTAAACTCCCAGCTCCCTGGCAATCTATTATAATGCTTAGACCAGAAGGCTGAGAGGTAAGGAGACCCTTACATACATCCCAGCTCAGCCATTGGCTCACTGCGTAACCTTGGGTAATGAACTTTATTGTCCATGTGCTTCGATTCTCCTGGCTATAAAAGTGAGCCCCACATAAGTTAGATGCTATATGTGGTTTATACTGCATAGATGAGCAGCCATTGAAGTAAGAAGCAGTCTTTGGTTAAGCAACATTATGAAATGGGTAGAAAGAATGCTGGTTTCTGATTGGCTATTAGGTGCTTTTAGTCAAGCAGTTATCCCAGCACAACAGCCCATCGAAAGTAGCTCAGCAAAAACATGTTAAAAAAATACATCCTCTTTACTAAACAGGACCCATTTCATAATTACGATAAGTGACTCCAGGGGACATATTATGGTAGGCTAAAGCACTTCTCGGGTGGGGGAAGCAAGCGGCTTCACTTCATGCTTCATCCCACTCGATACAGGCCATTATCTCACCATAACATACCTCCTGTCATCCTTTATTACTTAATTGTATACCCAGGCAACCGGTCCACTACTTAAAGAGGGGATATTACTAAAAGCACTAAACTTGAAATTGGAACCATAAGATCGCAAGCCTAACGCCAAAAAAAAAAAAAACAACAGATTTCTACAATATTGCTTCATTTAAAAGTTACAAGCCATTTTGCGATCCTGAGTTCACTGTCTGTTAAAAACAGATGGTTTCGGTGACGAGCTACTGCTTATGTTCTGTGATGTCAGCTACGGCACGCACAGCCCAGTGCTTGCTGCCATCAATGCTATGTGATCATTTGTTTGTACAAACTGTACACCATCAATCACAAAGTCTGCACCCTTCACCACTCTTACTTGTTGACTTGACTTGTGCCTCTCCAGAAATGTTCAGCCTACACTCCTTCCAAAATCAGTATTCTCCTGTTTCTGAAAGTTCATGTCTTGTAGTCCTGCCAAATTTTTAACCCAACACCTCCCAAATTTGGAACCTCATATCCAGCTCATAATACTTGTTCCATAGCCCCTCAAAATGTGTGCCCCATAAATCTCTCAAAGTGTGTGCACCATACACCTCCTGAAATTTGCACGCTACATCCCTCCAGAACTTTGTACCGCTAGCTACTCCAAAAAATTGCACCCCATACCTCTCCCAAAATATGTGCCCCCACCCCTTCTGAATTTTCTACACTGCACCCGTTGGGTTTTACACAGTAAATCCCACACACTTCCCTATATGCATGCCTGCACACCTCCTGAAATTCACAGCCTGCATCCCTACTGAGATTTACACTCACATCTCTCCTGAAATGCAAGCTCCATTCCCCACCCAATACATGTGCGCTACACCCATCCTGAAATGGTCACCCTGCACCACTCTTGAAATCTGTGCCTGTACCCATTCCAGAATTTCCCCTACCCCTCCTAAAATTTGTGACTTGCTCCCCTCCCAAAATCTGCCTCCTACTCCCCACCCAAAATTTATGACTCACACCTCTCCCAAAGTGTGCACCCCACACACCCCTCATGACATACACGTCTTTTTCGTACACCTCCTGAAAATTGCTCCCTGCTCCCCTCCTAAAATTCCACATCCCTCCCTAAGGTGCCTATTCACTTAGGCGGGTGGGGCTACACTCGAAAGGCACGTTACCCCCCCAGCACAACTCCACACCCTCAGGAGATTTGCACATTGGTCGTATTCCCGAACAATGGCCAACACACGGCTCCTATCCGTGGTCCCGCCTCCCAGGATGCAGGTGTGTGGGGGGTGGGTGGGTGAGGACCTGGGCAGGCAGCCAATCATCTGCCCTACACAGGACCCTCGGTGGATCCCTTGCGCCCATGGGCTGCCATGTTGGCGGCCAGCGCATATTGCTCCAACAGCTCCGTGGGGGTGTCCCCCAAATGTCCAGCCACAGCCCACACAGAGTGCCCTGACAGCTGGGGGGCTTTGGTGAAGGGTCCAATGACCCCTGCCATCCCCACCGCGACATGCAGTGGCAACCCTGTGGGGGGTGCGCAACATTTACGTCTGCCTCCAGAAGGCGTAGTAATCCCCCCCATGCATCACACTCTGCACCTTCGTGAATGGCGTGAAGTGTGGCCACACACCCTGCGCCGACCCACGGTCCTCCCCACGCGGAGCTGTGCATTCAGCCAGAGACTCAGGCGAGTGGGGGTGTATCTTCATCATGCATGCCATGCAGGGGGCGCAATTGGTGTGGGCAGGTGCTGGATGGGCTATGCACTGGGTTTACGTGGCACGTAGCCACTTTGCACCTTCTGTGAACAGAGCTCAACATTTGCAGCCCACAACCATCCCCAAATTTATCCTCATGACTCCTGAACATTGTATGTGCACCCCTCCCTGAACTTGCACCCTGCACCCCTCTTAAGTTTTGAGCCCTGCATCCCCCAGAATTTGCATCCCACTGACCTCTCAGAATTTGTACCTCATACCTGTCTCAAGATTGGTACTCTGGATAACACTTGAAATTTTTACCACACTCAGAATTTTGGCCCCAAGCCAGCTATGGGGTTCCAATTTCAGAAGGCCAGTTTTAGAACCGGTGTGGATTACGAATTTCAGGAGGGATGAATAGCACAAAATTCAGAAGAATTGCAGGACACAGATTTCTGGAAGGCTGTTGGAGTGGCATATTCAGCAGGGTTGCCAGGATGCAAATTTCAGGAGAGACATCAGGCACCATATTCAAGGGTTGTGTGGAGGTGTTGTGTAGAAAATTCAAGAGGGGCACAAAGTGTAAAATTCAAATGGGGGGAAGATGGGAAAAAGTTTAGGAGGCGTGCAGGGTGCAGAATCCAGGAGGGGTATGTGGCACATATTTTGGGAATTTGGGAGGGGTGTGGGGTGTACTACGCGTCAGGACTGCAAGCACACATTTTGGAAGGAGTGGAGTTGCAAGTTTTGGAAGGGGTGTTGGGTAAACATTTCTTGAAGAGGAAAAGGGCACAAAATTCACCATGGGTGAAAGGTGTGATTAATTGGTGTGAGCCAGTGATCAGTCATACAGTGTTACTGGCAGACAGGACTAGGTCGCAAGTACCCTAGCTGAAATCACATGACATAATCAGCAACCCAGCTTTTTTTTAACAGGGAGAAGAGTGTGGGTTACATAAAATTTGTAACTTTTAACTGAAGTAACTGAGAAGTCTGAATGTTGATGTGATGCATATTGGGGATCTGCTGTTCCAAATTTTGAGTGTACTGTTGTACAGGTTGGCTATATCCCCTAAGTAAGTACTGGGTCTTGACGGCTGAGTGAATCCTAGATATGAATAAAACCCATAACTATCCACTTCAGAGGCATGTCCACTAAACACTGTACTGGCTTCTGTCCACCCAGTCCCCTGAACTGTCAATACCAGCCAAGTACTGTTAAATGGGCCTTACCTTTAGGGACTTCTTGTTTCGAATGAAGGCTGGGTGCCATGTTACGTGGTATGTGCTGATCAAGGAAAGCCTGCAGAATCCTTTTGAATGATGTTACTTCCTGCATCCCATGAGCAACTTTGATGCACCTGGCAGTCACATAATCAGCATTCTGCTCCAAGACAGAACTACAGTTCTGCTTCAGGAATGTAAATGTAGGAGGGAACAAGTCTTGAATAAGGCTCTTCCACATGCTCACTATGTCCTGTGTCACAGCATGGACTGTACAAATCTCCAGCATCATGGAGTCGAGCAGGGACTGCCACGTCCCTTTACCACTGTAATACACCAGGCTGCAGCGGGTCACTACAGAAGGGCATGCGGTGCTGATATCACTAGATTCAAAAATGAGCTTGGTGCTCTCTGCTGGCCGGATCTGCTCCCCATTTGACAAACTGAGGTAAGAGGATTTGTCGAATAGACTGCACATGGGTTCTACCCACTGTGAACTTAATGCTCCATCCAGCACAATCCATTTCCAAGCATGGGGCAAAGAAGCTTCTCTCGAGTCTGAGGATTTAGGATCCTTTCCGCAGTCTCTGTGATTTGCAGAAATTTGAATGGCTGAATCACGAAGTAGCTTGGTTAAAACCCCATCTTTCCAGCACCCTTTCACCATTTCACCTAGAAACTCTTTTGTGCTAAGACTATTGGGATAAACAGTTGCTGAGTGTACTACTACATAGCCAGGAATAAGCAGCTCCTCCAGGCAGTAAGAAAGTGAGCCTCGCCCAACCATTGTGAGGTTTTCAGGTTCACCCCCAATGCATGCTGCACCCACAGGAGCACCCATTTCATCCTCACTGCTTATTTTTTGAAAGTTCAGAACCATTCTGTTTAGCGCTCCAGCCAGAGTTTTGTGTAAGGCTGTCTTGCCACTACCAGCAGGACCCAAAACGAGCACCCCTCTGGACAGCTGCAACACCTGGAAGAGTCTGAGAACTCTGGCAGTAATGTTAGGGGTAGAATGAAGTCCTGATTCCTTGAGCTCACATGCAATGGCAGACACCAGCACAGATGGAGGTTCAGGTGTGGGACTGAGGGCACACGACAATGGGAAAATGGCCTTCATGAGCTCTTTAGGGCTGCTCAGCAGCTGACATTTGGAAAGCTCAAACAGAGAGGATAAAGAGAGAGCTTCCACAAGGGCTTGTTCTTCCTGCAGGCCACGAGATATAAACTGAGATAGTACTGACTTTTTCCTCAACAAAGTTGTAGTCTCTTTACTACTTTCCGAGTCATGATATATTTTTCTCTCTTCATTAACTGCTCCCAGAACTTCCACATTTTCAGTTTTTTTGTGTTCAGCAGTTGCGCCTTTCACTTCCTTACCTTGTGAGCCATCTTTTTGCGCCAGTGCACTTTTCCCTGCCAACTCTTTGCCTTTCTTCTCAGCAGATGTGCTACTAAATGTGTTCTTTTCTGGCTCTAAAATGCCCTGTTGACCACCAGTTGTGTTACATTCATTTACAGTCCAGTAAAGGATGCCCTCTGACATTTTCAGGACTTGCTTCACAATAGACAGGCAGCTGTGACTGCTAACACAGCCGACTTCTTGAGCTAGGTGGAAAAATGAAGCAATTTTATCTGCCAACTGTGTCGCTTCCTTAAATCCCGCTCCGAGCAACACTGCTTCTGAAATTACTTTGATATCAGGGTTCAGCATGGCCACTGGCCTTAGTACCATCCTGAGGTTATCTGGAATATTGCTTGATGAAACCACATTTGTGAACACTGTGAAACAGCCATATCCTGATCTTAAAGGAATCAGTTTTCCATCATAGACAATATTTCCTAAAATCACTGGATCATAAGGATTTTTCACACCCATCATCGGCCTATGACCTGGTACCACAGAGCTTTTGATTTTTCTGGAAAAGCCTCCCTCAATGTCCTCAGATTCTTCAGCTAAAGTACCAACAGAGATGCGCCTGTTGAATTTTGAGACCTGTGTTGCGTGAGACCTGTGTAGACTCAGACTCGTTTTCAACAGGACTGCACAGGATTTATGAATATCTACAAGATGTTGGCCAAGAATGGAGAGAGTTCCCTGATTCATTAAGTCAGCAGATTCCAAAACAAGCCACGCACCAGTCTGGATTGCTCCACAGAGCTTCCGGCCAATACAGCTAGGCGTCATCTGCTCAAAACACTTCACACTAACTAACTGGCGTCCCAGTGCTTTGGCTAAACAGGAAATGGTTTCAGTCTTGCCAATACCACATGGGCCAGTGACAGCGGCACACTGATAGTGTTCCAGAGCAAGTACTATACCCAAAATACTTTTTTCAGTCAATGGAGTGTGTACAATTAGGTTACATGGACCTATGTATTCATAATCATAGTACAACCTGCTACCAAGGATATCCACAAAGCATCCTTCTCCATTTTCTACTGGCTGTGACCTGGTAGGAAGAAAGTAAAGATTCCAGATCTGTGTTCTCAAAGTGACCTTTGACTTTTTCCAGGTCAAAGCCCATACTATATTTGACAAGCTTCTCCCACTCAAAAGAAGATTTGGATTCAATCCCCCGTTCTAAAAGATTGTTGATGATGTCCCGGTGGTAGATGGTAAGGGTGACTAAACCTTTCAGTACTGAGAGTAGAAGGAAACTCTTGGGGTCCATGTTGTGTTTTTGCCAGCAGTCCTGGATGCTTCTAATAAGACCTTTTAGCTTTGAGTTATTGCCTGTTCTGAGGAGGCTCTTCTTAGCTCTCCTACAAAACAATATTTCTTCAACCTCACTGCACCAAGAAACTTCCTCTGCTACTAAGACGCATTGAAAGGGGAAACTAGTGGCTAGTTTTGACCAAAGGTGTACAACCTGAGACCTTTGTGAGAGTGTTGATGATGATTCAGTAGAGACAGGGTGAGTTTTGATTGGCACACCCACCTTTTCTTTCATCAAAAGCCTTTTTATGACGCATTTCTGCAACAGATGGAAGAGGCTTTCCCTCACCTTGTTTTCCAGGCCTTTTAGCCATGCTGTAGCCTTCTGCTTCAGCTTTGGAGGAGAGGATAAGGACAACTTTTCTCTGTACTTACCAATGAGAGTCTTCACATTTACTTTGGGGTCAAACATATCAAGCTCTGAGCTTTTACCGACCATGGGCACAGTTTCCATCTCCAACTCAACTACATGCGGAAAGCACTTCCTGACAAAAGGCAACCACTCAACAGGGCTGGCCAGGGCTGTCAGAAGGTGGAGAACATCATCATTGCTAAGGAAGTAGAGCCGGGGAAACTCAGCTCTGGTAGCCTCTAGCAGATACTCTATCTCCTGTAGAATTTCTTCCATGACAGCAATTCCATCCAGAAGCATCCTGCGCAGTGCTTTGCCTTGAAATGTCTCCCACTCTTTACTCCTATGCTGGTGGGTAACTATCAGTAGCACACAGGGCTCGGAGCATGTAGCCTGGATGAAAGTTCTGTAATCTCTGTCCACTCCTTCAAATCTTGACACCTGGACAGAAAAGAAATAGGATTTAGCTTAATTTCTTTCTTTTTTCTTTAAACCAATTTTTTTTAACAAAACTACAACCTACAGTCACTATTAACGTGGCAATGCCAAATGGAAAATGTTTGAAATTCCCATTTATTTATTTATTTGTGTTTACATTTATTTTATCCACCACCTTGCCCATTTCTGTAGTACTGGTCATGTACCCAAAGTGCCTCCCATCTTCCAATAACCCCAGAGAGAATCACAGCAGTGGCGCACAGCAGAGCACAGAGCACAGGTGCAATGGAATACAGCTCAATGCTATTTGATTCAATGCCATGGCATGGCCCGCCTATCTGGTCAATATACACCAATGTGGTATACATTGGGGATATGAGGAATTCGCTAAGTATTAAAAAACCCTCTATGCCTCTCAAGGACAACCACCCAATGACAAGTACTCTGGCTTCCTGGAAGGTGTAACTTTTCCCACCTTAACTCAGGATCAAGCAGACAACTTGGTGGCAGACGTAACAGTGCCAGAGATCCTAGCAGCAATAGACACTCTTGCCAAGGACAAGGCACTGGGCAAAAATGGTTTCTCTCCAGATTTCTGCACTCTCTTTACCAAAGAACTAGCCCTGGTACTTAAGGAAGCATAGGAAGAGGCCTCCCTAAATGCATGAGATCGAGACTTGTCACCATCCACTTGGGAAAGATCTTACCCTGTGCAGCAGCTATCACCCGATCACACTGCTCAACACAGACACCAAGGTGTTAATGAAGGTGTTGGCTGACCACCTTTTACAAGTGTAACCCCTAGGTGGCGCTATTCTAAAGGTTACTACCCCTGCCTGTATGGCAATACACAGGTTTAGGAGCTTGAGTTCTCTAAATGGGTGCCTCCACCCAGAGGAATGGCATTGGGGTAGCTTGACTGCTCTAGTATAGCACTCTGGGATGCTATAACCACCCACCAACCCTTCTAGTTGCCTAAGAAATAACACAATGGTACAGCCACAATAAAGAGGCAGCAATAATAATGTGCTCACATCCTTTTCACTTACCACCAGGGCCGGACCTGCAGCGACTGCCCTGGAGACCCCCTGCAAAACAAGGTTAGTGAAACAGCAATACAACCGTAACACTGTAGCTCAACTAATAATATGCACACGAGCCAGCTTAAACGTGAAGACAGCAATCAGATTTATTTAGGGGCAGTGAACAAGGGAGGGGCGTGAATCTAGCAGAATGATTAGCAATCTAATTTAAATCAGGATTATCTGGCATGCACTTTAAGTTCCAATCAGACAGTTCAACAACCCTGGGTACCCAGAATATCATGCAGGCTAGCCTGAAGTGTTGCCTGGGGTGGCCGGCATTGCAGTGACTGTTGGGGCCCATAATGAAAGAAAAACAGTTAAGCATGCACATAACCCAATAATTTGCAATCCAAACTGGATGGCTCAGTCTGTTGCAAGAACTCAGTGAAAAGAAACAATTAGATGGTACCACAGTGATTTTTACTTTTGTTGCAGGGAGCTACCCTAGATTGTACTCACGCTACTAGGACCTGGATGCAGAGCGGGAGAGATGTAGGCCTTGTGGTGATGATCAAGGATGCCAGGGGAAGCAGGGCCGACATGACTCACCTCCAGGTGGTCACTACCTGCTCGATGGTGTTGGGCAGGGGGCCGAATCCTCAGGCCGGTCTTTGGCCGAGAAGGTCTCTGATGCACGAGTAGTGGCCTAGGCTGAAATGGCAAGGCCCAGGCAGGACGAACAGTTCTGACAAAGTCTGTGATCTTCTGCTGGTGAAGCCTCCAGCTGGAGTAACTGATTCCACCGCGGGGAACCAAATCGCAACACACAAAACACATTCAGCACACTTAAATCACTAATTTCTTTACCCAACAGTTTGGATACAGTCCAGTTGCAAATTGATAGCATTACTGCGCAAACCTTCCAATCCGGGTTTAATTCTCTCAACTGCTGGGCCGACTGCTTCGGTAACAAGTCTTCAGTCCAAATCACCAGTCGCACTGACAAACTTCTTCTAGCTTCTGCCGCTGTTCCAAGGCTGGAAATTGGACAGATCTGACTTCTGCAATAGGCAGTTTGATGCCCAGAGAATGTGACAGGAAGGCCATCTAAGCCTCTTCCCACTGATTCCCCTACACTCGTTCGGGGAGCAGCTGCTCGAAAATTCAAGCTGCTCACTCTTCCACTTCCAACTCAAACTGATCCACTGCTTCAGGCAGTTCCCTTGTAATCCAAAAAGGTTCAGCTGGCTGAAGGAACTGTCAGTCACAGTATGGGCTCCCCCCTCTAGGTCCATTTAGATGCCAACACTTACAACTACAAAAAATGTAAATTACGTACCTACCGTAATTATGATCTTTCTGTATATCTTCACCATTCATCACCTTTGGGTTATTGTCCGGAGGTCATGACCCTGCGGGAGCTTTTTTTTTGGATGGGTGGAGCTGACGATCATCGGGCGCCACCCTCGAGGCCAATGCACTGCATAGCTGCGTGGGTTGGCTATTAGGTGCTATCGACTCCGCCTCCCGCCAATTCTGAGTCACCGGAGAGGTGAGGAAAAAGGGTGGAGGGTGGGACAAGGAAGTCCAAGGAACAGACAAAGGAAAAGATATAAAACCAAAAGGAGAAATAAATGACGGAGAGGACAGAAGAAAAATTACTCACCATAATAATGTTGTTTCTTCTAATGGAGTCTTGCTGTATTCTGACATAATGCAGTTAGCCCCAGCACTTGAACTGCCCCGGAGAGGAAAGAGTTAACTCTATGCAGAAGCATAGAACGTTGAGCTCGAGCTCGGTTTTCAAACCTCTGTCTGTGGTACTTCCCAGTGTAACCATCAGATTCTTATGAGCAAACTAACTAAGTACTATAGTATGGAAATTGTTCAAAACATATAGCCAAAGGGCAAAAGATTTTCTGGGTCCAAAAAGACTCAAGTCGAGAACCCAAGAAGAAAAGGTAGTGACAATATTTAACTATACAAACACAAGAAAAGTAACAATAAGAGTACCCCACCCAAGAGGGAGGGTACAAGGTACACCCCTGAGGTGCAACACTGTACCTGCCAGCCCACTTCCCAAAACTAGGTTCTGAGAGTGGAGGCAGGGACGGAGGTCAGAATACAGCAAGACTCCATTAGAAGAAACAACATTACTAAGGTGAGTAATTTTATTTCAAACAACATGAAGTTTTGCTGTATTCTGACATAATGCAGACTACCAGGCAGTTCCCTATGGAGGAGGGAATGCAGAACCTACTTCAGTAAAAGGCTCTGCAGTAATGCTGTACCAAACCTAGCATCACTCCTAGCTTGGATGTCCAGTAAGTAATGCTTGGTGAATGTATGTACTGTTTTCCAGGTGGCTGCTTTACAGATCTCTAACTAGGGTATATCTACGGCCGCAGCTAGAGTAGCAGCTGTACCCTAGTCGAGTGAGCCCTCAGGCCTGAAGGGGGTGTTCTACCCAATTTGTCATAACAAAATTGTATACAAGAAACAATCCACCTGGCAATAGTTCTCTTAGTGGCAGGCTTACCATTCCCCACTTCACCATAAGTGAGAAACAATTGAAGACAGTCCTTTCTGTGTGCCTTAGTATGCTCTATGTAGTAGCTAAGAGCCCTTTTAACATCCAAACTGTGTAATCTTCTTTCTCCTGAAGAAGAACGGTGAGTGAAAAACACAGGGAGAGATACAGACTGGTTCAGATGAAAATCCAATACCACTTTGGGCAAGAACTTCCTATTCGTTCTTAGGACCACTTTTTCCCTATGGAAGGATATGAAGTCAGGTTCAACTGACAGGGCCTGTAATTCACTAATCCACCTGGCAAAAGTAATAGCTACCAGGAACACAGTTTTCCAGGTCAGGTACTTCAACTCGGCCGAAGCCAGAGGTTCAAAGGGTGGCTGCATAAGCTGAGTAATGCAAACATTGAGATCCCAAGGTGGAGTAGGCTCCCTAAAGGGAGGGTTAATGTGAACCAGACCTTTGAAAAACTTCCTGAAAACAGGATGAGATGCCAGGGAAGAGCCATTCCCTACTGAAAGGAATGCAGAGACAGCTGCTAGATGAACCTTCAGAGTGGCAGGCCTAAAGCCTAGGCTATTCAGATGAACTAGGTAATCTAAGGTTGTGGAAAAGTCTGCAGAATCAGGCACAATGCATTTCTGAGAGCACCAAATACTGAACCTCTTCCATTTGGAATTGTAAGTTTTTCTAGTGGAAGGTTTCCTGGAGACCTTCAGAATATCCAGAGCTCCCTGAGAGAGATGTAGTACTGCATATTCTAACTCTTCAAGAGCCAGGCCTTGAGATTGAGAGACTGGAGATTGGGGTACCAGATCCACCCTTGGGAGGAGGACAGGAGATTTTATTTCCTGGGAACAGACAAGGGACGTGACACTGTTAAGGATAGCAGTAGAGAATACCAAGGCTGTCTGGCCCAATCTGGAGCCACTAGTATCACTGTGCAGGATTGAGTTCTGATCTTGATCAGAACTCTGAAAAGCAGAGGGAAGGGAGGGAAAGCATAGAGAAACCTGCCCTTCCAGTCCAAAATGAGAGCATCCAGGGGTATCGTCCCCAGGACTGGAGGTCTGCAATAAAACAGTGGAAGCTGATGATTGTCTGGTGTTGCAAAGAGATCTATCTCTGGAGTGCACCACCTGGAGAAGATGACCTTCAGGATGTGAGGATCCAGGGACCATTTGTGATGTGCCTGAGAAATTCTGCTCAGAGCATCTGCTAGTACATTGTCCTTTCCTGGAAGGCGAACTGCTATTAGGGAAGTCTGAAGAGAACAGGCCAGAGACCATAGCTTCATGGCTTCTGTGCACAAGGCCGTGGACCGAGTGCCTCCCTGCTTCTTGATGTACCACATTGTGGTGGTGTTGTCTGTTCTGACTTGGACCACCTTGCCCTTCACTGAATCTGAGAAGCTCTGAAGGGCTAGGAAAACTGCCCTGAGTTCCAGAAGGTTGATATGAAGGACAGACTCCTGTGGAGACCAGACCCCTTGAGCTGTCAGGGCTCCCAGGCGGGCTCCCCGACCTAGGAGAGAAACATCCATAGTTAGAGCTACTGATGGGACTTGAGGGAGAAATGGAACCCCTTGTCTGAGGTTGTCCTGGTCCAGCCACCACTGGAGACCCTGGACCAGAGTCTGGGTCACTGGAATCAGTTTGGTGAGAGAGTCCTTTCTCTGTGACCAAAAGGACCTTAGATGGAACTGAATGTCCGTCATCTGAAATCTGGCTCCCTGTACCGCTGCAGTGGAGGCTGCCATGTGGCCCAGGAGTTGGAGGAACTGTCTCGCTGGACAAGAAACCTGAGGTTGAAAAGAGGAAGCAAGATCTACTAGGGGCTTCACCCTTGCCAGAGGAAGGAAAGCTTTTGCTTGGATAGTATCCAACTCTATCCTTAGGAAGGTGAGATGCCATACTGGTTCGGGGACAGATTTTGGAAGATTGAGAAGAAACCCCAGAGAACTGAGCAAGTCCTGGGTGGTTTGCAGAGCTGACCTGACCTGGTCTGATGACTGACCTACAAGTAGCCAGTCATCCAGATATGGAAAAATGGCAATACCCTGTCTTCTGAGGTAAGCCACCACTACTGCAAGGCACTTTGTGAATACCCTTGGAGCTGATGTTAGGCCAAATGGCATGGCCCTGAACTGATAATGGCCTGAACACAACTCCAACCTGAGGTATTTTCTGTGGGAGCACCTGATAGGGATATGGAAGTAGGCATCCTTGAAGTCCAGGGATGCTAGCCAATCCCCTGGCCTTAAAGAGGGAAGGATTATTCCCAGAGTTACCATTTTTGAATTTGGGTTTTGATATGTGTTTGTTGAAATACCTTAGGTCCAGGATGGGTTGCCACTCCCCTGTTTTCTTTGGGGTAAGGAAGTACCTGGAGTACAGGCCTTTTCCCTTGTGTTGAGTAGGAACCTTCTCTACGGCTCTGAGAGCCAAGAGAGAGGAAACCTCAGCCTCTAGGGCAAGGGGTTTCTGAGATTGGTGCAGGTGGAAAAGACCTGGCCCTCCTTTATGGGAACCTTTTGAAGCTGAGGGCCAGTCCCTGGCTTACTACTTCCAGGACCCACTTGTCTGAGGTCACAGATTTCCAGGCCTGAAAGTAGTAAGCCAGCCTGCCCCCTACTGGGATTGGGGAGTCAACCCAGGCTGACACCTCAGGGTGTCTGCCTGGCAGGAGCCTTAGACTGGGAAGAAGAAGCAGCCCTGCTCATCCCTCTCCTGCCCCTCCCTTGGAAAAAAACCTCTGTGGGAAAGGAGAGAAGACCTGGGCTTGGTAAAAAGGCCTGTGAAAGGGCCTGCCCCTGCCCCTGGACTGCTGCTTTTGTGGAGTGGCCTGCCTTTCCTTGGCCTGTGCACTCCTGTAAGTGGTCCTGTATCCATCCATTTTCTTCATGTAAGCCTCTATCTGCTCCCCAAACAGAGAGTTACCCACTACAGGAAAATCCATATCCTTAGTCTGGTTATCCTGTGATAGGCTAGTACATCTGAGCCAAGCATGTCTTCTGAGAGGCACAGATGTAGCCATGACTCTTGATGCCACATCACTGGAGTCCACATCAGCGTGAAATTGTATTTTAGATGCCTCAATTCCATCCGCAGCCACCTCCTCCAGCTCCTTGGCTAACTGGGGGGAGGCCTGTTTAGCCAGTTCCAGAACAGTATCCCACCTGGACTTCCGGTACCTGGCTGTGTAAGCCATATAGTTTGCCTGCCTGAGTCCCAAAGAGGATGCCAAATATTGTTTTTTGGCCATGGCATCAACTTTCCTGGAGTCCTTGTCCGGGGGGTGTGAAGCCAAAGGAATATTAGCCCTGTCACAGGCTGCAGCCTGCACTACCCCAACATGGCTGCTACGAGTATAAAGGAACTCCGTACCTCAGCCTGACAACATATACCGCCTGTCCATTCTTTTATCCATAGGAGGTAATGAATTAGGAGTTTGTAAAAATCTTTTGTGTCTGTTTCCCCAAGAACTTATGAAGAGGGACAGACAATTTTTGGACTCTGGGATGTCCATCATTTCCACAAAATCAGGCTCTTCTTCCTCCTCAGCAACTTCAACCATAGGGAGCTGGAGGGTTTTGGCCACCTTCTTGTAAAACAAGAAGTGTGAAGGAGACTCAGAAAGCCTGGGAGGGGAGACATTAGAGGGCCTGTCTGTGGAGATGTCCGGTTCAGTGGGCACATCCAGACCCCCCAGGTCATCATCTTCGTCTTCATCATCAGGGTAGTCTTCGTCTCCCTCCCACTCCTCATAAAAAGCATCTGGATCATAATCCGAAGGAGATGGATCCGAGCGAACTGACCGTCTAACCGGCGGTACCAGTTCAGACGGAACCGGATGAAACGATTGAACAATGTTAATCGCTTTGGTTATCTCGTCCGCGGTTGGAGTATGCGGTACAGGATCTGAACCGGCAGACTTTCATTTCTTTTTTGGCGGAACCGAACCCTCACAGTCGGCTCTCCTTTGCCCAAGGAGGTATCGCCCAGAAGGCAGCACCTTCAGGTTCGCCGCAACCGAACCGGCTGGCTATCCGGATCTACGGACTTCTCGGCCTCCTTTCCTTCAGCCTACTCAGTCTTTTTCTAGAGTAGTTTGGGAAATTCTTTGCAAATTTGGCAGTCTGACTTGAGGTGGTCAAACCCCAGACAATAAACACAGACGAAGTGGGGGTCGGCCTTGGCAAAGGCCTCTCCACACTCAGTACAGTGTTGAAACCCAGTGGGATCGGTTTTCTTCTTGGGTTTCTCAGACATGGCCAATCTACTAAATTACCCTATAGCAGCTTTCAAGCCAGGTAATAAATAACTGATCGGTTACAAACCATGTCACGGGTTTTGAAAAAGAACCAGAAAAGGCCCGGTTCTTTTGAAACCGATTGGTACCAGAGCTCCACTCTAATCCCAGAAAAATTCAATTTAGAAAACAGAAGAAAATACAAGGTCGGTTCCTAACCAGACCGACAAGAAACCAAGGAAAAAACAATTTCCACACTCTTTTCCCAAAATAAACACAGTCACTACCTATCTACAACACTACCTGTACCATAGACAGAGGCTGGAAATTCGAAAAAATAACAAATAGAATGGTTTAAAACTGAACGCTTTACTTTTTATCGAACCGAGTAGAGGAAGTCTCCGGAGCGACTTCACTGTTAGGCGGAGTAAAGAATCTGACGGTTACACTGGGAAGTACCACAGACAGAGGTTTGAAAACCGAGCTCGAGCTCAACGTTCCATGCTTCTGCATAGAGTTAACTCTTTCCTCTCCGGTGCAGGTCAAGTGCTGGGGCTAACTGCATTATAGCAGAATACAGCAAGACTTCATGTTGTCTGAAGGAGAAGGAAGACTAAGGGGATTGGGTTGGGGCCCCAATCTCTGGAAATAGGAAAAAGGAGAGAGGAAGGATTTAGGATAAGCTTGGGGGTAACAATCATACCCTGTAACTTTTAATGTTGACTTGTCTCCAGCTTGTATAGGAACTGCAAGGAGTAGCCAAAAGGCTCACTGTCAGGATTCAAGGCACAGAATCACTGACAATAACTCCAGAAGCAGAAAACGGTTATTCTGGAAGAAAGACAAGACACAGGGTTAATCTTCCCCTTGTCAGGGAAAATTTTTTTTTTTAGTGTAAGAAATGTTGGTTTCTTGAGGAGATTAAGGATACGTCCACAGGACAAGGGAACTATGGATTGACGGGACAGGGAAGTGGAGAGAACAGAAGGCAGCTACCAACTCCCACCTCACAGGGGTGGAGCCAAAGCACTGGAGAAGGAGTGCCCCCCCCATCCTGACCACTCCTTCTAAAACACTATCCCCCATGTGTTCCCGCTTTTACCCCACCCCTGACTAACAGAAAGGAGGGAGGTGAGAAGGACACAGAGAGGGAAGGGGACCCAGAGACTGAGGCCCCAGGAGGATGGCGGGTGGGATTGTGATGAATGATGAAGATATACAGAAAGATCATAATTATGGTAGGTACGTCATTTTCATATCTTATCTGTGTCAATCTTCACCATTCATCACCTTTGGGTGAGTGCCGAGCCCCCCAGAAGGGTTTTTTTAACCCTAAGGGACAGAGAGTCCCTTAGCTCTCAGCAGGTGACACACTAAGAGGGAGAACCTTCTGGGCCTGGAGAGGCCCACAAGTGGGGAGACTGAGACAGGGACTCCCTGGAGGAGGAAGGAAGTTGCCCCGACAGACGCCGTCTCACTCTATGGGAGAAGAGATAGGTTGTCTGGTGAGTGGAGTTAATCACCCTACGCTGGGCCAAGGGTGACAACCGGGAAACGCGAAGCCATGACGATCTCCTGGTGCAGATCGCTGTCCCTACAACCCTGGTAGCTACCTCACTGGCATCGTACGATGCCCTTGCTTGGTGCCTTGCTAGCTCCAGGCCACGTGCAGAGAGTGCAATGGCTTGTCTGGTTTGCTCTGTGTCAGGCAATGAGGCTAGGAGCAGACCCAACCTGGACCACAGGAACCTATCATAGGATGTGCAGTGGGACTGATGTGCTGCGATAGAGAGCAGCAACCATGCCGAGTAGAATGTCCTCCTCCCCCAGAAGTCAAAATCCAAGGAATCTTGGTCTGGGGGCCGGTCATGGTGGAGGGCACGAAGCCCATCAGGAGTGTCCAGTTGCATAAATCCTGACTGAGGATGAGGCATGGAACCTGGAGACTCCAGGGGGGGCGCAATACCGCAGGCAGAGATCCCTGGGGCAGGAACTTCCGAGAAGGGCCTCTGCCAGGAACACAACAATGCCTCCCGAAAGGGAGCAGACCAGGGGAGTCACCACAAGGATGTCTCGCTGAAATTGCCTAGAAAGGCGTGTGCCAAGTGCTCTGGATTGCTTTGAGTGGGAGGGGTTATGTGCAGGTCCTCCAACATCCTCATGAGGAATTTCTGATACTCCGCAAGATCAGCAGCTGGGGAGATATGGACAGATGGCTCCTCTCCCCAGAAGAGGGGCATGAGGAGTCAAAGGACCTCAAATGCTCAGAGGGTGGCTGTTCGGGGGGAGGCTGAAAAACCTGTCTGTCCATGACCCTGACGTAAGCAGGGAACCGAGCAGCCATGGCTCTGAACTGCTCCCAGGAGAGAGGTCTGCTAGGACCAAGGATGCCTGGGAGCACTGGAGAATGTGGCAGAGGGATAAGGACAGAGCCGACAAGAGAAACTGTCTGACCTCTGCATGGGCTAGGGAGCAAACCAGGAGCCCCAGAAGATGAGGGTGCTTGGAAGACTCCACAGCCAACACCTGAACAACTATATCGGAACTGCTTTGGCTGCGCCCAGAAGAATCCTCCACCCCCATGAGGTGACCGGGGCAATGTAGGTCCAGAAGGATGGTCCCCTGCCTCCAAAGAACGGGGCCCTCTAAAGGAAACCGAGGGGGAAGAGCAGAGATCTACGCTACGGCTTCTCCCAGAGCCCGGGTGAGCTCCAGAAAAAGGTCGCCGCACAGACCCCATGCCGCTCGACCCCTCAGAATCCGAGAGCGCCCTCCTCCTCGAGAGAGCCAGCCTAGGCAACTGACAGCCCTGGTCAGCCCCCGAAGGAGCTATCCAGAGCACAGTACCCTCCCCTCCCATGGGTGCTCTGATTGGCCCCAAAGTTGGGCAACCTAGGCACACCACCTGAGGGGGTACCACTACTGAGGGGTCAGAGAACCCTCCAAGGCCAGGCTGCAGTGCAATGGTGGCCTGCACCATTGCCTGCTGGTCAGAACCCCTGACCCCAGCCCCGGCAGTCATGGTCCGCTCCTCAGAGGGGGCTGACTCCAGCCTGTCGAGGACACTACGAAGGTGCCCATGCCAGCAACTAACTCCAAGGAGCCAAACTGCCTGTCTGACTCAGAGTCCGACTCCCCCTCTTCTGAAGAGATGGAAACCGAAGCCCTGTGCCAAACAGTTGGCGGGCGCCTGATGCAATCCCGACCAGACAGGGTACCACAAGCAGAGATCATACCTAAGTTGGTCCCAGCGTCCTCCGCAGCACTGCAAATAGTGGCAGAAGTGGACATGGTTCCAACCAGGGCAGCAGTCTCAGAGCTAGAACCTGACACGGCGCTGTTCCACCCCATGGCACAGTGAGCGGCGCCAAGGACAGAGACCGCTCTGATGACAGCTTCGACAGCTCTCTCGGCGCTGAGATCCGAAGCCCCCACAGTGCTGTGCCTATGTCCGGAACGGCTCCAGAGCTGGACTTGGTGCCGTGCTCAACCTAGCAACGAACCGGTGCTGACGACGAAACCGTCAGGACACATGGCACCGCGAATGGCACCAAGGCCCAAAATGGCACAGACAGATGGCGTCGAGGACAGCGCCGACCTGGGCCTTCCGAGCCGTGGGTCCAGCACTAGGGGAGCCTTCGCCCCCAAAGGGGCGACTGCCAATGCGGTGCCTCCCTCCCGTCCCCCGGAGGGAACAGACTGGGCCAGACTGGGCCTCCTGCACCGTGGGAGCAGCCTCGGCCATGGCTAGGCTAGGCTACGAGAGGTCAAGGCTCCCTCCTCAGTCTGTTTAGAACCGGAGGGACCCAGAGGAGAGGCTTCAGAGAACGCGTTTGGCCCGACAAGGCATCAATTCCGAAAGTCGTATGGAGTTCGCCCCTACTTTCCACGCGAGTTGTTTGATGACCCAGCAGTCCATAGAGAAGTAGGCATTGCACTAATCCATGTCGTGAAGTGGGCCAAGACACGTGAGGCAACAGTCGTGCTGGTTGGTGACGGAGAACTTACGGCCACAAGGGCACCGCTGCATGGGGGGCCATCCCATCTTTGAAGATTTCTTGCCCTCCAAGCGAGACATGACCTACGAAAAGAAACACCAAAACAAGACTCAACGTTGCAAAATTAAACAAAAGGAACAATCTTACCAGGCGACGTCGAGTAGGCTATAAGAGCCAGCAGGAGAACGGACGACAAACTACAGCTCAGAGTCAACAGAGTTGGAAAACAAAAACTGCGTAGCAGCAGGCCTCAAAAATCTCTTAGAAGCTTCCCACGAGGTGACCTCGACAGCGGAAGACGAAGAACTGGTGGGAGGGCGGAGTCGACAGCACCTAACAGCCAACCCTTAAGCGGTACGCAGTGCATCGGCCTCGAGGACGGCGCCGATGGTGCGTCGGCTCCACCCATCTGAAAAAAACAAAAAGCTCCCACATGGTCATGACCTCCGGCCGATAACCCAAAGGTGATGAATGGTGAAGATTGACACAGATAAGATCTACAGAATTCCTTCCCACAAGACTCCTGGGGACAAGCTCCATTTTAGGTCCCCAGTGGTTCTATTGGTCCAATTACTGGAAGTCCAGGACCTAACACAGTGGCTCCCATCCAAATGTTCGAACTGCAATTAAAGCAGGTTAGACAAACTTCTCTATCTTTACTATAACAGCACATAAACAGTAAACAATCACAGTTCCTACTAGAACTCCCTCTGCGCAAATAGCGACTGCAGAATGGAGCAGAAGACAAAATTACTCACCTTAGTAATTATATTTCTTCTAATGGAGTCTTACTGTATTCTGACAATTGCAGTGATTCCCAACCTTTGAACTGCCCCAGAGCACTAAGGGTTAACTTTCCATGCAGGGCATGGGATGCTAAGCTCGATTGAAGTCTCTGTCTGGAGTGTTTTGAACTCAAACCGTCAGATTCTTATGAGCCCAACTAAACTAAAAATTCTATATGCAAATTGTAAAAAGTCTACTAGCCAACTGGCTGAAAAGTTTTGGCTTCCCAAGGAAGACTCAAATCAGGAAACCCAAAAACGAAACCCAATGTACTTAAAAAAATTACAATAATAAATAAGCACTCAAACAAAAGGGAGGAGGGGGCCAGCAACTACACCCCTGGGGTGCAACATTGCACCTGCCCACCCACTTCCCAAAAACAGGTTCTGAGAGGGGAGGCAGGGAGAAAGATCAGAATATAGCAAGACTCCATTAGAAGAAATATAATTACTAATGTGAGTAATTTTTTCTTCAAACAACATGAAGTCTTGCTGTATTCTGACAATTGCAGACTACCAAGCAGTACCTCCAAGGAGGAGGGGCAGAACCTACTTTGGGAATAGGCTCTGAAGTACTGCTGTGCCAAACCGAGCATCACTCCTAGCCTGGATATCCAGAGAGTAACGCTTGGTAAAGGTATGGACTGTTTTCCAGGTGGCTGCTTGACAAATTTCTAGGAGAGGGATATCCCTGGCCGCAGCCAGGGAAGCAGCTGTACCTCTTGTGGAATGAGCCCTCAGGCCCGAGGGTGGAGTTTTTCCCAGTTTTTCATAGCAGAATTGTATACATGACACAATCCACCTGGCAATAGATCTTTTGGTGGCAGGTTTGCCCTTTCCCACTTCTCCATAAGTGAGGAACAACTGGAGGGAGTCAAACATGTGACCCTTGGTATGCTCTATGTAGTAACTATGGGATCTTTTGACATCTAAACTGTGTAGCCTCCTCTCTCTTGAGGAAGAATGATCAGTGAAGAAAACAGGGAGAGACACAGACTGGTTTAAATGGAAGTCTGAAACCACTTTGGGCAAGAACCTTCTATTGGTTCTAAGGACCACTTTATCCCTATGAAAGGAGATAAAATCAGGTTCCACTGACAGGGCTTGCAATTCACTGATATGCCTGGCAGAGGTAATGGCTACCAAGAACACAGTTTTCCAAGTCAAGTACTTAAACTCTGCTGAAGACATAGGCTCAAAGAGGGGTTGCATAAGCTGAACAATGCAAACATTCAAATCCCAGGCAGGGCAGGGTCTCTAAAAGGGGGATTGGTGTGAAACAATCCTTTAAAAAATTTACAGAACACAGGATGGGAAGATAGTGAGGAAGGCTTCCCCACAGACAAAAATGCAGAAACAGCTGACAAGTGTACCTTGACAGTAGCTGGTCTGAGGCCTAGGCCATTAAGATGGACCATATAATCCAGAACCGTAGGCAATTCAGCAGTGTCTGGAGAAATATTCTTCTTAGAACACCAAATGCTGAAACATTTCCATTTGGAGTTGTAAGTCTTTCTGGTGGAGGGCTTTCGAGAAGCCTTGAGAATGTCCAGAACCCCTTGGGAAAGATGCAGATCTGCAAACTCTAACTCTTCAAGAGCCATGCCTTGAGATTGAGGGACTGAAGATTGGGGTACCAAATCCTCCCCTGAGAGGATGTTAACAGGTTGTAATTCCTGGGAAGAGACAGGGGAAGATGTACTGCTATAGACCGCAACTGGGGGTACCAGGGCTGTCTGGCCCAAGGCAATCTGGAGCAACCAGAATCACTTTGCAAGGTTGACACCTTATTTTGACTAAAACTTTGAACAGGAGTGGGAAGGGGGGGAAGGCATACAGAAACTTCCCCTCCCAATTCAGAATCAGGGCATTCAGGGGGACTGAGCCCAAGACTGGAGGTCTGCAACAAAAGAGAGGGAGTTGGTGATTGTCTGGGGCTGCAAAGAGATCTATCTCTGGAGTGCCCCACCTTGAAAAATTCCCTTTCAACACCTGAGGGTCCAGGGACCATTCATGATGGCCCTGAGAAATCCTGCTCAGTGCATCTGCTAGCACATTGTCCTTGCCTGAAAGGTGAACTGCTACAAGAGAGGCTTGCAGGGAATAAGCCAGGGACCACAACTTCATGGCTTCTGTGCACAAGGCCATAGACCGAGTGCCTCCCTGCTTGTTGATGTACCACATGGTGGTAGTGTTGTCTGTTCTGACATGAACCACCTTGTTCTGAACTGACTGTGAGAATGCTTTTAGAGCCAGAAAAACTGCCCTGAGCTCCAGAAGATTGATGTGGAGAAGGGATTCTTGGGGGGACCACAGGCCCTGGGCAGTGAGGGAGCCCAGGTGGGCTCCCCAGCCCAGAAGAGAAGCATCCATGGTAAGGACCACTGAACAGGGCTGAGCAACAAAAGGAACACCTTGCCTTAAATTGTTCTGATCCTGCCACCACTGGAGGGCCTGGATCAAGGTCAGAGTCACTGGAATCAGTTTGGTAAGGGAGTCCTTCCTCTGAGAACAGTAAGCACTCAGGTGGAACTGAATATCCCTCATATGGAATCTTGCCCCTTGGACCGCTGCTGTTGAAGCTGCCATGTGGCCCAAGAGCTGGAGGAAATGCCTTGCTGGTCGAGATACCTGAAGGCTGAAGGAAGAAGCTAGTTCCATAAGAGCCCTTGCCCTTTCTAGAGGAAGAAAGGCTCTTGCTCTGAGTATGTCCAGTTCTGTCCCTATAAAGGTAAGGAGCTGGACTGGTTCGAGAACTGACTTGGGAAGGCTGAGAAGAAATCCTAGGGAAGTGAGCACTTGCTGGGTCACTTGCAGGTGAGACTTGACTTGGTCTGGAGACTGACCCATTAATAGCCAATCGTCCAGATAAGGAAATATGGAAATCTTTTGCCTTCTTAGAAAGGCAACTACTACTGCCTGGCACTTTGTGAAAACCCTTGGAGCTGAGGTTAGGCCAAAGGGCATTGCTCTGAACTGATAGTGGCCTGTGGGCAACTCGAACCTGAAGTACTTTCTGTGGGAGCACTTGATGGGAATGTGAAAGTAGGCATCTTTGAGGTCCAGGGAGGCTAGACAGTCCCCTGGCCTTAGAGAGGGAAGGATTATGCCCAGAGTTATCATCTTGAACTTTGGTTTTAAAAGATGTTTGTTCAGATATCTGAGGTCTAGGATGGGTTACCACTCCCCTGTCTTTTTGGGGGTCAAGAAGTACCTGGAGTACAGTCCTTTACCCCAGTGTAGGGTAGGTACTCTCTCTATAGCTCTTAAAGCTAGGAGAGAAGAAATCTCTGCCTCTAGGGCAAGAGTTTCTGAAAGATTTTCAGGTGGAAAAGATCTGGTTCTCATCTTCGGAAATTTTTGAAGCTGAGAACCAGTCCCTGGCTTACTACTTCCAGGACCCACTTGTCTGATGTAATAGACATCCAGTCCTGGACAAAGTAAGCCAGCCTGCCCCCTACTGGAATAGGAGAGTCGACCCGGGCAGACCCATCAGGGTGTCTGCTTGGCAGGGGCCTTAGGCTGAGGGGTGGATGCAGGCCTGCTCATCCCCCTTCCGCCTCTCCCTCTGAAGAACCCCCTCTGCGAAAAGGAAGAAGAGGCCTGTGCTTGTTAAAAAGGCCTTTGAAAAGGCCTGCACCTGCCCCTAGACTGCTGCCTTTGAGGAGTTGCCTGCCTTTCCTTGGCCTGAGCACTCCTGTAAGTGGTCCTGTACTCGTCCATTTTCTTCATGTAATTCTCTGTCTGCTCCCTAAACAGAGAATTACCCACTACAGGAAAATCCATAACCTTAGCCTGGGTGTCCTATGAGAGGCTAGTACATCTGAGCCAAGCCATCCTCCGAAGAGCCACAGATGTAGCCATGACTCTTGATGAGACATCATTAGAGTCCACAGCAGCATGAAATTGCACTTTAGATACCTCAATCCCATCTGCAGCCACCGCCTCCAGCTTCTTCATTAGCTGGGGGGGGGGGAGGCCTGTTTAGCCAGTGCCAGTACAGTGTCCCACCTGGAATTCTGGTACCTGGCTGTATAGGCCATGTAATTCGCCTGCCTGAGTCCCAAAGAAGATGCCATGTACTGCTTCTTTGCCATGGCATCAGTCTTCTGGAGTCCTTGTCAGGGGGGGTGTGAAGCCAAGGGAATATTTGCCTTGTCACAGGCAGCAGCCTGTACTACCTCAACATGGCTGCATTGCTGATATAAGAACTCCGTGTCTGAGCCTGAGAGTGTATACCTCTTGTCCATTCTTTTATCCACAGGAAGTATATTGTTAAGAGACTTTAAGATTTTTTGTGTCTGTTACCCAAAAGATTTATGGAGGGGAATAGACAGTCTCCTGGACTCTGGGATATCCATCATCTCTACATAATCAGGCTCCTCTTGATCTTCCACAGCCTCCTCCATAGGAAGCTGGAGGGTTTCAGCCACTTTCCTGTAAAACATAAAATGGGAAGGGGACTCAGAAAGCCTAGGAGGGGAAACACCTGATGGTCTGTCTGGGGAGATGTCCGGTTCCACAGGCACATCCAGACCTTCACTTACATCATAATCCTCAAATTCCCCTTCCTCTTCAAACTCCGGTTCATAAAATTCTTCAAGGGTATACTCTTGAACCAGGGGAACCAACCGAACCGACCCCCAGCCAGAAGGAGCCGGATCGGTCAGAACCGGACAGAGCAATTCCACAATCTGAATCGCCCTGGCTATCTCTTCGGTCGTCAGAACATGAACCTCTGGATCCGAACCAGTCGATTTATCTTTGCGCTTACTTTTTTTTCGGGAACCAATCCCTCAGAATCAGCTCTCCTTTTGCCCAAAGTATCACCCTGGTCAGAGGGCACGCCTTCTGGTTTGGTCGAAACCGAACCGGGCTGGCCATCTGGGTCAGCGGACTTCTCGGCTTCCTTTTCCCTCAGTCTACCTAATCTCTTCTCAAGGGTAGATTCTGGAAAATTTTTACTTATTTAGTTGTCTGAATCGAGGTGGTCAAACCCCAGACAATAAACACAGGTGGTGTGGGGATCGGCCTTGGCAAAGACCTCCCCACACTCACTGCAGTGTTGAAACCCAGTGGGCCCAGTTTTTTTCTCGGGTTTCTCAGACATGGCCAACCTAACCAAATTTACACTTTTTTCGGCAACCGCCAGGCAAGACTCTCTTATCGGTTCCTAACCGTGTCACGGGTATTGAAAAACACGGTTAAAACACATTTTTTTTAGAACCGATAAGAACCAGTAACCACACACTAAATATAGCACAATTCACAATCAAATGGACGGTTCAGCCGAACCGACTGCACTTTTACAAGTTCCACACAGAAAATATAGAACAATTCCTATCTAGTAGTCATGGCACCACAGACAGAGACTGAACCGACTATGTGGATAATTTTTTTGGGTTTAAACTGACAAAAAACTGAAAACTTTAACCAACTTCGAACTGAGCTGAAGGAGAAATCTCCGGAGCGACCGTTCAGTGAGGCGGAGTAACGAATCTGACGGTTTGAGTTCAAAACACTCCAGACAGAGACTTCAACCGAGCTCGAGCTCAGCATTCCATGCCCTGCATGGAAAGTTAACCCTTAGTTCTCCGGGGCAGTTCAAAGGTTGGGAATCACTGCAATTGTCAGAATACAGCAAGACTACATTTTGTTTGAATAACACACTGTCTGACCGGTCACAAGCCCTAAATCACTTGGACCCAGCCCAGACCAATTTCTAAACACAGATTAGCTATACTTTTAAAGAGACAGGTGCGGAGGCTCAATATGACACTCCCACCCAAATAGATGGAACTACATAAGACAGGACACCAGCCTGACAGTGGGCATTAAGGAGCCCAGGAAGACATTATAGTAATCCCCAATTTGTAGAGGAGTTACACAAGTGCTACCTTTTCTAATAAGCTCTTCTTAGACAGGTTTTATGCCTGGCAGATACATCACTGACAACACCAGAGAAGTCACCCACATGTGTAAGAACACCCAGAACATCCAGCTGCCTTCACGACATTCAGCACTGAATGGAGAGATGCGGCATTCCCAGTCTACTTGGTAATGGTGATGCTCCTTTATACCGAGCCTACAGTCACAGTTAGCACCAGTGGCATTATCTCAAAAAGAATGTCCTCTCCGGAGAGGGCCCAGACAGGGAGGCCTACTGCGCCCTTCCCTGTTTAATCTTGTTCTGGAACCTTTATTAATGAAGATCAAGGCTAATGTCCAAATTCAGGGCATCCAAATAGTGAACACGGAGCAGAAACCACTAGCCTATGCTGACGATGTGCTGCTCTCCATCACCCCCCAATGACCCCCCCGCCAATGAACTTACTAGGGAACTTTGGGCAATCTTCAGACACAAGTTCAATGCATCCAAATCTGAAATCTCACTGCGGAATGCCAGCACCTGCAACCAGACAATCACACACCTAGGCATGCTTTAGCAACCCAAGGCAATACAATATCTCGGAATACATGTCTTCCCCAGGCCAAAGGACACCATGGATATCAACATGAAGGAAATTCACAAGAACCTGCAGAGCGACCTACTGTGATGTCACAAGCTACCCCTCTCCAGGGGCCAAAGAATGTACTCCTGAAAGTGCTCTTCACTATGTCAATGTTACACTCTGCCATCCCTCAGAGAAGTATCCCAAATCTCCAATGCCTCATCACAGACTTCATATTGGCACATAAGAGCCCAGATGCTCCCTGAAGTGACTAGCCTAGCTACAGGACAAAGGTGGACTATAAAGCAAGCCAGACCCAGAACCTTGAGGAATAGGTACCAGACTGGGTAGCAATGGGGAAACACATATGCCTAGAGAAAGTTCAGGAACTTCTAGCCCTGTTATATGGGCCAGCATCAAAAGCCCCAGCAGACACCCCTATAGGCAACATGCATTCCGTCCTGAAAAAGATGTTCTATTCCACCAAGACATCTCTAAGTGCATCACTTAGCCAAACTATACATCTCACTGGGAACTTCACCATATAGGGTCACAAGATTACATTACCAGTATGGAAAAGGATCAGAGAGCTCACAGTTCAAGAGATCATGGCAGATGGCAAATTTCATCCATTCAGAAGACTACACGCTGCCTATACTGCCTATACCCTCCCACCAAGTGCTGCATACCAATAGCTCCAGATATAGCATTCACTTAAAGCACACTGGAAGGGGCATATGCCCACGGAGCACTGCTGAATGGCACAATGAAATTAAAGGATATCCTTCAACGAGATATACTACCTCCATTTCCCACTGGTACATGGCCCTTATGCAGTAAGCCCATGGAGTAGCTAAAAAAATGGAAACTTGGTGGTCCAAAGCTCTGGATCAATACACTTCGACATGGGACCTGCCCCAAGTCTCGAAATTCTCTAAACAAGCAACATCAACAGTAGATCTTAAAATCAAACTATTTAAAATACTGGGTAACTTATACTACACCTCCCAGAAGCATCACAAAATGGATACCATCCCCATGGCAGAATGTTACAAATGCCGACACCCAGAAGGCAGGGGTGTGCAAATCCTATTGCCCCCTGTCCGAGGCAAGTAAATTTCCTTGTAGGGCAAGTACAAAAAGAAAGCTAATTTCATTATAATGAATAGGGGCAAGTGAAAATTCAGCTATAGTCATGGCTGGGCAAGTCCTACAAGTTTTGATCTGAACACCCCTGCCAGAAGGGAAGCTCCAGCACCTCCTTTGGGAATGTCCTCTCATAAAAAACATTCTGGTGTGAGGTAAAACCCAAGTGTAACTCCCTTCTGGGCATTTCAAACCTATCTGTACCAGATATATGTATTGTGGGTAACATAGATAACTCCAAATTGGCCCTGTCCAGACAACATGCAATGGCTCTGATAATGAACATGTCCAAGTGGCAAATATTAAAACTGTGGCTGAACAAATGGCCACCGACATATGTAGAATGGCTGACTGATGCTCTGGAGTGTTTACGGTTGGAAAGACCAGCCCATGGTCTTTGTTATGCACCACAAGCATACATTTGGCCACCTAGAAACCTTAATAACCATCCCAGATGAAGAGGAGTAAAACCCACCACTTCTCAGGTCCCCTCCCCTATGATGACAATCCCCCGTCTGCTCTACCTCTGTTACAGGTGAACAGCTCAACCACCCTCTGCTCTTACTACCCCTAATGATTGTTTATACTTACCTACATATAAACCACAAGGCACCTACTGAAATGAAATCTTTGACCAGGGCCGATGTCCAGGCTCCATTCCAAAGGGTTTATTTATTTATTTATTAAATTTTGGTGACCGGGTAGGCCCACTGAGCCCCAGAGGTCACTTTTTCAGGGGTGACCTGGAATTAGTTAAAAGAAAAGGAGAGAAATACAGCAATGTACAAGGAACATAGAACTTAAATACAGCAGAGTACTCATTACATAATACATTAGGGTGACATGAGACCAAAGGAGGCTAAGCCATTCGGGTTACAATCTGGCCAGGTCACCAGAGGAATCTGTTACAATACACTGGGTGGGGGGTAACAATCAGTAAGGAGGTTACAGGGTACAGGGTGTGCAGAACAGTCCTGAGTAGGGGGTAGTAATAGGATTGGTTCTGGCTAGCGTAGGGGAAGGAGGAGCCGATTCACAGATTTAGGAGGGCAGCAGGGGATGCATGGGAACAGGATTATGGGACAGTTGACAAGTACTGTAAAGATAATTTACCTATATCAACTTCCTACTAGTTGATTCATGTTGTATTCAGAGTTCTTGTTTGTCTTAAACAAGTAATTGATCACGTACCTAATCAGCAAGAGAAGAGAATATAGTCGGTTACTACTAGGTCTGAACTCCCCTCGCTATGTCCATCCCTAAGGTTGTGGGGTGTACATCCAGGACTCAGACAATAGGGCCTTGGAGAAAGTAGTCCAATACAGCCTAGTAACACCAAAGACTCAGCCAACGACCCCCCATGTCTCTACTGACTGGTTGTGGGCTCTACAACCTAACCTATATGAGTCAGTAAGGGCCTTCAGGTACTACAGTCACTTCAAATGCTCTTGACTAGCAATGCACCATGAAATAATACAGTCTTGCATGTTTGCTTGCCTGTGACGTATTGTATGACTGAAAATTCTTCAATCAACCTTAATTTAAAAAAAAAACCTACATAAAGGACAAGCAATAGGGACCTGTGTGATAACATTATTTATCTACATAAGAGCATATTGGCCTCTGGTAACCTCATGTGTGGCATATGAGGGATGACTGACAGGTAGTGTTTATCCAATACATGTGGGATAAATTCTGGGTTCTAAAATTTATCACGCATATGTGGGCATAGCATTTTTTATGACACTGGATTTCTGTTCATGCATATTGTATTTAGTTCATCTTTCGTGCCACCTGTAATAACTTCTTCTGTAAAGTGTGTGATTTGTTCTGTATTACATATTTGCTTTAGTGTTGCAATTCCATTGAGCTTGTCCCAGCTAGGAATTGATTTGTACTTTTCATGTATTTTACTTGTTTTAAAATCAATAAAAATGTAAATTACACAGGGAACACACAGGGCGGATTGCTAACTGACTTGGGAGTCAGGAAGCAGACGGTTGTGGTAAACGTGCAGTATTTCAGTGGAGAGGGGCACTCAGCAGTGGTGCTGGGGCCACTGCTATTCAGTATTGTCATCAATGATCCAGAAGCTGGAGTCAACAGCATCCTGGTTAAGTTTGTGCATGACACTAAGCTGGCCAGGGTAGTGAACTGCCTGGAGGATGGGACAAACTTCAGAAAGACCTGAACATGTCAGACAACTGGTCAGACTCCTGGGGCCCGATATTCATAAAGGCACAAAGCACAGCGCAAACACTGGTTCTGCACCGTGAGGTTGCCTGGGTGTCCAAACATGTTATATTCAGTGGAATAGTGCACCAGCAGTATCTGACTGAATATAGGGCCATGGGAGATCAGTGATATGTCACTTAGCGCTGGGCAGACATGGCTCCCAAACTAGGGTGCCACAATGGCTTGTCCGCACGCTAAATTTCCCATATTCAAACAGACCCATGCAAATGAGCTCAGTGAGCATGCAAGGCACTACTAAGGGTAGCACAGCAGTTTAGCATGGCGCCTCCCCTCACTTGCCCAGTCCCAGAGAGCTATCCCTGGTGCTAGTGGCCCCTCATCCCCCCCACCGATAGCCAGCCCAATGTTAAAAATGTATTTACTATAAACCTTCCCTGGTGCTAGTGCCCCACCCCCGACCTAATGTTAAAAATGTATTTCTTTATTGTAATCCTTTCCCGGTGTTAGTGGTCCCTTCCCCCAGCCAATCGACAGCCCAATATTAAAAATGTATTTATTTATTGTAATCCTCCGGCACGGGTTGGCGCACACTGCGCATGTCAGCATGCTCAGCTGAGCAGCGAGTTGTATGCAGAACAGCCGCTGCTACATCGCTCCGCACCATGAATTAAGTTTACTGGGAAACCCGCCACTTTTACTCCCTCTCCTCCAACCTCTGGTTTAGTATTATCAACTTTTTTGTGGTTCTTCTCCTCACTCCTCTCTTCCCCAGCCTGTTTTTCTTAGTCGTGGCAAGGCATGTCAAAGTGGTACTGGTGGGTTACTGAAATTGTTCGGAATCCCTCCAAGGTTGAACCGCCAAAGAAATCTTTAAACCCACCTCCAGCTTCCTCAACATACCTTCAGGAACTGACGCTGAACAGCTGAGAGCTTCAAACCTCTCCCACCTCTCACCAGCTGCTTCAGAGACCACTACAACCTCAGAAACCTTCACTACGAGGATAGAACCCTAACAGTTGAATTTTGCGGCCTTCTCACCTGATCTTCAAGGAGGTAAACCTCTCGCCCAGCCTTACTGGGCAGAGGGTACCTTTATATTTCAAGGCACTAACAATAAGGCTGAGGGTTCAGCAGTTTCCATATCCGAAGCAGGTACGCGTAAGAACTTCAAATATTTGAAGAACGATGAAACTGAAGAGCAGGCTTTTCTAACTACAACTAAAAGAGAATCAGATACTCGGTGTCGCCATACAAAATTGGAAGCATGCCCCAGAAACCATAACAAAAAACGCTCTCTCAGGTTCCCGCTGGTCGATACACCCCCAATTACTGCCTTTCTAAATTTCCCAGTCTGTGTGTAAGACAGCTTTAATAAGTGCTCTAAGATCAACATTGACTCATCAACCCAAGCAGCAGCTATGGCCTCAACATCTAAAACTAGGAGCTCTAAGAGTCAAGAAAAAGAAAAAAATGGGTAATTTAGATTTAGAGAAGGAAAAGAGGAGAAGGGAATATGAAAATATTGAAGCCACAGGGGAGGAGGATCCAGATACTACACAAAATACTATCCTTACTGAGATGAGGCAGGGGTTTGGCTCCCTAAATTCAGCTGTTGCAAATCTTTTCCATACATTATCTGAAGGAATGGAAGAATTTGAATCTTTGGCTATTACAACCACTGATTGTGAAAACTGGGTGGGCAAAACTGAAGACTCCATTCCTAAGATCACCGATACACTGGCTAACAGCACCAAAGAACTAGAAGCCTTGAAACTCAAATATAAGATTTAGAAGCTAGAACCCGAAGGGCTAACTTTAAAATTGATAACCTCCCTGAGGGCATGGAAGGCTCAGACCCTTTGAAGTTTTGTGAAGAAATGCTTTCAAAAATGTTAGTTTTATCCTACCGTGAGCAAAAAATGGAACTGGACAGGGCCCATCAAGCCTTTGGAGTAAGAGACAACATTGGGAGACCACGTTTCATTTTTATCAAGCCTGTTAAATATCAAAACAAAGAAATGATTTTCTCTAAGGTTTGAATAGAGAGAAGCCTTTTTTTCAATGGAATTAAGCTGCAAGTTTTTCCTGATATTCCTCCATCCATTTTGGCCAAAAGAACGAGCTTCGACTCAATTAGAGATAGACCGCGTAAAGAGGGCCTTCCCTTTGCTTTATTATACCCTGCAAAATTAAGAGTCCTTCTCGATGGCAAAACTCTCTATTTTCACTCCCCAATGGATGTGGCAGAAGCTATACAACATTGCATGCGAGATCCTGGGGGTCCTTCTACCTCCACTAACTCCTGAAACTAAAAAGCCATTCAGTATGCCTTCTTCCTTAAAGTTGGGGTTTCTTTTTTTGGGGGGAGGAGCGGAGGGTTGGATGGGATAGGACAGGAGTTCTATAACGCTTACATAAATAGACAAGCCCTAGAACATGATTACCTATACATAGGCACGAACACACATAAGCATATGCCCTTTTTTCTTTTTCTTTTTTTTTCCCCTCTTTCTTTAAAGCTCTGGGATAAATAAACAAGCATTTGTCAATGCCAAATGTTGCTTGCTTCTAATTGCTGTTTAGGTATTTGGAAGTCATTGGAGTGCAAATATTGAAAATTTGCGAACTTACGAGCGTGCGTAGGAACTGCTCAACGCACGCTCGTAAAACAGTTATTTTTGGAATTTTTTCACCAAATTTTCAACATAGCCATTTTAAGACGCTCTGCTCATGAACAGTGTCACTGTGATTTTGTTAATGTGTCCCATACATTGAGTTTGCACACCGACCGCGCCATTGTGCGCTACATGGGCGGAAACACGTTTTGGGCAGGATGTGAAAAATGACAGCTGTACTGCTCATAAGGAGGTGTGGTAAAATGGCAATGTTGAAAATCTGGAGTGAAAATATTGAAAATTTAGAACTTACGAGCCTGCGTAGGAACTGCGCAACGCACGCTCGTAAAACAGTCATTTTTAGGAATTTTTCACCAAATTTTCAACATAGCCATTTTAAGACCTCTGATAATGAACAGTTTCACTGTGATTTTCTTAATTTGTCCCTGACATTGATTTCACAGACAATCGACTGCGCCATTCTGCGCCATATGGGCGGAAACACATTTTGGGTGAGATGTGAAAATGACAGCTGTACTGCTCATAAGAAGGTGTGTAAAATGGCAATGTTGAAAATCTGGAGTGAAAATATTGAAATTTCGCAACTTACGAGCCTGTGTAGAACCGCGCAACGACGCCAGAAACGTAAGTTTTTGTCATTTTCATCATGAAGCTTTGGGACTTCATGAATGATGTCGAGCGGCGGGCCGTCGGCGGCGTGATTTTGCAGTGCGCCAAATCACCCTTCGGGCCCGGCTACCGCCATGACAGTGACATCATCTGGCGAGAAGGGTCCCAAAACCCCATGTTGAAAATTTGCGCAAAATTCCTCAAAATGCCTGAGATATGCAACAAAGTTGAAACCCCCTATCTAGGCCATTATACAGCTTACCGGCATTTCTCAGTTCGCGGTCGGCTTTGAAGAGTGCAGACGTGTTCCCGGTCCACCAAGATCGCGCACCGGAGTCCGGAGGTAGTGGGTGGGGTGAGGGGGCGGGGAGGCTGCGCAGTGGGTGGGTGCGGGTTGTGGGAGGGGTCGGAGACGCTCCATGGGCTGTTTTTAGGTTCAAAATTTAAAAAGACGCTGCGTAGGGACCATTTGCCACGCTGGGGTGGCCTCAGCGTGGCCAAGGACGCTAGAGGTGCCAGCCGACGGGGATTGGGCCCTCGTCGGCTTATGGACTGATTGCCACGCTGGGGTGGGGCCCCAGTGTGGCACCTAGCAACTGAGGGGGAGATCGTAACTCAGCCGACAGGGATTGGGGACCCGCCGGCTACACAGTACGCAGCGGGCGTGCACGCCTGCGTGTTGGGGAGCACGCTTTATCTCTGCTCACTGGAAGCATAAGCCCCTTTCACTGGGAATACTGCATTTTGGAGCGTGTCACAGACAGCTCCAAAATGCATTGGCTTACAGGCCGCGCCTGCCAGCTCACTGACTGAATTGAAGGAGGAGGTGACACACCTCCGAAATCTCCGATGATGGCACTATGTTTCTTGCACATGCGCAAGCAACATAAAAATTCTGTTTTTTTTTCTTAGGCTTTTTCTTTTAATCAATGTTAGTATGAGCACTGTGAATCAACAGCATTCTCTCCTTGTTCCTTTTTTGCTACGTCTTCCGGGGGGGGGGGTAGGCAGTCCATTTGTTATTAGGATGCCAGGGGTTAATCATCTTTCTTTTCTGTATCTTATTCATTTACATAACAGGGCAAATTATTCTAATTTTTCTGATTAGTATTTCCGTGGGGGTGGCTAAGTATGAATACTACTTTGGCAAGTTTTAAGGTGGGACAGGATTTACTTAATAGACTTAGCTTTAAAACAGATAAAAAATCTGATGATAAAAACAATAAAACTAAATCATCATATATTATGCGTGGGTGCCAACTTTATTTTACTTTTGGTACTAGACTAATAAGGCTTTCAGGTCTGAGGGGAGGTAGGAGGTGTGCCCTTAAAGGACCCCAGATGAACATTAAGTCCCCTTTCCTCTATTATCTTCACTGGGACTCTGATTTTATTTATTTATTTATTTAAGTTTGGGATTAATACCTTTGAGTCAAGGACTCGTTTTCAAAGGTTCCATGTCAATTGTTAAAAACAGACATAACAGTATAAAATACAGAGTTAACAGTAAAAGGAACATTGAATCATATACACAACCAGTAATAGAACAAGTCTGAAGTTTTATACATCAATTTAGTACTTAATTACACAAGTTTGATTCAAGGAAAGAGAAGAAGCGGGCCTGTCGGTGCAGCGGTTGGATTTCCGCATGCGACGCCAATGACCCGGGTTCAGAAACGGACCTGGGTCACTGGAGGGCCGGCCGGGGGAGATGGATAGAGCGTCCCATGGACTGCTGTCCTTCTCCGGGGGGAGGGTGGGGAAGTGCCTGGAGCATCGGCGACCCCTGGTGGAGGCCAGGAAGTCGCACAGCTGCCGGCACTAGCACGCTCAGGAGGCGGGGCAGACGCTAGGCATCATTGCACGACCCCGCCTCCCCAGAAAGCCGGAAAAAGAAGAAAGATGCCTGCCGCCTTCCATGAAGCCCGCCATGGCTTCAATTAGCTCCTCAGGCCAGCCCTCCGACCTATTCCGATGACTGCGGCGGCGTACGAGAGGCCGCAGCCCCGCCGTGGGGTAAGCCATGGGGTTTCGGAGGCTCAGGCGCATTTGAGGAGTGGAAGTCTGGGGTCCATGACCGGGCAGATAATACCGGGCGGCAGGCAGCTCGGGAGGAAAAATAATAAAAAAAAATCAAGGAAAGAGAAGAAGGTGGGGGGGGGACAGCCAAAAGGTGGCATCTTCAGAGGAGGGGGAAAGGAGTGTTTAGCCATGAGGAGACATCATTAGTTACAAGCGGATTAGGTAAGGGTGGGGGGTCCTGGGGAAGGTGATTTTGTAGACTGGGATCAGTTTTACTTAAGGTAATTGTCCTAATCCTATGAGTACATTAAAGATAATTTCCTGGAATCTTAATGGCTGTAGAGAAAAGAACATAGGCCCAGATATTCAAAAGGGTTGCGTCATGCGCAATAGGGCGCCTCTGCTAGTGTCCTAAATTACAGCCCTGGGGCGATATTCAGCAGGAGGCAGTTGCACCACTGAAAACATGCTGAGCAACAGCGCAATGCAAATGAATGCATGCTGAACTGGAGGGGGAGGAATGATGCATAAACTACACAGCCCAATATTCAGCCGGGCTGTGCAGAGTTGTGCAGGCGCAACCCCCAACCTGTGCCTGAACAATTTTGAGCCAAAAAAACAAAGGATCAAGTCGAGGGCCACCCACAGGTGAGCTGCCGCACTGCAGGGCGCAACACAGCAGCTGCCACCTGTGGCTGGCCTCAACCTACTCCTGTGCCCCTGCAGCCCGATCACAGGCAAAGTGTAAAGCTCCCACCCCCACTGGTCCGATCACGGGCAAAAGCAGAAATAAAACTGATCCATGCAGAGCAATTTGTTCCCTGTAAACAGAGTGTAAGCCATGGTAAAGTTGTGTCATGCCTTGGCACTACAGCTCTTAAATGCCATCTGAAAAGCATTCAGTTTTGCTTGATCGTCCAAAACCCATGTCCTCCATCTTCCAGACCCACATGAGAAGGGTCAGGAATTTGAAATGGATACTGAATTGTCTGAACTTGATGCGGACAGAACCACTGCCAGTCCTAGGATCACCGTTACCACCAATGCCAGCTCCATTAGTACCAGTTGCACATCCAGTGATGGCACTGAATGTAAGTCCTAGTCCACCATCCCAGCGCCCATCTGCCCATCAAGCACAGTGTATAATAAACTAGCAGGGACATGCTGTGAACAGCTAACACTGTCTCAGGCATTTGAAAGGAAGAATACCTTTACTAAAAGTCATCCAACGACCATTTGTCTTAATCACAGAATTGGTGAACTGTTAGCTGGAGCTCTTCTCCCATACTCTTTGGTAGATCATGAGGATTTTAGGGAGCTCATGAAACTAGCAGAGCCTTGTTTCAATGTTCCTCATCGAAGGTACTTTTTCGGTGTTGAAATACTGAACATTTATCAGGCTTTGAAAGCGACAGTGATGCTTGCACTTAAAACTGCAGAGGGTGGGGTTATTCATGTCACAACAGATATGTGGGACAGCACTCAAAACATAGATTACATGTCCCTTACTGCTCATTGGGTCATGTTTTCTTGTGCTTCTTCAAAAACAAAGACACCCCAAAAGATGGCGCTGCTGCATATAAAGAAGTTTGGGCAAAGTCATACAGCTGCAAACATCTTGCAGGAAATAAATGACCTCCTTGATGAATGGGTTTATTCTCACAGTCTAAAATGTGGCTTCATAGTATGTGACAATGGAGCCAACATCTTGAAAGCAGTACAGGATGGAGGATTTATGCATGCTTCTTGCTTTGCACATTGCTTACATTTAATTGTCACGGGATTTCTCAGCAGTGAAACACAAGTGGATGGTATGATTGCTGTTTGCAAAAAAATTGTGACTCACTTTTCACATTCAACTAAGGCTATACGGACATTGTCCGAACTGCAAAACACAAGCTGCCCCAGCAAAAGCTGATTCAGAATGTTTCCACCTGTTGGAACTCAACGCTTATATGCTGCAGCCTCTTGAGCAAAAGCAAGCTGCACATGAGTATTGCTCCAGTTACATTATTGGAGATGGCATTATGCTGTCTGTGCTGCAGTGGAAATTAATGGAGACAGTGTACTGCATCCTAACTCCTTTTGAGACAGCTACAAGGGACATGTCTTCTGAAGGCGCATCTGTGAGTCAGGTTATCCCACTCATATTACTGATTTCACATCATCTTAGTGTTCTAAATCTACAAATAGAAAAAGACAGATCTGAAGCTCAGACAACATGTCACCTGTATCATGGGAATCTCGAAAAGTGAATGAGCGAGCGCTGCAAAACCAATAACAAATTAGTTGCAATGACGAAATCAAAACACTACATCCTTGCAACTCTCTTAGATCCCAGGTTCAAGGCTATACATCTTCCAAAAACAGATGATATAGAGCAGTACAAATGTCTGTTGCTAGATGAGCTGCAGCATTCACAGGAGTCAAACACAGACTTGCACAGTACCCTCAGGTTGTCATCACCACAACGTGCAGGTTCATCTTCACAAAGGGATACAGAACTGGAAAAGTCACCAAACAGTAACAGTAGTTGTTCCACAACTGCCACTTCTTCAACCCTTAGTAGCAAGCTAAATCTGTGACAAAACCTTTCCCAAATTGCTGCCATACCAGCTTATGCTGATTCTCTTCTGAGTGGTCTCTGTCCATCATGGTAGACCGTTACCTGCAATAACTGCCTATTCCTATTGATGCATGTCCTTTTGAATACTGGAGATCAAAAAAGTCAATTTGGACAGAGCTGTATGATGGAGCCTGTAAATATCTTGGTTGTCCTGCAACAAGTGTCTCTTCAGAACGCAGGTTTAGTACAGTTGGCAATATTGTGACAGACACCAGAAATAGGTTGCTGCCATAAAATGTACACACGTTAACTTTTCTTAAAGTTGCTAAGTCAAGATTTTCGGATCCCTACAAGAGTAGACAAACTGTGTCAGTGGCTCAGTAGGTAGCACACTCACCTCTGAGGCCGGGAGATCAGAGGGCTGTGTGCTCAGTTCCCACATCTGGCACTTGGGTTAATATCCCAGTACTGACACTGTAGTGCAGCATGAGAGGGCTGCTGCACTTCTGAGGTGCCGTCTTTCGGATGAGACGTTAAACCGAGGTCCCATTTGCCTGGATTGGCAGTAGATCAGGTGGATGTTAAAGATCCCATGGCACTTATTGAAAAGAGTAGGGGAATTTCCCTGGTGTCCTGGCCAAATTTCCCTCATTCACTAAAAATACCACCAACAGCTGAATCTGGTTCAAGGTCAGTTGGCATTCATCTGTATCCCCCTCCCCCGGGTCGTGCCTGAAAATAGGCAGGATCTTCCTGGACTAAGTCTCCATCACTCATTCACACTAGTGGGATAGCTCCGGAGGCGCTAGGACCAAGCAGGAGCCTAAAGTTTTCAGAAGGGTCAGTGCCGAGAGAGGACCACGCATGCGCGGCACCACGAGACTAGCTCGCGCCTGTGTAGGCTATCTTGGCATCGAGCCTCCAACCGCCTCAGTTCCTTTTCTCCCGCCGTCGAGTGCGCTTGGATGTCGACGTCGCTCGTCTGCCGGAGTCGAAGTTTTCGTCTATGCGACAACAGCTGTTAATGTTTTAATATTTTAAAGTAGTAATTTATTATTTTACGAAGAAGATTGTGAAGAAGAAGAAAAAGAAATTCTTTACTGCCATCAACGGAGTCGTCCTTAGACGGTAGCGGTGACGGTAGAAGGACTTTGTTTGAAAGTTTTATGGCAGAGGGCCTGTGTCCGTCCACCGCCCAATTAACGGGGTTCTGACTATGGACAGTCCCGCTCGGGGGGGGAGGACAGTCCTCTGAAGCACAAATCTAATGGTTCCGTGATCTGGTCTCGCTTGACCTCGAGCCCTCTTCCTCGCTCGGGAAGAAGAATCGGTGCCGCTCGAGGTTGCCCGTTGGTATGTCTGCACGAGGAATGTTCATCTGGAGGGGCGATGGGCCCGAACCTACTTTGGTGGGTTCCTCTTGGCCCCGCTCCTAACGACTGCTTTCTCAACTCCGAGCTCCATCTCTGTCCTCGCTGGAGCTCCGGTGAGCAGTTTCACCTTTGGGTCGCTCCTATGGAGCAGGGGGGTCGACTTTCCAGTTTTCCTGGCTCCGTTCCTGATTTCGGGACCTCTGGGCCTCGGAGCCGTTGGACCGGAGCCGGATTGATTGGATCACGTATGGTGAGGTGCCCTCTGGGTGCCTTTGCCATTGTGTCGACCCTCGACTACCCCTCTCCTTTTCCATGCAGGGGCGGCACGGCACCACCTTTCCTTCTCCCCTTTTCAGGATTTCCATTGGGATTTTCCTTCGGCGCCATGGCTCGGTGCCATGGTCGGCGCCGTGGCTCGGTGCCTTGGTCGGCACCATGCCTTAGTCGGCACCGTGGGTCGGCACCGTCCTCTGTGCTGTGCCGTGGGTGCTCTCTTTGCTGCCACTGGTTGTCGGCGCCGTCAGTGGTGCGTGCTCCCTGCGGTGGCGCTTGCTTCGCGGGCGGCGCCGCTCACCCACAGGTGCGGCGGGCACCCATGGTGTTGCAGGTGGCACCGACGGCTGCTATGGGTGCCAGAGATCCCAGGGTGGCACCGGAGCACCTGTAGGTGCCGCTGGTGATGCTGTGGGGCCCATGGGTTCCATGGATGCTTCAAGTGCCATGGGTGCCTCTGGTGCCTTGGGTAGCGGGGTGACACCCGTGGGTGCCACGGGTGGCCCACTGATGCCACTGGTGCCCTCAGGTGCCATTGGTGCCCTCGGGTGCCATTCTTGCCATGGGTGTCATGGGTGCCATTGGTGCCATGGGCATCGGAGGTACCCTCGAGTGCCATTGCTACATGGGTGCTGGGAATACCTGCAGATACTGCCATGGCTGCCCTTGGGTATCGCCCAGGTTTTCATAGGCACTGCTTGGTGCCCTCCTGTGCCACGAGTGCTGCTGATGCCACACTGGTGCTTGTGGGTGCTGTATGGCAGAATTAGTGACACATTTTTCCTTTCAGACTCCTTTCCACAGAACTTGTGGTGGGATGTTTACCGCAGAATGAACTCCTGTTCTGCGGATTATTTTTTCCACACATTTTAGTGAGTGGTGGTCTATGTGGGATCTTGTGTCATCCAGCGGTTTTCTGTTATGGAACTCTGCTGTACCGTTCTGCCAGCAGAATCTCATTCTGCTCAGCATTTTCTCTGCTCCCTATGTGGTACCAAGCTCCTCGACATCCTTTCTGATGGCGGAGTCTCTAGTGCTCTACCTAGACCTCTCTTGGAGGTTCTTCTGGTGTAGAAGTACATCTAGGTGGGTCTTTCCCTTTCCTTCTGGTCAGTAACGCAGCAGACGGCTCATTTTATGTACTGGAGGGCATGTCATCTCTATCTTCAGAGTCCGTGATGGAAAATCCTTTCAGTAGTTCCTCAGTAACGGGGTCCACTATAGTATTTCACACTGCATCCGTGGACCATACTCTTCTGCGTCTAGACTTTTTCAATCGTCAAGACAGTTACACTCTGTGGAGCATTTTAATTTAATGGTCACGGGCCGCTCTGACTCTTCCGCTCCTTTGATAGGGGTATATAGTGCCCTTGTGATATTGCCTCTTTGGTGGCTTCTTCGGCACAGGTGGTTAACTTCTCTCCAGCTGTGATTGTTAGTCTGGTCATGATTTCAGTATGGACACTCAGGCACTTTCCGCACTCAGATGGAGAACATCTACGTCTTTTTGTATCAAGACAATCCTCAAAATAGCAGCCTTAAGGTATTGTTAGACTCGGACTAAAAAAAAAATGATATCATATATTTTTATCATAGTACAGGGCCTAGCCGAATTACTGCAACCCTCTTTTGGGGATCTCGCCAGATTCCTCCTCAGCCCCTGAGGCGCCTGTCTCCGGGATACGGTAAAGAGTACCCGATTACTTCTTCCCGTATGGGGAGTCCGATCTGGTGACGATATGGGTCATCTCTTTCTCTGAGAGATTTCCTTCATTCAGAGACATTTCCTAGACCTAGGCAACTGCCCAGTCTGTTAATTCCTTTTCTTTTTATCAGGCTTTCTTCTCTTGAACAGAGCCTTACAGCAGCAGAAGCGACTCTCCACCGAGTCGGAACTCAGGTTCCCGCTTCCTTGCTTACTTAATTTAACAGGTAATTTTCTCCTTCTTGACGGATGGTCAAGTAGGTCCCTTTTTCTGAGGAAACTTCTCAAATATTCACACCTTCGGTTCCTGCACTCTGGTCCATGCCAGTTGCTCATGAAGCTATCCTCTTCAAGTGCGAGAGGGAGTGGTGATGTTTCTTTTTCAGCAAATGAACTAGAATCCTTTCCTACTCCTTTCAGGAAAGTCAGAATGGCTAGTGCCTCACCGCATTGAGTCACTGCCTCTTTCAGTCACTTCAACAAATAGGTTAGCTCTAACTTGGTCCTGCTGTGTCCCTCCTCAATGCACATCGGCCTCTATTGACCTTTGAAATCCAGCTCCTGGCTTTTTTCTGTCGGAATGTTTTTTCCCACAGTGGACACATCCTCCTGTACACCTTTTTCCTTTCTTCCCTGAGTTCAGAGACTGCTGCTACAGTTGTACACACAGGGGCAGGATTATTCCTCTTGGAATATACAGTGGGTAGGATCTGGTTTTACTAGACCACCACGAGAGGCTTCTAAGTCGTGCTTGGCCTTCCATCAGGAAGATTCTGTGACTAAGTGGAGACCATTCTTCTTGATGGGCTAACCCTACCTGGACCCCCTTGCTCACCAAGTAAGGGGTTCAAGTGCTTCTGGACCTGTTGTTTACAGGTCAACCATACTGGACAGTGGGGGTTTCCATCTGCACTTTCCGGTCTACCCTGAACCAGTAGACTTTACCTCCGACACTTTCAGTTCCTGAGGTACCTGTACGTTACATTAGTACATGTCTTTGACACGATTAATTTTGGTCCTAGATCAAATTGTGAGGCCAGGTTCTTGCCGCTCTCCTAGAGTGGTTGCGGCTGCCTGGCAGACTTTCATTTTGTGCCCATTGTAGTCGTCGGCTAGGTGACGAGTTACAACTCGAGTGTTTATCTGGTAGGCACTATGTTATAGATGCTTTTACAAGACAGCTCTTTTTATTAACAGGACAGTCCTTGGCTGTCCTTTCTGAGTGAACCCTATCTCCTACCACCCTACTCAGGGTTGTTGGTTTTAGCTTGGTACTCTCCCACTAGTGTGAATGAGTGATGGAGACTTGTTCCAGGAAGATATGGAAATTACGTACTTACTGTAATTATTGATCTTCTTGGACAGTCTCCATCACTCATTCACACACCCACCCACCATCCCCTGGGTTCACTCGTTTTCTTTCCTGGTCTTCACGGTCCTATGATTCAGACTGTGAGGACATTATTCTTTAGCCTTTCTTGCAAAGGCCATCTGGGCCCTCTCAGGCCCAGAAACTCAGGATGAGTCATTCTCATTAGTCACACTGCACCTCCTCAGTCGAAAAGGTACTGAGGCGGTTGGAGGGTCGACGCTGAGATAGCCTACACAGGCGCGAGCTAGTCTCGCGGTGCCGCGCATGCGTGGTCCTCTCTCAGCGCCAACCCTTCTGAAAACTTTAGGCTCCCGCTTGATCCTAGTGCCTCCGGCGCTATCCCACTAGTGTGAGTGAGTGATGGAGACTGTCCAAGAAGATCAATAATTACGGTAAGTACGTAATTTCCATATTTGTCTAGTGCACTTACCCGGTCAACAAAAACTAAATAAAATAAAATAACTGATCCTGAAGTGATTGATGTTGTGGATGTTGATGGTGATGACAACTCGGTGGTGGCTGGTAAATACTGTGTGGACCAGAGTCTCTCTGCACCAAAAAGGAAACCTTTACAGACTGTGATGACTTTGGTTGTCTCTCTTCTTTCTCGATCTACTACCTTGGACTATATACCCCCAAAAACTTTCACCATTTCATGGCAAACTGCTTTGTAGCTAGGGTCTAAAGTCAACAAGTTTTATATACAGGGCAGTTTTAACATCAGTGGGAACAGGCCCAAATTTGGCATAAAAGGGACACTGTCATGTCAATCATTTCTGTATCATATTATTTATAGTTAAAGTGCAAGCATATATTTTTGGATTTACCTTCTGTGACTTTGTGGTGCATCAGTATGGGCTGGGACCGGGGGTGGTCTATTTTTCAATTTTAAAGAGGACAAAACAGTGAGTTCTAATTGGTAGCTGTTTATTATTTTTTCAATTACAGAAATGTTAGCCATAAACCAAAATGATCCGTATGTAACTTATCTTACTGAATAAAATATTATGGGAAAAACTGTATTTTGTATTGTTATGTTTCTGTGGGCAGCATCCTGTTACAAGTCTCTTCTGGGAAACAGAGTCATCTGGAATTTTACCTATGTCATGGTTTAGCACATATCATTCTGTAAGCATAGGTCTCATACCACAACGGCTCGTGTTTAAAATTCTGTTGTACACAGACCATAGCATAATAGCATCAACTCTCAAATTACTGGTTCCATGAAGAGGACTGTACAGAATGTTGTCCATAAGAAGAAAGCAATTGAAAAGACAGTGTTTCACATAAGTGTTGTTTATTAAGGAACGGTTAAGCATGGCTCATTTGGAGGCAAGAGTTTCATTTTTCTTGAGTAAGCATGTGGTAGTTTTAGCATTTGAGAGGGGGAGGAGGATAGAATGGGTGCTGGAGGGTGGGAAAGGGCTGGAGGTTGGTTTAACATGGATGCAAGAGGGAGAAAGATGGCATGGATGCTAGTGCATGGGTGAGGGTTGGGGGTTGGTTTGGGTGCCACTGCATAGATGAGGGTGGTGGAAGAAAAGTGGAATGGGTGCTGGGGTGAAAGTTGGGTGTTGTTTTAGTCCTTTCGTTTGCAGATTTGTGATCGGCTGGGGATGGTGAGGAAAAAGATGATGACAGACCGATGGTATGGGAGGGCTATACCGATTGCCCACTGTGGAACCTACTATAGATATTATATAAATATATATATATATATATAAAGACAAAGAACCTCTGTGTGCAAACACTGAGGCCAAAGAGATTACCCAAAAGGCATTTGGCTGGGAAGCCAAGTTTCAAAAATAAAATCACACATGCCCCACAACACGAGCATCATGGGCTGCATATGCATATTCTGTGGTGATTTGCATATGCAGCCCATGATGCTTTGCATTGTGGGGGCATGTGTGATTTTGTATTTTATATATATATATATATGTATTTTTTTCTTATTAAATACATTGCAAACTGCTGCCACCTAGCACAAGTGTCATGTCCCCTTTAAAAAAAGAATAAAGGAACCAGAAATAAAAGAAAATCTGCATCAGCAGTTTTCACAGAATATGACCTATCATAAAGTGTTTTTGCTTTACAAGTAGTGATAATTTGATACATAATGGGGTTGACAGTCACTGTCCCTTAAAGCGACACTGTCAGCTTTGCCCCTTCGTATTTTGGCAATAGCATGCAGTGTTCCTATTGCTCACACAACACTCATTACTGCACTCAGAACACCCCAATATATTTAAAAGACTAGTATTTTACGTGCTTTCCTTGTTTTGTACTATATATATACTTTCTGTGGTCCCAATGATAAGTCCCATAGGCGGAAGCACATCAAGGTCTGGACCGCGCATCTGCCACAAACGCAGTCCCGAAATACAATTTTCATAAACAGCCCTTGGATTCATATTGCCCCTGTTCCTTATGTTATCTTAATAGGTTGCAGCTATCTGCCGTCACAAAATGAGCACTAGAAGTGGCATTATTTATATTTGCACTCTGCGGCGAAATCAGCGCCGTCTAAAGATCCATGAACAAAATATCTACGTGCATGCGTAAAAGCATGCCATTGATGCGCGCGATGCACTTCCAGTTTGGAGACTTTAAAACCTTGCACTAGCGAGCAGGCAGCAGATTAAACACTTGCTGCAAAGCAGTGTTGCTGATATACTAAAAAGCTACAACTGTCTGATATATACCATTTGTATTGTATGTGCTGGGGGATCTTCCTGGACTAAGTCTCCATCACTCATTCACACTAGTGGGATAGCGCCGGAGGCACTAGGACCAAGCGGGAGCCAAAAATTTTCTGAAGGGCCGGCGCCGGTAGGACCCCCTTTGACGCCGCACCGCGACTGGGACTTCAGCGCTTGTGTAGGCTATCTCGGTGTCGACCTCCAACCGCCTTCAGTTCTTTCTCCCGCCCGCCGAGTGCGCTTGGATGTCGACGTCCGCCGCCTGCCGGAGTCAAAGTTTTCGCTATACGACAGCAGCTTTTAGTGTTTAATTTAAACGTTTAATTTAACTATTTAGTAGTAATTTTTATTTTATGAATAAGAAGATTATGAAGAAATTCTTTCTTGCCATACACGGAGTTGTCCTTAGACGGTAGCGGTGATGGTAGGAAGACTTCGTTTGAAAGTTGTTATGGCAGAGGGGCTGTGCCCGGTCCACCACCCTTAAGTAACGGGGCCGGGGTCTGACTACGGACAGTCCTGTGCTCGGTGGGGAGGACAGTCCACCGAAGCACGAATCTGGCGGTGCCGGGGATCCGGCTCCGCTTAGCCTCGAGCTCTTCTTCTTCGTTTGGGGGAAGAAGAATCGGTGCTGCTCGAGGTTGCCCGTTGGTATGTCTGCACGAGGATTGTTCGTTGGTAGGGGCGATAGGCTTGAACCGACTTTCATGGGTTCCACCTTGGCCCCGCTCCTAACAGCTGCATTCTCGACTCCGGACTCCATCTCTGTCCTCGTTGGAGTTCCGGTGAGCAGTTTCACCTCTGGGCCGCTCCTGTGGAGCAGGGGGTTTGATCCTTTTTTTCCTGGTTGTGTTCCTGGTTTTGGGGCCTCCGGACCTCAGAGCCGTTGGACCGGAGCCGGGTCAATTGGATCTGAATGAGCGCGGTGCCCTCTTGGTGCCTTCGGCATCCTGTCAGCCCCTCGTGCCTACCCCCCTCTTCCTTTTCCATGCAGGGGCTGGCACAGGCACCATCTTTCTCTTCTTTTCCATTGGCTTTCCACGGTGTTTTTCCTGGCGATGTGCCCGACACCTTGGTGGCACTGCAGGTCCGGTGCCGTGCCTCTGGTTTGGCATTGGTGCCATAGGCGGCGCCACTGGTGTTTGGGTTGGCGCCGGGACTCGGCGCTGTGGCGCGGTACCATACTGGGTGCTGCAGTCGGCGCCGTGGCTCGGTGCTGCGCTCGGTGCCGTGCTCAGTGCCGTGGTCAACACCGTACTGGGTGCCGCAGTCGGCGCCATGGCTTGCTCAGCACCGTGCTCGGTGCCGTGATCGGCTCCGTACTCTGTGCTGCAGTCGGTGCCATGGCTCGGTGCTGCGCTCGGTGCCATGCTCGGTGCCGTGGTCTGCGCCATGGTTCGGTGCCGTGGGTCGCGCTGCGGGCTCACGCTGTGCCCGCACCGCTTGGCGCCATGGGTGCTTCATTGTCGGTGCCGCTTAGCGGTGCTGTGGTGTCTCCGCGGTGCCACTGATGCCAGCGGGCACCACGAATGGTGCTGGGCACCCACAGGTGCCGGCCTGCACGGGCACCAGCGGGTGGCGCCATGGATGGCGCAGAGCACCTGTGGGTGGTGCCGGGCACCCACAGGTGGCGCCTGGCACCCACGGGTGGCATGGGTGCCTTGGTTTTTGGGTGCCATGGTACCATGGGTGCCATGGGCGTCAGGGGGTGCTCTTGCATGCCATTGCTGCCGTTGGTACCAAGGATACCTGCGGGTTCTGCCGTGGGTGCCCTCTGGTGTCTCTCAGGTTGGCATGGGTACTGCTTGGTGCCCTCCTGTGCCACGAAGTGATGCTAGTGCCGCAGGGTGCCAGTTGGTGCTGTCTGACAGAACTAGGGAAAGATCTGTGTTTGCAGACTCTCTTCCACAGGACTTGTGTTGGGATGTTTCCATGGAATGAATTCCTATTCTCGGATTATTTCCACATTTTAGTGGGTGGCGGTCTGCATCGGATCTCCTCATCCAGCGATTTTCCGCTGATGGGACTCTTCTGTTCTGTTTCTGTCAACGGACTGTCTCATTCCGCTCAGCACTTTCTCAGTCCCCTACGTGGTGCTAAGCTCCTCGACACCCTTCCTGGTGGCGGAGTCTCTAGTGGCTCTAACCGAGACCTCTTTTTGGGGTCCTTCTGTGGTAGAAAGGCATCTGGATGTGTCTGTCCCTGTCCTTCTGGTCAGTGATACAGCGGATGACTCATTTTATATACTGAAATACACGCCCTCTCTATCATCAGAGTCTGTGATGCAAGCTCTTTTAGTAGTTCCTCATTTATGGGGTCCACCATAGTGTTCAGACTGGATCTGTGGGCTATATACCTCTGCGTCTAGACTTTTTCAGTGGTCAAGACAATTACACTCTTTGGAACATTTTAATTCAATGGTTGGGAGCTGCACAGACTGTCCCGCTCCTTTGATAGGGGTATACAGCCCATTTTGATGCTGCCCTCTGGTGGCTGCTCAGCACAGGTAGTTAACATCTGTCTAGCTATTATTAGTCCAGTCAGGGGTTCAGTTATGGATCTTCAGGCTCCTCCTGCTCCTCAGAGGATGACATCCTTGTCATTTCTGTATCAGGCAATCCTTGCCAAATAGCAGCCAGCAACCTTGTCGAGCTCAGACTAATGATTAAAAAAAAAAAAAGGGGTCAGAATTATCACAGCACAGGGCCTAGTTGGAATTTCTCCATACCACACTTGGATCTGATCAGGTTCCCTCAACCCTGAGGTGGTCGCTCTAAACCTCAGTAAAGAGTACCTGTTTCTTCCACCCCTAGGGGGCAGTCCGATCCAGCGGTGGTATAGCTCACCTCTTTTCTCTAGAGAATTTCTCTTATTCCGAGATATTTCCAAAACCTAGGCATCTAACCAGTCTGTTAGTCCCTTTTTTTGGTTTTTAATCAGGCTTTCTTCTCTTGATCAGAGCCTTGCAGCAACAGAAGTGACTCTTCAGCAAGTTGGAACTTAGATTCCTACTTCCATGTTTGCTTCAACTTAACAGATGACATGCTTCTTCTTGACCATTGGTCAAGTAGGTTCTTCTAAGGTAGCTTCGCAAATATTCACATACAGTCATACTATCCTGAACCTGTACACTTTACCTCCGGCTCTTGCAGTTCCTGAGGTCCTTTACAGTAGATTAGTGCATGTCTTTGACACTATTAATTTTGGTCCTAGATCAAATCGTGAGGCCAGGTTCTTGCCGCTCTCCTAGAGTAGTTGCGGCTGCCTGGCAGACTTTAATTTTTTGCCCATTGTAGTTGTCGGCAAGGTGACAAGTTACAACTCGAGCATTTATCTTGTAGGCACTATGTTATAGATGCTCTTACAAGACAGCTCTTTTTATTAACAGGACAGTCCTTGGCTGTCCTTTCTGAGTGAACCCTATCTCCTACCACCCTATTCAGGGTTGTTGATTTTAGCTTGGTACTCTCCCACTAGTGTGAATGAGTGATGGAGACTTAGTCCAGGAAGATATGGAAATTACGTACTTACCGTGGTATTGATCTTCTTGGACAGTCTCCATCACTCATTCACCCCATCCACCAGCCCTGGGTTCACTCGTTTTCTTTCCTGGTCTTCATGGCCTATGGTTCGGACTGTGAAGACATTGTTCTTTGACCTTTCTTACAAAAGGCCATCTGGGCCCTCTCAGGCCAGAAACTCAGAATGAGTTATTCTCATTAAGTTACGCTGCACCTCCTTGGTCGAAAAGGTACTGAGGCGGTTGGAGGGTCGACGCCGAGATAGCCTAAACAGGTGCGAGTCAGTCTCGCGGTGCCGAGCATGCGTGGTCCTACCTTGGCGCCGGCCCTTCAGAAAATTTTTGGCTCCCACTTGGTCCTAGCGCCTCCGGCGCTATCCCACTAGTGTGAATGAGTGATGGAGACTGTCCAAGAAGATCAATAATTACGGTAAGTACGTAATTTCCATTTTTTCACTTTTGTCAGGCACTTCCTAGTTTAAGCTGCACAGCAGTGTGGGATATTGGAGGACTGAAGGCTAGCTCCTGACACGTCCTGCTTGATCTGCCACACACTGCCCAAAAGCTTTTCAAGGGGGACACTGTACACGGTGAAAACACCACTATTTTACTTATATAGCCTTCTTAAAGGCTATTTTAAATCATTTCTGTGCAAGTGTGTGCTAGCGCGAAACCGGAAGTCGCGTAATGACGCACTTCCGGTTTCAGAGACTTTAAAACCTTGCACTAGCGAGCGGGGTGAGCGTGCACGGGGCCGTGCGCAGAGACGCGTGCAGAGACACATGCGCCTGCGCATGTCTACCTTGTCCACCGGGGCCAACGGGCACAGGGCTTCAACATTAAGACCACCAACAAGGTAATCGGAGATTATACGGTTTTCTTTTCACTACCTTCTAAACATATACTAAACCAATACTAATCATGAGGAAAGCAAATAAATTGTGTATATCATGCTCAATGTATACAATGGGCAAACAAATAGCTAACTTTGTTTGTGATAGATGTATCTTATTACAAAGTCTACAGCCCAAGGGTACTCTTAAATCTGACATCAAAGCTTTAGAAGACTATATAGATCAGATGTCACTGTTGGTTGAAGCTAATGCGTGTGTATCACAAAAAACTCAGATGATTCACTCCCCCTAGAAAAATCCCCCCCAAATCATCCTGTATCTAACTTAACAGAGCAACCAGTTACATCTTCAACCCCTTGAATACATACTACTGAGAACAACTGGACAAAAATCCCCTACAGGAAACACACCCAAAAAAAACAGCAATCTTGAAAACAACTATGAACTTCCATTACAAAACTCATTTGAAACTTTAGCGCAACAAACAGATAGAGAGGTAGATACTGCTTTGGGAGACTGCAGTAATATTATACTGTATATAGAGATGAAGATCCCAAACTCCCTACGACATATCAAGAGAAAAATACCAAACCAGAAACAAACCCCGCCTTACCTAAGAAACTTTTAACAAACCCTTTAAACACACACTCACTAGTTGAGCCACATGCCAAACAACAACAGGTAATTGTATTAGGTGACTCAATCATAAAGTGCTTAGACAGAACAATATGTAACCCAGATAAGGAACACAGAATGTGCTCCAGCTTTAGAGGAGCAAAGATTGCAGATATTACATCTATTGTAAAACCTATATTGTCTACTGCTGGTGAAAACCTGCTAGTAATTATTCACATGGGAACAAATGATATCAGGGATCACAACTATTGAAAATCAAAACAAGATTTTGTTGCATTAAATAATATACTAACAGAACGTGGTTGCACTGTCTGTATCTCTGAGATATTACCCATCCCAAGAGCGACTAGTTATACTACTTCCAAAATAAAGACCTTGAACGAATGGTTCGTAAATGATGTTACCAACAAGGAATCAAGTGCTTAACACACTGGAAGGAATTTGAGGACCAACCCTCACTTTACTGTTGGGATGGATGGCATTTAAGTAGAAGAGGTAGTACTATTCTGGGTCAAAAGATGACATCATACATCAATACTTATTTAAACTAACATATAAGGGGGAGACTAGGACAATATCACAGTCTCTTATTAAAAATCACTGCCATAACAAAAATTTTACAGCAAATATTCTTACTTTTAAAGCGAGATCAATGAACATCTCCAAGTATACAGAATTTGAAATTTTAACCCAGACTTTAGAACTGGCGAAAGTAGCAATTACAGAAACATGGGGTAACCACCTCAGAAAAAGAATGGACAGCAGAACTTTCTGGTTATAAACACTACTTTAAACATAGAGAGAATTTAAAAAAAGGTGGAGGGGTAAGTCTTTACATAAGAAATGACACACATTCTTATGGGATAGAAACCAATATACAAACTGAAAGTGTATGGGCCTATATTCAACCAACAAATACCCAAAAGCTACTCATAGGTGCATGTTATAGACCACCATCATCTGACCTACAAGTTACTAAGTTGTTGGCTGAAGAAATAAATCGATTAGCATATAAAGACACAGTACTCATACTGGGGGACTTTAACATACCAACCATAAACTGGGATACTCTTTCAGGAACTAACCATCATGAAGAACAATTTCTTTCAGTTATTATAAATGTAGGCCTTAAACAAATAATAAGGGAACCAACTAGGGGAAATGACATTCTTGACCTAGTAATAACAAATCTCGAAACTCCCATATTTGATACTAAAATCTTAGCACCCCTAGGAAACAGTGACCATATGTCCATATCTTTTTCTATAAAATTCTATCTTCGACCAAAAATCAATAAAATTAAATTAAAACAATATCACAAAGCTAACTTTGATCAAATAAACTGTTCCCTAAATGAAATTAACTGGGAACAGACCCTTCTCCCACTATATACTGATGAAGCATGGGACTTCTTAAAAGAAAAAATATCCCAACTTGAAAAGAAATACGTACCTGAAAAAAATAAATACAATAGTAAGGGAAAGATTCCACAATGGTTTAGCAAAAACATTAAGACACTAATTGCAAAAAAGGAAAAACTTTTCTCAAAACTCAAAAAAGCTCCACCATTTAAAGTTAACTCAATACTAATAACATATAGGGAAACGCTCAAAAAATTAAAAAAAAACAAATCATTATGGCCAAACATAACCTTGAATTCAAAATAGCTCATACAAAGGATTGTCATAAGGCTTTATACTCATACCTTAATGTAAAGAAGGGTTGTAATAAAACAATTGGACCACTAATAATTAACAAACAAATAATATCATCTGATAAAACAACTGCAACAGAATTGAATAACTACTTTGCATCTGTTTTCGCTAGAAAAACAATTTCATCAGCGTATCACAGTAACATCAAACCTTGAAGCAAACAAGATCTCTGAACAGGATACTTTGACTGTATTAAACACTTTAAAAACACACTAGTCCAGGCCCAGATAATACATCCTCAAGATTTCTAATGGAAACAAAATTTCTATTCTCTTACCCCCAACGATAATTTATAACAAATCCCTTCAAGACTCAGTGGTACCTAAGGATTGGCGTTCAGCTATAGTCACACCCATCTACAAGAAAGGATCACACTCTAAAACTGAAAATTACCGCCCTATTAGTTTAACATCAATACCATGTAAACTAATGGAAAAAATTATTAAACATCAATTAGAAAATGAAATGTTAATTCTAAACATTAATGATGTACATCAACACGGGTTTAAACCAGGTTACTCATGTACTACAAACTTAATCCCATTCTATAACTACATTAGCTATAATTTAGATTGTAACATACCGCTGGACATTGTTTTGTTAGATTATAGTAAGGCATTTGACAAAGTTTCATAGTCCATAATAATAGACAAACTTATTAATATGGGAATCTCAGCCTCACTAGTTTCCTGGATAAATCAGTGGCTGAATAATAGAACTCAGAGAGTCAGGGTGAATGACGCTGTCAGGTAATAGAGATGTGTCCAGTGGGTGCCACAGGGCTCTATGCTTGGCCTACTCTGTTTAATTTATTCATAAGTGACATGACTATCTCATCCAGTAATATAATGGTAAAATTTGCTGATGATACCAAACTTGGGGAATGGCTATCAATCCAAGTAATGAACACGGACTTCAAGCAGATTTAATGTTAGTAGAAAATGGACATGTACAAATAAAATGTACTTCAGCTTGTCTAAGTGTGCAGTATTACACCTTGGAAAAATAATCCAGTTCAAACATATTACCTAAACAAAACTATCATTAGAACCTCACAAGTTGAAAAAGACCTAGGGATAGTAATTAACGACAAACTAACCGATTCAACTCACTGTACCAAGACAGCGAATCAGGCAAATGCAGTACTTCGTAGAATCTCCAAAACATTTGTGACTAGATCTGAACATTGTCTTTTGTCCCTCTACAGATCTCACATAAGGCCCCATCTTCCTGGACATAAGTCTCCACCACTCATTCACACTAATGGGATCTGCACCGGAGGCACTAGAACCCAGCAGGAGCAAACTTTTTTGCTGGAGGGCCAGCGCCAGAGATGGGGCCACGAGGAGTGGCACTGCAAGCCTCAGCTTGTGCGGTAACAACTATCTCGGCGTCGACCCTCCAACCGCCTCAGTTCCTTTTTTTCCGCCGTCGAGTGCGCTTCAGTGACGACATCGCTCGCCCGCCGGGAGTCAAACTTCAAACTAGCAGCATAGTTTTCAGTTTTGTTATTTTGTAGTAATATCTCGAATAAGTATTGCTTAAGTTTATTCTTATTACAAAGAAGTCTCAGCCTACTTTGACGGAGTCGACCATGAGCAGGTCAGGTGACGGTAGGGAGACTTCGTATGAAAGCTGTTCAGTCTGTCGGGCTGGGTCCGGTCCGCCGCCTTCTCCGGAGGGGGAGTCTAACAACGGTCAGTCCAATGCTCGAGGGGGCGGCCGGTCTCCTCGAAAGCATAAAAATAAACGGTCGCATTCCCGGCACCGTTCGGCCTCGAGCTCTTCTTCGGCCCACAGGTCAAAAAAGAGAAGGCATCACTCGAGGTTGCCCTCTGATATATCTGCGCGTAGACGGTCAGTTATTGGGGCTAGTTGCCACTCTCCTCCTTTGGAGTCTCCTGCTTCTGTTTCCGGTAGCCAACGTCTTCGACATCGGAGCCCTACCCCGCCCTCTGGTAGGTCTTCAGATGAGCAATTTCATCAGTGGGCCGCTCTTATGGAGCAGTGGGCTCGGAGGTTGGTCCAGCTGCCTGGCCCGGTCACTCAGGGGCCTTCGGGCTTCTTGGGAGACCAGGTAGGGCGGTTGAGCCTCCCTGGTCGCGCGGCACCATCTTCAGTGCCATCGACTCCACGCTTAGGTGTCCCCCCCCATATGGCTGCGGCGCAGGGGACCACACTGATGCCTCTATCTCCAGCTCTTCTTCCTCCCTTCTCCTCAAATCCTGTCTTTCAGAGTCGTGGGGTGTTTTCGACGCCCTCGGCATCGAGGGCACGCTTGGCACCGTCTTCGGCACCAGTGCGTCTGTCGGCGCAGTCCTCGGTGCTGTGTGGCTTTGCGGCACCGTCCGGCCTCTCAGCACTGTCTTCAGCGCCGTGTGGTTTCTCGGCACCATCATCGGTGCCATGTGCTTCGTCAGCGCCGTCTTCGGTGTTGTGCGTTTCATTGGCGCCGTGCGTTTCTGTGGCGCCAGGGGTTCTTAGGGCGTCATCCACCTTTCAGGACTCCTCCTTTAACCCTTTTACTTCCTCATTTCCCTCTGATTTTCACTCCTTTCCTGTCCATGCAGTCCCTCCTGGACTGTCAGGAGATGACATTGAGCCTGACCCAGACCTTAGGCTGGGTGATGAAGTGGAAGAAACAGGATCTATTCCTGCTGCAGAGCCTGTGGTCGAGGACCTGTCTTTCAAGTCTCTGCTGAAGAACTTGATTTCCACTCTTTCTCTCCAAACTACAGACATCGATCCTGGGAAATTGCTAAGACTCCAATACCTCCATGTTCCGGAGATCCCTACAGATTTGACTCCTCCGGTACAGCCCTCCTTTGAGACGCTGTCTCAAATGGTATGGAATAATCCTGCTCTCATTCCTTCAGTGGCTAAATCCATAGATAGGAAATACTCAGCCCCCAAGGATCGACCCATTTTGGCGTCCCAAACCTTTGCGGATCCTATTGTAGTTTTGGCAGAGAATGATAAGGTCGTCCTCCCCCAGACTACTACAGCTCGACCTATTAACAAAGAATCTCCTAAGATAGACACTTTAGGTAAGAGAGTCTTTGCTGCCTCCACCCTGGGTATGCGTATTGCCAGCTACCAAGGCTATTTCTCTCAATATGAGTATATCCTTTGGCACTCACTCAAACAGATGGTTGAAGCTCTACTGGAATCGGACATAAAGTCAGAGCTACTTAAAACCATTACCAGGGGTATCGAATCTAATAACCAGCAGGTTAACGCGGCTATGGATGCTTTCGATACTGCTTCCAGAGCGGCGGCGGCTGGTATTTGTACCCGCCGTCATTCCTGGCTGCGCACTTCAGGTTTCACGAATGACGCACAGCAGCAGGTAATGGCGTTGCCTTTTGATGGTGTGTATCTCTTCGGCCCTCAAGTAGAACAGGCTCTAGAAGCTACACAAAAGACTAGGTCAGCCATTAAGTTGGCTCAACCTCCTCCTGTCCCCTCTCGAGGGGGTGTTAATAAACTCCAGTTCCATAACCGTCAGTCCTTTCGAGGCAGAGGCAGAGGCAGAGGAAGTTTTCATGAAAACCAAGCCCCCCAGCCTCAAAAGAAAACGCAGCAGAAGGCGCAAGGACCCAAAGCGCCCAGCGCAGCCTTCTGAGTTGTTGGCCCAAGTCCAACCTCAGCTGCCCGAAGTGGACTCTTCCTCAGTGGTGGGAGGTCATCTGTCGCACTTCTACAATCAATGGAAGTCCATAACGTCAGACAGATGGGTCCTCCGGATATCCGCGAGGGGGTATTCACTCAATCTTGTGGAGGCCCCTCCGGATCGTCCTCCCAAACAACAGCCCAAGCTGTCAACCCTTCAGTCAGACCTTCTCGCCGCCAAGATTCAGGGCCTTCTGAACAACAGGGCAGTAGAAGTAGTGCCGCTGCATCAGTGGAACATAGGGTTCTACTCCCATTACCTTCTGGTTCCAAAGAAAACCGGGGGCATCGCCCCATTTTGGACCTCAGAAAGCTAAACAAATTTCTGCCCAAAGAGAAATTCAAAATGATTTCACTAGGAACCTTGTTACCTTTGCTTCATCAACACGACTGGCTAGCCTCCCTAGACATGCAGGATGCTTACCAGCACATTTCTATTCACCCAAAGCATCACAAATTCCTAAGGTTTGTGGCTCTGGGACAGCATTATCAGTTCAGAGTCCTGCCCCCTTTGGGCTATCCTCGGTGCCACGAGTTTTTACAAAGTGTTGTGCAGTTCTCGCAGCGCATCTCAGAAAGATCGGAATACAGGTGTTCCCTTATCTGGACGATTGGCTTCTGGCAAGTCCTTCCAGGCAGGGATCTCTGGACGCCGTAGATATGGCTTTGCGCTTTCTCACGTCCGTGGGAGTCCTGCTAAACCTCAAAAAATCGCAGTTGCAGCCCTCCCAGGGGCTCCTTTTTATAGGAACTCTCCTGGACACCTCCTGTGTGAAGGCTTTTCTTCCAGAGGACAGCAGGAGCGATATCCTTCAGATGGCCTGTCACATCGGGGGAGAGCGACTCTGTTCCAGCTCTCTCGATGCAATGGATGCTAGGTCTCATGGTATCCTCGGTGTTCACTGTACCCCTAGCACACCTTCACATGAGAACTTCTCAGTGGATGCTCAGTACTCAGTGGTCCCCAACCACTCACCCGCAGTCCTTTCTCATCAAGCTGACAGAACCCCTAAAGAGGTCGCTCACCTGGTGGTCGCAAGAGAACAATCTCCTAGAAGGGTATCCCTTTGCTCCTTTGGATCATCAGATTTCCATTACCACAGACGCGTTCCTGATGGGGTGGGGAACTCACTGTCAGGCTCTCTACACTCAAGGTACGTGGACTCAGGTCGAGTCCCAGCTTCACATAAATGTCTTAGAAATGAGAGCCGTCCTTTATGAGGTCCAGCGTTGAAGGACATTCTCTGTCACAAGAACATCCTCCTTCAAACGGACAACAAAGCAGTGATGTATTACATCAACAAACAGGGCGGTGTTCACTCTTACCCCTTATGCAGAGAAACGATGAGAGTGTGGGAATGGTGCTTGCAGCACAAGTGTCTAATTCAAGCAGTCTACCTGCCAGGAGTGCAGAACGAACTGGCAGATCACCTCAGCAGAACAGAGGCAGATCCTCACGAATGGTCTCTCGACTCAGCCTTAGTTCAGTCAATATTCGCAGAGTGGGGAACTCCAAACTGGACCTTTTTGCATCCCCACTCAACACAAAACTGCCTCTCTTCTGCTCCAGAAATCCAGGGCTTGGCATTTTCTGTCAGGATGCGTTCAGGCTGCAGTGGACAAAACTCTTTCTATACGCCTTTCCGCCTCTTCCTCTAATTCAGAGGGTACTTCTCAAGTTCGAATCCCAGGGGGACAAAATGATCCTCATTGCTCCCTTCTGGCCTCGACAAATGTGGTTTCCACTACTCAACAATATGTCGGCAGCTCCACCGAAACCACTCCCCCTTCAGATGAACCTCTTGACTCAGGAGCCTGTTGTTCATCCCAACCTGAGGTCACCTCACCTTCACGCTTGGCTCCTGAAGAGGTAGAAGTGAACAGGTTCAATGTCTCTCGCAGGGTTTCAGATACCCTTCTGGCTGCGCGGAAGCCAGCCACTAGGAAAACTTACACAGCCAAATGGAAGCGTTGTTCGCTCTGGTGTGCAAAATCCTCTTTGAATCCCTTTTCCTGCCCACCAGATAAAATTTTGGAGTACCTCTTAGACCTCTCAAATTCAGGTCTGCAGTACTCTACAGTCAAAGATCACCTTTGTGCCATTTTAGCTTATCATGAGCCAGTACTTTACTTGTCACTGGCTCAGTTACCTGTGGTTAAGAGGTTTCTTAAGGGAATTCTGCATACCAGACCTCCTACAAGATGTCCAGTCACAGCCTGGGACATTAATCTTGTGCTAGACATGCTCACTCGGAAACCTTTCGAACCTCTGGCTACCTGTGAGATAAAATTTCTCACCTGGAAAATGCCCTTCCTGGTAGCCATTACCTCAGCCCGCAGGGTCTCTGAGATACATGCCTTGGTCACAGACCCTCCGTATACTGTGTTCCATAAAGACAAGGTAGTCCTTAGAACCCATCCTAAATTTCTTCCTAAAGTTGTTTCGGAATTCCATCTAAACCAACCTTTGGTCCTTCCCTCTTACTTTGCGAACTTCCAAAATGAAGGAGAACGTTCTCTTCATTCCTTGGACATTAAGAGAGCTTTACGTTTCTATCTAGATAGAACAAAAGACTTTCGTAAAGCTCAACAACTGTTTGTTTCCTTCAGCGAGACCCGGCTGGGTCAACCTGTGGCTATCAGATGTATCTCAGCATGGCTAGTGGCATGCCTTCGCCACTGTTATTCCATGGCGCTGGTTAAGCTGGAGGGCAGAGTTTATGCTCACTCTACTAGGGCGGTTGCGGCATCTCTGGTGGAAATCCGCAACGCGCTCATTGCAGATATTTGCAACGTGGCTACCTGGAGCTCAGTGCATACTTTCATTAAACACTATGCCCTGGATGTCCATGCCAGACGGCATCTTTCCTTTGGCAGAACCATCCTTAATGGACTTCTGTCCTAAAACTGTGAGCTCTTGGTCTCTCCTGCCGCCCTCTCGGGGGATTATTAGCTCGGTACTCTCCCATTAGTGTGAATGAGTGGTGGAGACTTATGTCCAGGAAGATATGAAAATTACGTATCTACCGTAATTCTTGATCTTCTTGGACGAGTCTCCACCATTCATTCACACGCCCACCCTCCATCCCCCGAGCTCACCTCTGTTGTTGGTCTTCACTCCCTCAAATCTTTAGGCGGTGAAGACTCCTTTGTTGACCCTTCTTATACGGGTCGTCCGGACTATCTTATGTCCGGTTTTTGGTTAGGCTATCCTTCTAGGTTAGTTACGCTGCACCTCCTCGAGAAAAAAGGTACTGAGGCAGTTGGAGGGTCGACGCCGAGATAGTCATACCGCACGAGCTGAGGCTCATGTGCCGCCCTCGTGGCCCCATCTCTGTGCTGGCCCTCCAGCAAAAGTTTGCTCCTGCTGGGTCCTAGTGCCCAAGAGATCCCATTAGTGTGAATGAGTGGTGGAGACTCGTCCAAAAAGATCAAGAATTACGGTAGGTACGTAATTTTCATTTTTGGATTATGGTTCACCCTTTTGGAACCCACATCTGAAATCAGATATAAATAGAATTGAACACATACAACGTAGAGCCACAAAGCAAATCCCACACTTAACTAATTTTGACTACAACACCCGATTAAATAAAACTGGATTACACACATTGACACAAAGACGTACCAGAGGCGACTTATTACAACTGTTTAAAATTATTGGGAACCAGGAACAAATGAAATTATGTGGTATCAAATATTCTACTAGAAAAACTGTTGCTAGACTTCATAATAAACAGCTAGAGGTTATGAGGGCCAAAAGCAATAAAAGAATGAACTATTTTACAATTAGAACACCGAGACTGTGGAATACTTTACCACAGAATATAGTTGATTCAATAAATATCTTAACTTTCAAAAATAAACTAGACACATGGATGTTTGGGTAGGGATTGGGTTAATGTTCCATGTATATGGAGGACAATCAAGATAGGCAACCCGCCTTCTTTTGTCCAGAACTACCAAAGTATATCCCTGGTGGTCCAGTGGACCGCTGTCAGCCCGATCGCAGGAGCATTTGTAATAAAAAATTCGTCAATATCCCTGGTGGTCACTTAGTACCCCCTCCCACCGCCCACTGGGCCCTTGCTCCCCCAGTCAGCGGCCGGGTGGCAGCACCCTGGCCGCCAGCGGCTGACACGTGAGGTAGGGCTGTATGCCCATTGGTCTGGCGTGGGCAATGGGCGTGCAGCTATACCTATGGAATGTGTAGTGTGAGTACGGGCTTGCAGCCCATTGGCTCACGCTGTGGACCAATGGGCATACAGCCCTACCCACGTGTGTCAGTCAGCGGGCGGCAGGCGGGTGTGCTGCCGCCCACCGCTGATGGGGAGCGGGCAGTGGGGCTCAGTGGGCGGGTGGGAGGGGGTACCGCTAGACCACCAGGGATATTGGACGTAATTTTTTATTACAAATGCCCGCGATCGGGCTGACAGCCGTCCACTGGACCACCAGGGATATAGGATTCATTTTATTTATACTGAAGCCCGTGATCGGGCAGACAGCGGTCCACTGGACCACCAGGGATATAGGAGTTTTTTTTATTTTACAAATGCCCGCGATCGGGCTGCCAGCGGTCCAGTGGACCACCAGGGATATAGGAGTTCTTTTATTTTACAGATGCCCGCGATCGGGCTGACAGCGGTCCACTGGACCACCAGGGATATTGGACGTGATTTTTTGAACAGATGCCCGCAATTGGGCATGGGGGGGGGCGCCGCCACGGAGGTGCAGCTGGAGCACGGGTGGCCACCCACAGGTGGCACCTGCCATGTTGCACCCTGCAATACAGCAGCTCACCTGTGGGTGGCCAGCCGTTGTTCCTTTTTTGTTTTGGATCAGCTTTGTGCTGCGCAAGTAGGGGTTGCGCGTGCATGGACTCAGTACATCCCGGGCTGAGTATCAGGATGTGCAGAGTATGCATGGGCACGCCCCCCCTGTCTGCGCCACATACATTACTGATGCGCTCCGGCACATTGGGATTTGTGCAGGCACAATTCCGTTGAATATCGCGCAAGATCAGTGGTTGCATGATGCAACATTGTTGCGCCATGCGCAACCCTTTGAATATCTGGGCCAGAGAGTGTTGTTGTCATTTATGTCAAAACTGTTGTATAAGTAATCACATGCAGCTCATGGGTTTCAGATCAGCAAATACAGTCAATGTCTTAAAATTAACAAATCTGTACCCCTTTATGATGTATCTAATTGATGCACCCAGTTATTTTTATTGGCTTTGTATTAAGAGGGGTGGCGCCCTCATCGGACTTTAAATGCTGGAGTGGTGCATCCGGAATATAAACTGTATGTTTATTGAATTCTCAATAAATAGAAAGTTTAAAAAAAAAAAAGCTGTATGCTCATGTGTTAATATGTTTGACTCACTTCCAAATTACAAAGACATATTTTGAGACATATTAATTTCTGTGCAATGTTCTATAAAAAGGACTTGTACTTATACCTTAATATTCCAATCACCTATAAACATTTTATTTCTATAAATACGGGTACAAGCCAAAACGGTCATACAGGCCTGTATATTTGAAGGATTTTATTGTGTATATCCAAAATCCTTCTCGTCTGAACACTAAATTGTCAAAATCACCACCCCGGGCAAGGGGGAACACCTTCTCTATAGCTTTAAAAGCAAAGGAGTGCTGGCTTCTTTAATGTTTAGGGCTGTCACATAAGTCTCATCTCCATTTCTTATAGTCCTGGCATGTTGTCATACTAACATACTAACATACTAAAATGCCAGCAGAATAGGCCTAATGGTCTTTCGTGTCTGCTCGTTTGGTCAGCCCCCACCCTGGGTGCTGACCTTGCTGTTCCCCTCGCCTTCTCTGGCTTCTCCCTTCCCAGTTCCGGATATTCTTGCTGCATTGGATTTTGCTTCCTGAACCCTTCCCCTGTACCTGTCCACACCCTCTTGAACCCCTCCACTGTCTCTGCCTCCACCAGCCCCTAGGTAGTGCATTCCATGGCTCTACCACCTCTCAGTGAAATAGCACCTCCTCCTTTCTCCTGAATCTTCCCTCCAGTTTCCACCCATGCCTCTAGTGGCCCCTCCTCCTTCCTTCAAGCACCTCACTGTTTCTCCCCTATTTACCCTCTTCATGTACCAAGACCTCTATCATGTCCCCGGTCCTTCTCTCTTCCAAAGTGTACATATTTAGCTCTTCGAGCCTCCTCATAGGTCCTGTCCCCAAGCCCCAAATCATTTTGGTTGCTCTCCTCTGGACCCTCTCCAGGAGGTTAATGTCCCTTTAAGTGCGGCCTCAAAACTGCACGCAGTACTCCAGGTGTGGCCTCACCAAGCAGTTATACAGAGGAGTATCACTTCCTCCTTCTGGAGGTGATCCCTAGCGATGCATCCCAGCATCCTGTTGGCCTTGGCTGCTGCCCTCCTACAAGTCTCAGAGTTGTTCATCTTGACATCCACCACCACCCCCAGGTCCCTCTCAGCCATTGAGACTTGTAGTATTCCCCAGGGTGTACACTTGGCCTGGGTTTCTGCCCCAGTGGAGTACCTTGCATTTCCTGCATTAAACCTCAGCTTCCACTTTCTAGACCATCTTTCCAGAGCCTCCAGGTCCCCTGCAGGGCCACCCTCCTCCTCCCCATCCACCACCGCCCCCAGTTTGAGTCATCTGCAAAAGACTCATCTCACTCCTGATTCCTGTCCTTATGTCAGATACGTGGGCTTTGAACAGAAGGGCCCAAGACTGATCCCTGTGGGACCCCACTCAATGACCCTCCTTGGGGAAGAGACTATCCCACCAACTCACGACCCTCTGGGTCCGGTCCTGGAGCCAATTGCCTATCCATCGGATCATCTGGTCCCCCATTTCTCCTAGTTTATCCAACAGGCCCACGTGAGGAACAGAGTCAAATGCCTTGCTGAAGTCTAGAAAGAGGACATCCACTGGTCTACCCAGGTCCAAGGCACTTGTCACCCAGTCATAGAACTCCACCAGGTTTGTCTGACACGATTTCCCCGGGATGAATCCATGCTGTCTATCGTCCAGGCACCCTGACTTATCCAGGTCCCCCCAGCCTCTCCTTGACAATGCCCTCCATCACCTTGCCCACCACTGATGTCAGGCTGACAGGCCTGTAGTTCCCTGCCACCTCCCTTGATCCCCCCTTGTGGATAGGCACTACATGCGCCACCTTCCAGTCTTGGGGCACCCACCCTGTCCTCAGAGAGATGGTGAAAAGCTCTGCCAGGGTTTCCGCTAGACATCTGCAAGTTCCTTCAGCACTCTAGGATGTAATTTATCTGGCCCCGGTGCTTTCTCCGTCTTAAGGGAGCTGAGGCTTCCTCACTCTCTGCTGTGATTTCCACTTCAGTACCTCTTCTCCCTGCTTAGCCCTCCCCCACCTGCCAGTGATGCCCCCTCCCCAGACCTGCCGATTGGTAAGGGCCCCCCTCATTATCTCTGTCTCCTCCATGTATGATGCAGCATCCCCATTTTCCTGGTGAAAACTGAGGTGAAGTACTCATTTAGTACCTCAGCCTGCTCCTCTGGGTCTTGTGCCCATCTCTTCCTGATTTAATCCTGCTAATCTGCCCTTCACCCTTCGTCTTTCCCAATGTATCTAAAGAACCCCTTTTCTCTCTCCTAATTTCCCTGGCCGGGTTCTGCTCCTTCCTTGCCTTAGCCACCCTCACCACTCTAGTGGCCCTTCTAGCCATCAGCTCATACTCCCCGATCCCTTTCACTCCTTGAGCACTTGAATTTCTTATAGGCTGCTTTCTTTCCCACACACCTCCTGGACCTCCTGGTCCACCAACAGGGTTTTTGGGCCCTACCGCATTTTCGTCTTACTCTTGCACAGGTGCTGGTAGCATCCTGCACCCCTCTCCTGATGATTTCCCACCTACTATCAGCGTCCATGTCTGACCCAATCCCATCCAAATGCTCCTTAAGGATCCTTCCCATTTCCTTAAAATCCACCCCCCTGAAGTCAGTTACTTTGTCCTACTTGAGTTTTGAATTGCTGTGTGGTCTTTCCAATGTAGACAGTACCACACTGACAATTCGCCTGTTAAATCACATCTGAAAACTCACATGTAATGAGCTGTCATATTTCAAAAGTTCTCTGGGTGGGATATTCAGACTGCGCCAGGCTGTGACGCAAGCCTGGCCACAGCGCAACTGGGATGCGCCAGGGCGCTGACAGGCTGATATTCAACAGTGCTGCGCCATGGCTCAGCACCGTTGAATATTGCTCCATGGCCACGCGCATAGCGTGGCACTGCACCAGCGCAAGTGGCCAGAGAGGAGCAGGGGGATGCACTAGCGCAAGGGCCATTGCGCTAGGCGCATCAACCGCGATATTCAGCGGTGGACATGCAAATGGGGCCATTTGCATGTCGTGGCCACATTTGCATGCAGGTGCGCTGATCCCTGGCAACTTGTGCCTGGCGCCCTGCCAGGCAGCAGCCGTCGGGGACCGACGCCCCCTGCCCCCATCGGCAACGCACTCCATCGCCCGATCGTGGGCTGTATATAGTAAATAACTCCCTGGTGGTCCAGTGGACCAATTTCCGTGCCCGATTGCGGGCTGTAATATTAAGAACACTCCCTGGTGGTCCAGTGGACCTCTCTCTGTGCCCGATCTTGGGCTGTAATATTAAGAACACTCCCTGGTGGTCCAATGGACCTCTCTCAGTGCCCGATTGTGGGCTGTAATATTAAGAAGACTCCCTGGTGGTCCAGTGGACCTCTCTCCGTGCCCGATCGCGGGCTGTAATATTAAGAACACTCCCTAGAGGTGTAGTAGTACCTGTACCCCCTCCCCAGCCCACCCTCATTCCATACCCCGCTCCCCAATCAGCGGCGGGCGGCAGCACCCCACCAAAGCCGCCTGGTCATCGCTGATTGACGGGCGATAGTATGCCAGGCTTACTGTCCACGCGTGCAACAATGGGTGCAGACCATACCGCATTACAGAGATCTGATATGAATGGATCCATTCACATTTTGGGATTGTAGTACAGATGGAAATTGCACGCCTATTGGCCCACGCCAGGATCAATGGGCGATAGACGTATTGCACGCCGGGCGGGCGGCTGGGTGGCTTGCAGGTGGGTGCTGCCGCCACTGACCGGAGGGGAGGGGTGGCGGGAATGAGTGGCGGTTGGGAGGGGGGCACGGGCACCGCTAGACCACCAGGGAGTGTTCTTAATACTACAGCCTGTGATCAGGCAAGGAGATAGGTCCACTGGACCACCAGGGAGTGTTTTTGATATTACAGCCCGTGATCGGGCAAAGAGATAGGTCCACTGGACCACCAGGGAGTGTTTCTGATATTACAGCCTGCAATCGGGCAAGGAGATAGGTCCATTGGACCACCAGGGAGTGTTTTTAATATTACAGCCCATGATTGGGCAAGGGGGGAAGGGGCGCTACGCCACTGGACGGTGCCGCCAGAGCTCAGGTGGCCACCCACAGCTGGCAGCTGCCATGTTGCGCCCTGCATTACGGCAGCTCACCTGTGGGTGGCCAGCTGTTGCTCCATTATTTTACGGCATAACTGTGTGCGGCGCATGTAGGGGTTGCGCCTGCATACTGTATTCATAGCACATCCCGGCTGAATATCGGGATGTGCAGAATATGCATGGGCACGCCCCCCCCTTACCTGTGCCGCATATTTTACTGATGCACCCCGGCGAATGGGGATTTGTACTGCACCTGTTCCCCCATTGAATATCACACCAGGGCGCATCAGTGGGTTCCGCATGGCACAACTCATTTGAATATCCCACCCTCTGTGTATTAACACTATTAAAATCTTTCTCCTGTACAATGAACTGGCAGTTAACACACCTGTGGCACTTATAACACCCCACATATTTATTTGTTAACCAAGTCGCTTGTGTGGGTCTTGGCTGCCTACTGTGAACGAGAACACCTCTGAGGTTTGTAACCCTCCTGTAGGAAACTCTCGGTGCGCTCAAAAGATGGTCTCCTAACCCAACATCTCCCCTCAGAATATTCCCATTTCTGTAGACAATATCAACAACTTGTTGTGTGTGAACAATGTATGTTGTAATGAAGTTCAACTGCCCCGTCATTGCTACTATCACGTGTATTCTGTTGGAGTGTTTGTGATCTAGCCATATTTCTTACTGCCTGACAACTGTGTGTTACAGCATATCTGCTACATCCCCTTTCCTGAAATCTGCTTGTTAGATCGATTGCAGCTATATCATACAAATCAGTAGTGCTGCAATTCCATCTTAATCTTAAAAATTGTCCTTTTGGGATGTTCTAGATAGTGTGACGGGGTGACAGCTAGAAGAGAGAAGAAGGGCGTTTCGTTCACATTCCTTTCTATAAATGTCCGTCACAGTGTTGCCTTGGTCATCCTTCTTTATACATAAATCCAAAAAATGTATTTAATTCTTACTGGCTTTATATGAAAAGTGAAGATTTGGATTAGGACAATGTAGATAATCAATAAAGGCCTCGAATTCATTCGCTACTGGACTGGGTACTCACTATTCACCCCCACTGCATCATTGACGCTGGAATCCTTCCAGGTGCACTCAGTGACCACCACATGGTTCACTGTGTGCGTAAAATTCACCGTCCCAAAACCCCTCCGAAATTTATTCAAGTCGGGTCCTTCAGGTCAATTGATCTATCCTCATTGCTTGTTGATCTGCTTTCCTCTGATTGATTCCCTATCTCCATGGCCGGTAACATCAATCAAGCCCTCCAATATTTTCACACTAAATTCTTAAAAATCTGGGATCAGCATGCCCCACTCTGGAAAACTAGAGTCAAAGGTTCTCACCTCTCCTGGATCTCAGCTGAACTTTTGACCTACCTCCATGCTCGTGACCTGGCTTGGAAATCCTACAAGTCCACTGGCACTCTGGCAAATCTTAACAAGTACCATGCCTTGAGGAATACTTGTACTAGGGCTACCAGGCTAGCTAGGGCTGAGTTATTTTCCTCATCTTTCCAGAAAAATTTAAATCACCCCTCTAAGTTCTGGAAAGTCATCCATGCCCTCTTGCCCCCCTCTACCCAGTCCCCCCTCCGGTCCTCAAGGTGGGTGACTCCACTATTTCCGACCCCATTTCTGTCACTTCTGCTTTCAACTCCTACTTTGCCACCTGTGCTTCCTCTCTCCTGTATACATTGCCGCTTCCTCACCTCCCCCTACATCTCCATTGACCCCCCCACACTTCCCTTCTCATTTTTGCCAGTTACTCCATCTTCTGCTCTAAAGGTCCTCTTGGCACTAAACCCTCAGAAAGGCGGGAGGCCTGATGGGCTTGACCCCAAGTTCCTGCACCTCTCTGCACCTGCCACTACCATTCCCATCTCCTTGTAACAAACAAATATCCGCACCACACAGCACTGAACCAATATGCAGCATTTATTTGTAGAAACAATATAAAAAAACGCCAAACACCAAACACCACACACCACAATCAGCACCTGCTTCACTGAACCTCTACCGGTTTTCGCAAGATATGCGTCATCAGGAGGCTCCTGTGTGGTGTTTGGCGTTTGGTGTTTTTTTTATATTGTTTCTACAAATAAATGCTGCATATTGGCTCAGTGCTGTGTGGTGCAGATATTTGTTACATGTTCACGCTATATATTCTGCACACACTGACCCCTTAGAGCGGTTTTGTTTTTCTGCTCATTCCCATCTCCTCCCTTCTCAACCTTTCGTTCTCCCTCGCCTCAGTCCTGGACTCCTGGAAGCATGTAGTAGTCATCCCTCTCCCTACAGGTGGTGACACCTCCTCTCCTGGCAACTTCTGCCCTATATCCCTTCTTCCTACCCTATCTAAACTATAAGAACACATTGTTCTTTCTCAACTCTCCCCCTACCTTGATTCCTCCTTCTTTACCTCCTTCCAGTCTGGCTTTTGCAAACTTCATTCCACCACCTCTTCTCTCTTCAGCCTCACTGACTCCATCCCTACTGGTATGGATCATGATCACCTCACAGCCACCATCGTTGTCGATTATTGAATGCTTTCTACACAGTCTCCCTCATTCTTCTCCTTGATAAACTCCAGACATCGGGTCTCTCAGACTCAGCAACTAATTGGTTCAGCTCCTATCTGGTTGATAGGTCTCAATTTGTGAGAACTGGAGAGTCTCACCCCAGGAATATTCCAATATTCCTAACTCTTCTACAGTATGTTTCTAAGCCAGATCTGCCCGGAGATAGAATGCTATGCTAATGATGGAATCATTGGCATGTGCTACTTTTCAAATGCTGCCACTAGTCAACTGCCTACATTCTAACCCTCAGATTTCTCTTTCCGCCTGTCAAGACTAGATGCCTGGAGATCCTCTCTTCTTCATCTTGTTCTGTCATGTGAAAACGTATAAAATATACATAAGTATTTATTGTTTTTCATTTGCTGCCTCTATTCTTTATAATTTTAAGCTAATCCGTAAGTTTTTAAGTGTTAAATTACATGTTTCAGGGTCGGCCCGGTGGTGCTGAGGGTTGAGGCGCTGGACGCCACACCTCACGCCACGCCAGCAACCCGGATTCGGGAATGAGCCCGGGGAGCCGGGGGTCGGCAGGGAGGGAAGAGATTGAGCGTCTGCAGGGCTGCTGTCTCTTCCCAGGGGTGGGTCAGGTATACGACCACTCGAAGAGCGACCTCTGGCGACGGTCGGAGGTAGCCCAAAGCAGTGTCATGGCATATGCCTGGGGGTGGAGCCACGGCAGCATGTTGCCATGACAGCCAGGCTCCACAGGGGATCTCTCACATAAAGAAAAAAATCCCTTATCGCCAATAGGCGAAGGCGCCTCCCTCCACAGACCACACTCCTGCTCACGGGCTCGGGATCTCAGGCTGCCTCCCCCACCCCAGCCCAGTAACTCAACACTAAGAGAGAGAGCGCCCTGGGTGGGGGAGGCCCTTCCCCAGAGGGTAGACCCGGGGGATGCCCAGAGCCAGAGAGGAGCCTACGGAATACCGAGCCACATTGGGAGGTAGAGACTGGGGATCAGGAGGTCGCTGGAGAGAGTTTGGAGGAAAGGGGTGATAAAAAGAGTTCGAAAAAAATAAATAAATAAATTATGTGTTTCCTCAGTGTCTCCCAGTTCGGCATAACTGGGGCTAAACCAGGGTTTGTTTTATATTTATCAGAGTTTTCTAACTAAAATCTCCATTCGTTGTGTTTAATTTTGTTAATATAAACTTGTTTTTAGAACCATTAATCCCGGTTCTTAAACCGTTAGCTTCGGATTACTTTTACTTTGGTTCCTGGTTCCAATCGGTTCTCCATTGGTTCTGGAACCGACCGCAATCACCGTATATACTTTAATTTAAACAGATTTTTAGCAGTTGCAAAGTTTATGTGTTTTACACCTAGAAACCGAAAAGAAAAAACTGATAATCCTGGTTTTTAATGTTTTTTTGAATGTGGTGAATTCTGTTGAGACATGGACACTTCAGCAGCGTGAAACCTACGCTCATGTCTTGTCAGAATTATTAAAAATGCCTGAATAAGGCTAAAAAAAGAAAAATGTCACCACCGTAGAGTCCCTCGAGCTCTGACCAGCCGACTCCCTAAATTACTGTGGGTGAAACCACAATAATAACTACTGTAACTGCTACCCCTGAGATGGGTATACAAGCAGTTTTTAAGAGGCTTGCTGAACTGGCTAACTCCCTGGTTCCCTCTAAAATCAAGAAACTAAGCACACAGAACCCCGTGCTGGACAGCATTTGGGGACTTCTGTGCCTGTTATAATGCCTTCCAACTCCTGCAGATTGCAGGCTGCTAAAGATCATTCAAGCTTACAGTACAAAGGCTGTCTGCTTTTGAGCAGCAGACCTCTGCAAACAGCTGTCTCCTTTGCTCATTTTTACTATTAATGTTACAGAGGAGAAATATGCATTTCAAACCCCGGGAAATCTTACTGTATTCTGACAAATGCAGTGTGGTCTCACCATAGGACTGCCTCGGAGTCGAAATGGTTAATAGAACCTATGCTAATAGTGGAATGTTAGGCTCAAGCTCGGTTTTCAAATCATTGTCCATGGTTGCACTTCCTGCAGCCATCAGATTCTTTACTCTGCTTGCCTCAGTAAGACGTCTCCGGAGAGTTCTTCTTCACTTTAACTGAAGAAATAATTTCTCGGTTTATTTTAAAAGTCTGTTTTATTTTTCGATTTGTGAAGCATTGTCCTTGGTTAACAGGTAGAATTAGTTAGATTAGTGTAGTTTTTGGGTAAGTCTTTCAGTACCTCTTTAGTTTTTCCAACCGAGAAGGAACCGAGGTCACTTTGTGTATTTGTTTAAAATTTAAATTACTGTTACTGTTCAGTAAAGCGTTTTTTTCTTAAGTTAAACTTACTGGGGTAATTCTTGGTTTAACTTCAGTTTAAAAAACAATCAGTGTCACAGACCAAGAAGCGAACGGGTCCCACGGGGTTTCCAACAGTGTACAGAGTGTAGGGAACCGTTCGCAAATGCAGATTCTCATATTTATTTGTATGTTTTGCTTGGGGTTTGACCACCTCAAAGGGGACTGCGAGATCTGTAAAAACTTCCCTCAGTCGACGCTTGATAGGCGCTTGAAACAACTGCAGGAAAGGATGTCTGAAAAGGCTGCTGAACCGGCTGCAGACAAACCGATTTCTGTTCAAAAAGAACCGGATGATCAGCCCTCTGACAAGGGTGACGGTTCTTCCACCAAAAAGAAGCCTGCTGACCCTGCCGCTAACCCGGCAGCTGCAGGGAAGAGAAAGAGAAAAGAAAAGCATTCAGTGTTTGAACCACAACCGAGTACTCCGGTTTCAACCGCTGGGGAAATAGCTAACGCCATCAAAATAATTCAGTCGCTTCAACCGGTAACACCAGTTCAGGTTCAAAAGCGACCACGTTTTGATGCCTCAAGTTCCACTCTGGTTCCCAGTTCATTGGAACCAGAAGTGGACACTTTTGATGAGGATTATTATAATGATGCTGATGATTTTGAGGATGAGGACTACGGTGAGCCCATTGACCCGGACATTTCACCGGATCCTCATCATCCTGAGTCCCCTAACAAGGGAACCGAGGACTTTACTTCTCATTTCAAATTTGTGAAGCAGCTGGCTTTGTCCCTGGACCTCCCCACACAGGAATCAACCGATGAGGAGGAGGAACAGGATTATAGGGACATGATGGATGTTCAGACTCCAAAAAGGGTTTTACTCCCCATCCATAAGTCCCTGAAAAAGCAGGTGATAAAAATCCTGCATACCCCTACTTCGATTCCACCAGTTGATAGAAAGGTGGATAAGAAATATTGGGTGGCTAAGGGTGGGGCCGAGTTTCTGTTTGGCCACTCTAGCCATGAGGGTGTGGTACAGGCAGCAGCCTGTGATAAAGCAGGTATCCCCCTGGCATCCCATTCTCCTAACAAGGATTCCAGAAAGCTGGATTCTGTTGCAAAAAATATATATCTGGGTTCCTCCCTGGCAATTAGGCAGGCTTCATACATGGCCTATGTTGCCAGATTCCAAAGGACACTCTGGGACACTGTCCTACAAATTACAAAGTCAGTGCCAGCACAGATGGCAACAGACCTGGAGGAAGCTGCCAAGAGAGGGAGAGAGGCTTCCAAAGTCCAGTTCAGAATGGCTGTGGATAGCAATGATACTGCAGCCAGACAGGTGGCTTCTTCAGTGTCATTGAGAAGATTTGCTTGGCTCAGGACTACCAATCTGACCCAAGACACTCAGTCCAAGGCCATGGATTTCGTCTCTGTTTGGACAACAGACTGAGGCTTACATGAGGAAAATGGACAAATACAAAACAGCATATCGAAGTGCTGCTGCTAAGGAGAAGGCTCCTACCCCACAAAAGCAGCATGCTGGGGTCATTGGGGCAGACCTCCAGCCTCAGGCATATCCACATTATCAACAGCAGAGAGGTTATTTCAGAGGCAGGGGCAGGAGAGGCACTAACCCGTGCAAGGCTCAGCATCCAATCAGCACCTCAGACTAAGCAGACACCCTGAGGGATCTGCTGGGGTCACCTCCCCAGGACCAGTAGGGGGCAGGCTGACCCACTATCTCCAAGAATGGCAATCCATCACTACAGATCGGTGGGTCCTGGAGGTAGTGGGCCAGAGCCTTGCACTCAGTTACAAAATCAGACCAAGACTGAGGGCAAGAGTTTTTCAACCCCCAGACATTGTTACTGGAAAAGGAGGTGTTAAATCTGCTTTCACTAGGAGCAGTGGAGCCAGTTCCTCTCTTACAGAAAGGAAAGGGCCTTTACTCAAGATACTCCCTCACAACCAAAAAAAACAGGCAAGTGGCAACCCATGTTGGATCTCAGGTACCTAAACAGGCATTTACTGAAACCAAAATTCAAAATGGTCACCTTAAAAACTATTCTGCCAACTTTAAGGCAAGGGGATTGGTTGGCATCTCTGGATCTAAAAGATGCTTATTTCCATGTCCTCATAAGGCAGTCTCACAGAAAGTTCCTGAGGTTCAGGCTTCCGTCAGGCCACTATCAGTTCAGAGCTATGCCTTTCGGCCTTACCTCTGCCCCAAGGGTGTTCACAAAATGCTTGGCAGTAGTTGTGGCTCACCTACGGAGGCAGGGAGTGGCAGTCTTCCCATACCTGGATGACTGGCTCTTAGTGGGGCAGTCTTCCCAACAGGTCAGGCAAATCCCTGGCCTTAACACAGGAACTGTTACAGCCCTTGGGTTCTTGATAAACCAGCAGAAGTCAGTGCTGCAACCAGTACAGCTCCTGGAATTTATAGGAGCAGAATTGGATTCAGTCAGAGGAAGGGTTTTTCTTCCTCCGCTGAGGGCAGACACTCTCAGGCAGCTGGTAGGTTCTTTAAAAACTCACAGCCTCAGGCCGGCTAGACATTTTCTCCAGTTGTTGGGTCACATGGCAGCTTCAACTGCCACAGTGTCAGGAGCAAGATTTCAGATGAGGGATATTCAATATCACCTCAAGCATTACTGGCTTCAAAGAAAGGACAAATTGTCAGAGTTGGTCCCAGTCACTCAAACATTCGTGCATTCACTCCAGTGGTGGCAGGATTTGGGAAACCTCAGACAAGGGGTCCCATTCCTACAAGAGCAACCTTATCTGGTGCTCACTACAGATGCATCCCTTCTAGGGTGGGGAGCACATCTAGAGGAGCATACTGTCCACGGTACATGGCTCAAACAGGAGTCATTACTACACATCAACCTGTTGGAGCTCAGGGCAGTGTTCCTGGCACTTCAGGAATTCACCAACATGCTGCAGGGAAAAGTGGTCCAGGTCAGGACAGACAACATGACCACTTTGTACTACATCAACAAACAGGGAGGTGCAAGGTCCACACCCCTGTGCACAGAAGCTATGAGAATATGGACCCTGGCCTATTCCCTAAACATTGTGCTGTCGGCAGTCCACCTTCCAGGGAAGGACAATGTGCTGGCAGATGCACTGAGCAGAATAAATCAGAACCATCACAAATGGTCCCTAAACAAGCAAGTACTGCAGCTGGTGTTCAGAAAGTGGGGCACTCCAGAGGTAGACCTCTTTGCTTCCCCAGACAACTACCAGCTCCCTCTGTACTGCTGTAGACCTCCACTGATGGGCACAGTGCCACTGGAGGTGCTGATCCTGGATTGGACAGGGAAGTTCTTGTATGCCTTCCCTCCGTTCCCATTATTATTGAGGGTCCTGAACAAGCTCAGGTCCCAACCAGCCACAAAGGTCCTCATTGCCCCAGATTGGGCCAGGCAACCGTGGTATTCCCTAGTCCTCTCCCTATCAGTAGCCAAGCCAATCAGCCTACCCAGGAGGCACAATCTGCTGACTTCTTCTCAGGGCAGGATCCTTCATCCCAACCTTCAGTCCCTCAGACTTAAAGCCTGGTTCTTGAGGACCTAGAGTATGCAGACTTGAATCTCTCTTTCAGAAGGAGTAATGGAGGTCATTAGGGTATCCAGAAAACCTGCTACCAGAAAAATGTATACTACTAAGTGGAAAAGATTTTCTTTCTGGTGCAGAGACAAAAATTTAGATCATACCCAGGCTGGCTTATCAGTAGTTCTTGACTATCTCACCCATCTTCATTCCCTAGGCCTCAGGACCTCTACTTTGAAGATTCATTTGGCTGCAGTATCTGCTTACCTGTCAGCAGGTAAACCATCCTCTTTGGCTTCTAATGCAGTGTTCCAAAAGTTTTTTAAAGGATTACTGCATTTGCACCCTCCTCATAGAACCTGTACCCCTGTGTGGGATCTAAACATTTGCATAGCACAGCTTATGCAGCCTCCTTTCGAACCCATGTCTTCGTCCGACCTTAAGTATGTAACTTGGAAAGCTGTGTTGTTAGTGGCCATTACTTCTGCCAGAAGGATTAGTGAGATCCAGGCCTTGTCCATGGAGCCCAGTTATGTGGCCTTCCACAGGGACAAGGTGGTACTCAGGACAAATTACAAATTTTTTCGTAAGGTGGTATCTGACTTTCACATTAATCAGTCCATCACCTTGCCAGTTTTCTTTACTGAACATTCCTCTTCAGGTGAGCGTGGGTTACATAACCTGGATGTCAAGAGGGCTATTAGCTACTATCTAGATCACACGAAAGGTCACAGAGGGGATAAGTCCCAACTCTTTCTTACCTGTGGAGAGGTCAGCAAGGATAAACCTGCCACAAAGGGATCCATAGCAAGATGGATTGTCTCATGCATCCAATTCTGTTATGATAAGGTGGGTAGGCAGCCCCCACGGGGCTTAGGGCCCATTCTACTAGGGGGACTGCTGCATCTATAGCAGCTTCAAGAGATATTCCTATGTTGGAAATCTGTAAGGCAGCTACCTGGAAAACAGTTCATACATTTACCAAGCATTATTGCCTGGACACCCAGGCCAGAAGTGATGTTAGGTTTGGCACAGCAGTTCTGCAGAGCCTGTTTCCAAAATAGGTCCTCTGCCCGCCTCCAAAGGCACTGCTTGGGTAGTCTGCATTTGTCAGAATACAATAAGATTTCCTGGGGTTTGAAGAAAACATTACTTACCATAGTAATCTTGTTTCTTCTAAAGGAATCTTACTGTATTTTGAGCTCCTCCCCTTCCTCCCCTGCTAGGACCTACAGGGCTCTTATCACTCCTGTGTCACTGATGTTGGAAACCTGTGGGTACCGATTAGTTTTTTGGGCATCTGTTGACTTGAGTCTTAGAGATGCCCCCTGTTGTTGGAGTTTCTGTTCCCCTAATGGGGGTATTTAGGGGTAGTAAACTTAGTTGGTTAGTTAGTATTAGCTTCTGCATGCTTCATAAGAATCGACAGTTACAGGAAGTGCAACCAAGGACAGTGATTTGAAAACCAAGCTCGAGCCTAACATTCCATTATTAGCATAGGTTCTATTAACCATTTCAGCTCTGGGGCAGTCCTATGGTGAGACCATACTGCATTTGTCAGAATGCAGTAAGATTCCCTTAGAAGAAACAAGATTACTGTGGTAAGTAATGTTTTCTTATGATGAAATGGACAAAGGGGAACCTATTAAACCTAGTTTTTTTTCCCTAAATAGGGTTTGATTCTTTCCACAGAGCTTCAGGATTATTCCTCACACTCCACAATTGTGAGATATGACTGGGCTGACACCAACCAAAACCTACTCCTTCCTGTGAATAGATATATTCGTCAAGGAGGGTACTTTCAAGATTTTACAAACTCCTAAGCTCTGTCTCCCCTCTTGGTAAGAGGCTGTACAAGACATAATAAACTGGATAAGGAGGGGCTGAATTTTTATCCTCCCACTCTGTCCACTGAGGGGTGGTACAAGTGATAGCCTGTGACAAGGCATAGATACCCCTGGCATTTATCAGTTTTCAAACAACATGAAGTCTTGCTGTATTCAGACATAATGCAGTTAGCCCCAGCACTTGAACTGCCCCGGAGAGGAAAGAGTTAATGCCATGTAGAAGCATGGAACGTTGAGCTCGAGCTCAGTTTTCAAACCTCTGTCTGTGGTACTTACCAGTGCAACCGTCAGATTCTTTACTCCGCCTAACAGTGAAGTCGTTCCGGAGATTCCTCTGCTCAGTTCGGTAAACGTAAAGCGTTCGGTTTAAAACTTATTCTTTATTGTTTTTTCGGATTTCCAGCATCTGTCTACAGTACAGGTAGTGTGGTAGATAGGTAGTGACTGTATTTTATTTTAAATAACTTGTGGAAATTGTTGGTTTCTTCGGTTTCTTCCCGGTCGGTCCAGTTAGGAACCGACCTTGTGTTTCCTTCTAATTTTAAATTTGTTATTTTAGAGTGGTGTTCCGGTACTGATCAGTTTCAAAAGAACTGGTCTTTTTCTCGGTTCTTTTCCAAACCCATGACACGGTTGTTACTGATCGGTTGGTATTACCTGGCTTGAATGCTTCTATAGGGTAATTTTGGTAGGTTGGCCATGTCTGAGAAACCCAAAATGAGAACCGGTTCCACTGGGTTTCAACACTGTACTGAGTGTGGGGAGGCCTTTGCCAAGGCCGACCCCCACCTCATCTGTGTTTATTGTCTGGGATTTGACCACCTTCAGTCAGACTGCCAAATCTGCAAACACTTTTCTAAAACCACTCTAGAAAAAAGACTGAGTAGGTTGAAGGAAAGGGAGGCCGAGAAGTCCGTAGACCCGGATGGCCAGCTCGGTTCAGTTATGGCCGAACCTGAAGAAGTGCCTACTGACCTAGGCGATGCCTTCTCGGGCCAAAGGAGAGCCGACTCTGAGGGGTCGGTTCCGTAAAAAAAGAAATGGAAGTCCACCAGTTCGGATCCAGTACCACTTACTCCAACCACAGACAAGATAGCCGAAGCGATTAGTATTGTCCAATCACTTTGTCCGGTTCCATCTGAACCAATGCCGCCGGTTAGCCGGTCGGTTTGGTCAGAACCGGCTCCTTTGGATTACGATCTGGATGCTTTCTATGAGGAGTGGGAGGGAGACGAAGACTATCCCGATGATGATGACAATGACTATGACGGTGGGGGTCTGGATGTGCCCATTGAACCGGACATCTCCCCAGACAGACCCTCTGATGTCTCCCCTCCCAGGCTTTCTGAGTCCCCTTCTCACTTCTTGTTTTGCAAGAAGGTGGCTGAAACCCTCCAGCTCCCTTTGGTTGAAGCTGCTGAGGAGGAAGCAGAAGCTGATTTTGTGGAGATGATGGACATCCCAGAGTCCAAAAGGTTGTCTATTCCCCTTCACAAGTCCTTGTGGAAACAGACACAAAAGATTCTACAGACTCCTAACTCTTTACCTCCTTTAGATAAAAAAATGGACAGGAGATGCATGTTATCAGGCTCAGCTGCGGAGTTCCTTTATTCACATAGCAGCCATGTTGGAGTAGTGCAGGCTGCAGCCTGTGACAGGGCAAACATTCCTTTGGCTTCATACTCCCCCCAGACAAGGACTCCAGGAAAGTCAATGCCATGGCTAAGAAACTATACTTGGCATCCTCTTTGGGACTCAGGCAGGCAAATTATGTGGCCTACACAGCCAGGTACCAGAAGTCCAGGTGGGATACGGTTCTGGAACTGGCTAAAAAGGCCTCCCCCCAGCTAGCCAAAGAGCTGGAGGAGGTGGCTGCAGATGGAATTGAGGCATCCAAAGTACAATTTCAGTACAATTGCTGTCAACTCCAACGATGTGGCATCCAGAGTCATGGCTACATCTGTGTCTCTCAGAAGGCATGCTTGGCTCAGATGTACTAGCCTATCACAGGACACCCAGTCTAAGGCTATGGATTTTCCTGTAGTTGGTAAAACTCTGTTTGGGGAGCAGACAGAGGCTTATGTGAAGAAAATGGATGAATATAGAACCACTTACAGGAGTGCACAGGCCAAGGAAAGGCAAGCCACTCCTCAGAAGCAGCAGTCCAGGGGCAGGGGCAGGCCTTTTCACAGGCCTTTTCACCAAGCCCAGGCCTCCTTGTCTTACCCACAAAGGGGAATTTTCCGAGGGAGGGGTAGAAGGGGGATGAGCTGGGCTGCTTCTTCCTCCTCCTCCCACTCTAAGGCTCCTGCCAAGCAGACACCCTGAGGTGTCAGCCCGGGTCGACTCTCCAATCCTAGTAGGAGGCAGGCTGGCTTACTACTTTCAGGCCTGGAAGTCTGTTATGTTAGACAAGTGGGTCCTGGAAGTAGTAAGCCAGGGACTAGCCCTCAGCTTCAAAAGGTACCCAAAAAGAAGGGCAAAGTCTTTTCCACCTGCGTCAGTTTCAGAAACCCTTGCCCTAGAGGCAGAGGTTTCCTCTCTCCTGGCTCTCAGAGCTGTAGAGAATGTTCCTACTCAACACAGGGGAAAAGACCTGTACTCCAGGTACTTCCTAACCCCAAAGAAAACAGGGGAGTGGTGACCCATCCTGAATATAAGGTATTTGAACAAACACATTTCAAAACCTAAATTCAAAATGGTAACTCTGGGAATAATCCTTCCCTCTTTAAGGACAGGAGATTGGCTAGCATCACTGGACCTCAAGGATGCCTACTTCCATATCCCTATCAGGTGCTCCCACAGAAAATACCTCAGGTTTGAGTTGCCTTCAGGCCATTATCAGTTCAAGGCCATGTGTTTTGGCCTAACATCAGCTCCAATGGTGTTCACAAAGTGCCTTGCAGTAGTGGTGGCTTACCTCAGAAGACAGGGTATCACCATTTTTCCATATCTGAACGACTGGCTCCTAGTAGGGCAGTCTTCAGACCAGGTCAGGTCAGCTCTGCAAACCACTCAGGACTTGCTCAGTTCCTTGGGGTTTCTTCTCAATCTGCCAAAATCTGTCCTCAAACCAGTACAGCTTCTCACCTTCATAGGGGTGGAATTGGGTACTACCCAAGCAAAAGTTTTCCTTCCTTTGGCAAGGGTGAAGGCCTTAGTAGACCTCGCTTCCTCCTTTCGGCCTCAGGTTTCTCTTCCAGCGAGACAGTTCCTCCAATTCCTGGGCCACATGGCAGCCTCCACTGCAGTGGTTCAAGGAGCCAGATTTCAGATGTGGGACATTCAGTTCCATCTAAGGTCCTTTTGGTCACAGAGAACAGATTCTCTCACCAAACTGATTCCAGTGACCCGAACTCTGGTCCAGGCTCTCCAGCGGTGGCTGGACCAGGACAACCTCAGACAAGGGGTTCCATTTCTCCCTCAACTTCCATCAGTAGTACTGACTACGGATGCTTCTCTCATATGCTGGGGAGCCCACCTGGGAGCCCTAACTGCTCAGGGGATCTGGTCTCTGCAGGAGTCTCTTCTTCATATCAACCTCCTGGAACTCTGGGCAGTTTTTCTAGCCCTTCAGACCTTTTCGGATTTAGTTAAAGGCAAGGTGGTCCAAGTCAGGATGGACAACACTACCACAATGTGGTACATCAACAAGCAGGGAGGCACTTGGTCCATGGCCTTGTGCACAGAGGCCGTGAAGATTTGGTCTCTGGCCTATTCCCTTCAGACTTCCCTGGTAGCAGTTCATCTTCCAGGGAAGGACAATGTGCTGGCAGATGCCCTGAGCAGGATTTCACAGGGGCATCATGGATGGTCCTTGAATCCTCACATTCTGAGGGTAATTTTCTCCAAGTGGGGCATCCCAGAAATAGATCTATTTGCAGCACCAGACAATCATCAATTTCCTCTGTTTTGGTGCAGACCTCCAGTCCTTGGGACGGTTCCCCAGGATGCCCTCATTCTGAACTGGAAGGGCAGGTTTCTCTATGCCTTCCCTCCTTTCCCTCTCCTGTTCAGAATTCTGATCAAGATAAGAACTCAACCCTGCACAGTGATACTAGTGGCTCCAAATTGGACCAGAGAACCCTGGTATCCTCTACTGCTGTCCTTGGCTGTCTCACGTCCCCTGTCTCTTCCCAGGAGATACAATCTTCTCTCCTCCTCCTCCTCCCAGGGGTGATCTGGTACCCTAGTCTCCAGTCTCTCAACCTCAAGGCCTGGCTCTTGAAGAGTTAGAATATGCAGCTCTACATCTCTCTCTGAAAGTTCTGGGTATTCTGAAGGTCTCCAGGAAACCTTCCACTAGAAAAACTTACAATTCCAAATGGAAGAGGTTCAGTATTTGGTGATCTCAGAAAGGTATTGTGCCTGATTCTGTAGGCATTTCCACAACCTTAGATTACCTAGCAAATCTGAATAGTCTAGCCCTTAGGCCTGCCACTCTGAAGGTTCATCTAGCAGCTGTCTCTGCATTCCTTTCAGCAGGGAAGGGCTCTTCCCTAGCATCTCATCCTGTTTTCAGGAAGTTTTTCAAAGGCCTGGTTCACATTAACCCTGCCTTTAGAGAACCTACTCCGCCTTGGGATCTTAATGTCTGCATTGCTCAGCTTATGCAGCCACCCTTTGAGCCTGTGGTTTCGGCTGAATTGAAGTATTTGACCTGGAAAACTGTGTTCCTGGTAGCTATTACTTCTGCCAGGTGGATTAGCGAATTACAGGCCCTGTCAGTTGAACCTGACTTCATATCCTTCCATAGGGATAAAATGGTCCTAAGAACTAATAGGAGGTTCTTGCCTAAAGTGGTATCGGATTTTCACCTAAACCAGTTTATGTCTCTTCCTGTATTTTTTACTGACCATTCTTCCCCAGGGGAAAGAAGATTACACAGTTTGGATGTTAAAAGGGCACTTAGCTACTACATAGAACAATCTCAGGCACACAGAAATGACTGTCTTCAATTGTTCCTCACTTATGGTGAAGTGGGGAAAGGTAAGCCTGCCACTAAGAGAACTACTGCCAGGTGGATTGTTTGCTGTGTACAATTTTGCTATGACAAATTGGGTAGAACCTTCCCTTTAGGCCTGAGGGCTCACTCGACTAGGGGTACAGCTGCTACTCTAGCTGCGGCCAGAGATATACCCTTGTTAGAGATCTGTAAAGCAGCCACCTGGAAAACAGTACATACCTTCACCAAGCATTACTCTCTGGACATCCAGGCTAGGAGTGATGCTAGGTTTGGCACAGCAGTACCGCAGAGCTAGTTCTCAAAGTAGGTTCTGCATTCCCTCCTCCATAGGGAACTGCTTGGTAGTCTGCATTATGCCTGAATACAGCAAGACTTCATGTAGTTTGAAGAAAACATTACTCACCATAATAATATTGTTTCTTCTAATGGAGTCTTGATGTATTCAGACCTCCCCCCTGCCTCCCCTCTCAGAACCTGTTTTTGGGAAATGGGTTGGCAGGCACAGTGTTGCACCTCAGGGGTGTACCTTGTGCCCTCCCTCTTGGTGGGGTAACTGTTATGTTTTTCCTTCTTGTGTTGCATAGTTTGAATTGTCACTATCTTATTTCTTCTTGGGTTCTTGACTTGAGTCTTCTTTGGACCCCAAAAAGTATTTTGCCTTTTGGCTATGTGTTCAAACAATTTCCACATTTTAGTGTTAAGTTAGTTAGTTGCTCGTAAGAATCTGACGGTTGCACTGGTAAGTACCATAGACAGAGGTTTGAAAACTGAGCTCGAGCTCAACGTTCCATGCTTCTGCATGGAGTTAACTCTTTCCTCTCCGGGGCAGTTCAAGTGCTGGGGCTAACTGCATTATATCTGAATACAGCAAGACTCCATTAGAAGAAACAACATTACTATGGTGAGTAATTTTTTCTTCTTAGCTGTCAGGCAGCTATCAGGCAGGCTTATGTCAATACCAAAAGTTTTTAGGGTAACCAGCCCCTGCTTTAGCAGTCAAGGTCCAGACTCCTGTATCAGATGGCCTAGTTGAAACAGCTAATTTTGGTTTGGTGCCAAATATCAGTCTCAAATGTCTGCTGATTCTAAAGACTCTTACCAGGGATGGCAAATACAGTGGGTAGAAGAGGTTTGCCTGGTTGCAAGTCACAAACCTCACTTAGGATACCCAAACCAAGACTCTGGATTTCCCAGCCAAGGGTAACTCCCTCTTTGGGGAAAAGACAAATGTTTAAAAAGGGGTGCACAAATACAATATAGTAGCAATTATGCACAAGAAGAGGCTTCCCCTCCCACTAAATCATGTAGGATGGGAGGCAGATCTTTCCACAGCAGGCTCCTTTAGTTACCAGGCCATGAATGCACCTTTGCATCTGCAGTGCCCACAGTAAGTATATTGGTTAAAATCTTATTGAAGGAGGAGTCCTATATAACTATTGGTAACATCTATCGACTTCCATCTGCAAATTCAGATTACACAACTGATATGTTTAAAGAAATTACACCTTTTTCAGAATCTCAAGATACTGTAATATTTGGTGACTTTAAACTCCCTCATATTAACTGGGACTCATTCTCAGGACAGTCCTATGCCGAGAAAGGACTAATAGATGTGGTAGATAGTACTGGATTACAACAACTTGTTACTGAACCCACTTGAGGTCCTAATATTTTGGATCTATTATTTATTAACATAGAGCAACAAATTAGCAATTTACAAATTTGGGATCCACTTGGGACCAGTGATCATTCATCTATTCTTTTTGAAATTCAACAGTTTAAAACTACACAAAGGAAGTTGTACTATACAAAAAATTATAACAAAGCAACTTTTTCTAAAATCAATGAATACTTACAAAACATAAACTGGGAATCTAATCTTCTTAATTGTACAACCCAAAAAGCTTGGGACTTTTTTAAAAACATTGTACATTATTTAGAAAATACCTTTATTCCATCCAAGAGGAAATTTAATAATAAAGGAAAAATTCCCCCTTGGTTCAACAAGACAATTAAAAATCAGATTAAAATAGAAATTAAACTTTTTAGGAAAATTAAGAATAGTTCTGTTCCATTTAAAACTACTCTATTACATAAATACAGACTATCTGTGAAAAACTTAAAAAATTCTATTAAGTTGGCAAAAAAATAAGCTAGAATTTAAACTAGCTCACACAAAAGACTGTCATAAATCTCTTTTCTCCTATATAAATAGTAAAAGGTGTATCAAGGACCATTGGTCCCATTATAACCAATGGCTCTTCTCTATCTGATATAGAAACCTCAAATCTCTTTAATAAGTACTTTTGTTCTGTTTTCTCTCAAAAATCACCTATTACTACATTTAAAGTTCACCACGTAGATTATCATAGGTTCTATCCAACTGACATTATACAGGCTATCAAAAAACTGAAAAAAAAAATACTAGTCCGGGCCCAGACGGTATTCATCCATGGTTTCTGATCGAAACCTCTATAAATATTTCTATACCTTTGTCAATTATTTTCAATAAATCCTTACAAGAAAGCACTGTACCAAATGATTGGCATTCAGCAATAGTTACTCCCGTATTTAAAAAAGGCAATAGAGGTTCTGTGCAAAATGATCGTCCGATTAGCCTGACCTCAGTGGCTGGTAAATTAATGGAACGAGTAATGAAGTCTCTAATAGATCAAGATTGTAAAAAATTAGGACTTTATGATTCAAATCAGCATGGGATTACTCCCAAGTATTCCTATACCACCAATCTAATATCTTTTTACAATAATATATGTACTCTACTAGACGTGGGTATCCCTAGTGATGTAATTCTTTTGGACTTTAGTAGAGCTTTCGATAAAGTCTCACATGAAAAACTCATTACTAAAATGCACAATCTAGGTTTGTCACCTGATATTGTCAACTGGACTTTAAACTGTTTGACAAATTGTTTTCAGAGAGTCAGAATTAATGATATCTTGTCTGATTCGGGTAGTGTGACGAGTGGTGTACCACAGGGGTCGGTCTTGAGACCAACATTGTTTAACCTCTTTATCAGTGATTTACAAACAGGGCCAAATAACTTCATAGTTAAATTTGCAGACGATACTAAATTGAGGGGCAAGGTTAATAATCAAGAAAATATTTCTGCATTAAAGAAGGATTTGGAAAAATTAACACTTTGGGCAAATGAAAATCATATGCAGTTTAATCAAGACAAATGTTTAGTAGTGCATTTCTGTATAAATAATCTAAAAACGGTATATCATATAAATGGACTACCACTTCGCTCATCAAATTGTGAAAAAGATTTAGGGATATATGTTAATAATAAACTTACATCAAATGATCACTGTGTTAGAACTGCTTGCATGACCAACAGACTTTTGAGGCAAATAAAACGCACTTTTGTTAATCGCACTGAACAATGCCTTATTCCATTATGTAGGGCATACATTAGACCTGATCTAGAGTATGGCTCCTTTCTGGAATCCAAACCAAAAAAAGACATAGCAATTCTTGAACAGGTTCAAAGGAGAGTAACTAGAATGATTCCAAGATTAACAAACTTGGATTATCAGAACAGATTAAAAGCTACTGGTCTCTTCTCTCTTCAAACTAGAAGATTAAGAGCTGATATGCTTATGGTTTTTAATTTAATAAATTCATCAGATCTAATGGAAAAATGTGGTCTAACTCTCCAAAAGGAGACATGTTCTGAGACTGCATAATAAACAGCTTGAAGTAAAAACTTATAAAACCAGCAAAAGGGGAAACTTTTTTCCAATAAGAGCATCCACTGTATGGAACACCTTGCCACAAGAATTGGTAGAGGCAACTAGTGCCACTGTCTTTAAAGACAAATTAGATGTTTGGTTGAGGGATAATAGATAAATAATGTCCCACATAGTGTGGGGAACAGTCTCGATGGGCTCTGGCCGTCTTCTGTTCTTTCATACCAAGTAAAAGCAGTGGTACTTCAGGAACTGATGTGAACCCCCCTTCCTCCCCAATTAAAAGCAGGTTTGTTAAACATGTTACTGTCAAGTACAGTGGACTCTGCTCTATTACAACAAAGGGTACCACAAAGAAAATGGGGTGTGGGGGCCTGTTTTAGGCACCTAACAAAGTCAAAGTTCAAAGCAGTTGGCAGTTTTTCATTTAACTTGCCAGTTTTTCCTTTACCTAGATCACTGGCTGGGGGTTGTAAAATCATTCCAGCAAGTGTGAGTATCTGCAACTCACCCAAGGGTTCCTGGAGCCTTAGGCTCCTGATATCTCTAGAATGTCTGTCCCCAGCTTGCTCAACCGCTATGGTTCATGTGAGCAGAGCTAGATACCCTACAAGGCAGGGCCTTACCTGCCTCTGAGCAGGTCAAGGAGTATCCCACGGTTAGCAGGCTTAACCAACCTGTATAAACCAAATACTCCAGCACAGCTTCTTCACCTACTTACCATATGGCACCTGCCACTGAGTCATGGAATCCAGGTTACAGATGAGGGACATTTAATTTTACCTCAGGGCTCACTGGGGTCAGGGTAAGCACCCCCTTTCAAAACTAATCTTAGTAACAAGAACATTGTTACTGACCCTCCAAGGGTAGAAAGAGGAAACCAACTAAGGGTTCCCTTTTTTTTCAGCAAGAATCCCTATCAGTTGTTCTAGCAACAGATGCATCCCTACTAGAGTGGGATTCCCATTTGGGGTTCACACCATCCAAGGCATATAGTCAAGTGCAGAGTCACTCCTGCAGATAAATCTGCTGGAGCTAAGAGTAGTGTTACTGCTACAGGTCAGAACAGACAATACCTCCACACTGCACTATATAAATAAGTAGGAAGAGATGAGGTCAAATCCTCCCTGCACAGAAGTCATGAAAATATGGAGTCTAGTATACTCCATGGGGGTGTCCTGACAGTTTTTTTCTTCTGCCAGGCAGGTACCCTGACTTAAATCAACCAGGCTAATTTCTAATGGGCCTTGAACAGTTAGGTGGTGCAAGTGATTGTTAAGAAGTGGGGCACTGCAGTGGTACACTTGTTCGTATCCCACCAGAACTGCCACTTGCCATAGTACTATTGCACAGCTGATCGGAAAATAGTATCCCTGGATATTCTGACTTTGTTTTGGTCAGTGAGGCACATGTATGCTTTCACATACCTTCTTCCTCCTCCTCCTCCTCCTCTTTGGTGTATGGAGCATTGCTTGGGCTCAAGCCCAAATCAGCATTAATAGTTTCTGTGGCTCCAGACTGAGCCAGACACCATGGTACATTCTGCTATCTTCCATGTCTGTGGCTGAGTCAATGTACATTCCTCAAAAGGCATATTTTACTGCCTCCAATAGAGGGAGGCTCCTGTACTCCAACCTCAACTCACTTGGAGGTTTTGGGAATCTAGAATATGCATGCTTGCATCTTTCTAAGGTGTCATGGGCATTTAAAGGGGTTACAGAAAGCCTTCTGTTAGGAATATCCATGTTATAAAAAAGTGAAAGCTTTTCTGTTGGGATACCAGCACAGACTGGTGCCCCAGCTGTGCTGCACTACTTTATCTATTTACAATCAATGGGCTGACAGCCCAGTATCTAAAAAAAGTATTTGCTTACATGTCAGTTGCACAGTATTTTTCGGGTTTTATATTCTGTTTAATAAAAAAAAAAAAAAGAGGTTCTTTCCTGGTCCACCTGCACCCCTCAAAGGAACCAGTGCCTGCATGGGACCTAAATGTGTGCATACCTAGGCTCATGGGTTCCCCTTTTTGAACCTATGAATTCAGCTCATTTGAGATGTGTCACATGGCACAGTTTTCCTTGTCCCACTAAACAGGATGCATCTCATCCCACAGAGACAAAGTGGTCATGAGAACAAACAGGAGGTTTATTACCAGAGTGGTTCCTAAATCCCATTTGAACCAAAGCATTACCTTATTTGTCTTTTTCACTGAACACTCTAGTTCTGGTGAAAGAAGGCTCCATAGCCTGGATGTAAAAGGAACTTCTAGCTGTTACTTGACATCCACTAAAGCCCATAAGCAGGGCAGAAAACAATCAGTGACCTTCAGGCCTTATGCATTGAGCAGGACTACACCCCTTCTCACAGGGATAAAGTTGTTCTTAAAACTGATAGGACATTCCTTCCCAGAGTGGTTTCAGACTCTCATCTAAACCAAACTGTGCATCATCTAGTGTGTTTTTACTGAGCATTCCTATGCTGGTGAATGTGTTTTGCATAGTCTTGATGTAAGGGAGCTTTCAGCTACTGCATGACAGCTACTAAGCTCCACAGGCAGGACAAGACACAGTTTTCCTCATTTATGGGGATATGGGAAGGGTTAATCCAGCATCTATAGGTCCACTTCTCGCTGGATGGTCCAGTGTATTCAGTTTCATCATGTCACAATGGGCAGAGAGGCCTAAGCAGGGCTCAGAGCCCACTCCACAAGGGGGGAGGGCAGCTGACACACTGGCAGCTGTCAGGGATGTCCCTTTCTAGATATCTGTAAAGCAGCTACCTGAAGGACAGTTCGCACATTTACCAAATATTACAGCCTGGATATGCAGGCTAGGGCTGATGCCCAGTTGGTACAGCTGTCCTGCAGAGCCTGTTTCCAAAATAGGTTCTGTTCCCACCTCCAAAGGTACTTATTTTTAGTTGTAGAACAGTTAGGAATATTGGAGTATTCCTTGGGTGAGAAGAAAAAGTTACTTACCATAGTAACCTTGTTTCTCCCAGGGGATACTCCGATATTCATAACTCTCCCACCCTGCCTCCCCATCCAGAACCAGTGGTTTCTGCATTCCATGCTGTACTTTAAGGGTATGTATCCACATTCAGGTTCTTATTGAAATCAGTTTCAGTGGTTTTTCACCTTTCAGGTGATTCTGACATTGGAGAATGCATTGTTTGTGAATATATCTTGGTATATTCTGCCTTCAGTTGAAGGTTAGTTGTGGGTTGTCCTAAAATTACTAAATTTTACTGATTTTAAATCTTTTGGGCCCTGTCTTTACAGGCATCCACGAAATATGAGGGTTAGAATGTAGGCAGTTGACTAGTGGCAGCATTTGAAAAGTGGCACATGCCAGTGATTCCATCATTAGCATAGCATTCGATCTCCGGGCAGATCTGGCTTAGAGGCATACTGCAGAAGAGTTAGGAATATTGGAGTATCCCCTGGGAGAAACAAGGTTACTATGGTAAGTAACTTTTTCTTCTTTGTCTGCCCCCTTCCTATCCATACTGGAGTACCCCAAGGCTCCGTCCTTGACCCGTTGCTTTTTTCCATATTCATAGAAAGCAGTATAGTGCAGTGGTTTAAGGCTCTGAGCTGCAAACCTGGAGACCTGGGTTTGAATCCCACAGCCCCCACTTGCATACTGTGTGACCCTGAGCAAGTCACTTAACTTTCTTGTGCTCCCAGGTTGCACCTGTAAACAAGCTTCAGCTTAGTGGGTCACTCCTGGATAAAAAAAAATATATATATATATATATTCCTCAGTGACCTTCCCTCAGCCTGTTCCTCTGCTTCCATCCATATGTATGCAGATGACACGGTCCAGTTTGCATCTGGGTCTTCTTCCTCTGAGTCATCCAGGCTTCAACTTGATTTTGAAGCGATCCAGAACTGGTTACGCGCAAATCATTTAACACTAAATGCTAAACACTGTCTCCATGTGCTTTGGCACCAGGAAGAGGCTTTCCAGGCTATCCTCCCTACCCACCTTCCACACCCTTAATGGGAGTATGATTGTTGATATACCCTCCTTTAAGTACCTTGGCATCTGGCTTGACAGGCACCTTGGATTCTGTCAGCACATAGATTATATTCATAAAAAACTCCACCCCATGCTTGGTGCCCTTTATAGGAACAAAAGCGGTATCCCTCTACCTGCTCGCCGGGAAATAATTTCAAAGATGACACTTCCCAGCTTTGATTATGGTGACATAGTTTATGATGCTGCACCCAAGTCCGCTTTGGCCAGACTGCCTCTCCTCTTCCACTCCGTCTGCCATTTTGCCTTCTCGTGTCCTTCGCGTAGTCACCACTGTTCTCCGTACTCTGATCTCTCCCTCCCCTCCTTGGTAGGTCGCTGCCTAACCCACTGTGCCTCCTTCATCTCTAAATCTGGCTGTCCTCCCTCCCCCCTTATCTCAGTTCTCTTCTCTCCCCATGCCTCCTACCTCTTACTCTCTCCGTAACTCAAACTACCACTCCCTAATGCTCCCTTCTTGTAAATCCCTTGTGGGACATAATGCCTTCTCTTACCGCTTTCCTAAAATCTGAAACTCTCTGCCACTTACAGTTCGCTCTGCCTCCTCCAAACGCTCTCTTTCCTTGTTACTCCACACCCAATGCATCTCCCACCTGCAATTGCCCTTAGTTTACTGTTTTGCCCCCCTTTCTCTTTCAGTTCGGTAAGAAAGTACTCAAACCCTCGGTTCCCTTTTAAATTTTCTCCTTTAAATCTCAGCTTTAAATGAAATGGGGGGGGAGTAAACCGCTGCGGATTGTTATCAGAAAATGTTATGGGTTGTGGTACTCAACCCCAAATAGTCCAGAAGAACATCATTTTTCAATTTATTTTATTTTCATATATCCAAATGTAACCCCCCTGCAAATGGGGGTTCCCAAAAGACTTCCAGGAGCTTGCTTGAATGCTCCAAGCCTGAATGGTGTTTGGCTGTTTAAGCCATTTATCAGTGAGTGTTTTAGAACCTCTGGCACTGTCTCTTTAAGAGCTGTCTGCTTGCAGACATAATTAGTTTGTATGGGGGACTGTGTGCTCTCTGTTTGAGTACCACTGAACTGCTGCCAATTTACTTCATTTTGCAGTCACTAGGAGTGCAAAGGGAACCTATCTGAAAGATGTAACTGTTTGCCAGAAATTATTTAGAGTAATAATGAAATTACAGTTTGTCTAACCTGCTTTTTGCAGTCAGAACTGTGTCTGCTAGCTCCCCATTCTAGTTTTGAACTGCTAAACTGGACCAATCAGTGTGGGGTAAGCTAGCTCTAAAATGGTGCCTTGGACGAATCAGAACTTGGACTCATAATCTGAGCCAGCCACAAGAGGATTGTATGGGCAGTGACTCTGGGAGATGTAGTTTAGACTTCAGTGCCTTTTTGGACCAACAGCAGCAGTCTATTGTGAGTGACAGCCAATCCAGTCAAGAACTGGGAGGAACTCAAAGGAAGTGCCCGGTTTTTGTCGGTTGGAGTTCTGTTGAGCTTTGGCAGTGAAGAAGGAAGGAGCCCTGTACTTTTTCAGTGTGCAGTTTTAGTCAAAAAACGTGTGTAAGGCCCAGAGTTCCGGTCTGCAGCTTGTTAGGACTGAATCCATCCTGTGAAAAGAATCAAAGGATCTCTGAAGAGAGAAACCAGGCTCACCCTGTAGAAGACTGGAGGGAATTGCTGAAATTACACTCGGTCTGTCAGGAACTGAATCTGCTGTGTGTTCTCCTGGGTATTGTGCAGCAATTGCGATCAGGATACAGATGCAGCCTGCCTGGTATAGTGCTTTCTTTTATATGGATGTGTGAAGAGGTTTGTGTACCTCAAGTGAGCCCTGCTGACATTGAAGGACCCTATCTTATTTGGAGGTCGTGAGTACTAATTCAGGGTCGCCTCCTGTTGAATTGCCACATTAAATCCAAATGGAATTACTGTACTGCTGACTGTTTAATTCTCCTTTCTGTGTGAAAGGGCCCCTACCAGCTGCCACGGTTTGGACTAGCCACTAGGGCTTGGGTACCCAGGGACAGTAACTGATAGGGATAGGCCTGTGCACAGAGCCATAGGTAGATTATTAGAGTGATAAGCTAATTAACCTGATTTCCCTGTCCTTGTTATATCCCCTAAATAAATCAGAGCTGCTTGTTTCAGCAAAGTTATACTGCCTGAGGTATTTGTCTATGTTAAAGTACTGTACTGTGATTGTTGCACTGTATCTCATTTCACAGGAGGTCCCAGTGTCGGAACCAGACCTGGGGTAAGTGTATACTGTGAAGGTAATTCTGATATATTGTGTGGGCCACTGGTGGGAAGAAAGGGGGGTTGCAGTGTCCCAGAGGGCTGTGACCAAGTTAGTTTAACTATTGCAAACCCTGACCTCTGGGTGGAGGCACCCGCCATTGGATCCAGGCCCCTCAACCTGTTAGTGGCAAATCAGGCAGGGGTAGTAGCCCCTGGGATAGCGCCATCTAGGGGTTACATCTTGGAGGCTCACCGCTGGGATTGTGTGTCCTCTAGTGGCCATATTTACGAACCACTGTTAAGAAAAAAATGGGTACCCCGACAGAAGTGGCTGTGCACCGCTGGTGGAGTGGTGTACTGAGGGAGGAGATCGACCCCAAAATGCTATGCTTATCCTGGACATCCCCTGGGTATCATCACGGACACTGTGCAGGAGTACTTTCCAAGGTGGAAGGTTTACAAAAACCCTGTGGTGGTGGGTCGGCATGCTAATCTGCTCACCCACACTTTCCTGGCCTAGTAGAGTTTAAGGATCCCATAGATAGCTCCAAAGTGCCACAGACCATTACCCCAGAGGAGCCCTCACTGCTTGAGAGTGATAACTAAGGACAGTAAAGACCTGGGGAATCAGCCCCACCACTATCTGAAACTTTTGAGGAGAAATTTGCTGAATGGTTGCTGGGAGAGGGAAAACTGTGGAGGACTTGAAGAAACTATTCTTGCCACCTGGGGTGTTCACTCCCAACACCCTCCTGCTCCAGTGCCCGTAATGGTGGCTGAACCAATGCAGACTCCTTTCTGCACCTGCCATTAGTCCGACTCTTACCAAGGTTGAGGATCTTCTCTGGCACCTCCCACCCCCAAGGGAGGATGACTGGGAGACCTGGATAGACTATGTTGCCCCCAAGTGCTAGAATGGCAATGCTCGGAAGGCGAAAAGCGAAGAGGGTTAGTGAGAGCCTCCGAGGTCCTGCCCTGGCTACATCCGTGCTAAGCGGGCCAGTAACCCTAGAAGACTGCACAGGCCTATCTTGAGGCCTTGGAGAATGTGTATGGGGAGCCCAGATTCTGATGAGGACCTATGGTGGAGGAGTAAGAAATGCACAACAGTACCAAGGGAGTTGTTGTCTGTGTATGTATCTCGGCTGGAAAAATTGTTGCAAGAATGCCTCAGAAAGGGTAGTTTGCCAGCGATTGAACTAGACCAACCAGACTGGAAAGAATCCTTAAGTCTGCCCCTTCTCAGAACTGCTGTTGCTTCAGTTCCCTGGCAAATCGACTGGAATCCCCACCCTCCTATGATGAGTTAATGAGAGAAATTCGAGGAGTTGAGAAAAGCGACCTCGGAGGTACCTGCACCAACAGCTGTGGCTATGACCCGAGTGACTGAGGTGACCCATCAAGTGAAGTTCAGGGCAGAGGTTGACAGTCAATGAGTGCTCTGACAAGGAAAAGATATGCCACAATGGGGTGAACTGTTAGAGAGATCCGGAATTCAAAAACAGTCCTTTATGAAGGCCACGCCTGCAAGTACGGGCCCTGACCTATATCCGACTGCATCTGCTATGGGGTTGGGGTACCTACCCATGTATCTCCTGCTGATAACAGCTCCAAACTCAATTCCTTGACCATGGAAGTGCAGAAACTGACAGATGTCTCCAAATGCTTATCACCACCGCAGACAGAGATGGCACCCAGGTTTCCATTAAGTAATACCCCGCCCTGGCTCCCAGTGTGGCATGCCGCCAGCTCAAACTCCAGAAAGTATGTTTTGCTATAATTGTGGGAAAGATGGGCACATGAAAAGGGAATGCCAGTCCCAAAAGACACTGACAAAGTTGCATATAGGCTACAAGGAGAGCTTCGAGAAGAAATCAGTGGTTAAGAGGTGCCATTACACGTCCAGTGAGGGCACCAAAAATGCTAATTCACGTGCCTTGTGGCAAGGTCAGTTGCCCAGGCCCCACTACCGCCTCTCCAGACTGGTCCAGAATAGTGGGTCCCTCCATGGAGACCACTGTAAAGGTGAATGGAGTGTCTACAAGAGCTGTATTAGACAGTGGCTCTAGTGACAATTATGTTCCAGGATTGGTATCAGAAGCATTTGTCAGAAGTACCCTTACAACCATTAGAAGGACTGCATGTATGGGGGTTAAGTGAGAAGGCCTACCCCTATTCCGGGTATATCCGAATTTGCTGTCTTTCCCTCCTCCGTGGCTGGAGTGGCCGATCAAGTAGAGACCCTAGCCTTAGTGTGTCCCCCACTGGACTGTATGATGGTGTCCCTTTGTTGATTGGAACAAATGTTCATATATTGGAAGGCTGGCACAGTTTGTTATGAAAAACAGGGTCAAAGACTAGTAGAGTTAAGAGTTCCGGCTTTAATTAAGAAGGCCTATGAGGCACAGAGAGATGCTGAAAAAACAGAACCAGAGGAACCGGTCGGAATTGTATGGAAGAAGGATCCTGAGTCTCTGATCCTGGCGCCAAATGCCCAGTGTACCTTACAGGGAGAGGTCCGTGATCAGAAAGGATGTTAAGAATAAAATATTAATGTTGGATGCACCAGGCGATGGAAAATTGCCAGAGGGACTGCTGGTCAGTTGCTAGTATTTTGCCCGCTAGAGCCCATGCTTATGCCAGAAGGGTAATGGTCCAAGTTCATAATGTGTCTGAAAGAGACATTCGAGTAAACAGAGGTTGCATCCTGGCTAATGTGCATTGTGCAGACACTGCAGTGCTACCCAGCAGCAAGAGTTCAAGGAAGAATGACAGAGTAACGCCTGACTTGTTTGATTTGACTCGCTGCCAGCTGAATGGAAAGTGAGGATCATGGGAGAAGCTTGCCCAGAGAGACCAGGTGTTTTCTTTAAAGGAATGGGATGTAGGATGCGTGCAAGAGCTGAGCACAATATCCGCTGCATGACGAAAAGACCATTTCGTGAGAGGTCTCGACGCCTGGCACCTGCTGACATAGATGATGTGAGACCGGCATCTGCAAGAAGATGTTAGCTGCTGGTGTAATACAAGAATCCAGAAGCCCTTATGCTTCCCCATTGTGGTAGTGAGGAAAAGAATGGAACAGTAAGGATGTGTGTGGATTATCGCACCTTAAACGGCGGACTATCCCTGATCAGTACACAATGCCCTGCATTCAGGATGCTTTGGACTGCCTAAGCGGGGCAAGTGAGTTCTCTGTGCTGGATCTCCGTGAGTGGGTACTACTAGATCCCGATGGCCCCAGAGGACCGTGTGAGAGAAGTGGCCTTTATCTTCCGCTTGGCTTCTATGAATTCATGAGGATGCCTCTAAGGGATTTCAGGTGCCCCAGCCACTTTTCAACGATTGATGGAGCGTGCAGTGGGGACATGAACTTACTAGAGTGCCTGGTATACCTAGATGATGTTATTGTGTTTGGCAGCTCACTGGAGGAACATGAGAGCAGATTATTTAAGGTATTGGACCGACTGGAGGACTTTTGGCCTTAAACTGTCCATTGATAAGTTCAATTCTTTCAAACATCAGTAAAATGTGGGACACATAGTATCCACCGAGGGAATAGAGACCGACCCAAGTAAAGTTGAGGCCTTGACCACCTGGCACAGCCCAAAATCTAAAAAGAACTGCAAAGATTCCTGGACTGTGGTTATTATCGGCGCCTTCATCAAGGACTATTCAAGAGTGATCCGCCTTTACTTAACCTTACCAAGGGTATCCCCAACCCACAAAAATACCAAAGTCAAAGTCCCTCAAGACTGAAGAGTGTATTTTCATCCGTAGTGAAGTATTTGGGGTCTACGGACTCCTGATTGTGAGAGATCATTCATGAGATCATATATCAACTTACCCATGCTCCAGTGCTGGCCTATGCCGATCCAAGAAAACCTACGTTCCTGCACACTGATGCTAGCTTGCAAGGGTTGGGGCTGTGTTGTACCAAGAGCACCAGAATGGCCTGAGACCAGTGGCTTTGCCAGTAGAAGCCTGACCTCATCCGAAAAGAACTATCCCTGTACATAAGTTAGAGTTCCTAGCTTTGAAGTGGGCTATTGTTGACCAATTCCATGAGTACTTGTATGGGGCTAAAATACTAGTAAAACTGACAATAATCCTTTGACCTATGTGCAGACCTCAGCTAAGTTGGATGCCACTGGCCATAGGTGGCTTTCTGCATTATCTACATATGACTATGCTCTCGAATCACCGAAAGCAGTCTGAACCACATAGATGCTGATGCTCTCCCCGAGGCCTGTTCCCCAGAATGATTGGTCCGATTAGCGGAACCTGACATTCGGGCACTCTGCCGGAAGTTGACAGGGAGGAACAAATGTCCACGGACGCGGTGGACTGCATGGTGGGATTGCTTGGGAGCTCTTGAGAATTGCATACCCACTGCTGCTTATTGCCACTTTTCTGCAATAGACATTGGTGCACTGCCTCAGCTGGACAATGACAGTATTCGTGGGCTCAATCCTACATCCCATGATCAAAGCAGCTTTAGAAGCCCTCTATGCAGGAAAAGATGTCCAAATACGCCCACTGATTTGAGAACTGCACTGTTATACAAAGAAGGTCCTAAGTTGAAACTGATCAATAAACTGTTATACAGAGAAACAGTAGACAGAGGGGACAAGTAGACAAACAACAACTAGTGCTGCCCACTGCCTTCTCGAGACTCAGTACTGAGGTCCTTGCACAACCACTGGCTGGCACCTTGGTATAGACAGAACACTTGACTTGGTGAGATCCAGATTCTATTGGCTAAGATGGGGGCTGATGGAGCAACACATTCGAACTTGTAGTCGCTAAGCTTACAGAGGTGAAAGCTTTGCCCAGAGGGCTGCCCCTTGTTAACATCACCACCAGCACCCATGGAGCTGGTCTGTATTGATTTTCTGAGTTTGGAGTCAGATCAAAGAAATATCAGTAATGTGCTGGTGGTCACTGACCATTTCACGAGATATGCCCAAGCTTTCCCCACCAAAGACCAGAAAGCATCCACTGTGGCCAAAGTACTTGTAGAAAAGCTTTTGTTCACTATGGGGCTCCACAAAGAATCCATTCTGATCAAGGGAGAGACTTTGAGAGTCGTCTGATCAAGAGATGCTTTCTCTGTGGGGGAGTGCAAAGTCCAGAACCACTCCTTACCACCCCAGGGGACCCACAGCCTGAACGCTTCAACCGCACTTTGCTAGATATGCTAGGCACTCCTGCACCCAAAGGACAAGTTTAGATGGAGCCAACAAATTAGCACCCTGGTACATGCTTATAACTGCACCAAAAGTGATGCCACTGATTCTCCCTACCGCCTTGATGTTTGGAAGAGAAGCTCACTACCAGTAGATGTGTGTTTTGGGGTCTCTCCTGATAGGGTTCAAGCTGACAACTATTTACAGTATGTGCAAAAAGTTAAAGGCCCAGCTAACTCATGTATTCAACTGGCTCAAACCTATACGCTACAAAAGAAATCTGGCCAACAAAGAAAGGTATGATAAAAGGTGAAAGCATTAGGAACTCCAGGAGGGAGATCGGGTATTGCTAAGAAATCTGGGACTGCATGGCAAGCACAAGATTGCTGACAGATAGGTTCCATCTCCCTCACATTGTAGTGGGCAAACTAGATGATCTGCCAGTGTACAAGTAAGGCCTGAGAATAATTAAAAGATGTAAAACAATGCATAGAAATCATTTACTGCCCATTGGACAAATCTTAATTGAGTCTGAGCCCTAGAAGATGCCCCCTCTGGACCAGTGACTAGAGCTGCTGCTAAGAAAAGATCAAGAAAGTCTGCACCTACAGAAGCAAAGTTAAAGTGTTCCTCTCACAAGTCCCAGTTGAGCATGACTGTCAGTCCATATCGGAAGAAAGTGAGAGTGACTTTGAATACTATCCTTCTTACTTAACTGAGTCAATTGTTTCGGGCAATCCCTAGTCAATACTGGAGATGAAGCTGGGCCTTCTGGACTGTCTAAGCCCCCAGCTTCATCCCTGAGCCAATGCTCCCAGAAAGTGAAGTGAAAGCATCAGATCAGGCTCGAAATGGAATCATTGTGCATGGTTGAACTGGTTTGAGCTTTCAGGGAGGAAAATGATAGATTGGGGCAGACTGGTGATACACCAGAACAAGAAGAGTATTTTGAGTGCCCTGACAGTCCACTGCCAGTTTCCGAAAGCTCTCCATGGAGCCAAATGTTGTGGACTCAGAAACTGTAACTCCTGGAGCTGAAAGTGCCCAAGTTCTAGCCTCTCACCCCCATGGAGACTCCTGACAAGTGAGGACAATGCTGAAAATGAGGCTCAGAGTGCAGAGACTATAACAGTTCCCCCAGAAAGACTGGTCGAGCTGTAAAGCCTGTGGTGCACCTCAGTTATGATTCACTTGGGAGGCCTGTGGACTTGCCTCTCAATGTTGTCCATAAAGGAGTGTATGTGTCCCCGAGCTCACTGCCCAAACTGAGCATCAGTGCTAACTCCAAGTTACTTGTGTTGCCCTCTAAGTATGGTGCCCTTGCCCCATCCAGCCCCAAGGTAACTGATAGGGAAGGGCCCCCTCTCTTCAGGTTTCATGTACAAGAGGTAATAACTTGAGTTATGGTACAATGTGTATGTAATACTGTGTAAAGAGGACGTCTGCAATGTTTCAGAAATGTGTTCTTGGTAAAATGATATATTGACTGATGATTACATGTAGAGCCTAATGCAAATGTATATGGTTGCAGTTGAAACTTATGGGGGTACTTGCTTGACGCGGACGTCAAGCTTTCCCAGGCCAGGAAGGGTGTAACCCCCCTGCAAATGGGGGTTCCCAAAAGACTTCCAGGAGCTTGCTTGAATGCTCCAAGCCTGAATGGTGTTTGTGGGTTAAGCATTTATCAGTGAGTGTTTTAGAACCTCTGGCACTGTCTCTTTAAGAGCTGTCTGCTTGCAGACATAATTAGTTTGTATGGGGGACTGTGTGTTTTCTGTTTGAGTACCACCGAACTGCTGCCAATTTACTTCATTTTTGCAGTCACTAGGAGTGCAAAGGAACCTATCTGAAAGATGTAACTGTTTGCCAGAAATTATTTAGAGTAATAAGAAATTACAGTTTGTCTAACCTGCTTTCTTTGCAGTCAGAACTGTGTCTGCTAGTTCCCCATTCTAGTTTTGAACTGCTAAACTGGACCAATCAGTGTGGGGTAAGCTAGCTCTAAATGGTGCCTTGGACGAATCAGAACTTGGACTCATAATCTGAGCCAGCCACAAGAGGATTGTATGGGCAGTGACTCTGGGAGATGTAGTTTAGACTTCAGTGCCTTTTGGACCAACAGCAGCGGTCTATTGTGAGTGACAGCCAATCCAGTCAAGAACTGGGAGGAACTCAAAGGAAGTGCCGGTTTTGTCGGTTGGAGTTCTGTTGAGCTTTGGCAGTGAAGAAGGAAGGAGCCCTGTACTTTCATGTGCAGTTTTAGTCAAAAACGTGTAAGGGCCCAGAGTTCCGGGTCTGCAGCTTGTTAGGACTGAATCCATCCTGTGAAAAGAATCAAGGGATCTCTTGAAGAGTAGAAACCAGGCTCACCCTGTAGAAGACTGGAGGAATTGCTGAAAATTACACTCGGTCTGTCAGGAACTGAATCTGCTGTGTGTTCTCCTGGGTATTGTGCAGCAATTGCATCAGGATACAGATGCAGCCTGCCTGGTATAGTGCTTTCTTTATATGGATGTGTGAAGAGGTTTGTGTACCTCAAGTGAGCCCTGCTGGATATTGAAGGACCCTATCTTATTTGGAGGTCGGGAGTACTAATTCAGGGTCGCCCCTGTTGAATTGCCACATTAAATCCAAATGGAATTACTGTACTGCTGACTGTTTAATTCTCCTTTTCTCTGTGTGAAAGGGCCCCTACCAGCTGCCACGGTTTGGACTAGCCACTGGGCTTGGGTACCCAGGGACAGTAACTGATAGGGATAGAGCCTGTGCACAGAGCCATAGATAGATTATTAGAGTGATAAGCTAATTAACCTGATTTCCTGTCCTTGTTATATCCCCTAAATAAATCAGAGCTGCTTGTTTCAGCAAAGTTATACTGCCTGAGGTATTTGTCTATGTTAAAGTACTGTACTGTGATTGTTGTACTGTATCTCATTTCACAGGAGGTCCCAGTGTCGGAACCAGACCTGGGGTAAGTGTATACTGTGAAGGTAATTCTGATATTGTGTGGGCCACTAGTGGGAAGAAAGGGGTTGCAGTGTCCCAGAGGGCTGTGACCAAGTTAGTTTAACTATTGCAAACCCTGACCTCTGGGTGGAGGCACCCGCCATTGGATCCAGGCCCCTCAACCTGTTAGTGGTAAATCAGGCAGGGGTAGTAGCCCCTGGGATAGCGCCATCTAGGGGTTACACAAATATCTTATCTTTTTCTTTTTTCAGCGCTCTTGTAATTTTAACTTTTTATTACGTTTCAGGACCAGCATATCCCTTCATCAGATAATTCTGAGCAGCTTGCTTTAATATAATTCTGTGAACAAATAACAGAAAATTTCTTCTATATGACTCTTTGAACAGATTCTGTATAAATTATCTTACTGTAACCCCCCCTGCAAATGGGGGTTCCCAAAAGACTTCCAGGAGCTTGCTTGAATGCTCCAAGTCTGAATGATGTTTGGCATTTAAGCCATTTATCAGTGAGTGTTTTTAGAGCCTCTGGTACTGTCTCTTTAAGAGCTGTCTGCTTGCAGACATAATTAGTTTGTATGGGGGACTGTGTGTTTCTTTGATTGAGTACCACTCAAGCTGCTGCCAATTCACTTCATTTTGCAGTCACTAGGAGTGCAAAGGAACCTATCTGAAAGATGTAACTGTTTGCCAGAAATTATTTAGAGTAATAATGAAATTACAGTTTGTCTAACCTGCTTTCTTTGCAGTCAGAACTGTGTCTGCTAGTTCCCCATTCTAGTTTTGAACTGCTGAACTGGACCAATCAGTATGGGGTAAGCTAGCTCTAAAATGGTGCCTTGGACTAATCAGAACTTGGACTCATAATCTGAGCCAGCCACAAGAGGACTGTATGGGCAGTGACTCTGGGAGATGTAGTTTAGACTTCAGTGCCTTTTGGACCAACAGCAGCAGTCTATTGTGAGTGACAGCCAATCCAGTCAAGAACTGGGAGGAACTCAAAGGAAGTGCCCAGTTTTGTCAGTTGGAGTTTCAGTTGAGCTTTGGCAGTGAAGAAGGAAGGAGCCCTGTGCTTTTTCAGTGTGCAGTTTTAGTCAAAAAACATGTGTGAGGCCCAGAGTTCCGGTCTGCAGCTTGTTAGGACTGAATCCGTCCTGTGAAAAGAATCAAAGGATCTCTGAAGAGTAGAAACCAGGCTCACCCTGTAGAAGACTGGAGGAATTGCTGAAAATTATACTCGGTCTGTCAGGAACTGAATCTGCTGTGTGTTCTCCCGGTATTGTGCAGTAATTGCGATCGGATACAGATGCAGCCTGCCTGGTATAGTGCTTTCATTTATATGGATGTGTAAGAGGTTTGTGTACCTCAAGGAGCCCTGCTGACATTGAAGGACCCTATCTTATTTGGAGGTCGTGAGTACTAATTCAGGGTCGCTTCTCTTGAATTGCCACATTAAATCCAAATGGAATTACTGTACTGCTGACTGTTTAATTCTCCTTTTCTCTGTGTGAAAGGGCCCTACCAGCTGCCACGGTTTGGACTAGCCACTAGGGCTTGGGTACCCAGGGACAGTAACTGATAGGGATAGGCCTGTGCACAGAGCCATAGGTAGATTATTAGAGTGATAAGCTAATTAACCTGATTTCCCCCTGTCCTTGTTATATTCCCCCTAAATAAATCAGAGCTGCTTGTTTCAGCAAAGTTATACTGCCCGAGGTATTTGTCTATGTTAAAGTACTGTACTGTGATTGTTGCACTGTATCTCATTTCACAGGAGGTCCCAGTGCCGGAACCAGACCTGGGGTAAGTGTATACTGTGAAGGTAATTCTGATATATTGTGTGGCCACTAGTGGGAAGAAAGGGGGGTTGCAGTGTCCCAGAGGGCTGTGACCAAGTTAGTTTAACTATTGCAAACCCTGACCTCTGGGTGGAGGCACCCGCCATTGGATCCAGGCCCCTCAACCTGTTAGTGGCAAATCAGGCAGGGGTAGTAGCCCCTGGGATAGCGCCATCTAGGGGTTACATTACAACAAAATTTAAATGTATAATTGTATTGCTGTGGGAACACACCTGTTGTTTATTGGATACAGTCTCGGTTCCAGTATGTGGGCATGAAGGTTCTATAAACAGAATTATATTATTTTATATCTGGTATCATTCAAATTTCATTTCTTATGAACTCATTTTGCATATACATAATTTTAGAGAAATATAATTGCTTCATGAACCTGTTTTCATGAAACTTTAAACTTGTGGCCAATTCGCTTTTCATAAAACCTGGAGGAGGCAGACAAACCCATTTTGAATACTCCATGTATCAAATCAACTTTTAAATAATAAACTTTAAAATTATAAAGCTGAGATTCCAATCAAAATGACTTACATTTGTTCCGTTCTTCGAAATAAATTGAGACCTTCTGGTTTCACAAGTGGTTCTGCAAGGCTGTCCACGCCACTGTTGCAAGTTGTTTTATACAACTACTTGTGCCATTACTTCAGACGCCAGTGTTAGAAGCTAACTACCTTCTTTCTGAAGGTGTAAGAGGGGCCGGGCCTTCAGGTGCTCATGCAGCTGGCGTGATTACGTCACTCCATGATGATCACCCTGGGCAGCCCGGTCACTATAGAAACCACCAAGCTCCCACGGGAGCAAACGGTGGTCCCCTCCTACTTTTAATTTACAAGTAAATTCCATCAAAAGGTGGATTTCTTCTCAGTTGGATGGCTGCTTTGTGCCTCAAGATTGGATTGTGATTTATCACATCAGGAGTTTGTCATCCCCTGATTTTGTTCTACTTCCTTGTCATGGCTCATAAGGGGTGGGAGGTCACCTAAATGAGCTAAAGGTCACAGTAGTGTGGATTCATGCTGATCATTATGTTATTTATTTATTTATCTATTTATTGTGATCTAGGAGACACCATTGAGAACAGGCTCATTACACAGGTTCCACATCAGTGATTAGGACAAACAGGGTACAGACTCAATACAAGCACAGTTATACATGTAATATTGCAAAAATACAGTAACAAAGCATAAATATGAATAAAATTTAAGGCCATAAGGACATTAGGTAGACAGGCATAATGAGTGTCCTAGGAAGATTGCTTCTCCGTGGTCGGGTAAAGGGACAAGAGGAATCAGTTCAGGGAGGAGGAGGGGCAACAGAAGATAGAGTACAGGGTGGAAAGTTGCACGGGAGAAAGAGTAGTAGCTCGGTAGAGCTTAACGGTAAGGCAAGTGCCAAGAATCAGATGCATTATCAGCCTGAGATGGGCCACGTCAGGGTATGGGGGGTGCGTTAAACAGAGTGGTAAACCAGTGGAGGTTTATGAAGCAGATTACAAGAATGGGAGGGGCAGTGAGGTGAGGGAGGGGTGGAGGCTGAAGGTGTGGGGCTTACAGAAGGGAGCAAGGGGGAAGATGAGGCAGTTGATGCCATAAACAGTTGTGGTGTCTGCATGGTCTAGTGAAAGCAGTCACAGCTGGCTATAGCAACAAGATTGCTCCTGAGCTCTCGTTTAAAAGTGCCTATCTTGGTTTCTGAGAACAAGGCTGGAGGTAGAGTATTGATCCATTTGGGGGCCTGGTGGCTGAAGGCTCTTTGACCCAGGGATGTGGCACCTAGGAACCTTAAGAATTATATTATCTGAGTCTCTTGTCAGGCAGTTACTTTCCTAGTGGAGAGGAGCTTCTGCACCCCTAGAGGCATGAGGCCCTGATTTACCTTCTTTGCCAAGAGGCAGGTTTGGTATTTGAGCCTATCTGAGAGCTGCAGCCAGTTAGCCTGGGCGTACAGATCGTACGTATGCGTTAGTTTTGCAGTAACAGTTAGGAGGCGACAGGCTTTATTTAATGTGACTGTGATACTGCAGAGTGCAGTGTCAGTTGCTGCGCCATAGACTACTAGTCCGTAATCAACAACTGGTACTATTGAACTAAGAATAGCTAGGTTGAGAGCTTCAGGGGTAAGACTCTGCTTGTGCCTGTGGAGCAGGCCAATGCGGGTGTTGACTGCCTTGGCAGTAGCATCTATGTGATTGGCAAATGACAAGTTGCCATCCAGTGAGACACTTAAGTATTTGAAGTTGTTAACTAGTTCCAACGGTGCCCCAGCCTCATTTACTATGTTGAGAGGAAAGGTGCGATGCTTGCCCTGAGGATTATAAAACATCATAGTTTGGGTTTCCTTGTAGTTCAATACAAGTTTGTGTTCCTTGAATGTTGTAGAGGGTGAGCGCAACAAATTTAAAGTCAAGAGAGTCTCCGCTGAAACATGACTTGCCTAGAACCTTTAGAAAGTAATTCCTTGCTTCTTTTGTGGTGAAGGCGCGGGAGTGGAGTGGAGGGTGAGTGGGTGGCTGGTTATCAGATCTGGTAGACTGATAGGTGGACGAAGGGAGGAAGAAGTCAGGAGGGTGTACAGTGCTAAGGTCTGAGAAGGCATTATTGAACAAATTTGCTACAGTACTGTAATCAGTAGTTGGTACACCATCTTTGCCAAGCATTGTAGGTGCTGCCTTCTGTTCTTTCCCTGTGACTTCACTGAGGTGATTGTAATAAATGGATGAATAATCGTAATAAATATTTTCATCATAGTTTACATTATACTAATAGTATTAACTTTTGTTTAATTCTCACATTTTTTATTAACTATTATATTATACTTCATTTGCTTGCACTAACATGTTTTTTTTCTCAATTTCACTTAAATGTGGACCATACTAAACTCTCATTGAGTCCATATCTTATCTTGTAGGTCTGTAGTGTAAAAATCCACCACGCTTCTCTCCTTAACAGCAGCATGTCCCTATTGCTTCCTCTTGGAGGGTCCATCCAAAAAATGTTATTGTTGAGATTTGATGTCTGAACTCTTTGAACTGTCGGCCAAGGGTTGACCTTTCATCCTCCCTCCTTATATTATTCTTATGTTCAGTGATCCTTTGTTTCAATGGTCAAGTTGTCTGTCCAACATAATATAAAGAACACGGACACACTATGCAGTAATCATATAGTCTGTACTGCAAGTGATCAGGCTTCTTATTTCATATTTATTGTTGGAGCAGGTACTATTAACAGATTTTCTTTTGACTCCTTTGTTGCAATGTGTGCAGAACCCATAGGGAAGGAATCCCTTAATCTCCCTGTGTAGCCATGTCCTTGGGGGGGTGGGGTTCCAATGTTGTGTTTTGACAACGATATTCCTAATATTCGTTGTTCTTTCTGCTGTTATCCAAGGTTTGCTCCAAAAGATATTATTCCCATAATTAGTGGTCTCTAAAATATTCCGGTTTCCTAACATAATCTTTTTTATTTTTCCAAACACAGGTGAACATATTGCATGGACACTGTAATTTTCTCACGTTCACCTGTGTTTTGTTGTATGTCCTTTAATATGTATTTTCCTTCTTTTGATTCACTTCTCTGTTCTGCTTGGTCTAATACCCTATTGTTGTAGCCCCTTTGTTTAAATCTCTGCTTCATACGAACATACAAAGAAACCAGCAGAAGAAGGCCATTTGGTCAATCAAGTCTGCTCGTATTGCAGGGTCCACAGCTTGAGCTAATGTCCGTGCCCTCCCCACTCCTCCCATCCTCCCTACCCATGATTCTTACCTTCCCCCTATGCCTATCCCAGCCTCTCTTAAAGCTGGCCACTGTCTCCAACAAGATGGCCTCTTCCGGCAGTGCATTCCAAGTGTATGAGCACCAGTACTGAACTCCATACTCTAGATGCGGCCTTACCACTGACCTGTACAAGGGCAGTATAACCTCCTCTCTCCTACTACTGATCCCCCTAGCTATGCATTCCAGTATCTTGTTTGCCTTTGCTGCTGCTTTCTTGCACTGCGTGGAGTGCTTCAGGTCACTAGTGACCATCACTCCCAGGTCCTTCTCCTCCTCTGATGCAGATACTCGGACTCCACCCAGGTAATACTCTGTCCTGGGATTCTTAGCTCCAATATGCATAACTTTGCATTTCTTGGCATTGACGCCAAGCTGCCAGATCCTGGACCACTTTCCCAGCTTTTCCAGATCTTCCTGTAGGTCCTGTATCCCTTCAGCTGTGTCCACTCTCCCACAGAGCTTGGTGTCATCTGCGAATAGGCACATTTTGCCTTTAATGCCATCCCCAATGTCACTGATGAAGACATTGAATAACACCGGCCCCAACACAGAGCCCTGTGGGACCCCACTGGTTACCTCTCTGGTGCCAGATAACTCCTCCCCCACCACCACCCTCTGGGTTCTGTCCTCAGCCAGTTTTCCACCCATCTGACCATCTTTTCCCCAACTCCAAGATCCACCAACTTCCTGATCAACCTTTGTGGGGCACAGAGTCAAAGGCCTTGCTGAAATCAAGATAGAGGATGTCTACCACTTGGCCCCTGTCTACTGTCTTAGTGACACAGTCAAAGAAGTCAATCAGATTTGTTTGACATGATCTCCCCCCCCCATGAACCCATGCTGCCTCTCATCCTGGAGACCATGTTCCTCTAGATATTCCACCAACCTTTCCTTTAGTATGGTCTCCATGAGCTTGCCCACAATGGAATTCAGACTGACTGGTCTGTAATTCCCTGGATCATCCTTGGGACCGCTGTTGTGAAGGGGCACTACATGTGCTGTTCTCCAGTCCTGTGGTACCATGCCTGACTTTAGTGAACTATTAAATAGGTCTGCTAGCGGCCCTGCCAGCTCCTCAGCCAGTTCCTTTAGTACCCTTGGATGTACTCTGTCCGGGCCTGGTGATTTGTCCACTTTCAATGCCAGCAGACCCTCCCTCACTCTATCCTCCTCTATCACTATGTCTGTGTTCCCCTCCCCCCGCTCCTCTTTTCCCTCCTGAAGACACTGGTCCGTCCTTCTCCCTGGTGAAGACAGAACAGAAGTATTCATTTATTATCTCTGCTTTTCATCCATTATCCTCCACCCACTCCACACCTTTCTTAAGTCTAACAATCCCTTTCTTCTTGTCCCTTTTCTCACTTATACTGTGAAAGAAAGCCTTCTCGCCCTTCTTAATTCCTTCAGCTGTTTGAAGTGCCTTCTGTGCCTTTGCTCGGCGGACTTCCTTACTTGCCTCACTAGCCAACGTTAGGTAATTTTCCCTATCCACCTCTCTCTTGGTCTTCCTGAATTTTCTATAGGTCAACCTCTTTCCCTTATTGCCTTGGCAACCCCAGAACTGAACCAGCTGGGCACTTTGGCCCTTGTGTTCTTCCCCCTGAGACTAACACCCTCATCTGTGGCAACCAGTATTCCTTCCTTAATGATGGACCACTTTAGGTCCACCCCCATATCTGCTCTGATGCCCATCAGATGGCTCCTTAGAACCGCACTCATTTTCCTGAAGTCTGCCCTCCTGAAATCCAAGATTTTGGTGTTAGTCTGGATGCTTTCCCTGTCCATATCCAAATGGAACCACACTGTGCAATGGTCACCTCCTCACAGTGGCTCCCGGACCATTATTTCCTGTACATGCTCCCCATTTGTGAGCACCAGATCAAGAACTGCCTCAGCTCTTGTTGGTTCAGTGATGCCCTGAGTCAGGAACCCACTCTGCAGTCCTTCCAGGATCACCTGACTCATAGCACATGTTGTGGATGGTATACTTCAATCCACCTTGAGTAGGTTGAAGTCCCCCACAATTACCACCTCTCCTTTCCCTACAGCTTCCAATATTTGTGAGATCAGTTCCCTGTCTCTCTCCTCATCTTGATTGGGTGGTCTGTAAACCACCCTCAACCTCACCTTTCTCCCTCTATTGGACCTTAACTGAACCCATAATGCCTCCACCTCCCCTTCCTCTGACTCCTCCTTCATGCAAGTTATTCCCTCCCTGATATAAACTTCCACCCCTTCCCCTTCCTGACTACTCTGTCCCTCCTGTATAGTTTATATCCAGGGATAGCAAGGTCCCAGTCATGGTGTGATGTTGCCCAAGTCTCGGGTTACTGCAGCTATATCCACCCTCCTGTCTGCTAATAGGGCCTGCAGGTGATCCATTCATGTCCTGTATGTTCTTCTCATATCTGGTTTGTGTGCCATTATTTCTTTTCGCTCGTTGCATTTGGTTATAGGGTATGCTTTCCTTAAGTTGTCTCAGGTGAAAACTCATGGCATGCAACACTGTGTTTTTGATTCCTTGCAATACAGATCTGTTATGATTTTGCTTCCTTTGACAAGTAACAGTAAATATGGAATTTCTGTTAGGCTGTGAATCATAGTAAGTTTCAAATATGGTGTTGCTTCATTTATATAATTATAGAATTGTCAATCAATCAATCAATCAGTGAGTTCTCCCTCATTTCCACTACACAGAATCAGTATGTTGTCAATAAAACGTTTATGCAGTGTCAATGATGTCTTATGTGTGTTTGTTTGTTTGTAATGAATCAGCACTTTTTGTGATTGGATGCTGTACTGCAGTTACACTAACCTCTAAGGAATATGGGGTTGGTTAAATGCTGACCAGGTGGGGAGTGGTGTCAATGTGTTTTTTTTTTTTGCGGGTCTGAGACGTAGTGGAGTAGGAGGAACTGGGTGCTGTTGAGCTGGTGGAGAGAAGTGCTGCTTTCTGCTAATTTTGGGGGGTGGGGGGGTAAATAAAAGGTCCGGTGGCCCAACTGTCTTTTCCCCTAGCTGGTAGGAGCCAGAAGGTGATCACCTGGGGGATTTCAACAGTCTTTTTCCCCTCATAAGTAGGAGCCAGGACCAGTGAGGGGACCACATGGACCCACTGTAGCAGGCACCCAAAAAAAGAAAAACAGGAGGCCTTCAGGGCTCAGTCACACCACAACGGGCATTGAGGGAAGAAGAACAAGAGCCCTTTAGAGCGTAGACCCACCACAGTGGGCAACGAGAAAGAAAAAACAAGAGCCCTTGGTGACTGAGGCCCACCAATGAAGAAGAGTCATTTGAATTGGATACCTCCCATAACAAGCATATTAAAAAAATAGATTGGAGGGTGGGAGCAGTGTAGCTCTCTGATGCATACTAATGAGGTGATTCTACTACTGATGCCGAAAGTAGTATGCATCAATTCCACTCCTGCCTTCCTTTTTTTTTTTTTTGAATGTGCACTTCCTACACTCTGGCCATAATAATATAGACAGTACTGGATGGGTAACCATGCACAGTCAGCTTATGCTGCCACAGAGGGGTTCCAATGACATCAGAACCTCGAGAGCAAGGCTAGAGCAGTCTAAGGTAATCAGAACCATGAGGTGGCAGCTCGGGCTGGTTGAGCATATGGTTGCCCATCCAGCATTTTTATAGTGTATAGTTAGGTGGTCACGTTGTTCCTGGAGTTTTATAAACTCTGGACGGTTGTTTTGAATGTGGAAAAATCGCCACAGCGATCACAGCAGTTCAGTCATTTTCAGCCTCTTAATCTACATGTGCTGGTTCTTTCCATTTAAAAATGATACTCATGCAATCGCTAAAGGTTTCAGAATACTGTTGTACAGAAGAGCACATTCACGTTCTATGACCTTTGAACTGTGGTCCAACAGCATTTTGAAAGTGATGGAAAGCCATACACAACTCACTACAATACACTATAATTCTTTAGGAAATGCATGTAAGCTGACTCTGTGGCAGCAAGCAATGGGGGGATCACTCTGGTATTCTGGAGACCTCAGTTCACGCTCTGAGCCCTGGGCATCAGGAGCTGAGGTCAGCAGGTAGGACTCTGAGCATCTGATGGACATTCTCCTTATGGTGGGGGGCTTGCTTGCCACAACTCTTTTGCGTTAGCTCCTGGAAATGGCGTAAGTGCAATTGGTAAAGCTACCAACTTTCTGGGGCTAAAACTGGGACGGTCCATCCTGACCATGACCCCTCCCCACCGTGTCACTCCCACGGGCACCACCGCAGACAATGCTGCGTACAGTCAATTACATTTTGCTGCTTGCTCTGGCCATGTTGGCCACAGTAACAGCAGTAGCAAACATTCAGATTAAAACAATATATCATTCTGCTGCAGCAAGTTCCAAGTCATGATGTACAGAAAGTTCATTAGAAGTAAACCTGCATTAAATTGTGATCAGACATTCGAGCTGCATGTATTGCTCCTCCTGACAGTCCCATCGAACCTGTTTACATTCACCTCAGTTGCTGAGCAAACTTCACTTCAGTGACTCCCACCACCATACCAGATTGTTTTCACACACTTCCCTACAGCTGATCAGGTTCGGCTACCTTAGTTCCCTGCTGCCAGTCTGTTCTCTGTCTGGAGCCCCTCTCAGCTGCTGGCAGGCAGATGTCCACATGTATTTGTTTGCACTACCACCCAGTCTAATCTAACAGGAAGGAACATGTTACTGTGCTCCCACTGATATGCTTGCAGTGCAACACAGGCACAGGGGTTGAAGTTGCAAACTGCTGTCCAGCCCAAACAGCACCAAAGTCTCGTCACAATAACTGTCACTCAAGGATTAGCAGTCAACAGAAAAAAAAAGGGACAAAACTGGGATATGTAAGCAAAAAAAGGGACAAAAGGGACATTTTGCAAAACTTGGGGGGACACTGGGACATGCTGCCTAAAACTGGGACTGTCCTGGGAAAATAGGGACTGTTGGTAGCTTTAGCAATTGGCAGCGTGTGTGACCTCTTGCCATCAGGCATCCCCCAGGTCACCCGTAAATATGCATGAGTCAGTGGGAGGAAACCGGGAGCAAAGCAACGGAAATGCCACACCAGTGTGCTGGATGATGACTTGTTTAGTCCTCGTGACAACAGACTCTCAAGCACATCACCAGATTTTCCCTTCAGCTGACATCTAATGGTTAGTGTGTGGTTACTCCTCTAGGTGAGGGAAGGCTTCTGGTAGGGACAAGCTGGCTTCAATAGAGAACAGAGGAACACGTTCCTTTACTAAGCCAGAGGTGTCCCCCTTGCAGGGAAAAGCTATACCCAGGACAGTGTCAGAACACTGGAGGTCTTGATAGCTCCTTTGGTGGTAATGAGGGGTGAGTCAGATGGGCAGAAGGAGGCATTGCAGGGCCTAAAGGCATGAGGAGCCTGTGGCAAGTATTGGGTTAAAAAAACAAATATGCATGTAGCAGCTAACCTTCCCCGTCACAGCCGCATATGCATCAAGTCAGAATGTTACAGCTTTCTCAGTAGTGTGCTTCATGTTAATTTTCAGTATGCCTTCACAGTTATACGAGAAGAGTAAGTACCTGAAACTCCACATCTATCATTTATTCTAACACATAGTTAATCCTTATGCTGTTGTTTTTGCTGTTTCTAGAATCCAAAGATCAAAGCACCTCTTCGAGACACCCTTCCTCCGGCAGTGAAAGAGCTGGGCTGGACGATGGCTTCTCCTCCCGTTACCACCAGCTGACCAAGAGCATCTTTGTATTGGCTTATGTTTGGGGATTTGGAGGACACCTTCACCCAAGGTAGGGAAACCTGGAATGTGCTGTCAACCCGTCAATAAAAAGCACTGCTATTTCCATCCACCACAGCCTTTTCTTCATGGGAAATGCCACACTCTCTGAGCTCCTGCCCTCTGCTGTGGGGACTGTCTTTTTGTGCCTCTCATCTTCTACAAAACCAGTCTCTCCTGAGTCTCAAGTTGTTTAAATTATTACTGTCATTGATTATTTTATCTAAATTGTATTTATCTAGTTAAGCAGTAGCTGTGAGCAACTTTCTCTCCCCCCACCCAGTTAACTGTGTAAACCACCTGCTCTGTCTTGTTAGATGCACTCTGTAGTCTGGGTGGTGGTATCCTACTGCCATCTGCATTGGTCCCTGCACTGCTTAGCACTTGTTACTCACTGCAGATTTTATCTCATAACTGTGACTGTGCACTGATATATATTTAATTTTAATTTATAAAATGGCTAGAAAAAAATCTAGAAATGTCATTGACTGAGACATGTCACCTGACCGTGCATTAAATCTCTATATTGCACACCCTGTCGTGGCTTATTACTTAAATGAATAAATAAATACAGAGATTACTACAAAAGTCTGGTTCTCATTTGTGAGTTTTAGACAAATACGTGCTGCAAATTTACAGATTATTACATAGAAAATAATATATGGGGTGGTGTGTGTAACGAGATTTTACACACACCCGAGTTGTGGGATGCTACATAAACGCCCTCGGGGTTTATGAAATGCATCCCACAATGAGGGTGTGTGTAAAATCGAGTTTTACACTCCACCCCATATTTTATTTTTTATAATTGCTGGCGTGCGCTTTTTCACCTCAGCAGTTGTAAAAAATCAGAAAATAGATTGACGTTCAGGCAGCCACAGACTAGACTAGTCTGCCAACTTACAATGAGCCACTTATTTGCCAAGTCACAAATATCTACTTATGTGGAGCAAGTATGGTATTTTTTTTAATTTTTAAAACTTACGAACGGCAGTTGCGGAGTTGTGGAGTGCTTCCGGTAGGAAGAGGTGGGCAGATCTGGTGGCTGTTGCGTGCTGGCAGGAAACAGAAACGAGATGTATGTTTAAATATTTTGTGTTTGGTTTTCCCTACCAGTGACTACAGGAGCAGACTTTTTTTTTTTTTTATTAAAAAACATTTAGTGGCAACTGCGACGGGGCGATATTCCAACCCTCACGCACTGAAAGAAGACGGCACGACTGGCACATGCGCGATCCAAGAGAAACTCAGTTATAATTTGCCATTATAACCAGCTGATTATAATGGCAAATTATAACTGGGTTTTCCTATGGGAAAAAGCGCTACCCAGTAATTATATAGAGATTAATGTATTGTCGACAATATGTAATGAGTTTTGTTTTTTTTACACACCCAAGGTGTGTGATATCATTTAAAAAATGGTATAAGAGAAATACTGGCCCATAATCGGCTTACAGCATTCTCTACCCATACGTTTAACAGGCAACACTGCCTGGTGAAAAAATAGCCAGAATTATGCTCACTGTTCCCTGCTCATAGCTTACACAGCAATCTCTCTGCTTTGCCTCACCACATTCTAGGCGGGCAGGTGTCCCCTAACACCCCACACCCAGAGAAACATATGTAACCCCCCTTTCAAATGGGGGTTCCTAATGTGCCCTATACCTGGTTGGTAATCGGCATAAAGCCGCCAAAAGGAGGGTCCGTGGAGTGCTGTTTAAGGCCTCCGTATACTGTCCCTAAAGGGCTGCCTTTTGTAGTTGGGATTGGTTAAAATGGGAGGGGGTTTGAGTGTTGTCATGCTCGACTCCCACCCGGGCTGCTGAGTAGCGCTCCCTTCTGCTAACAGAAGACATAGACACGTGTTTCGTCCTACCAGGACTCATCAGTATGCCTTGTCTGTTTGACACCCCAGTGGAATGAACCAGCTACCCATGTGTGATTGTATTTTCTTGAAACTTGGCTTCCCAGCCAAATGCCCTTTGGGGGTAACCCTTGCCTCAGTGTTTGCGCACAGAGGTTCTTTGTCTTTTAAATAGTTTTTTTAGTTTAATGGGTTCACCACAATATATCCAAGGCACACTGCCTTTAGGGTAGCTGGTCCATTCCACTGGGGTGTCAAACAGATGAGGCATACTGATGAGTCCTGGTAGGATGAAACACGTGTCTATGTCTTCTGTTAGCATCCTTTGCAAACTGTATGAGAGGCATTTCGGCATCATGCAATTCTGCTTAAAGTTGGACCAGCATAACATTCTGTGGTGGCCGGCCTGCCGGCGCAGCGGTTGGATTTCCGCTTGCGACGCCCGCAACCCGGTTCGAATGGACTCGGCCGTCCGGAGGGCCGCCGGGGGAGTAGGATCGAGCGCTCCACGGACAGCTCTCCCTTCTCTCTGGGGAGGTGTGGATAGCGGGCGTGCATGGGGACCCTGGCGGAGGCCGGGAGTTCCCACGCAGACCGCGCTTGTCAATCCCATTGGAGGTGGGATGGATGGTGACATCATGGCACGACCCGCCTCCGAAGCGGAAATGGATGGAGCCTGCCCGCCGCCGAGTGAAGCCGCCACGGCCTCGATGTGCTCCCCAGGCCGGGCCCCGACCTAGTCCAGTGCCTGCAGCATATCGGGGTATGCACAGGCCCCACCGTGGGGAGCCACGGGCATCGGGGACAGCGCCGATCTGGGGGGCAGAGGGCAGTGCAGGCCCGTGACCGGCTGAAAAATACCCGGCAAGGCAGCTCGGAGTAAAAAAAAAAAAAAATATTCTGTGGTGATTTGCATATGCAGCCCATGATGCTTTGCATTGTGGGGGCATGTGTGATTTTGTATTTTCTTGAAACTTGGCTTCCCAGCCAAATGCCCTTTGGGGTAACCCTTGCCTCAGTGTTTGCGCACTGAGGTTCTTTGTCTTTTAAATAGTTTTTTAGTTTAATGGGTTCACCACAATATATCCAAGGCACACTGCCTTTAGGGTAGCTGGTCCATTCCACTGGGGTGTCAAACAGACGAGGCATACTGATTAGTAGTCCTGGTAGGACCCTTTGCTAACTGTGTGAGAGGCCTTTCAGCACCATGCAATTCTGCTTAAAGTTGGACCAGCATAACATTCTGTGGTGATTTGCATATGCAGCCCATGATGCTTTGCATTGTGGGGGCATGTGTGATTTTGTATTTTCTATAGTTGCAAGCCTCTTCCCTGCTACCGCTTTTATGAAGCGGGATTACATCTCTCCTCCTCCAGTCCTCTGAAACCTCTCGTCTCCAGTGAGTTGTTGAAAAGGACTGTCAGAGATGTAGCCAGTAACCTCAGTAGGTTCCCTCAACACCTTTGGGTGTACCCTGTCTGACCCCCGTAGTTTTGTCTACTTTCAGATTTGAGAGTCCTTTCAATACTCTCTATTCTGTAAATAGACTTGTGTCTGCACCCCCCCCCCCCAGTATTCCTGCTGCTTTTTTATGTGGTCTATCCCTTCCCCTCCACCATGAAAACTGAATAGGAATATCTGTTCAGGATGTCTGCTATTTACCGATCTTCTGCACAATTCCCCTGCTCTTTTTAGTCTCAATCCCTTTTTTTCCTCTTTTTACTTATGTACCTAAAAAAGATTGTGTCCATTTTTGTTACTCCTTTGGTTATCCTTTCCTCAGTTTGTCTTTGGTCTCCTCACCACTTTCCCTGCTTCCCTCTGTTTTTCCTGGTATACTTCCCTATGCTCCTCCCGCTGTTTCCCTTTCCACCTTTTAAATGCTACCCTTTTAGCCTTAACTTTTTCAGTCGCTTCCCTTGAGAACCATAGTGGTCTGTTTTTCCTTTTGCTTGAGGTTTGTTGCTGTCACTACGCCCTCCCTTAATTTGACCCATTGTTCCTACACGCTACCCTGGCTGTTTCACCTTGCTAGGTCATTCTTCAGGCATCCATCCATTTTTTTTAAACTGCCCTCCTGAAGTCCAAGACCCTCATCTTTACATGGTTTTCTTCTGCTGCTGCCCATATATTGAACCACACTGTATGATGATCACTGGTACCCGGGTGCCTCCCACCTTGATGTCTGCAGTACTGTCCCTGTTAGTGAGCACCAGGTCCAGTATTGCCCCATCATGAGTTTGCTGTTTGACTAGTTGCCTGAGAGAAGCCCCCTGCAAGGAATCTAGCATGTCACTGCTTCTAGCCAAGGTCACACACTGTTTGCACTTACCACCAGGGCTGGTTCCTCTGGCTCGACCCTGGGGACCCCTTGTAAAACAAGGTTATACACAGCAAATAGCAACAGTACAGTACTTTGAGCAGAAACTGGAACCACTGTCAGATTACATGCAGAAAAAGTTAGATCTGATTTATTCAGGGGACTTGAACAAGGTAGGGGTAAAATCAGGTTAATTAGCTTAAAGGTTATATCAATCAAGCAGTTATGCATGCACTTTGAGTCCCCCCACACAGTCACACCTCTGGGTACCCAGGTGGAGAAGAGATGGGCTAGCCAGGACAGTTGCCCTGGGTTGCAGCTGGTTAGGGCCCTGTGATGGAAAACACAACATGCACAGTACACAGTATTTGTAATCCAGAGCCAGAGGGCTCAGTTTGTAAAGGAAACGAAACAAGAAGACAATCAGATGACACACTCAGATTAAGCTGCTGTTGCAGGAAGCTACCCTGGTATTTACTCACGATACCCAAGACTGGACACAGGCTGGACAAAAATTGAAATTGCAGGTGGTTGATCTGGAATGCCAGGAGAAGCAGGGCCCAAACGAGTCGCAGAGGCGTCGTTCCTGTTCAAGCATGGAGCAGGGGGCTGATCCCCAGGCAGTTCTCTCGTCGATGGCTTCTCTGTGCAGTGGGTAGTCTGGCTGGGCCAGTCTGGCAAAGCCCAGACCGCATGGAGACAAATTCCGATGCAGTCCGTTTTGGGCTGGATATAGCTTCCAGCAAGCAGAAAACAGTTCACACAGTGGGGAAATAACTCACAACCCACTAGCAGCTCATAGCACATTTACATGTACGGGAATTCTACTGTACCAGGCAAAGCGCTCCCCGGTCACAATCGCAAAGTCTCTGCACACACTGGGAGCTTAGAGGTAGCTGGAACTCCTGACAGGCCAATCGCATTTAGCAAAATCTTCGGTCTTCTTCAGGTTGAGCCTGACCCACTTCAGTAGCTTACTTTAGTCACGCAACCTTGGATTTAATCCAAAATAATTCTCTTCAAACAACATGAAGTCTTGCTATATTATGACAATTGCAGTATGACCCAATCTTGGAACTGCCCCGGAGATGAAATAGTTAACTTTTCCATGAAGCATGGAACTCTGAGCACGAGCTCGGTTGGGAAGCTCTGTCTGTTGTGCTTCAAACATAAACTGTCAGATTCTTTACTCCGCCTCACTGAACAGTCGCTCCGGAGATTTCTCCTTCTGCTCGGTTCATTTGTCGGTTTAAAAAGTGTTATTTTATCGGTTTTCAATGAAAATTAACCGAATTTAAACCGCAACCGGTCGGTTCAAGCTCTGTCTGTGGTAACGTAAGTAACAGATAGGCTTTACATTGAATTTTCTGTGTGGAACTTGTACACATTTATCGGTTCGGTTTGAACCGATCAGGTTGTTTGTAAAGTTGCTAGTCCTTTTTTAGAGTGCGGTTCCCGGTTCTTATCGGTTCTAAAAAAACGGATTTCATTACGTTTTTTTCCACGACCCGTGACACGGTTGGGAACCGATAAGGGTGTCTTGCTTGGCAGATTGCCATAAACGAGCACGTTTGGTTAGGCTGGCATTATGTCTGAGAAACCCAAAAGAAAAACTGGACCCACTGGGTTTCAGCACTGTAGTGTTTGTGGGGAAGCTTTTGCTAAGGCTGACCCACACACCACATGTGTCTATTGTCTGGGGTTTGTCCACCTCAATTCAGATTGCCAGATTTGTAAGAATTTCCCTGCTGCCACCATAGAAAAGAGAGTTGGTAGGCTCAGGGAAAGGGAGGCCAAAAAGTCCGCTGACCCGGACGGCCAGCCCGGTTCGGTACCAACCGAACCGGAGGGAGTGCCCTCTGACCAGGGCGATACTTCCTCGGGCAAACGAAGAGCCTGTTCTGAGGAGCCGGTTCCAGCAAAAAGGACTAGAAAGTCAGTTAGCGTAGAGCCAAAAGTTCTGTCCCCAACTGCTGAAGAAATAGCTAAAGCAATTCAAATTGTCCAGTCTCTTTCCCATCCAACCAAACCAACACCATCAGGGGCGTTCGGTTCTGCCGGTTCCATCGGTTCAAGTTTATGATTGTGAGGATTTTTATGAACCGGAGGAGGGGGAAGAGGAATATGAGGAGAGTGAATATGGTTTTGAAGATCTGGATGTGCCCATTGAACCAGACATCTCTCCAGATAGACCCTTAGGGGTTTCTCCTCCAAGGCTCTCTGAGTCCCCTTCTCATTTCATTTTTTATAAGAAAGTTGTTGAAACTCTGCAGCCCCTGTTGAGGAAGCTGTTGATGACCAAGAGGAGCCTGATTATGTTGAAATGATGGATATTCCAGAGTCTAAGAGACTGTCTATTCCTCTGCATAAATCTTTTCGAAGCAGACAGTAAAGTTTTAAAAACTCCTCACACTATACCTCCTGTGGATAAAAGGATGGATAAGAGGTATACCTTATCAGGTTCCGACACTGATTTCCTCACTCAGCAATGCAGCCATGTGGGGGTAGTGCAGGCTACAGCCTGTGACAAGGCTAATATGCCCCTAGCTTCACACCCCCCTGAGAAGGACTCCAGGAAGATTGATGCTATGGCAAAGAAACAGTACATGGCAGAATCTTTGGGACTCAGACAGGAAAATTATATGGCTTATGCTGCTAGGTACCAGAAATCCAGATGGGATACTGTGCTGGCTCTAGCGAAACAAGTCCCTGACCAGCTTGCCAGAAAACTGGAACAGGTGGCTATGGATGGTATAGAGGCATCCAAGGTGCAATTTCATGCTGCAGTGGACTCTAACGATGTTTCATCAAGAGTCATGGCTACATCTGTGGCTCTTCGCAGGATGGCCTGCCTCAGATGTACTACCCTGTCTCAGGATACCCAGTCTAAGGCCATGGATTTTCCTGTTGTGGGCAATTCTCTGTTTGGGGAGCAAACAGAGAATTACATGAAGAAAATGGATGAATATAGGACCACCTATAGGAGTGCACAGGCCAAGGAAAGGCAGGCCACTCCTCAAAAGCAGCTTTCTAAAGGCAGGGGCAGGCCTTTTCATAGGCCTTTTTACCAAACCCAAGCTTCCTCTTCCGCCTATGCCCAGAGGGGGTCTTTAGAGGGAGAGGCAGACGGGGTACAAGCAGGCCTGCTCCCACCCCTCAGCCCAAAGCCCGTGCCAAGCAGGCACCCTGATGGGGTTGCCAGGGCTGATTCTTCTCTACCTGTAGGGGGCAGGCTGGCTTACTTTGTCCAGGACTGGAAGTCTTTAACATCAGACAAGTGGGTCCTGGAAGTAGTAAGCCAGGGACTGGTTCTCAGCTTCAAAAAATTTCCAAAGCTGAGAACCAGATCTTTTCCACCTGCAACTCATTCAGAGGCACTCGCCCTAGAGGCAGAGGTCTCTACCCTCCTAGCTCTCAGAGCCGTGGAAAGGGTTCCTCCCCTACACCAGGGCAAAGGTTTGTACTCCAGGTACTTCCTTACCCCAAAAAAGACAGGAGAATGGCGGCCCATCCTGGATCTCAGATACTTAAACAAGCACCTTTTAAAACCAAAGTTCAAAATGGTGACTCTGGGAATTATCTTACCCTCTCTAAGGCCAGGGGACTGGCTAGCTTCCCTGGACCTCAAGGATACCTACTTCCATATTCCCATCAGAAGCTCCCATCGAAAGTACCTCAGGTTCGAGCTGCCCTCAGGCCACTACCAGTTCAGAGCAATGCCCTTCGGCCTCACTTCTGCTCCAAGGGTATTCACCAAATGCCTGGCAGTAGCAGTTGCCTACCTAAGGAGACAAAAGATTGCCATCTTTCCTTACCTGGATGATTGGCTCATAGTAGGCCAGTCCCCAGACCAGGTCAGTTTACATCTTCAGATAACGCAGCAACTGCTTACCTCTCTAGGTTTCCTTCTGAATCTCTCAAAGTCAGTTCTAGAGCCTGTCCAGCTTCTTACCTTCATAGGCGCAGAACTGAACACACAGGAGGCCAGGGCATACCTTCCTCTGGACAGGGCAAAGACCCTAGTCTCCCTGGCCTCCTCATTCACCCTGTAGGTCTCTCGACCAGCAAGGCATTTTCTGCAGCTCCTAGGACACATGGCTGCTTCCACAGCAGTTGTGAAGGGAGCAAGATTTCAGATGAGAGACATCCAGTTCCATTTGAGAGCTTTTTGGTCTCAAAGAAAGGATCCTCTTACCAAGTTGATCCCAGTAACTGAACCCTGATCCAAGCCCTACAGTGGTGGCGGATCAGAGCAACCTGAGACAAGGAGTTCCTTTTGTCACTCAGTCTCACTCCCTAATCCTTACTACAGATGCATCCCTCTTGGGTTGGGGAGCTCACATGGGCGACCTCACCACCCAGGGTCTGTGGTCTTCCCAGGAATCTCTGCTCCACATCAACCTGTTGGAGCTCAGAGCAGTTTTCCTAGCACTTCACGTTTTTTCCAAATCTGTTCAGAACAAGATTGTACAGGTCAGAACAGACAACACCACTACTATGTGGTACATCAACAAGCAAGGGGGCACTTGGTCTACGGCCTTGTGCACCGAAGCGATGAAGTTGTGGTCTCTGGCTTACTCCCTGAACACCTCCCTTACGGCAGTCCACCTTCCAGGCAGGGACAATGTCTTGGCAGATGCTCTCAGCAGGATTTCTCAGGGCCATCACGAATGGTCACTGGATCTCCTGGTCTTGGGAGTAGTATTTGCCAGATGGGGCACCCCACAGATAGATCTTTTTGCAGCCCCAGACAATCACCAACTTCCCCTTTTTTGCTGCAGGCCCCCAGTGTTGGGCTCACTTCCCCTGGATGCCTTAGCCCTCAGTTGGGAAAGGAAGTTCTCTATGCCTTCCCTCCCTTCCCTCTCCTGTTCAAAGTGCTAGTCAAAATCAGATCTCAATCCTGCAAAGTCATTCTGATAGCTCCAGATTGGGCCAGACAACCCTGGTATCCACTCCTACTGTCCTTAGCAGTCCATCCTCCCCTGTGCCTTCCCAGGAATCACAATCTGTTAACCTGTGCCCAGGGACGGGTTTGGTATCCGAATCTCAAATCTCTCAATCTCAAGGCTTGGTTCTTGAAGAGTTAGAGTTTGCTGATTTACACCTTTCCCAAGGTGTAATGGATATATTTGAAGGCCTCAAGGAAGCTTTCCACCAGGGCTACTTACAATTCCAAATGGAAAAGGTTTTCCATATGGTGCTCGGAAAAGCATATTTCCCCAGACTCTGCTGATCTACCCACAGTCCTGGATTATATGGTCCATCTGAATTCTCTGGGGCTGAGACCAGCTACCCTGAAGGTGCATTTGGCAGCTGTGTCTGCTTTTATTTCAGCAGGTAAATCCTCTTCTCTTTCAGCTCATCCTGTATTTTTCCAAGTTTTTAAGGGGTTGCTTCACACCAACCTCCATTCAGGATCCTGCCCTGCCTGGGATCATTAATGTTTGCATTGCTCAGCTTATGCAACCCCCCTTCGAGCCCTTGTCTTCAGCTGAGCTTAAGTACTTGACTTGGAAGACTGTGTTTCTGGTAGCCATCACCTCTGCCAGACGCATAAGTGAATTACTGGCGTTGTCAGTGGAGCCGTATTTTATCTTCTTTCACAGAGATAAGGTGGTCCTCCGGACTAACAGGAAGGTCCGACCTAAGGTGGTTTCAGATTTCCACCTTAATCAATCTATTTCTCTTCCAGTGTACTTCACTGACCACTCCTCCTCTGGTGAGAGGAGGCTGCACAGCCTAGATGTGAAGAGAGCCCTTAGTTACTACATGGAGCGTACCAAGGGTCACAGGTTTGACTCCCTCCAACTGTTCCTCACTTATGGCGAGGTTGGTAAACGGAAGCCAGCCACTAAAAGATCCATTGCCAGGTGGATTGTCTCTTGTATCCAATTATGCTACGAAAAGTTGGGTAAAGTTCCCCCTCAGGCCTGAGGGCTCACTCTACCAGAGGTACAGCTGCTTCTCTGGCTGCTGCCAGAGACATTCCTATTCTAGAAATATGTCAAGCAGCTACCTGGAAAACAGTTCATACTTTTACTAAGCATTACTCCCTGGACATCCAGGCTAGGAGTGATGCTCGGTTTGGCACAGCTGTTCTTCAGAGCCTATTCCCTAAGTAGGTTATGTCCCTCCTCCATGGGGGCACTGCTGTGTAGTCCGCAATTGTCATAATATAGCAAGACTTCATGTTGTTTGAAGAAAAAATTACTCACCTTAGTAATGTTGTTTCTTCTAATGGAGTCTTGCTATATTATGACCTCCCTCCCTGCCTGCCCCTCTCAGAACCTCCGTTTTGGGATGTGGTGGGCTTTACAGGGTTGGCACTCATTTATGCCCACCTTGTTGTTTTTACACCTCTTTTGGGGTGAATTGTTGTGTTTTTCATTTTCTGGGTCTCCTGACTTGAGTCTTTGTTTGAGACCAGGAAATATGTGTTTAGGTTGTAGCCAGTGGCTAGTGTAGGTTTACAGCTTCCACACAGAACCTTAGTGAGTTTTAGCTCGAAAAGATCTGACAGTTTATGTTTGAAGCACAACAGACAGAGCTTCCTAACCGAGCTCACGCTCAGAGTTCCATGCTTCATGGAAAAGTTAACTATTTCATCTCCGGGGCAGTTCCAAGATTGGGTCATACTGCAATTGTCATAATATAGCAAGACTCCAATAGAAGAAACAACATTACTAAGGTGAGTAATTTTTTCTTCTTTCCCTCTCAAGAGCAGCAGCAGCCAAGCAAGCCAAAAACTTAGCCCTTTCACAGTTTTCCCATGCAAATCCACTCAGGATTGCTGCCCAAAATACACTTGAGCTCTTCTCATTTCACTTCCCAGTTTAGAACTAACTGAAAACTGCAAGCAATGTGGGATTTCCCCAAGATCCAAAAGGTTTGGTTAGTTGATTTGGCTGTCAGTCAATGCAAGAGCTCCCCCTTCAGTTGCAAAAAAGGCGCAAAAAAGCCCCAAACTACAGTTCTTACAGATTTTGAATTCAGGCAGCTCCTGTAGTCCGGCTATATTTTAGGTCCCACCAGAACTGATTGGTCCAATTTGCAGTCCAGGACCAAGATAGTGGAGACAAAATAAAACAATCCTTGCTACAAAGTAGGGTTGTCAGAACTTGTTCGAGAAAAATTCGAACCCTCCTCGAACCACAATTGTTAGAGTTCTAATTTAGAACTTCGAACACTACACAGAAGATCTAAAGTGGTTCAAATCATCCAAAAGCTCCCTTCTTTCTGTGTGCTTTGTATCCTCCCATACATTCCTGCTCCCGATATTTACACTCATGACTGTGCAGTAAACTCATTCACCGAGGGTGCTTTGTTTGAGGCCCTTTCAGGCTGATACCACCTGACCATCTGCTGTGCAGTCAGGTGGTGGTGGTAGAGCGACTCAAGTCAGTGTTGCGATTCGAGGGATCAAGTGTGGTGAAGTCGTCTGCACAGCTGTGGCTCCATTTGCATTCAGTTTTGTAGCAGAGAAGAAGCCGCAGACTGTGCTCTCAGTTCAAACTTGTACCGTGACGTGTGACTGAACTTATTAAACCTATCGTGCATGTGGCCAGTTCCTGAAAATTAAAAAGTTAATGGGCTGGTGGGGAAAAGGAAGGGGGGAGTCGGAAGGGACTTGGGATCAAGAACTGAGGAAAGAAAGTGAAACTAGGGTGGGAAAGGAGCTAAGAACGGGAGCGGACAGAGGACTGTTTTACTTTAGAAAGAATATGGAATTAACTTGCAGCAGACTGCTGCCTAGAGACTGCCTGTGTGTGAGTGCTCAATCTGCAATGCACACAACAAACATACCTCTGGTTGCCTGCTGAATTTCTTCACAAATCACAATTATATGTGACTTATGGCACTCTTGGGAGGAGGGAGATCTCCTGGCTGGGAGAGGGGTGAAGAAAATAAGGATTTTTCCTGAGAGGGAAAAAAGAGGTTTTGTGTGAAAACTTGATGTTTAAATCTAAGCCCACAAAAAAGGAAAAAATAATTTGGTCCCAGTCCCACCCAAATGTTGTCTGGAAGACAGGGTCTCTCAGCCAGGACTGTGCTGGGTGGGGGCTTCACTAAACCCAGTGTGTGTGTTACCGTGTGAAGCCCAGTGGCCAGCTGTGTGGTGGCATTATCCTTAAATACATGACAGAAGCTTAAAAATATATTTCCCTGTTGGGAGGAGAGACAAAAAAATCTCTTTCCTCAGTTTGTGTGTGTAACTCCGTCTCTTGTGGTCAGCCCATCACCCTGCTGCTGTGTGCCCCTTGACTGCACTGTACCTTACCCAGTGTGTGTTACCGTGTGAAGCTCAGTGGCCAGTTGTGTGGTGTCATTATCCTTAAATACATGACAGAAGCCAAAAAATATATTTCCCTGTTGGGAGGAGAGACAGAAAAATCTCTTTCCTCGGTTTGTCTGTGTAACTCCATCTCTTGTGGTCAGTCTGTCACCCTGTTGCTGTGCGCCCCTTGACTGCTATGTGTATGTTTTTTTTTTTTTTTTAATGTTATAGAAGCCAGAAGGGGAAGGAAGCATATTCAATTCAGTGCTTTACAGTAACTAGTAATTGCTGCTTTTCTTTTAGACTTGGATTGTGGGCTTTGGTGACACTGTACTTTCTTTGTTGTCTTTACTTAGAATTATTTTTGGGCTGTTGAGGATTTAAAACGTAGTGGTGGTGTATTCTTTGCTGTGTAAGGGAGGAAGGGGAGGAGGGTAGTACGGAGTCACTTTGGATGCAAATCCAGGATTCCAAGAATAGGATTCTTAGAATGGGAGTGGTATACAGGCCACCATCTCAGACGGAGGAGTTAGACAGGGAACTAGTGGGACAGAACAGGAGGACCTCCGAGAAGGGTAGGGTGGTGATTGTGGGGGACTTCAACATGCCAGGAGTGGACTGGAGCACCCCAACAACCAGGAACAGAAGGAGCAGGTACTGCTGGATGCCTTCCAGGACAACTTCCTGCTGCAAATGGTCAGTGAACCAACCAGGTTAGGGAATACCCTTGACCTTGTGCTGGCAAATGGGGACTTTGTGAGAGAACTTACAGTGGAGGAACCGCTGTCAGGGAGTGACCACCACTCAGTATGGCTCACATTGGATATGGGCAAGGAAGGAGTGGAATCTGGCACAATAGTGCTGGACTTCAGGAGGGCCGACTTTGGGAGGATGGGGGAAGTGGTAAAAGGTATCTGGCCAGAATTCAATCTAGTATGGACACTAACCAGAAGTGGGAGCCTCATAAAGCTGGGGATAATGGAGGCAACCAAAACTCTGCTGCAAAGCCCAGAGCAAGAAGTTAGGCTAAGAAACCGATCTGGTTGAGCAAGGAGGTCATGGAAAAGGTAAGGAGGAAAAGAGATGCCTTTAGGAAGTACAAGAAAACAGGGGGGGAGGACAGGGAGGAGTAGGACAGAATCAAGGAGGTGACAAGGGCAGTAAGGGGAACCAAAGCATCTACGGAACTCAGGCTGGCACAAGGCATTAAGAAGGGGGAGAAGGACTTCTTTAAGTACATCAGGGAGAAAAGGAGCTGTAAGGACCACATAGTAAGGATTAGGAAGGAGGGGGGTTGGGTGGAAGCAGGGTGTGATAAGGGGGAAGCACTAAATGAGTACTTCTGCTCAGTATTTACTAAAGAGAAGAGGAGGATGACACCCAAGGTGGGAGAAATGGCAGAAGCAGGGTGGGAAGTGGTGACAGATGGAAAAATCATGGAGAGCAGAGTTCGAGAGGGTTTGAAGGCACTGAGGGTGGACAAGGCACCAGGCCCAGATTGCATCCACCCCAGGGTACTGAAGGAGCTGGCAGAGGTCCTTGCAGGACCTTTGGCAGACCTATTTAATGCCTCACTACATTCGGGGTGTGTACCTCAGGACTGGAGGATGGCTCATGTAGTGCCCCTCCACAAGAGTGGCCCAAGGATGAACCGGAAACTACAGACCAGTGAGCCTCACATCCATCGTGGGTAAGCTAATGGAGACTATCCTGAAGGAGAGGCTGGTGGCCCTCCTAGAGGCCAAGGACTACAGGACAGCAGACAGCATGGCTTCACACGTGGCAGATCCTGCCAAACCAACCTGGTCAAGTTCTATGACTGGGAACCAGGCAACTGGACAGGGGCCATGCAGTGGATGTCCTGTATCTGGACTTCAGTAAGGCATCTGACTCAGTGCCACATGGAAGGCTAGGAAGGAAGTTAGTAGGCACAGGGCGGGTGCAAGTTGGTGAGATGGGTAGGAAACTGGCTGCAGGAAGGCAACAGAGGGTGGTGGTGGGTGGGGAGCTCTCACACCCAAGGGCAGTGACGAGCGGTGTTCCACAGGGCTCGGTGTTGGGACCAGTGTTGTTTGGGATATTCATTGCAGACATATCATGGGACATCAAGAGCAAGATCAGTCTGTTTGCTGATGATACCAAGGTAGGCGCGGTGGTGGATGACCTAGGGGGATGGCAGGGATTGCAGGATGATCTGGCAAAGCTTGAAACCTGGTCAGACACCTGGCAACTGGGCTTTAATGCCAAAAAGTGCAAGGTGCTGCATGTTGGGATGAAGAACCCAAAGAGGAGTTACCAGCTAGGGGGAGTGCAGCTAGCCCAGACAGAGGAGGAGAAGGACCTGGATGTGCTCATTACAGGGTCAATGAAAAACTCGGCACAATGTAGGAAGGCAGCTGCAAAGGCCAACGAAATGCTGGGTTGTATTGCAAGGGGTATATCCTCGAGAGGAGGAGGTGATTCTGCCACTGTATGGGTCATTAGTTAGACACACCTGGGTACTGCGTGCAGTACTGGCGTCCGTGTCTGAAGAGGGACATTAAGTTACTGGAGGGTGCAGTGCAGCTACAAAGATGATCAAAGGGCTGGGGACTTATCATACGAGAGGAGGTTGAAAGAGTTGAACATGTACTCACTGGAGGAGAGGAGAGACAGGGTGACATGACTGAAACCTTTAAATACATGAAAGGAATAAACAAGACAGGTACAGAGGGCTGTTCAAAGTAAGGGAGGGAGGGACACCAGGGGCCATGATATGAGACTGGAGCGAGGAAGGTTCAGGAGGAGATGAGGAGACACTTTTACAGAGGGTGGTGGCTGGGTGGAATCGTTACTGCTGAAGTGGTATGCAGTAGAACAGTGGACTGCTTCAAACGAGGATGGGACAGGACAAGGGGGAGGGTTAATGAAGGGGAAGGGTGGAAGGGAGGGGCAGCTGCTGAATAAGGGGTGCTAGCTGCACATTCGAGCAGACTTGATAGACCTCTAGGCCTTTATCTGCTGGCAAATTTCATATGTTCGTATGTTCGTGTATGCCTATGCCCAGCAGCCCAGTCATTCTGTAAGCCTTGAACCTGGGATCTTTTAGTTGCAAACTGTTATATTTTTCAATTACTTTCAGTCCACTGCATCACAGTGTCACACAGCCAAAATAAAATTTTCGAGTTGTAGCCAGCGATCACAGATCACATTGCTTTCTTACATAGAGGAAAGAGTAAGGATTCCAAACAACAGTTAAGGGGCCAGAAATAAAACATGATGGGAGTGGTGCAGTGCAGTGGCTGTGGGGCAGCAGTCTTCCGGGAGACGTTCTGGAGGATGTGGTGTTGTCCCATCTTCAGGCACCTCTCTGGGCTGAGGGAGGAGGTTGCTCGTCTCCAGGCTGAGTTGATCAGGATTTGTGGGACCTCCTCTTCCATCCAGGGACCACCAGTGCCACTGCCGTTGCCTCAGAGGTTGCCAAGAAAGAGGAGCGGTTGGACCACAGTGGGCTCAGGGAGGTGAGTGGTGGAACAGAGGCACATCCCTCCAGTTGTACCTTTCCACAATTCCTATGCCATTCTGGCAAAGTGTAGTTCCTCTATGGAGGCACCTGCAGTGAAGACCAAGGAGGATGCTGGGAACCTCCACAAAGGAGACCCACAGGAGGGTGGCATGGGACCCCACAGGGGAAGGAAACAACTCCTGGTGGGGGACTCCATTGTTAGGAAGATAGAATAGAACTGGGGGAGGAAGGGGAGAAGGAGGTAAGGTGCCTGCTTGGCACCATGGCTTGGAGGGACAGGGAGCGAATCCTCAGGATTGCTGGAGCAGCTGCACAGGGGAGGGAGCTGGATGTCATTGTCCACCTAGGGACAAATGACCTGGCTAAGAAAGGGATTAGAGCAGTGCAGGAAGGGTTTGTGGAATTGGGGAGGGGCCTTAGACAAGTAGCACGCACAGTAACCTTCTCGGAGGTGCTGCCCATCTATGGCGTAGGAGAGGCTAGGGTGTTCCGCACCATGGGATTCAATCAGTGGTTGAAAAACTGGTGCAGAGTTCAGGGATTTGGCTTCACTGGGAACTGGGGGTCCACCTGGAGTGATGCAAGCCTATACTGGCATGATGGGCTGCATCTGTCCAGGAGGGGAACCAGGATCCTAGGTGATAGGTTTAAATGCTTCATTGGCAAGCATTTAAACTAGCCAAGGGGGAAGGCATTGGAAAGGAGCAGGGAAATTCTAGCCCCCCCAAAAAATCATGGTAGTAAGTGCGGTAAACACCAACATAGGGGTGGCAATAGGGAGAAGGGCAGGGGTAAATGGGGAAAGTGACAAAGGCAAGACGGACAAAGATGGGGCAAAAAGGAGTAAGGCCATCAGGAAATGGAGGGTAATGAGTACCAATGCCCGTAGTCTGAGTAACAAGCTCCCTGAGCTGGTGGCCTTGATGGAAAAAGAATGCCTGGATATCGTAGCAGTCACAGAAACATAGTACACGGAGAACCATGACTGAGATGTTAACATACCAGGGTACATAACCTACAGGAGAGACAGGCAGGGGAGAAGAGGGGGAGGAGTAGCTCTGTATGTAAAGGAAGGGATAAAAGCAACTGAACAAAAGAGTAAACATAGAAACATAGAATTTGACGGCAGATAAGGACCGCTTGGCCCACCCAGTCTGCCCATTTCCCTACCTACTGTGATAAGCTGCAGATCCTAGTTAACCAGCAGCCTACTTCTTCTTCCCCACCCCAGAATTGCCTTATGACTGTCCCATGCATGCTTGAATTCCACCACTGATTCTTGACTCCTCAACTCCTCCGAAGGCCGTCCCATGCATCCACAACCCTCTCTGTGAAAAAATACTTCCTTAAATTACCTCTGAGCCACCCCGCCTCTATCTTCAGATTGTGCCCTCTTGTTCTTGCACACCTCTTTTTTTGAAAGATGCTACCCTCTTGGACTTTGTTGATTCCCTTGAGGTACTTGAAAGTTTCTATCATGTCCCCCCTCTCCCTCCTTTCCTTGAGGCTATACATATTAAGCTCCTTAAGTCTGTCTTCATATGTCTTCCGGTGCAGACCCTGCACCATTTTAGTTGCCCTCCTCTGGACAGCTTCCATCCTGTCTGTGTCTTTGCGGAGATTGTGGGTCACCTTGGAGACTGGAAAGGGCACCACAATCCGCACAGAGGTTGTGTACAGACCCCCATGTCAGGGGGAGGGAATGGACATCGATATGATAGAAGGCATTCTTAGGATGGCAGAGAAAGGGGAGATACTGTTGATGGGAGACCTGAATATGCCAGATGTTAACTGGAGTACATTTGCTGCAGCCACATCTAAGAGCAGGGCCATTCTCGATGCCCTACAGGTGGCATGCCTCAGACAGCTAGTTTCGGAACCCACTCATGAGGGACCAATCTTAGACCTTGTACTCTCAAATGGGGGCAGTGAGAGGATCTCAGATCTAAAAGTGGGTTGCCATCTGGGAACAAGTGACCATCAAACAGTGTGGTTCATGTTAAACTCGGCTACAGAGTCAAGCCATACAAAAGTGAGGGTACTGGACTTCAGGAGGGCTGACTTTGGCAAGATGGGAGAGTGCCTCAGAAAAGCACTAGTAAACAGGTTAGAAGGAGGGGTGGAGCAACAATGGGGACTCATCAAAACTGCCATTACAGAGGCAACAAGCCTTTGTGTGAAGCAAATAAACAAATCAAAATGAAAGAAAAAGCCACTATGGTTCTCAAAAGAGGTGGCTGGGAAAGTCAGGGAGAAAAAGATAGCATTCAGGAAGGATAAGGAAACACAGAAGTAGCAGGACAGAGAGCTGTACCAGTTAAGGCAGAAGGAAGCAGGGAGGGAGGGAAGTCAGAATAGCAAAGGCCCAAACTGAGGAAAAGATAGCCAACTCGGTTAAGAAGGGGCTAAACCTTTTATAGGTACATCAGAGAGCATAGAAAGACAAAGGGAGGAATAGTGAGGCTGAATAGAATGAATGGTGGGTGGGCAGAGGGGGACAGTGAAAACAGGATACTGAACGAATACTTCTGCTCAGTATTCATAAAAGAGGAGGGAAGTGCCTAATCCATTTAACAGAAGCACTCTTGATAGGGGGTCGATCCCAGCCCTTTCACAGAAGAAAGGGTTCTGCAAGAACTCCTAAAACTGAAGGTGGACAAAGCAATGGGGCCTGACGGAATTCACCCCAGAATTTTAAAAGAATTAAGGGGGGAACTAGTGAAACCACTGACTACTCCTTTTAATAAATCATGGGAGGATGGTGTGGTACCCGAGGACTGGAGGAAGGCAGATGTGATTCCCCTTCACAAAAGTGGGACCAAGACAGAGGCAGGAAACTACAGACCTGTCAGTTTGACCTCTGTGGTAGGGAAAGTGATGGAGTCACTTCTGAAGGAAAGAACTGTTGAGTACCTAGAGGCCAGTGGGGCACTGGACACTAGGCAGCATGGGTTCATAGCGGGAAGGTCATATCAGTCGAATCTAATAGATTTCTTCGACAGGGTGACCAAAGTAATAGACCAGGGAGGGGCTGTGGACATGGCCTACCTAGACTTTAGCAAGGCATTTGACACAGTCCCACACAAAAGATTAATAGTGAAATTAACCAGCCTTGGAGTGGGTCCCAGGGTGGTAGCCTGGGTAAAACACTGGCTGGACAACAGGACACAGAAGGTAATTGTAAGTGGAGTCCACTCTGAAGAAAGAGGGGTTACTAGTGGGGTACCGCAGGGTTCAGTACTGGGTCCAATCCTTCTTAATGTCTTTATAAGTGACATTGCAGAGGGACTAGAAGGAAAAGTATGCCTCTTTGCAGATGACAGAAAGATCTGCAACAGGGCTGATACACAAGGAGGCGTGGAAAGGATGAGAAGGGACTTGGCAAGGTTGGAGGAATGGTCAGAAGTATGGCAGCTAGGATTCAGTGCAAAGAAGTGCAAAATAATGCACTTGGGAAACAAGAACCCAGGGCAAGATTACACAATGAGAGGGGAGGTAGTAACAACAACAAAAAAGGAAAGGGACCTGGGGGTAATCATATCTGATGACCTTAAGGTTAGCAAGCAATGTGAGAAGGCAGTAGGGAGGGCTGATGGTATACTGGGATGCATAGGGAGAGGCATCAGCAGCAGAAAATAGGAAGTTGTTTTCCCTCTGTACAGACAGTTGATGAGACCCCATCTGGAATACTGTGTCCAGTTCTGGAGACCCCATCTCTGCAAGGACATAGACAGGAAAGAGGCAGTCCAGAGGAGGGCAACTAAAATGGTGCAGGGTCTGCAAGAGAAGCCCTACGAGGAGAGACTAAGGAGTTTAATATGTATACCCTTGAGGAAAGAAGGGGGGACATGATAGAAACTTTTAGTACCTCAGTGGAATCAACAAAGTCCATGAGGGTAGCATCTTTCAGAAAAAGAGACGTGCAAGAACAAAGGGACACAATTTAAAGATGGGGGGGGCGGTTCCGGGGCAATGTGAGAAAGTATTTTTCCACAAAGAGGGTAGTGGATGCATGGAACAGCCTTCCTGAGGAGGTTGTGGGATCTAAAACTGTGGGAGAATTCAAGAATGCATGGGACAGACATAAGGCAATTCTTGTGGGGGGTAGGAAGAAATAGGCTGTTGGTTGACTAGAATCTGTGGCCCATCCTGTAGGTAGGGAAATGAGCAGACTAGGTGGGCCAAGCGGTCCTTATCTGCCATCAAAGTCTATGTTTCTGTATTTCCACACAGGAATTGTGTGGGTGTGGGTGTGTTCACTGCAGTATACCGGTACTGTTATGGCTGACACCAACATAGATGAAGCATGTGGTGCTGGTGTTGGAGCAGGTGTTGGTGGTAGTGGTAATCCTGGTGCTAGAAGAAATAACAAAAATGTTTCATGTGATAAAAATTCAACAAACAGCAAAAGAGCAACAGTGAAGTGTGGTAAAGGGGGACCTTTTAAGAAAATCTCTGCAGTTGCTGGGGTCACACGGAGAGGCACCATAAGGTATGCCATTCATGCTGTTAAAATCCTTGTGACCAGCAGTAATAGTGCAAGTGACAGTGAGTCCCTCTCTGACTCAGACAGTAGCTCTTTGTCTCAGTCCGACACTGTTGTGTCTTGCGACGTATCATTACTTCCTCAACAAAGTGAAATGTGGAAGTCTGCTGACAATTAATCAGGCAGTGCACTTGCAAATACATCCAGCACTGTTGGCAATGAAAAGGACATATCCATTGAATCCATCACTTCTGTGTCGGCCAGTGGCGGCTCTACACCACGTGCCCTGGTAAAAAAATGCTGTGCCCCAATTGGTGCCCCATATGGTGCAGAGATTCCCCCATAGTAACAATGTATCAGTGCCCTGGCTACCATTTGTTGTGCCCTGGTAACCATTTATGGCTAGAGTCGCTGCTGGTGTCGGCCAGCAATGAAAATCCATCAGAGTCTTCTGCCCACATTTCTAGCACCAAGGAGTATGTCCCGGGTTCTGTTAGGACAGGTGAAAAAACACAAACTGTCTTTAGCTATCTTCCTAGCACTCGAACAAAATCTGTCACATCTGAGGTGTGGAATTATTTCTCTGTCAGTAAAACTGATCCATGCAGAGCAATGTGTTCCCTGTGTAAATAGAGTGTAAGCCGTGGTAAAGTTGTGTCATGCCTTGGCACTACAGCTCTTAAACGCCATCTGAAAAAGCATTCAGTTTTACTTGATCTTCCAAAACCCATGTCCTTCATCTTCCAGACCACGTGAGAAGGGTCAGGAATCTGAACTGGATACTGAATTGTCTGAACTTGATACGGACAGAACCACTGCCAGCCCTAGGATCACTGTTACCACCAATGCCAGCACCATTAGTAGCAGTTGTACATCCAGTGATGGCACTGAATGTATAAGCCCTAGTCCACCATCCCAGTGTCCATCTGCCCATCGAAGCACGGTGTATAATAAACCAGCAGGGACAAGTTGTAAACGGCTAACACTGCCTCAGGCATTTGAAAGGAAGAATACCTTTACTAAAAATCATCCAAAGACCCTTCATCTTAATCACAGAATTGGTGAACTGTTAGCTGGAGCCCTTCTCCAATACTCTTTGGTAGATCATGAGGATTTTAGGGAGCTCATGAAAGTAGCAGAGCCTCGTTACAATGCTCCTCATTGAAGTACTTTTCCTATGTTGAAATACCGAACATTTATCAGGCTTTTAAAGTGACAGTGATGCTTGCACTTAAAACTGCAGAGGGTGGGGTTATTCATGTCACAACAGATATGTGGACCAGCACTCAGAACATAGATTACATGTCCCTTACCACTCATTGGGTCACGTGTTCTTGTGCTTCTTCAAAAACAAAGACACATCAAAAGATGACGCTGCTGCACATGAAGAAGTTTGGGCAAAGTCATACAGCTGCAAACATCTTGCAGAAACTAAATGACCTCCTTGATGAATGAGTTTATTCTCACGGTCTAAAATGTGGCTTCATAGTAAGTGACAATGGAGACAACATCTTGAAAGCAGTACAGGATGGAGGATTTATGCATGCTTCTTGCTTTGCACATTGCTTACATTTATTTGTCACATGATTTCTCAGCATTGAAACACTAGTGGATGGTATGATTGCTGTTTGCAAAAAAATTGTGACTCACTTTTCACGCTCAACAAAGGCTATACGGACGTTGTCCGAACTGCAAAAAAAAAACACAAGCTGCCCCAGCAAAAGCTGATTCAAAATGTTTCCACTCGGAACTCAACGCTTTATATGCTGCAGCGCCTCTTGGAGCAAAAGCAAGCTGTACATGAGTTATGCTCCAGTTACATTATTGGAGATGGCATTATGCTGTCTGTGCTGCAGTGGAAATTAATGGAGACAGTGTGCTGCATCCTAGCTCCTTTTGAGACAGCTACAAGGGACATGTCTTCGGAAGGCGCATCTGTGAGTCAGGTTATCCCACGCATGATGCTAATTTCACATCATCTTAGTGTTCTAAATCTACAAGTAGAAAAAGAAGATCTGAAGCTCAGACAACATGTTGTCTGTATCATGGGAATCTCGTAAAGAGAATGAGTGAGCGCTTCAAAACCAATGACAAATTAATTGCAATGATGAAATCAAAACACTATATAACTTGCAACTCTCTTAGATCCCAGGTTCAAGGCTATACATCTTCCAGAAACAGATGATGTAGAGCAGTACAAATGTCTGTTGCTAGATGAGCTGCAGCACTCACAGGAGTCAAACACAGACATGCACAGTACCCTCAGGTTGTCATCACCACAACATGCAGGTTCATCTTCACAAAGGGATACAGAACTGGAAAAGTCACCAAACATTAACAGTAGTTGTTCCACAACTGCCACTTCTTCGACCCTTAGTAGCAAGCTAAATCGGTGGCAAAACCTTTCCCAAATTGCTGCCATACCAGCTTATGCTGATTCCTTTTCTGAGTGGTCTCTGCCCATCATGGTGGACACTTACCTGCAAGAACTGCCTATTCCTATTGATGCATGCCCTTTTGAATACTAGAGATCAAAAAAGTCAATTTGGACAGAGCTGTATGATGAAGCCTGTAAATATCTTGGTTGTCCTGCAACAAGTGTCTCTTCAGAACGCATGTTTAGTACAGCTGGCAATACTGTGACAGACATCAGAAATAGTTTGCTGCCAGAAAATGTACACACGTTAACTTTTATTAAAGTTAATAAGTCACGATTTTCGTATCCCTACAAGAGTATACAAACTGATCCTGAAGTGATTGATGTTGTGGATGTTGATGGTGATGACAACTCAGATGGTGGTGGCTGGCTGGTAAATACTGTATGGGACAGAGTCTCTCTGCACCAAAAAGGAAACTTTTACAGACTGTGATGACTTTGGGTGTGTCTCTCCTTTCTCGATCTACTACCTTGGACTATATACCCCCCAAAACATTCATATTTCATGGCAAACTGCTTTGTAGCTAGGGTCTAAAATCAACACGTTTTATATACAGGGCCATTTTAACATCAATGGGAACAGGTCCAAATTTTGCATAAAAGGGACACGGCCATGTCAGTCATTTCTGTATCATATTATTTATAGTTAAAGTGCAAACATAAATTTTTGGATTTACCTTCTGTGACTTTGTGGTGCAGCAGTATGGGCTGGGACCATGGGTGGTCTATTTTTCAATTTTAAAGAGGATAAAACAATGAGTTCTAATTGGTAGCTGTTTATTATTTTTTCAATTACAGAGCTGTTAGCCATAAACCAAAATGATCCATATGTAACTTATCTTACCGAATAAAAATTATGGGAAAACTGTTTTTTGTATTGTTATGTTTCTGTGGGCAGTATCCTGTTACAAGTCTCTTCCAGGAAACAGAGTCATCTGGAGTTTTACCTATGTCATGGTTGAGCACATATCATTCTGTAAGCGTAGGTCTCATACCACAATAGCTCGTGTTTAACATTCTGTTGTACACAGACCATGGCATAATAGCAACAACTCTCAAATTACTGGTTCCATGAAGAGGACTGTACAGAATGTTGTCCATAAGAAGAAAGCAATTGAAAAGACAGTGTTTCACATAAGTGTTGTTTATTAAGGAACGGTTAAGCATGGCTCATTTGGAGGCAAGAGTTTCATTTTTCTTGAGTAAGCATGTGGTAGTTTTAGCATTTGAGAGGGGGAGGAGGGTATAATGGGTGCTGGAGGGTGGGGAAGGGCTGGGGGTTGGTTTTAACATGGATGCAAGAGGGAGAAAGATGGCATGGATGCTAGTGCATGGGTGAGGGTTGGGGGTTGGTTTTAACATGGATGCAGGAGGGAGGAACATGGCATAGTTGTTAGTACATGGGTGTTGGTTGGGGGAGTGGGTTTTAATATGGGTGAGGGACGGAGAAGGGTGACATGAATGGTAGTTCACGATTAAGTGTGGGGGAACTTTTAACATTTGGGTGAGGGAGGAGGGTGGAATATGTGCTTGAGGGGGTGAGGGTTGTGGGTTGGTTTTAACATGGGTGTAAGAGTGGTATGGGTGATACTGCATAGATGAGGGTGGTGGGAGAAAAGTGGAATGGGTGCTGGGGTGAAAGGTGGGTGTTGTTTTAGTCCTTTAATTTACAGATTCGTGTTCAGCTGGGGATGGTGAGAAATAAGATGATGACATACCAGTGGTATGGGAGGGGTGTACCAATTGCCCGCTGTGGAACCTACTATAGATTTAATGTATGGCCCAGATATTCAAACTGAGTCAGGCTGTGGCGCAAGCTTGGGTGCAGCTCATCTTGGCTGCGCAGGGGTGTGGACTGGGCGATATTCAACGGAGCCTCGCCATGGCTCAGCAGCATTGAATATCGCACCCTGGCCACCCCCAGTGTACATGGCACAGCGGCACTACGCCAGCGCAAGGGGCCAGAATGGAGCATGGGGATGCGCTAGTGCAAGTTCCATTGCGCAATGCACAGCAACGCGATATTCAAAGTTGACATGCAAATGGGGCCATAATGTATGCAAGGTGCACATGGGGCTATTTGCATATCATTATAACCCATTGCATGCAGGTGTGCCAATCCCGATGACTTGCGCCTGGCGCCCTGCCAGGCAGCAACCGTCAGGACCGGCGCTCCTCTACGGCCCGATCGCAGGCATTTGTAGTACACAAAAAAATATTTCGTCCTATATCCCTGGTAGTCCAGTGGACCGATATCTGCCTGATCGCGGGCATCTGTAAAAACAGAATAATCTGTCCTATGTCCCTGGTGGTCCAGTGGACCGCTATCTGCCCGATCGCAGGCATCTGTAAAAAAAGAATAATCCATCCTATATCCCTGGTGGTCCAGTGGACCGCTATCTGCCCGATCGTGGGCATTTGCAAAAAAAAAAGAATTCCAATATCCCTGGTGGTCTAGTGGTACCCCACCCACCCGCCCACTGAGCCCCACTGCCCGCTCCCCCAGTCAGCGCCGGCGGGTGGCACCTCCCCACCCGCCTGCCGCCCATGCGACTGACACCTTGTGGGGCTGCCGCCCATTGGTTCAGAGTGTGAGCCAATGGGCGTGCAACCTACACATTCAGATATGTGAATGAAAATCATTCACATATCTGGAATAATATCGCAGAGGCTGCATGCCCATTGGCTCACGCTGTTAACCAATGGGTGTGCAACCTACCAAGGTGTCAGGCGGCGGGCGGGTGGTGGCGCCGCCCGCCAGCTGACCGGGGAACGGTGGTGGGGCTCAGTGGTGGTGGCGGAGTACCACTAGACCACCAGGGATACTGGAATTCGTTTTTTTTTTTTTTTTTACAAATGCCCTTGATCAGGCAGATAGAGGACCACTGGACCACCAGGGATATAGGACGGATTATTATTTTTTTACAGATGCCCACGATAAGGCAGATAGCGGTCCACTGGACCACCAGGGATATAGGATGGATTATTCTGTTTTTACAGATGCCCACAATCATGCAGATAATGGTCCACTGGACCACCGGGGATATAGGACAGATTATTCTGTTTTTACAGATGTCCGCGATCGGGCAGATAGCGGTCCACTGGACCACCAGGGATATAGGACAATAATCTTTTTTGTACAAATGCTCATGATCGGGCATGGGGGGGGCACCGCCAGGTGCAGCCAGAACTCGGGTGGCCACCCACAGGTGGCAGCTGCCGTGTTGTGCCCTGCAATGCCGCAGCTCACCTGTGGGTGGCCATCAGTTGTTCCTTTTTTTTTTGGTGTAACTTTGTGCTGTCACAGGCAGGGGTGTTTTTTTCTTATTAAATACATTGCAGACTGCTGCCACCTAGTAGAAGTGTCCTGTCCCCTTTAAAAAAAGAATAAAGGAATCAGAAATAAAAGAAAATCTGCATCAGCAGTTTTCACAGAATGTGACCTATCATAAAGTGTTTTTGCTTTAGAAGTACTGATAATTTGATACATAATGGGGTTGACAGACACTGTAGCTTAAACATCACATGCCAACTGCTACAGCTACATTAAATGTTCCTTAAATTAGTATGTGGTGAGGAAACCACTTTTTTTATTTATGTGACTGAACTACGGATTTTATTGACGTATCAGCTAGAAAAATGCATTATCTTAGAAAGTTGTATGTATTACTTCATTTTGCCAGCAAAAATGTTGGTATATGTATGCATTATCTTAGAAAATTGCATGCATTTTTTGCCAGCAACAATGACTGGTATATATTTTTATTCAAATGTCTTGACTGACTATGTTATGACATAATATGTTTTGCAACAGTTCCATGTGTTGCAGCTGCAGTACCTTGGTTTGACTTTGTTATAAAAGCTTTATTTTAAACATTGCAACTTTTGATTTACTCATTTAAAACACAAAGCAGCAAATAGCTGAGATTAGGTAATATCAGTTATTTTTTCTAATAATTCATGACGATGAGTATATATAACTGAGTACATAAATGGCTGAAGTGCCTCTTTCTTTCACTAAGGAACTATGATGCAGCTGCAGCAGGAAAACTTTAACATATGGGTGGGTGGGTGGGCCTGTTACATATTAAGTTGCTGGCTTTAGCAAACAGAAGAAACCATAGATAAACCTAGTTGTATTCCTATCAATGTCACACATGATCATTTCTCTCCCCCCTTATATAAACAGTTTTTCCTTTACAAGTATTTTATTACTATCTTCATTACTAGTAGCACAATTAAAAAACTAGGATTTGAGTTCTAAAAAGTTATAAAAAAGATTAGAACCCTAGAACTTTTTCATATGTTCTAGACTAGAACTAGAACCCAGAACTTCAGAGGGTTCTGACAACCCTACTACAAAGAAAGCAGGTTAGGCAAACTACATTATCATTACCACTCTAAATGATTTTCAGCAAATAGTTACATCTTTCAACAGAGTTCCCTCTCAGATTACTTAGGCTGCAATCAGGCAGCTCTTAAAGAGACAGTACCCAGAGGCTATACAGGCTCTGGTAATCACATTTAAACTGCTAAAACGCAGGACACCAGCCTGGCAGTGAGCATTTAGGCAAGCTCAAGGAAGACTTTTTGGGAACCCCCATTTGTAGGGGGGTTACATATGGTATTTTGAGGCAGATTTTTTCATAGTAAGATGTGCACAGTTGGAGTCGGTGTGCAAGTCAGCAGAGGCCAGAGAAACTGAAAGTTTGCTGCTTGCACCACCAGCTCCAACCAGTCCCCACCAGCTGTGTGGATAAATTCTGGCATGGGGACCTAGAGTGAGAATAAATGCGATAGTCTGACTCTAGGGATGACCACCCACTAGGTATCAAAAATATTTGCCAGAATCTATCCTCACAAGCATTGCATCTATGGGGTCGATCACAAATAAGCTTTTTCTATGCTGTGCAGTGTTGCCAACAGTGCTGCCAGGCATCGAGTGGCAAAGCCATGAGTGTCTGGCTACATTGCTGGCACCATGAAAGAGTGAATGAAAAGCTTATTTGTAATCAACCCATGGGATTTCCAATGTATACCATGGGACAGGTGGGCTATGTTAGTAGTGTTTTCACTGCTCAGAACGTTAAAAAGACAAGTTGTTACTCTGGCTGCCCCCCCCCCGAGCATCGCAGATGCTGAATGTTCACCGTATAAACCAGAATTAGTTTGGGAACCTTTTCCTGACTGATGGGTTGTAGAGACAGCATGCTTTGTGCTACAATAGCTAGGTCATGGCAGTGTGTATTTTACTGGTTCTGATTAGCTGAGGAAAGCCACTGTGAAAGAACTGTAGTGGAAATAACGTTATGTATATGAAACAAAGCATGTTATTGTCCTCAAAATAGATATACGTCCAGGAGAGGTCATTTGCAAAGGTTGTTATTAGACAACAGATTGTTTTCCTACGAGCTGTTTTCAGGCTTCTACTGCTAGTAAAATCACTAAAGAGATACAGAGTACATATCTGCCCAGCATTCAAGGGGGCTGAACCCTGTGGCATCTCCCTCCCCCCATTGGGGTTAGTCCTGCCTAACATCCAGGGAGAGAGACAAAATTAAGTAATTCCCTGAGCAAAGAGCAGTAACCTAAGTGGTCTGACGGTGACGTTCAGTGTTATAAGGATACTTCTATAACACTACTGTGTGTTATGTACTGTTTAACATGTATTATCTTTCCTGCTGTTATTCTCGATGTCCCCAGGCATGACTGAAGGTGGTTCATTGATTTAGTCCACTTTCCTGATTAAATGAATTAAATTCAAAATAAAATAAATTAAACAACACCAGTGGAATGCTGACGTTGCATGTGCTTCCCCTTCCTTGGACCATTGAGGGGCAAGAAAGCAGTGGTTTGGCAGCCTTTCCTTCCCTGAGGAAGAGCATATGCCTCAGGGATCACACAAAGCTGCCCCCACTGCCCAGTTGGGACTTAAGGATCAAACCCATTTCCTTGCATAGGGCATCAGACAGCCATGTTTTTTCACAGTCAACAGAAAATAGTATCCTAGAAACAGAGGTATTCTTTGACCGACCTCTTGTCAGACACTACTGTGAGAGACTGGGTATACTGCTGTTTTAGCCACAAAGGTGCCTAAATGGCAGATCTTTGATGATGAATAAGACATTTCTCCCTAGAAAGTCCTCTCACATAGAAACATGCAAAGGTGAGGGGATACAACCAAAAGAAGAAGGGATGATAAACTGATGCTAACTGTAGCTGTATTTGAATGAAGATTGTGATTTTGTTGGAATATCCTACCCAGATACATTAGTAAGAGTTCTGGGTATACTCTCCTTGCTCACTGCTTCTCCCTTTCTTTGCAGGTTCTGGCCTCAGTTTGACCACTTTGTTAGGCATTCTCTGACCTCTTGCCGCCACCGCCTCTGCATGCCATCGCAGGGAACTGTTTTTGACTACTTCATTAACCCCGATGAGGGCACTCTGGAGCTGTTTAATGGAGGCTGTCTAAAGGGGCTGACCAAGTGTCTCCCATCTGGCTTCACTCTCCTGCCTCAGGTAATACAAAGCAACTCCGGGAGATGACAGTCATGGCTGAACCTTGAAATTCCAGTTGTGGGAGGAAAGGCTTTTGTCTTTGGGGCTATTACCCATGGTGGGGAGGGGACCCAGAGGGAGGGCTTACAGCAACTATGCATCATCTAGCCATTGGCTACATTCTAACCCTGGTAATACTCAGGTATTCATAACTTTTCTGCAGTAAGCCCTTTGGCTAGAACTGCCTGAGTATCACTGGGAAGGAACAAGATTACCATGGTAAGTATTTTTTTCTTGTAGGCCATATCTAGAGATGCCTGCTAAGGCACATCATAACTTGTGTATCATAGCTGTGTGTCCTTGGACCTCCCTTGGTGGTGTTCCTGCCTTTGGGACATAAGATGATCTAATCAAGTCCTGCACCGAGCACTTGGATTCTCATTCAGTTTTGAAACTGCAGTGCAGTAATAGGGGATGTTCCAAACAAATGACTTGGCGAACACTGCAGTGCAGTACTGGTGGTGTCCTACAACAACTTTTGTGTCCCAGTGAGTGAGTGGAACAGCGAAGGAGTGGAACAGGTGACTAGCGTTGTAGGCATCAGCAGAAGGAAGCCGAGAAGTAGGGGGACTCTGCCAGTTGACTAGGTCAAGGAGCCTGTTCACTTCCGTGCAACAGTCATTGCTGGGAAGGGTGGAAGGTCAAAGGTCAGCCAAAACTGGGAATAGGAGCATCACCCCATCTAGGGTATATAAAGATTTAAACAAGGTACGAGGGAGCACAAATAGAAATAAACAAAAAAGGGGAAACTAGAAACACCCTATCAGGGATAAGAGTACAAAAGTATCTCCAGGTAATACAGGGAGAATAGTGGTCGAGAATGCTGGGAGTGGTGCAGTGCAGTGGTTGTGGGGCAACATTTTTTAAGGAGATCTTCTGGAGAAAATTCCTGCAGCGTTCTGGTGGGGAGGGACTACCAGGAGGAAGTACCCACAGTAGTGACCAAGTGGACTGTGGGGGTCCACCATAGTGGAGACCCCAAGGAGGGTGGTAGAGGACCCCAGAGGAGGAGAAAGTAAGTTCTGGACCTCGATATATACACACTGGAACAGTGGAGGGAGAGGGGAGATATGATAGAGACCTTTAAATACCTCACATGGATAAATAAGGTACACAAGGGGGGTATTTTTCAGAAGAAAACATGCTCAAGAACAAGAGGACATGCTATGAAGCTTGGTGGGGGGTAGATTCAGGAGAGATGTGTGGAACTACTTCTTCACAGAAAGAGTGGTGGATTTCTGGAACAGCCTTCCAGCAAAGGCCATGGGGCAAAAACAGGTGGGGGGTTCAAGAATGCATGGGATGAGCACAAAGGAATCATGGTGGAAAGTGGTGGAAACCTTATTTCTAGGAGCGTGGATATGTTATTCATCCACACTCTTTGGCATGTCCCTTTCCCCTTTAAATCTGGCTGGAAGTCTTAAAGCTGGCTCCTTCCTCCCACCCGGGTGGTAAATACCTCAGCTCCGCCCCATGACGCCAGATCTTCCTTTCCGCTGGAAGATTCAGGTTTCCTTGTGCTACTTTTGCAGTATCATAGGCCCTGGATACTAATCAACGGTTTTCACCGAAGTTGCTTTCTTTGAAACTCGTACGAGTTTACGATTCCGATCCGAGCACATCGGACATGGAGGACAAGTCATCCCCCGGGTTTCGCCGGTGTCTCTGCGGGCACAAAATGTCGCGCACCAATCCCCACCTCTTGTGTGTTTATTGTTTGGGTGTTGTGCATGACACCTCTTCCTGCACCATCTGCTTGGCCTTCCATCCCAACATTCTGGAAGACCGCAAGGTGCGCCTTAAGCTGGGGAGACCGGAGCTTCGCAATCCACCGGTGAAATCGAAGGAGGCAAGGTGGGCGGTTTCCATGGCCACGGGATCCACCAAGCAGCTCGACCAGATGGCGGCATGTGAAGAAGAAGAAGCTGCCCAAGCCTCGACCAGCCGAGGTTTTTTCATGCCGCTAAACCCTGGCTCTGCCTTCACAGGATCCTTTCAGGAGCTGTGCCAGTCTCTCCTCACCAGGGGTGAGGCGCCCTCGGGCATGCATTCCTCCCGCCCTAGAAAATGGGACAAGGACCCTAAGTCTTCTTATCAGAGAAGACATTCCTGGGACCAAGAGAGGTCTGAATCCCAGGACCTTACGGTTTCAGCCTTGGTCGAGATCGCTTCCTTGGCCGCTGGCTTCTCGGACCTTCCGTCAGGCCAAGGCACTGAGGCCGAGGAAATGGCCGAACCGGCCGAGATATCTCTTGACCCAATTGAGCTGTTGTCACCGACCCCGGTCGACGACTCCTTGGAGAGGACACCTATCCTTTCCTTCCCTGACGAGGAGACCCAGCCCTTGTGTATCCTGATCGAGGGACAGGAGCCGGAATCTTGGTTTTTACCCAACTCTGGCCTCTCCCGATCGAACAAGCCGACCCCATCGGTCTCGATCGAGGACCAGGACTCCTTCGGTTGAAAAACCAAAAAAAGGTCACAAACTCTCGGAAGAGGTGTCACCACCGATCCTCATCCTCCTCGGATGAGGAGAGACTTTGACGGAAGCTCCGTCACCATTATGAGGACCTTATGTGGCAACAGCTAATTCTGACCAGTCATAAGCTGGCTCCGCTGGCTACACTGGCCATTACTTGGCCCCAGCCTCTTAGACTGATGCTGACACCTCCGGAACTGAAGACTCTGGTTCTTCCTCCGGTAGGACCGGCATGCATTCCTGTTCGGCCTGTTCCAGTCTCCCCGCCAGTTTTGGTGGAGCCACCACCTAGGATGCATCAGGGAGAGGCTGCCTCGAAAGAGGACCGGACAGATATGGGCCTTCCCCATCGTCTGTCCATCACTGTTGTCCCTGATCGCCCTCGGCATATTGAAATGGACATAGGCAGGAGACCCCTGTATCCCAACTCCTCAGACTTGGATACCACTGGTCTACACTCACACCCCGATGATGAGTTGTCAGAGACAGGCTTGGAGGAAGGTCATTCTTCTTTCCAGGGCATCCTCTGCCTTATTTCAGAGTCAACCGGTATGCCCTTGGAGCCTATCCAAAAGAAGGCGGAATATCCTCTCACGGATATCCTTAAAGGGGGGGATCCCCCGACAGAGGCCTTCCGAGTGGCCGAAGCCATTGTTGGCCCAGCCCTTGAGCTATGGCAGCGCCCTGCCTTTTGCCCGGCTCCGTCTGCATGCATGGCTCGCAAGTACACTGTACCCACAGGGTCCTTGGCGGGTTTCACAGAGCATCCCTCGGCCGAGAGCCTTGTGACTGCCTCTGTGTTTAGACACATGGGTAGCTCAGTGGATACTGACCACCGTCTGGACAAGGAGTCCAAGAATATGGACCATTCTGCCCAGAAGGTGTATGTGGCTTCATCCTTGGGCCTTCGTCAGGCCAGCTCGGCAGTGATCATGGCACACTTCTCTCATGCCCTCTTGGGATCTCTAGATGAAGTCCTCCCTCATCTCCCAGAGGACATGCAGACCACGGTTAAGCAGGTCCGTGACCAGGGCCATGCTGTTGCAAAACAGCAGCTGCAGATGGCCTTGGATATTGGAGATTCCTGTGCCCGCTCACTAGCAGCCACAGTGGCCACTCGACGCAGGGTCTGGCTGAGGTTATCCTCTTTCCCGGCAGATACTCGTCACAAGTTAGCTGACGTGCCCTTCCTTGGCACCGATCTCTTTGGCCCGGGAGTGGCATGTCACCTCCAGTGCATAGAGCAGTCCAGTGCCACCTTGGATGCCACTTCTGCAAAGGGTTCTTCGGACAAGAACCAGCAGAAGCGCAAGAAGAAGCCTTTTCGGCACTCTTCTTCTGTGGTTAGGCAGCCCTCCTTCCAAGGAGGTCAGCAGCACCAGCAGCAACAGCAGGCTTAAGCTTGGCACCCTAGGCCCAAGCAGGGTCCCCAACAGCCTCGCAAAGAAGGTCGAGATGCTGGTCCAGGAGCCTCCTCCTCCTCTAAGCCTGCTCAGTGAGGGGTCAGGGGTGGCCGCCCCTACACCCATCACGCCAGTTCTGGGTCCTCCCGTAGGGGGGCCGTCTCTGCCACTTTCTTTCCATCTGGTCCGTTATCACTTCGGACAGGTGGGTCCTGGAAGTGGTCGGTCCGGGACTGCATCTAGAATTTGAGCAGTACCCTTCTTGCCAAGCCCGTGCCCCTTGGGAGGAAAGGATCTCAGTTTGCACTCAGTTGGCCATTTGGGATGACATTGCTCAGCTCCTCCGCATAGAGGCAGTAGCTCCAGTGCCGGATCCTCCTACAGACCCATGCTTCATGTCCAGGTACTTCCTGGTGCTCAAGTGGACGGGGGGTTGGCACCCCATCCTAGATCTCCACGACCTGAATCAATATCTCAGGTCTCGCACCTTCCGGATGGTAAACTCTGAATGAGATCATACCATCTCTGGAACGAAACATGTGGTTCTGTTCACTGGATCTACAGGATGCATTTTTCCACGTCCCAATCTGTCCATCCCACCAGCAGTTCCTCCGCTTCAGGGTGGAAGGGACCCTGTATGAGTTCCAAGCCATGCCATTCGGCCTGTCATCGGCCCCTTGGGTCTTCACTAAGTGCATCGCAGTGGTGGCAGCCCATCTACAGCGTCATGGGGTTTGGATATACCCCTACCTCGACGATTGGCTCCTGGCGGGTTCCTCCCTACAGGAGGTGGAGAGGTCCAGGGACCTGGCCCTCCAAACCTGTTCCCAATCAGGCCTCCTGATCAATGAGGCCAAGTCAGAACTCATGCCCTCTCAGGTGATGGGCTTTATCAGGGCAGAGCTCGACTCTCGTCAAGCCAGAGCTTGGCTCCCTGCAGACAGGGCGGAGGTTCTTTCCTCCTTTGCCAAATCATTTCTTGGTTGGGCACTTGCACCCTGCCTGGGACTTCCTGTGCCTTCTGGGTTACATGGCGGCGTGCACCTCGGTGGTCTGATAGGGGCCAGATTGCACATGCACCCCCTCCAGTGGGAGCTGACCACTCAGTGGACTCAGCATCAGGGTCATTTCGACCAGCTGGTCACTGTCACCCAGAAGATATGGGACGCTCTCCAATGGTGGACCGTCCCAGGTCATCTGCAGGAAGGGATCCCGTTTGTCCGCCTGAGCCGTTGGTTGTTCTTACGACCGATGCCTCTCTCATGGGCTGGGGAGCCCATATGGGGGACAACAGAGCCCACGGGTTCTGGGCCCCGAGGAGTCCCAATGCCACATCAACCTGCTGGAGCTCAGAGCAGTCAGACTGGCACTGTCAGCTTTTGCGCCTTAGCTCTGGGGTCAAGTGGTTCAAGTCCAGACAGACAATACCACGACCATGTACTACCTCAACAAACAGGGCGGCATGCACTCCCATGTGCTATGCAAGGAGGCGCTCTGGATCAGGACCCTCGTCAGCCGGTTGGAGGCGGATCTCTTTGCCATCCATGTGGCAGGAGTCTGGAGCCAACTGGCGGATGCTCTCAGTCGCATAGGCCAGACATCCCACGAGTGATCTCTCCATCCAGAGGTAGCTTACAATCTGTTCTCCCATTGAGGCAAACCATTGGTGGACCTATTTGCCTCCAGGGAGAACACCAAGCTGAGGCTGTACCATGCCCACCCCCCCTCAGCAGGGCTCGCTGCAGGGGGATGCCTTCTCGAGGCCGTGGACCCCTGACCTCCTCTACGCCTTCCCTCCATTTCCCTTGATTAGAAAAAAAGCACAAAGCACACATTTCACATATTTCTAGTATACACTATCAAAAATACAGGATGAGCAACTTTATGCACAACCTGTGTGTTGTGTCACCTCGGGATTCTGATTCCCATGGACCTCTCGAGCTCCGCTCTCAGGGTCAGAGGGAATCAGAACCCCTCTGTGGCAGAACACACTGGTTGTGCATAGTTGCCCATCCAGTATTCTCTATATTCAGTTTCCACACTCCTTTTACATTTTCTAATCCCTGTGCACTTCCTAAAAAACTGCCTAACAAACGATGATCTGATTGTTCCACTGGAATCAAATGAGCCTTTTGTACTTGCAGATTCACTGATTTAAATATGAAATTTGTATATGTGGCTAATTTATTCTTATAATACGTATACTCCTCCATATTATGTAAATCTTGTAGCCCAGCATCCTTTAATATTTTGATTAAAAAAATGAAATCACAGAACCACTTGTTGTAATAGCTCTTCTATCATTTGCTGAAACCAGTTAAAATCACCAGCACATGAGCGCATGCAGGATGCTGACGAGAATAGCTGCCTAACTCTGTTGCTGCTGCTTCACCCGTCTTTATTATTTTATGTTTTTATGGGTCATAATCAGACTATTTATCTCAAAACACGTTATTTTGTTAGAGTTTATAACAGTGTAACAAAATCTTGCAAAGCAGCACTCTCACAACAGTTTTCAGTTTTTTTAATGTATATACAAGTTAATTTACGACCGTTTCTGTCCTGTCAGCCGTGACTGCTATTATACCAACATCCAGCTTTAGACCGTTTGATGGACCTAAGAGAGCTCCACGCTCAACACTTTCTACTTCTGGGCATAGTAAGCGGGACATGCAGTTTATAACGGACATGCTTAGTGGGATCAAAATTGATGTTACAGACATGAAAGCCATACAAGATAAACTGTAGAAGGATTCTGCTGTGATTACTGGAAGGGTGGACATTCACGAAAAAAAGATTTCAGAATTGACAAAAGTTGTTCAAACTCTAAAAGAAAAAAATCGGACCATCAGAATAGCCAAATTCAGTACCTATTACAAAAAGAGAATGATTTGGAAACTAGAAATAGAAGAAATAACATTCGTATTGTGGGTATTCCTGAAGGGAGTGAAGGGTCCAATGTTGCAGAGTCTTTACAACAATTTATTCCCGAAGTGCTTAAACATTAGTGGTCCTGGTCTCTTGAGACTGAGAGAGCTCATTGAGCCTTAGCACCCCGTCCACAGAATGGTGCCAGCCCCAGGGTAATGACTGCTTATTTTTTAAGGTTTCCCCATTATGAAAACTGCGAGAGAGGGAGAAGAAGAGAGAGAGAGGGGTCAGATGCTCTAGAAAGGATCCAAAGTATAGTATCTTCCTGGACTATCAGGTGCTAGGACCCCACGGGAGCCAAAAATCTTCAGGAGGGCCACAGCCAAGTCGGGCGGGCAGGATGTGTGCGGTACCTTCTCTGGTGCCAGCGCCATCGACAACAATCCCGCATGCCTACCCCTCACCCTTTCCTCTGCAGGGGCCAGCATGGGTACCGCTTTCCTTCTCCCCCTTTTATCTTCAGGTGTAGGGCCAGTATGCCTGATGCCGTTTGTGGTGCTGGCACCATGTGTGGTGCCGGCGCCGCAGGTGATGCCAGCACCATGAGTGGTGCAGGTGCTCTGGGTGATGCCTGTGCCATGAATGGCACCGAACTCCTCTACGCTGTTTTGGGTAGTGGCATCTCTTGTGATTCTGGCCTGGACCAGCCTTTTGCAGGTTCTTCTTGGGGTAGGAGTGGATCTGGATGAGTCTCTTCCTGTCCTAATTTGTCAGAAATGCAGCGGATGACTCATTTTAAAGGCTGGAATGCAAGCCTTCTGTATCAGCAGATCCTGTGATGGAAGATCTTCTTTTCAGTTTTTCCTCAGGGATATGGGGTCCACCATAACATTCCAGACTTCATCTGTGGACCAAAGCAGACTTCTACGTCTGGAGTTCCTTCAGTCCTCAGTACAAGTACACCCTGTGGAACAGGCAGTAGGTGATTAACATCTCTTTGGCAGTGATTATTGGTTCAGCCCTCAGATTGAGCTCTGGAGGGCGCTCAGACTCCTGCTTCCCCTCAGAGGGACGGCACCTTCATCATTCTTGTAACAGCCAGTCCTTTCAAGGTAGAGGCCTGGAAACCTTTGTCAGGAACCAACTCCTCCACTGCAAAAAAATAAAATCGCGGCAGAGGGCCCAGGACCTGAAAGCACCCGGTACCATCCTCTTGGATCCAGCCCAGGTCCCACCTCAGCTGTCTGAGGTGGACACCTCTCAGCGGTAGTGGGGAGCACCTGATTTGGTTTTATAACTAGTGGAAGTCCAATCCAACGAATGTATGGGTCATCAAGATTGTCCGAGAGGGATACTCTCCCAATTTCAGAGATTTTTCCTAGACCCAGGCGATAGCCCAGTCTGTTTGCCTCTCTGTTAGACCCTTTTTCCTCTGAGAGACTGGGCCTCAGAGCAGTAGAAGTTGTTCCACAGCAAGCTGGAACACAGGTTCCTACTTCCCTTGCTTGGTTCCAAAAGATAACAGGCGGCATGCACCCATTTCTCTACCTTGAATGGTTAAACAAGTACCTGTTCAGGGAGGTGTTCACTGCAACATCAGTATTCAAGCCTTCACTTCCTGGACATTTGGCTCCAAGCCAGCCCATCCAGGCTAGAGTATCAGGAAGCAGTTGCGACTGCTTCTCAGTCGCTGTCTTCCATGAAAGGCTTTCTGATTCAGGGAATGTGCCAGATTCACCTTCCTAGCAGCTCCTTTTCATAGGAGCCCTCCTGGATACCTCCAGGGTGAGGGTTCTTCTTTCCAGAGGATGGAAGAAACGCCATCTTCAGATGTCTCGTTACTTCACAGACAGTGACTCTGTCCAGGCCTTTTCGATGCAGTGGATGCTGGGACTTATGCCTTTGTCCGCAACAAATAGTGGTCTCCGACCACGCATCCACAATCCTCCGCATAAATGACAGAACCTCAGACAAAATTACTTACATGGTAGATGCACTTGGCCTAGCTACTGCTAGGCCTACAGTTACCTTCTAAATCCCAGATCACCATCACCACGGTTGCACTCCTGATCAGTTGGGGAGCTCACTGTCAAGACCTCCACACTCAGGTGTGGAGCCAGGAGGAGGAGCATCATCATCTCTAAATTTCTTAGACATGAGAAGCTGTCTTATACGCTTTCCAAATCCCGAAGGAGGCCCTCTGCCATGAAGTGATCCCACCTTGGACGTATGACAAAACTGTGATGTTTTCATGAACAAGCAGGGTGGAGCACTCTCCTACCCTCTGTGCAGGAAGGTCGTGGGGACGTGGGAGTGTGCCTTGAGCACATTGCGTCAATTCAGTCATTGTGCAGTCATTATTTGACAAGTGGGGCAGTCTGGACTTGGTGTTTTCTTCGTCCCCTCTCAACACAAATCTGCCTCTATCCTGCTTCAGAATTCCAGACCCTGGTGTTTTCTGTCAGGATATATTCAATGCAGTAGACAAGATGCTCCTCTATGCTTTCCTCCTCTTCCCTTGGTTCAGAGGGTGCTGCTCAAGTTGTAGGTAAATGAGGACAGGATGATTCTCATCATCCCAGACTGGCCTCGGCAGATATAATTTACGTAGATAGTCAGTCAGAAGTTCCTCTGAGGTGACTCCCTCTTCGAGCAGACCCTCTGACACAGGGACTTTGGTCCGTCCTTCCTGTGCTCCCTTCATCTCCATGCTGGGCTCCGGAGGAGATGAAAGTGGGCAAGTTTTAGGTTTACGGATAATCGTAGAGATCTTCTTAGCCATGCAGAGACCACTGACCAGGACGACTTATGCAGCTAAGTGGTTTTACTTCACCATCTGGTATGCAAAGTTCTGTCTGGACCCTTTTGGTTGCCCAGCAAGTCAAATTTTGGGGTGCCTCATGGACCTGTCGAACACAGGTCTGCATTTCTTGGCAGAGAATGTTTACCTCTCCGCATTTTCGGGCTACCTTGAGCCAGTAGACAACATGTCACTGGCTCAATTACTGGTAGTCAAGTTCTGCAACTCCCTACTTACTTCATTATCTCCAGAATGAAGGAGAGCGCTCCCTTTATTTCTCTGAATGTTAAGAGGGTTCTGTGATTCTACATTGACAGAATGAAGAGATACATATCCGAACAACTATTGTATCTTTCCGAATGCCTTGGCTGGGTCAGCCTGTTACCATGAGATGTATTTCTGCTTGGTTAGTAGCATGTCTTCGACACTACTAATCCATGGCACAGCTCAAGTTGGAAGGTTGGGTTTTCACCACTCTACCAGAGTGGTTGTGGTTTTCCTGGTGGAGTCTCGTAATGTACCAGTTGCAGACATCTACAAGGTGGTGGGTTGGAGCTCAGTGCATACCTTTGTAAAGCACTATGTTCTGGATGTTCATGCCTGACAGTTAACTTCTTCAGCAGGACAGTCCTTATGGGCTTCTGTCCTGAGTGAGCTTTGTTGCCTACCACCCTACTCGGTGGGGGTTTGATTTTTAGCTCAGTACTCTCCCATTAGTGTGAATGAGTGGTGGAGACTTTTAGTCCAGGAAGATATGGAAATTACGTACTTACCATAATTCTTGATCTTCTTGGATGAAGTCTCCACCGCTCATTCACACGCCCACCCACCATCCCCCAAGCTCACTCATTCTGTTTTGATTTTCACTTCCTTGTTGTTCAGGCTGTGAAGACATTGTTGAATTGACCCTTCTTACATGGGTCATCCGGGCCTTCACATACCTGGAGGTTAGGGTTAGGTTTTCTTCAAACAACATGAAGTCTTGCTATATTATGACAATTGCAGTGAGTCCCCATCTTCGAACTGCCCCGGAGGTGAAGTAGTTAACTTTCTATGCAAGCATGGAACTCTGAGCGCGAGCTCAGTTAGAAGGCTCTGTCTGCTGATCTTCAAACATAAACTGTCAGATTCTTTACTCCGCCTCACTGAACAGTCGCTCCGGAGATTTTTCCTGCTGCTCGGTTCATTTTGTCAGTTTAAAAGTATTATTTTATCGGTTTTCAACTGAAATTGTACCGCAATCAGTCAGTTCAAGCTCTGTCTATGGTAATGTAAGTAATAGATAGGTTTTACATTCGTTTTCTCTGTGTGGAACTTGTAAACATTTATCGGTTCGGTTGAACCGATCAGATTGTGTTTTAAAATTGCTAGTCCTCTTTTAGAGTGCGGTTCTCAGTTCTTATCGGTTCTAACAAAACGGATTTCATTACGTTTTTTTCCACGACCCGTGACACGGTTGGGAACCGATAAGAGAGTCTTGCTTGGCGGATTGCCATAAACGGGCAAGTTTGGTTAGGCTGGCATTATGTCTGAGAAACCCAAAAGAAAAACCATGCCCACTGGGTTTCAACACTGTAGTGTTTGTGGGGAAGCCTTTACTAAGGCTGACCCGTCACACCACCTGTGTCAATTGTCTGGGGTTTGACCACCTCAATGCAGACTGACAGATTTGTAAGAATTTCCCTGCTGCCACCATAGAAAAGAGGGTTGGTAGGCTCAGGGAAAGGGAGGCCAAAAAGTCTGCTGACCCGGATGGCCGGCCCGGTTTGGTTCCAACCGAACCAGAGGGAGTGCCCTGTGACCAGGGCGATACTTCCTCGGGCAAACGAAGAGCTGGCTCTGAGGAGCCAGTTCCTGCAAAAAGGACTAGAAAGTCAGCTGGTGTGGAGCCAAAAGTTCTCTCTCTCCAACCACTGAAGAAATAGCTAAAGCAATCCAAACTGTCCAGTCTCTTTCCTCGGTTCCAACTGAACCGGCACTATTAGGGAGGCGCTTGGTTCGGCCGGTTCCACCAGTTCAAGATTATGATTTTGAGGAATTTTATGAACCGTGGGAAGGGGAAGAGGAGTATGAGGAGAGTGAATATGGTTTTGAAGACCTGGATGTGCCCATTGAACCGGACACCTCTCCAGACAGACCCTTAGGGGTTTCTACTCCAAGGCTCTCTGAGTCCCCTTCTCATTTTATGTTTTATAAGAAGGTTGTTGAAACTCTCCAGCTCCCTGTTGAGGAAGCTGTCGATGACCAAGAGGAGCCTGATTATGTAGAAATGATGGATATTCCAGAATCTAAGAGACTGTCTATTCCTCTGCATAAATCTTTTCGGAAGCAGACAGTAAAAGTTTTAAAAACTCCTCACACTATACCTCCTGTAGATAAAAGGATGGGCAAGAGGTATACTTTATCAGGCTCTGATACGGAGTTCCTCACACAGCAGTGCAGCCATGTGGGAGTAGTGCAGGCTGCAGCCTGTGACAAGGCAAATATTCCCCTAGCTTCACACCCTCCTGAGAAGGACTCCAGGAAGATTGATGCTATGGCAAAGAAACAGTACATGGCAGCATCCTTGGGACTCAGACAGGCAAATTATATGGCTTATGCTGCTAGATACCAGAAATCCAGATGGAATACTGTGCTGGCTCTAGCAAAACAAGTCCCTGACCAGCTGGCCAGAGAGCTGGAACGGGTGGCTAGAGATGGTATTGAGGTATCTAAGGTGCAATTTCATGCTGCAGTGGACTCTAATGATGTGTCATCAAGAGTCATGGCTACATCTGTGGCACGTCGCAGAATGGCTTGGCTCAGATGTACTACCCTGTCACAGGATACCCGGTCTAAGGCCATGGATTTTCCTGTTGTGGGCAACTCTCTGTTTGGGGAGCAAACAGAGAATTACATGAAGAAAATGGATGAATACAGGACCATCTATAGGAGTGCACAGGCCAAGGAAAGGCAGATCACTCCTCAGAAGCAGCTTCCCAAGGGCAGGGGCAGGCCTTTTCATAGGCCTTTTTACCAATCCCAAGCCTCCTCTTCTGCTTATGCCCAGAGGGGGTTCTTTAGCGGGAGAGGCAGATGGGGTTCAAGCAGGCCTGCTTCCACCCCTCAACCTAAAGCCCCTGCCAAGCAGGCACCCTGATGGGGTAGCCAGGGCCGATTCTTCTCTACCTGTAGGGGGCAGGCTGGCTTACTTTGTCCAGGACTGGAAGTCTCTAGTGTCAGACAAGTGGGTCCTGGAAGTAATAAGCTAGGGACTGGTTCTCAGCTTCAAAAAATTTCCAAAGATGAGAACCAGATCTTTTCCACTTGCATCTCCATCAGCGGCACTTGCCCTAGAGGCAGAGGTCTCTACCTTCCTCACTCTCAGAGCCGTGGAAAGGGTTCCACCCCTACACCAGGGCAAAGGTTTGTACTCCAGGCACTTCCTTACCCCAAAAATGACAGGAGAATGGTGGCCCATCCTGGATCTCAGATACTTAAACAAGCACCTTTTAAAACCAAAGTTCAAAATGGTGACCCTGGGAATTATTTTACCCTCTCTAAGGCCAGGGGACTGGCTAGCGTCCCTGGACCTCAAGGATGCCTACTTTCATATTCTCATCAGAAGCTCCCATCGAAAGTACCTCATGTTCGAGCTGCCCTCAGGCCATTACCAGTTCAGAGCAATGCCCTTTGGCCTCACCTCTGCTCCAGGGGTATTCACCAAATGCCTGACAGTAGCAGTCGCATGCCTAAGAAGGCAGAAAATTGCCATCTTTCCTTACCTGGACGATTGGCTCATAATAGGCCAGTCCCCAGAACAGGTCAGCTTACACCTTCAGGTAACTCAGCAACTGCTTACCTCCCTAGGTTTCCTTCTGAATCTCTCAAAGTCAGTTCTAGAGCCTGTCCAGCTCCTAACCTTCATAGGCGCAGAACTGAACACACAGGAGGCCAGGGCCTACCTTCCTCTGGACAGGGCAAAGACCCTAGTCTCCCTGGCCTCCTCATTCACCCTGCAGGTCTCTCGACCAGCAAGGCATTTTCTGCAGCTCCTAGGACACATGGCTGTTTCCACAGCAGTAGTGCAAGGAGCAAGATTTCAGATGAGGGACATTCAGTTCCATTTGAGAGCTTTTTGGTCTCAAAGAAAGGATCCTCTTTCCAAGTTGATCCCAGTAACTCGAACCCTGATCCAAGCCCTACAGTGGTGGCAGGATCAGAGCAACCTGAGACAAGGAGTTCCTTTTGTCACTCAGTCTCACTCCTTAATCCTTACTACGGATACATCCCTCTTGGGGTGGGGGGCTCACATGGGCGACCTCACTGCCCAGGGACTGTGGTCCCCCCAAGAAACTCTGCTCCACATCAACCTGTTGGAGCTCAGAGCAGTTTTTCTAGCACTTCAAGCTTTCTCCAAATCTGTTCAGAACAAAATTGTACAGGTCAGAACAGACAACACCACTATGTTGTGGTACATCAACAAGCAAGGGGGCACTCGGTCTACGGCCTTGTGCACCGAAGCCATGAAGCTGTGGTCTCTGGCTTACTCCCTGAACACCTCCCTTATGGCAGTTCACCTCCCAGGCAAGGAAAATGTCCTGGCAGATGCTCTCAGCAGAATTTCTCAGGGCCATCACGAGTGGTCCCTGATCCCTGGTTCTGGGAGTGGTATTTGCCAGATGGGCACCCTCAGATAGATCTTTTGCAGCCCCAGACAATCACCAACTTCCCCTCTTTTGCTGCAGGCCCCCAGTCTTGGGCTCAGTCCCTCTGGATGCCTTAGTTCTCAGTTGGGAAGGGAAGTTTCTCTATGCCTTCCCTCCCTTTCCTCTCCTGTCCAAAGTGCTAGTCAAAATCAGATCCCAATCCTGCATGGTCATTCTGATTGCCCCGTTTTGGGCCAGACAACCCTGGTATCCACTCCTACTGTCCTTAGCAGTCCATCCTCCCCTGTGCCTTCCCAGGAATCACAATCTGTTAACCTGTGCCCAGGGAAGGGTTTGGTACCCGAATCTCAAATCTCTCAATCTCAAGGCCTGGTTCTTGAAGAGTTAGAGTTTGCTGACTTACACCTCTCACAAGGCGTAATGGATATATTGAAGGCTTCTAGGAAGCCTTCCACCAGGGCTACTTACAACTCCAAATGGAAAAGGTTTTCCATATGGTGCTCAGAAAAGCATATTTCCCCAGACTCTGCTGATTTACCCACAGTCCTGGATTATTTGGTCCATCTGAACACTTTGGGGCTGAGACTGGCTAACCTGAAAGTGCATTTGGCAGCTGTGTCTGCTTTTATTTCGGCTGGTAAATCCTCTTCTTTTTCAACTCACCCTGTATTTTCCAAGTTTTTTAAGGGATTGCTTCACACCAACCCTCCATTCAGGGATCCTGCCCCTGCCTGGGATCTTAATGTTTGTATTGCTCAGCTTATGCAACGCCCCTTTGAGCCTTTATCTTCGGCTGAGCTTAAGTACTTGACTTGGAAAACTGTGTTTCTAGTAGCCATCACCTCTGCCAGACGCATAAGTGAATTACAAGCTTTGTCAGTGGAGCCGGATTTTATCTCCTTTCACAGAGATAAGGTAGTCCTCCGGACTAATAGGAAGTTTCTGCCTAAGGTGGTTTCAGATTTCCACCTTAATCAATCTATATCTCTTCCGGTGTACTTCACTGACCATTCTTCCTCTGGTGAGAGGAGGCTGCACAGCCTGGATGTGAAGAGAGCCCTTAGTTACTACATAGAGCATACCAAGGGTCACAGGTTTGACTCCCTCCAACTGTTCCTCACTTATGGTGAGGTTGGTAAAGGAAGCCTGCCACTAAAAGATCCATTGCCAGGTGGATTGTCTCTTGTATCCAATTCTTTTACGAAAAACTGGGTAAGGTTCCTCCCTCAGGCCTGAGGGCTCTCTCTACCAGAGGTACAGCTGCTTCTCTGGCTGCTGCCAGAGACATCCCTATTCTAGAGATATGTCAAGCAGCTACTTGGAAAACAGTTCACGCTTTTACCAAGCATTACTCCCTGGACATCCAGGCTAGGAATGATGCTTGGTTTGGCACAGCTGTGCTTCAGAGCCTATTTCCTAAGTAGGTTCTGTCCCTCCTTCATGGAGGTACTGCTGTGTAGTCTGTAATTGTCATAATATAGCAAGACTTCATGTTGTTTGAAGAAAAAATTACTCACCTTAGTAATGTTGTTTCTTCTAATGGAGTCTTGCTATATTATGACCTCCCTCCCTCCCTGCCTGCCCCTCTCAGAACCTCTGTTTTGGGATGTGGGTGGGCATTATAGTGTTGGCGCTTTCTTTATGCCACTTTGTTGTTTCACCCTTCATTTGGGGTGAATTGGTGTTGTATTTTTCATTTCTTTTGGGTCTCATGACTTGAGTCTTTGTTGGAGACCAAGAAGTGTGTGTTTATGTTAGTAGCCAGTCGGCTAGTGTAGGTTTACAGCTTCCACACAGAGCCTTAGTGAGTTTTTGCTCGTAAAGATCTGACAGTTTATGTTTGAAGATCAGCAGATAGAGCTTTCTAACTGAGCTCACACAGAGTTCCATGCTTGCATGGAAAGTTAACTATTTCACCTCCGGGGCAGTTCGAAGATGGGGACTCACTGCAATTGTCATAATATAGCAAGACTCCATTAGAAGAAACAACATTACTAAGGTGAGTAATTTTTTCTTTTGTTAGCTTATGCTGCACCTCCTCGGTCAAAAAGGTACTGAGGTGGTTGGAGGATCGATGCCGAGATAGCCTGTACAGCGCAAGCAAGTTTTGTGGTGCCGCGCATGTGCAGTCCTGTCCTGGTGCCGGCCCTACTGAAGATTTTGGGCTCCTTTGGGGTCCTAGCTCCTCTGGCATAGTCCCATTAGTGTGAATGAGTGGTGGAGACTTCGTCCAAAAAGATCAAGAATTACGGTAAGTATATCATTTCCATTTTTTAATGATTTCTCAGGGGAAGTGGTCGAGAAATGTAAATCTTTTAATGAGCCAAAAAGGCATCTGCAAAAATTTAATATTCCCTACTACTTAAAATACCCTGCTGTACATGTAATAACACAACAGGGTCACACACCACATTACTGTGAGACCCCTGATGACGTCTGGAAATTTATAGCGGACATAACAGTTTTCACAGATAAGTAATCTGGCTCCAGTTCTAAAAACTCTGTGGGTTACATGGATGTTCGAGACAACGTGAGCACTCACAAAAATTTTAACACAGCTCCTAACATCTCTCGTGCTAATGCCAAGTCTCAGAAAAGTCAAACCAGCTCAAATCATTCAACAACAAATAAGAAATGTATCATCTCTACCCCAGAGCTCTACCCTACGGCTGTTAAAAATAATTTGCTAAGGGGGCGCTGTGGAGCCCGAGCATAATGACGGCTTTAGTTTGAGCACAGACTAAAACTTAACAAATTGCACTGCAGAACTCTTTTTCTGGATCACAGTGACTGTGCTAAAAGTGTACTGGCTGGATCTTAATGCTAAAATGGGGACGTCTCAAAGAGAAAAACTCCAGGAGGGAACTGCTAGCAAAAATGTACCTGTAGCTCCAACCTCAACGTTGGCCCCAAGTTGGGTGGCAGCCACCGTGGAATCTGCAGAGCTGGAAACTTTACAAACTTTGGGTGCAAAATTAAACACCCTAATCAGATTGGTAACGGGTTTCTTGGACAAATTTGACACACTTACCAATCGTGTGTCCATCCTGGAAACTAATCTCAATTCTGTGCAACTTGCTACCTCGGAGACTACAAAACAGTTTGATTCGGCGATGGGCGCAGTGGCGAACATTCTCAAGGAGAACCAGCACCTCCGTACTCATCTGGAGACCTTAGAGAATCAGGCCCAATCAGCAAATCTCCACATAATAGGCTTGCCTAAAGGATGTGAAGGACACTTGCTCTTGTTTCTGGCAGATTGGTTTCAACAACAATTTGGGGAAGAGGAGCTAGGTGGGCCAGTGAATATGCAGAAGGCCTACTGCGTCACCCCGAGAGGGAGACCAGACAACCTGGATGCCCCCATGCCGTGGTGGTAATTTTGGATGGTGTCGGTACAAGGGGTTGACTGTTGGTGATGGCATGGAGGAAGAAAGTGCTTCTAACAACATGAAATCTTGCTGTATTCTGAGAGTTGCAGTGATTCCCAACCTTTGAACTGCCCGGGAGAAGTAAGGGTTAACTTTCCATGCAGGGCATGGAATGATGAGCTCGAGCTCTGTTGAAGTCTCTGTCTGGAGTGTTTTGAACCTAAACCGTCAGATTCTTTACTCTGCCTCACTGAACGGCCGCTCTGGAGATTTCTCCTTCAGCTCGGTTCGAAGTTGGTTAAAGTTTTCAGTTTTTCGTCGATTTAAACCGAAAAAAGTATCCGCATAGTCGGTTCAGTCTCTGTCTGTGGTACCATGAGTACTACATACTGTAGGAATTGTTCTATTTTTCTGTGTGGAACTTGTAAAAGTGCGGTCGGTTCGGCTGAACTGACCGTTTGATTGTGAATTTTGCTATAATTAGTGTGTGGTTACCGGTTCTTATCAGTTCTAAAAAAAACGTGTTTTAACCGTTTTTTTCCAATACCCGTGACACGGTTAGGAACCGATAAGGAAGTCTTGCCTGGCGGTTGCCGAAAAAAGGGTAAGTTTGGTTATGTTGGCCATGTCTGAGAACCCCCCCCCAAAAAAAAAACTGGGCCCACTGGGTTTCAACACTGCAGTGAGTGTGGGCCTTTGCCAAGGCCGATCCCCACACCACCTGTGTTTATTGTCTGGGGTTTGACCACCTCGATTCAGACTGCCAAATATGTAAAAATGTTCCCAAATCTACCCTTGAGAAGAGAGTAGGTAGACTGAGGGAAAAGGAGGCAGAGAAGTCCGCTGACCCGGATGGCCAGCCTGGCTCGGTTTTGACCGAACCAGAAGGAGTGCCCTCTGACCAGGGCGATACTTCTTCGGGCAAAAGGAGAGCCGATTCCAAGAGATTGGGTCCAACAAAAAGAAAGCACAAAGATAAATCGACCAGTTCGGATCCAGAGGTTCATGTTCCGACTGCTGAAGAGATAGCTAGGGCGATTCAAATTGTGGAATCACTCGGTCCGGTTCCGACCGATCCGGCTCCTTCTGGCAGGGGTTCGGTTTGTTTGGTTCCGCTGGTTCAAGAGTATACCCTTGAAGAATTTTATGAACTGGAGTTGAAGAGGAAGGGGAATTTGAGGATTATGATGTAAGTGAAGGTCTGGATGTGCCTGTGGAACCAGACATCTCCCCAGACAGACCATCAGGTGTTTCCCCTCCTAGGCTTTCTGAGTCCCCTTCCCATTTTATGTTTTACAGGAAAGTGGCTGAAACCCTCCAGCTTCCTATGGAGGAGGGTGTGGAAGATCAAGAAGAGCCTGATTATGTAGAGATGATGGATATCCCAGAGTCCAGGAGACTGTCTATTCCCCTCCATAAATCTTTTGGGAAACAGACACAAAAAATCTTAAAGTCTCCTAACACTATACCTCCTGTGGATAAAAGAATGGACAAGAGGTATACACTCTCAGGCTCAGACACGGAGTTCTTATATCAGCAATGGAGCCATGTTGGGGTAGTGCAGGCTGCTGCTTGTGACAAGGCAAATATTCCCTTGGCTTCACCTCCCCCCCTGACAAGGACTCCAGGAAGATTGATGCCATGGCAAAGAAGCAGTACATGGCATCTTCTTTGGGACTCAGGCAGGCGAATTACATGGCCTGTACAGCCAGGTACCAGAAGTCCAGGTGGGACACTGTACTGGCACTGGCTAAACAGGCCTCCCCCCAGCTAGCCAAGGAGCTGGAGGAGGTGGCAGCAGATGGGACTGAGGCATCTAAAGTGCAATTTCATGCTGCTGTGGACTCTAATGATGTCTCATCAAGAGTCATGGCTACATCTGTGGCTCTTCGGAGGATGGTTTGGCTCAGATGTACTAGCCTCTCGCCAGGACATCCAGGCTAAGGCTATGGATTTTCCTGTAGTGGGTAATTCTCTATTTGGGGAGCAGACAGAGAATTACATGAAGAAAATGGACGAGTACAGGACCACTTACAGGAGTGCTCAGGCCAAGGGAAGGCAGGCAACTCCTCAAAGGCAGCAATCTAGGGGCAGGGGCAGGCCCTTTCAAAGGCCTTTTTACCAAGCACAGGCCTCTTCTTCTTCATTTTCGCAGAGGGGGTTCTTCAGAGGGAGAGGCAGAAGGGGAATGAGCAGGCTTGCATCCACCCTTCAGCCTAAAGCCCCTGCCAAGCAGACACCCTGATGGGTCTGCCCGGGATGACTCTCCTATTCCAGTAGGGGGGCAGGCTGGCTTACTTTGTCCAGGACTGGATGTCTGTTACATCAGACAAGTGGGTCCTGGAAGTAGTAAGCCAGGGACTGGTTCTCAGCTTCAGAAAGTTTCCAAAGATGAGAGCCAGATCTTTTCCACCTGCAAATCTTTTGGAAACCCTTGCCCTAGAGGCAGAGGTTTCTTCTCTCCTGGCTTTAAGAGCTATAGAGTACCTACCCTACACTGGGGCAAAGGACTGTACTCCAGGTACTTCCTGACCCCCAAAAAGACAGCGGAGTGGCGGCCCGTCCTAGACCTCAGATATCTGAACAAACATCTTTTAAAACCAAAGTTCAAGATGATAACTCTGGGAATAATCCTCCCATCTCTAAGGCTATGGGACTGGCTAGCCTCCCTGGACCTCAAAGATGCCTATTTTCACATTCCCATCAGGTGCTCCCACAGAAAGTACCTGAGGTTCGAGTTGCCCTCAGGCCACTATCAGTTCAGAGCAATGCCCTTTGGCCTAACCTCAGCTCCAAGGGTTTTCACAAAGTGCCTGGCAGTAAGTAGTTGCCTTTCTAAGAAGTCAAAAGATTTTCATATTTCCTTATCTGGATGTTTGGCTATTAATGGGTCAGTCTCCAGACCAAGTCAAGTCTCACCTGCAAGTGGCCCAGCAAGTGCTCACTTCCCTAGGATTTCTTCTCAACCTTCCTAAGTCAGTTCTTGAACCAGTCCAGCTACTTACCTTTATAGGGGCAGAACTGGACACACTCAGAGCAAGAGCCTTTCTTCTTCTAGAAAGGGCAAAGGCTCTTGGAACTAGCTTCTTCCTTTAGCCTTCAGGTATCTCGACCAGCAAGGCATTTCCTCCAGCTCTTGGGTCACGTGGCAGCTTCAACAGCAGTGGTCCAGTGGGCAAGATTCCAGATGAGCGATATTTAGTTACACCTGAGAGCTTACTGGTCTCAGAGAAAGGACACCCTTATCAAACTGATTCCAGTGACTCCGACCTTGATCCAGGTCCTCCAGTGGTGGCAGGATCAGGACAATTTAAGGCAAAGTGCTCCTTTTGTTGCTCAGCCTTGTTCAGTGGTCCTCACCACGGATGCGTCTCTTCTGGGCTGGGGAGCCCACTTGGGGTCCCTCACTGCCCAGGGCCTGTGGTCCCCCCAAGAATCCCTTCTACACATCAGTCTTCTAGAGCTCAGGGCAGTTTTTCTAGCTCTAAAAGCGTTCTCACAGTCAGTTCAGAACAAGGTGGTTCAAGTCAGAACAGACAACACTACCACCATGTGGTACATCAACAACAGGGAGGCACTCGGTCCACGCTTTGCACAGAAGCCATGAAGTTGTGGTCCCTGGCTTATTCCTGCAAGTCTCTTGTAGCAGTTCACCTTCCAGGCAAGTACAATGTGCTGGCAGATGCACTGAGCAGGATTTCTCAGGGCCATCACGAATGGTCCTTGGACCCTCAGGTGTTGAAAGTGATTTTTTCAAGGTGGGGCACTCCAGAGATAGATCTCTTTGCAGCTCCAGACAATCACCAACTTCCTCTCTTTTGTTGCAGACCTCCAGTCTTGGGCTCAGTCCCACTGGATGCCCTGATTCTGAATTGGGAAGGGAAGTTTCTGTATGCTTTTCTCCCTTCCCACTCCTGTTCAAAGTTTTAGTCAAAATAAGGTCTCAACCTTGCAAGGTGATTCTGGTTGCTCCAGATTGGGCCAGACAGCCCTGGTACCCTCTGTTGCTGTCCCTGGCAGTCCATCTCCCCCTGTCTCTTCCCAGGAATTACAACCTGTTAACATCCTCTTAGGGGAGGATTTGGTACCCCAATCTTCAGTCCCTCAATCTCAAGGCATGGCTCTTGAAGAGTTTGTTTGCAGATCTGCATCTTTCCCAAGGGGTTCTGGACATCCTCAAGGCTTCTCAAAAGCCCTCCACCAGAAAGACCTACAACTCCAAATGGAAAAGATTCAGCATTTGGTGTTCTAAGAAGAATTTTTCTCCAGACACTGCTGAATTGCCTACGGTTCTGGATTATATAGTCCATCTTAATGGCCTAGGCCTCAGACCAGCTACTCTCGAGGTACATTTATCAGCTGTTTCTGCATTTTTGTCTTTGGGGAAGCCTTCCTCACTATCTTCCAATCCTGTGTTCTGTAAATTTTTTTAAAGGATTGTTTCACACCAATCCCCCCATTAGAGACCCTTCCCCTGCCTGGGATTTGAATGTTTGCATTGCTCAGCTTATGCAACCCCCCCTTTGAGCCTATGTCTTCAGCAGAGCTTAAGTACTTGACTTGGAAAACTGTGTTCTTAGTAGCCATTACCTCTGCCAGGCGTATCAGTGAATTGCAAGCTCTGTCAGTGGAACCTGATTTTATCTCCTTTCATAGGGATTAAGTGGTCCTTAGAACAAATAGAAGGTTCTTGCACAAAGTGGTTTCAGACTTCCATTTAAAACAGTCTATGTCTCTCCCTGTTTTCTTCACTGAGCATTCTTCCTCAGGAGAGAGGAGGCTACACAGTTTAGATGTCAAAAGAGCCCTTAATTACTACATAGAGCGTACCAAGGGTCACAGGTTTGACTCCCTCCTGTTGTTCCTCACTTATGGGGAAGTGGGAAAGGGCAAACCTTCCACCAAAAAATCTATTGCCAGGTGGATTGTGTCTTGTATACAATTCTGCTATGAAAACTGGGAAAAACTCCACCCCTCAGGCCTGAGGCCTGCTCTCAAGAGGTACAGATGCTTCCTGGCTGCGGCCAGGATATTCCTCTAGAAATTTGTCAAGCAGCCACTTGGAAAACAGTCCATACCTTTACCAAGCATTACTCTCTGGATATCCAGGCTAGGAGTGATGCTCGGTTTGGCACAGCAGTACTTCAGAGCCTATTCCCAAAGTAGGTTCTGTCCCTGCTCCTTGGAGGTACTGCTTGGTAGTCTGCAATTGTCAGAATGCAGCAAGACCTCATGTTGTTTGAAGAAAAAATTACTCACCTTAGTAATTATATTTCTTCTAATGGAGTCTTGCTGTATTCTGACCTCCCTCCCAGCCTCCCCTCTCAGAACCTGTTTTTGGGATGTGGGTGGGCAAGTGCAGTGTTGCACCCCAGGGTTGTATTTACTGGCACTCTCCTCTCTTTTGTTTGGGTGCTTATTTATTGTTGTTATTTTTTTAAGTACATTGGGTTTAGTTTTTGGGTTTCCTGACTTGAGTCTTCCTTGGGAATCCGAAACTTTTCAGCCAGTTGGCTAGTAGAAGTTTTACAATTTCCACATAGAATTTTTAGTTTAGTTGGGCTCGTAAGAATTTGACGGTTTAGGTTCAAAACATTCCAGACAGACGTCAACCGAGCTCGAGCTCAACGTTCCATGCCCTGCATGGAAAGTTAACCTTTAGTTCTCCGGGGCAGTTTAAAGGTTGGGAATCACTGCAATTGTCAGAATACAGCAAGGCTCCATTAGAAGAAATATAATTACTAAGGTGAGTAATTTTTTCTTCTACAGTATGGGCTCCAAGTATGACTTTATCCCAATCTCAGTTACACCACTCAACAGAAGAACAAGAAATTTGGCAGTATTAGGGCAATGCTACAAGAGGCTGAACTCTCTCATGGGATGGTGTTCCCAGCTCAACTATTCATGGTGCATGGCGGGAAGATTTTTCTGTTTAATGACCCTCATGATGCCATGAAATGAGCTCAGAAGAACATGGTACATCTGTCAGCACCGGAGGAACCTAGACCATTGAGTTCAGATGAAGAAACATAAACTGGGTATGGACTTTATTGTTGCTCTTTAATATATCAGGCAATCTGAGAAGTTTGTAGGAGTCAGGTCAGACACCTCCTAAGTTTTTCACAGTCATTCGAGACCGGTTGGTTTCACTAGTTAAAGTCACAGTTAAATTTTACTGATCTTATTAAAATTAAGAGGCGCTTAAATGTTACATGTGCATGCAAACAAGTCGCTTAAAACTGCTTTTAGTTTTACACATTGGTGTACCACTAAGGTATAACATGGTTATATGAATACTTTTTTCTCCTCGGGTAGGAGGAAACAGAGACTCTGAGACTGTTAGCTTATTCTGTTCGTTTTTCATTGCCATGCAGGTCATGGACTCAAAATCACAGCACTTTTGTGAACTATAATTTACTTTTGCTATAAAATAAGTTTGAATTTCTCATCTATATAATGTATCTTAATAACATAGGAAGAACCTAGTGGATATATTAAGAGGAGTGGCGCCCTCAGTGCTTTTTATATTGCTCGCGTGCGTGTGCAAGAAACATGGTGCCATCATCCGAGTTTTCGGAGGTGTGGCACCCGTCTTCCAATGCAGTCAGTGTGTTTGCAGGCACGGCCCCAGTTCCCCAATCACTGCTGCAGCTGTCTATGACAGCAGTTGAAAATGCAGTGGTCGTACAGTTGAAAGGAGAGCTCCGCTTCAGTGAGCAGAGCTCCTCCACACACCTGCATGCGCCACGCGCCTGCGTGCTCATGCTCCCCCTCCCACTGTCGGTGATGGGGTGCCCGATCCCCCGTCGGCTCCACGCCCAAAGCATCCAGATGCCATGCTGGGAGCCCACCCAGCGTGGCAAAATGATGTTATGGGCCATGGGGTGCCCAATCCCCTGCTGGCTCATTCCCCCGCTAACAGTTTTTCTCTGCTGCCATGTTGGAGCCCGCCCCTAGCATGGCAAACGCCCTCATAGTCTTATTGAAAAACCTGTAAATAATAAAAACTGTCCTCGGCGCTTCTCCCTGGCCCCCTCCCACAACCCGCACCCACCCACTGCGCACCCTGCCTCTCCACACACACCCCTCACCCCATATTTATCTCCGGACCTGGGCGCGACGATCTTCGGTGGACCAGGAAAACGTCTGCACTCTTCAAAGCCGACCGCGAACTGAGGAAATGCCGGTAAGCTGTCTCATGGGATAGATAGGGTTTTTTCAACTTTGCTGCATATCTCAGGCATTTTTTGGAATTTTGACACCAAATTTTCAACATGGGGTTTTTGGAACCCCTCCTCATGAATTCTGACACTGTCATGGCGTTAATCTGGCCCGAAGGGTGATTTCGCGGTCACTGTGCAAAATCACCTTTCGGGACCCATTAACAAGACAACAGTGCCAGTGTTCATAAGGTGGGCTCTCAAAAAGCCTATGTTGCAAATTTGGTGAAAAAATTCCTAAAAATGACTGTTTTACAAGCGTGTGTTGTGCAGTTCCTACGCACGCTCGTAAGTTTGCAAATTTTTAATATTTGCACCGGATTTTCAACATTGCCATTTACCAGACCTCCTTATGAGCAGTACAGCTGTCATTTTCACATCTCACCAAAATGTGTTTCACAAGATGGAAGCGCATAATGATAGTCGGTAAAAGAAATCAATGTTCAGGGACACACTAAGAAAATCACAGTGAGACTGCTCATAAGCAGAGGTGTTAAAATGGCTATGTTCAAAATTTGGTGAACAAAATTCCCAAAAATGACTATTTTACGAGCATGCGTTGCGCTGTTCCTACGCACGCTCATAAGTTCGCGAATTTTCAATATTTTCCTCCAGATTTTCAACATTGCCATTTTACCACACCTCCTTATGAGAAGTACAGCTGTCATTTCTCACTTCTTACCCAAAATGTGTTTCCGCGCATGTGGCGCACAATGGCGCAGTCGATGTGCGAAATCAATGTATGAGACACATTAAGAAACTCACAGTCATGCTGTTCATGAGCAAAGGTCTTAAAATGGCTATGTTGAAAATTTGGTGAAAAAATTCCCAAAAATGACTGTTTTAGGAGCATTTGTTGGGCTGATCCTACGCACGTTCGTAAGTTCGTGAATTTTCAATATTTTCACTCCATATTTTCAACATTGCCATTTTACCACACCTCCTTATGAGCAGTACAGCTGTCATTTTTCACATCTCGCCCAAAACATGTTTCCGCCCATGTAGCACACAATGGCGCAGTCGGTGTGTGAAATCGGTATGGGACACATTAAGAAAATTACAGTGACACTGTTCATGAGCAGAGGTCTTAAAATGGCTATTTTGAAAATTTGGTGAAAAAATTCCTAAAAATTACTGTTTTACGAGCGTGCATTGTGCAGTTCCTACACACGCTTCTAAGTTCGGAAATTTTTAATATTTGCACTCCAGATTTTCAACATTGCCATTTTACCACACCTCCTTATGAGCAGCACAGCTGCCATTTTTCACATGTCGCCCAAAATGTGTTTCCGTGCATGTAGCGCGCAGTGGTGCATTCGGTGTGCGCATTCAGTGTTTGGGACAGATTAAGAAAATCACAGTGACACTGTTCATGAGCAGACGTCTTAAAATGGCTATGTTGAAAATTTGGTGAAAAAATTCCCTTCAGACGTTCTGCAATGTTACTAATGAAGACATTGAACAGGACTGGCCCCAGGACCGATCCCTGCAGCACCCCACTGGTCACCCTCTCTCCCTAGACTGCACTATATTTACCACCACTCGTTGCATCCTGTCTGTTAGCCAGTTTCTAACCCAGTTTACCACCCTTTCCCCCATGCCCAGCCTACCCAGCTAGTTTATCAGCCTCCTATGTGGGATGGTGTCAAAGGCTTTGCTGAAATCAAGGTGTTGTCCAATGCCCCACCCTGATTCACTTCTTTGTCACCCAGTCAAACAAATCAACCAGATTTGTCTGACATGATGTTCCCACTGTGAATCCATGTTGTCTGTGGTCCTGGGCTCCAATGGCTTCTAGATGCCCCACTATCCTTTCTTTAAGCAATGTCTCCATGATCTTCCCCACTACTGAGGTGAAGCTGAACGGCCTATTGTTCCCCGCCTCCTCCCTGCTGCCGGACTTCTGTAGAGGGACCACATGTGCCCTCCTCCTCCAGTTCTCTTGTATTGAATGACTCAGTGAACATGGCTGCCAGAGGTATTGGTATCTCCCTTCGCAGTTCTCTTAATATCCTTGGGCGTATGCCATCTGGTTCCATCGCTTTGTCCACCTTCAATTTAGTGAGCTCCTGCAGGACTCTTTTGCCTTTGAATGGACTATTGTCCACCTCTTTACCCCCTTGGCAACTGCTGTACTGTTGTGGCCCTTGCCCCTCCCACTCTTCTGTGTATACTGAACGGAAAGACACAGTGGATGTCTTGGGAGGAAAGCATGGAACTATCACTTCCAAATACCTAAACAGCACATACAAGCAAGCAACATTCGGCATTGACAAATGCTTGTTAATTCTGATGCTGTTTGATCTTACTTCGAGACACAGCTCTTGCAGCAGGTTACACCATTAGGACTGAAGCCGGCAGGTGTCAGGACCCCACGGAAAAATTCTAGCTAGCTATCTTCAGCGGGGACAGCCCCCGACGTCGGTCCCGCCTCCGACGTCAGGCGTAGTACATAAGGGGGCTGTCCCGACAGATTCCCCAGTTCTTTCCCGCCGTCGACTTGCATGTCTCGACCCTTCGGTTCGGTTTCTAGCGCGCGACGCATGGTAAAGTGCTTTCCTACGGGAAATTTGTTCTCCGAATTCAGTTTTTTCTCTGATGTCCTCCCCGACCTCCGGTCACTCCTCGAAGTGCGCCTGCGGGAAGCAGATCCCCTTTAAGGATCCGCATTCGGCCTGTGTCTGGTGTCTAGGCCCAGACCACGACACCCGGTCCTGCTCTTTTTGCCAGGGTTTCAACAGCAGAACCCAGATCCGTCGCCAGAAGGCCCTACAGGCGTTCCTGTTAGAGGAGCAACTCAAGACCATGGCTTCCAAGGGAGATTCTTCGCAGAAGGCCCACAAGCATGCTGAAAAGCACAGAGAGAAGGCCCCTTCCAGGTCCCCATCTAGGGCCTCTGACTCGTGCAGCTCTGGCTCCAGGTCCGACCGCTCTCCTTCCTGGGCCAGCTCTCAGTGTCCCCCCGCTGTGGTGAGAAAATCTTCTTCCTCTTCTCAAGCCAAGACTCCCAGGCCTTCCTCGTCCTCCAAGGCCCTGGCTAAGTCGGGGGATCGCCACCATCACCACAAGTCGGGTTCCCGCCATTCTGAACCCGACGTCAGGTCTGCTTCCTTGACTCCACGGAAAACCAAGGAGCTCACCTCACCGAAGAGGCCGCAGGACCCGACGCCGGTTCGTCCGACGTCGGCCTCTCGCCACAGGTCCCCAGAGCCGTCGTCTGCCAGAAGACCGTCGCCAGCCAGGCCTACTCATCACCGGAAGCCGGTCGGGGGACCGGCGTCCGCTCCAATTGAGAAGAGAACCCCGACGCCTCCGACCGACTTCGGTCAGGAGACCATCACTGAGGAGGAGTTAACCCTGCCCGAGGATCAGACGGGTGACCCCGGTCCTGTTGAGACTCCCAGGGAACCCTTGCCGCAACCCGAGCCCCCTGTGGAGCCGACGCCGGGTCCCGATGACCGTCCACCAGCGCCCGGACCGTCGTCGGGCCTTTCCTTTTCAGAGGTGAAGGACCTTTTCACTTACTGGTGGGATACCATCAAAAAGGACATGGTCCCCACTCCTCCTCCTCCTCCTCCTACACCAGTTGCTCCTTTGGTTCCTGCGCTCCCGTCTCCTTCTGGGTCTGCAGGCTGGTTACCTCCTCCCCAGGAGCCCAGGACCCCTCCAAGGGGGAGACTCGATAAAAGGAGACCTCCGTCCAGATCCTCTTCTAGGTCACCCAGTCCCAAGAGACCCAGAAGACGCCACCATTCGCCTTCGACAGAAGACACGGGATCAGAGTTTTCTTCATCCAGATCCCCATCTCCCCTCTCCATCCCTTCTCCGGACCTACGTGAGCTGCCAAAGTCTCCTCCGGATGACCCTTCATTCTCGGATATCATGAGACACATCCAGGAGAACATGGGATGGGATGCGGAAGAGTTAGACCCCTAAAGGCTGCGCCTTGTGAAGTATCTTCGGCAGAAGGACCCCAAGCCTGTGGTGATGCCACCCTTGATAGACACTTTCGTGGACGTTATCAAGACAGCGTGGAAGCATCCACATTAGCTCCCGGCGATGCCCGAAGAAAGCTGACCGCTTGTACAAGGCTCCAAGAGAAGACCAGTACTTGACCCAGCATCCTCAGGCCGACTCTCTGGTCATAACTGCCTCTCATGACCGGTCCCAGAGACTGCAACATCTGAGCACCCTGCCACCGGACCCAGAGTCCAAGCAGCTGGACTCCATGTGTAGGCGCACGTATGCCTCTGCTACCTGCGCCATCAGATCCCTGAATTATTTGACCACATGGTGCAGTTCCAAATGCCCTGTGGGAGCAGGGTCTGGATGCAGCTGAGAAGTTGCGGAAGGTGAGCAGAAGGAGGAGATGCTACAGCTCCTCTCTATGCGGGGTTCGGACATGGGAACCCAGGTGCTCTGAGCAGCGTGATGTGACTCATGAGACTCCTCGGCCCGAGCAGCAGCTTCAGGCGTATGCCTCCAGAGGCACTCTTGGCTCCGTGTCTCCAGTTTTACCCCGGACGTCCAGAAAAATATCATGGACGCCCCATTCGAGGGAGAAGTTTTGTTTGGTAAACCCTCAGAGAAGATAATTACTAAACTCCAAGAGGCCGGGAAGGCGGTGAGGTCGGTTCAGGCCATGTACTGACCCAAGCTTAGTTCCTTTCGTAGGAACCAAAGCCAATTTCGTGGACGGATGCAGAGACAACAGTCCCGGCCCGTTCCACAACAGAGGGGCTCCAGTTTTCGCAGAGCCCAGGGAAAACAACCCACAGGTCGGAGCCAGCGCACTCCTAAGCCGGTCCAGCCAGCGGGTCCCTCAGCCGCCACAGCCTGACTCCTTCCCGGCCCCCGCCCCTCAGGATCAACGGGACGTCATGGTCAGGGGTCGCATTGCGAATTCCCTGCCGGGATGGCAGACTATAACCACCGACAGGTGGGTTCTACAGTTGGTCGGAAGAGGCCACTTTATAGAATTCGCGGAAAAGCCACCCTCGAGGCCTCCATTGCTCTCCCGGTACCCGGGTCAGCACAAGTCATTGACCATGCAAGAAGTGATCACACTCATGCAAAAGGGAGCGATAGACTACATCCCAGAGAACCAGATACTATTCCCACTGCTTTCTGGTTCCAAAGAAGACAGGGGACCTCCGTCCGATTCTGGACCTCAGCGACCTCAATTTGTCGGTCGCCTACAAAAGATTCCACATGGTAACTCTTCTGGGTCTTATTCCCATGCTGAAGCAGGATGCCTTTTTAGCGTCTCTAGATATGCAGGACGCCACCTGCATATCCCTATAGCTCAGTTCACACAAGAGGTTCCTGCGCCCGAGTTTCTCGCCATCATCTTCAGTTCTGAGCCCTTCCATTTGGGCTGTCATCGGCACCAGGGTCTTTACCAAATGCATGGCAGTCATGGCAGCGTCTCTAAGGAGACAGGGCCATTACGTGTTCCCGTACCTGGACGATTCACTTCTCATGGCCGCCTCCAGAGAGGCGTTGTCACGGGCGATCCAGAGCACCCAGGACCTGTTTCGATCTCTGGGTATCCTAATCAACCACGAGAAGTCCCTCTTGGTACCGTCGCAGAAACTGTAATTCATAGGCGCAGTACTGGACACCGTTCAGGGAAGAGCATTTCTTCCAGACAGAGCGGAGCGCATCAGATCCCTCATCTGGGAGATTTCGTCGAACAAGACCGCCCCAGCCAAGTCGGTCCTTCGCTTGCTCGGACACATGGCTGCGGCCATTCCTACTGTCCCTTTCGCAAGGCTCCACATGCGGGTAACTCAGTGGATGCTCAAGGTGCAATGGGACCAAAGGCAAGACCACATGCAGCATCCGGTCAGAATCACGAATACCGTGATTCGAGACTGGCAGTGGTGGCTAGACCCAGGGACACTCTCATGGGTGTCCTGCTCATAGCGCCTGCCCCGAGGTAATCCTCACCACAGATGCCTCAGGTCTAGGGTGGGGAGCACACCTGGACGGGTGAAGTCCCAGGGGACGTGGACCCCTCTGGAGGCCCACCTCCATATCAATGTCCTAGAAATGAGGGCGGTCTTTTATGCCCTGCAGGCCTTTCAGTCAGAAATCCCACCGAGTACTCTCCTGCTTCAGACAGACAACATGGCGGTGATGTATTGCCTCAACAAACAAGGAGGCGTGACACCTTATCCCTTTGCAGGAAGCCATGAGGTGTGGGATTGGGTAATCCGACACGCAGCGAACCTGATCACAGTACATGTTCCCGGGTGGACAACACATTGCAGATGGCCTGAGTCGCCCCAGGCCAGAGTCCACAGTGGGAACTTTCCAGGAGGTAGCAGAGGATCTGTTTCTTCGATGGGGAACCCAGAATTGGACTTGTTCGACTTCCCATCCAACGAAAACTGCCCAATTTTTGCTCGCTAGATCCAGAGCCTGGTGTTTTCTGGCGAGACGCGTTGTCCCTCTCCTGGATGGACAGATTCCTCTACGCTTTCCCTCCCTTCCCATTGATCCAGAGAGTTCTTCTCAAACTGCGCAGGGAGCATGCAACAATGATCTTGGTGGCCCCATTCTGGCCCAGGCAGATCTGGTTCACTTTGCTAATTCAGCTGTCCCGAGAACCTCCGCTCCCGTTGCCATTCAGCTCCCACCTCTTGTCTCAGGAGGAAGGTTCGCTGGTCCACCCGGACTTGCATTCACTGAACCTGCACGCATGGCTCCTAGAGACATGGCCATCTTGCATCACAGGGTCTCGCAAGAGGTTGCGGAAGTCCTTTCTGCAGCCAGAAAACCGGCAACGCATGCAACATATGCCATGAAATGGCGCCATTTTTGTCTATGGTTGCAAGCACGCGGCCTTTCCCTTTTAGGTTGTCCGGTGAAAGCGGTGTTAGAGTACCTGCTCTCCCTTTTCCGTTCGGGTCTCACCTACTCCTCGATTAAAGTGCACCTCTGTGCCATTTCAGCTTTTCACCTCCCGATGGGACAGCGCACAGTGGCACAATTAGGTGCCTGTCGGGAATTCTTAGGAGGGGTGTTACTCCTTAGGCCGCCCATTAAGGACCCAGTGCCTCCTTGGGACTTGCTCTTTGTCCTGGAGCAACTCACGCTCCCCCCCCTTTGAACCTGCCGCTGATTGCAGTTGCGCTTTTCGTGGAAAACGTTATTTTGGTTGCTGTTACGCCACGCAGAAGAGTTTTGAGCTTCAGGCTCATGTGCAAAGAGCCCTATTTAATTTTCCACCGGACAGAGTATCCTTGAGGACGAATCCTAAATTCTTGCCTAAGGTGGTTTCACACTCACTCTCAATCAGGATATTGACCTGCCGGTCTACTTCCTAATTACTGTAATAGAGGAGAGGCGCTGCTTCACACCCTGGATGTTCACACAGCTTAAGGTACTACCTGAGCAGAACTAAGCAGCTCGCACTTCAGAGCAGCTTTTTGTTTCTTTACGAAGGATGAAGGGCCAACCAGTATCCAAACAGTCCCTGTCTCGCTGGCTTGTCCAGTGCATCTCTTACTGTTATGATATCAAACGAAAGCCCCTCCCAGGAGCAGTCCGGGGCCATTCCACTAGGGGTGTGGCCACCTCCTTTGCAGCACTTCAAAACGTCTCCACCTCTACCATTTGTGCTGCAGCCACTTAGAGCTCTGTTCATACCTTTATCAGGCATTATAGCCTGGACATCGCTTCACGGCGAAGAGCAGGCTTCGGCCTGGCAGTGCCACAGGGTCTCCTGTCCTAGATTCAGGACCTGGAACGTTCTTTCTTATTTCCTCCTCCCAGAGTGTTTACAAGCACTATTGCTTAGGAATCAGTCCTAATGGTATAACCTACTGCAAGAGCTGTGTCTCGAAGTAAGATAGTACAGTTACGTAAGAACTTACCGTAACAGTAGATCTTCGAGAACAGCTCTTGCAGCAGGTACCTTCCCGCCCACCTTAAGCCTTTGTTAACAGGAATTTTCCGTTTGTCTTCTGACGGTGGATCCTCGGTCTCCCATTTCGATGTCAGGCTCGCGGCCGGAAGTCTCCGGCGGAAGAACTGGGAATCTATGGACCGCCCCTTATGTACTATGCCTAACGTCGGAGGCGGGACCGACGTCGGGGGCTGTCCCCGCTGAAGATAGCTAGCTAGAATTTTTCCGTGAGGTCCTGACGCCTGCCGGCTTCAGTCCTAATGGTGTAACCTGCTGCAAGAGCTGTTCTCAAAGATCTACTGTTACGGTAAGTTCTTATGTAACTGTACTTTATGTCTGCATTATTTCAACTGTATGTCATTGCTGAAAACAAAAGGTTTGGATCCTCCCCACAGGAAACTGGTGCCAACCTGGGATCTTAGTGTACGCATTGCCAAGCTCATGGAACCCCTCTTTGAGCCTATGGCTTCGGCACACACAAAATATGTGACCTGGAAAACAGTGTTTCTGGTAGCCATTACATTGGTCAGAAGGATTAGTGAGTGTCAGGCCTTGTGCATAGAACAGAACTACATCTCCTTCCACAGAGATAAGGTGGTGCTTAGGACTCTCAGGAAGTTCCTTCCTAAAGTAGTTTCTGGTTTTAATTTGAATCAGTCCATCACTTTACCAGTCTTTTTCACTGAGCACTCAAGTTCAGGTAAACACAAGTTGCACAGCCTGGATGTCAGGAGAGCTTTGAGCTACTACATGACTCACACCAAGGAACATGGACAGGACAGACAGCAACTGTTCTTAACCTATGGGGATGTGCAAAAAGAAAATCAGCATCTAAAATAACTATTTCACACTGGATAGTTCAATGCATTCAGTTCTGTTACTCAAAAGTGAATAAGGAGCCCCCAGTAGGCCTCAGGGCCCACTCCCCACGGGGCACAACAGCTACCACTATTGGACATCTGCAGAACAACTACATGGAGAACAGTGCACACTTTCACAAAGCACTACTGCCTGGGCACCCAGTCCAGAAGTGATGCCAGATTTGGCACAGCAGTTCTGTAGATTCTATTCCCAAAATAGGCTCTTTGCCCACCTCCAAAGGTACTGTTGAATAGTCTGCAAGAGTTAGGAATATTGAAGAATTTCTGGAGTTAGAAAAAAAAATTACTCGCCTTAGTAATCTTGTTTTTTCCAAGGTATTCTTCAATATTCATCACTTGCCCACCCTGCCTTCCCTTCCAGAACCAGTGGCCTCTGCATCTCAAGCTGGATATCTAATTGAAAGGGGATATTTCATCCCTCTGATGGCATATTATTAAACCCCATTGGGCATTGTTTCCCCCCTTCTTCAGGTAATTTCTAATAGCGTAGGGGTGGGTTGCCTCTAAAAGGGCTTTGTTATTGTTCTTATTGTTAGTTTGTATTATTATACACCTACTTTAAGGTTAATAGTGTAAGTTTCATACTTTAGACTAGAAGGGGCCTGTCTGCAGGCTCCAGTGAATCTGAAACCTTATAGAATGCAGCAGTTGGTAAGGGCAGCAGTTTGAATGGTGGCATGAGCCAATGATGCATTCCATCATTTACCTACGTTCCATTCTCCAGGCAGTTCAAATCTACAGGCTGACTGCAAGAGTTATGAATATTGAAAAATACCTTGGAAGAAACAAGATTACTAAGGTGAGTAATTTTTTCTACTGGATTTTCAGCTGTATGATACTCTGCTTCTCCAAGTGGTAAGTGGAGCAAGTGCACAGAGCCTTATTAAAGATTTAAAAGAGGTGCATTTTTATTTTTTATTTATTTACTGCAAGCTAAGATTCATACCTTTGAGCAACAGCTCTTTACATAGGTTCCACGTCAAGGACAAGTACAGCGCAAATAGAACATTACAAGTACAGTGCATACAGGCATGTCATTGTTACAGATAAATTAAACAAGTAGTTTCCAGAGAATAAAAATACAGAGATAACAAATGGTACAAAGCAGTCATCAGGTAGCACTGAGTGACAGTCAGAGGTGTGCTGGAGGAGGCAGAGGGTGAAGGGAACTGGTCTGGCCAATCTTACCAAGGTGGTAGAAGGGGGTTTCAGGTAGTAAGGGAGGGGGTGAGAGGGAGGAATGGGTGTAGGCAGTAAGAAGGGCAGGAGGAAGTAAGTGCTAGAAGTGGCCTATAGGGTCAGATGATAGCAGAGGGTGCAGGCTAAGTGCAGGTTGACTGTGAGCCACAGAGAGCTTAGTGGTAGCCATCACAGGTAGCGCTTGTAAGAAGTTCATATTGTAGTTGCCGTTTGTAGAGGCCTATTGCGGTGGTAGAACTTATTTCGGGGTGGAGTGAGTTCATCCAAGTGGAGCTCGATGGGCAAAGGCACGTTGTGCTATGGCCATGCGGCACCAAGGGACATTGAAAACGTAATTGTTGGAGCTTCTGATGTTTCGAGTGGGCTGATGAGGGCTGAGAAGGTTCCAGACCCCCATGGGCAGCATATCGATCCAGATCTTCTTAGCTATCAAGCAGATTTGGTAGTGGATTCTGTCCTTTAGTTGAATGTACTTTGCTTGAGCGTATAGATGACAGGTGTGTGTTAGATATACAGCAGCTGTGAGAAGGTGACATGCCTTGTTGAAGGCCGTTGAAATGCATCGAAGGGCTGTGTCAGTGGCTGACCCATAGACAACCAGACCGTAGTCAATGAGGGCAAATATTGAGCTGTGTACTGCCATGCTTAGGGCATCAGGTGTAAGGCAGTGTTTATACCGATAGAGCATGTCTATTTTTACATTAATCGCTTTAGCAGTATTGGTAATGTGTGTGGCGTATGACAGGTTGGAGTCAATAGTAATGCCCAGATATCTGAAATGCTGTACAAGATCGAGGGAGGAGCCCTTGTTGTTCTTAATGGATAGTGGGAAAGCTTTATGTCTGCTTTGTGAACTGGTGATCAACATGGACTTGTTTTATTTGTAGTTCATAACGAGTTTGTGTTCCTCAAACCATTTCTCAGCTGAAGTAAAACCATATTGTAGGGCATCCTCCAGACGTTCAGGCTGAGGGTCGCTGGTAAAAATGACAACATCATCTGCATACAGGAGGATGTGACCATAGCAGGAGTCGGGGGAACTTGTTAACGAATATATTGAAAAGGAACGGGCCAAGGATTGACCCTTGTGGAACACCTGAGCTGACAGGTATGGGTTCAGGGAGGATGTCACCGATCTTGACTTGCTGTGACCTGTTGCTTAGGTAGCTGCCGAACCATCTTATTTTCTCAGTGGAGAGCCTGATGACAGTGAGCTGATTGAGAAGAAGGGTATGATGCACAGTGTCAAAGGCCTTAAGTCTATGAATATAACTCCTATCAAGTTTCCTTGATTGAGAGCATGGTGAATAAAGCCAGTGAACTCAAGTAAGGCTGTGACAGTACTGTGTGCTTTCCTAAATCCATGTTGCTGGTTACTTAGGAGATTGTAGTAGTCCAGGTACTCAACCAGTTGGTCCGCCACTATTCTTTCAAGCACCTTGGAGAGTGGAGGGAGGATGGAGATTGATCTATAGTTACTGTGTAGAGTCCGATAACCTCTCTTGTGCACAGGGGTTACTGTTGTAAACTTCCACTTTTGGGGAAACTGTGAGTGGCAGAGGGATAAGTTGATTATCTTGGTCAAGGGTTCAGGGATTTCATCCAGGTTAGGTGTATGAATTTTAGGTCCAGGGAGTCCCTGCTGTATCTTGACTTCCCTAGCACTTTTTCAAGGTAATTTCTGGCTTCTCCTTTTGTAACTGATTTGAAATAGAATGGTGGATGCCCAGGGGTATGTTTGGGCACTCTTGGGTGGTCTGCTGGGGTGGTGGAGTTGAAGAAGTCAGACTAGAGGACGCTATTCAGGTCTGTAAATGCATTGTTAAAGGCATTTACTATGAGTTGAGGATCCAGTGTTGGAGTGCCTTCGATGCTGAGCATCGTAAGGGTGGGTTTTTGGGTCCTTCCTGTGATATCTTGGCGGTTGGACCAGAATGACTTACTGTCATTCCATGATCTAGCTAAAGCATCCTTGTAGTAGGAGCGTTTGGCATTCCATATTGCTCTGGTACATTCGTTTCTTGCTGTACTATAGCTCTGTATGTTGGCTTGGGTCCCATGCCCCTGTGACTTGTACCTGAGTTGGTCCCTCGACTTGAGTAACTGGATTAAGTCGGGTGTGATCCACGGGTTGTGGACTCCTTTGATCTTCCTTGTTCTTAAGGGTGCATGTTTGTCGCAGACTGTATTGAATTTGATAATGAAATGCTCCAGTGCAGTATCCACGTTGCTTGTGGTGTACAAGTTTCACCAGTCTTGGTGCATATGGTTGAATTTTAGCAGTTCAAGGTGCCCATTAAGAAGCACCCGGTTAGTTAAAAATCTGGTCGGTGGTTTACAGAATTTATTGGACCAAAGGCACTTAACAGGGGAGTGTTCACTCATTGTGTCAGGGAGGACGGTGGTGTTTGTGATATGTTCTGGGTGGTTTGAGAGCACCCAGTCCAGTAGTGTCCCCATTCCAGTTTTATAGTTATGTCTGGTTAACTCCTTAACCATCTGTGAGATGTGAACAGCTGAGAAAGCATCCTTGACTGGGGCCGCGGCCGTGGAGAGCCAGTTGATGTTGAAGTCTCCCAGCAGAATCATTTCTATGTTTAGGCTCAGTGTACTTAGGCATTCCATCAGGGCCTCAAAACCTGTTGCAGTCTGCTTAGGTGGAATATAGACTGAGATAACGGTAAGGTTCTTGTTGTGTGCGCCTAATAGCAGTTTAATGGCGAGTATTTGCAGTCTGTCACTCCTGGTAGGGAGGGGAAGGATATGTGCCTTTAAGGAGTGTCTTCTATAAAGCACACACCCACGTCCTCGCTTTGACAGATGATCCTGTCTAAAGATTGTGTATCCGGGAAGTGTTATGGCTTCGTCTGGTATTAGGGGGGTTAGCCATGATTCTACTACAGAGAGCACATCGGGGTTGTGTCTAGTGACCCATACCCTTAGTCTGTCCATTTTTTGGAGAAGGCTACATATGTTTATTGACACAAGAGTAAGACCATTAGCTGTTTTAGTTTGAGTGCTTGAGTTAAGGGGAGGGCTTGGGTTAGGATGTACATTTCCTGACAGCAATAGGAGCATTAGGAGAAGGCCTCTAATGTGGTCCCTCAGAAGTATAGTGTTGAATGTCTGCAGTCTTCTTTTGTGCTGACAAATCTTAGTGGTTCCAATGGAGGTGATGTAGCCAGAGAAGAGATATTGTTAGGTAACCATTCAGTGGATCAAGGTGGTGCCTTGTCCTGTTATCATTGTTATGAGTAAGGTGGACTGATGTGGTCTTACCAGAGGATGTGGTACCACTGACATTCAGATTGACCCAGGTAGTAAAATGTTTGGTTGGTTTGGAGGCATTATCGTTATAAAGACCAGCGAGGGATAGTAGTACTGCTAATTTGATACCTCGAGAAATTAATATGCTTGAATCATTCATTTTGAGGTAGACTTGGAGGAGTTGGGTTGAGGTCCAAAATTCTTTTTAGTTGATTAGATCCAATTTGGACCGCAGAAATTACTGAGGTCCAAGATTCATTTTAGCAGATTAGATCCAATGTGAACTGTAGAAATTACTGAGGATTTCCCATCTTCAAAGTACCCGATAATTTAATAGCAGGCAGCGTGCTTATGGAGCACTCTTGGCTGACTTGGTAGTATGGAGCACCCTTTGGGAGAGTTTCTACTCCTCTCCTGCTGGTCTCTGTATTTGTAGAACCAGAACAGCAGAAGCCCTCTAATGGTAGAGTCTTATAGCTTGCAAATGGAGATCTAGGCACTTGGTAAATATCCTGTGATCACAAATATCTATATAAGAAACAGCCCAGATAGTGTGGGTGGGTGGGGAGCTGGTGCAAAGCACCAGCAGAGTAGAACCAGGCTTTGCTGTGCAGTGAACCGTACCTTCAGGAGGGAGCCGAGGAAACGAACCACCACCGTGGTTCGAACCGGGAATGGAGCTTTTGCTTTTGTGGCTTGCTGCTGATCCCTGGGAGGTCGGCTTCAGGGTGGCAGCAGCAGTAATTGAAGCCGCAGGCCGAGACAATCCAGTCCTAATAGGGGCTAAGAAGCCTAAGGGGACAAGGAGGGAAGACGTTTAAGTAACTGCAGCCAGAGGGAGGGCTTAGCTGAAACAAAAGAAACAGGGCAGGCAACAGGGAGAGGGACACAGGGAAAGAGAGAGAGGGCGAAAGGTTTAGCAGAGTAAAGAAATTAGCGAAAGGAACAGTCTAGGCAGAAGCACTACCTTAACTCATCTAGGGAGAAACTCTGAGGTTAATTAATTTACAGTACACTACTTTTAAAACATCTGGTGAGAAACTCAAAAGTGAATTAAATTACTGAATTCAATTACAGTGCACTACTTTACTCAATAAGGCTAGCAATACAAGGGAAAAAAGAAAAAACTTTAGCAAAATAAACAAATCATTGAGGCCGAGTAAGAGAATTAGCCGAGAGGAACCATTTAACTGTTCACTGTAAAATTAATTAATAACCAGTGCACTACTTTAACCCAGCAAGGTTAAACACATAAAGGTTTAAACTTAAGCAGCTAAAGCAGGGTAAGGCAGCCAGACAATTCAGAGTTCAAAATGGTAAGCGCCAGTGAGCTATGAGGAGAAAAGGTGCCAAGATTTGAATCAGTCTTTGTTCCTCAGCCGGGCTCTGCTGCACAGTGGACCATACCTTCAGGAGGGAGCTGAGGAAACGAACCACCAGCATGGTTCGAACCAGGAATGGAGCTTCGGCCTTTGTGGCTTGCTACTTGCAGCAGTGATCGAGGGGTCTCTCCCGGGTGATGCTGATCCCTGGGAGGTCAGCTTCAGGGTGGCAGCAGCAATAATTAAAGCCACAGGCGGAGACAATCCAGCCCTAATAGGGGCTAAGCAGCCTTCAGGAGGGAGTTGAGGAAACGAACCACCAGCATGGTTCGAACCAGGAATGGAGCTTTGGCTTTTGCTGCTTGCTACTTGCGGCAGTGATCGAGGGGTTTCTCCTGGGTGATGCTGATCCCTGGGTGGTCGGCTTCAGGGCAGCAGCAGCAGTAATTGAAGCCACAGATGGAGACAATCCAGTCCTAATAGGCTAAGAAGCCTTCGGGAAGGAGCCAAAGAAACGAACCACCAACGTGGTTCGAACCGGGAATGGAGCTTCGGCTTCAGCGGCTTGGTGTTTGCGGCAGTGATTGAGGGGTCTCTCCCAGGTGATGCTGATCCCTGGGAGGTTGGCTTCAGGGAGGCAGCAGCAGTAACTGAAGCCGCAGACGGAGACAATCCAGTCCTAATAGGGGCTAAGAAACCATTTTTCCAGTATAAAAGTCTCCTAATCTGACACTGATGTGCGTAGTTTATTATAGATGTCAGCATTATGTTTCAGCATATATGCTGTTTTTTTCCATTTTGCTCTCTAAGAAACCTCGTCAGAAGTGGTTGCAGGTCTTATATGCCTAAGGGAGCTGTATTATTTATTATTTAGGCTGCTGTGATATCCAATACAGGGTAATTCAGAATCACCAGAGCATAATGCCTTTTCTAAAAATGTATGGATATGGCTCTATCTGCTTGAATAATTCCATACATCCTTTGTGGAGCATACAAATTGATTAATCATGTCCAGAAAAAAGGACACAAATTTGTAGAATTTAGTCTTAACATCTAGTAACATCAGACTTTCGGAAAGAATATCTACAACACGTTAATGAATAAACCTGATAGACGACCCCGCAGATCCTCTAGTAGAAACCTTCTTTTAGTTCCTAAAGCTAAAACTACTGCTGGGAGCAGATCTTTTGCAAAATCTACCCCTACTCTCTGGAATGCCCTTCCAAATGCATTGCAGGTACTCTCTTCTTTTTTTGGGGGTGGGGTTGGGTTAAGAAAGGCCTAAAAGCCCATATTATAGAAAGAAATCAATGCAATTGTTATCGCTGATAAGTCTCTGTTCCTATATCCCAAATATGCCGATTGCTTGGTATTGTTAGCACTGCAGTTTCTCCTTGTATGCTTTTTTGTATAACTTTTTTATACTCATATGTAAACTGAAGTGAATTCATACTGTAGTCAAAATGTATGTGTATGTTTATTGTTAACTGTTAAGTTATCTCCATCATGTAATCTGCTCTGAATTGTACTACCTACTGTCTGTATCTTCCCTCTACTGTGTTCCTGTTTCATAATTCATGTAATTAATCCTGGGTCGCCCATGAAAAAGGGACCCTCTGAGGCTCAGTGGGTTTACCCGGTCAACAAAATTCAATAAATAAATAAACGTGACTGAGATATTTGTAGATTAAAATGAAATTCTCACCCTGTCACATTTGTCCTCTCAAAATGACCACGTGACGCTCCTCAATGCCATAACCTTTTAGCTTGATTCACATCTACTGTGCTATCCAGTCTTGTTTCCTGTGAGAAAAAATATCGAACGGTAACTCTTTAAAAATGAATAAACAAGAAGTCTTCTTTTTGGGTTCTTTATACTATTCACGTTTATGGGTGCGAGCTTAATTTGTGACATATTGGTCATTTGGAGAGGAGGTGACAGATCAACATACAGAACTTAAATTTCGTGAATCACTTCCCACTTCTTGTTCTGGATCCAAGTCAGTTTTAACTCTTTGTTCTAGAGGAAGAACTTCAGAAACCGTCCTCTGTTTCAGAAGAGGCCAATCTTTGTGATGACCTGGAAGAGGAGGCTTCAGAGTCCATGCTGGCATCAGAATCACCTCTGTCAGTGTATAGAGCCTCAAATTTGCTCGTTAAAGGATCATCAGAATCACTACTCGCAATATTTAGAGCCTCACATTTGAGCATTAAAGGGATGCTGGTATCCACAGATCCTTTCCTGAGTATTTTGGATTTAGCTGTTGTCTCCTTAGTGACATTTTTCTTCTCACCATAGTCATCTCTTGAGATGACATATCTTCCTCTGCCTTTTGGGGTGCAGAGTACTCCTTACTCAGTTCTTCACATTGCATCTCTTTTTGTTCCACCAGCCAGGCTACCTGGATAGAAGTTCAGATGCATCTGTAGAATGAGGAGCATTGCAAGCGGAATCCAAAACTGTAGTACTTCCAGGTGCAATACAGTCTTCTCCTGAAGGTGAATTGGGGGGGGGGGCCTGCTGTACTGTAGCCTCTTCTGGTAGATCTTCTGAACCTGGAGATGCCGAACAGGAGTGTTATGCCTCCTTTTCTTCTGCAACTTTCTGTCTCCTGTGTATACCAGCTTTTTGGGCAGTGGACAGTTTGTCTTCTTGATTTGGCCTGTCACCTCGATTATGTATGGCCAAGTGACATGATTAAAATGAATATCCACTTTCTTCACATGCTTTACAATGGAGATAATTTGGACAATAATTACCCACAAGTCCATATTCAAGATAGAGGTTACTTATCTGCTTGGCCTGGATAAAAGCATTCCCTGCTGTCCCTGCCTATAAAATAACAGCTCAGGAGGTGTTGAATACCAGCATTAGACTGTTGAAGCTTGACTTTTAATTTCCATCTTCCTGTCCAAAGTTGTTCATCATCCATGATGGGGTCTGGATTCCCAGTGATGGTACACTTTTGAGCAAGTCAGTACTTGATGTTAAATACACTAACTCCTTCGTTCCTAAACACAACTGTCACATTTTTTATGACAGGTTTTGTAAGTGGTATTGCCTGGAAGGGCATACATACAGTGGCAATCAGGCAGAAGTTGACCGTTAGCTCAATTTACCAAGCATTGTGCAAATGTGGTACCCATTGAATAACATGTATACCGCTACCGCGTGATGCGCGGTAACGGTCAACTTTTGTGTAATCACCACTGTAACTCAGTATATTTCAGTGTATTGTACTGTTTCCAGAAATGTTCTAAACTAGGTATGGTTTTAATGCTAACTGCACAGATGACATCACCTGGCATATGTATTAAGGTGAAAATTTCTAAGGTGGAAAATGTTATAGTCTTTCAATGAGATACGGACCACATGTTTTCTATCTGGGGGTAAGTCCAGACTTCCCCTGTAGTATTAACACACAGCATTTGTAATTTGAGCCAGAGCAGGGGCTGATTAAAACACATCTTTCATTGCGTAAGACTTCTACCTTTGTTGTACAGGTACTGGCTCAGTAACCCTGGTTTGTGAATTAATTCAGTATCTTTCTCTAATTGTTCCACCTATCCCCCCGGATCAACAATGCACTGGGGCCTTCACCTGCAGAAGAGATCTCAGAACCCTCTTCTTCACCCAATTCCTCACTCTGTGAATTAATATTATTATTATTATTATCCATTTTATTGCTGTTTTCCACCACATTCGTTTTTTCAGGAGATGGGAGACCAGTACTAGGTGTTGGTATTGACTGATCTGGTACTGTGTTAAGAGTTTTCAATATTAACAATAGAGTTAGCATCATTACTAATTTGTGCATCCTCATGGGGAAGAGAGTCATTACAGTCTTCCTGGACTAAAAGTCTCCACCACTCATTCACACTAATTGGACTATACCAGGATCGTTAGGATCCAGTGGGAGTCAAAAAATCTTCAGGAGGGCTGGCGCCAAGATAGGGCCATGCATGCACAGCGCCTTGAGCCTGCCTCGCGCCCACATAGGCTATCTCAGTGTCGACCCTCCAACCACCTCAGTTCCTTTTTTCTGTGCCGACGAGTGTGTATCAGTGACGACGTTGCTTGCCTGCCAGGAGTCAAATTTCTTGTCTATATGACGGCAGCATATAGTTGTTCAGTTAGTTTAGTATTATTAACTTTATTTAGTATTATTTTATTATTAGTAAAAAAAAATGAAGCCTTCTTTTGGCTATGCAGATTTACTGTGTGTTACTATTTTCTTCCATGCTTACAAAGTTACAGATTTTGTTACTGTTTTTTGCTTACATTTTACTGCTTTATTGTTCTCTGATTCAAATTGCTGTTGCAGGGTATACTTTCTGCTGCATTGTTACAGGGTGTACCTACAGGTTTGTTACTGTTTTGTGTTTACAGATTACTGCTGTAATCTTCTCTGATTCAGATTGTTTTTTGCAAGGTATAGCTTCTGTTAAAGAGTTCTGCAGGTTGTGCATACAGGTTTTAGTTACTTTTTTAGTGCTTTATTTTTCTCTGTAGCAAAGTGTTTTTGCAGGATATATCATCTGTGAAATTGGTACAAGTGTTGCTTACAGGTTTTGTTACTTTTTTATCTATTATTAGGCTAAGCAAAATTATTGTTTGCTACTATTTCATTTTTTGCTGACAGGTTTTTCTTTTGGGCTCAAAGGTGTTGCAGTCTCCTTCTCACATTGACAGAGCTAATTGCTTTCCTCCCACAGCTCTTCCAATGGATTAGGAGTGTACCGGGGGGGGGGGGGGAGGCTGACAAAGTCTTAGTAACTTCAAACAAAGGGAAGAGTTAAAAGGTCAGGTTAGTGGGTGTTTTTGAGGTGGAAGACTAGGTTTTCTGGCAAAGGCACCTAGTTACACCTGAGCTCTTTTCTTCTAGGTTTGCTTGTAAGAACGGAGCAAGGAACAACATTATCAGAGCAATGAAAAAAATCAAGGCTTCTTTTGGCTAGGCAGATTTACTATGTGTTACTATTTTCTTTTGTGCTTACAAAGTTACAGGTGTTGTTACTGTTTTTTGTTTACATTTTACTGCTTTATTGTTCTCTGATTCAAATTGCTGTTGCAGGGTATACTTTCTGCTGCATTGTTACAGGGTGAGTCTACAGGTTTGTTACTGTTTTGTGCTTACAGATTACTGCTATACTCTTCTCTGATTCAACTTGTTTTTGCAAGGTATATCTTCTGTTAAAGTGTTCTGCAGGTTGTGCTTGCAGGTTTTGTAACTTTTTTAGTGCTTTATTTTCTCTGTAGCAAAGTGTTTTTTTCTGGGGATATTTTCTGTGAAATTGTTACAGGTGGTGCTTACAGGTTTTACAGTTTTATCTATCATTAGGCTAAGCTTTCAGGGCTAGTTACAGGAGCACATATGAGATACAGACTGAGGAATAGCAACTGCATTTGTTGTTGGTTGATTGTTTCTGCTCTTACCTCCTTGTTTCTTTCATCCGTGGTTCTTCTTTTTCAGCAGGGGAAGTGTAAATTGCATATTCATGAGGAAATATATTACAAGAACCGCCCATTTCCCCAATATCCAACTGAAGTACCTCAACCGCAGAGGGTAGTTGGTCCAGGAGGTTGGCAGGTGGTTAGGATGGGCAAATCGGGTGCCCCGACACTCAGTGCTCACCAACGTATCACCTCCACAAACCATATAAAAACTACAAGCAGGTATCTGCCTCTATCTCCAAAATCAAACAAAGGGCAGAGGACACCGCAGAGCAGGACACTGCAGCACAAGAGCTAGCACTACAAAACTCGCCCAAAACAGGGAGCAAAACAAAAAAAGCAAAAAAGGAATCCAAAACACTTCTGATTGTAGGTGACTCCATGATTTGGGGAGTTGATACCTACCTCCAGCCGGGGGTAATGGTCAGATGTCTTCCAGGTACATCAGTATGGAAAGGCACTGACCGCGTTGCTAAAATCATGCAGGAAGCAGGAGAAAACATCAGTGTCCTGGTACACATAGGGACTAACAATTTCGTCAGCCGGTCAGTTGTGGAGACCAAGGAACACCTGACCAGGCTGGGAGACAAACTGTCATCCATATCGTCCAGCATCTCTTTCTCTGAGATCCTACCAGTCTGGGAGCGGGGCAGACAGACGAAAAGGTCAGAGAAGGGGAGATAGAGGAGCTAAACATGTGGCTCAAAGGCTGGTGCCAGGAAAAAGGACATAAATTTGTAGGTAACTGGCAACAGTTTTGGGAGCGAAAGTTCTTTAAATTTGATGGACTGCATCTGACTAAGGAGGGAGTCAGTGCATTGGGGCAGAAGTTTAATGTTTTTTGGAGAATATTTAAACTAGCAAATGGGGAGAGGGGTGCAGCACCTGATTCATCGAATGGGAAGAACACTCCTCCACCCTCAGCTAGTGATCAAACAGGAGTTCAGCATGTTTGTAGTTCATTTGCATCACCAGGTAAGGAAAAAGGTCTGGCTCCCCATATGACACACAGGGGAAAAGCCGGATCTCGCCGGACAACTAATGCACTGAAATCTGGCAAATGGAAAATCATGTACACAAATGCCTACAGTCTGGGAAATAAGATCCCAGACCTGGAGGCAACAATGACAGAGGCTAAACTGGACATAGTAGCCATTAGCGAGACCATGATTCACCAGTAACCACACTTGGGAGACTTCAGTGCCCAGCTATGTACTGTTCAGAAGAAACCAAGGTGCAAAAAGAGGGGGAGTGGCCCCTTATGTCAATGAAAATATCAAAGCTACAGAAATTCAGAATACACATAAGGAACCAGAAGAACTGTGGGTCACCCTGGAAACAGGAAATGGGACAGCCATACGAATTGGAGTTGTCTACAGGCCTCCAGACCAGGGAGAGGACATAGGCATATTACTGTTAGAAGATATACAAAACATGACAGCTAAAAGGGAGGTTCTGATAATGGGAGACTTCAACATGCCAGATACAGATTGGTCAATACCAGCAGGAACATCTGCCAGAACTAGACACATAGTGGATTCCCTGCAAGGGGAGGGACTCAAGCAGTTGGTACAACAACCCACAAGAGACAGGGCTATCCTGGATCTAGTACTGACTAACAGGGAAAGGATCACAGCTCTCCAGGTAGAAGGTCACCTGGGGGCCAGTGACCATCACATGGTATGGTTCAATCTGGCCACTAAAACTAAATCATCCCATTCCAAGGCACAAATATGGGATTTCAGAGGAGCTGACTTTGATACGATGGCCAACAGAGTTAAGCTAGCCCTGGCAAGAAAAAATACAGGTGAGGGGGTACAGGGAAAGTGGCAAGCATTAAGGATGCAATACTTGAAGCAACATCCCATTGTGTTAGGGAGAAAAGCAAGAGCAAAAGAAGGAGGAAACCACTTTAGTTCTCAAAAACAGTAGCAGAAAAGATCAGAGCCAAAAGGCTGGCCTTCAGGAAATATAAGGCAATGCAGTGGGACGAAGATAGGGAGGCATACCAAACTTCGCTAAGGGAAGCAGGAAAGGCAGGCAAAGGCTCAAACCGAGGAAACACTAGTGCGAACAGTAAAAAAAAGGGACAAGACTTTCTATAGATACATTAATGAAAGGAGAAAGTCCCGAGGGGGTATTGCTAAGATCAAAGGGGATAAGGGGGAGTGTGTGGAGGAGGACCAAGGAAAAGCATCTATCCTAAATAGATACTTCTGGTCAGTATTTACTGAGGAGAAGGTAGGGTAGGGCCCACAGCTCAGCACCATGAACACAGGGGGCGGGAGGTCTGCACAAATCCCTTCACAAAAGAAAGGGTCCTACAAGAGCTTGCTAAGCTCAGGGTGGACAAGGCAATAGGACCTGATGGTATACATCCCAGGGTACTAAAGAAGTTAAGGGGGAAACTAGCAGAGCCAGTAGCAGAACTGTTTAGTCAATCTCTGAGCACAGGAAAGGTCCCAGAAGACTGGAGAAGGGCTCATGTGATCCCGCTCCACAAGAGTGGCAGCAGGCAGGAGGCAGGGGACTACATACCAGTCAGTCTTACCTCAGTAGTGGGCAAGATTGTGGAGACACTCCTTAAGGAAAGGATAGTGCAACACCTGGAATCCATAGGAGCATAGGATCCAAGACAGCATGGGTTTACAAAAGGAAGGTCCTGTCAAACTAATCTCATAGATTTCTTTGACTGGATAACCAGAGTGGTGGACCAAGGGAGTGCAGTTGATGTCGCCTACCTTGACTTCAGCAAAGCTTTCGATACTTTTCTGCATAGAAGATTGATTAATAAACTGGGTAGGCTCTGGGTGGGTCAGAAGTTGCTCAACTGGGTGGCAGACTGGTTGGGCAGAAAACAAAGAGTGGTGGTGAATGGTATACAGTCAGAAGAGATGCAAGTCACAAGGGGGACATCTCAGGGGTCAGTCCTGGGGCCAGTCCTCTTCAATATCTTCATCAATGACATTGCAGATTGACTGGAGGGCAAGGTTTGCCCGTTTGCAGATGACACCAAGATCTGTAACAGAGTAGATGATCCAGATGTAGTGGGCAGAATGAGAAGAGATCTGGAAAAACTGGCAAAATGGTCCAAAGAGTGGCAACTGGGGTTTTTAACACAAAGAAGTGCAAGACAATGCACATAGGGAAGAGAACCCCTGAAGCTACCTATAGGTTGAGAGGGGAGCTGCTGGCAGTCACAAGGGAAAAAAGAGACTTGGGCATCATCATCACAGATGACCCGAAATCATCCAAGCAGACCACTAAAGCAGTAGATAAGGCCAGAGGGATGTTGGGGTGTATTAGTAGGGGTATCACAAGTCATAAGAGTGAGGTAATAATCCCTCTTTACAAGACACTGGTTAGGTCCCGTCTGGAGTACTGCATGCAGTACTGGAGATCACACCTGCACAAGGACATTAGCAAAATGGAGGCAGTCCAGAGAAGGATAACCAAAATGGTGCAAAGACTGCATCAGAAAACATATGAGGACAGATTAATGGAGCTGACTATATATATACCCTAGAACAAAGGAGGGGGAGAGGTGATACGATCGAACATCCAAACATCTTAAGGGCATTAACAAGGTGAGAGAATCTTAACATGTTTCAATATAAGAAAAATAGCAGGACAGGAGGACACGACAAGACATTAGAGGGAGGCTGATTAAGGTGTACTGTAAGGAAGTTTTTTTTTAACAGAAAGAGTGGTGGATGCATGGAACAGCTTACCTCAGGAAGTGATGGATATGAATACAGTGCAGGGCTTCAAACAGGCATGGGATAGGCAAAAGGGAGCAGTACAAATAAGTATGAATAAATAGGCCATTGACAGAGTAAGGCCTATGGCACATTCATACGGTAGAAAAAATTGGCAGACTGGATGGACCTTGTGGTCCTTATCTGCCGTCAACTTCTATTTTTCTATTAGCAAAAGAAAACAAAACTACTATTTCTGAAGAAAACATCTCTCAGCCTGTCATCGATGGAGTCGACCGTGGACGGTATCGGTGGTGGTAGGGAGACTTGGCTAGAAAGTTCTTCTGGCAGTGGGGCTATGTCTGGTCTCCCACCCTTCGAGGAGGGAGAGGTCCAACCATGGGCAGTCTGGTGCTCGGGAGGGAGGACAGTAAGCACAAAAAGAAGCGATCCCATTCCCGATCTTGGTCCCATAGGAGGAAGAAGAGATGGTACAGCTCGAGGTCACCATCTAGTAGGTCTGCTAAGACGTCTTTGGTTGCGGAGGGTGTATTCACCCTGATCCATCCAGGGTTCCCGGTGGACTTCGCTTTTAGCAGCCGGGATTCTCAATACTGGAGTCTCTCTCTGTCGTCTTATGGGGCTACCGATGGGCAGTTTCACTGCTGGGCCACTCTTATGGAGCAGTGGGTACAGCTTCAAACAACATGAAGTCTTGCTATATTATGACATATGCAGTTTGTCCCAGCCTTAGAACTGCTCCGGAGGTGAAAGAGTTAAAGTCCATGCCAGGCATGGAACTTAGAGCTCGAGCTCGGTTGAAAATTCTATCTGTTGTTCTTCAAACTTAAACTGTCAGATTCTTTACTCCGCCTCACTGAACAGTCGCTCCGGAGATTCCTCCTTCTGCACCTCAGTTCAGACTGCCAGATTTGCATGGTTTTTCCTGCAGCTACCCTGGATAAGAGAGTTGGTAGACTCAAGGAACAGGAGGCCATAAAGTCCGCTGACCCGGATGGCCAGCCCGGTTCGGTTTCAACCGAACCGGAGGGAGTGCCCTCTGACCAGGGCGAGACTTCCTCGGGCCAAAGGAGAGCCGACTCTGAGGAGTCAGTTCCAACAAAGAAATCTAGAAAATCAGCTGGTGTGGAGTCAAAACTTCTCTCTCCAACCGCTGAAGAAATAGCTAAAGCAATAAAAATTGTTCAGTCTCCCGGTTCACCGAACCGCATCATCAGGTAAGCCGTTCGGCTCGGTTCCTCCGGTTCAGGAGTATTATTTAAGGGAATTTTATGAACCAGAGGAGGGGGAAGAGGAGTATGAGGAGAGTGAATGTGGATTTGAAAGTCTGGATGTGCCCATTGAACTGGACATCTCTCCAGACAGACCTTCAGGAGTGTCTCCCCCTAGGCTTTCTGAGTCCCCTTCTCACTTCATGTTTTAAAAAAAAAAGGTGACTGAAACCCTCCAGCTCCCTATGGAGGAAGCTGTGGATGATCAGAAGGAGCCTGATTTTGTAGAAATGCTGGATATCCCAGAGTCTAGGAGACTGTCTTTCCCTCTGCATAAATCTTTTTGGAAACAGACAGTAAAGATTTTAAAAGCTCCTCACACCATACCTCCTGTTGATAAAAGAATGGACAAGAGGTACCCATTGTCAGGCTCTGATACGGAGTTCCTTACACCACAATGCAGCCACGTGGGGGTGGTGCAGGCTGCAGCCTGTGACAAGGCAAATATTCCCTTAGCCTCTCACCCCCCTGACAAGGACTCCAGAAAGATAGATGCCATGGCAAAGAAACAGTACATGGCAGCTTCCTTAGGACTCAGACAGGCTAATTATATGGCTTATGTTGCTAGATATCAAAAATCCAGATGGGATACTGTTTTAGCTCTAGAAAGCAGGTTCCTGGCCAGCTGGCAGAAGAGCTGGAGCAGGTGGCCCCTGATGGTATTGAGGCATCCAAGGTGCAATTCCGTGCTCCAGTGGACTCTAATGATGTATCATCCAGAGTCATGGCTACATCTGTGGCTCTCCATAGAATGGCTTGGCTCAGATGTACTAGCCTGTCACAGGATACCCAGACTAAGGCCATGGATTTCCCTGTTGTGGGCAACTCTCTGTTTGGGGAGCAAGCAGAGAATTACATGAAGAAAATGGATGAATATAGGACCACCTGTAGGAGTGCACAGGCCAAAGAAAGGCAAGTCACTTTCCAAAGGCAGCCTCCCAGGGCCAGGAGTTGGCTTTTTCATAGGCCTTTTTACCAAGCCCAGGCTTCCTCTTCAGCTTTTGCACAGAAGGGGTTCTTTAGAGGAGAGGCAGACGGGTGCAGGCAGGCCTGCTTCCACCCTCAGCCTAAAGCCCAGCCTAACAGGCACCCTGATGGGGCGCCCAGGGCTGATTCTCCACTACCTGTAGCAGGCTGGCTTACTTTGTCCAGGACTGGGAGTCTCTAACGTCAGACAAGTGGGTCCTGGAAGTAGTAGTCAGGACTGGTTCTCAGCTTCAAAAATTTCCAAAGATGAGAATCAGATCCTTCCACCTGCAAACTGCCAGAGGCTCTTGCCCTGGAGGCAGAAGTCTCTACCTCCTGGCTCTCAGTGCTGTGGAAAGGGTTCCACCCCTCACACCAAGGCAAAGGGTTGTACCCAGGTACTTCCTTACCCCAAAAAGACAGGAGAATGGCGGCCCATCCTGGATCTCAGGTATCTAAACAAACACCTTTTAAAACCAAAATTCAAAATGGTGACTCTGGGAATTATTTTACCCTCTTTAAGGCCAGGGGACTGGCTAGTGTCCCTAGACCTCAAGGATGCCTATTTTCATGTTCTCATCAGAAGCTCCCATTGAAAGTACCTCAGATTCGAACTACCCTCAGGTCATTACCAGTTCAGAGCAATGCCCTTTGGCCTTACATCTGCCCCAAGGGTATTCACAAAATGCCTGGCAGGAGCAGTTGCCCACTTAAGAAGGCAAAAAATTGCCATCTTTCCTTACTTGGACGACTGGCTCATAGTAGGCCAGTCCACAGACCAAGTTAGGTTACACCTTCAAGTAACTCAGCAACTGCTAATTTCTCTAGGTTTCCTTCTCAGTCTTCCAAAGTCAGTCCTAGAGCCTGTCCAGCTTCTCACCTTCATAGGTGCAGAACTAAACACAAAAGAAGCCAGAGCCTTCCTTCCTCTGGAAAGTGCAAGTACCCTGATTTCTCTGGCTTCCTCCTTCACCTGCGGGTCTCTCGACCAGCAAGGCACTTTCTACAGCTCCTGGGACACATGGCTGCTTCGACAGCAGTAGTGCAGGGAGCCAGATTTCAGATGAGGGACATCCAGTTCCATTTGAGAGCATTTTGGTCTCAAAGAAAGGACCTCTAACCAAATTAATTCCAGTGACTTGAACCCTGATCCAGGCCCTTCAGTGGGGGCAGGACCAGGGCAATTTGAGACAGGGGTCCCCTTACCCCTCGTCTCACTCCTTAATCCTTACTACAGATGCATCCCTATTGGGGTGGGGAGCTCACATGGGCACCTCACCACCCAGGGATTGGGGTCCCTCAGGAATCTCTGCTCCACATCAATCTGTTAGAACTCAGAGCAGTTTTTCTAGCACTTCAAGTTTTTTCCAAATCTGTTCAGAACAAGGTTATTCAAGTCAGAACAGACAATACCACCACAATGTGGTACATGAACAAGCAAGGGGGCACTCGGTCTATGGCCTTGTGCACTGAAGCAACGAAGTTGTGGTCTCTGGCTTACTCCCTGAACACCTCCCTTGTAGTAGTTCACCTCCCAGACAAGGGCAATGTCCTGGCAGATGCTCTCAGCAGGATTTCCCAAGGCCATCGAATGGGCTCTGGATCCCCAGTTCTGGGGGTATTGCCAGATGGGGCACACCCCAGATTGATCTTTGCAGCCCCAGACAATCACCAACTTCCTCTCTTTTGTTGCAGGCCCCAGTGTTGGGCTCAGTCCCTGGGTGCCTTCCTCTCAGTTGGGAAGGAAGTTTCTATGTCTTTCCACCCTTCCCTCTCCTGTTCAAAGTGCTAGTTAAAATCAGGTCTCAATCCTGCAAGATGTTTCTGATTGCTCCAGACTGGGCCAGACAGCCCTGGTACCCACTCCTTATGTCCTTAGCGGTCCACCGTCCCCTGTGTCTCCCAGGAATCACAATCTGTTATCCTGTGCTCAGGAGAGGGTTTTGGTACCCGAACCTCAAATCTCTCAATCTCAAGGCCTGGCTCTTGAAGAGTTAGAGTTTGCTTACCTACACCTTTCCCAAGGTGTATTGGATATTCTGAAGGCTTCTAGGAAGCCTTCCACCAGGGCTACTTATAATTCCAAATGGAAGAGATTTTTCCATATGGTGCTCTGGGAAGCATATTTCCCCAGAATCTGCTGATTTACCCGCAGTCCTGGATTATATGGTTCATTTAAATACTTTAGGGCTGAGACCAGCTACCCTAAAAATGCACTTGGCAGCCGTGTCTGCTTTCTTATCTGCAGGTAAGCCCTTCTTTCAGCTCATCCTGTATTCTCCAAGTTTTTCAAAGGGTTGCTTCACACCAACCCCCATTTAGGATCCTTCCCTGCCTGGGATCTTAATATTTGCATTGCCCAGCTTATGCAATATTCTCTTGAGCCCTTGTCCTCAGCAGAGCTCAAGTGCTTTACTTGGAAAACTGTGTTTTTGATAGCCATCACTTCTGCCAGGCGCATAAGTGAGTTACAAGCATTGTCAGCGGAGCCTGATTTTATCTCCTTTCATAGAGATAAGGTGGTCCTCAGGACTAACCGAAAGTTCTTGCCTAAGGTGGTCTCAGATTTCCACCTTAATCAATCTATATCTCTCCCTGTGTACTTCACTGGCCATTCCTCTTCTGGTGAGAGGAGGTTGCACAGTTTAGATGTCAAAGATCACTTGGCTACTACATACATCGTATCAAAGGTCACAGGTTTAACTCCTCCAACTGTTCCCCACTTATGGTGAGGTTGGCAAAGGGAAACCTGCCACTAAAAGATCCATTGCCAGGTGGATCGTCTCTTGTGTCCAATTCTGCTACGAAAAACTGGATAAAGTTCCTCCCTCAGGCCTGAGGGCTCACTCCACCAGAGGTACAGCTGCGTCTCTGGCTGCTGCCAGGGACATCTCTATCCTAGAGATATGTCAAGCAGCTACCTGGAAAACGGTGCACACTTTTACTAAGCATTACTCCCTGGACATCCAGGCTAGGAGTGATGCTCGTTTTGGCACAGCTGTGCTTCAGAGCCTATTTCCTAAGTAGGTTCTGTCCCTCCTTCATGGAGGTACTGCTGTGTACTCTGCATATGTCATAATATAGCAAGACTTCATGTTGTTTGAAGAAAAAATTACTCACCTTAGTAATGTTCTTTCTTCTAATGGAGTCTTGCTATATTATGACCTCCCCCCTGCCTGCCCCTCTCAGAACCTTACTTTGGGGATGTGTGGTGGCAGGGCAGGTTGGCACTTTTAGATGCCCACCTTGTTTTTCACCCCTCCTTTTGGGGTGATCTTTGTTGTGTTGTCATTTTTTGGGTCTCCTGACTTGAGTCTTCTTTGTGGCACCAAAAAATTTGTTTATTTAATTAAGTAGCCAGTTGGCTAGTGTAGGTTTACAGCTTCCACACATGGTCTTAGTGAGTTTTTGCTCATAAAGATCTGACAGTTTATGTTTGAAGAACAACAGATAGAATTTTCAACCGAGCTCGAGCTTTTAAGTTCCATGCCTGGCATGGACTTTAACTCTTTCACCTCCGGAGCAGTTCTAAGGCTGGGACAAACTGCATATGTCATAATATTGCAAGACTCCATTAGAAGAAACAACATTACTAAGGTGAGTAATTTTTTCATCTGTCTCATCTGCCCTTGACAGTGGACCTGGTTCCTGGGCCACTGGGCCAGGGTTGGGGCGGTTGGGGCAGGATGTGCGTCTGGTGCCAGGGACAGAGTTTTCTCCCTCTCTGGTACTGGCACCTCCAATGCCAGTCCCATGTGTCTACCCCCAATCACAAAGTTTCCATGCAGGGGCCAGCACAGGTACTGTTTTTCTCCCCCTTTTCACCTAGGTCACACAGGGGTCCTGTGTCATCAGTGCCTCGTACGGTGTTGGGCCTTTCGGCACAGTGTGCAGCTTTGGCCTCTTTGGTGCCACTTTCAGTGTTGATGGGTCCACTGGCGCCGGTTTCCGTGCACACACGGCATCAGTTTCGGTGCCCCATGCGGCATCTGCCAAACACAAACTGGGGAATATGGGTGTGGGCAGGACAGTAGTGTGGTGGGTAGGTAACTGGCTGGGTGGCAGGACACAGAGGGTGGTGGTAAATGGCTGTCACTCCACAGAGGGAAGAGTGACCAGTGGGGTACCACAGGGATCAGTGCTGGGACCGGTCCTATTCAACATCTTCATCAGTGACATGGCGAGGACCTAGAAGGCAGAATTTCACTGTTCGCTGATGACACAAAGCTCTGTAACAGAGTAGACACACCAGAGGGTGTAGACAGAATGAGAAGCGACCTGCAGAAACTTGAAGAATGGTCAGGGGTTTGGCAGTTGAAATTCAATGCAAAGAAGTGCAAGATAATGCATATGGGGCACAAAAACCCTGGCACAATATATCAGTTGGGGGTGAGGATATAGCATGCACCAAGCAGGAAAGGGATCTTGGGGTTATCATCTCTGATGACCTCAAGGTAGGGAAACAGTGTGACAAGGCAGCAGGTAAAGCAAATAGGATGCTGGGATGTATAGGCAAGGGCATTACCAGCAGGAAAAGGGAGGTCATAATTCCGCTATACAAGACACTAGTGAGGCCCCACCTGGAGTACAGTGTACAGTTCTGGAGACCATACCTACGTAAGGACATAGACAGGGTAGAGAAGGTTCAGAGGAGGGCAACAAAGATGGTGCATGGATTGCATCACAAGTCCTATGAAGAAAGGTTGAAGGAACTGAACATGTACTCCCCTGGAGGAGAGGAGGGAGAGAGAGGATATGATAGAGACATACAAGTATCTTACAGGAAGGATCAGGGTGAAGGAAAACACTATTTTTAAGTGAAAAAGATGTTCCAGGACTAGAGGGCATGGGATGAAGTTGGAGGGAGGACGATTCAGAGGAAACATGAGAAAGAATTTCTTCACAGAACGGGTGGTGGACAAGTGGAACACCCTGCCAGAGGAAGTGGTGGGGGCTGAAACAATCACGGGGATTTAAGAATGCATGGGATAGACATAAAGGAATTCTGGAGGTCAGGGGTAAGATGCAACAGACTTCTAGGAAAACAAACTGAACTTACAAGCTCAAATGGGCAGATTGGGTGGGCCATAGGCCCTTATCTGCCGACACTGTCTATGTATCTATGTATCTATGTATCTGCCCGGGTGCCAGGTGGTTCAGTGCCACATGTGGTGCCAACTTCCTCAATGCCTGTGTGGGTTCCGGTGACTCCCATGTACCCCTCACCTGGCCCTTGCCTCGGTCTGGCAGGATTTGCCCCTGATGTCTCAAGGTAGTAGGATGGCTATGAGTCTGATCCTGATCTGGTTCTATCGGATGACACCGGAGATGATTCAGGCAATGACCTGGAAAGCAAGCCCTCTGTCTCAGCTGAGTCCATAGTGGAAGATCTTTCTTTCCAGTCACTTCTCAGAAACGTTGAATCGGCCCTGGTTCTTCAGACCTCCGAGGTAGACCCAGGAAAACGTTGACATCTCTAGTATCGTCATGCTCCTGTCGTTCCTATGGACTTCATGCCTTCTGTCCCCCCATCATTTGAAACCCTGTCAGAGATGGTGTGGGCTAAATCAGTGCTTTTTCCATCTGTGTTTAAGGCATCAAACAGGAAATACGCTCCTCCTAAGGACAGATCCCTCCTGGCTTCGCAGCCTTTTGCGAATGCCTTGGTAGTGTTTGCAGAGAATGATAAGGTCATCCTCCCTCAGGAGACATCAGCACGTCCTATAAATAAAAAGTCTTGCAAGGTAGACATCTTAGAGAAGCGTGTTTTCAGTACAGCAACCTTAGGGATGCATATTGCTAGCTATCAGGGTCATTTTTCTCAATACGAGCACACCCTGTGGAACTCCCTTAAGGAGGTAGTCGCAGGCCTTCCAGAGTTAGATGTCAGCTTGGAGCTTCTCCAAACAATTACCAGGGGCATAGAATCCAACAACCATCCTTTGAAAGCTGCTATGGATGCCTGTGATGCTGCAGCACAGGCAGTGGCTGCGGACCTCTGCATCGGGGATACTCCTGGTTTTGGGAGTGTTATTTGTTAGTGTTGTAATACTCATTAAGACCATTCTTTTGATATGTACATTGTCCCTTAACTGCAAATATTCAAAGTTGAAATGTGGAAAAAAAACTAAGTCCAAATTCTTTTTTCGTACTGTATGAAGGATTCTTTTTTCGTGAGTATGACACAATCTCACAAAAGAAGATTCCTTCATACAAACAAAGAATGTAAAAAACCCTTAAGTCCCAATTTTTTTTTTATATGAAGAAATCTTTTTTCATGAAATTGTGTCATACTCATGAGAAAAGATGCCTTCATGTGAAAAAAGAATGTGAAAAAAAACTAAATCATAATTATTTTTTCATATGAAGGCAATCTTGTGTCGTATAGCCAGTTCTTTTTTTCAAATGGTTATACCAAAAAAAAAAAATAGTCCCATGAAAAAAGATTTTAAAAATGTGTTAAAAAACACATTTCTGGGTAATTTTTTCGAAAAAGTAACTTCAGAATCCTCCTAATCGGGTCCCTGTTAGTGAGATACATGTGTTGGTGTGTTTCGATTATGCCATTTTTATGGGTTTTGAATTTTGTTTTAAACAGAACAAGATAGATAGATACTTTATTTGTATAGCGCCCCTTCCCAGAGGCACAGAGCAGTTAACAGAAATACTTAAAATCAATACATATGCAATATCATAGCACAATAATTAATACATAATGACAGAACTTGCAACCAACTTCAATAAAAATTATATCTATCATTCATTTATATTACAATAAAATAGCAATTAACAGTAAAATATCATTTTATCTCTTACATACCAAAGGCCTGGTTAAATAAAAACATTTTCAAAGATGGCCACATGAAAAAACTTACCTCCCATACAAAACAGAATCCTTTTCCGTATGGTCCCAATTACTGTTTTATATGAAACAGCTATCCAAAAGACCATACTAAGCATGCTCAGAACTGAAATTTAAAATCCTTATAACTGTGAAATAGATTACTGTTTTTTTTTTTCACCAAACCAATGAAAGGTGCTACTCTGGCCAAATTCCTTTCTACCCTGAACATTTCAAACCAAAGTTGCAAACTGTCTGGGCATTAGACAATGAAAAAAAAAAACATATATTTTTACTTTTTTCCCTATCCAGATCTCAGAATCCACAGATTCAACCAGAACGAAACTTGGCACATCAAAAGAACTTGCCACTGAGACAACGCGTGTGAAATTTCATGCAAATCTGTTGAAATGTGGCAAAGCTATTAAAGTGCAAATTTAGGAGTTTAACATTAAACTGCCTATGGGTAATGCCATGAAATGGGGGTACCAAAGTGCTGAATAGTTTGTACATCGATTTGAAAAAAATTAACAATAGCCACTGCAGTTATAATAAGTGAATTTAAAAGGTGGCCATAAGTTCAGAGCATTACATAGTCTAAGAAACCCAGGTGCACCCATTCTATTTTTTCAATGTCAAGCCTCAAAATGCCACACATTTTTTCAGCAAAATGTGACATGCAAAACCACAGTATGTTCCAGTGCTTCTACGTAGACTTTATTTTAGTTGCTCTTCAATAAAGTTAGTTTGAAAACTGCCTCTAGTGGTGTCTTTTGTTAAAAAGCAGCCGACGCCTTCAACAGAACTTTCACAGATCGTAATGTTTCGACACAGTTCAGCTTGCATTTCACATTAGTTCTGTATGTCTCCTCCCCATAATTTATTATTGAGGACATTTGAATGAAAACAGGAGCTTTGCTCTTAAAACTTTCATCTATTCCAGTTGCTTTCTCCCTACCTGAGGTCATAGTGCACTGCTTGTGACATCACAGTTACTCCCATGGCAACAGACTGTGATGTAACAACAGAGGATTGTGACTTGAAGTAGGGAGCAAGCTATAGTGGCAGATGAACTGTAAGGGGTAAAGATCATGTATTCATGCAAATTTCCTCAGTAATAAGTAAATGGGAGGTGAAATCTGTAGAATATATATGGAATGCTAGCTGAATTATACCCAATTATTAAGTTTTTCAAAGTTATCTTGGAGGTGTCAGCAGCTCTTTAATGAAGACATTTTCACCCTAGTTTTTCAATGCATATAAAATGTCTGGTTCACTCCAAGTTTTACATGACACATGCAGCTGTGGTCTCCAAGCAAATTACATGTTTCACATGTTCCCCAAAATTTCAGCAACGCATCTAGCTTTTTTTGAGTGGGTGATTTTCTTTTGGGGTAGGATCTTAAAAGTGATGCATGACTTTGGTGAGAGAGGGGTGAAGGCAATGCTTTGTTTTAACTTAAACACATGTGTGTTGTCCAGTGTTACACGTGCAACATGTGGTGTCCACCGTTATGTGTGCAGCACAGAAGGTGCTTTTTCTCAAGTCTCTGATATGAAGTTGTCCCACAACATGGTCCCTTTTTTTACTCTTGGGTGATAGTGTCTTGAAATGCATAGTAAAATAAAGAAAAGTAACGTTTTTTTCAACTTAAATACCTATTGTGCCCACTGTTATACATGCAACATGGCAGGTGCTTATTCTTAAAACTTTGTTAGGGAGTTATCTCACAGTCTAGTCCCTTTTCACTGTTGGGTCACATTGTAATAACAAGCTTATTAAAATTGATTTACTGAGGATTTGAAAAGTTGACCCTTGTGTCACACTGTGATGACCCCTTTTCATGGACCTTCCCCTATTCAACCCAGCTATAGTGTACAGTAGAGCACTGTTCTGTATAAAAATTCCTGCCCTTTCAAAATACTGTTGTACTGCTGCTCAAAGGTCATGGAATGTGATTGTACCCTTCTGGGGTACAACAGTATTTTGAAACCTTTAGAAATGTTAAAAGTCAGTTTCATGTTGAAAGAGAAAGAACCACTGCACACACACTGCACATAATATGGTACACTATACAAAATACAGGATGAGCAACTCTATGCACAACCAGTGTGTTCTGCCACCTTAAGATTCCAATTCCCATGGACCTCTTGAGCTTTGCTGTCGAGGTCAGAGGGAATCAAACCCCTTTTGTTGCAGAACACACACTGGTTGTGCATAGTTGCCCATCCAGTATTCTCTGTATAATGGCCTTACTGCACCACTATAAATAGAGAATACTGGATGGGCAAGTATGCAGAACCAGTGTGTTCTGCCACAGAGGGATTCTGATTCCCTCTGACCTTGAGAGCGAAGCTCGAGAGGTCCATGGGAATCGGAATCCCGAGGTGGCAAAACACGCTGGTTGTGCATAGAGTTGCTCATCCTGTATTTTTTATAGTGTATAGTACTGTGTGAAAATGTGTTTTGTGAGTTCTTTTGCTTTCAAAAGAAACTGACTCATGCAGTCCCTAGAGGTTCTAGAATGCTGTTCTACCACAGTAGGGTAGAACAGCATTCCATGACATTGGAACTGTGGCAGAACAGCATTTTGAAAGGGATGGAATTATATACAGAACAACACTCCACTATACACTATAATGAAATACAAGCTGAACTGTGTCTAAATATTACATTTTCCCAAAGGCATCAGCTGCTCTTTAAAGGGACACCATCAACTATTTTTTGCATCATATCATTTCTTGCTGAAAACCCACATTTTATAATTGCTTACTTTATTTAAAATTCATTGATGTTGCTGTTTGTTTCAGCTGTGTCCATTCTTAGAACTGAACTGCACGGTACAAGTAATGGTGGATTTGTGCCCATTAATGTTTTGTTTCAGATACTTGATCTACTCTTAATGTATACTTCCTGAACTCTAGAAATATACCCAAATGGTTCAGCAACTCATGATGCAATCATCTCCTCTCTTCTCACTAAATCTTGAATGTTTAGGCTGTGTTGAGGGTGTTCCCAAGTCCGGGAAAGATGAAGTGGGAGTTGACAAATGATTGTAAACAAACACATTTTGTGTGGCAACACCAGGATGGTGGGCAGTCAGTTTTTCACTTTTAAAAAGGAAAAAGGAAGCAGAATCAAAGTACCTGCTACATCAGCAAATTCTAGATTGTAAACAATCATAAATGTGTTTTTTAAACAATGGATAATTTGAGACCTAAGGGGGTTGACAGCTAAATAATAAGACATGGCAGGGTATGCATTGTGGTTGGATAATAGCACACCTCGGGTGTGTTGTGAGGCAGGAGGCATCACCGAGTGCCTTCAACCACCCGAGAAGTGCTGTTATTCCATCATAAAGCACACCCTGGAATGTCATACTGAAATTATAAAATGGGTCCAAGATTTTTTTGGGCAGGGGTGATAAAATACGCAAAAATAAAATAACGTGAAGTATTTTGATAATTCCTTTTAAACGTTCATCCACTCCAACAAAATAGTTCCAGCATTTGGCATGCCATCTCAGTTTCAAGTATAATGCAAAGCTAAATAGGCTTTTTTAAATTGGCCCTTAAACCCTCTATTTTCCCAAACTCACCCCATTTACCTGTTTCCTCACCTTTTCTCATTTATATTATTTCCTCCACCTTTTTTCTGTTCTGTCTTTCCTGCACTCAATAGATGGAATTTTTTTTTTTTTTTAGACATTCTTTCCTCCGGTCACCAGCCCCTGGGAACTCCCTCAGACGTAGCCCCCTGCAGCTTGTCCCACCCACCAGAGACCCCCCAGGCCAAGGTCCCCCCCCCCAGAACTCCAGCCTGCACTGTTGCCTGTTTTACCCCTGGCTTGTACTCACCGAGGTGGGGCCGCCAGTCACCTACCTTGGTGCTCCTTTGAATCCATTCTGCAGGCAGAGTGAGGTTGGAGGATATCAGGAACCTGGTTGGTGGGATCCAACGGTGGGCGTGGGGCTGCCGAGACTCACCGCCATCCTCGCAGTTGATGAGGTGTTTCTCTTGTTCTAATCGTGATCCTGGGAGTGCAAACATGCAATAACATCCAGCATGGGTGGGTGCACTCCTGCACCCTTCCCCGCAGATGTTCGCCATTGCCCCACCCCTTCCTTGATGCATCCCTATCTGTAGCCCCCCCCAGCCTCTGCTGGGAGTCGCTGATGCCAGGGGACACAGAACCGACCCTCCCCAGAAGAGGAGGAGAGCTTTCCTCCAGGTGCTCTATCCTCTCCTTCCCAGCCAAACCCCAGCAGTCCGAGCTCACTCTCTAATCCGGGTTGCCAGCGTGGTGCGAGGTGTGGCATCTGGCACCTCAGCCCTCAGTGCCACCAGGCCGGCCCTAATAGATGGAATGTTTATTAAGGATGGAATACAAGAATTCAAATCTCTGCATAATTCTGCTGCCAAAGTGTTCATCCCAAATGTCACACAACAGAGGGCCTCAAATGAAACCAGGGCTTCTATTCTATCTGTAGGAGGTTAAACAGCAGAGATTTCCCTGGTAAGCAGGTATGGATAGGAGGGGGATTTTTTGTGGTCTGCAAAGAAACACTAGAGATTAAAAATGTTAGTACTGCGGCACTTCATTATTAAATGTATGTATGTGAGTGTAAGAAGATGATTATGAGGGCAAATAACATCTGAGTATTATTTTTTAAATTTAAAGAGCATCTTTTGTGGCACTTACCTCCTACTACCAGAAGGATCCTTGCCCTTGCCTCCCCGACCCCAGCTTGCAGGCTGGAGAATTTTTTTTTCTGATAACAGGTTTTAGGAAGGGACGTGATCATATTTTTGCCCTGTGGAGCCTAGAGCCTGATCCTTCAACTTCCCTATTTGGAGAACCACCTCCACGCTAGCACATTTTGTGATGTAATAGTCTGGAAAACGTAGGCCACACTCCATTGACTTGAATAGTGCTTCTCTTTTAAAGACTACTTTCAAGATTATAATGGCCTGATTGGAAATAATCAAGACCACTGCTCAACTATGAAGGGCCAGCCATGAGTAATGGTCTTGCCCACTGACACTGGAAGATGAATTGCATACTTTGAGTCAAGCCAACACATACGTAAGCAGTATGATATGACAGGTGTGCATCATGCAGACCTAACTGCATGCATAGGGGTATAGTGAGGCAAAATACCACAGACAGTGTGCGCTGCCCTTCAGTCCCAGGATCAGCATACTGGTCCCCCCCCCCCGAAGTGTCTTATTGGACTTATAAAAGAGATAAACTGAAACAATTTAAAACACAAAAAAAACTTCTTTATTACAAACAGAAGACAAAAAATATCAAATATGTTACAGGTGAGGCAGGCCCGCTGGCGCAGTGAGTTGGATTTCCGCCGGGTCATTGGAGGGCGGCTGTGGGGAGAAGGATGGAGCGTCCTATGGGCGGCTCTCCTTCTCCGGGGGGTGGGTGGGGAAGTGTCTGCCGCACTGAGGACTCCTGGTGAAGGCCAGGAGACACTCACGCTACTGGTGCTTGTCTCACAGGGAGGCGGGGTGGACACAGATGTCATTGCATGTCCCTGCCTCCATAGAACATAGGAAAAAGAAGCAGGTGGCCAGGGTCCACTGTCTAAGTGAAGCCCTTCTTGGGGCTTCGATTAACCACCACCGCCACAATCCCCCGACCAGTCACTAGTCCCGTGGTGCGGATAGGGGACCCGTTCGCCCCCGCCCCAGGGGTAAGCTGGGGCAACTGGGGGCGGAAGCAATAGGTGGTGGTGGAAACCCTGGGGGCTGTGACTGGTGCTGATGAGTGATGGTGGACCTGCCAAGAAAAGAAAGAATAAAAAATATAAATATGTTACAGGTGAGATCTTTTATTAGGCTAAGAAAATTGTTTTCGAGACTAGCTATCAAGAGTTATACTGCCTTCATCAGGTCAGTGTAAGAAGAACTGTATTACATTCCAGACGAACAGGCTGGATGTGTATTCAGATAAGACATGATGTAGTCTGTTTAAACTTCAAAGCCCTATGGAGTTAATTTGGATTAATAAAAAATAGGCAGGAATAATTGCAAAATATCCCACTGCCATTTAAGAGTGCCTGCTGCAGAGACAGCTTCAAGATTAAATTGACAGTTCCTTTATATACATAGAAACATAAATGATGATAGTAGTCTTAAAGGGGGGTTGCTGGTGGTTTGAGGATGAAAGGAAGTAAAAGAAAAATAGATGAGAGTGGGTATGGATTTATCTCTGGTAATGTGCCAGAAAGTCAACATCTTTATGACTTTTTTTGCTTTCGTGTCAAAAACATGGATCATTTTCAGTTGAAATGTTCATGGTTCCTGAATACTCTTAGAAACTACCTTTAAATACTATGAGAGTAAATTCACTGATGGAGCTGCCTGGTTGTGAGAAATGTTACTGTATCAGTGTATTCTTATTTTTTATTTTATTTATTTTTATTTAGCTTTTGTTGACCGGGTAAGTGCACTAGACAAATCCTGCCTATTTTCAGGCACGACCCGGGAGAGGGGGATACAGATGAATGCCAACTGATCTTGAACCAGATTAAGCTGTTGGTGGTATTTTTAGTGAATGAGGGAAATTTGGCCAGGACACCGGGGAAATTCCCCTATACTCTTTTTGATAAGTGCCATGGGATCTTTAACATCCACCTGAACTACCACCAATCCAGGCAGATGGGACCTCGGTTTAACGTCTCATCCGAAAGACGGCACCTCAGAAGTGCAGCACCCCTCTCATGCTGCACTACAGTATCAGTACTGGGATATTAACCCAAGTGCCAGATGTGGGAACTGAACCCACAGCCTTCTGATCTCCCGGCCTCAGAGGCGAGTGTGCTACCTACTGAGCCACTGACACTTGTTTTTGTGGGTGATTGTGTATCTGTATCAGTTCATTCTTGTTTTGAGCTTTGTCCATTTTCACCAATATAGCTGCCATCTTCACATTTTGTACACCGTATCATATATACTGCGCTATTTCAGATCCAAGGATCTAGGGAGGATGGGAGTTAGAAGGACGGTAGTGCGGTGGGTGGGAAATTACTGTTAGTGAACTGCATGTGGGTGTATTCTTGGTTTGTGCACTGAGTACTGTCCTGATTGGGACAACATAATCTCCTGCCACTCTGCCCAGCACTAAATGTGTAGTGGCCTGTCCTTCATGGTGTGGCTATATTCTATTTAAATATACACATAGGAGCAAATTGTTGCAGAGCATTTTGTCATAGCGGATTAGTGCGGGAGTGAACAGTTGGGCATGAGTTTGCGCGGAATGAATTATCAGCAGTGAACTGTCATGTACCCAGGAAAGGGGCGTCATAATTCCACCATACTTGACATTAGTGAGGCAACACCTCGGGTACAGTGTCCAGTACTGGAGGCCTTACCTATGTAAAGATATAAACAGGGTGGAGGCAGTTCAGAAGAGGGTAACCAAGATGGTGCAAGAAGTACATCACAAAGCCTGTGAGGACATGCTGAAGAACTTGAAAATGCATTCTCTGCAGGAGGGAGAGGGGGGATATGACTGAGACATATAAATGCCTCACAGGGAGGAACAAAGTGCAGGAAAACACAGTCTTTCATAGAAAAAGATGTCCCAGGACTAAGGGACATGGGATGAAACTGGGGGGGAGGGAGGTTCAGAAGGAACATGAGGAAGAATTTCTTCATGGAGAGGGTTGTGGACAAATGGAATGCCCTGCTGGAGGAGGCTGAAATAATTACAGGATTTAAGAATGCATGGGATGGGCATCAGACGATCCTGGTAGTCGGAGGAAGGGGACAACCTAGTTCTAGAGAAGCTTGAAGAAACTAAGTACGTGTGCACATGGACAGACTAGGTGGGCCATAGGCCCTTATCTGCCATCAACATCTATGTATCTATGTAGATGTTTTCCCACTGCGATTGACAGATGTCTCAGAAGAGATGTCCGCACTCACAGTGGTTAACAGCCAGGTGTTTTGCATGTTGTATACCTTTCTCACCTAGCTGGAGCTCTGTAGGAAGTTAGCTTCACATCAGTTTCCGAAAGAGGTTTGATGGTTGGTGGAAGACAAGTACTGGTGGTGTGCGAAATATATTTTAGTCTCATCTTCACGTAGTAGTAGTTTTTCCAGTTCTGGATTATATTACGGAAGAAAGGGTTATGAAAGAACTCTTAAAACTGAAGGTGGACAAAGCAATGAGGCCTGATAGGATTCATCCCAGAATTCTAAAAGAACTAAGGGTAGAACTAGTGACACCACTGACTACCCTCTTTAACAAATCATGGGAGGATGGGGTGGTACCTGAGGACTGGAGAAGGGCAGATGTGATTCCCCTTCACAAAAGTGGGAGCAAGGCAGAAGCAGAAAACTACAGACCTGTTAGTTTAACCTCAGTGGTAGGGAAATGATGGAATCACTCTGAAGGAAAGAATTGTTGAGTATCTAGAGGCCAGAGGGCTCAGGACCCAAGGCAGCATGGATTCACAGCGGAAGGTCATGCCAGACAAATCTGATAGATTTCTTTGACTGGGTGACCAAAGTAGTAGATCAGGAGGGCTATGGACATGGCCTACCTAGACTTTAGCAAGGCATTTGACACAGTCCCACAAAAGATTAATATACAAGTTAGCCAGCCTGGGAGTGGGTCCCAAGATGACAGCCTGGTAAAGAATTGGCTGGAGAATAGGACACAGAGAGTAATAGTAAATGGAGTCCACTGAAGAAAGGGGGTTACTAGTGGGTACCGTGAGGGTTCAGTATTAGATCGGTCCTCTTCAATGTCTTTATAAGTGACATTGCAGAGGGACTGGAAGGAAAGTATGTCTCTTGCAGATGACACAAAGATCTACAACAGAGTTGATGCACAAGGTGGGTGGAAAGGATGAGAAGGGACTTGGCAAGGTTAGAGGAATGGTCAAATGTATGGCAGCTTAGATTCAATGCTAAGAAGTGCAAGGTAATGCACCTGGGAAACAAAAACCCAAGGGAAGAGTACACAATGGGGGGTGAGATACTAACAACAACAAAAATGGAAAGGGACGTGGGGGTAGTCATATCAGATGACCTAAAGGTGGGCAAGCAATGTGAGAGGGCAGCAAGGAGGGCTGGGGGGATACTGGGATGCATAGGGAGAGGCATCACCAGTAGAAAACAGGAAGTTATTATCCCTCTGTACAGACAGTTGGTGAGACCCCATCTGGAGTACTGCATGCAGTTCTGGAGACCCAATCTCCGCAAAGACATAGACAGGATGGAAGCTGTCCAGAGGAGGGCACTAAAATGGTGCAGGGTCTGCACTGGAAGACATATGAAGAGACTTAAGGAGCTGAATATGTATAGCCTCGAGGAAAGGAGGAGAGGGGGAACGATAGAAACTTTCAAGTATCTCAAGGAATCAACAAAGTCCAAGAGGGTAGCATCTTTCAAAAAGAGGTGTGCAAGAACAAGGGGCACAATTTGAAGATAGAAGGGGGGCAGCTCAGAGGTAATTTAAGGAAGTATTTTTTCACAGAGAGGGTTGTGGATGCATGGAACGGCTTTCTGGAGGAGGTTGTGGAGTCAAAAACTGTGGTGGAATTCAAGCATGCATGGGACAGTTATAAGGCAATTCTAGGGGATGGAGGTAGGAAAAAGTAGGCCGCTGGTTAACTAGGATCTGCAGCTTATCCAGTAGGCAGGGAAATGGGCAGACTGGGTGGGCCAAGTGGTCCTTATCTGCCGTCAAATTCTATGTATGTTTCTATGTGCTGTTGGTGTGCGAAAGCAATGTTTGGGACAGATTAAGAAAATCACAGTTACACTGTTCATGAGCAGAGGTCTTAAAATGGCTATGTTGAAAATTTGGTGACAAAAGTCCATAAAATGACTGTGTTACTAGTGAGCATTGCGCAGTTTTCACGCACCCTCATAAGTTCAAGACTTTGTAATATTTTAAGTCCAGATTTTCACCAGTGGCATTTTTCCACACTGCCTTATTTACAGTACAGCTGTCATTTTTCACAACATGGCCGAAGTGTGTTCTTACACTTTCAGCGCAGAGATGCGTGGTCGCTGTGGGAAATCATTGTTCGGGACAGATAAAGAAAATCACAGTGACACTGTTCATGATCGGAGGCACCAAAATGCCTGAGTTGACAATCTGCTGTAAAAAATCCCCAACCTAATTATATTATGGGTGTGCGTTGCACAGTTTCTATGTACGCTCGTGACTTCACCATTTTTTTAAATATTTTTACTGCAGATTTGCAACATTGCCATTTTTTACACCTCCCCATGAACAGTACAGCTGTCATTTTTTACATCCTGTTTGGAATGTTTTTGCACCTGTGACGTTAAATGCCGTAGTCGCTGTGCATAAGCAGCTTTAGGCTAAGAAACTGATATTCCCCGTTCATGAGGTGGGGTCACAAAAAAAACATGTTGAACATTTGGAGTGAAAATACCAACGAATGCCTGAGGTATTAGGGTTTCCAACCATAACGCCCAACCCTGTAGAGAATGACAGGCATCAGGGGTGTGACTTGGGATTCTTGCCTGTAATGCTCATACCATTCCACATCCTGCACAGTGAGAAGCATCGAGGTATGCCTTGGACTCTTCGCCCCAAAGTTCTCCCCATTCTCCCATATCGCACCCATCTCTCTGTATTTCCTAATGGAATGGGGTGCGCATAAGGACCAAAGACCCCAAGGAACACCGTGACACTTGCCAGTGTCTGCAGGGTGGGGTGTACTGAAATGGCGTGGCCGTTATGCCTGTCGACTCAAAAGCACACCCCAATGCGTGTCACTCTCTGCAGGGTGGTGGTGGGGTTGGCTTCAGTTCAATACTTCACTGCCATTACTATTATGCAGCTCTGTAACTTCTACACTACCACTGCCAATACCAGCAAGCAAACATTCGGCATTGACAAATGCTTGTTATTATTCTACAGGCATCTCTCAGTTGGCTAGGGGAAAGAAAGCATAGGGGTGCGCTCCCTATCTTCTTTCTCCTGCCAGCTTAGGAGACCTGAGAATCCATTTTCTCATTTGTTTTTAAATGCATTTTATAAACTAACAAAACCCAGAAAACTCTTTCTGCAGGTTTTCTTATTGTGCATACTTTTGCACTCTGAATTTAATCTGCAGGGGCTCTGTGCTTAATTTCCTCTATAAGCCCCGGCCATTACCACTCGTTTTCTTTTGTTGTCCCGACGGCTGAAATGTCAAGCCGTCGGGTCAGATTTCATTTGGCCTGTTTCTGGTTTACATCTTGTGCCCACTTCTTTCTTCTGACAGACCCAGTTACAACATCTCTGGGCTGCCAATCATCTTTAATTTATCCCCCTCTTTTATAGGCGCCTACCAGACTTTATTTCATTCTTTGTGACACTATGTGGCTATATTTTCTCTGCCTGTAGTGTCACTATCTGTCTCAGCTTCCTTTTACTCTAGCCATACTGCACAGCAGGCTGGAGTGCTTCAGAGCTTGCTCCGGAGTAGGATTCCTAACTCATGCTCCACTTTACGAACCCGTTTATAATAGGCGGAGCATCCTGCTCCGATCACGATTTTATTCTTGAGTCGCACCTTGTGACTAGGGGAAACCGGGCATTTAGAAGAAGCTGCATTCTGCAGCAGTGCTTCTGGCACTCGGTTGTGCTTGCAGCGGGACCCTTCAAACACCCAGCAACACCGGAAAGAGGGGGAGAGAGCAAGAGAGAGACAGGAGCAAGTATGTTCATATCTTACTTTAGCATCAGCTCTCTCTTCTCTCCTCCATTGCGGGGCTTTCTATTTATTTTAAAGTGGGGCAGCTGCCTTTACAAAATGACAGCCTGCCGACTGCTTGCGATCACCGGCGCTCTGGGTGGGAATCCTGAAGCGAAGCAGGATTCTGGCTCCACCGTGTAACAGCCTGGTTTGGCTGCATAAATTACTGTGTCCTCTGATGCTCTAATCTGGGTTTTTGTATAAAAGCAGAACCCATTTCTGTCATGCACCCAAACGGATGCTTCTCTGCATTCACCCACTCTCCACTTTGGCTATTCACAGCATGCTGCTGGAGGGACGGGTAAGTGGCTACCTCAGGAGATGATGTGGCTGGCTTCCTGCAGCATACCTCAACATCTTAATCTGGGAGCCACATGTCTGGACTTAAAGCACATAACTTAGTTTTTCAGAGAAACGAATGGGGGGGGGTCCTGATTTTTCGTCTTACAGGAATCCCTGCATTTTACTCGCTACCCCATTCATAAAGTATTGCATCATGTCCCCTATCTCTATTAGGGGACTTTAACAGCATACTCTTACATTGTACATTACCCCATATTTAAAAGCAAACCAAAAAGCTTTAATCACCAAGCCCCTTCACGAAAGTATAGTGGGCACATATCTACTTTATTGTCCGGTATCCTAGGGCTTCTAGGAGGCAATTCCGAACATCAGCTCATTTTGCTATACACCTCCAGGAATGGAAAAGAAATATAGTGGGTCAGAATACAAGGAGGTACTATAACGGGAGGCCACCCCTTTGTAGTAGAATTTGGAAAAGGGTCAAGAAAGACCCACAGCATAAATTGCTACTGCAGTAGGCTCAAGAAAAGGGGCAAGGGAAGGGGGAGAAATGCCCTGGGGTGTAAATCAATTGTATCAAGGGCATACTTTATTTCTGGCCTGTTTTCAGGTCCCTAAATACTTTATGCTTATCCCTGAATTATTTATATAATACTGACAGCACCTGTTAAATCCCAAAGGTGCACCTTTTCTTTATTTTAATGGTCACTGGCATTTTATAGTTTTTTGGAAAAAGGTGAACAAGGGGACCAGGGACACCTATCCCATCACTGGGCACCTTCTCCTGACAGAGGTCACTCTGTCACAAAATCCATGTTGTTTTACTGTGTAGTAGGGCAGACACAGTCAGAAGGGAAAAGCTTCAGGTATCCTGACAGCAGACAATTCCACCTCGGTATGCCCCTCATACAATGAATACAGACAACAGTGGCATGTCACTGTAGAAGTACGCCCGGGACCTGGCAATACTTTCACCCGTCCTGCACCCCCTCCCCGAACCAACTCCGACTCGGAGTTGGAATCCTAAATTACGGAAGGTTGTGGGGGACAGAGCCACCCAAAGAAAAAACACACTCTGATGTGCATGGCTCCTTGCCGACTGCAAATCACGGTTGACAGGGAGCCTGGCGCTGTAATACCGGTTGACGAGTTAGTTGTAGAACTGGCATTGTAGAGCCTTCAACCTCCAAGGTGATCAAATGCTGCAAACAACTCAACTTCACAATGTGAACAAACGATTGACACTCCAAATATCAAAAGACAAGCCCCAAAGAGTTTTGATGAGTTCAAACCGGGTTCTTACCCCCAGCCGATTTTTCTTCCGTGCAAACTGCCTTGCCTCCTCCTGCTGTGCATAGGGACCACACAACCGCACAATTCAATTGCCAGCATCATTCATTACACTTGCAACATTTATTCATTCTTACATTGCAAAAGTTTGGCCGTAGATTTTAGTAATGAGATTTTCTGATCCCCACAGGTGCTGGATGGGAACAAACATGCCCATGCATGTCAGCGCTTCAACGTTTTAATGTTACTTGAACTTCTCCTCGGAGGAGGAGGCAAGATAATTTGTAAGGAAGAAAAACCAGCTCGGGGTAAGAATTCAGTTCATTGTAATTTCAACTGTATAGTGCCTGTCTGCTGGTGTTCACATGGCAATCATTTCTTCACATTGTGAACTCAAGTCGCTGGTCTATGTGTCCTTGTATTGGGACTGTTCATGAAAAGGGGTTACCAAAGTGTTACATGAGGGTCAAATAATCAAATTATTTCTAGATTACATTTGTGATGCATTTCAAGATATTATGACCCAAGTATGAAAAAAGAAACATATTGGGAGATAAAAGCCCCACAGGTTCCTGAGATGAAAGAACTGTATTGTGGTGAGTGTAACAAGTGACACCACACACCGTGGTGAATGTAACACCTGACACAAAACATTTGTTTTAGTAGTAAAAACTTTAATAAATATGTAATGAGTTGTATTAAAACATGAGAAACAAATATTTATAAGAATTATATTACATTAATTGCAAATGAGATATTTTGCACCACGTACCGTGGTGAATGTAACAAGTGACACAACACTTATGTTTCACTTACTAAAACTATACTAGACATGGCTAACAACTAACATACTACTGCTACTGACTGACATACTACTATAGAACATGAAAAAATTTGACAATTACATTACTGGCAAGTGTGATGCTTAACACCACATACCGTGGTGAATGTAACGAGTGACACTACACATTTGTTTCAGTGGTAGCCAGAGATATATTTCAGTATGCAGCTAGATATAGTACAGGAAATCCAATTGAAATGCATGGTGCTGTTCTGTGATATATAGGGGTTAAAATATGTGTAGGGAAAGCCTTTATCCTGATTGGTTGGAGCCTATGTCTTGGATCAGTCTAATGCATAGGTAAAAAATTTTTACCCTTGCCAAGTCCCTTTTCATCCTTTCCACCCCACCTTGTGCATCAACTCTTTTGCAGATCTTTGTGTCATCTGCAAAGAGACATACTTTTCCTTCCAGTCCCTCTGCAATGTCGCTTATAAAGACATTGAAGAGGACTGGTCCTAATACTGAACCTGCTGTACCCCACTAGTAACCCCCCTTTCATCAGCGTGGACTCCATTTACTATTACTCTCCGTGTCCTATTTTCCAGCCAATTTTTTACCCAGGCTGTCATCTTGGGACCCACTCCCAGGCTAGCTAACTTGTATATTAATATTTTGTGTGGGACTGTGTCAAATGCCTTGCTAAAGTCTAGGTAGGCCATGTCCACAGCCCCTCCCTGATCTACTACTTTGGTCACCCAGTCAAAGAAATCTATCAGATTTGTCTGGCATGACCTTCCTGCTGTGAATCCATGCTGCCTTGGGTCCTGTGCCCCTCTGGCCTCTAGATACTTGACAGTTCTTTCCTTCAGAAGTGATTCCATCATTTTCCTACCACTGAGGTTAAACTAACAGGTCTGTAGTTTCCTGCTTCTGCCTTGCTCCCACTTTTGTGAAGGGGAATCACATCTGCCCTCCTCCAGTCCTCGGGTACCACCCCATCCTCCCATGATTTGTTAAACAGGGTAGCCAGTGGTGTCACTAATTCTACCCTTAGTTCTTTTAGAATTCTGGGATGAATCCCATCAGGCCCCATTGCTTTGTCCACCTTCAGTTTTAAGAGTTCTTTCAGAACCCTTTCTTCTGTAAATGGGCTGGTATCAGCCAATAGCTTTGGTAACAGACCTGAGAAGAATAGTGTTTATAGCAAACTCATCAGAACAGCTAATATTTTTCCTAGCCAAACTATCTCTTGTTGGGAGCTGCAATATTGAACATAGGATTTGCAAGAAAGCGAGTTGTGCTCACAACAGAGGGAGGGGAACCTTTCAATTGTCTGTGGTTTGTAGCAGATATACTGCAGGTGGAGGCTGCTTCTAACTGAAAGGTGAAAGAAGGAATTTACAATTATCAGGAAAAGACAGTATTGTTACAATTCTTAAGATTTTCAGTGCAGGAAGATTTTAAACTCTGGGCGAAACATTTGTCACAAATCCTGAAATAAGTGCAGGTACAGGTTGTGTATTTGACCGAGACAGTAAACTGTTTTCTGTGTTTATCTTTGTTTGCCTTAAAAGGCAATTCCAAACTTTCTCAGGAAGTGATTTCATCACAGAGACTTAATTCAGCCAATAGCTTTGGTAACAGACCTGAGAAGAATAGTATTATAAGCAAGTGTTTATAGCAAACTCATCAGAACAGCTAATATTTTTCCTAGCCAAACTATCTCTTGTTGGGAGCTGCAATATTGAACATAGGATTTGCAAGAAAGCGAGTTGTGCTCACAACAGAGGGAGGGGAACCTTTCAATTGTCTGTGGTTTGTAGCAGATATACTGCAGGTGGAGGCTGCTTCTAACTGAAAGGTGAAATAAGGAATTTACAATTATCAGGAAAAGACAGTCTTGTTACAGTTCTTAAGATTTTCAGTGCAGGAAGATTTTAAACTCTGGGCGAAACATTTGTCACAAATCCTGAAATAAGTGCAGGTACAGGTTGTGTATTTGACCCAGACAGTAAACTGTTTTCTGTGTTTATCTTTGTTTGCCTTAAAAGGCAATTCCAAACTTTCTCAGGAAGTGATTTCATCACAGAGACTTAATTCAGCCAATAGCTTTGGTAACAGACCTGAGAAGAATGGTATTGTAAGCAAGTGTTTATAGCAAACTCATCAGAACAGCTAATATTTTTCCTAGCCAAACTATCTCTTGTTGGGAGCTGCAATATTGAACATAGGATTTGCAAGAAAGCGAGTTGTGCTCACAACAGAGGGAGGGAGGGGAACATTTCAATTGTCTGTGGTTTGTAGCAGATATACTGCAGGTGGAGGCTGCTTCTAACTGAAAGGTGAAAGAAGGAATTTACAATTATCAGGAAAAGACAGTCTTGTTACAATTCTTAAGATTTTCAGTGCAGGAAGATTTTAAACTCTGGGCGAAACATTTGTCACAAATCCTGAAATAAGTGCAGGTACAGGTTGTGTATTTGACCCAGACAGCACTATTGTGCGCTACATGTGCGAAAACACATTTGGGGCGGCATATGAAAAATGGCAGCTGTACTGTTCATAAGGAAGTATAATAAAATGGCAATGTTGAAAATCTGGAGTGAAAATATTAAATTTGCAAACATATGAGCATGCATAGGAACTGTGCAACGCACGCTCGTAAAACAGTCATTTTTAGGAATGTTTTCACCAAATTTTCAACATAGCCATTTTAAGACCTCTGTTCATGAACAGTGTCACTGTGATTTTCTTAATGTGTCCCATACATTGATTTCGCACACTGACTGCGCCATTGTGTGCTACATGGACGGAAACACATTTTGGGCAAGATGTGAAAAATGACAGCTGTACTGCTCATAAGGAGGTGTGGTAAAATGGCAATGTTGAAAATCTGGAGTGAAAATATTGAAAATTCGCAAACTTACGAGCGCATGAGGAACTGCACAACGCACACTCGTAAAACAGTCATTTTTGAATTTTTGCAAATTTTCAAAATAGCCATTTTAAGACCTCTGCTCATGAACAGTGTCACAGTGATTTTCTTAATTTGTCCCGTACATTGGTTTCGCACACCGACTGCGCCATTGTGCGCTACATGGGTGGAAACACGTTTTGGGTGAGATGTGAAAAATGACAGCTGTACTACTCATAAGAAGGTGTGGTAAAATGGCAATTTTGAAAATCTGGAGTAAAAATATTGAAAATTCATGAACTTACGAGCGTGTGTATGAACTGCGCAATGCACGCTCGTAAAACAGTCGTTTTATGGAATTTTTCTACAAAATTTTCAAAATAGGCTTCTTGAGAGCCCACCTTATGAACACTGGCAGTGTTGTTTCGTTAATTGGTCCCGAAAGGTGATTTTGTGCAGTGACTGCGAAATCACCCTTCGGGCTCGAATAACGCCATGACAGTGACATCAATCATGAGAAGGGGTCCCAAAAACCCCATGTTGAAAATTTGGTGCACAAATTCCAAAAAATGCCTGAGATATGCAACAAAGTTGAAAACCCTATCTAGCCCATTATACAGCTTACCGGCATTTCCTCAGTTTGCGGTCGGCTTTGAAGAACACTAGCGTGTTCCCGGTCCACGAAGATCGTCCGCGCCGAGGTCCGGAGGTAAGTATGGGGTGAGGGGGTGGGAAACCAGGGTGCGCAGTGGGTGGGTGCGGGTTGTGGGAGGGGGCCAAGGAGACTACGTGGGACCGTTTTCTTTACAGGTTAAAAAAAAAGAAGGACGACGCGGGACGTTTGCCATGCTGGGGTGGGCTCCAAGCGTGGCACAAGGACAGTTGGGGGGGGCCTTTAGCCGACAGGGGATTGGGCACCCCCGTTGGCCAAAGCATCGATTGCCACGCTGGGGTGGTTTCCCAGCGTGCACACAGTACTGGGGGGGTGAGGACAGTGCTTACCTGTGTCTTGGGCACCCCCGTCGGCTATCATTAGTTGCCACGCTGGGGTGGGCACCAGCGTGGCATTTAAGGCTTCTGGGAGCAGCACAGCCAACGATTGGGCACCCCCATTGGCTATACAGTGTGTGCGTGCGGGTGGGGGGCACGCACGCCTGCGTGGGCTTGTGTGTGTGTGTGTGGGGAGGGAGCTGCATGAGCAGGCGATATCTTATCGCTGCTCACTCAAGCGTAGCTCCACCTTTGAACTGTATGCCACTGCATTTTGGAGCTTGTCATAGACAGCGCCAGCATGCATTGGCTTACAGGGGCCGTGGCCTGCCAACACACTGACTGAATTGGAGGAGGAGGTGACACACCTCCGAAATCTCCGATGATGGCACTATGTTTCAAACACCATGAAGTCTTGCTATATTATGACAATTAGCAGTTAGTCACAGCACTTGAACTGCCCCGGAGAGGAAGGAGTTAACTCCAGGCTGACTGGAGTTCCAAGCGCGAGCGCTTTGCTGAAAGCTCTATCTGGCTAGTTTCAAACTGAAACTGTCAGATTCTTTACTCCGCTTCACTGAACAGTCGCTCCGGAGATCTGCTCCTTCAGCTCGGTTCATTTCTCGGTTCAAACGAGTGTTTTCGGTTCATTTTAACTGGCAACAGTATTTATTTTACCACATTTCGGTTCAAAGCTCTATCTGGTAAACCGTAATTACAGGATTTTAAAGTCTGTGTGGAAATTAATTATCGGTTCGGTTTTGAACCGATCGGTTTCTAAAAAACAATTTTAAATAATAGCTTGGGCTTTTAGAGTGCGGTTCCTGTTCTTATCGGTTCTAAAAACCTATCTCTTAAATTGGGTTTTTCAAATACCCGTGACACGGTTAGGAACCGATAAGGGTGTCTTGCCTGGCACTGCATAAAAGGGCAAGTTTTTGGATAGGCTGGCATTATGTCTGAGAAACCCAAAGAAAAACCGGGCCCACTGGGTTTCAACACTGTGATGTTTGTGGGGAAGCCTTTGCCAAGGCTGACCCACACACCACATGTGTTTATTGTCTGGGGGCTGACCACCTCCTGTCAGACTGCCAGGTGTGTAAGAATTTCCCTGCAGCCACCCTGGAGAAAAGATTGGGCCGGCTCAGGGAACGAGAGGCCAAAAAGTCCGCTGACCGGATGGCCAGCCCGGTCCAGCACCCACTGGACCAGAGGGAGTGCCCTGACCAGGGCAAGACTCTCGGCAAAGGAAGGCTGGTTCTGAGGAACCAGTCCCAGTAAAAAATCTAAGAAATCAGCAGGTCTGGAGTGCAAGATTGCCTCTCCAACTGCTGCAGAGATAGCTAAAGCCATACAGATTGTCCAGTCACTGTCTCAGGGACCGGCCAACCACCAACAGCTGGCAAAAGGTTGGTTCGCTGGTTCCAGTGGTTCAAGAGTATGATGTTGAGGAATTTTATGAACCACAGGAGGGGGAGGAAGATTTTGATCATTATGTATGTGGCTGGGAGGGTCTGGACGTGCCCATTGAACCGGACATTTCTCCAGACAGACCATTAGAATCTCCCCCTATGCTGTCTGAGTCCCCTTCTCATTTTATGTTTTACAAAAAGGTTGCAGAAACCCTCCAACTTCCCTTGGAAGAGGCTGTGGATGAGCAAGAGGAGCCTGATTATGTTGAGATGATGGATATCCCAGAGTCTAGGAGGTTGTCTATTCCTTTGCATAAGTCATTTAGGAAGCAAACAACAAAAATTTTAAAAAATCCTCATTCTGTCCCTCCTGTAGATAAAAAATGGGCAGAAGGTATACTTTATCAGGCCCTGATACAGACTTCTCACTGAGCAGTGTAGTCATGTAGGTGTGGTACAAGCTGCAGCCTGTGACAGCTAATATCCCCTGGCCTCACATCCTCCTGATAAGGATTCCAGGAAGATTGATGCCATGGCGAAAAACAGTATATGGCAGCTTCTTTTGGGACTCAGGCAGGCAAATTATATGGCTTATGTGGCTAGATATCAGAAATCTAGATGGGATACAGTGTTGCAGTTAGCCAAGCAGGCCCATGGCCAGCTGGCTAGTGAATGGAACAGGTGGCTGCTGATGGCATTGAAGCCTCTAAAGTTCAATTTCATACTGCTGTAGACGTTAATGATGTTTCCTCTAGGGTCATGGCCACTTCTGTAGCTTTCCGTAGGGTGGCATGGCTCAGGTGCACTAATCTGTCACAGGATACTCAGTCAAAGGCTATGGATTTTCCTGTGGTGGGAAATTCTCTGTTTGGAGAGCAAACGGAAAATTATATGAAAAAGATGGATGAATACAGAACTACCTACAAAAGTGCCCAGGCCAAGGAGCGGCATGCCACTCCACAGAGGCACACTCCCAGAGGTAGGGGCAGGCCTTTCCACAGGCCTTTTTATCAATCCCAAGCCTCCTCTGCTTTTGCACAGAGGGTTTTTTTCAGAGGCAGAGGTAGGCGGGGCGCAGGTAAACCATCCCCCACCCCTCAGCCTAAGGCTACTGCAAGCAAGCACCCTGATGGGGTGCCCAGGGCCGATTCTCCTGTACCAGTTGGAGGCAGGTTGGCTTATTTCAGCCAGAACTGGGTGTCCTAACTCGGACAAATGGGTTCTGGAGGTAGTAAGCAGGGTCTGGTTCTCAGCTTCAAACAGTTTCCAAAGATGAGAACCAGACATTTTCCACCTGCAAGCCCTTTAGAGGCCCTTGCTTTGAAGCAGAGGTCTCTTCCTCCTAGACTGCAAAGCAGTGGAAGGGGTTCCTCCTTGTCACCAGGGCAGGGCTGTACTCCAGATACTTTCTTACCCCAAAAGACAGGAGAATGGCGGCCCATTCTAGACTTAAGGTACCTGAACAAGCATCTTTTGAAACCAAAGTTCAAAATGTTAACTGTGGCAATGATTTTGCCCTCCCTCAGGCCAGGGGACTGGCTAGCCTCCCTGAACCTCAAGGATGCCTATTTTCATGTCCTGATCAGGCCTTCTCACCGAAAATACCTCAGGTTCGAACTGCCCTCAGGTCACTACCAGTTCAGAGCAATGCCCTTCGGTCTTACCTCTGCTCCAAAGATATTCACAAAATGTCTAGCTGTGGTAGTGGCTCATTTAAGAAGGCAAGGGGTTGCTGTGTTTCCCTACCTGGACGACTGGCTCATTGTGGGTCAGTCCCCAGATCAGGAAAAATCCCACTTGCAAGTCACCCAGCAGCTTCTCACTTCCCTGGGATTCCTGCTGAATTTACCAAAGTCAGTTCTAGAACCAGTTCAGGTACTAACTTTCATAGGTGCGGAATTGGACACAAAGTTGGCCAGGGCATTTCTCCCCTCGGAAAGGGTAAAGAAGCTGATTGCCCTGCCATCCTCTTTCACCCTGCGGGTCTCTCGACCAGCAAGGCACTTTCTGCACCTTCTAGGGCACATGGCTGCCTCCACAGCTGTAGTGCAAGGAGCAAGATTCCAGATGAGAGACATTCAGTTTCATTTGAGGGCCTATTGGTCCCAAAGGAGGGACCCCTACAAATTGGTCCCAGTGACCCCAACTCTGATTCTAGCTCTTCAGTGGTGGCAGGATCAGAGCAATCTAAGACAAGGGTCCCTTCATTCCCATTTCTCATTCCCTCACCTCACCACGGATGCCTCCTTGCTGGGTGGGGCGCGCACTTAGCGACCTTTCCACTCAGGGAGTGTGGTCCCCAGGAATCTCTGCTCCACATCAACCTATTGGAACTCAGAGCTGTCTTTTAGCTCTTCAGGTTTTCTCAGCATCTGTCCAGAACAAAGTAGTTCAGGTCAGGACAGACAATACCACAACAATGTGTACATCAACAAGCAGGGGGCACTCGGTCATCAGCCTTGTGCACCGGAAGCAATGAAGTTGTGGCCTCTGGCTTACTCCTGAACACCTCCTAGTAGCAGTTCACCTTCCAGGGAAGGACAATGTCCTAGCGGATGCCCTCAGCAGGATTTCTCAGGGTCATCACGAATGGTCTTTGAATCCCTAGTGTTGGGGTCAGTCTTTGCCAGATGGGGCACCTCAGATAGATCTTTTCAGCCCCAGACAACCACCAACTTCCTCTGTTCTGTTGCAGGCCTCCAGTAATGGGCTCAGTCCCCTGGACGCCTTTCTGTTGGATTGGGAAGGAAGTTCCTGTATGCCTTCCCCTTCCCCTTCTCTTCAGGGTGTTAGTAAAATCAGATCCCAGCCCTGCAAAGTGATTCTGATTGCACCAGACTGGGCCAGGCAACCCTGGTACCCACTGCTTCTGTCCCTGACAGTCCACCCTCCCCTGGACCTTCCCAGGGTCCACAACCTGCTGACTTGTGCCCAGGGGAGAGTTTGGTATCCGGACCTCAAATCCCTCCACCTCAAGGTTTGGCTCTTGAGGAGTTAGAATTTGCTGATTTACACCTTTCTCAAGGGGTCCTGGATATTTTAAAGGCCTCTAGGAAGCCTTCCACTAGGGCCACTTATAATTCCAAATAGAAGAGGTTCTCCATCTGGTGTTCTGGGAAGCAAATTGTCCCAGAATCTGCTGATTTACCCATTTTGCTGGACTACTTGGTCCATCTTAATTCCTTAGGCCTCAGGCCAGCTACCTTAAAGGTTCATCTGGCAGCTGTCTCTGCTTTTATATCAGCAGGAAAGCCTGCCTCCCTTTCTTCTCACCCTGTGTTTTCCAAGTTTTTTAAGGGGTTAGTTCACACTAACCCTCCTTTTTGGGACCCAGCCCCTGCATGGGACCTTAATGTTTGCATTGCTCAGTTAATGCAACCCCACTTTGAACCTCTGTCTTCAGCAGACCTTAAGTTCCTAACTTGGAAAACTGTTTTCCTAGTGGCCATCACTTCTGCCAGACGACAAGTGAGTTACAAGCTCTGTCAGTGGAAAAGGATTTTATTTCTTTTCACAGAGATAAGTAGTCCTCAGGACTAACAGAAAGTTTTACCTAAAGTGGTTTCAGATTTCCATCTTAACCAATCCATCTCCTTCCAGTATTTTTCACTGAGCATTCTTCCTCGGGTGAGAGGAGTTGCACAGTTTGGACGTCAAAAGAGCTTTAAGCTACTATTTGGAACGCACCAAGGGTCACAGGTTCGAATCCCTCCAACTCTTCCTTACCTATGGCGAGGTTGGCAAAGGGAAACCTGCCACTAAGAGGACAATTGCCAGGTGGATTGTCTCTTGTATCCAATTTTGCTACCAAAAACTAGGTAGAGAACCCCCCTCAGGACTGAGGGCCCATTCCACCAGGGGTACAGCTGCATCTCTAGCGGCTGCTAGAGATATTCCCATTCTGGAAATCTGTCAAGCTGCTACCTGGAAAACAGTTCACACCTTTACCAAGCATTACTCCCTGGATGTCCAGTCCAGGAGAGATGCTCGGTTTGGCACAGCCGTGCTTCAGAGCCTATTTCCTAAGTAGGTTCTGGCCCTCCTCCATGGAGGTACTGCTGTGTAATCTGCTAATTGTCATAATATAGCAAGACTTCATGGTGTTTGAAGAAAAAATTACTCACCTTAGTAATTGCTTTTCTTCTCATGGAGTCTTGCTATATTATGACCACCCCCAACCTGCCCCTCTCAGAACTTCTACTTGGGTAAGGGGTTGGCAAATTAGTGCAAGCACTGTGTCATGCTGTTATAGCTCTTTTTCCCTTTTCCCCTTTTCTTTAGGATTAGGAAAACTAGGTATTTCTGTTTTTGGTTGTATGTTTGGCCCCCTCCTGGACTTCTGTCTTTTGGGGAGGGGCCTAATAGTGCTTGTTAGGGGTGATATTGTTGTTGTTGTTTCTGTTATTGTTATTCTACTAGTAGGTAGCCATTTGGCTAGTGTAGGGTTTTTTCCACACAGACTTTTGCTTAGTGTTGGCTCCGTAAAGATCTGACAGTTTCAGTTTGAAACTAGCCAGATAGAGCTTTCAGCAAAGCGCTCGCGCTTGGAACTCCAGTCAGCCTGGAGTTAACTCCTTCCTCTCCGGGGCAGTTCAAGTGCTGTGGCTAACTGCTAATTGTCATAATATAGCAAGACTCCATGAGAAGAAAAGCAATTACTAAGGTGAGTAATTTTTTCTTCTTGCACATGCGTGCAAGCAAACATAAAAATTAATTAAAATGTTATTACCTGTGAGGAGCCATACAGCAAAAGTGTTTCTATAGGGCCGGCAACCCACAAATGAACTGCTTATAAAGAGATGTTTAGCAGTGAGGTCACTGCTCAGGGGAGGAGCTAGTAGCATTTAAACTTCTAAGGCGAATACGTCAGTGTTAATAGGAAAATAACGGATTTCTATTATTATAGTGTGAACCCTCATGGTCTGGCTTAGAAAGAGCCCTTTTGCTTTCTGTATAGGACAGGTTATGAGCCACTGAGGGGTAATTATTCAGTTAAAAGACAATTATGGGTGGAGCCTAAAGAGGTGATGTCACTTAGATGAAAGTATAAAAGCTTCCACTAGGGACAGAAATGTTAGAGAGGGAGTCAGTCTAGACTAGAGCTGGCTGTGGAGGATGAAGGACCTCTGGAGAGTGTGGGCTCACACAAAACTTGCTAAATAGGCTGAAGAAAACACCTGGTGACCCTGCTGGGAAAAGCAGTGGTTTTGTTTATTTTGATGAATTGAATAATCTTCTTTATTTTCTGTATATAATTTTTTTTTCAAATTTTAAAGAAAATAAAATGACAGATGCTTTCTAGCATTTTTTATGCACCAAAAATCGTGTCTGCCTATTCCTGTGTTTAAAATCCCACATCCTCCGCTACAGACATTAGCAGCCATGTTGCTTGACATGACATTATTCATTTAATAATGCATTAAGATACCTCGCACATGAAAACAGGGGTCGCTTTCCAGGTCTGGAGTAGAGAAAGGCCCAGTTCGTTATCAGAGTCCCGATGTTCCTGCCAGTGTTTTACATGCTTTTCCTTTCCCTGTTCATTTCCAGCATGAGAGGTATGTCTACCTGCTAGACCATCTTCTGAATTCCAGGAAGCCCGTCCTGCTGGTTGGAGAGTGTGGATCAGGAAAGTCATCCTTTCTGCAGAACCTCATCCAACAGAAGCACTTCTACCACCGCATTCCCATCAGCGCCAGTGCCAACAGCACCTACATCCGCCAGCTTCTTAACAGAAAGGCCACGGAGAGAAGGAGACGCAATGCTCTGTTCACTGCTCACCATGACTCTCGGCCATTCTCAAAGGGCAAAGAGTCCCGGTCACTCTTCCTGCTAGAGGATCTTCACACTGCTGCTTTTGGTGAGTTAGGTTACCGCAGATGGAGCGCTGTAGTTACTCCACACCTGTGTTTGTTTGACTGCTTACCTGTGTCTGGGGTAGTGCACATTTACTTGGTTCAGTGGGTGAACTGATCATTTGTAACTGATACTGGCCATTTCTATGCAGTATACTATTAAAATGTCCCCACTTTTGGCTTAAACTCACGTCCTCTTAAGGCTGTGGGACACCGGTAAGAGGTGCTGCAGACAAACATTAGGGTTACTGTTCAGACCTGTAGAAGAAAGAAACAAGAGTGAAAATAAATAATAATAATAAAAATAATAAATCTTTCAAACAACATGAAGTCTTGCTATATTATGATTATTGCAGTTTGTCCCACCATTAGAACTGCTCTGGAGGTGAAAGAGTTAACTTCCATGCCAGGCATGGAACTTGGAGCGCGAGCTCGGTTAGAAAAGCTCTGTCTGGATGATTTCAAACTGAAACTGTCAGATTCTTTACTCCGCCTCACTGAACAGTCGCTCCGGAGATTCCTCCTACTGCTCGGTTCATTTCTCGGTTTAAAACAGTTTTTCGGTTAAATTCAACGCGATTATTATTATTTTAACATAAACCAATCGGTTCAAGCTCTGTCTGTGGTATTGTAAGTAATAGACAGGTTTATTTCTGTGGAACTTGTAAATGTTTATCGGTTCGGTTCGAACCGATCAAGTTCATTTTAAAACTTTATTCTCAAGCATTTAAAAGCTTTTAGAGTGCGGTTCCCGGTTCTTATAAGTTCTAAAAAAAGCTGGATTTCATTACGGTTTTTCCACAACCCGTGATACAGGTTAGGAACCAATAAGTGGTGTTCTGACTGGCACTGCCGAAAAAGGGCAGTTTCTTGGTTAGGCTGGCATTATGTCTGAGAAACCCAAAAGAAAAACCGGGCCTACTGGGTTTCAACACTGTAGTGTCTGTGGGGAAGCCTTTGCCAAGGCTGACCCACACATCACATGTGTTTATTGTCTGGGGTTTGACCACCTCAATGCAGACTGCCAGATTTGTAAGAATTTCCCTGCAGCTACCCTAGATAAGAGAGTTGGTAGGCTCAGGGAACGAGAGGCCAAAAACTCCGCTGACCCGGATGGCCAGCCCGGTTCGGTGCCAACCGAACCGGAGGGAGTGCCCTCTGACCAGGGCGAGACTTCCTCGGGCCAATGTAAAGCTGACTCTGAAGAGCCAGTTGCAGCAAAGAAAACTAGAAAATCAGCAGGTGTGGAGTCAAAAATTCCTTCTCCAACTGCTGCAGAGATAGCTAAAGCAATCCAAATTGTCCAGTCACTTTCTCCGGTTCCGTCCGAACCGCCACTATCTGGCAAAAGGGCGGTTCGGCCGGTTCCACCGGTTCAAGAATATGATGTAGAGGAGTTCTATGAACCAGAGGAGGGGGAGGATGATTATGAACAGTGTGAATGTGACTCTGAGAGTCTGGATGTGCCCATTGAACCAGACATCTCCCCAGACAGACCTTTAGAATCTCCCCCTAGGCTTTCTGAGTCCCCTTCTCATTTTCTGTTTTATAAAAAAGTTGTTGAAACCCTCCAGCTCCATTGGAGGAAGCTGTGGATGAGCAAGAGGAGCCTGACTATGTGGAAATGATGGATATCCCAGAGTCCAGGAGATTGTCCATCCCTTTACATAAATCTTTTAGGAAACAAACAATAAAAATTCTAAAAGCTCCTAATTCTGTGCCTCCTGTGGACAAAAAGATGGACAGGAGGTACACTTTGTTAGGTCCTGATACAGATTTTCTTTCGCAGCAATGCAGTCATGTTGGGGTAGTTCAGGCTGTAGCCTGTGATAAAGCTAATATTCCCCTGGCTTCACATCCTCCTGACAAGGACTCCAGGAAGATTGATGCCATGGCCAAAAAACAATACATGGCAGCATCTTTGGGACTCAGACAAGCAAACTATATGGCTTATGTTGCGAGATACCAAAAATCTAGATGGGATACTGTCATGGCCTTAGCCAAACAGGTCCCTGGCCAGCTTGCAAAGGAGCTGGAGCAGGTGGCTCTTGATGGTATTGAGGCATCTAAGGTGCAATTCCATGCTGCAGTGGATTCTAATGATGTATCCTCTAGAGTCATGGCTACATCTGTGGCTTTTAGTAGATTGGCCTGGCTCAGGTGTACTACTTTGTCACAGGATACCCAGTCTAAGGCTATGGATTTTCCTGTGATGGGAAATTCTCTGTTTGGGAGCAGACAGAGAATTATATAAGAAAATGGATGAATATAGAACCACTTATAGGAGTGCACAAGCCAAGGAATGGCAAGCCACTCCTCAGAGGCAGCCCCAGGGGTAGGGCAGGCCTTTCACAGGCCTTTTACCAGACCCAGGTCTCCTCCTCTCTGCCTATGCTCAGAGGGGTTCTTCAGAGGAGGGCAGGCAGACGTGCAGGCAGGCTTGCTCACCCCTCAGCCTAAAGCCCCTGCCAAACAGGCACCCTGATGGGATGCCCAGGGTCGGCTCTCCATTACCTGTAGGGGGCAGGCTGGCTTACTTCATCCAGGACTGGGAGTTTTTAACATCAGACAGGTGGGTCCTGGAAGTAGTGAGCCAGTGTCTGGTTCTCAGCTTCAAAAAAAATTTCCAAAGATGAGAGCCAGATCTTTTCCACCTGCAAACCCTTTAGAGACTCTTGCTTTGGAAACAGAAGTCTCAGCCCTCCTGGCTCTCAGAGCTGTGGAAAGGGTTTCTCCCCCTCACCGAAGCAAGGGTCTGTACTCCAGGTACTTCCTTACCCCAAAAAAGACAGGAGAGTGGCGGCCTATCCTGGATCTAAGATATCTGAACAAGCACCTTTTAAAACCAAAGTTCAAAATGGTGACACTGGGAATGATTTTACCCTCCCTAAGGCCAGGGGACTGGCTAGCTTCCCTGGACCTAAAGGATGCCTACTTCCATGTTCTTATCAGAAGTTCCCATCGAAAGTACCTCAGATTCGAACTGCCCTCAGGCCATTATCAGTTCAGAGCAATGCCCTTCGGCCTCACTTCTGCCCCAAGGGTGTTCAAAATGTCTGGCAGTAGCAGTTGCTCATCTAAGAAGGCAAAGATTGCCATTTTCCCTACCTGGACGACTGGCTCATTGTGGGTCAGTCTCCAGACAGTCAAATCACACCTGCTAGTTACCCAGCAGCTGCTTACCTCTCTGGGCTTTCTTCTCAATCTTCCAAAGTCAGTTTTGGAACCTGTCCAAGTACTCACCTTTATAGGCGCAGAACTGGACACAAAGCAAGCCAAAGCCTTCCTTCCCTGGAAAGGTAAGGACCTTAGTGGCTAGCCTGCCTCTCCTTCTCTCTCTGCAGGTCTCTCGAGCAAGGCATTTCCTGCAGCTCCTAGGACACATGGCTGCATCCACAGCTGTAGTGCAAGGAGCAAGATTTCAGATGAGGGACATTCAGTTCCATTTGAGAGCTTTCTGGTCTCAAAGAAGAGATCCCCTGTCCAAGTTAATCCCAGTGACTCGAACTCTGATCCAGGCCCTTCAGTGGTGGCAGGATCAGAGCAATCTGAGACAAGGGGTGCCTTTCATCCCTCTGTCCCACTCCTTGACCCTTACTATGGATGCATCCCTCTTGGGATGGGGAGCTCACATGGGCGACCTCTCCACCCAGGGGTTATGGTCCCCTCGGGAATCTCTGCTCCACATCAATCTGTTGGAACTCAGAGCTGTTTTCTAGCACTTCAGGTTTTTCTGCATCTATTCAGAACAAGGTGGTACAGGTCAGAACAGACAACACCACTACAATGTGGTACATCAACAAACAAGGGGCACTCGGTCTTCGTCCTTGTGCAGGCGATAAGTTGTGGTCTCTGGCTTATTCCCTGAACACTTCCCTCATAGCAGTTCACCTCCCAGGCAAGGACAATGTCCTGGCAGATGCTCTCAGCAGGATTTCCCAGGCCATCACAAATGGTCACTGGATCCCCTAGTACTGGGATAGTGTTTGCCAGACAGGGCACTCCTCAGATAGATCTTTTGCAGCCCCAGACAATCATCAACTTCCACTTTTTTGTTGCAGGCCCCAGTGTTGGGCTCAGTCCCCTGGATGCCTTTCTCCTCGATTGGGAAGGAAGTTCCTTTGCCCCTCCTTCCTCTCCTGTTCAAAGTACTAGTCAAAATCAGGTCTCAGCCCTGCAGGATGATCCTGATTGCCCGAGACTGGGCCAGGCAGCCTGGTACCCATTCCTTCTGTCCTTAGCAGTCCATCTTCCCTGTGTCTCCCAGGAACCACAATCTGTTAACCTCTGCTCAGGGGAGAGTTTGGTATCCCAATCTCAAATCCTCAACCTCAAGGCTTGGCTCTTGAGCAGTTAAGAGTTTGCTGATCTCAACTTTCTCAAAGTGTTCTTGAAATCCTGAAAGCTGCTAGGAAGCCTTCCACGGGCTACCTATAACTCCAAATGGAAAAGGTTTTCCATATGGTGTTCTGGAAGCATATTTCCCAGAATCTGCTGATCTACCCACTGTATTGGACTATATGGTCCATCTTAATTCTTTGGGACTGAGACCAGCTACCCTGAAGTGCACTTGGCAGCTGTCTCTGCCTTCATTTCAACAGGAAGCCCTCTTCTCTTTCTGCTCACCCTGTATTTTTCCAAGTTTTCAAGGGATTGCTTCATACCAGTCCTCCATTCAGGGACCCTGCCCTGCTTGGGATCTTAATGTTTGCATTGCTCAGCTGATGCAACCCCCTTTGAGCCTCTGTCTTGGCAGAGCTTAAGTATTTGACTTGGAAACTGTATTTCTAGTAGCCATCACTTCTGCCAGGCGATAAGTGAGTTCCAGGCTTTATCAGTGGAGACTGACTTTATTTCCTTTCACAGGGATAAAGTAGTCTCAGGACTAACAGGAAGTTTTGCCTAAGGTGGTTTGGTTCCACCTTAACCAATCTATTTCACTTCCAGTGTTCTTCACTGACCATTCCTCCTCTGGTGAGAGGGCTGCACAGCTTAGATGTTAAGAGGGCCCTAAGTTACTACATAGAGCGTACCAAGGGTCACAGGTTTGACTCCTCCAACTATTTCTCACTTATGGTGAGGTTGGGAAGGGAGACCTGCCACTAAGAGATCCATTGCCAGGTGGATCGTCTCTTGTATCAATTTTGCTATCAAAAGCTGGGTAAGGTTCCCCCTCAGGCCTGAGGGCTCACTCTACCAGAGGTACAGCTGCATCTCTAGCTGCTGCTAGAGACATCCCTATCTTGGAGATATGTCAAGCAGCTACTTGGAAAACAGTACACACTTTCACCAAGCATTACTCCCTGGATATCCAGGCCAGGAGGGATGCTCAGTTTGACACAGCCGTGCTTCAGAGCCTATTCCCTAAGTAGGTTCTGTCCCTCCTCCATGGAGGTACTGCTGTGTAGTCTGCACCTGTCATAATATAGCAAGACTTCATGTTGTTTGAAGAAAAATTACTCACCTTAGTAATGTTTGTTTCTTCTAATGGAGTCTTGCTATATATAACCTCCCCTTGCCCCTCTCAGAACTTCTACTTTGGGTATGGGGTGGGCAGTCCACTGTTGGCATTTATTGATGCCCTCTTTTATGTTTGGGTGTTGTGTTTTATTTAGTTATTTTATCTTATTTTTCTGGTCCACTGAGTTGAGTCTTTGTGTTGGGACCAGGGAAATATGTGAATATGTTAGTAGCCAGTTGGCTAGTGTAGGTTACAGCTTCCACACAGAGCCTTAGTGAGTTTGCTCGTAAAGATCTGACGGTTTCGGTTTGAAACCACCCTAACAGAGCTTCTTTAACCGAGCTCGCGCTCTAAGCTCCATGCTCTGCATGGAAGTTAACTCTTTCACCTCCGGAGCAGTTCTAATGGTGGGACAAACTGCATCTGTCATAATATAGCAAGACTCCATTAGAAGAAACAACATTACTAAGGTGAGTAATTTGTTCTTCTAGTAGCCATCACTTCTGCCAGGCGCATAAGTGAGTTACAAGCCTTGTCAGTGGAGACTGACTTTATTTCCTTTCACAGGGATAAAGTAGTCCTTAGGACTAACAGGAAGTTTTTGCCTAAGGTGGTTTCAGATTTCCACCTTAACCAATCTGTCTCCCTTCCAGTGTTCTTCACTGACCATTCCTCCTCTGGTGAGAGGAGGTTGCACAGCTTAGATGTTAAGAGGGCCCTTAGTTACTATATAGAGCGTACCAAGGGTCATAGGTTCGAATCCCTCCAACTGTTCCTCACTTATGGTGAGGTTGGAAAAGATAAACCTGCCACTAAGAGATCCATTGCCAGGTGGATTGTCTCTTGTATCCAATTTTATCAAAAACTGGGAAAGGTTCCCCCTTCAGGCCTGAGGGCTCACTCTACCAGAGGTACAGCTGCGTCTCTAGCTGCTGCCAGAGACATCCCTATCTTAGAGATATGTCAAGCAGCTACCTGGAAAACGGTACACACTTTCACCAAGCATTACTCCTTGGATATCAGGCCAGGAGGGATGCTAGATTTGGCACAGCCGTGCTTCAGAGCCTATTCCCTAAGTAGGTTCTGTCCCTCCTCCATGGAGGTACTGCTGTGTATTCTGCAGTAGTCATAATATAGCAAGACTTCATGTTGTTTGAAGAAAAAAAATTACTCACCTTAGTAATGTTGTTTCTTCTAATGGAGTCTTGCTATATTATGACCACCCCCCCAGCCTGCCCCTCTCAGAACTTCTGCTTGGGGTATGGGGTGGACAGTCTAGTGTTGGCACTTTTTGATGCCCATTTTTTGGTTTCCACCCCTTCTTTTTGGGGTGTTTGGGTGTTGTGTTTTATTTTATCTTATCTTATTTTCTGGTCCCCTGACTTGAGTCTTAGTGTTGGGACCAGGAAAATGTGTTAATATTTAGGTAGCCAGTTGGCTAGTGTAGGTTACAGCTTCCACACAGATCCTTAGTGAGTTTTGCTCGTAAAGATCTGACAGTTTCAGTTTGAAATCATCCAGACAGACCTTTTCTAACCGAGCTCGCGCTCCAAGTTCCATGCCTGGCATGAAAGTTAACTCTTTCACCTCCGGAGCAGTTCTAATGGTGGGACAAATTGCAATAGTCATAATATAGCAAGACTCCATTAGAAGAAACAACATTACTAAGGTGAGTAATTTTTTCTTATTTATTATGCGCCTTACAATTATCAAGGCGCATTACATAAAATTGAAGCATAAAAAAACAGCAATGTATACAGTCTTCAGTAACATCCAGTTAATGACCTTTAAACTGGAAACGCTTGGCTCCACAAATGGGTCTTAAGGGCCTACTTAAAAACCCCCATGGTCGCGCACTCCCGAAGCTGATGGGGTAGAGAATTCCAAAGGACTGGGGCCACGTACATAAATGCCCAGGCCCCAGAAGATTTCAAAGATGCCCTAGGAATCTCTAGCAACCCCTCATCAGCCAAGAAGAGCAATTGCTCGGGGCAGTAAGGAGACAGAAGTTCTTTCAGGTAGTCCGGGCCAAGTCTGTGCAGGGCTTTATAAGTCAGTAATCCGACTTTGTGGGTGATCCACCACTGAGATGGCAGCCAGTGCAGTTCGCACAGCACCGGTGTGATGTGGCATGTCCGGGAAATCCTTGTCAACAACCGGGCTGCAGCGTTCTGCACCAGCTGCAGGCGGTGCATATCAACCTCCGGAAGCCCAAAGTAAAGGGAGTTGCAGTAATCAAGGCGCAAGGTCACAAAGGCATGGATCAATGTAGGGAGGTCCCCGGACAGAACCAGGTGCTTGATCCTAGCGATGTTCCTAAAATGGTAAAAAGAAGTCTTGACGACTGCCAACAGCTGAGATCGTAGTGTCAGCCCATCGTCAAGCATCACCCCTAGGTCCCGCACCAGTTCAGAGGTGAGAAGCTGGGAGCCCCCCAGAAAAAGACCAGTGGGTTGACCAGCCCCCGACCCCCTTATCCGGTGACCCGGATCCACCACCATCATCTCAGTCTTCCCCGAGTTCAACTTCAGCCAGCTGGAATTCATCCAATCCTGGATTTCAGTGAGGCAGTTATTAAATACCGAGTGTACTATCTTGGTCGGGTGCAAAAGACAGGTAGAGCTGGGTATCATCAACATAGCAGTGAAACTTCAGCCCATACCCTCTTACAATGTCTCCAAGGGGCAGCATATACACTGCGAACAACATGGAGGACAGCACTGAGCCCTGAGGGACCCCCACATGACAGAGAGAGAGGGTTGGAGGAATAAATCCCCGACACCACCCTCTGAGTTCTGCCAGTGAGAAAGGACTTAAACCACTTGAGGACTGTACTAGTCAGGCCACAGATGAACCTCAGGCGCTCAAGCAACACCCCATGGTCCACGGTGTCAAAAGCTGAGGAGAGATCAAGGAGTACCAAGAAGGACCGGTTTTTCCGATCTCTTACCATCAGGAGATCGTTGAGCACCCCGACCAGCACAGTCTCAGTACTATGCCTCTTTTGAAAACCAGATTGGAGAGGTTCGTAGATGTCATGGATGGTCAAATGGTTCTCCAGCTGTACAGCCACTACCTTCTCAATCACCTTCCCCACAAAGGGAAAGTTAGAGATGGGACTGTAGTTGGCTAGGCAGTCTGGGTCCAGAGAAGCTTTCTTCAAGAGGGGTGTCACCACCGCCACCTTCAGGGAGCTAGGAAACTCACTGAACTCAAGGGAGCACCAGACTTTCTGTGCCAGGACTGGGCCAATGGTGTCATAACAACCCATAATCAGAGACGTTGCGCCCAGATCCAAACTACAGCATGTAGGGCACATACCCTGGACAATCCGCATGACCTCCACTAACGCCGGCCAGCCTAAGGTACTCCAGGTGAAGTGAGGGACAGTGACCAGGCACCGATTGCTAGCGTCCCCCATAGAGTGTGTTGAATGGATCTCCGCCCTGATATCGGTCACCTTATCTGCAAAGAACTGAGCGAGCTCCTCACTCTCCAGCTGTGAAAAAGCTCTTCGCACCTGCAGGCAGGCTGGGTTTCACAGCCTGTCTACAGTTCAAAAGAGCTGAGCCGATCAGTTCTGAGCAGCAGCAATCTCCCTGGACAGGAACTCTGCCTTCTTACGGGCAATTGTTGACTGGTAGAGCTGATAATGCTCTAGCAATCTAAGATGGTCAGCCTCCAGGGCGGATTTCTGTCAGCAATGCTCCGACCTTCATCCTAGTCGCCGCAACTCCCTCAAAGTCCCATCAAACAGGGGGGCAGGCCCGGTGGCGCTGAGGGTTGAGGCGCTGGACACCACACCTCACGGCATGCCGGTGACCTGGATTCGGGAATGGACTCGGGCACCAGGGGTCGGCAGGGGAAGGGTTGAGGTCTGAGTGCCTGTGTGGTGGTCTCCTCCCCGGACCAAGGGGATGGGATGGCCCGGCATGCTAGTGACCTCTGGTGGAGACCAAGGGCTACTGCAGCAAGCAGGGCCGGCACATAGTAGCGTGGCCGACGCAGACAGGGTTGCCATGCAGCAGTTGTGTCGGGGCGTGCACACGCATGGGGAGGGAGGCATAGAAAACGGAAAAACCCGGTCCTTGGGGTAGACGATGGCACCAGTCCCCATGCCCGCAGCCGGGTCCGACTCCACTGGCCTTCATGGATCTCCCACCTGGGACCCATGTCCGCAGCTGGAGTCTAAACATCAAGAGCACCCAAGGTAGGAGGGGCGCCCCCCCCTCGGAGGGGTTATGCTGGGGGTGCCAGCTGCGAGGCGGGGCAGGGGAGAGGAAGGTTCGGATGGGGGGTACTTCAGGCTGGGCAGGAACAGGTTGGATGCCTGAGAGATGGCTCTCAGGACCGTGACCGGAGGAAAGAGAGTTAAAAAAAAAAGGTCCCGTCAAACCACGGAAACCAAGGGTGAAGGGAGAGAGGACGAACACGGGCAGGAGCGACAGAGTCCCGGGCTGTGGCAATGACCTTATTATAGGCCAAAACCAGAGCCTCAGGATTCCCACTTGCCACAGGAAAATCCAATAGGTCAAGCACCGCCGCTATGCATTCAGGGATCACACCCCGTAAAAGGCGATACCAGACCATCTGCACAGGGGTAGGCCTGCTGGGGGGTGCAAAATTGAATCTCGGTGTAATGATTGGACCAACTGATGGGTTCCACCTCCACATCAGAGGCTATGATCCCCAGGAGAAAAACTAAGTCAAGGGAGTGGCCGCGTTTATGAGTAGCAGTGGTAACAATCTGTGTAAGGCCCAGTGATGACATCAACTGGAGGAAATGCCCAAGGACCATCAGCCTGGTCGACTCAAATGCCAAATCGATCACAAAGTCTGCTACTTCCTGAAGGAATCACTTCTCGTCCCCGGGTGGATAGTAGACAGGGGCTATCCTACAGCCTACACCTGCTACTAAAGTGCACTCGAATGACTTAGCAACCTCAACTGATACACTCATGAGGCCCAATTCGGTCTTAAAACAGACCATAACCCCCCCCATCCCTGCGGTCCAATATGGAGCGGTGTATCACCCGAGTACCTGGCTGGAATCGCAGCCTCAAGTATGGGGCCTGCATTTTCATCCAGCCAGGTCTCGGTGATGCATGCCAGATTTGATGTCCCAACAAGATCTGCAATAATTGCAGCCTTGTTCTTAACCGATCTGGCGTTGCATAACACTGCTCGGGTTGGACGGGTCTCCTGGGCTGCCCCAACTACCTGCCCACCAATAATGGTGGTGCCCTTGGGTATGGAGACTAGGCATGGCAAGGTTAAAGATAAACATATAAAGGTGCTTATCTCATATGGTCACAGTAGGCATTGCAACACATGCCTGCAGATGGAAGAAGGGTATCTGAGAAGAAGATCGAGGATGATTTTTGAAATGTAAATAAAAAATACTGAAAGTTGATTGGTAAAGAGCCAGGTTCACCTGTGATATTATCCTAGCACAACCTCACTGATGAAACTAATTCCCACAAAATAGCCTATGGATGACCATAAGCACATAAATGGATCCATTTTATAAGTGCAATAATGCGCTTTAGTGCATGTGTCGCTGGGATGACATTACTTCTCAGGTGGTTGAAGGCACTAAGCCTGTGACCTAGTGTCTCACAATGCAACCAAGGGGTGATGATCTTCCTGGACATAAAGTCTCCCGTCTCCACCACTCACTCACACTAATGGGATCTACGCTGGAGGCACTAAGACCCAGCGGGAGCAAACTTTTCAAAAGGGTCAGCACCAGAGATGGAGCCTTGAGGAAGCAGCACCGTGAGCCGTGGTTCGTGCAGTAAAGACTACCTCGGTGTCGACCCTCCAACCGCCTCAGTTCCTTTTTTCCCGCCGTCAAGTACACTTCAGTGATGACGTCGCTTGCCCTCTGGGAGTCAAACTTCAAACTAGCAACATAGTTTTCAGTTTATTGTTTTGTAATTTATCTTCGGAAGTATTGAGTAGATTTAATTTTATTGATTAATAAAAGAAGTCTTCAGCCCTCCATTGACAGAGTCGACCATGAGCGGGTCAGGTGATGGTAGGGAGACTGTATAAAAGCTGTTCAGTCAGCCGGGCTGGGTCCGGTCTGCTGCCCTCCCTGAAGGGTGGGTCTGACAATGGACGGTCCAGTGCTTAGGGAGATGGGTGGTCCCCCCGAAAGCATAAAAAGGAACGGTCCCATTCGCGGCACTGTTTTGCCTCAGTACGTCTTCGTGCTACAAGTCGAGAAAGAGAAGGCATCACTTGAGGTCGCTTGGTATGTTCATGCTGACGGTTGGTCACTGGGATAGGCACCGATCTCCTCCTCTCTCAGAGTCGCCGGTTTCTGGCTCCGGTGCCTCACCTCTTCGACACTGGAGCCCGTCCCTGCCTATTGGACGGGTCTCTGATGAGCAGTTTCACCAGTGGGCTGCTGTTATGGAGCAATGGGTTCGGAGGTTGTTCAAACTGCCTGGCCCGGTCGCTCTGGGGCCTTCGGGCCATTCGAGGGACTGCGTAGGGCGGTTGGACCTTCCTAGTTACGCAGCACCTTCTTCGGTGCTGTCGACTCCATGCTCAGGTGTTTTCTCCCCTCACATGGCTGCGGCACAGGGGTCCACACCGATGCCTCTATCTCCTGTTAATTTCCCTTCTTTTCATTCCAATCACAGTTTTCGGAACCTTGGGACACTCTCGGAGCCATCCGCGGTGCCGAGGGCTCTGTTGGCGCTGTCCGCAGCACTGGGGACTCTTTCAACACCGTCTACAGCACTGGAGGCTCTGTCAGTGCCTTCTGCAGTGCCAAGTTCTCTGTCAGCACCGACTGCGGTGCCGGGGGCTCTGTTGGCACCATGTGCTGGGCTGTTTCTGATGGCGCCGACTTCCTTGGGTTCGGCACCATATTCTTCATAGGTACCGATGTTTGGTGCGATGCCGTCCAGCCTCCAGGGCTTTTCGACTCTAATTCTTTCCTCTTCTAATTTCCATTCTGATTTTCACTCCTTTCCTGTCCATACAGTCCCCCCCTGGACTTTTAGGAGATGACTTTGAGCCTGACCCAGATCTTCGTCTGGGTGATGATGTTGAAGAACAGGGATTAATCCTGCTGCAGAGCCTGTGTTCGAAGACGTTTCCTTTAAGTCTCTGCTGAAAAATTTAAATTCCACTCTTTCTCTCTAGACTACAGAAATCGATCTTGGGAAGCTTTTATGACTCCAATACCTACATGTCATGGAGATCCTTATGGATTTAACTCCTCCAGTGCAACCATCTTTTGAGACCCTTTTTCAGATGGTATGGAACAATCCTGCTCTCATCCCTTCTGTGGCTAAGTCCATAGATAGGAAGTATTCTGCTCCCAAGGATCGACCCATTTTGGCCTCACAAGCTTTTGCTGATCCCATTGTAGTCTTAGCAGAGAATGACAAGGCCATCCTCCCTCAGGCATCTACAGTCCGGCCTATCAATAAAGTATCTCGTAAGATTGATATCTTAGGTAAGAGAGTCTTTGCTACCTCCACCTTGGGTATTCGTATTGCCAGTTACCAGGGCTATTTTTCTCAGTATGAATGTCCTTTGGCATTCGCTCAAGCAAATGGTAGAAGCTCTGCCTGAGTCAGAAACTAATTCAGAGCTACTTCACACCATAACCGGGGGCATCGAGTCCAGTAACCAACAGGTTAAAGCTGCAATGGACACTTTTGATACTGCTTCTTGAGCGGCGGCAGCGGGCATTTGTACTTGTCGTCACTCTTGGCTACGTACTTCGGGCTTCACGAATGATGCCCAACAGGAGATCATGGCCTTACCCTTCAATGGCATGTATCTGTTCAGACCCCAGGTGGAACAAGCTCTGGAGGCCACACAGAAGACTAGGTCAGCCATTAAGACAGCTGCGACCCGCGCCGCCTCCTCTTTCGGGGGGCATAGCTGTCATGATTTCACAACAAATCTAGTCCTTACCGGTAAAAGGCGGGGGCTTTAACAAAAGTCACACCCTGCAGCCACAAAAGAAAACGCAGCAGAAGGCACAAGCCCCAAAGCGCCCTGTGCCACCTTCTGAGTTCTTGGCCCAGGTCCCACCTCAACTGCCCGAGGGGGACTCTTCCTCAGCAGTGGGAGGATGTCTGACTCAGTTCTTCAACCGGTGGAAGTCTATAGCATCAGACAAATGGGTCCTCCGGATAATCCGCGAGGGGTGTTCGCTCAGTGTTTCAGAAACCCCCCCTGGATCAGGGGCGTAGCTAGCCGGCAAGCATGGAGGACACTTTTTAACACAGCTCCCTGGGGTGATGGCTCCTAATTTAAGAATTTCAGCTGTATAATAGCGTTTGAACGTTTTTACAGGTAATAGACAGATCCTTAACTCTTATGGTAACCGGGAAATCTAAAAACAAACAGGCCAAACTGCCATTTGGAGCCAACAAGCTGATTAAAAGAAGTGAAAGTAACCTACGCCACTCTGGGCCTTCATCACCTGCCGAGTGTGGAAACAGCGCACAAAATATGGTTATGGAGCTGGAGCTAACCAAGACCTTGGCTGGGGTCCCTGAAACATTGGCACAAACGAGGAGTGATATGAAAGCAGGATTTCATAACTTGAACACTTAATTCACTCACTTACAATTGGTGGTCACTTGCTTAACAGAAATGACTACTTCACACACTTCCCAAATATGTGAATTGGAGTGGAGAGTTAGCGACCTGGAGGTACATACACGGGAGCTTCAGCAGAAAGAAACGGTTTACTCTCCACCATTGCGGACCTGAAGGAACAACTCGATGATCAGGAGAATCGCACCCGTAGATCCAACATTCGGATCATTGCTTTCCTGAGGGGACGGAGGGGAGAAATCCTAATGTGGAAATACATAAGTGGATTGTTAAGAACTTGGGCCTTGGAGAGGAAGCTGAAGACTTTGAAGTTGAGTGAGCCCACCGAGAAGGTCCTCCGCCAAACCCAGGAGATCGTGTTCATCACTTCCTTATTAAATATCTAAGGTTTAGGGATAAAGAGATTATTCTGCAAAAAGCAAGAGAGACAGGCCCCATAAAAATGAGTAATACTACTGTGCATATATACCAAGATTACAGTCAGGAGTTGCAATCGAAGCGACAGAAATTCAATCCGATTAAGAGTAAATTGTACCATCTGGGATGGAAGCGTTCTTTGGCTTATGCTGCACGGCTCCAAGTGGATAGGCCTGGTCAAGTCCCTCGATTTTTCACCTGCCACAAAAAGGCGGAGGGATGGCTAGAGGAGGAGATCAGGAGGGACAGGCCACAACCTAATGTAGAATGAGGTGTGTAGCATTTTCACTTGTGTAAATGTTATTAAATCAGTTAACAGATTGAGTTTGTTCCGTCTCCCCTGGTGAGCGGCATGCAGATTGACCTGAGTCTTATTTCCTCCTCAAGGGAACTATGCTGCTGGCTGCTACGAGGTGAGGACTAGTCGGTGGAACTTTTATATTTTAATGCCTAGAAAATATGTGGTGTTACATACCCCCGACCGAGTCTAGAGACCCGGGTACCAGCGGGCAGTTTTCTTCTGGTCAGAGGCATTTCTTGGACCACTGAATATTACTCCAGCGTGATCATCATTGACTCCTCCCCCCCTCCCTTTTTGGGGTAGAGATGGAAAGGAGCAGTTTGCTTCCATGATTCGAAGGGAAAGGGCTCTAGGTGGACACTCAATATTGGCAGCAAATAGTATGGTGAATACATTATTTATGGGCTTTCACCCGGTCCCAAACTTTTTGTTACCACAAAGAGAACTGTTAGAATGTATGACTTTTTATTGAATTTTAGTTTTGTTGAGCTTTTGACCGGGGGTTTGGTGAAGGGGAGAATTGGAACCTCCAGTCAGTCTTAGCCCTACTTCTAATGCTAAGAAAATTTCATTATTGTTGGTTAAGGAGTACTATTGCTATTTCTGTTTAGAGGTCTTCCCATGCTTCGATACCACTGTATTATTAGTTTTTTTATGCTATGTGAATGTTCTGGCTATGTGCTGTGCAGCTGACTAGTATTTTTTCTTTCTTTCATATTGCCTGTGGGCCGTCACCCTCTCCCACAATTCTGTGGCTAGCATTAAGGGCAGAAGTTTGTTTTACTTCCTGTTGTTTGTAGTGGGACTGCTGGCGGGTTTATACTCACGGGGGGAGGGGGATGGTTCAGTTCCTGTTGAAATGAGCCAAGGAATAGTTAGCAGTAAGGGAGAAGGGGGGAGTGGGAATATTTGGGTAAAAGGGGGGAGGGTTATATTGGACTGTTGGAGATGAACACAGTATGCACCGTGTGAGAGAAGTGAGGGCACCAATTTGGTTCCACCTTAATTTGCTAGCTGTGGTGGACACTGAACAAGCGTTCCTATATAGGGTGTTGAGGCTGGCTTCTTTGGCCTGGTTCTATTGTTGTGTTCTGCTGCGGGGGTTATTAGGTAAGATAATGGTGGTAGGAAGGGAGGGAACTGGGTTATTGGGAGAAAAGAGTGTGGATGCTTATATGGTACATGCTAGATTCAAAATACATACTAAAAGGTTGTTTCATGATGGGGAATGATGTCAAATGTCTGTCCTAGAATATTAATGGCCTTAAATCTATTATAAAGCATAAAAGTGTTATGGCTGAAGTACGTAGAACTAAGGGTATGATTGTTCTACTACAAGAAACTCATTTCTCAAACACTGAATCACAGAAAACCGCTGCATTTATGGGGGGTACTTGGGTATCGTCAACTTTTTCTACAAAAGCTAGAGGAGCCTCCATTTGGTTTCCTGCGGGTTCCCCTGTACAGGTTCTAGATACACTGACAGATCAATTTGGCCGATATGCACTGGCTAAGGTTGAAATCCCGGGTAAAGGTATAATGCTAATAGGATCAGTATATGCCCCTAATGTGGTGAACCCCGGATTTTTTCCAAAACTTACACTGGATATGTCCTGCTGGGAGGGCCCATGGCTAATGGGAGGTGACTATAACAGTGTAACAGACACAGTTTTAGATCGCTCGAGTAAGGCCCCTGTTCCTAAATCTCACAACGCCAAGGCTTTGGAGGTACTACAAGCTGATTTTGACCTGATTGATGTGTGGCGGCATATGTACCCCTCGGGGCGTGAATATAGTTTCTATTCATATGCACATAATTCCTATGCTCGTATAAATAGGATATTGGTGTCAGGTACTCTGGTAGGGTTACCACCTGTCCTGCTTTTTGCAGGACAGTCCTGATTTGGGCAGCTGTGTCCTGCAAAAAAACATGAAAAATACTGAATGTCCTGATTTTACTGTAGGAAATATATTTTCTATCTTTCTACTAAATGTTCTAGAAAACTACAATAGCTTAACTAAAATACCTTTAAATGATAAGAAACAATAGAAACAACTAAGAAACTACAATACTTAGCCTTAATTCTGATTATATAGCGAAAACAAGTCTGTTGCATCGGTCGAGGTTAGGTACTGTCCTGCGAAAAATCATGTTTCAGTAAGAAATGTCCCACTTTGGGCTTCTTAAAAGGTGGTAACCCTACACTCTGGTGGTTAGGCTAGGGGAAGCAGGGTGTCAAACGATCATGATTTCAGATCATGCATTGCATTTTATTACTCTCCGGGGTACTGGATCCTCATTAGGATCTAAAGCATGGAGACTGGACTCTAGACTATTGAGAAATCAGGGTTACCTTGCATACCTAAAGGCGAACTTGCAGGAGTTTTTGCACTTTAACCGTAGAGGAGATACCTCTCACTGTGCACGGTGGGAAGCTCTGCAAGCTTATGTGAGAGGGCAGACTATTGCATTTGCATCACTAGAAAAATGCATAGCCACTAGGGACTTGGAATTTCTTAGATCTAAAATAGAAGCCTGTGAGAAGGCACATACGCGCAGATCCCACAGTTGCTTTGTACGGGATTCTGCAGAAATAAAATGGAGGTATAACACCTTGTCCAGTGCGCAACTGGGGAGAGTCATCCTTCTTTCAAATGCAGGGCAATATTTTGATGGAGATAGACCGGGGAAATATTTAGCCTGGCAAATAAAAAGAAAGGAGTCTACTAAATCAATAAACCAAATTCAGAATGAACAAGGACGCAACGTACAGGGTACAAGTGAAATAGGGAATGCCTTTGGGGTCTTTTATAAGTCTTTGTATTCTTCTGAATGCAGCCCCTCACAGCAGGGCTATGATAGTTTTTTTAGTGAGGTGTCTCTTAACAGGATTAGTGCAGTCGAGGCTGGGGAACTGGATGCACACATAACTAAACAAGAAATCAGGGTAGCTCTGAACATTTTAAAGAATGGGAAAGCACCTGGCCCTGATGGCCTACCAATAGATTTTTACAAGTCCTTTGAAGAACTCCTGCTGGAACCCTTATATGATGCCTTGACTGAGGGACTATGGGAGGGAAAGTTACCCCCCTCCACACAGCCTGCAACTATAGTTGTACTACCCAAGCCGGGTAAGGATGCAACCCTATGTTCCTCATATAGATCAATTTCTTTGTTAACAGCGGACTATAAGATATTGGCTAAAGCCCTAGCGACTAGGTTAGAAGCAGTGTTGGCTGGAATCATACACCCGGACCAGACCGGTTTTGTTATGGGACAGTTGGACAAGTATAATATTAGAAGGACGTTGAATATTATACTCCATTGGGCTAGAACTAAGAGATCTCATGGTGCTGCTGTGGTTGCTTTAGATGCCGAGAAGGCTTTTGACCGTGTGGAGTGGGGGTACCTGTTTTATACCCTGGAGAGGTGGGAGTGGGACCTTCATTTTGTGCATGGGTGTGGGTATTATATCAAGGTCCCTTAGCTCACTTTCTGGTAGCCGGGTAGAGGTTCTTTTCATCTTGGCCGGGGAACTCGCCAGGGATGCCCGTTGTCCCCCTTGCTGTATGTTATATCCCTGGAGCCTTTGGGAGCTGCTCTTAGAGCACAGAAAGGGATTATGAGGTTCACTGGAGGGGGTAGGGAGCATAAAATTGCAGTTTATGCAGATGATCAGTTAATGTACTTGCAGAATCCTGCTAAAGATTTGCCTTCGCTCCACAGGCTAATGAGTGCCTTTGGCGCCATATCAGGGCATAAGGTTAATTGGTCTAAGAGTGAACTGTTACCTATAGGCTCCAGGGATCGGGCGCAGCTTATTGCTCGATTGGGGGGGCTTCAGTTAGTTCAGAAACTAAAGTACTTGTGGGTGCTAATCTCTGTTTCTCTAGGGTAATTGTACAAAATAAACCTTAGACCAATCATACAAGTGATAGCAGAGGACTGTGATAGGTGGAATGCGCTGCCGATTTCGTTGCTGGGTAGGGTGGGGGTGGTTAAAATGTCCATTTTGCCCAGGCTGCTATATTTTTACCAAACCCTCCCCATTAAGATTCCACAGCTACACTTTAAGCAAGTAGATGCAATAATCCATAAATTTATTTGTAGGGGTGGACGTGCCAAAATACCCCATGCCACACTATATAGGTGACCAGAGGAGGGGGGAATGGGTCTACCCAACTTCAAAATGTATTACTGGGTGGCACAGCTGTCATTCATATCTGCTGGGGTTGCCATAGCGGAGTGTCCATGGATTGGATTAGAGGAAGATTTGTTGGAGGGGAACCTCCATAATGACACATTAGTTGGTAGTCTGACAGACTCCAGGGTACTACATCTTTGTAATCCCTTTACAAATATCACTAGACTTATTTGGTTAAGTGCTCACAAAAAAGTGGGGTTTGCTGGGGGTAACTCTCATAATCTGAGTATCCTTAGTTTCATGAACTCCGCAGGAGAGTGCACGGCCAGAATGGTATAGAGACTATGGGCCTGGAGAAAAAAGGGATTACTTGCAATCAGCCAATTGTATGAAGGGGGATTATTGAGAAGTTTTACACAATTATGTACCACATGGAACATACCAGCAGGAGACTTCTTCCTCTATCTAACAATTCACCACCGCTGTGGTATTGACTTATTGAGTTAAAAAGTGGATGGCCCCCCTCTCCATTCAAAGAAGAAGTATTTCACCCACAACCAAATAGTAAGCCTCTGTCCGCCTACTACCGAGCGCTCATGGGAACACTCCCCACTCTTCCCATCTCCAGTAGGCATAAGTGGAGTGCAGATCTTTCCATTATTATTGATCGGAAAACCTGGGGTCTGGCCTGCTCTCATTTTCTGCTCTGCTCGCATAGCAATAAGCTGCAGCAGATCCAGCTTTACTTCCTTCACAGGGCATATGTGACGCCTAGTTGGTTGCATGAACTGGATGATAACAGGCCGTCTACCTGCCCCAAATGTGCGGCTGATGGAGCTGACTTCCTACATCTGGCACTTACCTGCCCTAAAGTGGCACCATTTTGGCATTCTATGCACAATATAATGTACCAGGTTTTGGGTTATGCCCCTTCCAAACCCCCCTTAGAGCTACTACTGGGGGCTGATCCTGTCCATCCAGAGTGTGGAAGGCCTAACCTCCTATGGCCCATAACGTTAATAAACGGTAGGAGAACAATTGCACAACTGTGGATGTCTGCCTCACCTCCAACTGTGGCAAGATGGATACAAAATGTTAAAAACTGTATGCGGCTGGAGAGGGCGTAGCTGGGTGCCTTGGGCAAAACACCGCTCTTTTGGGAAACATGGGAACCACGGTTGACAGCTGTAGAGGCGGGTATTATCTCTGATTAACTTATTAGACTGTATCCCTACAGTACCCTTAGAAATTTGCACGTACATAAATACAAATTATATTTTAAACCCAGCTGCCTCCTTATATGGTAGCTTGAAGTAACTCTGTACAGAATAATTATGAACAGATATTGATTATAGGTCATTATAAACTACATTTACTATGTATTCATTCTTAACAGTAATACCATCTGAATGTATCTTCTCTATGTATGAAATAACCTGGCTGTGCTGTGAGCTATTCACATTCACAATAAAGAAATTTTACAAAAAAAAAAATAAAAACGGATCATCCCCCCAAACGACAGCCCAGGCTGTCAGCAGTACAGTCAGACCTTCTTGCTTCCAAGGTACAAGACCTTCTGAACAACAGGGCAGTAGTAGTAGTTCCGCCAGACCAACGAAACACAGGTTTCTGCTCCCATTACTTTCTAGTTCCGAAGAAAACTGGAGGCATGCGCCCCATTCTGGATCTCAGAAAGTTAAACAAATTCCTTCACAAGGAAAAGTTCAAGATTATATCTCTAGGTACCCTTCTACCTTTGATTCATCAACATGATTGGCTAGCCTCCCCTGGACATGCAGGTTGCCTACCAACACATTCTTATACACCCAAAATACCACAAATACCTGAGGTTTGTGGCGTTTTGTCAACATTATCAGTTCAGAGTCTTGCCCTTTGGGATATTCTCGGCGCCGTGGGTTTTTACAAAGTGTTGTGCAATACTCACAGCGCATCTCAGAAAAATCGGAATTCAAGTGTTTCCATATCTGGACGACTGGCTTCTAGCAAGCCTTCCAGGCAGGGAACTCTGGATGCCATAGCCAAGGCTTCAGACTTCCTCTCATCCATGGGAGTCCTGCTAAATCGCAACAAATTGCAGTTGCAGCCCTCCCAGAAACTGCTTTCCATAGGAACTCTTCTGGATACCTCCTGTGCGAAAGCTTTTCTCCCAGAGGACAGAAAGAGTGATATCCTATAGATGGCCCGATACATCAAAGAAAACAGCTTGGTTCAGGCTATCTCAATGCAGCGGATGCTGGGTCTCATTGCATCTTCAGTGTTCACTGTACCCCTAGCACGTCTCCACATGAGAACCTCTCAGTGGATGCTCAGTACTCAGTGGTCCCCAACCACTCACCCTCAGTCCTTTCCCATCAAGGTGACAGAACCTCTAAAGAGGTCACTCACCTGGTGGTTGCAGGAGGACAACCTTCTGGAAGGGGTATCCCTTTGCTCCTCTGGATCATCAGATCTCCATTACCACTGACGCGTCCCTGATGGGGTGGGGAGCTCACTGCCACAATCTCCACACCCAAGGTATGTGGACTCAGGACAAGTCCTGGCTTCACATAAATGTCCTGGAAATGAGAGCCATCTTCTATGCAGTCCGGGCCTTGAAGGACATACTCTGTCACAAGAACATTCTCCTTCAAAAGTACAACAAAGCAGTGATGTGTTACATCAACAAGCAGGGTGGTGCACACTCTTACCCATTATGCAGGGAAGTTATGAGAGTGTGGGAATGGTGCCTGGAGCACAAGGCTCTAATCCACATGGTTTACCTACCAGGCGTGCAGAACGAACTGGCAGACCGTCTCAGCAGAGCGGAGACAGATCCTCATGAGTGATCTCTCAACTCAACCGTCGCTCCGTCACTCTTCAAAGAGTGGGGAACTCCAGACCTGGACCTTTTTGCATCCCCGCTCAACACAAAACTGCCTCTCTTCTGCTCCAGAAATCCAGGACCTGGCATTTTCTGTCAGGATGCGTTCAGGCTGCAGTGCACAAAACACTTTCTATACGCCTTTCCTCCTCTTCCTCTAATTCAGAGGGTACTTCTCAAATTCAAGTCTCAGGGAGACAGAATGATTCTCATTGCTCCCTTCTGGCCTCGACAGATATGGTTCCCGCTGCTCAACAGTCTGTCGGCAACCCTCCCGAAGGCACTTCCCCTTCAGACAAACCTTCTGACTCGGGGGCCCATGGTCCATCCCAATCTGAAGGCGCTTCACTTTCACACTTGGTTTCTGAAGAGATAGAGGTGAATAGGTTCAATGTTTCCTGTAGGATTTCAGATATTCTCTTGGCTGTGCGTAAACCAGCCACTAGAGAGACCTACAGAGCCAAATGGAAGCGTTTCTCTCTCTGGTATGCAAAATCCTCTCTGAACCCTTTTTCTTGCCCACCAAATAAAGTCTTGGAGTACCTTTTAGACCTCTCAAATTCAGGTCTGCAGTACTCCACTGTCAAAGTTCATCTCTGTGCCATTTCAGCTTATCATGAACTGGTACATTCCCTGTCTCTGGCTCAGTTACCTGTAGTTAAGAGGTTTCTTAAGGGTATTCTACATACCAGACCTCCTATCAGACGTCCAGTCGCAGCCTGGGACATTAACGTTGTGCTAGACATGCTCACTCGGAAACCTTTCGAGCCTCTAGCTACCTGTGAGTTGAAGTTCCTCACTTGGAAAATGGCCTTCCTGGTGGCCATCACTTTGACCCATAGAGTTTCTGAAATACATGCTCTGGTCACAGACCCCCCGTACACTGTATTTCACAAGGACAAAGTAGTTCTTATGACTCATCCTAAGTTTCTTCCTAAGGTTGTCTCAGAATTCCATCTAAACCAACCTTTAGTCCTACCTACCTACTTTGCTAACTTTCAGAATGAAGGGGAACGTACCTTTCATTCTTTGGATGTTAAAAGAGCACTGCGATTCTAACTGGTAGAACAAAATAAATTCACAAGGCTCAACAACTGTTTGTTTTCTTCAGCGAGACCCGGCTGGGTCAACCTGTAGCTATTAGGTGCATTTCAGCATGGCTGGTAGCATGTCTCCGCCACTGCTATTCTGTGGCACAGGTTAAGCTAGAAGGTAGAGTGTACGCTCACTCTACTAGAGCAGTAACGGCATCTCTGGTGGAAATCTGCAAAGTGCCCATTGCATATATTTGTAATGTGGCTACATAGAGCTCAGTGCATACTTTCGTTAAGCACTATGCTTTGGATGTCTATGCCAGACAACATCTGTCATTTAGTAGGTAGGACTATTCTTAACGGACTTCTGTCCTAACTATGTGAGCTCTTAGTTTCTCCTGCCACCTGTCTCGGGGGTTATTAGCTCGGTACTCTCCCATTAGTGTGAATGAATGGTGGAGACTTTATGTCCAGGAAGATATGGAAATTACTACCTACCGTAATTCTTAATCTTCTTGGACGAAGTCTCCACCATTCATTCACACGCCCACCTGCCATCCCCCGAGCTCACGTCTCTGTTTTTGATCTTCACTCCCTCAGTAGCTGGGCTGTGAAGACTCTATTGTTGACCCTTCTTACATGGGTCATTCAGACTATCTTATGTCCGAATTTGTTAGGTTAGACCTCTAGGTTAGTTACGCTGCACCTCCTTGGAAAAAAAGGTACTGAGGCGGTTAGAGGGGCAACGCTGAGGTAGTCTTTACTGCACGAACCACGGCTCGCGGTGCCACTTCCTTGCAGCTCCATCTCTGGCGCCGATCCTCTTGAAAAGTTTGCTCCCACTGGGTCCTAGCACCTCCGGCATAGATCCCATTAGTGTGAATGAGTGGTGGAGACTTCGTCCAAGAAGATCAAGAATTACGGTAGGTACGTAATTTCCATTTATCCAGCATGACACATGTTCTGACATGCCTTATTTATCTGATTTTATAAAACTGGCAATGAAATTCCCATAACCCCACTGATCAAAACATGTCACGGGACCACTGATCTTTTATAACCACACACTTTATCCAAACCACAAAACACAAACACTTGATCACAACAGGTGACCACTCCACACCCTGAAGATTATTTAAATCTAAACTAGCAACCATTTTGTCACCACCATTCAGCTCAGCATTGTTCTCCATTTAAAAGAAAGTATACATTTTCCAAGAATCAACCTTCACCATAGATTCCCACTTGTGGGTCTGAGCCAAAGGCACTAGGACCCTATGGGAGCCAGAACTTTCCTGGTGGAAGTTGGTGACCTGAATAGATCCCACGCATACATTGTCTATGTACAAGCTGGCGCAGTGGCACCAGCCTCCAACTGCCTCAGTTCTTTTTTTGCCCGCCATCGAGTACGCATCAGCAGTATTGCTGCTCTTATCGTCGGGGCCAGAACTTCATTATCTATATGACGACAGTGTTTTGTTCTTCAGCTTTAGTTTTAAAAATACACTAGAATTTGTTATTTTTGTGTCCGTTCATTTAGACTAACACAAACAAATTTACTGCATTTAGGCAGAAAAAACACCAATTACTGCATTTAGGCAGAAAAAAACAATCAGGCATACAGTATTGGAAGCACTACCCTTAGAACGGTAACAGAGGAGAAAGACCTAGGCATAATTATTACAAATGACTTACAGTTTAAGGCTCACTGCAACAACAGATGCAAAGAAGCAATTGAAGTATTGAATTGTATTTTAAGACACATAGCAAGTAGAAACGAAGTCTCTGTACACACTAGGGAGTGATTATAAAACATTATTAAAAATGTTTTATAAATTGGTCCCTAGCACGGTTGTGGGAGCGTCCACAATATATTATTATTTTATTCTGACTACCATGCTAACTGGATTGGGTTCCTGGGCATGACTGCGGCACCAACTCGAAGCATTATAGGTGCCGCTTGGTGCTGCAGTGCATGATGGGATACTCGCTAACAGACACCGAAACTGATCGGCACAAAAAATACATGGCCAAAACCAGGGATTCTTTGTCTATCTGGCAGTGCCATTAAGGTATTTTTTTTAATTCTGCTGCTCACAAAACGGATTCTAGCACAGAACGGGTTGCCTTAACCCGTGTTACAGCACAGTTTGCGTACACACTGCTGTTAACACAGATTAAGGCAACCGTGCTTAGCTAAAACCATGCTAAAGATCACCTCTCTAGCAGGGTTTTAGCATGGTTTTAGAACATGGTTGTAACATGGTTTTAGCCATGTTATAGTGTGGATGCAAACCATGTTCTGGGAGCTTAAAACGCATTTAAGGCAGTTTAATCATTATAACTTCCCTAGTGTGTACAGGGCCAAAGAGGTTATAGTCCCCTTGTATAGATCACAGGTAAGGCCTCTTCTTGAATATGGAGCTCAGCTGTGGTCACCATACCACCAAAATGAGATTTGTATGCTTGAGAAGTTATAAAGGAGAGCTACACGTTCTATAGGGCTGTGACAGGGTTGATTAGGACCCTGTCCCAGTTGTCATGGAGAGTCTGAATGCAGGGATCTGTTCTGTCCTTTCCTTTCCTGTCTCATCTGTCTGGTTGCACAACCAAATTTTCATGTGAGACCTAGGATTTAATCACCCCGACAGTCTCGCAGTTCGCTGCCTCTCACTGTCTGTCAGACTTCCCTTGCTATTCTATCTTTTTCTCCCTTGCATATGTGCTGGTATAAAAATATATGCAAGTCATTATGTGGAAATGTAACTGATATTGGGATCCCTTTGTTTAGAAATTATGTAGTGTTACTGTTGAACTGTATATAACTATAGTTTGAAATTATTGCAGAAAGCAATTGGGAACTCAAAGGGTTAACCTAAAATGCAATTTTTAAGCCTTTTGCAGAAGCTGTGGAAAAGGGGCCTCAGTTCTGTGACATTGTGTTCTAGCTGCACCTGACTGATATATGCAAGAACATTTTAGAAAACAAACAGGATGCTTGTTAAGAGGGAGGAGTTGCAAAGACTTACAAAACAAAGCTGCAATTGCTTGCAGGGGACACAGAGATTGAAGGAAAACTCAGATGGACCTTCTCTGTTTATTCGGCCTTTGTAAATAGTTGTTCTGAACAATTTTAGTTTTTTATTTTATTGGTATTCATAATAAAACTCTTGTTGCGAATTTTGCAACTGCTCCTGGTTTTTCCTGTGCTTCCTGACCTATGCCTCGATGACAAGGGGGAATTGGCAGACAAGAATTATGTTACTATGTTGGAAGAACTAAACTTGTTTCCTCTAGAATACAGGAGATGGAGAGGTGACGTGCTTGCTGTTCAAAGCACTAACTAGTCATGAGCTGTGGGAGAAGCTGGGACTGGAATATACAAACCAATCATTTAATACTAGAGCTCATACACTACAGTTGAAGGGTGAAAATTGTTGAACATTGAAGCGAGAAATGTGGTTCAATCAAAGGGTGTTATCCAAATGGAATATGCTACCCGAAGATGTGGTTGGCGTTCCATCAGTGGAGGTTTTTAAACTAAAATTGGATAAGTTATACCAATCAGGGAACCTTTAGTTAACACAGAGAGCACTATGGAGTGCTTTGTATTGACCTGTGATACCTATGACACCTATGATACAGTTTCTCTCAACCCTGCCTTGTGCCAAAGGTTTACGGCCATGGAAGAAGGTAGGGAACCTGAAGAGGCTAGCTGCTTCAGCAACAGGGCTGCGTCTTCTGGTCACCACCTCTCTCTCTGGGTGGGTGCTCTGGCAGTGGAGAGTCTGGCACCCAGCAGGAGGGACAGTCTTCCCGCAGTCATAAAAATAAATCATCCAGATCCCACACATGCTCGGCATCTTTGCACTGTTTGGCTTTGTCTTCTTCCTGCAAAAGTGGGAGGAAACGGTACCGGCTGAGTTCATCTTCTGGCCATTCTGTGGTGAGATACTTGACTTTCACAGGCCTGGGTTCCCCAGTTTCATCACCAATGACATGAAGGCTGCCAGGTCTGTGAGGTTGGTATCTCTGTCCTGGAGCCTCCTTCTGTTCACTAGAGGGGACTCCAGTGGGCAGTTTGGCCAGTGGGCAGCTCTTATGGATCAGTGGTTGCGGCATATAAGTCATGCAGCAAGATTTCTGGTGCCAGACCCCTGACTTAGCTGGGCTGGTGCTGTCTGCAGTGCTGCTTGACTTAGGTGCATGTCTGGCTGTGGCTCTGGTGTCCAAGCTGGTGCTGCTGTCTGTGCTGCTAACACCTGCAACATTTGTGGTGTCACGTCTGTCTCCTCCTGGAATGGTGGCCACAACTATGCCACTGCTGGTTACTTTGGTGCTGGCAGTGCTGCTTGCAGTGCTGCAGATCTTATCTGTGTCAGTCTTCACCATTCATCACTTTTGGGTACATGGCCAGAGGTCATGACCCTGCGGGAGCTCTTTTTTATTTTTGGTAGGCGCAGCCGATGCATCCATCGGGTTCGCTGAGGTCAAGTAGCTGTGTGGTGCTTGCGGGTTGGCCATTAGACTCTGCCTGCCTGCCAGTTCTTCATCTCCCGCTGTCGAGGTCACCTCGTGTGGAAGCTCTGCAGAACTTGAGGCCTACCGCCTACGCAATTTCACCTTTCAGCATTATTATCCTCTGTGCCGCAGTCCATTGGCTCCTTTCCTGCCGGTTCTATTTGCCTTACTTGATGTTGCTTGGTAAGATCTTTCCATTTATTTTTATTCTTGGTGACGTCGAGTCTGTTTTTGGTGTTTTTTTCCTCGTAGGTCATGTCTGAGTCGGAGGGCAAGAAGACTTCGAAGACGGGACAGCCCCCCCATGCGACGGTGCCCTTGCGGCCGTAAATCTTCCATCACTGACCAACACAACCGTTGCCTTACGTGTCTTGGCCCGCTTCACAACATGGATTCGTGTGAAGCCTGTTTCTCCATGGACCTCCGGATCATCGAACAACGCGCGTGGAAAGTGGAGCGAGCTCCGCCAACTTTTGGGGGTTGGGTGCGCACTCGTCCGGCCAAGCCACATTCTCTCAGTCTTTCCTCCTGGTCCCCTTCTGGTTCTACACGGACCGAGGAGGAAGAAGCCTCGGCTTCTAGTAGCCTGGCCATTGCCGAGGCTCCTTCTGCGGTGAAGGAGGCCAGTCCTGCTCCTTTCGGGGTGTGGGTGGGAGGCCCCGCTGCAAGGCAGTCGCCCCTTCGGGGTGAAGGCTCCCCCGGTGTTGGATCTGTGGTTCGCAAGGCCCGGGTTGGTGCCGTCCTCGATGTCATCAGTTGGCACTGTTGCGGGCCTCGTGCCATTTCGGCGGCGTGGGCTCTGACGGAGCCGTCGTCTGCACCAGTTTGTCCTTCGGCGCTCTGGCTGCTGTCAGCGCCATTTGTTGCTCCAATACTGCTAGTGGCACTGTGGGAGTCTCTATGGCACCTTCTTCGTCCTCTTCTCGCCTCTGCTCTGTTCATGGCACCGAAGTTGAGCATAGCCCCACTCCTGCCCTCAGTGCCGTTCGCAGCGCTGTGGAGCTGGGCTGCACCGTCCGTGGCACTGATGGCATCATTGGAGCCATCCTCGGCGCTGCTCATGGCGCAGTGGGGCCAGACGGCGCCGTGACTGGTTCTGACTCTGGGGCTGCTGTTCGGGCCGGGGCCGTGTCCTCCGCGGATATCGCTTGCGGTGCTGTGGGGGGCACTGGCACTGGCTTGGGTGTGGTCTCAGTTTCTGACACCCTCTTTGGCAAGGATGGCACTGGGCGCCTTCCTACATTCTGGCTCAGGGCCTCGGCCTCTACCTCTTTGGAGGTGGAGTCAGACTCTGAGTCAGACGAGCAGTCTGACTCCTTGGGGTTGACTGTTGGTGTGGGCAGCCCTGTAGTGTCCTCGACAAGCCAGAATCAGCCCCCTTCTGAGGTGGGGTCAGTGGCTGCCGAGACCGGGGTCAGGGGTGCTGACCAGCGGGCAGTGGTGCAGGCCACCATTGCTCTGCAGCCCGGTCTTGGTGGGTTCACTGACCCCTCAGCAGTAGTACCCCCACCTGTTGTGTGCCTGGATCACCCAACTTTGGGGCCGATCAGGGCTGCTACAGGAGGGGAGGGTACTGTGCCCTGGATAGCTCCCTCAGATGCTGGCCAGGGCTGTCAGCTACCTAGGCTGGCCCTCTCGAGGAGGAGGGCTCTTTCAGACTCTGAGGGGTCGAGGGGTATGGGGTCTGCAAGGCAACATTTTTCTGGGGCCCACCCAGGCTCTGGAAGAACCCGTAGTGCGGATCTCCGCTCTTCCTCCTCGGTCTCTTTGAGAGAGATCCATTCTTTTGAGGTAGGAGACCGTCCTTCTGGACCTATACTGCCCCGGTCGCTTCACAGGAGGATTCTTCCGGGCACAGCCAAGGCAGTACCAAAATGGTTGTTCAGCTGTTGGCTGTGGAGTCTTCCGGAGCACCTTCTTCTTCGGGTGCTCTTGGTCCACTCCTTAGCCCAGATGGAGGTCAGCTGACATCTCTTCTCGTCTCTGTCCCCATCCCTCTGCCACATTCTCTTGCGCTCCCAGGCATCTGTGGTCCTAGTGGGCCTCTCTCCTGGGAGCAGTTCAGGGCAGTGGCTGCTCGGTTCCCAGCTTACATTGGGGCAATGGACAGACAGGTTTTTCAACCTCCCTCCAAGCAGCTGCCCTCCGAGCAGTCGGTGCCCTCTAACTCTTCATCCCCCTCTTCTGTGGGAGAGGAGCCTTCTGTCCACATCTCTCCAGCTGCTGATCTCACTGAGTATCTGCATTTCCTCGTGAGGATGTTGAAGGAGTTGCACCTCACCTCTTCCACTGTAAGCAATCCAGAGCACTTGGCGCACTCCTTTCTAGGCGATTTCAGTGAGGCCACCCTTGTGGTGCCCCCCTTGGCCTGCTTCCTTTTGGGAGGCGTCATTGTGCTCCTGGCAGTGGCCCTTTTCCAGAGTTCCTGCCCCTAGGGATCTCTGCCAGTGGTATTGCGCCCCCCGGAGTCTCGAGGTTCCATGCCTCATCCGCAGTCCGGATTGATGCAGTTGGACACTCCCGATGGGCTTTGCGCCCTTCACCGTGACCGGCCCCCAGATCAAGATTCCTTGAATTTTGACTTGTGGGATAGGAGGGTTTTCTACTTGGCATGGTTGTTGCCCTCCATTTCTACACATCAGGCCCACTATGTAGCCTATGACAGGTTCTTGTGGTCCAGGCTAGGTCAACTCTTAGCCACGTTGCCTGACACGGAGCAAACCAGACAAGCCATTGCACTCTCTGCACATGGCCTGGAGCTAGCAAGGCACCATGCGAGGGCATCCTATGATGCTAACGAGGTAGCTACCAGGATTGTAGGGACAGCAATCTGCACTAGGCAGACGGCATGGCTGTGTCTTTCCCGGTTGTCACCCTTGGCCCAGTGTAGGGTGATTAACTCCGCTCACCAGAGAACCTATCTCTTCTCCCATAGAGCGAGATGGCGTTTGTCAGGGCAACTTCCTTCCCCCTCCAAGGGAGTCCCTGTCTCACTCTCCCCACTCTCGGGCCTCTTCAGGCCCTGAAGGTTCTCCCTCTTAGTGTGTCACCCACTGAGAGCTAAGGGACTTTGTCCCTTAGGGTGTGAAAGAAAACCCCCTTCGGGGGGGCTCGGCACTCTCCCAAAAGTGATGAATGGTGAAGACTGACACAGATAAGATATGAAAATTATGTACTTACCGTAATTATGATCTTTCTGTGCATCTTCACCATTCATCACAATCCCGCCCTCCAACCCCCTGGGGCCTCAGTCTCTGGGCCCCCCCTCCCTCTCTGTGCTCAACCTCACCCCCCTCCTTTCTTTGTTAGGAGTGGGGTGAACAGGGGCACATAGTGGGATAATGTTCTGGGGAGAGTGGTCAGCATGGGGGGCACTCCTTCTCCAGTGCGTTAGCTCCACCCCTGTGGGGTGGGAGTTGGCAGTTGCCCTCCATTCTCTCCTCCTCCTCCTTGTTCCCGTCCATCTTATTTTTCCTTGTCCTTTGGACTATCCTTTATTACAAAAAAAAAACTCCTTTTCATTTTTCACCAAAAATCTTTCCTTGAGAGGTTGTTAATTCTCTGTGCCCTGTCCTTCTTCCAGAATAGCCGATTCTGCTCAGATGGAGTTTTTGCCAGCCATTCTGTGCCTTGAATTCTGGCAAGAAGCCTTTGGCTACTCCTTGCAGTTCCTATACAGTCTGGAGACGGACCAAGGTCTGGGATGTGTTTAACCTTCTCCCCTCTCTTCCTACCTTCTAAATTCTTTATCCCACCCTACCTCCCTCCTCTATTTCCAGAGATTGGGGCCCCTCCCAATCCCTGTAGTTTCTAACTTCTTTCTTTCTGTCCTCTCAGTCATTATTTCTCCTTTTAGTTTTATATCGTTTCCTTTTTCCTGTCCCTTGGACTTCCTTGTCCCACCCTCCACTCCCTTCCTCTTACCTCACCAGCGACTCAGAATTGGCAGGCAGGCGTAGTCGACAGTGCCTAATGGCCAGCCCGCGAGCACCACGCAGTACGTCGGCCTCGAGGGTGGCGCCGATGGTGCGTCGGCTCCGCCTAACAAAAAAAAAAGAGCTTGTGCAGGGTCATGACCTCCGACCATGTACCCAAAAGTGATGAATGGTGAAGATACACAGAAAGATCATAATTACGGTAGGTACGTAATTTTCATATGTTGCCACATGAGCCTTTGATGTCAGGATTGTTCCCTCCAGGGATGACCTCAGGGCAGTCCTCGGTGTCACCACAAGCTCTGTTTCACAGGCCCCGTCCCGGGCCAGTTCCAGTGTTGCCAAAGCCATGGCTTGCACTGTTGGCTCTTTGACCCCTCCTTTCTACTACTACTACTATTGAAGTGAGGAGTGTATAGAGGGGAAGCTCTTGATGGCGCAGCCTGCTCCACGGCTGCAAGTATTTGCATCAGCCGGCACTCCTAGCTGTGGACTGCTGGCTTCACTCTGGACATTCAGCAACAGATCATGAATGTGCCCCTCGATGGCACTTAACATTTTATTTAATAATTTTTTTATTTAATTAGTATTTCGGAAAGACCTTTGAGCGTGAGCTCTTTTACAAAGGTTCCACGTTAGGGTGGACAATAAGACAATACACATATTCAGTGGTTACAGAGGCTTGATCTTTAGGCATTAAAGAGCGATTACATGACAACTGGACAAACAGGAGAAAAAACAGAGCAGTTGTAATCGAATACTAAGCTATTTCTAATTGGTTGCCCTAAGTAGCACACCCTGGAAACCTCCAAATGTGTTGATAGACTATGGCAGAGTAACTACATAGGGTTTAACGCTATCCCAGATGGCGAGAGGCTGGGTGACAGTGAAACAAAGGGGATTGGGTTTGAACTTACCGAGAGAGCAAGAGGTGGGGGATAGTGAAACGGGGGCTGTAATGGGGAGCAGCTCCAGAGGGCTTTGTCGAGTGTGGTGTGTGTGTGTGTGTGTGTGTGGGGGGTTGGGAGGGCAGTACCAAGTGCATTTAAAGTGGACTGATAGCTTACTTAAGCCCTTGGCTAGGCTGGAATGGAGGCAGGGTTCTCTAGGTAGCCCTGCTGGGTACTACCTTGGGGGTAGGCCTGTCTATCAAGTGGGGCCTGAGAAGCAGATGCATTTTGAGCTAGACATTAGGTGTTGTTTGAGGCCTGCTTTGAATTGAGACAGGCTGTTGTTTGTAATTTCAACGGGAGTTCATTTATCCAGAGGGGGGCCCGATAGGAGAAAGCACACTGCCCTAGTGAGGTTCGGCGGAATGGTACGGACAGTGCTCCATTCTTCCTCCGTCTGGTGATGTGTGTTGAGAGAGAGAGAGAAGCCTCGAGCAGGTTTCCTATACAGGGTGGGTTTTTCTGAGGAGTGCCTTCTTTCCCAGGATGCAAGTTTGGTATTTGATCCTGTCTTTTAGGTTAAGCCAGTTTGTATGCTCATACAGGGTGCAAGTATGAGTGTAGTGATCTGCGCACAGGGTGAGGTGGGATGCCTTACTGAGTACAATTTGGACCCTTTTGAGCACTGTATCAGTAGCAGCTCCATAGACCACCGTAGTCTGTCATGGAGAGTATGGCGCGTCGGCTCCGCCTACCAAAAAAAAAAAAAAAAAAAAGTGCAAGCCAGATCCCTATAATTCACAAAGGGGTAGAGGATGTGGCTGTTTTCGCTGCAATTAGTTCTTTTGTGGCAGGGGCAGGGGTGCCCAAAACAATAAAGCTCAGCCTTCATAGCCCCAAAAGAAAGTACAGCTGAAGGCACAGATGCCAAAAATGCTTAGTGCCACCATCTGAAGCTCCGGTTCCATATCGGCTTCAGCTGCCCGAGGCGGAGCTTTCCTCCCCGGTGGGGAGGGGGTGCGTTACCCTGTTTTACTGGACTGTATCCCACAAGGTAGCTCCCTTAGTCAGCTTACATGTCAGAGCATCTAGAAGAGGAGATTGCAGGCCTAAGAAACAGGGCAGTGAAAATAGTACCAGAGTCAGAATGGAACATAGATTTCTACTCCCAGTACTTCCTGTTGCCAAAGAAATCAGGGGGCATGTGCCCCATTCTCACCCCAGGAATACTCCAATATTCCTAACTCTTATGCAGTATGCCTTTAAGCAAGATCTGCCTGGAGATGGAATGTTATGCTAATGATGGAACACCATTGGCACATGCCATTTCTCAAATGCTGCCCCCAACCATCGTGAAAACTTATAAATATACTAACATACTATTTGCCAGCAGATTAGGCCTTACGGTCTATCGAGTCTGCTCGAACTTCAGATCCTTAGTTGGGTGCCGAGGCCCTCCCATCCCTTGTGCTCCAGAAACCCCTATCATCCATCCCCAACCCCCTGGGACTAGCCATCATCTGATACATCCACTTTCTGTGTCTGTCCCACCCTCTCTTGAAGCCCTCCACTATGGATCTCTGAACCAGCTCGCCAGGCAGTGCATTCCAAGGGTCCACCACCCTCTCAGTGAAAAACCTCCTCCTCTTTCCCTCACCCTTCCACCTTCCAACTTCAAACCATGCCTCTGGTGATACCTCCTGCTTTAGTATAAAGATCCCTCCATGTTTACCCTATTTATTCCCTTGAGGTACTTGAAGACCTCAATCATGTCCCCTGTCTCTCCTCTCCTCCAGTGAAAACAGGCAGAGCTCCTCAAGTCTGTCCTCATACGTCAAATCCCTAGCCCTCGTATCATCTTAGTTGCCCTCCTCTGTACCCTCTCCAGGAGCTGTATGTCCTCTTCAAGTGTGGTCTCCAGTACTGTACACAGTACTCAAGGTGTGGTCTAACCAGTCCATTGTACAGCGGCAGAATCACTCCTTGCTCCTAGAGGTGATCCCTCACGATGCATCCCAACATCCTGTTTGCCTTGCTAGACGCCTCCCTGCACTGCTCAGAGTTATTCATACATGCATCCACCATGACCCCTAGGTCTTTTCCCTATTGAGGCCTCCAGCGCCTCCTCCCAGGGTGTACCTGTGTTTAGGAGTTCCCGACCAAGATGCAACACCTTGCACTTGGTGATATTGAAATTTAATTTTCATGTGTGAGCCCAGCTTCCAGGGTGTCCAGGTCCCTTGCAGGGCCAACCTCCCTCTTCTCCCTCAACTACTGCTCCCATCTTGGAGTCATCCGCAAAGAGACTCATTTCACACCCTGTACCCTCCCATATGTATGCATTAAACAGGATCGGACCCAGGACCGAGCCCTGCGGTACCCCACTACCAACCTCTCTAGGGTTCGAGAGCTCCCCACAGACCACTGCTCTCTGGGTGCGTCCAGCTAGCCAGTTTTCAATCCATCTGACCATCAAAGGGCCTACTCCTAACCCCATCAGTTTCTCCACCAGACCATTGTGGGGGACAGAGTCAAACGCCTTGCTGAAGTCCAAGAATAATACATCCACAGGCTTTCCCCTGTCCAGTTCTGATGTTACCCATTCGTAGAACTCCACAAGATTGGTTTGACATGATCTACCTGGCACAAACCTATGTTGCCGACTATCCAGACCTCCCACCTCCTCCAAGTACACCCCCAATCGTTCCTTTAGTATACTCTCCATTAATTTTCCCACCACCGAGGTCAAACTGATGGGTCTATAGTTACCTGGTACTTCCCTCGACCCCCCTTTATGGATTGGCACCACTTGTGCCTCTCGCCAATCCCTAGGTACCCTCCCTGTCTCAAGTGACCAGTTGAAGAGCTCCGCCAGGGGTGCAGCCAGTATGTCCACCAATTCCCATAGTACTCTCGGTTGAATGCCATCCGGCCCAGGAGATTTGTCTTTCTTTAGGGCCTTGAGGGCTAACCACACCCTACTGGCAGAGATAACATCATCCATCCCTTCCACATTACTGGGCTTTTTATCCTTATCCAGATGTGACACCCCTGGGGTACCTCTCCCTCCCTCTTGCTCCATTTCTGTTGCTCCCCTGATCCCACTCACTGCCGCTTCTATCTCCTTCGTGCCTTGCTTTGTAGATATCCCATCCCCCTCCCTAGTGAACACAGAGGCAAAGTACTCGTTAAATACCTCTGCCTGGTCCCTTGCCTCTTCCACCCTCCTTCTGATCTCAATCTGCTGAGATGGTCCTAGTTTTCTCCGCCCCAATGTACCGGAAGAACCCTTTTCCCTCCATGTATCCCTGTGCTTGCCGCTGCTCTTTACTGGACTTTGCTCCCTCACCATCCGGTGACTTTTCTAGATGCAAGATGGTACATTTCTTATCCCTATCCTCTTGTTGTTTTATATTTTTTGTAGGCCGCCTTCTTTTCTCTGACCGCCACCTGTACCTCACTGGACCACCAGCATGGTTTACGTGACCTTGCTCCCTTATGTTTCAACTTAGCGCAGATCCTGACTGCCTCATGAAGTCCCAGTTTTATGACCTCCCATCTCCTTTCCACACTTGTCATTGAGGTAATCTCCATCAAGTGATCCTTGAGAATATTTCCCATGCCCACAAAGTCTGCCCCCCTGAAGTCCACTGCCAGTGTCCTAGATCTCACCCCATGCTTATTTGGAACCAGACAGTATTGTGGTCGCTCCCAGTCAGGGGGTCCTGTACAACCAGGTCCCTTACCAGATCCCCATCTGCCAGAACCTCGTCCAGGACATGCCCTCCTGTGGGCTCCATCACATGCTGTGTTAAGAACACATCCTGGAAGCCGCCCAGCAGCCTCTGCTCCTTGGCCACCTTAGAGGTATATATATATATATATATATATATATATATATATATATATATATATATATTATATATAAGTATTCCTTATATTTTCATTTGCTTCCCTTATCTTTTGTTTTTTGATTAACCACTAGGTTATTTTAGTTAAAATTGTTGATTTTTCTTGGTTTCTCCCAGTTCGGTATAACTGGTGGGTAACTGGGCATTTTTTTAGTTTAAGCGGAGTTTTGTGACAGAAACTCCTTTATTTTAGCGTATTTTGTTTAAATAAATTTGTTTTGTATAACCGCTGCACCCAGTTGCGACCGGTTCCCCGACTGGTTCCTGAACTGACCGCAACCGCAAATTTTAGTTTTAAAAGTTAAAATCTTATTGCGGTTAGTGTTTTCTTTGTCAGAAAAGCCTAAGAGAAAAAACGGTGAACCCGGTTTTAAAAACTGTACTGAGTGTGGAGAAGTTTTTGCCAAGGCAGATAAGCACACTTCTTGTGTGGCCTGTTTTGGCTATGACCATTTAAAGTCAGACTGTGAGATCTGCAAGATCTTTCCTGAAAAAATGCTTGAAAAACACTTGAAAAGGCTCAAAAAGAAGTTACCTCCACCTAAGGGTCCCTCAGGCTCTGACCAGCCGACACCCTCAGTGGCTGTGGGTGAAACCACAGAAACCACTACTTCGACCCCTGATACTGGTATAAAAGGTCATTGCAAAAAGGCCTGCAGAACCGGCTAGCTCTCCGGTTCATTGAAGAAAACCAAAAAGACTAAGCACACAGAACCCCCTACTGATCAGTGTTTGGAGACTTCTAGTGTGACTGAAAATATGCCCTCTCCACTGGAGATTGCACAGGTGTTTAAGGTTTTGCAGGCCTTACAGGGGATGCTGCTTGCTGGACAGCAGTCAACAGTTCAGATCCCTTCTAAATCTACCCAGTCTTCCTTCGATGATGATAGGGAAGACTATGGGGAGTATGAGGAAGAAGATGAAGGAGAGCCTATAGAGCCTGACGTCTCCCCTGAACAGTAATTTGGCTCCCCACCCAGGGCCTCAGAGGATTAGTCCTCCTAATTTACATTTGTTAAAAAATGGTAGATGCCCTTGACATCACTATCACGGAGGTGATAAGAAGATGAAGAGCAAGCAGAATATCTTGAAATGATGGGGTTAACACCCACTAAGAAGTTACTGCTCCCTGTGAATAAATTCTTTAAAAATTACATGTTTAAAATCCTCCAGACACCTGGGTCTGTCCCCCCCCCACACACACACACAAAAGGTTGGACAAGAAGTATCAGCTGGACAGGTAAGGGGCTGAATTCTTATTCAAACAATATGAAGTCTTGCTATATTATAGACATTAGCAGTTTGATCCAGCTCTAGAACTGCTCCGGAGTGAAATGGTTAAAACCATTCCAAAATAGAATTTTGGCACGAGAGCAGCGCTATCTGTGTCATTTCAAACCTGAACTGTCAGATTCTTTACCCCGCCTCAGTGAACAATCGTTCTGGAGATTTCTCCTTCTGCTCGGTTCATTTCTCGGTTTAAAATGGTTTTCTCGGTTGGATTTAACCGAGAATAATTTTATTTTAATCGAAACCGCTCGGTTCAAGCTCCATCTGTGGTAAACCGTAAGTAAATGAAGGTTTTGTCTGTGTGGAACTTGTAGTTATCGGTTCCGGTTTTGAACCGATCAGTGGTTTAAAACTCATTTAAAACTAAAAGTTACTATTTTAGAGTGTAGTTCGGGTTCTTATCGGGTTCTAAAAACGGATTTATTACGCTTTTTTCCAATACCTGACACGTGTTAGGAACCTACCGAGCAAGGTGTCTTTGCCTGGCACTGCCATTAAAAGGGCAAAGTTTTTTGGTTAGCTGGCATTATGTCTGAGAAACCCAAAAGAAAAACCGCCCACTGGGTTTCAACACTGTGATGTTTGTGGGGAAAGTCTTGCCAAGGCTGACCCACACACCACATGTGTTTATTGTCTGGGGTTTGACCACCTCCAGTCAGACTGCCAGGTAGTAAAATTTCCCTGCAGCCACCCTGGAAAAAGATTGGGCAGGCTCAGAGGAACGCAGAGGCTAAAAGTCCGCTGACCCGATGGTTAGCCCGGTTCGGTGCCAACCGAACCAGAGGGGAGTGCCTCTGACCAGGGCCAGACTTCCTCGGCAAAGAAAAGCTGGTTCTGAGGAACCAATTCCAGTAAAGAAAACAAGAAAATCAGCAGGTCTGAGTCCAAAATTCCTTCTCCAACTGCTGCAGAGATAGCAAAAGCCATACAAATTGTCCAGTCACTGTCTCAGGGTCCGTCCGAACCACCACTATCTGGTAAAAGGTCGGTTCGTCCGGTCCCAGTGGTTCAGGATTATGATATTGAGGAATTTTATGAACCAGAGGAGGGGGAGGAGGATTATGAACACATGAATGTGGCTGGGAAGGTCTGGGTGTGCCCATTGAACCGGACATCTCCCCAGACAGACCTTTAGAATCTCCCCCTATGCTGTCTGAGTCCCCATCTCATTTTATGTTTTATAAAAAAGTTGCTGAAACCCTCCAGCTTCCTTTAGAAGAGGCTGTGGATGAGCAAGAGGAGCCTGATTTGTAGAAATGATGGATATTCCAGAGTCTAGGAGATTGTCTATTCCTTTACATAAGTCTTTTAGGAAACAAACAATTAAAATTTTAAAAGCTCCTAATTCTGTGCCTCCTGTAGAGAAAAAAGATGGACAGAAGGTATACATTGTCAGGCCCTGATACAGAATTCTTTCTCAGCAATGCAGTCATGTTAGTAGTTCAGGCTGCTGCCTCGATAAAGCTAATATTCCCTTGGCTTCACATCCTCCTGACAAGAATTCCAGGAAGATTGATGCCATGGAAAAAAACAGTATATGGCAGCCTCTCTGGGACTCAGGCAAGCAAATTATATGGCTTATGTAGCTAGGTATCAGAAATCTAGATGGGATACTGTTATGCAACTGGCCAAGCAGGCCCATGGCAGCTGAGCTAGTGAACCAGAACAGGTGGCTACTGATGGCATTGAAGCCTCTAAGGTTCAGTTTCATGCTGCTGTGGAAGTAATGATGTTTTCTCTAGGTCATGGCCACATCTGTAGCTTTTCAGAGGTTGGCCTGGCTCCGTGTACTAGTTTGTCACAGGATACCCAGACTAAGGCTATGGATTTTCCTAGGTGGGAAATTCTCTGTTTGGAGAGCAGACAGAGAATTACATGAAGAAGATGGATGAATATGGACTACTTACAAGAGTGCCCAGGCTAGGGAGGCGGCAAGCCACTCCTCAAAGGCATGTACCCCAGGGTGAGGGGTGAGCCTTTTCACAGGCCTTTCTACCAGACTCAGACCTCCTCTGCCTATGCTCAGAGGGCTTCTTCAGAGGCAGGGCAGACGAGGGGTGGGCAGACCTGCTCCCACCCCAGCCTAAAGCTCCCATGGAAACAGGCACCCTGATGGGGTGCCCAGGCTCGATTCTCCTGTACCAGTGGGGAGCAGGCTGGCTTACTTCAGTCAGAATTGGGCTTCTTTAACCTCAGACAAGTGGGTTCTGGAAGTAGTAAGCCAGGTCTGGTTCTCAGCTTCAAAAAGTTTCCAAGTTGAGAAGCAGACTTTTTCTACCTGCAAGTGCTTCAGAGACCTCGCTCTGAAACAGAGGTCTCATCCTGTTAGCCTCAGAGCAGTAGAAAGGGTTCCTCCCTGCATCAGGGCAGGGTCTGTATTCAGATACTTCCTTACCCCAAAAAGACAGGAGAATGGTGCCCATTTTAGATCTCAGATATCTGAACAAGCATCTTTTGAAACCAAAGTTCAAAATGGTAACTCTGGCAATGATTTTACCTTCCCTAAGGCCAGGGACTGGCTAGCCTCCTGGACCTCAAGGATGCTATTTCCATGTCCTAATAGAAGATCCCATCGAAAGTACCTCAGATTCAAACTGCCCTCAGGTCATTACCAGTTCAGAGCAATGCCCTTCGCCTCACTCTGCTCAAGGGTATTCACAAAGTGTCTAGCAGTGGCAGTGGCCCACTTAAGGAGGCAGAGGATTGCTGTTTTCCCTATCTAGACGACTGGCTCATTGTAGGCCAGTCCCCAGAACAGAGTAAAATCTCACCTGCAGGTCACCCAGCAGCTTCTCACCTCTCTGGGTTTTCTGCTAAACCTGCCAAAGTCAGTTCTGGAACCAGTCCAGGTACTCACCTTTATAGGGCAGAATTGGACACAAAGCTAGCCAGAGCCTTCTTCCCCAGAAAGGGTAAGGAATTTAGTGACTTGGCCTCACCACTCCATGGCAGTCTCTCGACCAGCAAGACACTTTCTGCAGCTCCTGGGGCACATGGCTGCATCCACAGCTGTTGTGCAGGGAGCCAGATTTCAGATGAGAGACATTCAGTTTCACTTGAGAACCTTTTGGTCTCAGAGAAGAGACCCCTTCCAAGTTGGTCCCAGTGCTCTAACCTTGATCCTAACTCCAGTGGTGGCAGGATCAGAGCAATTTAAGAGCGGGGTCCCTTCATTTCCCCTTCTCACGACTTGACTCTCACTACAGATGCTTCCCTTCTGGTTTGGGACACATGGGCTACCTTTCCACTCAGGGAGTTTGGTCCCCCAGGAATCTCTGCTCCACATCAATTTGCTGGAACTCAGAGCTGTCTTTTAGCTCTTCAAGATTTTCTGCATCTGTCCACAACAAGGTGATACAAGTCAGAACAGACAACACCACAACAATGTGGTACATCAACAAACAGGGGCACTTGGTCTTCGGCCTTGTGCACCGAGGCAATGAAGTTGTGGTCTCTGGCCTATTCCCTGAACACTTCCCTCCATAGCAGTTCATCTTCCAGGGAAGGACAATGTCCTAGTGGATGCCCTCAGCAGGATTTCTCAGGGCCATCACGAATGGTCCCTGGATCCTCAAGTGCTGGGATAGTTTTTGCCAGGTGGGCATCCCTCAGATAGATCTTTTGCAGCCCCAGACAATCACAAACTTCCTCTGTTCTGTTGCAGGCCTCCAGTGCTGGGCTCAGTTCCCTGGATGCCCTTCTTCTGGATTGGGAGGGAAGTTCCTCTATGCTTTCCCCCCTTTCCTCTCCTATTCAAAAGTACTAGTCAAAATCAGATCTCAGCCTTGCAGGGTGATTCTGATTGCCCCGGATTGGGCCAGACAGCCCTGGTACCCACTCCTTCTGTCTCTGACAGTCCATCTTCCCCATGCCTCCCCAGGAATCACAATCTGTTGACTTGTGCCCAGGGAAGGGTTTGGTATCCGGACCTCAAATCCCTCAACCTCAAGGCCTGGCTCTTGAGGAGTTAGAGTTTGCTGATTTACACCTCTCTCAGGGTGTTCTTGAGATCCTAAAGGCTTCCAGAAAGCCTTCCACTAGGAGCTACTTATAGTTCTAAATGGAAAAGGTTTTCCATTTGGTGTGCTGGGAAAATATTTCAGAATCTGCTGAATTGCCCATTTTGTTAGATTACATGGTACATCTTAATTCCTTGGGTCTCAGACCAGCTACCCTGAGAGTTCATTTGGCAGCTGTGTCTGCTTTTGTGTCAGCAGGAAAGTCATCCCCTCTCCTCTCATCCTGTGTTTTCCAAATTTTTTAGGATTACTCCATACTAATCCTCCCTTTGGGAACCGGCCCTACTTGGGACCTTAATGTTTGCATTGCCCAGTTAATGCAACCCCTTGAACCTCTGTCTTCTGCAGAGCTTAAGTACCTAACTTGAAAAACTGTTTTTAGTGGCTATCACTTCACCAGTGACGATAAGTGAATTACAAGCCTTGTCAGTGGAGACTGACTTTATTTCTTCCATTAGGGATAAGGTAGTCCTTAGGACTAATAGGAAGTTTTACCTAAGGTGGTTTCAGATTTCCATCTTAATCAATCTATCTCCTTCCAGTATTTTTCACTGATCACTCCCTTCAGGTGAGAGGAGGTTGCACAGCCTGGATGTTAAGAGAGCTCTTAGTTATTATATAGAGCGCACTCAAAGGTCACAGGTTCGAATCCCTCCAACTTTTCTCACCTATGGTGAAGTTGGGAAAGGCAAACTGCCACTAAGAGATCAATAGCCAGGTGGATTGTCTCTTGTATCAATTTGTTATCAGAAAGTCGGCAGAGCCCCCGGTTTGAGGGCTCATTCTACCAGGGGTACAGCTCGCCTCTAGCTGCTGCCAGAGATATCCCTTTATTAGAGATTTGCCAGGCTGCTACTTGAAAACGGTACACACTTTTACCAAGCATTACCCATGGATGTCCAGGCCAGGAGAGATGCTCAGTTTGGCACAGCTGTTCTTCAGAGCCTATTCCCTAAGTAGGTTCTGCCCCTCCATGGAGGTACTGCTGTGTATTTGTTAACGTTTATAATATAGCAAGACTTCATGTTGTTTGAAGAAAAATTACTCACCTTAGTAATGTTGTTTCTTCTAATGGAGTCTTGCTATATTATAGCTCCCCCAACCTGCCCCCTCTCAAAACCTCTACTTGGTGGGGTGCGGGCAACTTAGTGTGGGACTACTTATGTCCTGTTAGCATTTTGTCCCCTTTGGACTTTGGGGTGTGTATGTATGCGTGTGTGTGCTTTTATTATACTTATGTTCCATTTTCGTATTATTAGAATGGTGTTAGTATTTCTGGTCCCCTGACTTGAGTCTTGGGTGTTGGGACCATCAATGGTTGTTATTATTTAGGTAGCCATTTGGCTAGTGTAGGTTACAGCTTCTACACAGACCTTAGTGAGTTTGGCTCATAAAGATCTGACAGTTCAAGTTTGAATGACACAGATAGAGTTTCGCTCTGCCAAAATTCTATTTTGGAATGGTTTTAACCATTTCACTCCGGAGCAGTTCTAGAGCTGGATCAAACTGCTAATGTCTATAATATAGCAAGACTCCATTAGAAGAAACAACATTACTAAGGTGAGTAATTTTTTCTTCTCTTACCCTGATCACCAGGGGGTGCTACAAGTTGCGGCCTGTGACAAGGCAAAAGTTCCTCTGGCATCTCCCCCCCACCCAGAAAAAGATTCCAGAAAAATTGATAGCACAGCCAAGAAGGGCTACATGTCAGCCTCCTTGGCCATCAGGCACGCCAGTTTTCAGGCTTCCGCAGCCCACAATCAGAAATCTCTCTGGCAATCTGTCATGGCTATAGCAGATAAAGCTCCTTGTGGTCTCTCAGCTGACTTAGATGAGACTGCTAGGTTTGGCCTAGAAGCAGCCAAATATTACTTTCCAATGGCAGCAGACACCAGTGACACTGCTGCCAGGTGGATGGCTAATACCATTGCTCAGAGGAGATTTGCTTGGATAAGAGCCACAAACCACACTCAGGATACTCAGACCAAGGCCTTAGATTTCCCTGTTGAAGGTCATTCCCTCTTCGATACTCACACAGAAGAGCTATAAGGCAACCTATAAAAACAATTCTGCCAAAGAAAGGGCTTCCCTGTTCGCTAGACCCTATGGAAGGGAAGGCAGGAGCAGACATTTTCACACCAGGCCTTTGTATCAGGCCATGGCTGTACCCCAAGTTCAGCAATACCCACAGCAAGGGTACTTCAGGGGCAGGAGCAGATGGGGTTCCAGGTGTGGTTCCCAGTCTCAGCCTCAGACAAGGCAAGACCTCTGACATGCGTTCCCAGGCCACCTCCCCACTACCACAGACAAGTGGGTCCTGGAAGTAGTGAGTCAGGGTTTGTCCCTAAGCTTCAAATCCCATCCCTCTCTAAGAACCAGAGTGTGTTTAAGCCAGCTTCCAATGCAGAAAGAAAGCTGCTGGAAAAGGAAGTACAAAACCTATTGTTGTCAAAGGCAGAAGAACCTGTGCCCCCGCAACAAAGGGGAAGGGTTTTTTTTATTCAAGATACTTCCTCACAACAAAGAAAAACAGGGAATGGTGGCCTATGCTAGGCCTAAGGGTGCTAAATAGGCACTTACTAAAACCAAGGTTCAAAATGGTAGCCTTGTCACTGATTCTGCCAGCTGTCCAAGAAGGAGATTGGCTGACATCTCTGGACCTAAAAGATGCTTACTTCCACATCCCCATAAGGGAGTCTCACAGAAAGTACCTCAGGTTCAGACTCCCATCAGGTCATTACCAGTTTTCAATCCTGCCATTCGGTCTCACTTCAGCTCCAAGAGTGTTCACAAAGTGCCTGGCAGTGGTTGTGGCACACCTGCGAAGGCAAGGTGTCACAGATCTTCCTGGACATAAAGTCTCCACCACTATTCACACTAATGGGAGTTCGCCAGAGGCGCTAGGACCCAGCGGGAGCAAACTTTTTTCAGGAGGGCCAGTGTCGAGATGGGGCTGCGAGGAAGTGGCACTGTGAGTCAGGCATGTGCGATATAGACCATCTCTGTGTCAACCCTCCAACCACCGCAGTTCCTTTTTTCCCGCCGAGTGCGCTTTCAGTAATGAAGGTGCTCGCCCGCTGGAAGTCAAACTTTAAACTAGCAGCTTTTGTTTTCAGTTTATTATTTTACATCTTGTACTGAATAGTACCAGTTACATTGTAATATATTATTTACTGGTTCAAGAAGAAGTCTTCAGCCCTCCATTGATGGAGTCGACCATGAGTGGGGGCAGGTGACGGTAGGGAGACTTCGGATGACAGCTGTTCATTCAGCCGGACTGGGTCTAGTCTGCCTCCCTCTCCGGAGGGGGAGCGGTCTGACAATGGATGGTCCAGTGCACGGGGCGGAAGGGCGGTCCCCCCGAAAGCATAAAAAGAAATGGTCTGTTCGGCCTCGAGTCCTTCTTCGGCTCACCGGTCAAGGAAGAGGCGGCATCACTCAAGGTCGCCCTCTGGTACATCTGCGTGCAGATGGTCGATTATTAGGATCAGGAACCGGTCTTCGCCTCTTGCAGATTCACCGGTTTATGTTTCTGATGGCCAGCCTCTTCAACATCAGTGCTTCTCTTCGCCTATTAGAGGGGCTTCTGATTAGCAGTTTCACCATTGGGCCACTGTTATGGAGCAGTGGGCTTGGAGGTTGTCTCAATTGCCAGAGCCAGCCAGTCCGTCATCGGAGCCTTTGGGTCTGTCGGTTTCGGATCGCCAGGCATGGCACTTAGGACTTCCTAGTCACACAGCACCTTCTTCGGTGTCATCGACTCTGCGCTCCGGTGTCTATCCCACTCACATGGCTGCGGCGCAGGGGTCCACACCGATGCCTTTATCTCCTGCCAGTTTTCTTTCTTTGCTTTCCAGTTGCAGTTTTCAGGCTTCTTATATGGTGCTGTCACCGTGGGTGCCGGCTTCCTCTATGCCGAGATCCTTTTCAGCACCGTGGGTGGTGTCGGCGCCATCCTTAACGCCATTCTCAGCCCCACGGGGGGTTTTGGCACCATGTGTGGCGCTGCACTACTCCTCAGCACTGGGGTTGGCATCGGCACCTGATGCGGTGCCGAGGGCCCTGTCGGCGCTGTGGGCGGCACCATTTTCTGTGTCAGCGCTGTCGTCATTCTCAGCACCGTTTATCTCTGCAGTGCCGGGAACATGTACAGCGCTGCATGGTTCCCAGAGGTTTTCAACTCCGATTCTTTCTCCTCCTCTTCTTCATCCTGGTTTTCACTCCTTTCCTGTCCATGCAGTCTCTCCTGGACTGCCTGGAGATGATTTTGAGCCCAATCCAGATCTTCATCTGGGTGATGATGTTGATGTCGATTCTGCCCTAGGGGCAGGGATCAATCCCCTGCAGAGCCTATTGTTGAGGACCTTTCCTTTAAGTCTCTACTCAAGAATTTAAATTCTACTCTTTCTCTCCAGTCCACAAAAATAGATCCTGGGAAGCTTCTGCGCCTACAATATCTACATGTTCCGGAAATCCCTGTGGATTGAACCCCTTCGGTACAGCCCTCTTTTGAGACTCTTTCCCAGATGGTGTGGAAGAGTCCGGCACTTATTCCTTCTGTGGTCAAGTCCATTGACAGGAAATATGCCCCTCCCAAAGATTGCCCCATTTTGGCCTCTCAAACCTTTGCTGATGCCATTGTGGTCCTGGCAGAGAATGGTAAAGCTGACCTCCCGCAGGAAACTGCAGCCCGTCCTATAAACAAAGAATCTTGCAAGATAGACACCTTGGATAAGAGAGTCTTTGCTGCCTCAACCCTGAGCATGCGTATTGCCAGCTACCAGGGCTATTTTTCATATGAGTATGTTCTTTGGCATTCACTCAAAGCAATGGTAGAAGCTCTGCCCGAATCAGAGGTTAACTCAGAGCTACTTCAGACCGTAACTAGGGGTATCGAGTCCAATAACTAGCAGGTTAAAGCTGCAATGGACACTTTTGATACGGCTTCCCGGGCAGCGGCTGGCATTTGCATCTGTCACTACTCTTGGCTGCATACCTCGGGTATACCTTCACAAATGACGCCCAACAGCAAGTCATGACCTTACCTTTTGATGGCATGTATCTGTGTGGGCCTCAGGTGGAACAAGCACTAGAGGCTATACGGAAGACTAGGTCTGCCATTAAGACAGCCAGACCTCCGCCCGCTCCCTCTCGAGGGGGTGGGAACAAGCGTCAGTTTCACAACCGTCAGTCCTTTCGGGGTAAAGGCAGAGGAGGTTTTAACAAAAACCCAGAACCCCGAGCTACAGAAGAAAACGCAGTAAAAGGCACAAGGCCCAAAAGTGCCCAGTGCCACCTTCTGAGTTTCTGGCAATGGTCCCACCTCAACTGTCCGACGGGGACTCTTCCTCAACAGTGGGAGGATGTCTGACTCAGTTCTAAGACCAGTGTAAATCTATAACATCAGAAAAATGGGTCCTCAGGATAATCCACGATTGGTACTCTCTTAATCTGTCCCAAACCCCTCCAGATCATCCTCCCAAACGGCAGCCCAGGCTGTCTGCGGCACAGTCAGACCTTGCTTCCGAGGTACAAGGCCTTCTGAACAGCAGGGCAGTAGAAGTAGTTCCGCTGGATCAACGAAACACAGGTTTCTACTCCTATTACTTTCTGGTCCCAAAGAAATCCGGCGGCATGCACCCCATTCTGGATCTCAGAAAGTTAAATAAATTCCTACACAAGGAAAAGTTCAAGATGATATCACTCGGTACCCTGCTGCCGTGAATTCATCAATATGATTGGTTAGCCTCCCTGAACTTGCAGGATGCCTACCAGCATATCCTCATACACCCAAACCACCACAAATACCTAAGGTTCGAGGCATTGGGTCAACACTATCAATTCAGAGTCCTGCCCTTTGCACTGTCCTCGGCGCCTTGAGTTTTTACAAAGTGTTATGCAGTTCTCGTGGTGCAGCTAAGAAAAATCGGAATCCAAGTATTCCCATATCTGGATGACTGGATTCTAGCAAGTCCCTCCAGACAAGAGACGCTGGAGGCCGTGGCCATGGCCTCAGACTTCCTCACATCCATGGGAGTCCTGCTGAACCTCAAGAAGTCACAGTTGCAGCCCTCCCAGAAGCTCCTCTTCATATAAACTCTTCTGGACACTTCCTGTGCGAATGCTTTTCTTCCAGAGGACAGAAGGAGCGATACCTTACAGATGGCCCAATTCATCACAGAGCACAGCTCGGTTTGAGCTCTCTTGATGCAATGGATGCTGGGCCTCATGGCATCCTCGGTGTTCACTGTACCCTTGGCTCGTCTTCACATGAGAACTTGTCAGTGGATGCTCAGCACTCAGTGGTCCCCAGCCACTCACCCCCAGTCCTTTCTCATCAAGGTGACGGAACCTCTGAAGAGGTCACTCACCTGGTAGTCTCAAGAGGACAACCTTCTGGAAGGATATCCCTTTGCCCCTCTGGATCGTCAGATCTCCATTACCATGGATGCGTCCCTGATGGGTTGGGGAGCTCATTGCCGGGATCTCCACACTCAGGGTACATGGACCCAAGACGAGTCTCAACTTCACATAAATGTCCTGGAAATGAGAGCCGTCCTCTGTGTAGTCCGAGCTTTGAAGGACATACTGTGTCACAAGAACATTCTCCTTCAAACGGACAACATGGCAGTGATGTACTACATCAACAAACAGGATGATGCACACTCTTACCCATTATGCAGGGAAGCAATGAGAGTGTGGGAATGGTGCCTGGAACACAAGGCTCTGATTCAGTTGGTATACCTGCCAGGAGTACAAAATGAGCTGGCAGACGGTCTCAGCAGAACGGAGGCAGATCCTCACGCGTGGTCTCTCGACGTAGCCATCGTTCAGTCACTCTTCAAAGAGTGGGGAACTCCAGACCTGGACCTTTTTGCATCCTCACTAAATGCAAAACTGCCTCTCTTCTGCTCCAGAAATCCAGGACCTGGCATTTTTAGTCAGGATGCATTTAGGCTGCTGTAGACAAAACGCTTTCTATACGCCTCTTCCTCCTCTTCCCCTAATTCAGAGGATACTGCTCAAACTGGAGTCCCGGGGGGGGGGGGGCAGAATGATTCTCATTGCACCATTCTGGCCTCGACAGATATGGTTCCCGTTACTCAACAGACTATCGGAAACCTCCCCAAAATCACTTCCCCTTTAGATGAACCTTCTGACCCAGGGTCCCATGGTCCATCTCACCTTCACGCTTGGCTCCTGAGAAGACAGAGGTGAATAGGGTTAATGTTTCTCATAGAGTTTCAGATCTTCTTTTGGCCACGCACAAGCCGGCCACCAGAAAAACCTACACAGCTAAATGGAAGCGTCTCTCTGTCTGGTGTGCAAAATCCTCTTGGAATCCCTTTTCCTGCCCACCGAATAAAGTCTTGGAGTATCTCTTAGACCTCTCAAACACAGGTCTGCAATACTCCACAGTCAAAGTTCATCTTTGTGCCATTTTGGCATATCATGAGCCAGTACTTTCCATGTCACTGGCTCAGTTGCCCGTAGTTAAGAGGTTTCTTAAAGGGATTCTGCATACTTGACCCCTATTAGACATCCAGTTGCAGCCTGGGACATTAACCTTAATTAGTCAGAGTTTGGAACTGTTTGATTTTGAAAGCAGCACAAGGGAAGTCACAGAGTTTGGAACTGTCTGATTTTGAAAGCAGCACAAGGGAAGTCACAGAGTTTGGAACTGTCTGATTTTGAAAGCAGCATAAGGGAAATCACAGAGTTTGGAACTGTTTGATTTTGAAAGCAGCACATGGGAAGTTAAAGAGTTTGGAACTATGATTTTGAAAGCAGCACAAGGGAAATCAGAGTTTGGAACTGTCTGATTTTGAAAGCAGCACAAGGGAAATCAGAGTTTGGAACGCAGTGCTTTGGCTTCTCAGAAGGAACTAGAAGGGGGACAAGATCAGATCTACAGTACAGTAGCTTCTTCTTGTTTTACATTGTTTCTTGTGGATTCTACTTGGTAGAAGGTTATTTCTTTTCTTTCTTACTACTAAGGGGCTAGCAGGGTATTGTTTGGGGCTGTTGGAATTTTGAAACCTGTTTTGGTAGCTATAAGTGGGCTCATTTGTTTGATTCACTGTGTGGCAGGCTGCATTTGTAGAGACCTGTTTCTTCTGTTTTAAAACATAATTGGTGTGATTTAACTGGGTCTGTTTCTTTGAATTGGAGACATACTGTATATCTTCTAATTCCAAGCCTATTTTGATGTGTTGTTGGTGAAGCTGTTTGAATTGGAGTCCTGTTTCTTTGGGTAGCAAACTTATTTTGGGGGCTTTGAGTAGAATTGTGATTCATTGTTGCTGGCTTCACCAGCTGCAAAGTTTGAGTGCAGAGTGGCGGAAGGGTGCTAATGGTCTGACCAGAGGCCTCAGCTGCCTGATTGTTTCTGGAAGACTTGGGCTGGTCCCACCCTTGGTCCATTATTTTCTCTATACCAGGGATTCTGACATCACTTCCTCAAACAGGCAAAGGATATGCACCTGTCATAGCAAAAGCAGACATCCAGGAAAGGAACAGCAGCAAGTGAAGAGGTCTCTCAGTGGAAGGGAGGTAAATGCAAATCTAGGAGCTTTCATTATTACTTCTTCGCATTGATATTGCATTGGGGAAAGGAGGAGTAGGAGTTTGAAGAAGGTTGTGCAATGGCTACTTAAAGTCTGTTTTTGAGTGTGGATAGGAATATAAAAAGCAGTTGCTCAATATATCTAAACGTGTGCAACAAAGGAGGTAAGGGAAATAAAGAAAATGTTTTGCACTGATAGAGGAGGGAGAGGGAGACTTGGGGAGTGTTTGGTATCCTGCATCTGGAAGGGTGGGGTCGCTGGTGCAACGCGACAGCAATGGGTAGGGTGTAGGATGTAACAACTACGGTGCACCAGTCTTTCTAAAAATTGCCTGAGTGTGGGAGGATGTTTAGTGTGCAACCACATAGAAAAACTTAGAAAGGAGATTGAGGGTCTGCAGGAGGAACTAAGACAGGTAAGGCAGATTGGGGGTGGGTTTAGCCCAATACTGGCGGGAGGAAGAAGGCGAGATGAGGGAGGGTGATTTAAGCCAACAGTGGTGAGGAGAGGGTCAGAAGAAGGAAAGCAGAGACAAAGGGGCCCAGGCCAGGAAGAACAATTGCCGGGGAAACCAGGTCAGGAGACAAAAGACAAATGGAAGGAGGAGATAGGGACTTGTGAGGGGAGGCGAGGAAGTGGCAAAAGTCATGGAGTGGAAAGGAGAGAACAGGTTACTATGAAGAGAGAGGGAGTAGGCATTTGTGAAGGGCCTTCAGAAAATAGTTGTGCACTGCTAGAGAGGAAGAAAGTGGAGGAGGGAAATGATGAAATTAGAGGAGTAATTGATAAGTGCCTGGACCAAACTGGAGCAGGGGAAGTTCTGCTGGGAGAATTGCAACAGGGGTAAGGGGAAATAATGTGCAGGAGGAAGAAGAGGAGCTGGAAATGAGAGAGGGAGATGAATGGAAGCAAGCAGGGAGTAAGAAGGGTGGAATCTTAGTGCTGGGGGACTCAATACTAAGAGGAGTTAGGTGGGGTAGCAAGGGGGAGAGGCATAGTCGCATTTGGGTGGAGGCCATGCCAGGAATGACAGCGGAAAGGGTGGGACAGTCTGTTCTGAAATATGCTAGAAGGGGTAGGGACAAGCTTCATTTAATTATACATCTTGGGACAAACGACCTGGCTGACAAGACAGTAGATACAGTCCAGAGGAGGTTTGAGGAACTAGCACAATTATGTGAGGGGGCAGGAAGATCAGTAACTTTTTCAGAGATACTTCCTGTGCCAAAGGCAAGCACAACAAGAAAGCTGAGAATAGAGGAATTTACCGGATGGCTAAGAACCTGGTGTTGTGCTAAAGGGTATGGGCTGTTGGGGGGTGGGGAGGGACCTGGGAGGACAGTAGTCTCTATGCCAAGGACAGACTACACTTGAGTGAGGAGGGAAAGAAAGTGTTGAAACAGAGGATGGAGGAGTACCTAGAGGAAGTTGGGAATTTAAACTAGGAGTGGAGGGTGGCAGTTGGGGAAGAGATATGCAGAGACCACAGGTTGGGAAACCATATGAGCTTACCCCCCATAACAGTGACAAAGGACAAATGGCAAGTACTGTTGGTGATGCTAGGAAAGGAGGGCAGGATGGGAGGGGGAAGGGTGGAAGGTGGTTACCATAATGCTAGGAGCCTTGGGAGAAAAACTGCAGAGTTACAGGTTCTCATGGCAGAGGAGAGGTGGACATTGCAGCCATCATGGAAACATGGGCCACCCAATATAATGACTGGGACCTGTCTGTACCAGTACAGATTATTGTAGGAACAGAGTGATTGGGAAAGGAGGGTGGCACCTATATGAAGGAAGGACTGAAGTGTGTAAGGGAGGAAGGGGAGGAGGGTAAGCAGTCACTTTGGATGCAAATCCAGGATTCCAAGAATAGATTCTTAGAATGGGAGTGGTGTATAGGCCACCATCTCAGATGGAGAGTTAGACAGGAACTGAACGGGACAGATCAGGAGGACCTGCAGAAGGGTAGTGTGGTGACTGTGAGGGACTTCAACATGCCAGGAGTGGACTGGAGCACCCCAACAACCAGGAACAGAAGGAGCAGGTACTGCTGGATGCCTTCCAGGACAGCTTCCTGCTGCAAATGGTCAGTGAACCAACCAGGTTAGAAAATACCCTTGACCTTGTGCTGGCAAATGGGGACTTTGTGAGAGAACTTACAGTGGAGGAACTGCTGTCAGGGAGTGACCACCGCTCAGTATGGCTCACATTGGATATGGGCAAGGAAGGAGTGGAATCTAGCACAATAGTGCTGGACTTCAGGAGGGCCGACTTTGGGAGGATGGGGGAAGTGGTAAAAGGGTACCTGGCCAGAATTCAGTCTAGTATGGACACTGACCAAAGGTGGGAGCTCATAAAGCTGGGGATAGTGGAAGCAACCAAAACCTGCTGCAAAGCCCAGAGCAAGAAGGCTAGGGCTAAGAAACCGATCTGGTTGGAGCAAGGAGGTCATGGAAAGGTAAGGAGGAAAAGAGCTGCTTTAGGAGGTACAAGAAAACAGGGAGGAGGACAGAGGAGTACTCGACAGAATCGAAGGAGGTGACAGGGCAGTAAGGGAGCAAAGCATCTACGGAACTCCAGGCTGGCACAAGGCATTAAGAAGGGGAGAAGGACTTTAAGGCACATCAGGGAGAAAAGGAGCTGTAAGGACCACATAGTAAGGATTAGGAGGGAGGGGGTTGGGTGGAAGCAGGGTGCATATAGGAAGCACTAAATGAGTACTTCTGCTCAGTATTTACTAAAGAGAAGAGGGGGTGACACCCAAGGTGGGAGAAATGGCAGAAGGGGGAGTGGTGACAGATGGGAAATCAAGGGAGCAGAGTTCGAGAGGGTTTGAAGGCACTGAGGGTGGACAAGGTGCCAGGCCCAGATGGCATCCACCCCAGCGCACTGAAGGAGCTGGCAGAGGTCCTGTGGGACCTTTGGCAGATCTATTTAATGCCCTCACTACATTCGGTGTGTACCTCAGGACTGGAGGATGGCTCATGTGGTGCCCCTCCACAAGACTGGCCTCAGGATGAACCGGGAAACTACAGACCAGTAAGCCTCACATCCATCGTGGGGTAAGCTAATGGAGACTATCCTGAAGGAGAGGCTGGTGCCCCTCCTAGAGGCCAAAGGACTACAGGACAGCAGACAGCATGGCTTCATATGTGGTAGATCCTGCCAAACCAACCTGGTCGAATTCTATGACTAGGTAACTAGGCAACTGGACAGGGGCCATGCAGTGGATGTCCTGTATCTGGACTTCAGTAAGGCATTTGACTCAGTGCCACATGGAAGGCTGGGAAGGAAGTTAGTAGGCACAGAGGCGGGTGCAAAGCTGGTAAGATGGTAGGAAACTGGCTGCAGGGAAGGCAACAGAGGGTGGTGGTGGGTGGGGAGCCTCACACCCAAGGGCAGTGACGAACGGTGTTCCACAGGGCTCAGTGTTGGGACCAGTGTTGTTTGGGATATTCATTGCAGACATATCATGGGACATCAAAAGCAAGATCAGTCTGTTTGCTGATGATACTAAGGTAGAATGCGGTGGTGGATGACCTAGGGGATGGCAGGGGTTGCAGGATGATCTGGAAAAGCTTGAAACCTGGTCAGACACCTGGCAACTGGGCTTTAATGCAAAAAGTGCAAGGTGCTGCATTTTGGGATGAAGAACCTGAGGAGGAGTTACCAGCTAGGGGAGTGCAGCTAGCCCAGACAGAGGAGGAGAGAAGGATCTGTGTGCTCTATTACAGGGTCAATGAACAACTCGGCACAATGTAGGAAGGCAGCTGCAAAGGCCAACAAAATGCTGGGTTGTTGCAAGGGTATATCCTCGAGGAGGAGGAGTGATTTGCCACTGTATAGGTCATTAGTTAGACCACACCTGGAGTACTGTGCAGTACTGGCATCCGATTCTGGAAGAGGGACATTGTTACTGAGGGGTGAAGCAGAGCGACAAAGATGATCAAGGGCTGGGGACTTATCATACGAGAGTAGGTTGAAGGAGTTGAAATATGTACTCACTGGAGGAGAGGAGAGACAGGGGTGACATGATTGAAACCTTTAAATACATGAAAGGAATAAACAAGACGGATACAGAGGGCTGTCAAAGTGAGGGGAGGGCACCAGGGGCCATGATATGAGACTGGAGCGAGGAAGGTTCAGGAGGGAGATGAGGAGACACTTTTTTACAAAGAGGGTGGTGGCTGGGTGGAATGCGTTACCTGCTGAAGTGGTATGCAGTAGAACAGTGAACTGCTTCAAACGAGGATGGGACAGGACAAGGGGGAGGGTTAATGAAGGGGAAGGGTGGAAGGGAGGGGCAGCTGCAGAATAAAGGGTGCTAGCTGCACATTCGAGCAGACTTGATAGACCTCTAGGCCTTTATCTGCTGGCAAATTTCTTATGTTCGTAACCTTGTGTTAGACATGCTCACTTGTAAACCTTTTGAGCCTCTAGCTACTTATGAGTTGAAATTCCTCACTTGGAAAATGGCCTTCCTAGTGGCCATTACTTCTGCTCGTAGGGTTTCTGAAATACATGCCCTGGTCACAGTATCCCCCATATACTGTATTTCATAAGGACAAAGTAGTTCTTAGGACTCATCCTAAGTTCCTACCTAAGGTTGTCTCAGAATTCCATCTGAATCAACCTTTAGTCCTTCCTACCTACTTTGCTAACTTCCAGAATGAAGGGGAGCGTACCCTACTCTACCAGAACAGTCGCGGCATCTCTGGTGGAAATCCGTAACATCCCCATTGCAGATATTTGCTATGCGGCTACTTGGAGCTCTGAGCATATATTTGTTAAGCACTATGCCTTGGATGTCCATGCCAGATGACATCAGTCATTTTGCAGGACAATTCTTAATGGACTTCTGTCCTAAGCAAGTGAGCTACTTTCTCTCCTGCCACCTGTCTTGGGGGATTATTTAGCTCGGTACTCTCGCATTAGTGTGGATGAGTGGTGGAGACTTTATGTCCAGGAAGATATGGAAATTACATACCTACCGTAATTCTTGATCTTCTTGAACGAAGTCTCCACCACTCATTCACAAGCTCACCCACCATCCCCCGAGCCCACTTCTCTCTGTTTCTGGTCTTCACTCCCTCAGTGGCTGAGCTGTGAAGACTTTGTTGTTGACCCTTCTTACACGGGTCATTCACACTATCTTATCTCCAGTTTTTAGGTTAGTCCTCTCTAAGTTAGTTATGCTGTACCTCCTCGGGGAAAAAAGGTACTGAGGCAGTTGGAGGGTCGACACCGAGATGGTCTATACCGCACGCGCCAGGCTTGTGGTGCCACATCCTCATGGCCCCTTCTCGGCACTGGCCTTCCAGAAAAAAGTTTGCTTCCGCTGGATCCTAGCACCTCCAGTGTACTCCCATTAGTGTGAATGAGTGGAGGAGACTTTGTCCATGAAGCTCAAGAATTATGATAGGTACATAGTTTCCATTTTTCCCCCACCTGGACGACTGATTGGTGGTCAGAAAATCACCACTACAGGTAGAGGAGCATCTGCAGCCCACCCAAGGACTTCTGGAGTCACTGGGTTTTCTGGTAAATCTCAAAAAGTCAGTCCTTCTCCCTGCACAAGTGCTGCAGTTCATAGGAGCAGAATTAAATACCCAGAAAGGAAGAATTTACCTACCTCTGGACAGGGTAAGAAGTATTCTGCAGATGGCAGGCTCCTTCAGTCTGAACAGAGCAAAAACTGCAAGACAGATCTTCCTAGACATAAAGTCTCCACCACTTATTCACACTAATGGGACTACACCTGAGGTGCTAGGACCCAGCAAGAGCCAAAAATCTTCAGGAGGGCCAGCGCCTATGCAGGGATGCGAGGAAGCAGCCCTGCGAGCCTGGCTCATGCTGTATAGACTACTTTGGCATCGACCATCCAGCCACCTCGGTTCCCTTTTTCCCCCACTATTAAGTGTGCTTCAGTGACGACGGCACTTGCCCACCTGGAGTCAAATCATAACGTCTATACGACAGTAGCTGTAGTCTTTCAGTATTGATTAGTTTTGTTTATTTTAGTAATTCAATGTTCAAAAAAAGGTCAATTTTCATCAACGGAGAAGTCTTTAGCCTGCCTTTGATGGGTCAACTGTGAACAAGGCTGGTGACTGTAGGGAGACTTCGCATGAAAGCTGTGTTTTCAGCAGGGCTGGGTCTGGTCCGCCGCCCTCTATGGAGGGGAGGTCTGACTACAGGCAGTCTGGTGCTAAGGGGGATGAGCGGTCCTCATGAAAGCACAAAAAGAAGCGGTCCCATTCTCGATCTTCATCGAGGACTTGGCACTGCTCAACCTTGAGTTCTTCTTCAACCTCCTGGTCGAAGAAGAAACGGTACTGCATGAGGTCACCCTCTGGTACGTCTGCACGTCGATCGTTGGTGGCGAGGGGCAGGGGTCCCACTCAGACTCCCCCGGGTCCTCTGTGACCTCTGTTCCTGGTGACCGACATCCTCGACTCCGGAGTCCCTCCCTGCCTCCTGGGGGGTCTTCCGGTGAGCAGTTTCATCATTGGGCTGCTCTTATGGAGCAGTGGGATTCGCGGTTGTTCCACCTGTCCGAGCCTGCGGGTCCATCTTGAGGGCCTTCAGGCCTAATGGGCTGAAACCTGCGAGCTGGGTAGTTGGGACTTCCTAGTTGTGTGGCGCCTTCTCCAGTGCCATCAATGCAGCGCTCTGGTGCTTCCCCCCCTCATATGGCTGTTGTGCAGGGGCCAGCACAAGTACCATTGTCTCCTACTAATTTTCTCAGATCTTCCTCCTTGACTCTGAGAGTTGGGTTGGGGCCCCCTGGTGTTTCTGTGGGGCCTAGGACGGTGCCGCCTTCGACTCCTGTCTTGGCGGCGCCACAACCAGCGTCGCTTCCTGGGCTGGTGCCATCTTCTCTTTCGGCGCCGCTCCCTGTGCCAACGCCATCTGCTCATTCAGCACCACCTAGAGCACCAGAGTTTTCTACTCTGATTTGCGGAACACCTCCCCATCTTTTTCCCCTCCTTTTCCTATTTACACTATCCCTCTGGGGCTTGTAGGAGACGATATTGAACCTGATCCTGATCTTCGATTACGAGACAACTTTGACAATGATTCTTCTCTTAGAGTGGCAAATGAACCCTCTCCTTCAGCAGAGCCTTTGGTTGAGGACCTTTCCTTTAAGGCTCTACTAAAGAACATGAATTCCACTCTCTGTCTCTGTCTCTCTCTCTCCAGACTTCAGAGATTGGTCCAGGGAAATTGCTGCATTTGCAGTATCTGCCCATTCCGGATAGTCCTGTGGAATTGACTCCCCCGGTGCAGCCCTCTTTTGAGACACTCTCACAAATGGTGTGGGATAATCTGGTGCTTATTCCTTCTGTGGCTACGTCCGTAGACAGAAAGTACACCCCTCCCCCAAGGATCGACCTGTCTTGGCCTCTCAAACCCTTGCTGTTGTCTTGGCAGAGAATGACAAAGCTATCCTTCCTCAGGAATCTACGGCACGTTCAGTAAACATGGAATCTTGTAAGAGTGACACCTTGGGGAAGTGAGTTTTCTCTGTGCATTGCTAGCTATCAGGGTTATTTCTCTCAGTATGAGTATGTCCACTGGCATTCGCTGCAAACCACAGTGGAAGCTCTTCCAGAGTCGGATGTCAGCACCAAGCTTCTCCAGACCATTACAAGAGGTGTTAAATCCAACAATCATCAGCTTAAAGCTACTTTGGACTCCTTTGACACTGCTTCCAGGGCAGCAGCAGCTGGTATATGTACCTGATGCCACTCATGGTTACGAACATCGGGATTCACAAATTATGCCCAACAGAGAGTTATGAGTTTACCATTCGATGGAACGTATCTGTTTGGCTCTCAGGTCGCGCAGGCATTGGAGGCCACACAGAAAACTAGAATGGCTATCAAAACGGCCAGGCTGCCATCTGCAGCTCCTCAACGGGGTGGGAACCAGCAGCAGTTTCATAACTGTCAGTCCTTTTGTGGCAAAGGCAGAGGGGACTTCAACAGAAATCAAGCCCCCCAGTCACAAAAGAAAATGCAGCAGGAGGCACAGGGCCCAGAAGCACCTAGTGCCACCCTCTGAGATTCTAGCCGAAGTCCTGCCTCAGCTGTCTGAGGGGGGAATCTTCCTCGGTGGTAGGAGGGTGTCTGGCTCAGTTTTACAACCAGTGGAAGTCAGTCACATCAGACAAATGGGTGCTCAGGATAATCCGCATGGGTTACTCTAAATCTTTCAGAAACCCCTCCAGGTCATCCACCCAAATGACAGCCCAAGCTGTCTGTCTCTCAGTTAGACCTTCTTATTAACATACTAAAATGCCAGCAGAATAGGCCTAATGGTCTTTCGAGTCTGCTCGATTGGTCAGCCCCCACCCTGGGTGCTGACCGTGCTGCCCACCCTCGCCTTCTCTGGCTTCTCCCTTCCCAGTTCCGGATATTCTTGCTGCATTGGATTTTGCTTCCAGAACCCTTCCCCTGTACCTGTCCCAGCCCTCTTGAACCCCTCCACCGCCTCTGCCTCCACCAGCCCCCTCAGGGCAGTGCATTCCATGGCTCCACCACCTCTCAGTGAAGTAGCACCTCCTCCTTTCTCCCTGAATCTTCCCCTCCAGCTTCCACCCTATGCCCTCTAGTGGCCCCTCCTCCTTCCTTGAAGCACCCTGACTGTTCCTCCCTATTTACTCTCTTCATGTACTTGAAGACCTCTATCATGTCCCCCGGTCCCTTCTCTCTTCCAATGTGTACATATTTGCTCTTCGAGCCTCTCCTCATAGGTCCCCCCCCAAGCCCCAAATCATTTTGGTTGCCCTCCTCTGGACCCTCTCCAGGAGTTTAATGTCCCTCTTTAAGTGTGGCCTCCAAAACTGCATGCAGTACTCAAGGTGTGGCCTCACCAAGCAGTTATACAGAGGGAGTATCACTTCCCTCCTTCTGGAGGTGATCCCCCTAGCGATGCATCCCAGCATCCTGTTGGCCTTGGCTGCTGCCCTCCTACAAGTCTCCGAGTTGTTCATCTTGACATCCACCACCACCCCCAGGTCCCTCTCAACCATCGAGACTTGTAGCATTTCCCCCCCAAGGGTGTACACTTGGCCCGGGTTTCTGGCCCCCAGGTGGAGTACCTTGCATTTCCCTGCATTGAACCTGAACTTCCACTTTCTAGACCATCTTTCCAGAGCCTCCAGGTCCCCCTGTAGGGCCACCCTCCCCTCCTCCCCATCCACCACCGCCCTCAGTTTTGAGTCATCCGCAAATAGACTCATCTCACTCCTGATTCCTGTCCCTATGTCAGAGGCGTAGGCGTTGAACAGGAGGGGCCCAAGGACTGATCCCTGTGGGACCCCACTAATGACCCTCTTTGGGGATGAGACTATCCCACCAACTACGACCCTCTGGGTCCGGTCCTGGAGCCAATTGCCTATCCATCTGATCATCTGGTTCCCTACCCCCATTTCTGCCAGCTTATCCAACAGGCCCACGTGAGGAACAGAGTCAAATGCCTTGCTGAAGTCTAGAAAGAGGACATCCACTGGTCTACCCAGGTCCAAGGCACTCGTCACCCAGTCATAGAACTCCACAAGGTTTGTCTGACACGATTTCCCTGGGACGAATCCATGCTGTCTATCGTCCAGGCACCTTGACTTTACCAGGTCCCCCCAAGCCTCTCCTTGACAATGCCCTCCATCACCTTGCCCACCACCGATGTCAGGCTGACAGACCTGTAGTTCCCTGCCACCTCCCTTGATCCCTCCTTGTGGATAGGCACTATATGTGCCACCTTCCAGTCCTGGGGCACCCACGCTGTCCTCAGAGAGATGGTGAAAAGCTCCGCCAGGGGTTTTGCCAGGACATCCGCAAGTTCCTTCAGCACTCTGGGATGTAATTTATCCAGCCCCGGTGCTTTCTCTATCTTAAGGGAGCTGAGAGCTTCCCTCACTCTCTCTGCTGTGATTTCCACTTCCAGTACCTCTTCTCCCTGCTTAGCCCTCCCCCCTCCTGCTAGGTTGTGCCTCCCCTCCTCAGACCCGCCGACCGGTAAGTGGGTCCCCCTCCTCAGTATCTCTGTCTCCTCCCATGTATGATGCAGCACCCCCATTTTCCTTAGTGAAAACTGAGGTGAAGTACTCATTTAGTACCTCAGCCTGCTCCCCCGGGTCTTGTGCCCATCTCTCCCCTGATTTAATCCTGCTAATCTGCCCCTTCACCCTTCGTTTTTCCCCAATGTATCTAAAGAACCCCTTGTTCCCTCTCCTAATTTCCCTGGCCAGGTTCTGCTCCTTCCTTGCCTTAGCCGCCCTCACCACCCTAGTGACCCTTCTAGCCATCAGCTCATACTCCCCTCGATCCGTTTCACTCCTTGAGCACTTGAATTGCCTATAGGCTGCCTTCTTTCCCCGCACCACTTCCTGGACCTCCCTGGTCCACCAGAAGGGTTTTCCGGCCCTACCACATTTTCGTCTTACTCTTGCACAGGTGCTGGTAGCATCTTGCACCCCTCTTCTGATGATTTCCCACCTACTATCAGCGTCCATGTCTGACCCAATCACATCCAAATGCTCCTTAAGGATCCTTCCCATTTCCTTAAAATCCGTTCCCCTGAAGTCAGTTACCTCCGTCTTTGTGCAGCCTTCTAGCCCTCCTAGGTCCAGGCAGAACCAGACCGTGGCATGGTCACTCCCCGCCAACGGGTCCCTTACCTCCAGGCCACTAATCTGGTCACTGTCTGCTAGGACCACATCCAGTACCCACGCATCCCTGGTCGGTTCCCCCACCTGCTGAGTTAGGAACGCGTCTTGAAAGACATCCAACAACCTCTGTTCCCTGGTCACAGAAGATGTCATAGTCTCCCAGTCTGTTCCTGGCATGTTTAAGTCCCCAAACACCACCACCGTTCCTCTGCCCAGTCTGCAGTGTCTCCCAACATCTGCCACCAGACCCTCTTCCAGCTCCTCCGCCAAGGCAGGGGGTCTATACACCACTCCTATTTTTACTCTCTTGCCCCCTTGTTATCAAGGACCCAATCGCTCCACGGTTCCCTCCGCCTCCTCTACTCCCCTATGCCAATGCAAGCTTTTGACTATCATTGCTACCCTCCTCCCCTTCCCTCCCCTGTCCTTCCTGAACATAGTGTATCCTCCAGGTTCAGGTCCCAGTCATGTCTTGCAGTGGCTCAAGTCTCAGTGACTGCTGCCACATCCACTGCTCCCTCAGTTAGCATCGCCTGGAGCTCAGGCATTTATTGCCCAAGCTCCTGGCATTTAGCAGGACTACCTTCCACCCTTTCCCTATAGTTCCATTTCCCTGCTCGTGTTCCTCATGGGATTCTGTTTTCCTGGTCTGCACTCTTACCAGTCGGCCTTTTCCTGCAATCCTCCAGCTCCCCAGGGTGTGGAGACAGAGTCCCTCCTTTATCGGCACCCCCTGACAGCCTTTTCTCCCATCCCTCCCCCCTTCACAAGTTTAAACCCCACTTTTCACCAATGAACCCCTCTATTTTCAACTTAAGGATTCCCCTCCCCTCCAAATTGAGATGGAGTCTATCTCTAGCATACAGCTCCTTATCCTCCCAGGTCTCCCCCCAATCCCCCATCAACCCATACCCTCTGGCCTCACACCACTCCCTGAGCCACTGGTTTATCTCCCTAATCTTTCTTTTAGAAACATGAAACATAGACTTTGATGGCAGATTAGGACCGCTAGGCCCATCTAGTCTGCACATTTCCCTACCTACAGGATAGACCGCAAGATCCCTAGTTAACCAACAGCCTATTTCTTCCTACCCTCCACAAGAATTGCTCTTATGTCTGTCCCATGCATTCTTGAATTCTCCCACAGTTTTGACCTCAAACCTCCTCAGGAAGGCTGTTCCATGCATCCACTACCCTCTCTGTGAAATAATACTTCCTCACATTGCCTTGAACCGCCCTCCTTCTATCTTTAAATTGTGTCCCCTTGTTCTTGCAAGTCTCTTTTCTGAAAGATGCTACCTGTTGGACTTTATTGATTCCACTGAGGTACTTAAAAGTTTCTATCATGTCCCCCCTCTTCCTTCTTTCCTCAAGGGTATACATATTAAGCTCCTTTAGTCTCTCCTCATACGGCTTCTCTTGCAGATCCTGCACCATTTTAGTTGCCCTCCTCTGGACTACCTCTATCCTGTCTATGTCCTTGCGGAGATGGGGTCTCCAGAACTGGACACAGTACTCCAGATGGGGTCTCACCAACTGTCCGTACAGAGGGATAACAATTTCCTGTTTTCTGCTGATGATGCCTCTCCCTATACATCCCAGTATACCCCCAGCCCTCCCTACTGCCTTCTCACATTGCTTGCTAACCTTAAGGTCATCTGATATGATTACCCTCAGGTCCCTTTCCTTTTTTGTTGTTGTTACTACTCCCCCCCCATTGTGTATTCTTCCCTGGGTTCTTGTTTCCCAGGGCATTATTTTGCACTTCTTGCATTGAATCCTAGCTGCCATACTTCTGACCATTCCTCCAACCTTGCCAAGTCCCTTTTCATCCTTTCCATGCCTCCTTGTGTATCAACCCTGTTGCAGATCTTTGTGTCATCTGCAAAAAGGCATACTTTTCCTTCCAGTCCCTCTGCAATGTCACTGATGAAGACATTAAAAAGGACTGGACCCAATACTGAACCCTGCGGTACCCCACTAGTAACCCCCCTTTCTTCAGAGTGGACTCCATTTACAATTACCTTCTGTGTCCTGTTGTCCAGCCAGTGTTTTACCCAGGCTACCACCCTGGGTCCCACTCCCAGGCTGGTTAATTTGACTATTAATCTTTTGTGTGGGACTGTGTCAAATGCCTTGCTAAAGTCTAGGTAGGCCATGTCCACAGCCCCTCCCTGGTCTACTACTTTGGTCACCCAGTCAAAGAAATCTATTAGATTCGTCTGACATGACCTTCCCGCTGTGAACCCATGCTGCCTTGGGTCCTGTGCTCCACTGGCCTCTAGGTACTCAACTATTCTTTCCTTCAGAAGTGATTCCATCACTTTCCCTACCACATAGGTCAAACTGACAGGTCTGTAGTTTCCTGCCTCTGTCTTAATCCCACTTTGTGAGGGGAATCACATCCTCCTTCCTCCAGTCCTCGGGTACCACACCATCCTCCCATGATTTATTAAAAGAGTAGCCAGTGGTTTCACTAGTTCCTCCTTAATTCTTTAGAATTCTGGGTGAATTCCATCAGGACCCATTGCTTTGTCCACCTTCAGTTTTAGGAGTTTTGCAGAACCCATTCTTCTGTGAAAGGACTGGGATCGACCCCCTATCAAGAGTGCTTCTAATGGATTAGGCATTTCCCTCCTCTTTTGTGAATACTGAGCAGAAATATTCATTCAGTATTCTTGCTTTTCACTGTCCCCTCTGCCCACCCACCATTCATTCTATTCAACCTCACTATCCCTCCCTTTGCTCCTCTCGCTCGCTGATGTACCTATAAAGGTTTTATCCCTTCTTAACTGAGTTGTCTATCTTTTCTCAGTTTGGGCCTTTGCTATTCTGACTTCCTCCCTGCTTCCTTCTGCCTTAACTGGTACAGCTCTCTGTCCTGCTCCTTCTGTGTTTCCTTATACTTCGGAATGCTATCTTTTTCTTCCTAACTTTCACAGCCACCTCTTTTGAGAACCATAGTGGCTTTTCTTGCATTTTGATTTGTTTATTTGCTTCACACAAAAAGCTTGTTGCCTCTGTGATGGCAGTTTTGATGATTCCCATTGTTGCTCCACACCTCCTTCTAGCCTGTTTGCTAGTGTTTTTCTGAGGCACTCTCCCATCTTCCAAGTCAGCCCTCCTAAAGTCCAGCACCCTCACTTTGTATGGCTTGACTCTGTAGCTGAGTTTTATGTGAACCACACTGTTTGATGGTCACTTGTCCCCAGATGGCAACCCACTTCTAGATCTGAGATCCTCTCACTGCCCCGTTTGAGAGTACGAGGTCTAAGATTGCTCCCTCACGAGTGGGTTCCGAAACTAGCTGTCTAATGCCTGCCACCTGTAGGGCATCAAGAATGGCCTTGCTCTTGGATGTGGCTGCAGCAAATGTGCTCCAGTTAACATCTGGCATATTCAGGTCTCCCATCAACAGTATCTCCCCTTTCTCTGCCATTCTAAGAATGCCTTCTATCATATCCTTGTCCATTCCTCCCCTGACATGGGGGTCTGTACACAACCCTGTGCGGATTGTGGTTCTTTCCAGTCTCCAAGGTGACCCACAGTGCCTCCTCTCCTCCCTGTTTACTCTTTTGTTCAGTTGCTTTTATCCCTTCCTTTACATAGAGAGCTCCTCCCTCTCTCCCCTGCCTGTCTCTCCTGTAGGTTATGTACCCTGGTATGTTAACATCCCAGTCATGGTTCTCTGTGTACCATGTTTCTGTGACTGCTACGATATCCAGGCATCCCTCTTCCATTAAGGCCATCGGCTCAGGGAGCTTGTTGCCCAGACTACGGGCATTGGTACTCATACCCTCCATTTCCTGATGGCCTTACTCCTTTTGCCCCATCCTTGTCCTTCTTGCCTTGTCACTTTCCATTTACCCTGCCCTTCTCCCTATCGACACCTCTATGTTGGTGTTTGCCGCACTTACTACCATGATTATTTGGGTGGGCTAGGATTTTCCTGCTCCTTTCCAGTGCCTCCCCCCTTGGCTAGTTTAAAAGCTTGCCAATGAAGCATTTAAACCTATCACCTAGGATCCTGGTTCTCCTCCCAGACAGATGCAGCCCATCATGCCAGTATAGGCTTGCATCACTCCAGGTGGACCCCCAGTCCCCAATGAAGCCAAATCCCTGAGCTCCACACCAGTTTTCAACCACTGATTGAATCCCATGGTGCGGAACACCCTAGCCTCTCCTATGCCATAGATGGGTAGCACCTCCGAGAAGGTTACCGTCGTGCTACTTGACTAAGGCCCTCCCAATTCCACAAACTCTTCCTGCACTTCTCTAATCCCTTTCTTAGCCAGGTCATTTGTCCCTAGGTGGACAATGACATCCAGCTCCTCCCTGTGCAGCTGCTCCGCAATCCTGAGGATTCGCTCCTGTCCCTCCAAGCCATGGTGCCAGGCAGGCACCTACCTCCCTCCCCTTCCTCCCCAGTTCTACCTTCCTAACAATGGAGTCCCCACCAGGAGTTGTTTCTCTTCCACTGCAGGGTCCCTGCCACCCTCCTGTGGGTCTCCTTGTGGAGGTTCCCAGCATCCTCCTTGGTCTCCACTGTGGGTGCCTCCGTGAGGAACCACACTTTGCCAGAATGGCATAGGAATTGTGGAGAGGTACAACTGGAGGGATGCGCCCTGTTCCACCACCCTCACCTTCCTGAGCCCACTGTGGTCCAACCGCCTCTTCTTGGCAACCTCTGAGGCAACGGCAGTGGCACTGGTGGTCCCTGGATGGAAGAGGAGGTCCCACAAATCCTGGCCAACTCAGCCTGGAGATGAACAACCTCCTCCCTCAGCCCAGAGAGGTGCCTGCACATGGGACAACACCGCATCCTCCAGAACATCTCCTGGAAGACTGCTGCTCCACAGCCACTGCACTGCACCACTCCAATCATGTCATTTCTGGCCCCTTAACTTGTTTGCAATCCTTACTCTTTCCTCTGTTTTTTTTTTTTTCTCTCTCCTTACTTTCTGCCTGTGTGCCCTTTAAGCTCCTGATTGTCCTGTTCTGAGACAAGAATATCCTATATTTCTCAGTAGACCACTTACTTGCTCAGAGGCAGACCTCCAGCAGCTAGAGGGGGCCGGAGAGCTACTCTTGCCCTTCTAGGATGGTGGGTCCCTGGTGGTTCTGTGATCACTCACTTCCTGCCCCTAAACAGGAAGTTCCTGTTGTCAGTCAAATCCAGCCTATAAAATAGAACTAGCTTTGGGTGGGGGCTGGATGGGAGGAAGGAGGGCAATATAGTCCCAGCAGAGAAGTTCAGTCACACAGCAGTCCTTTTCTCCTGGTGTCTTCTGCCAAGCTATTAGCAGAAACTTTCTAAGGCAGTCTTTAAATGTAGCTTCCTTCTAGCTAAGCCACTCCCCTACTTACCAGATCTTTCTACAAGTAATTTAAACCTCACAGCAGTTAAGTCCTTTCAGTCACCTGAGATTTACACCTAGATAACTCTTCAGATACCCATTCAGTTCAGTTAACCCAAACACACACTTTTTTTTTTGTATGTTAGTTTTTTTACCCTAAATTAAAGGTCCAAGTACAAAAGTTCTACTTTAGTCCCAGCAGAGAAGTTCAGTCACACAGCAGTACTTTCTCCTGGTGTCTTCTGCTCCCTACTAACCCTTGGCACCGGCAGGATTTCTGAGAAGGAAACTGTGCATCCTATGTCCTGACAGACCCTGGCAAGCTCCCTGAATCTTGCCTGTATCTCTAGGTCGCTATTTCCCTCAATGTCATTTGTGCCCAGGTGGACCAGTATGTCCGGGGAACCCCCACAATCCTATGCCAGCTGGTACACCTCGTGCTTAGCCCTGTGCACCGTTAGTCCAGAGAAGCATTTTGTTCTAACTGGCCAGGCTTCTCCCTTCCTATCCCATTTGATACCCCTGATCATAGAATCCCCCAGCAGGAGCACTCTGACCTCTCCTTTTCCTCCATTCCCCCCCTTCCATGTCCCTCATCCTTTCTACTGACCCCTCCACCCAGCCGGCTCCTTGTTCCTCCCCCTATCTGGGTGCCACATGCCACCCCCTCCTTATTTACCCTGGCCACCCCCTTCCCTCCAATCCTATGCCTCTCTTCCTCCTGAGTATGCTTCTGTACCTTGCTAACACCCCCCTCACTGCTCGCAACTGGTCCTTCTCCCCCATCTGCTAAACTAGCCTGGCTCGTCCTCCCTTCCTTGCTGTCTCCATTTAGTCCCTCCTTGCTTGTTGTGCTCCCCTGGCCTAAACCCTCAGCTCCCTTTACTGAATCCTCCTTGTACTTCTGGTCCCTTTACCTTTCCTCCCAACTGGTCCTTCTCCTTGCGCTTTCCTACCTCTTCCCCCTGCCCCATCTGCTCTGATTCACTGCTCCGCCCATTTTCCTGCATTCCAGGTTCCCCCCTGTTCTTTCTGCTATCTGGCCCCTGCTTCCTGCCCCCCACTCCCTTTCCATCTCTAACCACCCCTGTCATGGCTACATCAGCCCCCTCATCCTCGAGCAGAAGAAGAGAATTGAAGCAGTTACTGAGTGTAAGGTCTGATCCACCTCCCCGCCTTGCTTCCTTCTGTCCAGTCCTGGCCATCTGCCTACTTCCTGAGAATGTTGTCCCTCCTGTGAGGGTCCCCAGTTACTTGCCTGCTTCCTTGGTAGTGTCCTTTGGACCTCTGCCAGGGTCCCTATGTGACCCTGAGTATTTCCTCCCACTCCTTCCTAAGCCGCTGCCCCAGTGCTTGGTGCAACCCCTGTGGAGATCCCTGCGCCCTTCCCCAACCATACCTCCCCTTCCCCCAGCTGTCTCCTAATCCCGCAACCTCCTCCCTAAGCTGTGCCAGCTGGTAGCACACTGGGCAACCACCAAACTTCCAAGCCCAGTCCAGTATCATGGCTGCTCCACACACTGTGCACCCCACCACCCTCCCAAAGATGCCGGCCCTAATGCTGTGTGGTTCTATCCCCTTCCAAGTAGGTTTCCTTGGGTGAGCCACCAGGTTCCCCCCAGTCCAAGATACACCCCTACTGCCTAATCAGGTCACCCACTAATCTTAGATACAGTCCCACTGTACACCAGTAACCCTATTACTTGCTGCTGAGGTTCAAGGCCTTCTAAACAACAGGGCAGTAGAGGTAGTTCTGCTGGAGCAATGAAACACAGGTTTCTACTCTCATTGCTTCCTAGTTCCGAAGAAAACAGGCAGTATGCGCCCTATTCTCAATCTAAGGAAGTTAAACAAATTCCTTTACAAGGAGAAATTCAAGATGATATCTCTCGGCACTGTTTTACCTCTGATTCATGAAAACAATTGTCTGGCTTCCCTAGACATGCAGGATGTCTACCAACATGTCTCCATACACCCAGACCACCACTAGTATCTCCATTTTGTGGCGTTGGGTCAGCACTACCAATTCAGGGTCCTGCCCTTTGGGCTATCCTCGGCATCTCGAGTCTTTACAAAGTGTTGCAGTTCTCACAGCGCATCTCAGGAAACTCAGAATTCAAGTGTTCCCGTATCTGGATGACTGGCTACTAGCAAGTCCCTCCAGACAGGAGACACAGGAAGCCATGGCTACAGCTTCCATGTTTCTCGTGTCCATGGGAGCTCTGCTGATTCTAGGAAAATCACAACTACAACCCTCCCAACAACTCCTCTTCATAGGAGTCCTTCTGGATACCTCCAGCACAAAAGTCTTTCTTCCAGAGGACAGGAGGAATGACATACTTCAGATGCCCCTTTTCATCAGAGGGAACAACTCAGTTCAAGCCCTCTCGATGCAGCGGATTCTGGGTCTCATCGCATCCTCAGTGTTCACTGTGCCTCTGGCTTGTCTTCACATGAGGACTACTCAGTCGATGCTCAGTACTCAGTGGTCCCCGACCATACATCCCCAGTCCTTTCACATCAAGATAACGGAACCTCTAAAATGGTCTCTCACCTGGTGGACGCAAAAGGACAGCCTTCTGAAAGAGTTTCCCTTTGCCTCACTGGAATCTCAGATCTCCATCACCACGGACACACCCCTACTTGGATGGAGAGCTCACTGTCAAGATCTCCACACCCAGGGTCAATGGAATCAGGACGAGTCTCAACTCCACATAAATATCCTAGAAATGAGAGCTGTCCTGTATGTAGTCCATGCTCTGAAGGACATTCTCTGTCACAAGATCATTCTCCTTCAAATGGACAACAAAGCAGTGATGTACTACATCAACAAACAGGGTGGAGCACACTCTTACCCTCTGTGCAGGGAAGCGATAACAGTGTTAGAATGGTGCCTGGAGCACAAAGCCTTGATCCAAGCAGTTTACCTTCCGGGAGTGCAGAACGATCTAGCGGATCGTCCCAGCAGAATGGAAACTGAGCCTCATGAGTGGTCTCTCTACACAAACATCATGCAGTCACTCTTCGAAGAGTGAGGAACACCAGACTTGGACCTTTTTGCATCCCCACTCAACGCAAAGCTGCCTCTATTCTGCTGCAGATATCCAGAACCTGGCCCTTTCTCTCAGGATGCATTCAAACTGCAGTGGACAAGATGCTTTCTGTACGCATTTCCTCCTCTTCCCTTAGTTCAGAGGGTACTGCTCAAGCTGGAGGCATAAGGGGGCAGAGTGATCCTAATCGCCCCATTCTGGCCTCATCAGATTTGGTTTACATTAACCAACAGATTATCAGAAACTTCACTGAGACAGCTTCTACTCTCAAATGAACCTGTTGACCCAGGGCCCAGTGGTCTATCCCAACCTGAGATCCCTTCACCTCCACGCTTGGCTCCTGAGGAGATAGACGTGAGTAGGTTTGATGTTTCACGTAGGGTCTCAGACATTCTCCTAGCGGCACGCAAGTCGGCTACTAGGAAAACTTATACGGCAAAGTGGAAACAGTTCTCCATCTGCTGTGCAAAGTCCTCCCTGGGCCCCTTCTCCTGCCCACCTAACAAAGTCCAGGAGTATCTTCTAGACCTGTCAAATACTGGACAGCAGTACTCAACTCTGAAGGTTCACCTCTGCACGATGTCAGCATACCATGAGTCTGTGCACTCCATGTCTTTGGCTCAGTTACCTTTGGTTAAGAGGTTCCCTAAAGGTACACTTCACAGTAGGCAACCAGTCAGAAGACCGGTAGCCACCTGGGACATTAACCTTGTGCTCACCTGTAAACATTTCGAGACCCTAGCAACTTCTGAGCTGAAGTTCCTGACCTGGAAGACCGCCTTCCTGGTAGCCATTACCTCTGCTCTCAGAGTGTCCGAAATACATGCATTAGTCACAGATCCCCCGTATATTGCATTTCACAAAGACAAGGTGGTTCTTCGAACTCACCCCAAGTTTCTCCCCAGAGTAGTCTCGGAATTCCATCTGAACCAGCCCTTGGTTCTTCCAACCTACTTTATGAAGTTCCAGAATGAGAGGGAGTGTACTCTGCATTCTCTGGATGTTAAAAGGATTTTGCAGTTCTACATAGATAGAACCAAAGAGATCCGCAAATCTAAACAACTATTTGTCTCTTTCAGCATGGCCTGCTGGGTCAGCCTGTTGCTATCAGATGTATTTTGGCATGGCTAGTGGCATGTCTTCGCCAGTGCTACTCCATGGCACAGGTTAAACTGAAAGGCAGAGCATACGCTCATTCTACCGGGGCAGTCGCAGCATCTCTGGCAGAAATTTGAAACGTGCCCATTGCAGACATCTGCAATGCAGCCACTTGGAGCTCTGTGCACACTTTTGTGAAGCACTATGCTTTGAATGTCTATGCCAGATAGCATCAGTCCTTTGGCAGGACGATTCTTAATGGACTCCTGTCCTAAGTGAGCTCCTCTCTCCTGCCACCGTTCTCGGGGGATTATTTCAGCTCGATACTCTCCCATTAGTGTGAATGACGAGTGGAAACTTTATGTCCAAGAAGATATGAAAATTACATACCTACCGTAATTCTTGATCTTCTTGGAAGAAGCCTCCACCACTCATTCACATGCTCACCCTCCATCCCCCGAGCTCAGTTATCTGTTTTTGGTCTTCACTCCCTCGATGGCTGGGCTGTGAAGACTCTGTTGTGTTGATCCTTCTTATATGGGTCATTTGGACTATCTTATGTCCAATATAGGTTAGTTTCACTAGGTTAGTTTATACTACACCTCCTTGGTTAAAAAGGTACTGAGGTGGTTGGAGGGTCGACACCGAGGTAGTCTATATGGCACGAGCCAGGCTTGTGGTGCCGCTTCCTCGCAGCCCTACCTAGGCGCTTGCCCTCCTGAAGATTTTTGGCTCCCGCTGGGTCCTATCGCCTCCAGCGTAGTTCCATTAGTGTGAATGAGTGGTGGAGACTTCGTTCAAGAAGATCAAGAATTACAGTAGGTACATAATTTTCATTTTTTGCAGTTACTGGGCCACGTAGCAGCTGCCACTGACACAGTCCTGGTTCCAGGTTCCAGATGAGAAACATCCAATTCCACCTAAGGGCACATTGGTGTCAGGGAAAGGATTCTCCCTCAAAGCTAGATCCAGTAACAAAAACGTTACTTCTGGCCCTTCAGTGGTGGAAAGAGGAAGCCAACCTCAGGGAAGGGGTTCCTTTTCAAAAAGAGTCTCCATCAGTGATTCTCACAACAGATGCAGCACTACTGGGGTGGGGTGCCCATCTGGGGGATCACACCACTCATAGCACTTGGTCCAGTGCTGAGTTACTCCGGCATATAAATCTGCTGGAGCTCAGAGCAGTGTTATTGGCATGCCAAGCCTTCACACCACAGGTTCAGGGAAGGGTGGTACAGGTCAGAACAGACAATATCACCACAATGTACTACATAAACAAGCAGGGAGAAAGAAGGTCAGATCCTCTCGGCATGGAAGCTATAAGAATTTGGACTCTGGCCTACTCCCTAGGAGTTTCCCTTAAGGCCATTCATCTGCCAGGCAAGGACAATACCCTAGCAGAAGCTCTGAGTTGGATAAACTAGGCCCATCATGAATGGACCTTGAACAGACAGGTGGTGGAAGTAATTTTCAGAAGGTGGGGCACCCCAGAGATAGATCTCCTTGGATCCCACTAAAGTCACCACTTGCTACAGTATTATTGCAGACCCCTAGCTCAGGGAATAATACCCCTGGATGCTCTGGTTCTGGACTGGTCAGAGAAGTACCTGTATGCATTACCTCCTTTCCCCCTGATGTACAGGGTGCTACTCAAGCTCAAGTTCCAGGTCCCAGTCAGCTTCAATGATCTTGATAGCTTCAGATTGGACCAGGCAGCCATGGTACTTTCTGCTGCTCTCCATGTCTGTAGCTGAGCCAATACACCTTTCTCAGAGGCACAGCCTGCTAACCTTCAGTCACGGGAAACTCCTGTAACTGAACCGCAAATCCCTCAGGCTCAAAGCATGGCTCTTGAGGACCTAGAGTATGCAGGCTTACATCTCTCTGAAAGTGTTCGGACATTTTAAAGGGGTACAGGAAGCCTTCCACCAAGAAGATCCACGCCTCAAAATAGAAAAGGTTTACTATATGGTGCTCCACCAGGGATGTGGTGCCAGCTCAGTCAGGGGTTCCAGCTGTGCTGGACTACCTTACTTAGTTGCAGTCGTTGGGCCTGCAGCCCACTACTACAAAATTTCACCTGGCGTCAGTGTCTCATTACACCTCAGCTGGGAAGAATACCTCTATGGTATCAAACCTTAACTTCAAAAGGATCTTTTAAAGGTTTAGCTCACTTGTACCCCTCTCACAGGGAACCGGTGCCAGCCTGGGACCTAAATATGTGTCTTGCCCAAGCTCATGGGTTCCTCCTTTCAACCCATGTTTTCAGCTCCTTTGAAATATGTCATATGGAAGATGGTGTTCCTAGTGGCAATCACTTCTGCTAGAAGGATCAGTGAGCTCCAGGCTCTCTGCACTGAACAGGACTACATTTCTTTCTACAGGGACAAAGTGGTCCTGTGAACAAACAGAACATTTCTTCCAAAAGTGGTTTTGGACTTTCATTTGAATCACTCCATTACCTTACTTGTTTTCTTCACTGAGCATTTAAGCTCTGGGTAACATAGACTGCACAGTCTTGATGTCAAGAGAGCTCTTAGCTACTACATGACTGTCACTAAGGCCCATAGACGGGACAGGAAACAGCTATTCCTGACTTATGGGGATGTGGGAAAAGGAAGTCCTGCATCTAAGAGGTCCATTTCTCACTGGATAATTCAGTGTATTCAGTTTTGCTGTTCAAAAGCTGGGAAGGAGCCCACAGCAGGGCTGAGAGCCCATTCCACACGGGGTACAGCTGCTACTGTAGCAGCTTCTAGGGATGTTCCACTGGTGGACATCTGTAAAGCAGCTACCTGGAGAACAGTGCACATCTTCAATAAACATTACAGCCTGGACACACAGGCTAGGGGTGATGCCAGGTTTGGCATAGCTGTCCTGCAGAGTCTATTCCCAAAGTAGGTTCTGTGACGACCTCTAAAGGTACTGCTTTTAAGTCTGCAAAAGAGTTAGGAATAGTGGAGTATTCCTGGGGTGAGAAGAAAAAACTACTTAGCATAGTAATCTTGTTTCTTCCAGGGGATACTACAATATTCATAACTCTCCCACCCTGCCCTCCCTGCTAGAACCAGTGGCCTCTGTACCCCATGCTGTGTTATCAGGGGTATGAGTGCTACACTCTGGTATTTCTATTTGAAACTGTGTTTTCATTGGTTTTACCCTCTTCAGGTGATTCTGACATTCGGGGCTGTTTTTTGGGACTTTCTCTCCTGTTGGAGGCTTTTTGGGTGTTAAGTAATCATTATAGTGTTAAATAGTTATTTTCCTTGTGGAACCTGTCTTGTCAGGTGTCCATAAAATCTGAAGGTTAGAATGGAGGCAGTTGATATGGGGTAACATTTGAAAAGTGGCCCATGCCAATGGTGTTCCATCATTAGCATAACGTTCCATCTCCAAGCAGATCTGGCTTAAAGGCATACTGCATAAGAGTTATGAATATTGGAGTATCCGTTGGAAGAAACAAGATTACTATGGTAAGTATTTTTTCTTCTTAACCTTAGAATTCTAAACAAATACATGGATCAAGAAAAATTCAGGGTGATTTCTCTGAGATCTTTACTACCCTACTTGAAACATCAGGATTGGCTTCCATCACTGGATATGCAGGATTTATACTAGCACATACTGGTGCACCCCAGCCACCACAAGTACCTTGGGTTCTGTGTGGAGGGTAAGCACTACCAATTCAGAATTCTACTAGTTGCACCTCTGACAGTCCTGTTTAACAGATCACTAGAAACAGGATTGGTTCCGAAGGACTGGAAGAGGGCAGAAGTAGTCCCACTTCACAAAAGTGGTAGCAGGGAAGAGGCTAGCAATTACAAGCCTGTCAGCCTGAGATCGGTGGTGATAAAATTAATGGCAATAATGCTGAAGGAAAGGATTGTGGAATATCTTGAATTCAGTGAGTTACAAGACCTGAGGCAGCATGGATTCAGAGGGGACGGTCATGTCAAACAAATCTGATAAGAGTTCTTTGACTGGGTGATCAAGGAATTAGATTAGATTAGGGAGTAGCAGTGGACATGGCCTACGTAGACTTTAGTAAGGCTTTTGACACTGTTCCACATAGGAAACTATTAAACAAGCTGGGTACCTTAGGGGTGGGTAAAATGGTTGTAAACTGGATTAGAAATTGGTTTGTGGATAGATGACAGAAAGTTGAAGTAAACAGAATTCACTCTAAGGAAGGGAGGGTGACCACTGGGGTACCTTTGGGATCAGTGTTGGGACCAGTCCTCTTTAATGTCTTTATAAGTGACATTGCAGAGGAGCTGGAAGTGAAGGTCTGCCTCTCTGCGGATGACACCAAGATCTGCAACAGGATGGACACTCCGCGGGGTGGTGGAAAGGATGAGCAGAGACCCGAGAAAACTCAAGGAGTGGTCAAGGGTATGGCAGCTAGGTTTCAGTGCAAAAAAGTGCAACTTGGGTTACAGAAACCCAGGGTCAGAGTGTAAAGTGGATGGAGTGATATTGATGATTACCAAGCAGGAAAGAGACCTTGGGGTAATCATATTGGATGATCTAAAGGTGGTCAGGCAGTGTGACATGGCAGTCAGGAGGGCATGTTGGATGCTAGGGTGCATAGGAAGGGGTATCACCAGCAGAAGAAGGAGGTATTGCCCCTGTATAGATTGCTGGTAAGACCCCACCTTGTGTACTGTGTCCAGTTATGGAGACCACATCTCTGGTAGAGCATAGACAGAGTGGAGGTGGTTCAGAGGAGGCAACTAAAATGGTGCAGGGCATGCATCAAAAGCCATATGAGGAGAGACTAAAGGACTTCAAAATGTACACCCCAAAGGGAGGAGGGAAAAGGGATATGATAGAGACCTTTGAATACCTTACAAGGGTAAATAAGGTACAGGAGGGATGCATTTTTCAGAAAAGGAGATAGTCAAGAACAAGGAGACTTGCTATGAAGCTGAAAGGGAGTAGATTCAGGAGAGATGTGAGGAAGTACTTCTCAGAAAGAGTAGTGGATTCTTGGAACAACCTTCCAGTGGAGGTGGTGGGGGTTAAAACAGTGGTATGGTTCAAGAATGCATGGGATAGGCACAAGAGAATCCCAGTAGAAAGGTGGGGGGAGCGAGGTAGAGCTGTAGATCAAGTAGGGTCTGCTGTGAGAATGCAGGTAGGGAAAAAAGGGCAGACAGGGTGGGCCAAGCGGCCCTTATCTGCCATCAGATTCTGTTTCTGTGTTTCTACCCTTTGGCGTTCCTTGGTCACCAGGTCTTTACCAAGTACTTTGCAGTACTTCAGTGTATTTCAGAAAGCTAGGACTCCAAATCTTCCCATACCTGGATGACTGGCTAATCTCAAACTCATCCAGAATGGAGACGGAGCAGGTAGTGGCCACTGCCTCTCATTTCCTAACATCCATGGGAGTTCTGCTGAATTCCCCAAAATCTCAGCTGGAACTGTACCAAGAACTACTGTTCATAGCAGCTGTTCTGGACATGGCCCAGGCTCAGGCCTTCTTCACAGACAGCAGGCTATGAACAGTCTAGCAGATTGCATGCTGTATCTTGGAACGCAAAACTGTGCCAGCACGTTCCATACAACACATGGTGAGCTTAATAGCCTCCTGAGTGTCACAGTGCCTCTGGCAAGACTGCACATTAGGACAACTCAGTGGATGCTCAGTACCCAGTGGTCAAAGCATAACACCATCAAAACTAACCCATTTAGGTGACCAAACCCCTGATGAAGTCCCTTATGTGGTGGTCAGTGGAAGACAACCTCCTCCAGGGCTTCCCCTTCTCCCCATGGGAGCCAGAGGTGACACTCACCACAGATGCCTCCCTTCTGGGGTAGGAAGTCAACTGCCACAGTCTTCAGACATAAGGTGTCTGCGACCCATCAGACACATCTCCATATCAGTGTGCTTGACATGCAAGCAGTTCTGTACTGTCTGAAAGCCTTAGAAAACTTGGTCAGCTAAAAGACAGTTCTCCTGCAGATGGCCAACAAGTCTATCGTGTACTATTTTTTTTTTTTTATGACTTTGATAACCGGGTAGGTACACTGGTCCAGAGTACCGTTTACAGGCACAACCCAGGACAAGCTAGGAGGAACACACTCTTACCTGCTCTGCAGAGAAGCAATGAGAGTGTAGAGATGGTGCCTGGAGCAGATCCTACCAAGAGGAGTCCAGAACATTGTGGCAGACAAGTTCACTCGAACAGAGGCAGACCCTCACAAGTGGTCACTAGCGCCAGACATTGTGAGAATGCTATTCAATGAGTGGGGCAACCCAGAAGAGGACCTTTTTGTGTCCTCACTCAGTGCCAAACTGCCTCAGTTCTGCTCCAGAAATCCAGGACATGTCAGGATGCATTCAGACTGCCATGGCAAAATCTGTTTCTGTATGCATTCCCTGCAGTCCCTCTTATCTATAGAGTATTGCTCAAACTGTGGACAAGTGGAACACCCTGCCAGAGGAAGTGGTGGGGGCTGAAACAATCACTGGATTTAAGAATGCATGGGATAGACATAAAGGAATTCTGGAGGTCAGGGGTAAGGGGCAACAGACTTCCTGGAAAACATAAACTGAACTTACAAACTTAAATGGGCAGACTGGGTTGGCCATAGGCCCTTATCTGCCGACACTGTCTATGTATCTATGTATGTATCTATGTAAACTGGAGGCACACGGGGCAAGATGATCCTAGTGGTCCCCTACTGGTCTCAGCAGATATTATTTCCTCTGTTAAATCGATATTTCATTCAGAAAACTGAAGGCTGTGCCACTCTGGATTAACTTGTTGACTCAGGGTCAGCTGGTCCATCTCAGCCTGCACTCCCTTCATTACCAGGACTGGCTCCTGAAGAGATGGTAGTGAACAGGTGCAGTGCATCTCAGAGGGTTTCTGTAATTATTTTGGTTCTGCATAAACCTTCCACCAGAAAGACCTACACAGCCAACTTGAAAATATGTTTTGACTGGTGCTCTAAAATCTTAGTGAAAACCTTCAGGTGTCAACCTGAAAAGGTTCTGGAGTACTTACTTGACCTTTCTGATGCTGGCCTGCAGTATTCCATAGTAAAGGTCCAGCTGTGTGCTATCTCAGCACCTCTACCTGTCATAGCTGCCACTGTTTAAGAGGTTCCTCAAGATTATTCTGCATTCAAGGCCTCAGTGGCTCCCATGATATCAACCTTGTGCTTGATCTGCTCACTCACAAAGCCTTTGAGCCTACCTCGACTTGTGGCTTGAAGTTTCTCATTTGGAAAGCAGCATTTCACAACTGCACACAGAGTACTGTATCTGAAGTCCATGCTTTGGTCACAGATCCTCCATGTACCATTTTACGTAAAGATAAGGTAGTTCTCCATACACACACTAAGTTTCTGTTTAAGGTGGTATTGGAGTTCCATCTTAATCAGGCTATAATCCTGTCTACCTACTTTTGCCAGCTTCCAGAATGAAGGACAAAGTACTCTCCACTCATTGGATGTTTTTTTTTTCAATTTCTTTATCCTCCTGTGGCAGGTCTACCATCGCCGTCTACCAACCTACTGGACTCAGGGTCTTTCGGGGGCTTGTAGCACCATGCGCGCCCCGGCAGATCCCCAGAGCCAGTCTGGAGGCTTCATCCTTGGTGGCCCCCACACTTTCCTCCATTTTCTCCCATGAACTGCTACTCCCGAGACCCCAAAAGCAGTAGCGCATGCGCATGGCGGCACACATGTGCACTACAGCTCCAGATGGGGTTTCCTTCTCTCTCCCTGGTTGGCCTAGCACCGAAGATCCTCAGAGTGATGCCGCTTCTCTGGCCTCCACCAGGGGGCGGCCAAGCTTCAAGGGTACCTGCAACCCCTGCCTGAGGTAGAGGGCCGCCAGCTGGCAGCCTACTCTAGTCCGCCCCCCCCCCCAACGACCCAGGCTCGTTCCCGAACCCGGGTCGCCAGCCTGACGTGAGGTGTGGCGTCCAGCGCCTAACCTTCAGCACCACTGGGCCAGCCAGACTCATTGGATGTTAAGAGGGTCTTAGGTTTTTCCTGGACAGGCACTTCAGACAGTCAAAACAGCTCTTTATCTCTTTTACCCCAAGTGATATGGTCAACCTGTCACAATCAAGTGCATTTCAGCCTGGATTGTGGACTGCGTTCACCACCACTATGCTATGACTTAGTCTGAACTGGAGGACAAGGTACATGCCTACTCCACCAGAGCAGTTACCACTTCCCTGGCAGAAATATGCTTTGTTCCTATTGGAGAAATTTGCAGAGTTGCAACTTGGAGCACAGTACCTATCTTCACCAAATACTGTGCTTTGGATGTCCATGCCAGGCAGTATTCCATCCTTTCTAAATGGATTACAATCCAGAGTGACTCCTGAGCTCCAGCACCATAGTCCGGGGGACTTTCTCTGAGCTTGGTACTCTGACCCACAAGTGGAAATCAATGGTGAAGGCTGATTCTTGGAAAATATGAAAGTTATATACTTAGTGTAACTGTTGATCTTCCAGAATATCTTCACCATTGATTACCACATCTGCCCAACATCCCCCGGATACACTCTGGTTTTGTTGTATTGTGGTCTTCACTCCTTTATACTTGGTTAAGACTGTGAAAACATTGTATTACTAGGTTCGTTGACCCTTCTTACACAGGTCACCAGAGTAATTTTATACCCTTAGGTTAGGTGTATAGGTAACTTGTTAGATTTATGCTGCTCACCTCCTCAGTAAAAGGTACTGAGGTGCTTGGGGGTCTGGTGCCGCTGTATACTAGTGGGTGCGTGAGGTGACATGCACACAGGTCTTGCTCATGTCACCAACTCCCAACAGAAATGTTCTGGCTCCTGTGGAGTCCTAGCACCTCCAGCTCAGACCCAGAAGTGGTAATCAGTGTTGAGAATATTCTGGAAGATCAACATTTACGTGAAGTAGATAACTTTCAGTTCTCAGACTTCCCAGCGGCAGCAGATTCCTCTGTCCCAAGTTTAAGTACTGTATTTATTTATTTAGAAGAAGAAAAGAATGGCAGCACTTCCAAGAAATCAAAATAAGAACAGTGGACCTGCACCTTTGCTTGTGTGGGAACCCCTCTGTTATTGTTGAAAAGTTGTCTAACATTGCAGCTGAATCTTTTTTTTTCCAGAAAGAGGCAGGCCATCTCCATATAAAAAACAGTTTTGCCATATTACAATTGCACCATTTATTAGTTCAAATAATACTACAATTAGAAAAGATACTGCCCCTCAGGTCTGCCAGCCCAAACTTACACACACAATAAACTTGTATACTTCTTAATTCATATGCACCTTGAGAACTGATTCATGTATACCAGACAGAAGCCCGGGTTTGAATCTTGGCCAATGCATAATTTTTTTTCTTCATACCTGTTGTTCAGCAGTATGCATCAGTCCTTGAGGTGCATATGAACTAAACAGAAGAGTGTTCGGTATGCACCACTGTGGGTCCTTTCTGTTTTTTTCTAGCTAAATCATTTTTTTGTCATTTCTTTTTATGCCCCTGTCTCACCAATGCCTCTGGTATCCTCAAGCTTCATGGGCAGCTCCCCAAGCCCCCTCCCCCGGTTGTGGTCACTTACCTCCACATGGCTCTGGCTATCCCTGCAGGCAGGATCAGAGTGGTGTCAGTCCCCTGAAATTCAGCATTTTGTCAGGTGAACGCCATGACCCGGTGGGTTATGGAGGCCCGGAGAGCTCCTGTGGGCCTTGTTGTGAAGGTGCCAGGACCATTTTCCATAGTTTCTTCCACCTCCTGGAGATGTTGCATATGAGGATATCAGTGTGAGTGCCGTATGTACCTGTGAGCGCATCCGCCTGCCAATGTCAGCAACGTCCCCACCCTCCCCTCTGTCTGCCAGCCGCACTACCACCCGTGGTCACCCAGGTGGCAGTATTGTGGCAGAGGACAGAACCCTTCCTCTCCCAGAGGAGGTGAGCATGCTCTAGGATGCTCAAACCTCCTCCCGCCAGCCAACCCGAAACAACTCAAGCTCGTTCCTGAACTTGGGTCACCGGTGTTGGGAGCGGTAGTGCTACTGCTTGCCAACGGGCTGGCCCTTCTAGCTAAATCTTTTGATCATACATGAAATGGAGGTTTTTACTACAGATGGCATCTGAAGATTAAACTTGCCCAATCCTGAGGTATTGTCAGGGATCTGGGCATTTCCTGAGAGCCCATTTGCAGCCTCATGCTTTGGGCCTGTGAAATCTCAGAAACAATACTAAGGCAGCATATTCAGATCTTAGGGAGAGAGCAGAGACAAACACAGCACTGCCTCCTGCAGTGTGAGGACACAGTGCATAAGGGGCCAAATTTTGCTGGCTGGGTCCCGACCAGGGAAGTGCCACTGGAGGTGTCCCCCAAGCAAGGGGAGACGGATGGGGCTTTCTGTGTTGAGCAGTGGAAACGGCCATCTCAATGGCTCAAATAACTGCCTCCAGCACTCTCAGGTCTTTCACCAATTGTAACCACCTGGGTCGTACCTAAAAGTAGATGATTACTTTGTCTAGCATACTTACTTGGTCAACAAAAGCTAAATAAATAAATGAATGAATGAATAAATAAATACTAGGGAAGCAGTATAGTGCAGTGACTTAAGGCTCTGAGCTGCAAATCTGGAGACCTGGGTTTGAATCCCACAGCCCCCACCTGCATACTGTGTGACCCTAAGCAAGTCACTTAACTTCCCTGTGCTCCCAGGTCACATCTGTAAACAGGCTTTCAGCTTAGTGTGCTACTCCTGGTTAAACTATTGAAACAAAAACAAAAAAACAAACAACATGTCTCTGGACCCCTGACAACCCTGGATCTTCCCTCTACCTACCAGCTACTGCTGTGCCAAACAACAGCGGGCCCCTGTGCTGAGATAAATCAGAGGCCTCTGATGGAGGCTCTGGGGATATTAGAGGAAGGATTCAGGGACCTACATAGTGTTCAGATTAGCAAAGGGGCTTTGGAGATCCCAGTGAATGGGGTTATCAAGGGTCATGTTTGGAGCAATAAAAAAAAGATTATAGAAGCTATCACTGGTGTCTTTGATGATTGAAGTCTGCTGGGCAAGATCATGTGCAAGACATTCACCCACAGGACCAGTATGGTCCAAAGGTTTCATACTGTTATATCCCTGTATGGTACCTGTTAGTCCAATATAATATATATCTTGCTATCTGACAAGCTGTTATTTTCAGGGACCAGTGCACTTACAAATATTCTTTTGTTTTCTACTTAGTTCATGGGGAAAGAAATATGGTGTGATCTTTTCTGGGAAAAGGCCCAGCTGGGGACATGAGTGGAGCTGGGAAGGTTTGGCGGTTTCCCTTTAACTTCTGATATGGATCTGTTTTCTTTGCAGACTCTGCTACAAGAAGTCATCCCATCATTGAAACTCTCCGGGAGTCCATTTCCTGTAATGGGATCTATAATGCTCAAACCCACAAGCTGAAACCCTTTTGCTACATGTCTGTGAACTATCTGGCCACACTTGCAGCACCTTCAGAAGGAGGAGGAGGAGTAAATCAGGTTTCCTCTCGTTTTACCAGGCTTTTCACAGTAATAGTGTTGCCAAAGGTCACAAAAGAGTATCTTACAAGCATATATTCTCCCATGCTTTGTACCTTTCTGAAGGACTTCCCAGCACTTGCCCGGCACAAGGAAATGACCACTGCAGTTGTTAGTGCAACAATAGATGTCTACTGTGCTGTAAAGGAAAAGTTCAAGTGCTCTGCAAGTCATCCTTATTACTGGTTCTCCTACCATGAGATTGGTAAAGTTTTGAGGGGCCTCACTTTAACATCTCCTCATTCTGTTGTCCATTCTGCAAATATTTCCAATGAGTTCCTAAATGCAGCATTACCTTCTGAACACTTATCTGGAAGTAGACCTCACTCTAAGATGGTCTCAGCATCGATTCTTACTACATATATTATCATACGGCTCTGGCTACATGAATCACTCCGTACCTTCTGTGACCGTCTTGTATCCAAAGAGGAAAAGAGGTATTTGGTGACATTGCTGACAGAAACTGCTCAAGGTGCCTTCTGTACAGAGAGGTCTATCTTGAAAATGGAAATGGACACTGAAGAGCAAGGTGTCCAGAAAAGTAGTGGCCTTGATGTTGCAAACCCCATGTCAACCAAAGGATCAGCTGGTTTTGAGACCGAGAAGGAAGCTTTGGAGAGCCCTTCGGTGTCTATAAAGCCAATGATGATGCATCAAAGAGAACACACTAAGGGAGTTAATAATGCAAACATTCAGCATCCTTTGGAAGGGCCCTTAGATCAAGTAGGCCATGTAGAAAGCATTGCTGAAGAGGAAATTAAATTGGAAACATCAAGGACAGAATCGAGGAATGAAAGTGGAATCTTAGCTTCTGAAGTAGGAACCAGTATGACTGTTGAGAGCACCAGGGATGTGGAGTCTACCACATCCTTGGAGAGTTATAGTGTTACGCCAGTGAGAACTGAATCTAGGCAGTCTGTTATGACTTACAGCTCCAAAGATGAGAATGTGGTGTCTGACGGCTCCAGTGATAGTGACTCCTCTGGATCCTTAGACTCAAACGTTTCATTAATGACTTTTAATTCCTTGGTGAGACAGCCAATCAGAATTACTCATAAAACAAACCCTCCAGTCAAACAGAGGATGAAGCATGAGCTGGCTGAAGGCATTGGAAGCTCAGAAGGGGGCACTAGCTTCCAGTCTTCAACACCAAAACAGTCCAGGCAGACAGAATCAACAAGATCAGACAAGAGATATACACCACAAAAAACTAAATTCAGTGTCAAATTCAAAGGAAGGAAAACACGTACACAGCAGAAAGACCTCAAGGGCCCACTTTTGCACCAACGTTTGCTGCTGCATGCAGGTTTGAAGCTGAAGGACATTCTGTTTAGCAACGATATGAGCTCCCCTGCATCTGTACAGAGACCCCTTCCTTCTTGGGGGAATCCATACCAGGAGAAGAGCACAGAAATCCTGGCAGCGCAGCTGGTGGGTGTTCTTAGAAAGTGGAACCAGGAAACAGGACAGCACCTGGAACTGGTATTTTTCAAAAAAGCTGTCCACCATCTAGCCCATATTTATCGGACATTGTTTGTGCCTAAAGGCCATGGGATTCTGATCGGGCTACATCACAGCACTGGAAGAAAGACCCTGGTCAGACTGGCTGCCTACCTTAATCAGTCTAAACTGCTAGAAGTAGAAAGTCATATGACCAGGTCCGATGTTACCGAGCTTTTAAAAGAAGCCAGCTATAATGCAGGAATTCTTGATAGGAGCACAGTGATACTGGTACAAGCAGGAGTGGGAGACACTATCTTGGAGGAGTTGTGTGCTTTGATGACAGAGGGGACAAACCCAAGCCTGCAGTCTGCCAGTGAAGCAGACAACATTCTTCAACGATTTCTAGATGTCAATAAGACTGTTAAGAGGAACATTAAGACAGAACTGTTGCTAGAAAGGTAATAAGTTTATATTTATGCTTCTTAAGTACAACGATGACTGAGGCCTCTCTTCTGTCTGCTAAATTCTGCTTATCTGTAGGTAAACTTATTAGCTGGCAGTGAATAACCCCACTCCAACAATTATACCCCAATTTTTCCCTACCAAGCAAGCTAACCACTCTAAATAATTTCAAAGCCACATCCTCACTGGATACTTATTTATTTATTTATGTATTTAAAAAGTGTAACCAGGAAAGACATACTGAGCTGATAACTGCTCATTTCCAGATGTATCCTGGGAGAGAGGGGAGAGGGAGATAACCAAACAATAAGACTACTGAGAATAAGCAGAAAAATGCAATAATATAGTAATTTAAGAAACAAAACCATTAAAATACTTGCAAATAGAAAATTAATACAAGTAAAAACATTCTTATATATAAAGGTGGAAAAAACAGTGGAAAGGCATAAACAGGCCAAAACTAGTGAAGGGGAGAATGAAAAGAAAACATGTCATAGACAGTTGCAGGTAGGATAACAAAAGTCATAAAGATTGAATTGGAAATGAAAGGGAGGACCAAAGTTTAGGAATATTGGTAAGAAAAAGCCGATCAACCAACAGTAGATTTTCTAAAAGGAATAGAGAGAGAATGTGAATTTTTTGGGGGAGAAGGTAAGAAGAAGGAAGAGAGGATTGAAGGGAATCGAGATGAGAGGGGAGGGTGCCGAACCAGCATTTGGATATAAAATAAACACAATGGGAAAGGCACCTAGCATCAAGGGAAGGAAGAGAAAGGGCTTAGTAAAGAGAGTAATGGTGTTTACAAGGTGGGCAATCTAAAGCAAAATGAGAAAAAGAATGAAACAGGGGATCCAGTCTATCAAGGCAGGATTTAGGGGCTCCACTGTAGACTAAATTACCATAGCCAAAGATACGGATAATCATTTTGAATACAGTTTCTTGGTGGGCAGGAAGCAGAATACCTGCTTTATTCCTGTACAATGCTCCAAGCGTAGGGTGCAGCTTATAGTGGATAGCATCAGTAGGCACTGAGAAATCAAGATGCTGGTCAAGGCAGACCCCGAGGTACTTAAAGAAGAGAACATCGTCAATCGTTGTACCATCGAGGGTATTAAATAGTGGGAGAGAATTACGTCTGGCTAGCCTCTGATGGGTGCCAAAGCCATGGAGACTGTTTTTTTTGGCATTGAGAGATATTTGGTTAGACTTGAACTGTGTTGAATGTTGTCAAAATTCAATCACAGCTAGGAGGAAAGGTCATGGGTAAAGGAGCAAGAAGCAAAAAGAACTGTGTCATCAGCATACACATGAATGGATGCAGAGGAACAGACAGTAGGGAGATCATTGAGAATAAAACCCAGGACAGACCATTGAGGGATACTTGAGCTAATGGGAAGTGGAGATAAAATGGATTTACCTATCCGGACAGCTTGAGACCTTCCTTCAATGTATGAATGAAACCAATTGACTGAAGAGTCAGAGAGGTCTGCTGCTTTAAGCTTGTCCAGAAGGAGGGGATATGCCACAGTGTCAAAGGCTTTAGCAAGATCTACAAAAATGGCAGAAGTAATCCGTCCTTGATCCATACCTGAGAGTATGGTGTCTGTGAGCCAAAATAGGGTGGTGAAAGTGGTGTGAGATTTCCTAAATCCAGACTAGAAAGGTGTGAGAAAGGAGTTGTCAAGAAAGGAAGAGAGCTGAGAGAGAACGTGTTCCTGTAACTTTGCCTAGGTGGGGAAGAGAGATATTGGATGGAAGTTACCACTGATCACCACCTTTGTGGAGAGGAATGACAGTAGCCTGTTTCCAAATATTAGGAACAGTAGAAGAGGAAAAGGAAAGATTAAGGAGAAGAGTAATGTGCAGACCAGTGGCAGGAGCTGAGAGAAGGAGAAGCTTAATGTCAAGGCCATCTGGCTACAGCCCTTTAGGGGATTAAGAGCAAGCAGAGCCTTAAGTGAAACAGGGGGAGTGATAGGAGAGAAGGAAAAAGAAAGAGGAGAGAAAGGCAGAGAGACGGAAGGAAGGGATGAAGAGGAGTAAGGGGGAAGAGGAGTAAGGGATTAGAGAGAGGGCACCAGTAGTAAAGTAGGTGTTAAAAGACATAGCAACAGCAGAAGAGTCAGAGACAAGGGAATCACCAACTCTGAGAATAGGAGAGGGAGATGGGTCTGAGGGATGAAAAGTGAATGAACTTGGAGGGGTTATCAATGTTGTTTTCAAATGCGGAAGCAAAATACTTAGACTTTGCAAGTCAGACGGCCTTGGTACAGGCATTGTGAAGGAGTCTGTAGTAAGCCAATGAAGATTGGGAGCCAGTAATTTTAAAAGTATGCCAGGCAAGTTCTGTGCTGGGAGACAAGTAAGCACCTCAGCCAATACCCAGGGAAGATGTGAACCATGCACTCTTGTTTTTCGCAGGGGTGCAAGACGATCCCGTACAGCCAAAATTTTGACTGAAAATAATGGGCAGAATTTATATTACTGGCTGCAGAGATGGGGGACCAATGACTTGTCCTGAGATCAGTTAGTAAAGAGGCCAAGTCAAATGATTTAAAAAAAGAAGATATATGAATGGAGGAGGGGGGAGCCATTGGAACGATGTAGCTTACGCACACAGTAAAACATATGATGATCACTGAGGGTGTCAGGAAGGATACCTGCATCAACAACATGATGAGGATGAGAAGTAAGGATCCAGTCTAACAGTAGTTTAAGGATTTCAAATTTAAATGAGTGGGTTCAGAAATCAGATGGGTCAGCTGCAATGATTTTACATTTTGTAAGAATTTACAGTATATGTATTAGGGGAGAGCCAATTTAAATTAAAGTCACTAAGTATAAGTAGCTCACCACTCAAGGAGTTAGAAGAAATAGAAGAAAGAAGCTCAGGAATTAAAGCAGAAGATATATCAGGGAAGCAATAAACACCAGTAATAAAGATGGGAATCGAGAAGGGAAGGGAAAGTTTAATGAAGTGCTTCTCATGGGAAGAGGGGGAGGAGACAGCAACAACAGTCGAAAATTGGAAGCTGGTGAATATATAGACCGCAGCACCACTGCCCCTTTTAGAATGATCTTGCCTGGCTAAGGTGTAACCAGGTATAGTTACATTGGAATTCTGGACCTTAGAGGAGAACCAAGTTTCAGATCAAATTTGTACATCCGCCCAAAGATTAAGCATAATAGGTATTAACAGGTCAAATTTAGGGAGAAGGCTGTGGATTTTTATTTTTTTATTTTAAATTTTTTCCATTGCTGTTTTTGCCCGTCGGCACCCCTAGCCCCACGAACAGGCTCACCCTGGGCTCCGTGACCCATACCCTCACTTGGGGATGCCCCCCACTGAGTGGGGTCGCCAAGGTGGAACTGAAGGTGGCTGGAGGGTCAGACTACCAGAGCCCTGGCTCATACACGGGACCGGCGGATTTTTGTAGGATTGCCCCTGGAGCTGGGTTCGTGCAATGACGCTAACGCCGAAGCAAAAGTCTGTCCCAGCTCCACCCACAATGCGGTGCAATGCTGTGCCTCCCTACCTCCGCCAGGGGGTGAGCAACGCTGGACCCAACTCCCCTACCCTCTCCAGAGAAGGAGAGCAGTCCTCCGGATGCTCGATCCTTCCCCTCCCCTGCCAACCCCTGGCAGCCCCTGCCCGTTCTCAAATACGGGTCGCCAGCATGGCGCGAGGTGTGGCATCCAGCGCCTCAACCCTTAGTGCCACCGGGCCGGCCAGGCTATGGATTTTTAAATGAGCCACCCTCAAACCTTTAGGAAGTTGCAAAGGTCAAGGTGTCATAGGATCAGGATTAATTTCAGTGTCGCCTGCTAACAAAAGTAGAAGGTTGATAATGAGTTTTAAAACACAGTTATGCTGACTGGAAGAGGGGGAGGGGGGGAGGGAGAAACAAGGAGGAATAAGAGGAGAAAATGGACAAAAGGCACCAAAGAGTTTCAAGGTGAAGCCAAGGAGCAGGAAGAAACTGACAGCGATCGCCAAGGGAAGTGAGTGGGAGCAGGAGTAGAGGAGATAAGGAGAGCAGATGGAGAGGGAAGCAGTAAGAGAGAAGTTATAGGAAGAAAAAGTGGGTTGTGGAAGAGTGAAGAGAGGAAAATAGGGAAACAGAAAAACAAGCAGTTAACAGCATAGTGAAAATCAAATGGAGGCAGTAAAATAGATGTAAGGATATGATGGCTGAAAAGGAACAGAGGGTAACGTTTAAGGTATAAAAGGCCCAGACAGGAAGGCAATAGGGATGTGGTAGAGAACTGAAAACAGAGCAGACTGTACCCTGAAAAACTCCTTATATACTATACAAGCAGAACACAACACACAAATAAATTACCCTTTGCCTAAATGAAGTGCTCTTAAAAGTCAATACAGCAGACACTATCAGGAAAGCAATGCAGTTAACCAGATACATATATATTGAGCAATTAGACAAAACAGTTAGGCACATATTGTGGGTGTATGACTGGAAACCTTGAAATGAGCTAGGATGCATGTTAACTGGGGACTGCCACTTTTACTGCATCATTTAAGCAAACGGGGTGTGTTATACTTTCTATTCTTATGCCCTTCTGCAGATGATGATAGTAGACAATGTTTTTACAGCATGGCTTCATCTATAGACGTACACTAACAGAATTCAATCTCAAGGAGCGAGGTCCCAAAACCATGCAATATAATTTGAACCACATCATGTGCATTGCTATTCGTGCCTGGCTTCTTTTCTGTTACAAAGATTGGTTGCCTCAGTTCCTACTCCGTGCCGCTTAATCTCTTACTTCTTATTTTTATCCACAGCTAGTTCAGTTCATCTCTGCTTTGGTTCCATTCAGTTCTAGCACTGCTCCAATCCATTTCTGCAAGATATCTGACCTTGTTTTGTTAAAGATAGTATTTCCTCTGAACTTCATGTCATCCTCAAAAGGGAACACTCTTCAGGTGTTTTCAACCCCCCGCACGGCTTCTAAAAAACCTGTGCCTGTGGTGGATGCTCACAGTGAATTTGTAGGCTGTCAGTGTCCAGAACACATAGTGGATAGAAACTGTAAGGCCTACAAAGGGATATGCAAAAACCCTTTTCAACCAGGTAGGACACATTGGACAAATCCAAACCATCATCTACTGTAGGTCTTCTTCCTCCCATGGATCCAGATCTGAGACCGTGGGAAGGGAAAAGGCACTCTGCAACAGTCAGCCACTTGCTGCCTCTGGTCACCCAGTAGTGACCATGGCTCCCCAGATTCAAGAGCAGTTGGAAAGCAATAGTGCTTTGGCTCCAGAAGCAGGGTATGTTCCATGGCAAGCTTCAATTCTGCTGGTTTCAATTCCTAGACAGAACACATCTGAATGTTGGTTCTGGCCCAATATCCCAAGAATACAAACCCAGAACTGACTTCACTTCCAAGGGCTAGACATGCAAACCCTGCTTGGCTGGCCCCCAGGACCATAACCCCAGATCCAAAAAACCCGCTCCCAGGAGCCCAGTACACATCCCAGCTCCTCCAACTGGAGAAAGAGAAAAAGGGTCACAGTTCAGTTCCAGTTTTGATCTAAAGGTCCTGCCTGCTAGTTCTACTCACTCCTGTGGTAAGTAGACACTTGGGCCTTCACTTCCTAAAGCCCATCCTGTTATTGCTCTCACAGGGACTACCCCAGGTGTAGATTTACCCGTCCTAATGTGGCTAGCCATGGGGAGGGGGCTTTGCAGTCCGTGATTAACAACAGCCTTGTTTCTTCAGGCTTAATGTCTGCCTTCTGTGATCCCTCACCTGCTAGCAGTCTTTGAGAAAGCCACCTCAGCTAAGTCAGCTGTTTCATTAGTACCTTGGCAGCTTGATGACCTTGAGCTAGGAACTCAAGAGTCGGAACTTGAAAAACCCTGTGAATCTGAGAAAACAATGGACACCTGAGTTTAGATTTTAATAGATTTTATTTGTTTAACCAGGAAGTGGACTGAGTTTAAAAACCCATTTTGCAGCCGTGTCTGAAAGTTAAAACACAAACACAGAAAGTAATACATTTTAACAAAATACATACAGTTGACTAGTAAGGAAGCAAATTCTAATAAGTTGCATTATAAAGAAACAAAGCCAGAATTGGCACAGTGACAATGAGATCATTCCAACATGACTGCTTTACATACAGTGCATTACACCAGGTATGTCAGGAGGTGATGGTATTAATGGCATCTCTGTATATTTCTTCCTGAGGAAACCTCTTCCTTCCAGTACATTGTAAGACAGTTGGCTTGGGGTCTTCTAGGGGTATTTATCTAGTGGTATTAATCCACAACCACACATCCAATCATTATTCCAAGGTCGGTACTTGGTGGGGGTAAATCATCTGAGTACAGTTTTCTTCAGTGGAAAGGTTGGATGGTTAAAGGGAGTTGGTACAAGACATGGGGAAGGGAGGATGTACCAGGCATGGTTCAAATTCTGTTGGACAGTTCCAGGAACCAGATCCTGAACTGGAACTTTGCTACTGTAGTGTGTGACTGTGGATGACTACCACGTGAAGAAACACCATTACAAGTAAGTAACATTTTCATCATCCTAGAAATCAGTCCTCCATAAAGTCCCCCTTTTTTGTCTTAGGGCCAGAAGCGCTAGGATCCCACAAGAGACGGAACATTTGGGTGCAGAAGGGGCAAGTATACCCCCGTGCGCATACCTTTTTTGCATGACCCTTGATATATCCTGCCATCAAAGCTCCATGTTTATACTCCGTTTATTAAGATTGTTACTGTTAACAGGTTAACAAGCATCTTATATTCATCAATTTACAAAGATCAGTCACTGTTTAAATGTATACAAAAGTGAATCTGATATATTAATCACAAGCAAAAATATCAAATATTCAAAGAACTCATTAGGTCTCACTTAAAAACAGTAATGCATTTACATACATTTCCTAAATTATATTAAAAAAATGAATGGCCGTGCTTAAACTAAACAGTTCATGTTCTTAATAAAGTGTGCACTTCATCTTACACAAATGGTCATGAAAGGCTAGAGCAAACCAACCCATCTCCCTTCTCTAGTCACCAGCGCCTGTGCCCCCTTACCCAGCTAAACCAACAGGGGGCGGCACAAATAGACTTAAACCCTGCAGCACTTGAGATTAGAACAATATAGTTAAGCATTTTCATTTTATTTTATTTTAGTCTTTTGGTAACTGGGTTAAACTCCCTTGGCACAAGTGCCTGTTTTCAGGGGCGACCTGGGAGTACTGGGCGGTTAGGTAACTTGCTCAGAGTCACACAGTATGCAAGTGGAGGTTGTGAGAATCAAACGCAGGTCTGGGCAGCTGGATGTATCAAGCTCATTACTCTAACCTCTAGGCTATACTGCCAGCATCTAGAGCTGGGAGGCCTTTGTAAACATCAGTCTAGTCCACCTGTTTTGGTAATGATGGGGCTGTTGTAATATATTAAATGCTAACTTTTCTAGCCATTGTACCTGATAAATAATAGCCACCCATTCGGATATGACCGAGGGTTCGGGTTGTAACCACTTCAAACAACATGAAGTCTTGCTGTATTATGACTATATGCAGTTAGCTTTTCCAGTTCAACTGCCCCAGAGATGAAAGAGTTAACTCTATGTATATGCATAGAATGTTGAGCTCGAGCTTGGTTTTCAAACCCCTGTCCCTGGTACATTCTGTGTAACCACCAGGTTCTTTACTCCACCTGCCTGTGAAGTCGCTCTGGAGATTTTTCCTCCCTCGCTTTGCTTAAAGTGTTGGTTTTTCAACAGTTTCTTCAAACCGCGTTTTATTTTTCGATTCTTCAAGCCTCTGTTCCTCCGTACAAGTTAGACTAGACTAGGTTTACTTCAGTTTCGGTAAGTTTGCGGCTTTCCTTTCGGTTCGCATAACTGAGAGGAAACCGAGGAAAGCTTATTTTCTTTTTGAGGTAAAGTTTTTTAAGTTCTAATTTAGTTTGGGATTCGGTTTGTTTTTGGTTTAAAAAAAGACTTTTTCTCAGTTTTTTCAATCAACTTTTGAACCAGTCGTTAACCAAAAACAATTTTTAGTTACTCTGGCCTGACAGCTACCAAAGGGTAACTTCGCTTATCAGTGCTCATTATGTCAGAGAAGCTGAAGAAGAAAACCAGTCACACTGGGTTTCAGCACTGCAGAGAGTGTGGGGAGGCATTTGCCAAGTCTGACCCCCACCTTATCTGTGTTCACTGTCTGGGGTTTGACCACCTGAAAACAGACTGCCAAATTTGTAAGAACTTTCCGAAAGCCACGCTGGATAAGCGTTTGTCTAGGCTTCAGAAAAGGATTGTGGAACAGTCCGCTGATCCGGATGGCCAGTCTGGTTCGGCTCCTGAGGGAGTCAGGGAACCTGAGGAGCTGCCTTCTGACCAGGGCGATACCTCCTATATCAAAAGAAAGATAGATACCAAGGAGTCAGTACCTGCAAAAAAGAAAAGAAAATCCACCAGTTCGGAGCCAATGGTTGCAGCTCCAAACACGGAAGAGATCGATAAAGCTATACAAATTGTACAATCTTTACAAACTGGAGCAGGTGAACCGAGACCAGATCATAAAGCACATACTTCGCTTTGGTCTCCTGCCAGTTTGCTTCCCACCGGTTCATACGATCTGGAGGCTTACTATGAGTGGGAGTGGGAGGGAGAAGAAGAAGAGGAGGAGGAGGAGGAGGAGGAGGAGGAGGAAGAAGAATATTTGGGTGAACCCATCAAGCCTGATGTTTCCCCTGATAGATCAGAGTCTGTTTCTCCTATTAGGCAGCCTGGGGAATCCTCCTCTCATTACGTATTCTGTAAAAAGGTTGTTGATACTTTACAGCTACATACTCTGGAGGCAGCTGAGGAAGAAGAGGAGGAGCCAGACTTTATCAAAATAGTGGATGTTCCTGATACTAAGAGACTTTCAATACCTCTGCACAAGTCTCTTAAGAAACAGACAAAATTCTGCAGATGCCAACCTTCATCTCCCCTGTGGAGAAAAGAATGGACAAGAGGTACATGCTGTCTAGTAATGGTACTGAGTTTTGTATAATCACTGTAGCCATGTAGGGGTAGATCTTCCTTTGAGAGGAGGCTCTTGCAGCAGGTAACACAAGTAGGACTGATGCCACCTGGCGGTGATTCTTGGCAGTTTTTTCTTCCAACAGTATCGACGTGTGAACACCCCCGACGTCACCCTATATAAGGGAGGAGTTCCCCATGTGCTACAGTTCTTTCCCGCCACACGGTCACGGTTAGTTTGCTTTCGGTTTACTGCTTGCAGTGCCGATTGCTCTTTTCCTTCTCCACTGCCTTTCAAGAGTTGTTTTTTGCATCTATGTCCTCTTCCACTAAGGGGCACATCAACAAGTGCTCCTGTGGGTGGCAGATATCCCCTAAGGATGTCCATTCTGCGTGTCTTTTCTGCCTGGGGCCCGACCACGACACCAACGCCTGTCCCCGTTGCCAGGTCTTTAACTCCTGAAAGTGCATCAGGCATCAGAAATCTCTTTCTGCCTTTTTAGCAGAGTCCAAACTGGCCATGATGGAACACGCTTTGTCCTCGGGGGACTCCGACCACCCTCCTGCCCATAAGAAGCACCACAAACATCGGAAGCACCAGGAGAGAGCGAGAGGTCCCATTCTAGGCCCAAGTCCTCGGGCTCGAAGTCGGGGTCATTGGGGCATGATTTCCACCTCACGGCCCTTGAACCATCTGCTGGGTCTGCCATGGCCAAGCCCTCAGGGACCACCCTCCAGCCGTTGAAGGTGCATCCGCCAACCGAGAAGGCTTTCTCGATGGGTGCAAGTAAGTCCTCTTCCCACTCAGCCTCCACTTCCAAGGCGGACCCCTTGGACTCAAGCAAGGCCTCCAGGTCTTCCGGTGGCAGGGCCTCGTCCTTGCTGCCAGAATCTAAAGACTCCAACCTGCGCCCGCCTCTGGTGGCTGATCGACGTTCAGTCGAGAAGTCTTCAAAATCTCACAAGTCCGACCGTCCCAAGGCTCACGCCACCGAGGGACGCTCATCTGACTCCAGAGACATGCGGAAGCCAGACCGATGCCAACCCATGGCTCCTCCAACCTCCACTCTTCCGGCGAAGGCTGTCCTGCTGCCAGTCAAAGTTCTTCCGATGCTGGTCACCCCAGCGTCTCCCAACATCAGCTGTGAGACCCCCTCTCCAGAACAGACGCCGGTCCACCTGACATCGGAGGCCGACGACAGGGGAGCTGATGCCCCTCCGACGATGCCCCATAGACCAACGTTGGTGCCTACTGACACTGGCGACAAGGGTTTTGGACCCAATGCCGGCACCCCCCCAACCCCGTCGACGGGGCCGGCGACGGTACCGGTCTGGTGCACCTGCACCTGGTTCCCCAAAACTGAACCTTTCGCAAGTTAAGGAGCTCTCCTTCCACTGGTGGGACAAGGTTAAACGCGATCTCCCAGTGGGTGTGCCTCCTCCCGCGCCCACTCCGGTTCCAGTGCCGGACGCCTTGGAGCCATCTGATCAAGAGGCAGGGAAGGAGCCAGCACCACCCAAGAAACATACCGATAAGAGGCACAGGAGGACCAAGTCCAGCAGTTCCTTCCGCTCTCCCTCTCAGGACAAGAGGCGCAAGAGGTGACAACACAGGTCCCCATCCTCTTTAGCCTCGGACTCTTATGTTGACTCCAACACCTCTCGTGTGGATTCGGATGTCTAACTGGATTTAGGGGACACGGAGGAACACCCAAAATCCCCTCCTGATGATCCCAGCTTCATGGAGGTGATGGGGCACATCCAGGCAAACATGGGTTGGGACAATGAGGCCCTGGACCTTGAGCAGCTGTGGTTGGCTAAATACCTCCGCCAAAAAGACCCTAAGCCGGTGGTCATCCCTCTCATGGTCAACACCTTTGAGGATGTCAGTTCGCTACCAGGAAGCGCTCTCAGTCCTCGGCCATGCCCAAGAAGGCTCATCAGCTCTACCGGGCCTCTAAGGATCACCCCTTCTTGGCTGAACCACCTGCAGCAGACTCAGTGGTGATTTCAGCAGCTCACGACCATTTGCAGAGGCCAAAACACCTGAGCACCCAGCTGCCTGTCAGGGAGTCGGAGCAGCTGGATTCCATGGGGCATAAAGTGTCCAATTCCAGAACACTCTTTGGGAACAGAGATTGGACATTGTGCAGAGCATGCCCAGTTGCTCTTAGCAGGCAGAGCTTGCCAAACTGCTTCAGACCGGCTCAGATGTGAGTACCCACGTTCTGAGGTCGGCCTATGACTCTGCAGACACCTCATCAAGGGCAGTCGCCACTGGCATTTTCCTCCGATGCCATACCTGGCTTCAAGTTTCTGGGTTCGATCCAGATGTGCAGACGAACATTCTGGATGCTCCCTTCAAGGGTTCCATGCTCTTTGGTGAGGACACGGAGAAGATCATCAGCAGGCTGCAGGACTCTGGTAATGCCATCCAAACTGTGCAGTCCATATACACGCCCGAAGCAGGCGACCTCAAAGCCCAGTTTCATTGCGTCGGGACATCAGCCTCAGCAACCTCACTCCAGGCCCACGCCAAGTGAGGCGGCTTTAGTCGTAAGGGTGGAGCCATGGGGATCCTCGGCCTCCTCCTCTAGACAGGCCAAAGCAGCTACTGCCGCCCTTCCTCCCCCTTCCACTGCCTGACTATCCAGGCCACACTCCTCCCCTGGATGCTTCATCACAGGAGCCAGTCAGTGGTTGCTTTTCCCTCTATGCAGATGCCTGGAAGCAAGTGACCACCGACCAGTGGGTTCTCGATCTCGTGGGGTTTGGGCACTCCATAGAGTTCTATGACATTCAGCCACACAGACCACCACCCCATCCCTGATCAGAAAGGAAATCTTATCTCTTTTGGACAAGAACGCCATCAAGCCAGTACCTCTGGCTGAGAAAGAAAGGTCCTGGCGCACCAAGTCTTTACAGCCTCAAGGGTCCCCGCAAGACTCCTCCTCGGGCTGCTAGGGCACATGGCAGCTGCCATAGTTTTGGTCCCTCTGGTGTGACTGCACATGAGATCCATTCAGTGGTCATTAAAGGTCCAGTGGGATCAAATACAGGACAATTTGGACACCTTGATCCGGATCTCAGAGCCGATCCACTGGGAATTGCGCTGGTGGATGTCATCACAGAATTTACTGGCGGGTATCCCTTTCCACGTAGGGGCCCTACCCAGATTCTGACCACCGACACGTCGTCCTCAGGATGGGGCACCCACTTGGGGACACATTGCACTCAGGGATCTTGATCCCCAGTAGAGGAAGATCTGCATATCAACATTCTAGAACTGAGAGCGGTCCTGTATGTTCTTCAGGCCCTCGTGTCAGTCCTAGTGCTGGGCCACCTGTTGGTCCAGATGGACAACACTTCGATGATGTTCTACAGCAACAAACAAGGTGGCACACGCTCGTATCCCCTCTGCCAGGAAGCCATGCCGGTGTGGGAATGGGCTCTGGAGCATCAACTCCTATTGACGGCGGTACACGTTCCAGGAAAACAGAACATGTTGGCCAATGCACTCAGCAGAACCAGGTCACAGGCTCATGAATGGGAGCTGCTTAAAGAAGTCGCAGATCAAATCTTCTGCCGGTGGGGGACACCAGAATTAGATCTCTTAGCATCACAATTCAATGCAAAATTGCCCAGTTTCTGCTCGCAGGTACAGAGCCTGGACCTTTTTGGCAAGACGCATTGTCCCTCTCCTGGAAGGGGAGGTTTCTCTGTGCGTTAACTCTCTTCCCGCTCTTGCAGAAGGTTCTCCTCAAGGCACAGTCAAGAACTATTCACCCTCATTCTGATAGCTCCGCTGTGGCCTCATCAGATTTGGTTTCGTTTGTTTCAGCGTTTAGCGGCAGAGCCTCCGCTGCCTCTTCCAGTTTTCTCTCATCTTCTGTCTCAGGACAACAGATCACTGATCCATCTGAATCTGCGCTCCCTTCACCTGCATGCCTGGCTCCTCAGGACCTAGCTAAATCCAGGTTTGGAGTGTCCGATCAGGTAGCACAAGTTTTGGTTGAGGCGCATAAGCTTGCCACCAGGGCCACTTACGCTATGAAGTGGAAACATTTCTGTATCTGGGCCGCAGCCAAGAAGGTGGACCCCCTGGTCTGTCAGGTTAATTCCGTTTTAGAATACCTGCTTTCCCTTTCAGAGTCAGGTCTCAGTTACTCCTCCATCAAGGAACACCTTGCCACCATCTCCGCTTATCACTTCCCAGTGCAAGATAAGACGGTGGCTCAGATGGAGGTCTCTAAGGCTTTTCTTTGTGGTATTCTTCATATCAGACCTCCCATCCAGGATCCTGTCACTCCTTGGGATCTCCTCTTTGTCCTAGAGAAGCTTACGCTTCCGCCCTTCGAACCGGCACTGGAGGCTGAGCTTCGTTTCCTGTCCTGGAAAACTTTGTTTTTGGTAGCCATTACTTCAGCAAGGCACATTTCAGAGCTTCAGGTTCTCATTTGTAAAGAATCCTATCTTATTTTCCATAAGGATAGAGTTGACTTTCACACCAACCCGACGTTTCTACCAAAGGTGGTTTCAGAGCTCACCCTTAACCAGTACTTGCTTCGCGTGCTTACCGGAGCATTCGAATGGGGGGGGGGCCCTGCTTCATTCTTTTGGACATCCACAGGGCTCTTCAATGTTACCTGGCTAGGACCAAGGGGGACAGGAAATCTGATCAGCCCTTTGTATCGTTTGCCTAAAGGTCCTTAGGTCACCCAGTCACCAAACAGATGCTGTCGTGCTGGTTGGTTCGTTGCATTACCGTTTGTTATCAGAAGCACAACAGGTCTACTACAGGGCCGGTTAGGGCTCATTCTACTAGAGTAGTCGCCAGTTCCTTTACAGTGCGGACGCGGGTGTCTGCAGGTGACATTTGCACTGCTGCTGCTACCTGGAGTTCTGTTCATACCTTTGTCTGGCATTATAGCCTTGACATCATTTCCAGACGCAGGGTAGGTTTTGGCCTTGCAGTCTTGCAGGGCTTGGTTTCCTGAGGGACCCTTTCAGTTCCTGTTCCTTCTGTTTTTTCCCATATTGTTCCCCCTCCCAGGGGTTGTTATAAGTTTATACTGCTTGGGAATCAGTCCTACTTGTGTTACCTGCTGCAAGAGCTTCCTCTCGAAATAATATAGTACAGTTACGTAAGAACTTACTGTAACATTAGATTTTCGAGAGAAACTCTTGAAGCAGGTGTATTTTTCCCGCCCTCCATCCCCCAGGGATCAGGACTTTTCCAGGCTGGCCATTCCTCCGTTGTGAGGAAAAAGTTTGGGTCACGATTTCTGATTCTCGCCTGTTGCGATCTCTTTGCCTATGGGGGGTGTGCAAGAACTGGAGCACGTGGGGAACTCCTCCCTTATATATGGTGATGTCGGGGGTGGAACCGACGTTGGTGGGGGGCGTTCCCACATCGATACTGCTGGAAGGAAAAATTGTCGAGAACTGCCGCCAGGTGGCATCAGTCCTACTTGTGTTACCTGCTGCAAGAGCTTCTCTCGAAGATCTACTGTTATGGTAAGTTCTTACGTAAACTGTACTTTCAGGCTGCTGCCTGTGATAAGGCTGGCATTCCCTGGCTTCACACCATCCTGAAAAGGACTCTCGTAAGATTGATGCCATGGCCAAGAAACAGTATTTGGCTGCTTCACTGAGTATTAGGCAGCTTCTTACATGGCATATGTATCTAGATATCAGAAATATCAGAAATCCAGATGGGAGTCTGTTTTGGAGCTAAGACTGCTCCACCTCAGTTAGCCAAGGATCTGGAGCAAGTAGTCAAGGATGACATTAAAGCTTCCAAAGTTCAATTTCATTCAGCTGTAGATTCAAATGATGTATCCTGTAGAGGTTATGGCTATTGCAGTCTCCATAAGAAGATTTTCTTGGCTTAGATGTACCAATCTTTCTCAAGCTACCCAATCCAAAGCTATGGATTTCCGCTGTTGTCCAGAATTCTCTGTTTGGGGAACAGACAGAGACATACATGAAGAAAATGGATGAGTACAGGGTGACTTACAGGAGTGCAGCTGCTAAGGAAAAGGCTGCAACTCCACAGAAGCAGCAGGCTAAGCCGGGCAGAGGCAGGCCGTATCAGAGGCCTTTCTACCAGGCCCAGGCATTCCCTGCTTACCAGCAGCAAAGAGTATATTTCAGGGGTAGAGGTAGAAGGGGTGTAAGCAGGGCTGCATCCGCCTCTCAGCCTAGGACTCCTGTCAAGCAGACACCCTGATGTGTCAGCCAGGGCTGCCTCCCCATAGCCAGAAGGGGGCAGGCTGGCTCACTAGTTCCAGGCCCGGAAAGCCATTACCACAGACAAGTGGGTCCTGGAAGTAGTGAGCCAGGGACTTGCTCTAAGTTTCAGATAATTTCCAAGAACAAGGGTGAAGTCATTCAAACCTGCCAGCAGTTTCAGAGACAACTATTTTGGAAGCAGAGGTTACCACACTTCTGGAACACAAAGCTGTGGAACCTGTTCCTTCTCTTCGCAAAGGAAAAGGGTTGTACTCATGATATTTCCTTACCCTAAAGAAAACTGGGGAGTGGCGGCCCATTCTAGATCTTAGATATCTCAACAAGCATCTGACAAAATCCAAATTCAAGATGGTGACCCTAACCAGGATCCTTCCTACCCTCAGGCAAGGAGTTTGGCTAGCTTCCTTGGATCTCAAGGATGCTTATTTTCATATTGCAATCTGACACTCTCACAGAAAGTACCTAAGGTTCGAATTGCCTTCAGGCCACTATCAGTTCAGGGCAATGCCCTTTGGCCTTACCTCAGCCCCCAGAGCATTCACAAAATGCCTGGCAGTGGTTGTAGCTCACCTGAGAAGGCAAGGAGTGGCTGTGTTTCCCTACCTGGATGACTGGATAGTCATGGGACATTCCCCCCAACAGGTAAGGGAGGCCTTGGGTCTGGTGCAGGATACCCTCATATCCTTAGGATTCCTGGTAAACCTAAAGAAGTGAGTGCTGGAACCTGTCCAGATCTTAGATTTCACAGGAGCAGAGCTGGACACAGTTCAGGCAAAAGGCTATCCTGCCAGTTGGAAGGGCAGACAACCTCATGCAACTAGCAAACTCTTTCACCTACATGTGTCTCATCCGGCAAGACACTTTCTCCAGCTCTTGGGACACATGGCTGCATCCACAGCAGTGGTTCCAGGAGCCAGGTTTCAGATGAGGGACATTCAGGTCCTTTTGCTCCCAGAGAAGGAATTCCCTGTCCAAGTTGATCCCAGTGACAGCCACCTTGATACAGGCATTACAGTGGTGGAAGGACAGGGACAACCTCAGAGAGGGTGTACCATTCCTCCAGCAATCTCCTACAGTGGTTCTGACTACGGATGGTCCCCTCCTGGGGTGGGGAGCTCATTTAGGGGACCACACTGCTCATGGGACATGGTCTCACCAGGAGTCTCTTCTCCACATCAACTTGTTGGAGCTCAGGGCAGTGTTTCTGGCACTTCAGTCATTTGTAAAAATGGTACAGGGGAAGGTGGTTCAGGTGAGGACAGCTTGTACCACCACCATGTACTACATGAACAAGCAGGGAGGGACAAGGTCCTCTGCCCTGTGTATGAAAACAATGAAGATCTGGAGTCTGGCTTATTCTCTCAAGACCTCCCTCTCAGCGGTGCACTTGCCAGGCAAGGACACTGTCCTGGCTGATGCCCTCAGCAGAATAAATCAGAGTCACCACGAGTGGGCTCTGAACAGGGAAATACTGCATGCAGTGTTCAGGAGATGTGGCACAACAGAGATAGATTTGTTTGCAGCCCCAGACAATCATCAGCTACCCCATTTCTGTTGCAGGCCTCCAGCTCTGGGTTCAGTGCCTCTGGATGCACTGATACTGGACTGAACAGGCAAATTCCTGTATGCCTTTCCCCCATTCCCTCTGATCTTCAGAGTACTGATCAAATTTAGGAGCCAGCCGTCATCAATGATTCTGATTGCTCCGGATTTGGCCAGACAGCCCTGGTATCCTATTGCTGCTGTCTCTGGCAGTGACCAGTCCGATCTGCCTCCCCAGGAGGCACAATCTTCTGACCTCCTCTCAAGGGAGGATCCTATACCCCAACTGCAAGTCCCTCAGGCTCAAGGCCTGGCTTTTGAGGACCTAGAGTATACAGGCGTGCATCTCTCTCTGAAGGGGTACAGGATATTTTGAGGGTTTCCAGAAAACCTGCCACCAGAAAGACTTATACTTCCAAATGGAAGAGATTTACTATCTGGAGTACACAAAAGGAAATAAATCCACAGGCAGCTGGATTGGCGGTCCTGTTGGACTATTTAGCCCTTCATTCTCTAGGCCTTCAGCCTCCTACTTTGAAGGTGCATTTAGCAGCTGTTTCTGTCTATCTCTGTAGGGAAGGGACCTTCCCTGGCCTCTCATGCGATCTTCAAAAAGTTCTTTAAAGGATTGCTCCACCTACGCCCCCACACAGGGAGCCTACCCCTTTCTTGGGATCTAAATATCTGGATAGCAGCCCCCATTTGAACCCATGTCTTCTGCTGAACTCAAGTATCTGACATGGAAAACTGTCTTTCTGATAGCCATAACTTCTGCAAGGAGGATTAGTGTGCTACAGGCCTTGTCAGTGGAGCCCAACTACAAAGCACTCCATAGGGACAAGGTCGTCCTTAGGACAAACAGGAAATTTCTTCCAAAGGGGGGTCTCTGACTTCCACCTGAATCAGTCCATGACATTACCTGTCTTCTTTACTGAACATTCTAGTTCAGGAGAATGCAGACTGCATAGCCTGGATGTTAAGAAAGGGCTATTAATTACTATCTAGATCGAACAAAGGCCCATAGGAATGAGTGTACTCAGCTGTCCCTCACCTATGGAGAAGTGGGAAAGGGCAAGTCAGCCACCAAGATGGCCATTGCTCGGTGGATTGCATCTCGCATTCAGTTCTGCTATGGCAAACTGGGAAAAGAACCACCAGTGGGCCTTAGGGCTCACTCTGCCAGGGGGGACAACTGCCTCTGTAGCAGCTGCCACAGATATTCCCCTGCTCAAAATTTGCAAAGCAGCTACCTGGAAAACTGTTCACACATTCACTAAACATTACTGCCTGGACACACACAGGCCAGGAGTGATGCCAGGTTTGGCATAGCAGTATTACAGAGCCTATTTCCTAAGTAGGCTCTGTGCCCACCTCCATGGGGCACTGCTTGTTAGTCTGCATATAGTCAGACTATAGCAAGACCTCATGTTGTTTGAACAAAAAAATTCCACAGTAATCTTGTTTCTTCTAATGGAGTCTTGCTGTATTCTGACCTGCCTCCCCTACCAGAACCTGGGGGGGGGGGGGCACTGCACTCCAGCTGTTCTTTTTTAAGTGCTGCATCACTGGGGTGGCATTTTTCTTGGGGATCTATGACTTGAGTCTTCCTTATATGCCCTATTGTTGGGTTATTAGTCATATGACTATGATGTTTATTATGTTCAAGGTTATTTAGTATAGTTTAGTAGCCACTATTTTAGTGCTCATAGGAATCTGGCGGTAACACAGAGTGAACCAGGGACAGGGGTTTGAAAACCAAGCTCGAGCTCAACATTCTATGCATGTGCATAGAATTAGCGCTTTCATCTCCGGGGCAGTTGAACTGGAAGGGCTAACTGCATATTTATTTATTTAAGAGATTTACCAGATAAGCATACTGAGCGGGGACCGCTCGTTTCCAGATGCGACCTGGGGGTTACATAGGTCGAGATAGGTACAGAATGCACAGTACAGCAGTGGTTAGACTGCAGGTTCAGTAGACAACACAATACAGTGGTATGTAAATCAGCTGAGAGTGGATACAAACAGGAAGAGACTGCCAGTGGTATGTCAGCAGATGAGAGTGGATACATACAGGGCGAGATTTACAGGTACAGTAGGTGCGGCTAGGTTGAGCAGTAATTGTAAATTACGAGGTTTGGTCCACAGGACAGAGAACACAGTTTGTTGTGGCATGGTTAGGCATAGACTACCGGGTGAAACAGTAGAGCAGTATAAATATATTGCCACAGTAGAAATTCTAGGCTTGTTGCTTTAGTTATAATTTAAGAACCGTTTGGATGCCCCTGGTGGCAGGTCTAGGCTTGTAGGTAGCAGTTGCGTACATCTGAGAAGTCGGCAAGTAGAAGTGGTTTGAGAAGCCAAGGGGAGGTGGAGAGCCTGATATCTGCAGGTAAATCGTTCCAGAGTTTGGACAGCCGATGTTTGAAGGCCAGTTGGCCCTTTGAAGTGTGCATGAAAGGGACTGGGAGTTGTTTTGAATCCGAGCCTCTGAGGGAGTATGCCGGGGAATGAGTTGCTAGTACACAGCTGAGATGGGGGGGAGGGCATTGGACCAGTATTTGGCTATGAGATTAGTGCAATGCAGTTTATGCCGAAACTCCAATGATGGGAGGGCAAGGGCGCTGTACAGGTCGCAGTGATGGGCGGATGGTGGGCAGTCTAGGATGAACCGGCAGAAAGAATGAAAGAGTGGGTCCAGGCTGGCCAAGGTGGATGGGGGGCTGTGCTGTAGACCACATAGCCATAGTAAAAAATGGGGAGGATCATTTTGAGCACTAATTCTCTCTTGACTGAGGTTGGATAGGTTGCCTTTATTGCGGTAAAGTGCGCCTAATTTAGGGTGTAGGTTTTTCTGTAGTGAGTCAATGTGGGCATAGAAATCAAGGTGCTGGTTGAGCCAAACCCCCAGGTACCTGAAGAAGGTGCAGGATTCCAGGATGGATCCGTCCAGAGTGTGGAAGACGGGGGAGGGCTTCTAGACGGGATAGTTTCGGATGGGTGCCAAAAGTTAGGGAGACGGTTTTCTTTGCATTTAGGACAAGTTGGTTGGACTTAAGCCAAGCTTGAACGGCATCAAAATCCCATTGAAGAGTAAAGTTTGTGTCCCCGATGGAGGGGCCAGAGGCGTACAGTACAGTATCATCTGCGTACATTTGTATGGCTGAGTTGGAGCAGACTTGAGGTAGATCATTTAAGAATATGGAGAAAAGCAGGGGGCCCAGGACCGAACCCTTGGGGACCCACATGTTAACTGGGAGTGAGGTGGAGACATGAGGGCCAGTTTTTACTGCCTGTTTCCTGCCTGTCAGGTAGGCTTGGAACCAGCTGGTGGCGCGATAAGAGAGGCCTGCGTGTTGCAATTTTGTGATTAGCTTTGGGTGGGATACAGTATCAAAGGCTTTGGCCAAGTCAATGAATATAGCCGAGGTGATATGGCCCTTATCCATTCCCGAGGAAATGTCGTTAGTGAGCCTTAGTAGTGCTATGATGGTGGAGTGTGTTTTACGAAAGCCCGACTGAAACGAGGTAAAGAAAGAGGTGGAGTCGAGGTACTGTGTGAGTTGGGAGAGGGCTAGGTGTTCTTGAAGCTTGGCCAGAACTGGTAGGAGAGAGACTGGGCGGTAGTTGCCAGACGCAGATGGATCACCTCCTTTTGGTAGTGGGATGATTACTGCCTCCTTCCAGGCTGCTGGAATTTTTGCCGTGGAAAAAGAGCAGTTCAAGAGATCGGCTGGGGGGAGGCTATTGCAGGGGCTGATAAGAAGAGGAGTTTGGCGTCCAGTCCTAGAGGGCACTTGCCTTCGTTAGGGTCAAGGGAGCGTAGGGCGGCTAGAACTTCAGCTGAGGAGACAGGTTGAAAAGAGAATGAGGTCACGTGTGGGGTAGGCTGCGGTATTGCGAGAGGGTTGTTTGTGGGTGTGTGGAATTGTTGTCTGTCTAGAAGAGATTTGGCGCAAGTGGTAAAGAAGGAGTTGAAAGCTGAGGCAACTTCGCTGGGGGCTGATATATTGTTGCCCTGTATGTTTAGGGTAGGGGTGGGTGGCTGGGCAGGGGGAGAGAGCAGGGTTTTAACGGTTTTCCAGAATTTGGAGGGGTGGCTTAGATTAGTGGTGAGAGCCTCCCGGAAATAGTTATTTTTTGCCTGTCTTATGGCTTTAGTGCAGTTATTTCGGAGGGTACGGTAATGCTGTAGAGATGTAGGGGAGTCTGTTAGCCTGTGTTTTTTCCAGGCTTGGTCCCTAGCCAGACATCTGCTGATAATGTCAGCAGAGACCCAAGGGAGATGGTATTCCCTGACTCTTTTGTTTCTTGGGGGGACATGATAGTCCCATAAGGCAAGGAGCTGATTTCTAAACATTTCGAAAGCGTGGTCAATAGTGGGCGCCAGCTTAATAAATGACCAGTCGGCAAGGGAGAGGTCATTTAAAAGGGAGTGGAGACAGAGGGATTTGTATGCTCTCGTAAGGATTATCCTTGGTGGGTGGTGGTTTGTGGGTCTGTGCACCTTCCTGGTCATGTAGACCATATGGTGATAGCTCAAGGAATCAGGTAGGATGCTAGCCTTAATTATTCTATGTGGGTGTGTAGTGAGAGCCCAGTCCAGGAGGGAGTGGTTACGTGTTGTAGGGTTTAGGCATGTGGGTTGTTCTATTAGTTGAGAGAGGTTTTGGGATTTGACACTGCTACGTAGTTTTGAGCAGTCAGGTGCTAGCCAGTTATAGTTCAGGTTGCCGAGGATGTATAGTTCACCGGTGGCAGCCGTAACTTTAAGGGAGGCTAGATGGTCAATGATGGAATTCCCAGGTGTAGCAGGGGCGCACTAAATCCCGGCCACATATACCGGGGAGGTGTGTGGCAGAATTAGTTTAATCAGCTTAGTTTCTATATGGGGAGTCTGACCTGGGATTTGGACAGGGGTGAAGTGAAGCCTATTTGATATATACATGGCTATGCCGCCACCTTTCTTAGTTCCTTGGCGGTCCTGCCTAATTGCAGTGTACCCAGGGATGGCTGTTTCTGCGTCCGCATGATGAGGTTTAAGCCATGTTTCGGATATGATACAAATGTCAGGTTGGAGGGTTTGGGTAGTGACTTGCAGCTCCGGGATTTTATTTAGTAAGTTGCGGATGTTCAGGTGGATTAGGCCTAGTCCCTTTGGAAGAGTTTGGAGGTTGGGGTCAGACATCAGCCCAGGGTTTGTTTCGATATCACCTGCCAAGAGAAGCAGCAAGGTGAGATACCATATAGCATTTTGGCAAGTATTTCTTGGCTTAGGTCTGGAACGGGAGAATTGTGGGGTGTGGGGTGGGGTAATAGCCCCTAGATTACTTAGGGCAGATAGGCGCACGGGGAAAGAGAATGGGATAACTGAGGAGCTTATGAGCCAAGATTGGGCGGTTGTGTGAAACTGCCTTACCTTGGGAGTCTGTAGGGGTGGGGGGGTGAGATCGAGATATAGTGGAGGAGGTCTGGGTTGTTAATGGGCTTATTTGATGGAGGTAGAGAAGTGAGAGGCATGGCAGTGGTAAGCACTGCTAGTAGGTAGAGGATCATGTTTGTGTAAGTGGTGAATACAAGAACAAGCTGTAACTGGTAATAGCGGCCTCTACTGGTGGGAACTGATAACCTGCAAACCTGAAAGTGGGTTGATAGGTTTTGGCAAAGTCACATGACCTTTCAGCTGCCTATAAGTTTGAGTGCTGACCAAGGGTGGTGCTGGGGGTGGTGGGGAGCCGGTGCGCAGCGCCAGTGGGGCCAGAATCACGGCAGAGCAGTACAGAAGCGATGTGCAACCGGAGATTCAAACCTGTGGAAAGGTGCCAAATTCAAACAAGGAGCCTATCCTGGCTCAGGCGATCATTCCTCGTACCTTATGTGGCTTAGGAGGGTTCCGGCAATCAGTGTTCCTGGGAGGCTCCAGCAAGGCCCTCATGACCTCGTGGGGGTTTCAGGAGAAGGTAGCAGTCCCTACCCTGCATGACCCACTTATGTGACCCGGGGGCGACAGTCACTGTCCCTAGGAGGGAGCTCAGCAAAGCCCTCACAACCTCGTGGGTGTTTCAGGGGAGGGTAGCAGTCCCCTACCCCGCGACCCACTTATGTGGCCTGGGGGTGGGGTCCGGCAATCAGTGTCCTTGGGAGAGCTCAGCAAGGCCCTCACGACCTCATGGGGGTTTCAGGGGGAAGGTAGCAGTCCTCTACCCTCGCGACCCTCTTATGTGGCTTCGGGGGGGGGGTTCCGGCAATCAGTGTCCCTGGGAGAGCTCAGCTAGTCAGAATATAGCAAGACTCTAATAGAAGAAACAAGATTACTGTGGTAAGTAATTTTTTCTTCCTAGTTAGGGACTTTAGGGCAGACACAACCAAGATAGACCATAAATATCTTGCCTTCTTACCCTTAATGTCCTGTGGGAGAATTTCCCAGGACCAGATGTTCTGGCCCTAAATTAGTCTGTGCCCCAAAGATTTGCAACAGATGACGCTAAACATCTGCACAGAATGTGGCAATTTTTTTTATTTATTTTTTAGCCTTTGGTAACCGGGTAAGGCCCACTAGGCACAAGTGCCTGATTTCAGGGGTGACCTGGGAGCACTGGGTGGTTAAGTGACTTGCTCAGAGTCACACAGTATGCAAGTGGAGGTTGTGAGAATCAAACCCAGGGTTGGTCTGCTGGATGTACCCAGCTCGTTCACTACTCTAACCTCTAAGCTACTGCCAGAATGCGTGGGCTTGGGCCGCACGTGTCTTCCCACATTTTCACCAACAGTTTGGCTGTATATCAGGGCTCTGATAGGCCGCCTGTGCAGGAACTAAGAAGAAGCACACCTGAACCCTCTAACCGAACTCTGGGCGATGAGGAGATGGTTTTCGTTATTTCTCCAGATGGACAGCCACCGCTGCTCCGGAAGAGAGACATTTAGGTCTCCCTCCCATTTTTGTTTAATGTATAGGGAAGACAGGTTTAAATCTGCTGTATAATTGGAGTACAACATGGTGATCGCTCGTTCCCCACGCTGAGAACTCCAAATTTTCTGAAAAGGGATCCCATCCACCCCCTCCTGCACTTCTGGGCCTGCAGACCGTAACAAGAAGGATATGTAATCTCTCAACTGATAATATCTAAACCTATCCTTATTACCACACTTCAAACAAAATAATTGTCGAGCCTACCAATAATTGGACAGGTGAATGCAGTCCACCTCTTGCCTGTTGCACATACCACTTATCCTGAGCTGCTGGAATGAATTGGGAGTCATAGATCCACCATCTGAATCTAATCTCCACGTGTTTTCTGGTAAGATCTGTTTGTGTTCCCCTCCTCCAGCCCTGTAGCACCACTGCTGTGCCAGAATACTCCGTTTTGATGACTTTCTCTCTATGATCCAAAAACAACCCTGCATGAAGGGGCGGGTTCCCATGATCCCTCAAATCTATTTGTTTCAACAAAGAGTCGTAACACGTATTGCCCCAGAGTAGTGCGACCCGTACCTGAGCGCCTGCCCAGTACCCCTGCAGGTTTGGGAATGCTAACCCCCCTTGTTGCTTGGGGAGAAACAGAAGTGTTCTCTGAACCCTAGGTCTCCCCTTATCCCAAAGAAAGCTGAAAAAATAGATGCTTCCAGGCTACAAGATCTTTCTGTGTTACGTGGCATGGAACACAGTGAAACAGATATCAGAGACGGAGTAGGGCGTTCATTTTTAAAGCTTGGATTCTCACAGGTGTGGTAAAGGGCAATAGAGACCACCTCTGGAAATCTGCTTTTAATTGATTAATCAGTAGAGGATAGTTTAAATTGTATAGTTGAGAAGTCAGGCATCCTAGTCTAATTCCTAGGTATTTTATAGTGTCCATATCCCACCTCATAGGAAACTTCCTCCTCACTTCGGTCGATGGACTATAATGGAATCTTAGCACCTCGGTTTTAGTTTTATTTAAAGTATATTCTGCTAGGGTTGAAAACTCTTCTATTTGTCAGAATACTTTAGGAAGGGAGACTTCAGGGCTCATCAGGTATAAAAGAATATTATCAGCATATAGTGCTAATTTGTGTTTCACTCACCCCAATCAAACCCCTTTAACCTCACAGTTTTGTCGGATGCTTTGGGCCAAAGGCTCATTATAAATCACGAATAATAGTGGGGAAAGGGGGCAGCCCTGACGTGTCCCCCGCCCCAGACGAAAAGCCCCTGAAACATGCCCATTAGCTTTAATATATGCACTATACTGAAACTGGTTTATTCGTGGGATCTGTGCCATTGAGAACTTCTTCTAGGGTGCGAAACCTTGACGTGATCTTTGACAGTGGATTGTCATTTGACTTTCAAGTGTCATCCATTGTCTGGACAAGCTTTTACCTTCTTAGGAATATTGCCCGGGTTAAGCCCCTAGTTCTGTCTATGGACCTCCCCAACTTGGTGCACACCTTCGTGACATCCAGCCTCGATTACTGTAATGCACTGTACCTCGGGGTCTCCGGAGGGAACCTCCACTGGCTGCAGCTAGTGCAGAATGCGGCTGCTAGGCTGCTAACTGGGCAGCCAAAATGTTGTCATATCACCCCGATTTTGCACAAGCTGCACTGGCTACCAGTTAGGTGGAGGATTCTCTTCAAGGTTGGCTTGCTCACTTTTAAGGCCCTACGCGGGCAGGGTCCTGGTTACCTGTCAGACCTTCTTACACCTGCCGTCCAGGTCCGCTCTCTCCTGTCCTCCTGGTGATTCCCAGGACGAGGCTCAAAACCGCAACAGAGTGTTTAGTGTCGCTGGCCCCGTCCTGTAGAATTTGCTTCCTCCACCAATTCAGGAGGCCCCTTCGGTTGAGGTTTTAAGGCCCGCCTCAAGGCCTTCCTGGACCTTCAGCGTTAGTCCACCTTGGGCACCCGGCTTACTTGATTGAGCATCAGTTTTTTAGATATATATTTATGAACTATATTTATGTATACTGATATTTTATTGTTTTTATATTGATTCGTATTATTGCATTGATAGTTTGATCTTATCTGTGTCAGTCTTCACCATTCATTAGTATTGGGTTATAGCTCTGGAGCTAGGACTCTGCGGGAGCCTTTTTTTTTTCCCTGGGGTGGAGTCTACACAGTGGCAGCGCTGCCCTCGAGGCCAACTTTCTACATGGCGCTCACAGGTTGGCCATTAACTGTTGTCAACTCCACCCTTGCCTCAGTTCTTCTTCTCCCACCGTTAAGTGAGGACCTCGTGAGGAGGCTACAGTCAACTGCATTTGCGGCCTAGTTTCTGCGGCCTAGTTCCCGTGTTTGTCTCAGTTCTGCTTCACCTCCTGCTCGACGTTACTTCTTTGGTATCAAGTAAGACTGTTCTTTTATTAAGCAGCATCGAGTACTGTGTTTGTATTTGTTTATCGTTCGGTCGTGCCTCATCCAGGGGACAACAAAATCATCGAAGGCGGGGCCGCCACCATTCCAACTATAGTGAATGTAGACTACACCGTCTTGATGTCAAGAAAGCTCTTAGCTACTACATGACTGTCACTAACACCCGTAGACAGGACAGGCAGCAGCTGATCTTATCTGTGTCAGTCTTCACCATTCAGCACTATGTGAGTTATAGCTCCGGAGCTAGGACCCCACGGGAGACTTTTTTTTCACAGGGACGAAGTAGACTCAGGGATGGCGCCAACCTCAAGGCCGACATACTATGTGGCGCTCGTGGGTTGGCCGTTAACTGCTATCGACTCCGCTGTCACCTCAGTTCTTCTTCTCCCTCCGTCGAGTGAGGACCTCGTGAAGAGACTACAGTCTACACTGTGTTTGTTCTGCGGCCTAATTTCTATGGCTAGTGCATTCATCTCTGTTCTGCTTCACCTTGCTTGACGCCACTTTCTTGGTATCCGGTAAGACTGTTCTTTTTATTTGAAGTGACGTCGAGTACTGTTTTTGCCTTATTTACTGTTCAGTCATGCCTCGTCCTGGGGACAAGAAATCATTGAAGGCAGGGCCCCCCTTCACCAATGCATCCCTGTGGCCTCCTTTACTCCATCACGGACCAGCAGGACTGCTGTCATTCCTGCCTTGACCCAGCCCATGACATGGACAGCTGCGATGCCTGCTTCTCTATGGACCACCGAGTTCTCGAGTTGCATGCATTTAAAGTCGGACATGCGCCGCCAACTTTTGGGGGCAGGTTCACAGTCGGCGGGCCAAGGTCAGGACTCTCAACCTTTCCTCCGGGTCCCCTCCCAGTCCTATACAGCCCCTTGGAGGTGAGGGCTTCTGCCAGTTTCAGCCTTGTCTCGGCGGAGGGTTATACCATGGTGCAGGTGACCCAATCTGGCCCTCTTGGGGGCCAGGTGGGAGGCACCGCATTGGCTATCGCTTCTTCGGGAGTGAAGGCTCCCCTGGTGTCGAGTTCTGGGGCCCACAGGCCCAGGCCAACATCGTCCTCAGCATCATCTGTCAGTGCCGCCCTTGTTTCCAGTGCTGCTTGCAGTGCCGGGGACCAGGGAGGCATCGCGGATGGTGCTGGGCCATCCTTCTGCGCCACTTCTCCCTCTGGCACCGTTTGCAGTGCTGGGGGGGACGGCGGTGCCATGGGAAGTGTGGATGCAGGTTTTGGGGCTATTTCTGGTCTTGGCACCGCAGACAGCACTGAAGCCGCTCATGTTGCCAGTGCCATTCTTGGCTCCAGTGCCGCTTGAGGCGCCGGGGGGAGTACGGTGCCATGGTTGGTGCCGTCTTTGGCTCAGGTGCTGTTTGCGGTGTCGAGGGGGGGAGCTCGGTACCAGGAGTGGTGTCGTGCCTGGCTTTGGTGCCACTTGCAGTGCCGGGGCTGAGGGTGGTGCGGCTCGTGGTCCTGGAACTGGCAGTGATTGCAGAGTTGTCTGGCATCGGGCCTCCTTGTCCACTTATTTGGAGGGGGAATTGGGGTCTGATCCGAATTGGCTTCCGGATTCCTTGGAATCCGCCGATCCCTTGGTGTCCAGCACCTCGGCCCCCACCTGATCTCCCTCTGTGGGTCAGACTGTTCTGGTCAGTTCTGGGGTCAGTGGGACTGACCAGCCAGCAGTGGTCCAGGTGGCCACTACGTGCAACCCAGAGCCACTGGTACGTCTGTCCCCTCAGCTGGTGCACCCCCCTCTCTTGTATGTCTGGACAGTCCAAGTTTGGGATAGCCCGAAGCACCCCAGGAGGGGGAGGGTACTGCAACCCGGGTAGACTCCTTGGAGTCAGCTAAGGGTTGCCAGCTACCTAGGCTGGTGGTAGCGAGGAAAAGGGCCCTTTTGAAGTCAGATGGGTTGAGGGGACAAGGTCTGGCACAGTGGCCCCTCACTGGGGCCTGCCTGGGTTCGGGAAGGAGCTGTAGTGCAGACCCTCGCCCTTCGCTCGAACATTCCTCAAGAGGGACCTCAACTTTGGAGGTCCCGGGCCATCCTTCTGGGCTCACACGGTCTCGGTCACTTCACAGGGGAAGTTCTTCCCTCAGGCACAGTTCTAGCCATTCCGACACGGTTGAACGGTTGTTAGCTGCTGGGACCACCGAGTCTCGCTCCCTGTTGGGAGCATCCACTTAGGCCCCCATGCCAGGGCAGAGGCAGCACACCTTCTGCTAGGAGCTTGGCCCCCATGCCTCTGCCTCCATCTCACTCTCTCTCTAAGGCATTCCCAGTTCGAGGGGACCCCTGACCTAGGAGCAGTTCAGGGCTTTGACTGCACATTTCCCTTCCATCCTCAGTGCCATGGACGAGCAGGTGTTCCACCGCGCTCCCGTGCAGCCTGACCCTGAATCTCCAGATTTATCAGCCTCCTCATATCCCTCCTCTGAGGGAGAGGAACTTTCTGTCCACCTTTCCTCAGCATCTGATCTCGCCTTGTATCAGCGCTTCCTCTTGAGGATGCTAGACAAGCTCCACCTTACCCCGTCCTCTGCAAGCAATCCTGACCGGGTGATGCACGCCTTCTTGGGCGAATACAGTGTGGCCAACCTCGTGGTTCCTGCCTGGCATCACTTTGGCTCTGGCAGTGCCCCTTTTCCACTGTTCCAGCCCCAAGGGACCTACGCCAGAGATATTGCGCTCTCCCCAGGGTCTCCAGGAACTATGCCTCACCCCTCTTCAGGTCTGACATGTCTGGATACCCCTTCAGGGTTTTGCACCCCTTACCATGACCATCTCCCAGGCTCACAGTCTGCGGATTTTGATTTCTGGGGAGAAGGACATTCTATTCGGCATGGATTCTCCTTTCCATAGCGTCACATCAGGCCCACTGTGCTTCCTATGGCAGGTTCTTGTGGTCCAGGCTAGGACAACTTCTAGCCTCTATGCCTGACACAGAGAATACCAGGCAAGTCATCGCCCTCTCTGCTCAAAGCCTGGAGCTAGGGACAGTGATCTGCACTAGGCAAATGGCATGGCTTCGCCTATCCCGGTTGTCACCCATGGCCCGCGTAGGGTGATTTCCTCTGCCTTCCGGAGAACCCACCTCTTCTCCAGTAGGGTGAGACAGTGGCTTTCGGGCCACCTTCCCTCTCCCACTGGAAGTTCCCCGTCTCGCCCAGACCAGTCGCAGGCCTCTCCATGCCTATAGGGGTTCTCCCCTCTGGTGTCTCTCCCACTGGAGGCTAAAGGACTTCGCCCCTTTGCGGGGCTCGGTACTCATCCAGTAGTGATGAATGGTGAAGACTGACACAAATAAGATATGAAAATTACGTACCTACCATAATTCTTGATCTTTCTGTGTATCTTCACCATTCATCACTAAATCCTGACCACCTTCCCCTTGGGCCTCAGTCTCTGGGCACCTTCTGCCCCTGTGTGTCTCCCTGTTGTTCCAACTCCCTCCCTTCTCTCTCCTTTCCCTTGTGGTCAGGAGGAAGGGGACCCCTGGAGACACACAGGGAGGAATTATTTCCTGTAGGGGGTCCTGGGGGGGTGTCCTTTCTCTCTCTCTCTCTCTCTCTCTCTCTCTCTCCCTTCCTTGCCCTTGACTCGATCCCCCACCCTTTGAAGTCTGGGATGGGAGACGGGGACTCTGGGACCCCTCTTGGACCCTTGTTTTATCTTACTTTGAATGTCCCTTGGGACTAATCCCTCCTTTAAATTTTAGGAGTTTTCTCACCTCCTTTTTGCAGTTTTTTCTTCTTGGTTTGGTGGGGGGAAGGGACACGCTCCTTGTCTACCAGTCAACCTCTATGTTTTTCTCTAAAACTGTTAGCTCCGCTGGAGCTCCTGCTGCTTGTCATGTAGTCCAGACCTTTTGCCTTCTTGGCAGCCTGATAATGTTAAAACCTTCTCCCTCTAATCGGCAGACTGGGTGGGCCAAGTGGTCCTTATCTGCCATCAAAGTCTATGTTTCTATGTTTTTATGTTTCTAGAGGTTGAGGTCCACTTCAGTCAGGAGCGGAGTCCTTCCCTCCTCCCATTTCTTTTCACTTTTCTTCCCTCCCTCTCTCTTGCCTACCTCTTTCTGCAGAGATTGGGGCCCCTCTCTGTTCCTCTCTCTTTTTATGTCTTCTTTGTTGTTTATTTCTTCTTTTGGTTATTATATCCTTTCCTTTTGCCTATCCCTTGGGCTCCCTTGCCCCAACCCTGCATTAACTCTGCCACTAGGGGAAGAAAAAAAAAAGTCTCTCGTGGGGTCCTAGCTCTTGAGCTATAACCCAGTAGTGATGAATGGTGAAGATACACAGAAAGATCAGGAATTACAATAGGTATGTAATTTTCATTTTTTGTTGTTCAGTTCCCAGAGCCTCCAGGATTGGGCGCCAGAAAAATAAAATTTGCCTTGCCTTGCCACTAGGTTCTTTATATAATAAGCCATTCATAAATTTCGGAAGAAACCCAAACTGGGAAAGGTCTAACCTCAAAAAAGACCAAGAGACCTTATCAAAGGCCTTCTTGGCATCGAGACTTAACAAGAGGGATGGTGACTGTGTTTTGTTAATGTAGTCTATAATATGAACTGATATTGTCCTGACCCTGACGACCTGAGATAAAACTAGTCTGATCTAGTTGAGTTAGATCGGGAAGAAATTGCTGCATACGGTGGGCCAATGTGGATGTCAGGCTCTTATAGTCTGTGTTAAGAAGAGAAATTGGTCAATATGAGGTGCACTGGGTAAGGTCCTTTCCCAGCTTGGGCAACACCGAAAATAACCGCACTTGATCATGAAGGAGGATCTGCTCATCCCCTCCATGACCCCCGAATACCCCCAACAGCAGAGGCTGAATCAAATCACTGAAACATTTATAAAATTCTGCGGGCAACCCGAGGGTGCTTGGGCACTTACCTGTCTTGAGACTGCCTACTTCTACCTTAAATTCTGTCTCCAAGATAGGGGCTAAGAGGCCCTCTCCTTGTTCTTTAGAGAGCCCCGGAAGGCGTTATCCCTCTAAAAATTCCGTCACCTTTTGATCTGCTGGGTCCGAATCAGAGGCACATAGTTTAGAGTGGTATACCTGGAAGGCTTCTGCTATTTCAGGTACCCTGTTTAAAATCTTAGCAGTCACTGGGTGATGTATCGTTGTTATTGTTGCCCTGGCCCATTGTACCCACAGTCTACTAGCCAACAGTCTTAGGGAGTGAGGTCCCCCCCTCATAATATTTCTGCCGTAAGGACAGAAGTTTTTGTTTGATATAGTAATCTAACAATTCTCCAAGCTTATGTTTAAGAGCCTTCAGCTCTGTCGATTTTAAATCTTTGTTTGGCTTCCAGATTTTTTTTAATTTTTTTTTTATATTTATTACACTTTTTGTTGCCAGCCGTCCTACCATCCATGCTGTTTCAGATCACCTACCTTGCTCACTTGCAGTACTCCTGCAGATACCCCCTAGCTCCCCCCCCCCCAGGGTGGGGCAGCAGCACCGAACAATCTCATCTGCGATGGGAGAAGGTGTTGGCAAGCCGACACTGCCTCCCTGGCTTTCCCCCCAGGGTTTGGTTCAGGGCTTGGTAAAGCCGAGGAGCTGTAATTGGCCGGCAGGAGGCAGGGAGCTATAGAGGCCAGGCATCAGCAGGCATCATCAGTGGTGGCCAGTGGCTTTTTCTCCCTGTATGCGGGGGCAGGGATGTGCAATGATGACCAGTGTCCTCCTCGCCCCTCAAGCTACATTCTGGTGCGGTTGCTGCGGTAGCCCCGGCCTCCGCCAGGGGTCCGTCAAGCACTGGACACACTCCCCTCCCTTCCCCTGGAGAATGAGAGCAGTCCTTGGGACACTCCATCCTTCTACTCCCTGCCAGCCCTCCTACATCCTGGGTCCATTCCCGAATCCTGATCATCAGCGTCGCAAGCGGAAATCCAACCGCTGCACTGACAGGCTGGCTGGGCTTCCAGACTTTGAATCTGAGGTGTGAGCTGAGCTTTTCTGGCTTTCCTTTCTCTTTTTTTTCAGATCACTAACTCAGTGAATTTACCCCGTAGGATAGCTTTTTCAGTATCCCATAACGTCCCCGATGTTACCTCTTGTGAGAAATTCTCTGCCAGGAATTGTTTAGAAATGTCCCGAATGGCATCCTTAACATCTGGGTCCCTTAACAATGAGACATTTAAATGCCAGAAGGTGGTTTTGCAAGTATCCCCCAGATCGAGCTTTAAGAATATTGGGGAGTGGTCTGACAGGATAAAGTCCCCCATCCACACATTGAGAACCCAATGTTCTTCCTCCTAAGAGAGAAGAAAATAATCCAGTGGGAGTACATTCAATGGGCAGTCGAGTAGAATGTGTAATCTCTCTGTCACCCATTCAGATGATGCCACACATCAATCAGACCCAACTTTTCCTCCAATTTATCGACTCTTCTGGCCACCTGGTGTTCCCTTCTTGAGATCTGGGATGTTGTAACTAATTGGGGGTTAAAAGTTCAGTTGCGATCTCCTCCACATATCAAGACCCCCTCACCCCAATCCTGAAATGTGATCAGGAGGGAGCAGTAATCTTGGAATGTAGATCCTGGAGGGAAATATACTGAAGCCAGGGTTATGATGGAACCACAAAATTTCCCTTTCATGAGAACAAAGCACCCCTCGCCATCCACCAAAATATCCATCTTTTCCAATTGAACCCATGCCGAAACTAAGATGGCGACCCCTCTTCTCCTGCCATTTCTAAAAGATGCTGTAGCTACCTCTTGAAACTCAAACTTAATTAATTTAGCATGCTCCTGTGTTGATAAATGTATCTCTTGTAAAAACAAAAAAATTGGCTGTAGTCTTCCTCAAATAGGACAGAACCTTTCTTCTCTTCACTGGGTTGGTAAGCCCGTTGACATTATAAGAGCAGATAGTGGTACTCTGCCAAGCCATTTTTGGACAACACTAGAGAACTAAATACTAACAGATTATCGAGACTGCTCTCAATTTTATACTGTACATGTGATGGAGTGCACATAAGTAACCGTACATTACCATGTGAGACCTCAGTTAAACAGTAAGAACTGGAACTAGCCAAAGAAATAAAAGCCAACAGGGCTAACTGACAGTTAAGTACAATTGACTTTCAAGGTAGGAAATCCATGCAACTGGATTTCTAGTCCCTTTCCTTTAGTTAGGCAGGAAAGGGAACAAGGAGGAGGGATTTTTGCGCCTTCTGTCAGGGACCCTCTCCTAGAGCTAAGATGGTCAGAAAATCAGCTCTGAAATTCCTCTGTCTGCCACCCTCGAGAACAGTCTAAGAGGGTTCTGAGGAGCTGAGATTTGGGCCACCGGGGATTACACTGCTTTAGGTCACTTCACCCTATGATACTGGGGAGTAGTCAAGTGCAATAAAGAAAGGCAGTTGACTGCCCGGCACGGTGGCGCTGAGGGTTGAGGCACTGGATGCCACACCTCGTTCACATCGGTGACTTGGGTTCGGTGACGGATTCAGGCTGCTGGGGATCAGCGGGGGAAGAGAGGGATTGAGCGCCCATTGGTGGCTCTCCCTCTCTGGGGAGGGTTGTTCGCATGCCCGCTGCTATAGTGCCATCGCCTGGGTGAACCAGGGTATTGGCAGTGCAGTCGGGACAGCAGGAAGAAACAGGAGGGGCTGACGTGGGCCAAGGACCTTTGGCAGAGCTGCGTCTCAGCATGCTCCTGTCCCATTCACCCTCTTTGCATGCCAGCATCAGCAGGGGAAGGGTCACAAAGAAAAGAGGAAACACCCTCGTCGATCGTAGGTGACAATCACTCTGGCCACCCAGCCACCGATCTAACACTTCCCTGACATTGGGAAGGTAAGGGAGAACCTTCCTCACCCCACCTGGGGGGTCATCCGGGACTCTAGTAATACTGGCATAGCCTAGCACTCTAGGGGCAGACCCCACCATGATGGCATGGGGGGATGAACGATCCGAATGAGTGGACAAAGGAGAACAGGTTAGGAGGGATAAACAATAAGTAAAAAAAAAAAAAAAGAGCAGTTGACCTGTCTCAGAAGAACCTCCCCATCCCCCATTTTATAAATGAAGTTATTGTTTAATGATGGGGGATTACAGGGGAGAGGACAGACCCGCTCAAACCCACTGGGACCCTAAGGAGCTCCATGGACCCCAACCCTGCCTGCTCAGCTCAGCACAACCCGAGGAGCGAGGGAAGCAACCCATATCAAAATCTGTGCTTCATTTGGTAGTTCATCGGCCCCCCCCCACTCAGTTATGGTATGTAGGGTTCCGAACCCCAATGGCGACCATGGTAGCCTCACAACCGGAAGGCATGTCTAACTCTTCTATGCAGCCTTAGACCTTGGTTTGTGCCTGATGTTTGCCTTGATGGACCCGACCCTCAATTTACCTAAAAAACTTTATGCCACTCTCTTCAGGGAAAACAGGCCTTCTGCTAGTAAGGGGCCCACTATAGACCCCTCAAACCAGCCTCCTAGGTCCTTTAATGTAGACACCTTGTAGAGAGGGTAATTAAAGGGAGTGAAGAGGGGGAATAGATCTTTCATCACCGGAGGACCCACCAGGTCTCCCCGAGTATCCATCTGGTCCCACCCCTATTTCAATTATTGTTTATTTGGGTCAATAAGGTCCCTTGTCTTTCCTCTCCATCCACTCCTGGGCAGCACACAAACCACCTTCAGCTAGTCAGCACCTAGCCATGATTGTGACTCCTTTCAAGGTTACCCCCCCCCCGGTGACCCGCAGTGCCAGCTACAGGGATAGGCCCGAGGCCCCCCAACGAGTCCTCAGCAGAGCTCCCCAACCCACTGAATCCCCACCCCGACTGTATCCACTGAAATAGGTACTCTTTTCAACATTATTAACTTCCCTTAATCCAATCAGACAATTACAAGCATAAACACAGAGTCCCTTCAAAGTTTCTGCCTCCCTCATCACTAGAAATACCTTAGTGTGACAGTCCCATATGAGTTCATACCCCTCTGTGTCCATATTTCAGGGAAGTGCAGCTGTTTGAGCCATGTCCATTTCTGCACTGTTCCCTGGGCCCCCTGACTTGCTGCGTCTGCATCTCCGCTTACAGAGTGTTTTTTGGAAAATACTGAGTCCCACACAGCAGAACTGGTCAATTTGTCCCTCGATCCCGGTCTTTTCAGTCCAAATGGTTTCCAAGCGCAGGCGCAAAGCTGGGAGGCAGTCTTACCTGAAAAGTCCTGAGGAGGCTGAACATCCTGCGACCAGAGAAGAGCAGTTGCATTGTTCAGATCCTGGTATCTCTTCAGTCCTTTCTCAGTAAGTACTTTCAGTTGAGCTGGATATTCTACAAAGGCTTTGTATCCTTTTTGTTGTAGGAGCTTCACCACTGTAAGGACTTGGCGTCTGCGGGCTGACAATTGGGTATAATCATGATCAAAAAATAACCTCACATCCCTGAACTGAGCAACCTTTTTTGCCCATGCAATGCCCAGGATTTCTTCTTTTACTTGGAAATCCAAGAAAGCTTTAACTATGGAGCATGGACGTGCCTTAGGGTCTTGGGGACGGGGAACCAACAACCTGCGGGCCCTTATAATGTTAAGTTCTTTATCTGCTGGTAAATTTAACATTTCATGGAGGAAGGATTCTATAAAAGGTATCATGTTGCCTGACTTAGTGCCTTCAGGTACTCCGTGGATTCTGATATTGTTACGGCGATTTCTGTTTTCGAGATCTTCCAGCCATTGCTCAAAGAGTTGTTCCCTACCCTGGCACACAGATCTAAAAGGGCTGCATTACAAACATCTGTAGTGCTAGTATAGTCGGCCAAGCTTTGTTCTATAGCTCCGGTTCACTTAACAAGTTGTTCAGTATCTTTGCAATCGTCTGTAACTTTAGCTTCGAGCCTTTGTAGCATCTCATGTATTTGTTGCAAGGAAAGGCGCAGTTGTTTTGAAGTTATGGTGCATTCAATTTCCTCAGCATCGGTCAAAGCCAAAGCCTATACCGGGGATGATGGGTGTGAGTAGGCTGTGGCTGCTGCGGCTGACTCAAGCCTAGCTTTACCCTGTTTTCCGGTCAATCCGGTGGGATTTTCTTTGTTTCTCTGTTTTGAAGGCATTAGGTATTCTGTTATTTTGAGTTTGTGCGACAGGATGATGCGTTTAATTACTAGATTTCAGCGGATTGTAGTGAGGTCGAGACAGCGCTCTGGAACTAAGCTGCCATCAAGCTAGTGACCAGACTGGAAGTCCTGCTGCAAAGCCTTATTATTCTTCACAGCCTAAAATGGATTCTGTGGTGATTATGGCTGTTCATGACAGATCCATGGCTCCCAAACACACATGACTTCTTCCTAATAAGGAGTCAAGGAAATTGGTCGGGATTGGAAGAGGACTTTTGGTTCTGCTTCCTTTGGCCTAAGAATTTCTAACTATGAGGCATATATGATAAAATACCAGAATTTCCTTTGGAAAACTATGACTGTCCTGACTGAGAAATTGCCAGAGGGCCAGGATAAAATATTGGCGCAGCAGACCATTGCTACTAAGTTGCCAACAGGCTGATAAGCATTTGCTGAGATGGCCTATGATGCCTTTGATGCTGCAGTAGAGATGCTAGATCTTGAATTTTCCTCTGCTGCCACTTTTGAGTAACGATGGATGGTATTGCTTCCGATGTGCAGCAATCTGCGCTGAATGCTCCATTCAGGAAACAACAGTTGTTTGGGATTGATACTGAAAATGCACTGAGGGATTTACAGTCCTTTAAAATTACTCTTTGAACCCCAGGTCCCGGGGAAGGGGTCGTAGTGCTTTTTGTAGGCCTTATGCTCATGGGCCATTCAAGAAGTCTGGGATGTGGTTCCCAAGGGCCTGGGCCGTCCACATCCCAGGATACAAACCTGCCTCCCAATGCCCATGACAGACCTACAGATGGTCAGACCATTATCAGCACCCCAGCACCCCCAGTACTTTCAGACTCCCCTTCCTCTCCTCCAGCCTCACTGGCTCGGAAAGTCATGGTAGGATATTGAATCTCCCTTCTCCTACAGAAATGGAAGGAGATCACTACAGATGCCTGGGTCCTGGAAGTGCTTCAGCGGGAACACACCTTTCAACTCTTTACTGTTCCTTCAGTGACCTCCCCAGTACCCAAGTATTTGTCATGGTGGCAGCTGCCCTCTGCAGGGAGGACTTCTATGTCTTTCCCTACATAGATGATTGGCTACTAAAAGCCCAGTTTTGGAAAGTCATCATTAACACATTATTTTGGACCCGACAGTTGTTCAACCAGCTGGGTATCCTGGTCAACAAACCCAAATCGGTCCTCACCCCTTGTCAGTGGCTTCAATACATAGCAGCAGTTTTAGACACAAGTCTGGGATGGGCCTTCTTGACCTTCGAATGTACTACAGCACCGGTGGCCCAAGCATGACTAGTGTTATCCAGCAACTGTGTATCCACCAGTTGCCTATTAAGGTTAATTGGCCTCATGGCAGGTGCCATGTTAACTGTTCCCCTAGCTTGCTTCGACATGAGAATTTTTAAATGATTTCTCAGGGCACAGTGGGCACACCAATCAGATGCATTGGAGCATCCCATACAGGTTACTCCTCCTCTTCGTCACTCCTTACTCTTGTGATTGCACTGCTCCAACAAAGGGTTAAGATCTTTATTTCACCGGCCATCTCTCCTGCTGGTAATGACCATGGACACATCAGGTTCATGTTGGGGTGCCCTTCAAACCCCAGGAAATTTTACTGTATTCTGACATATGCAGAATGGTCTCACCATAGGACTGCCCCGAAGTCGAAATGGTTAATAGAAACTATGATAACGATAGAATGCTAGGCTCGAGCTTGGTTTTCAAACCACTGTCACTGGAATACATCTTGCAAATGTCAGATTCTTTACTCCGCTTGCCTAAGTAAGACGCCATGGAGAGCTCTCCTTCATCTTTCTTGAAGATTTTATTTTCTTTGGTTTTGAAAGTACCAATTATTTCTTTTCATTTTTAAAGCTCTGTCTTTGGTATTACAGATAGATTAGTCTAGATTTAGTGTTGTTTCAGTAAGTGATCTTCCTGGACATAAGTCTCCACCACTCATTCACACTAGTGGGATTGGCGCCGGAAGCACTAAGACCCATCGGGAGCAAACTTTTTGCTGGAGGGTCGGTATGAAGAGCACCGCAGCGCCGAGACACGGTACGCGGAAGCAGCGGCTCGAGCGGTAATGACCATCTCGGCCACCTACCCCTCCAACCGCTCTCAGTTCTTTTTTCCGCGCCGAGTGCGCTTCTTAGATCGATCGCCGCCGTTTGTCGGAGTCAAACTCAAACTAGCGATAGTTTTCAGTTTGTTTTTGTAACATTATCCACGATAGTAGTATCGCTTAGTTTTATTCTATTTTTAGTAAATTTTTCTAATATTTAAATTTAACTTACTTGAAGAAGTCTCGGCCTACTGGATGACTCGACCATGAGCAGAGTCAGGTGCGGTAGGAGACTTCATATGAAAACTGTTCAGTCAGCGGGCTGGGTCGGTCAGCCTCCCTTCTCCTCAGCGGGTTCCGACTATGGTCAGTCCGATGCCTGGGATGGGGCGGTCCCCCGCCGCATAAAATAAACGGTCGCATTCTGGGCGCTTCGGCCTCGAGCTCTTCTTGACCCACAGGTCAAAAAGAGAAGGCATCACTCGAGGTCGCCTCTAGGCGTTCACGCGTCGACGGTCGGTTATCGTTGCTAGTTGCCGGTCTCCTTCTTCGGAGTCGCCAACTTCCGATAATCGTCGTCCTCGACATCGGAGCCCCTCCCCGCCTATAGGTAGGGCTCCAGATGAGCAGTTTCATCAGTGGGCCGCTCTTATGGAGCGATGGGCTCGGAGGTTGGTTCTTCTGCCTGGCTCGGTTACCTCGGAGCCCTCGGGCTCCTCCGGCGATCAGGTAGGGCGGTTGGACCTTCCTAGTCGCGCGGCGCCTTCTTCGGTGCTAGCGACTCCGTGCTTAGGTGTTTCCTCCCCTCACATGGCTGCGGCGTGAGGGCCTCACCGATGCCCGCTTTCTCCTGGTTTTTCCTTCTCTTGCTTTCCAGGTTCCGGGGCTTTTCAGCGCCTTCTGTAGGGTCTGTGGCCGTGTGAGCGCCCGTTTTAGACCGCCCGGGCTTAATAAGCGCCATTATGGCGGCGCCCGCGTGTCGGCTATTGGCGGCACCGTCAGCGGTCTCGCGGCACCACGGTGGTGCCGTTGAGATCGAAGCGGCGCCGTTCAGCAGCGTCATCTCTTGGCGCCGTTAAGCGGCGTATTGTAACACCATTAGCGGCGTCGGCAGCGGCGCCCGTCTTGGCACCGTAAGCGGCGTTCGCGAGACAGCGTGCCTCTTTGGCGCCCGTCGCCTCCTGATGCCGTCTTCAGCCCGTTTTGCCGTCTCGGCGCGGCAGCCACCAGGGACTCTCCTTGTTTTCTGCCATTCCTCCTCTCCTAATTTTCACTCCTTTCCTGTCAAACAGTCCTTTCTGGACCATCAGGAGATGATGTTGAGCCTGACCCAGACCTTGGTTGGGTGATGAAGTGGAGAAACAGGATCTTTCTTTTCTACAGAGCCTGTGGTCGAGGACCTGTCCTTTAAGTCTCTGTTGAAGAACCTGGGATCCACTCTTTCTCTCCAGACTACAGACATCGATCCTGGGAAGATATTAAGACTCCAGTATCTTCATGCTTCGGAGATCCCTACGGATTTGACTCCTCCGATTCAGCCTTCCTTCGAGACGCTGTCTCAAATGGTATGGAATAACCCTGCTCTTATTCCCTCAGTGGCTAAATCCATTGATAAGAAGTATTCAGCTCCCAAGGATCGTCCCATTTTGGCATCCCAAGCCTTTGCGGATCCTATTGTAGTCCTGGCAGAGAATGACAAGGTCGTTCTTCCTCAAACTACTACAGCTCGACCTATTAACAAAGAGTCTCGTAAGATTGATACATTAGGTAAAGAGTCTTTGCTGCCTCACTCTAAGTATGTTGCCAGTTATCAAGGCTATTTTTCTCAGTATGAGGTATATCCTGTGGCACTCTATGAAAAGAATGGTTGAAGCTCTTCCAGATTCGGATTCAAGTCAGAGCTTCTTCTGACCGTTATTAGAGTATTGAGTCCAATAACCAACAGGTCAAGCCGCCATGGACACTTTCGACACTGCTTCTCGCTCAGCAGCCGCGGGGATTTGTACTCGAAGCGCCATTCCTGGCTGCGTACTTCTGGCTTCACGAATGATGCTCAGCAGCAGGTGATGGCGCTGCCTTTTGATGGCTCCTTTCTTTTTGGCCCTCAGGTGGAGCAAGCCTTAGAGGCCACTCAGAAGACTAGATCGGCCATTAAGTTGGCCAGACCTCCGCCTGCCCCTCTCGGGGCATGTGAACAGGACGTCAGTTTCATAGTGCGTCAGTCCTTTCGAGGCGAGCAGGGGAAGCTTCCATAAAAGCCAACCTGCCCAACCTCAAAAGAAGACGCAGCAGAAAGCGCAGGGACCTAAAGCTCCCAGCGCTACCTTATGAGTCGTTGGCCCAAGTTCCATCCACTCTGCCCGAGGTGGAACTTTCTCCTCCGGTGGGAGGTCGTCTGATGTACTTCTACAACCAGTGGAAGTCCATAACCTCAGACAAATGGGTCCTTCGGATAATTCGCGAGGGTTATTCTCTCAATTTCTTGGAAACCCCCCCGAATTGTCCTCCCATACGACAACCCAGGTTGTCGGCCTCTCAGTCAGACCTCCTCACCGCGGAGATCCAGGGCCTTCTGAACAACAGGGCAATAGAACTGGTGCCCCCGCATCTGCGTAACACAGGGTTCTACTCCCATTACTTTCTGGTTCCAAAGAAATCTGGGGGATCGCCCATTCTAGACCTCAGAAAGTTAAACAAATTCCTCCCAGGAGAAATTCAGGATGATTTCCCTAGGTACCCTGTTACCCTTGCTGCATCAGCACGACTGGCTGGCCTCTCTGGATATGCAGGATGCTTACCAGCATATCCCGTCCACCGACCCACTAAATTCCTCAGGTTTGTAGCTTTGGGTCAGCATTATCAGTTCAGAGTCCTGCCCTTTGGGCTATCCTCCGGCAGTGAGTTTTTACAAAGTGTTGTGCAGTTCTTGCGGCATCTCAGGAAAGTCGGGCTCAGTGTTTCCCTACCTGGACGATTGGCTTCCTAGCAAGCCCTTCCGGCCAAGGGACTTTGGAAGCCGTGCAAGCGACTTCTGTCTTCTCACGTCCATGGGAGTTCTGCTGAATTTGAAAAATCTCAACTGCAACCCTCCCAGAGGCTCCTTTTCATGGGGACGCTTCTAGACACCTCCTCCTTAGAAGGCTTTCCTTCCAGAGGACAGAAGACTCGACATCCTTAGTATGGCCCGTTACATCAGGAGAACCAATCGGTTACAGCTGTCTCGATGCAACGCATGTTGGGTCTCATAGGTCCTCGGTCTCACTGTCCCTCTGGCCCGACTGCACATGAGAACCACCCAATGGATGCTCTCCACTCAGTGGTCCCCGACCTCACCCCAGTCTTATCCCATCAAGGTGGACGGAGCCTTGAAGGTCTTTCACCTGGTGGTCTCAAGAAGAGCAATCTCCTGGAAGGATTCCCCTTTGCTCCCGGATCATCAGATCTCCATCACCACAGATGCATAAGCTAATGGGATGGGGAGCTCACTGTCTCTCCCTCCACACTCAAGGTGTATGGACTCAGTTGAAACTCATCTCACATAAATGTCCTGGAGATGAGAAGCGGTCCTCTATGCAATCAGAGCTCTGAAGGATGTCCTTTGTCACAAGAACATTCTCCTTCAAGCGGACAACAAAGCAGTGATGTATTACATCAACAAGCAAGCGGTGCTCATTCTTATCTCCTTTGCAGGAAGCAATGAGGGTGTGGGAGTGGTGCTTGGAGCACAAGTCTCGATTCAGCGGTTTATCTGCCAGGTATACAAAGCGACCTAGCAGATCACCTCAGCAGAAGCGGAGGCAGACCCTCACGAGTGGTCTCTCGATCCAGCCGTAGCTCGGTCTCTGTTCAAAGAGTGGGGGACTCCAGACCTGGACCTTTTTGCATCCCCACTCAGCGCAAAACTGCCTCTCTTCTGCTCCAGAAATCCAGGGCCTGGCATTTTCTGTCAGGATGCGTTCAGGCTACGGTGGACAAGCAGCTTTCTTCGCCTTTCCACCACTTCCTCTAATCCAGAGAGTACTCCTCAAGTTCGAGTCTCAGGGGACCAAGATGATTCTCATTGCTCCTTCCTGGCCTCGGCAACTATGGTTTCCTCTACTCAACAGTATGTTGGCAGCCTCTTCGAGACCACTTCCTTTACAAATCAGTCTTTTGACTCAGGGTTCGTTGGTCCATCCCAACCTGAAATCACTTCACCTTCATGCTTGGCTCCTGAAGAGATAGAAGTGAATAAGCTCAACGTCTCTCGTAGAGTCTCAGACATCCTTCTGGCTGCTCGGAAGCCAGCCACCCAGCTTGTCGCTTCCAAATGGAAACGTTTTCTCTCTGGTAGTCCAAAATCCTCTTGGAATCCCTTTTCCTGTCCTCCTGGCAAGGTTCTGGAGTATCTTTTGGACCTATCAAACTTAGGTCTTCAGTACTCCACAGTTAAAGTTCACCTTAGTGCCATCTCAGCGTTCCATGAGCCGATTTCTTCCTTAACTCTGGCTCAGTTACCTATGGTGAAGAGATTTCTTAAGGGGATTCTCCATACCAGACCCCCTGTTAAGCGTCCAGTTGCAGCCTGGGACATTAACCTGGTGCTGGACATGCTCACTCGGAAGCCTTTCGAACCCTTAGCTACCTGTGAGCTAAAATTTCTTACCTGGAAGACTGCCTTCCTGGTGGCCATTACCTCAGCCCATGGGGTCTCTGAGAACAATGCCCTGATTACGGACCCTCCATTATACTGTATTCCATAAGGACAAGGTAGTTCTCCATTACTCATCCTAAATTTCTTCCAAGGTTGTGTCAGAATTCCATCTGAACCAACCTCTGGTACTTCCGCTTACTTCGCTAATTTCCAAAATGAAGGGAACAGGCTCTTCATTCCTTGGATGTTAAGAGAGCCTTGCAGTTCTATTTAGATAGAACCAAGGATGTTCGTAAGACTCAGCAACTGTTCGTTTCTTTCAGCGACACCCGGCTGGGTCAACCTGTCGCTATTAGATGCATCTCTTCATGGTTAGTGGCATGCCTTTGTCATTGCTATTCCATGGCTCAAGTTAAATTAGAAGGTAGAGTACGCTCACTCTACTAGAGCGGTCATGCACATCCCTAGCGGAAATTGCAATGTTCCAATTGCAGATATATGCAGCCGCCTCACCTGGAGCTCAGTGCATACTGCTAAGCACTATGCACTGGATGTTCATGCCAGGTGACATTCCGCATTCGGCAGAACTATCCTTAATGGGCTTCTATCTTAGCGGCGTGAGCTCTGGCTCTCCTGCCGCCCTTTTGGGGGATTATCAGCTTGGTACTCTCCCACTAGTGTGAATGAGTGGTGGAGACTTATGTCCAGGAAGATATGAAAATGACGTACCTACCGTAATTCTTGATCTTCTTGGACGAGTCTCCACCACTCATTCACACGCCCACCCTCCATCCCCCGAGCTCACTGCTGTATTGGTCTTCACTCCCTCAAATCTTTAGGCCGTGAGGACTTCTTTGCTGACCCTTCTTACACGGGTCATACGGACTATCTTATGTCCGTTTTTTAATGTTGGGTTTACTCTTTACGTTAGTTGCGCTGCACCTCCTTGGTAAAAAGGTACTGAAGCGGTTGGAGGGTCGCCCGAGATGGTCATTACTGCCGAGCCGCTGCTCGTGGCGCTGCGTGGTCTCGCGGGGCGCCTGCCTCTCAATACCCTCCAGCAAAAGTTTGCTCCGATGGGTCTTAGTGCCTCCGGCGCCAATCCCACTAGTGTGAATGAGTGGTGGAGACTCGTCCAAGAAGATCAAGAATTACGGTAGGTACGTAATTTTCCTTTTTGGTTCCTTGACAGTTCCTCGCAACCAGGAAGAAACCAAACCTTTGTTTATATTTTTGAGGTAAAACTTCTTAAAAATTGGCTTCTCTGGTGGCCGATTTCTTGTTTACATTTATTTTGTGATGTTAACTGGGATAACTCTCGGTTTTTACTTCGGTTGCTAAACCGACTGCAAAAAAAAAAGAACCAGAGAAGTCTTCTTTCAGTAGTGTGTGTATCTGACTCAAAGAAACCCAGTTTACAGGGTTTTTTATGTTATGTCACAGAAACCCAAGAAAAGAACCATCCCTACAGGTTTCCAGCATTGTACAGAGTGTGGTGAACCATTTGCTGAAGCTGATCCGCACTTAATTTGTGTTTTCTGGCTAGGGTTTGACTACTTGAATGCAGACTGTGAGATCTGTAAAAACTTTCACCAGTCGACGCTTAGTAGGCGATTGAACTGACTGAGGGAAAAGATGTCCAATAAGGCTGCTGACCTGGCCTCAGATAAACTGACTCCTTCTCATTCTAAAGAAATACCCAAGGAACCAGACGAACAGCCCTCTGACAGTGGTGAAGGTTCCTTAGCAAGGAAGCAAACTGCAGAAACTGCCACTGAATTGGCAGCTGCTGCTAAAAAGAAAAAGAAGAAAAGGCACTCAGGGAAGAAACCGCAGCCGACAAGCCCCTTTGGTTCCTACCACTGAGGACATTGCTAATGCCATTAAAATAATTCAGTTGCTGCAAACTGGTACCTCGGTTCCGGTTCTGTGACTCAGTTCACATCATCCATCGGTTCAACTTCGGGTTCCTCTTTGGTTCCTGGTTCCTTTAAACATTAATGATGTGGAAGAGGATGATGATGAGGACTTTGCAGTGCCCCCTGAACTGGATGTTTCCCCTGATCTTCAGTGCCTTAATTCCCCTGATAAGGGACCTGAAGATTTTACTTCACATTTGCTTTCCTGAAGCAAGTGGCATAAACTCTGGACCTCTCCACTCAGGAATCTACAGAGGAGGAGAAGGAACCAGATTACATGAAAATGATGGATGTACTGTACCAGCAACTAAGAGGTTGCTATTACCCATCCATAAGTCTCTAAAGAGACAAGCCAGTAGGATTTTGCAAACCCCCATTCAAACAACATGAAGTCTTGCTATATTATGACAGTAGCAGTTTGATCCACCACTAGAACTGCTCCGGAGGTGAAATGGTTAACACCATTCCAAAATAGAACTTTGAGCACGAGCTCTAAGAAGCAGCTCTATCTGTGTAATTTCAAACCTGAACTGTCAGATTCTTTACTCCGCCTCAGTGAACAGTCGCTCCGGAGATTTCTCCTACTGCTCGGTTCATTTCTCAGTTTAAACAGTGTTTTCTCGGTTCGATTCAACCGAGAATAGTTTTATTTTAACCGCAAAACCGTTCGGTTCAAGCTCTATCTGTGGTAACCATAAGTAAATTAAAGGTTTTGTCTGTGTGGAACTTGTAAGTTTATCGGTTCGGTTTTGAACCGATCAGCTGGGTTTAAAACTCATTAAAACTAAAAGTTTAACATTTTAGAGTGCGGTTCCCGGTTCTTATCGGTTCTAAAAACGGATTTATTACGTTTTTTTCCAATACCCGTCACACGGTTAGGAACCGATAAGGGTGTCTTGCCTGGCACTGCCGTTTAAAGGGCAAGTTTTCTGGTTAGGCTGGCATTATGTCTGAGAAAACCCAAAAGAAAACCGGGCCCACTGGGTTTCAACACTGTGATGTCTGTGGGAAGTCTTTGCCAAGGCTGACCCACACACACATGTGTTTGATTGTCTGAGGTTTGACCACCTCCAGTCAGACTGCCAGATATGTAAGAATTTCCCTGCAGCCACCCTGGAAAGAGATTGGGCAGGCTCAGGAGCGAGGAAGGCCAAAACATCCGCTGACCGGATGGCCAGCCAGGTTCGTTGCCAACCGGACTGAGGGAGTGCCCTCTGACCAGGGCGAGACTTCCTGGCAAAGAAAAGCTGGTTCTGAGGAACCAATTCCAGTAAAGAAAACAAGAAAGTCAGCAGGTTTGGAGTCCGAAACCCCTTCTCCAACTGCTGCAGAGATAGCAAAAGCCATACAAATTGTCCAGTCACTGTCTCAGGGTCCGTCCGAACCGCCACTGTCTGGCAAAACGTCGGTTCGTCCGGTTCCAGTGGTTCAGGAATATGATGTTGAGGAATTTTATGAACCAGAGGAGGGGGAGGATGATTATGAACAGTATGAATGTGGCTGGGAAGGTCTGGGTGTGCCCATTGAACCGGACATTTCCCCAGATAGACCTTTAGAATCTCCCCCTATGCTATCTGAGTCCCCATCTCATTTTATGTTTTACAAAAAAGTTGCTGAAACCCTCCAGCTTCCCTTGGAAGAAGCTGTGGATGAGCAAGAGGAGCCTGATTTTGTAGAAATGATGGATATTCCAGAGTCTAGGAGATTGTCTATTCCTTTGCATAAGTCTTTTAGGAAGCAAACAATAAAAATTTTAAAAGCTCCTAATTCTGTGGCTCCTGTAGATAAAAAGATGGACAGAAGGTACACATTGTCAGGTCCTGATACAGAATTCCTTTCTCAACAATGCAGTCATGTTAGGGTAGTTCAGGCTGCAGCCTGTGATAAAGCTAATATCCCCCTGGCTTCACATCCTCCTGACAAGGATTCCAGGAAGATTGATGCCATGGCGAAAAAACAGTATATGGCAGCCTCTCTGGGACTCAGGCAAGCAAATTATATGGCATATGTAGCTAGGTATCAGAAATCTAGATGGGATACTGTTATGGAATTAGCCAAGCAAGCCCATGGCCAGCTGGCTAGCGAACTAGAACAGGTGGCTGCTGATGGCATTGAGGCTTCCAAGGTTCAGTTTCATGCTGCTGTGGATGTTAATGATGTTTCCTCTAGGGTCATGGCCACATCTGAAGCTTTTCGTAGGTTGGCCTGGCTCAGGTGTACTAGTCTGTCACAGGATACCCAGACTAAGGCTATGGATTTTCCTGTGGTGGGAAATTCTCTGTTTGGGGAGCAGACAGAGAACTACATGAAAAAGATGGATGAATATAGAACTACTTACAAGAGTGCCCAAGCTAAGGAGCGGTAAGCCACTCCTCAGAGGCATACCCCCAGGGGTTGGGGTAGGGGTAGGCCTTTTCACAGGCCTTTTTACCAGACTCAGGCCTCCTCTGCCTATGCTCAGAGGGGCTTCTTCAGAGGCAGAGGCAGACCTGCTCCCACCCCTCAGCCTAAAGCTCCTGTTAAGCAGGTATCCTGATGGGGTGCCCAGGGCCAATTCTCCTGTACCAGTAGGGGGCAGGCTGGCTTACTTCAGTCAGAACTGGGCTTCTTTAACCTCAGACAAGTGGGTTCTGGAAGTAGTAAGCCAGGGTCTGGTCCTCAGCTTCAAAAGTTTCCCAAGTTGAGAACCAGACTTTTCTACCTGCAAGTGCTTCAGAGACCCTTGCTCTGGAAGCAGAGGTCTCAACCCTGTTAGCTCTCAGAGCAGTGGAAAGGGTTCCTCCCTGCACCAGGGCAGGGTCTGTATTCAGATACTTCCTTACCCCAAAAGACAGGAGAATGGCGGCCCATATTGAGACCTCAGATATCTGAACAAGCATCTTTTGAAACCAAAGTTCAAAATGGTAACTCTGGCAATGATTTTACCCTCCCTAAGGCCAGGGGACTGGCTAGCCTCCCTGGACCTCAAGGATGCCTATTTCACGTCCTAATCAGAAGCTCCCATCGAAAGTATCTCAGATTCGAACTGCCCTCAGGTCATTACCAGTTCAGAGCAATGCCCTTCGGCCTTACCTCTGCCCCAAGGGTATTCACAAAGTGTCTAGCAGTGGCAGTAGCTCACTTAAGAAGGCAAAGGATTGCTGTTTTTCCCTATCTAGATGATTGGCTCATTGTAGGCCAGTCCCCAGAACAGGTAAAATCTCACCTGCAGGTCACCCAGCAGCTTCTCACCTCCCTGGGCTTTCTGCTAAATCTACCAAAGTCGGTTCTGGAACCAGTCCAGGTACTCACCTTTATAGGGCAGAATTGGACACAAAGCTGCCGAGCTTTTCTTCCTTTAGAAAGGGTAAGGAATTTAGTGGCTCTGGCCTCCTCCTTCACTCTGCTGGTCTCTCGACCAGCAAGACACTTTCTGCAGCTCCTGGGGCACATGGCTGCATCCACAGCTGTTGTGCAGGAGCAAGATTTCAGATGAGAGACATTCAGTTTCACTTGAGAACCTATTGGTCTCAGAGAAGAGACCCCTTTCCAAGTTGGTCCCAGTGACTCAACCTTGATCCTAGCCCTCCAGTGGTGGCAGGATCAGAGCAATTTAAGATTGGGGTCCCTTCATTCCCCTACTCACAATTTGAACTCACTACAGATGCTTCCCTTCTGGGCTGGGAGCCACATGGGCGACCTTTCCACTCAGGGAGTGGTCCCCCAGGAATCTCTGCTCCACATCAATTTGCTGGAACTCAGAGCTGTCTTTTAGCTCTTCAAGCATTTTCTGCATCTGTCCACAAGGTGATACAAGTCAGAACAGACAACACCACAACAATGTGGTACATCAACAAACAGGGGCACTCGGTCTTGACCTTGTGCACCGAGGCAATAAGTTGTGGTCTCTGGCCTATTCCTGAACAATTCCCTCATAGCAGTTCATCTTCCAGGAAGGACAATGTCCTAGCGGATGCTCTCAGGGATTTCCCAGGGCCATCACAAATGGTCCCTGGATCCTCAAGTGCTGGGGATAGTCTTTGCCAGATGGGGCACCCCTCAGATAGACCTTTTTTCAGCCCCAGACAACCACAAACTTCCTCTGTTCTGTTGCAGACCTCCAGTGCTGGGCTCAGTTCCCCTGGATGCCCTTCTTCTGGATTGGGAGGGGAAGTTTCTTTATGCTTTCCCCCCTTTCCCTCTTCTATTCAAAGTATTAGTCAAAATCAGATCTCAGCCTTGCAGGGTGATTCTGATTGCCCCGGATTGGGCCAGGCAGCCCTGGTACCCACTCCTTCTGTCACTGACAATCCATCTTCCCTTTGCCTCCCCAGGAATCACAACCTGTTAACTTGTGCCCAGGGAAGGGTTTGGTATCCGGACCTCAAATCCCTCAACCTCAAGGCCTGGCTCTTGAGGAGCTAGAGTTTGCTGATTTACACCTCTCTCAGGGTGTTCTTGAGATCCTAAAGGCTTCCAGATAGCCTTCCACTAGGGCTACTTATAGTTCTAAATGGAAAAGGTTTTCCATTTGGTGTGCTAGGAAAAATATTTCCCAGAATCTGCTGATTTGCCCATTGTGTTAGATTACATGGTACATCTTAATTCCTTGGGTCTCAGACCAGCTACCCTGAGAGTCCATTTGGCAGCTGTATCTGCTTTTGTGTCAGCAGGAAAGAGGTCATGACTTTCCTCTCATCCTGTGTTTTCCAAGTTTTTTAAGGGATTACTCCATACTAATCCACCCTTTTGAGAACCGGCCCGTGCCTGGGACCTTAATGTTTGCATTGCCCAGTTAATGCACCCCCTTTGAACCTCTGTCTTCTGCAGAGCTTAAGTACCTAACTTGGAAAACTGTTTTCTAGTGGCTATCACTTCTGCCAGGCGCATAAGTGAGTTGCAAGCCTTGTCCAGTGGAAACTAACTTTATTTCTTTCCACAGGGATAAGGTAGTCCTTAGGACTAATAGGAAGTTTTACCTAAGGTGGTTTCAGATTTCCATCTTAATCAATCTATCTCCCTTCCAGTATTTTTCACTGATCACTCCTCTTCTGGTGAGAGGAGGTTACATAACCTGGATGTTAAGAGAGCTCTTAGTTACTATATAGGCGTACCAAGGTCACAGTTTGAATCGCTCAACTTTTCCTTACCTATGGTGAAGTTGGGAAGGCAAACCTGCCACTAAAGAGATCAATTGCCAGGTGGATTGTCTCTTGTATCCAATTTGTTATCAGAAACTGGGCAGAGTTCCCCCTCCGACGTGAGGGCTCATTCTACCAGGGGTACAGCTCGTCTCTAGCTGCTGCCAGAGACATCCTTATATTAGAGATATGCCAGGCTGCTACTTGGAAAGCGGTGCACACTTTACCAAGCATTACTCCCTGGATGTCAGGCCAGGAGAGATGCTTCGTTTGGCACAACTGTTCTTCAGAGCCTATTTCTAAGTAGGCTCTGCCCCTCCTCCATGGAGGTACTGGTATGTAGTCTGCTACCATCATAGTATAGCAAGACTTCATGTTGTTTGAAGAAAAAATTACTCAACTTAGTAATGTTGTTTCTTCTAATGGAGTCTTGCTATATTATGACCTCCCCCCCAGCCTGCCCCTCTCAGAACTTCTACTTGGGTGGGGTGCGGGCAACTTGGTGTGGGCACTATTTTATGCCCTTTTAGCGTTCTCCCCTTTTGGGGATTTGGGGTGTGTGTGTGTTTTATTATACTGTTGTTTTATTCTCATATTGTTAGAATTGTGTTAGTAGATCTGGTCCCCTGACTTGAGTCTTGGGTGTTGGGACCAGCAATGGTTGTTAATATTTAGGTAGCCATTTGGCTAGTGTAGTTACAGCTTCCACACAGACCTTAGTGAGTTTTTGCTCGTAAAGATCTGACAGTTCAGGTTTGAAATTACACAGATAGAGCTGCTTCTTAGAGCTCATGCTCAAAGTTCTATTTTGGAATGGTGTTAACCATTTCACCTCCGGAGCAGTTCTAGTGGTGGATCAAACTGCTACTGCCATAATATAGCAAGACTCCATTAGAAGAAACAACATTACTAAGGTGAGTAATTTTTTCTTTCTGTTTCCCCAGTGGACAAGAAGATGGATAGGAAATACTGGGTTGCCAAGGCAGGAGCTGAATTCCTTTTTGGGCATCCCAATCCTGAAGGGGTGGTACAGGCTGCTGCGTGTGATAAGGCACTCTGGCCAGTAGGCAGGCCACTTACGTGGCCTTTGTATCCAGGTATCAGAAAAGTCTCTGGAGCATGGTTTTGGAGGTTGCAAAGGCCTGCCCTGCTCCCATGGCATCTGATCTAGCTGAGGCTGCAAAAAGGGGCATAGAAGCCTCCAAATACCAATTTTGAATGGCAGTGGATGCCAATGACATTGCAGCCAGACTGATGGTAACTTTGGTGTCCCTGCGGAGGTTTGCTTGGCTAAGGGCCACTAATCTATCCCAGGACACCCAGGCGAAGGCCCTGGATTTCTCTTGTGAGCCCACATCTCTCTTTGGCGAGGAGACAGAGGCCTGCATGAAAATGATGGATGAATACAAGGTGGCTTACAAGAGTGCTGCTGCTGAGGAAAAAGCAGCAACACCTCGGAAGTACCAGAGTAAAGGGAGCAGGGGTAGAACCCACTACAGACCTTTCTTCCAGACTCAGGCTCTCCCAGCCTATCAGCTGCAGAGAGGGTACTTCAGAGGCAGGGACAGAAAGGGTGGCAGTCAGGCTGGCCCCAGTCTCCAGCCAAGTGCACAAGCAAAGCAGCCCCCCTGAGGGGTCTGCCAGGATCGCCTCCCCACTTCAAGTAGGGGGCAGTCAGGCTCACTACCTCCAGGCTTGGAGTTCCATTACCATAGACAAGTGGGTCCTAGAGGTAGTGAGCCAGGGTCTTTGCTCTCAGTTTCAAGGTATTGCCCAGGCTGAGGGCAAAAGTTTTCAGACCTGCCACCCCATCTTTCAGATTCCAGATGAGATGCATCCAGTTCCATCTCGGATCTCACTGGTCACAGAAAAGAGATTCCCTGTCAAAAATGGTGCCAGTCACAGAAACTCTTCTTCAGGCACTCCAGTGGTAGCAGGGAAAGGACAGCCTCAGAGAAGGTCTGCCTTTCCTTCAGCAGCCACCAATAGCAGTACTAACAACGGATGCCTCCCTCCTAGGATGGGGTGCCCACCTGGGAGAGCACACCACACATGGTATTTGGCTCCGGCATAAATCAGCTGGAACTCAGGGCAATTTACCTGGGCATTCAGTCCTTTGCCGCAGTGCTGCAGGACAAGGTGGTTCTAGTCAGAACAGACAATACAACCATAATGTACTACATCAACAAGCAAGAGGACACAGTGTCATCCCCCCGTGCACAGAGGCCATGAAAATACAGATTCTCACCCCAGGAATACCCCAATATTCCTAACTCTGTGCAGTATGCCTTTAAGTCAGATCTGCCTGGAGATGGAACATTATGCTAATGATGGAACACCATTGGCACAAGCCTGTCAAGACTAGATACTCGGGGATCCTCTCCTCAACATCTTGTCATCATAACTTATAAAAAAATATAAGTATTCCTTTGTTTTTCATTTGCTGCCCTTATCTTTTGTTTTTAGCTTAACCCCTAGTTAATTTTAGTTAAATTTGTTGTTTTTCTCAGTTTCTCTCGGTTTGGGATAACCGAAGCTGAACCGGGAATTTTTTAGTTCAGTACTTAAACTTCCAAAGAAGGACTTGTTGGTCCAAAAGCTAAAGCTATTTGTTTGTTTTTTTGTAACATCCTTGTTGGTCCAATAAAAGGTATCAAACCATTTGTTCTGGGTTTGTTCTTACTAGGACCAATACAGCATTCTACAGTTTGTTAGTTTAGTATGGAGTTTTGTGACTAACACTCGATTATTTTAGTTAAACTTGTTTAAATAAACTTATTTTGAGTAACTGCTAATGCTGGTTACTGAACCAAAAACTTCAGTTCTTTCTGAACCAGTTCCCGGTTCTGATCGGTTCCTGAACCAACCGCAACAGCAAACTACCATTTAAAATTTAAAATCCTTTTGCGGTTTGTGTTTTCTGTCAATTTTGGGAATATGTCAGAAAAACCTAAGCGAAAAACCAGTGAGCCCGGTTTTAAAAATTGTACTGAGCGTGGAGAGGTGCTTGCCAAGGCAGATAAGCTCACTTCTTGTGTGGCCTGCCTGGGTTATGAACATCTAAAGTCTGATTGTGAAATATGCAAGACCTTTCCTGAGGAAAAACTTGAAAAATGTTTGGAAAGGCTTAAAAAGAAGTTGCCTCCACCTAAAGGTCCCTCAGGCTCTGACCAGCTGACACCCTCAGCTCCTGTGGGTGAAACCACAGCGACTACAATCTCTACCCCTAATACAGCCACCCAGGTCCTTGGAAAAAGGCCTCCTGAACCGGCTGACTCCCCAGTTGCACTAAAGAAAACTAAGCACACAGAACCCCCTGCTGGACAGCATTTGGGGACTTCTGTGGCGACGTCAGCTATGAATTCTCCACAAGAAATTGCACAGGCCTTCAAAGTTATTTAGGCCTTACAGGGGATACTGCCTGCTGGACAGCAGGCACCAGTTGAGACCCCCACCTAACCTTCTGCCCAATCTTCCTTCCAAGAAGAAATGAAGGAACATGGGAAGTGTGAAGGGGAGCCTATAGAGCCTGAAGTCTCCCCTGAACAGGAGTTTAGCTCACCACCCAGGGCCTCAGAGGATTACTCATCCCGCTTCGCTTTTGTTAGAAGGATATTGGATGCCCTTGACATAACCACCACTGAAGTAACAGATAATGAGGAGGAAGCAGAATACTTAGGGATGATGGGTTTAACACCCATGAAGAAATTATTGCTCCCTGTGAACAAGTTTTTTAAAAAGGACATGTTTAAAATCCTCCAAACTCCTGGTTCTGTTCCTTTCTTTAAAGAAGAGGTTGGACAAGAAATATCAGCTGGACAGGGAGGGGGCTGAATTTTTGTTCTCCCGCCCTGACCGCCAGGGAGTGGTATAAGCTGCGGCCTGTGACAGGGCAAAAGTACCTCTGGCATCTCATCCCCCAGAGAAAGATTCCAGAAAAAGTGACAGCATTGCCAAGAAAGGCTACCTGTCAGCCTCCTTGGCCATCAGGCAAGTGAATTTCCAGGCTTATGAAGCCCAATATCAAAAATCTGTGGCAGTCTGGCATGGCTGTGGCCGACAAAGCCCCACCTGGTCTCTCAGCTGATTTAGCTGTTAAGTTTGGCCTGGAAACAGCCAGATACCAATTTCAGAGGGCAGCAGACACCAGTGATACTGCTGCCAGGTAGATGGCTAACACTGTCGCTCAAAGGAGGTTTACCTGGATGAGAGCCACAAACCTCACTCAAGATACACAGGCCAAAGCTATGGATTTTCCCGGGGAGGGTCATTCCCTCTTTGGAGATAAGACAAAGGCTTACATGCAAAAGGTGGACAAATACAAAGCCACCTACAAAAGCAATTCTGCTAAGGAAAGGGCCTCTCTGTTCACTAGACCCTACAGAAGGGGAAGCAGGGTAGACCTTTTCACATCAGGCCTTTTTACTAGGCCATGGCTGTACCCCAGGTTCGGCAGTACCCACAGCAGGGGTACTTTAGGGGGCTGGGGCAGAAGGGGCTCCAGGTGTGGTTCCCAGTCCCAGCCTCAGGCAAAGCAGGACCCCTGACATGTTTTCCCAGGCCGCCTCCTAGAAACATAGAAAAATAGAATTTGATGGCAGATAAGGACCGCTTGGCCCACCTAGTCTGCCCATTTTCCTACCTAACAGATAAGCTGCAGATCCTAGTTAACTTAACAGCTTACTTCCTCTTACCCGCCCCTAGGACTGCCTTATGCCTGTCCCATGCATTCTTGAAGTCCCCCACTGTTCTTGACTCCACAACCTCCTCAGGGAGGCTGGTCCATGCATCCACAACCCTCTCAGTGAAAAAATACTTCCTCACATTACCCCTGAGCCGTCCCCCCTCTATCTTCAAATTGTGCCCCCTTGTTCTTGCACATCTCATTTTCTGGAAGATGCTACCCTCTTGGACCTTGTTAATTCCCTTGAGGTACTTGAAAGTTTCTATCATGTCCCCTCTCTCCCTTCTTTCCTCAAGGTATACATATTAAGCTCCTTTAGTCTTTCTTCGTATGTCTTCTGGTGCAGACCCTGCACCATTTTGGTTGCCCTCCTCTGGACAGCCTCCACCCTATCTATGTCTTTGCGGAGATGGGGTCTCCAGAACTGCACACAGTACTCCAGATGGGGTTTCACCAACTGTCTGTACAGAGGGATAACAACTTCCTGTTTTCTACTATTGATGCCTCTTCCTATGCATCCCAGTATCCCCAGCCTTTCTTACTGCCTTCTCCATTGCTTGCCCACCTTTAGGTCATCTAATATAATTACCCCCAGGTCCCTTTCTATTTTACTGTTGTCAGTATCTCACCCCATTGTCCCTTCCCTGGGTTTTGTTTCCCATGTGCATTACCTTGCACTTCTTTGCATTGATCTGAGCTGCCATACATTTGACCATTCCTCCAACCTTGCCAAGTCCCTTTTCATTCTTTCCACCCCACCTTGTGCATCAACTCTGTTGCAGATCTTTGTGTCATCTGCAAAGAGACATACTTTTCCTTCCAGTTCCTCCGCAATGTCACTTATAAAGACATTAAAAGGACCGGCCCCAGTACTGAACCCTGCGGTAGCCCGCTAGTAACCCTCCTTTCTTCACTGTGTACTCCATTTACTACTACCCTTTGTGTCCTGTTGTCAGCCTGCCCCACTACTAGTATGGGGCAGGCTGACTCACTATTTCTAGGCTTGGAAACAGATCACCACAAACACGTGGGTCCTAGAAGTAGTGAGTCAGGGTTTGTCCCTAAGTTTCAAAACCCTTCCCACTCTTAAAAACCCAGAGTGTTCAAGCTGGCTTCCAATGCAGAAAGGAAGCTGCTGGAAAAGGAAGTACAAAACCTACTGTTGTCAAGGGCATAGAAACATAGAATTTGATGGCAGATAAGGACCGCTTGGCCCACCTAGTCTGCCCATTTCCCTACCTAATGGATAAGCTGCAGACTCTAGTTAACCAACAGCCTACTGTACTTCCTCCTACCCCCCCCCACTAGAATTTCCAAAAGATGTGGGGCTTACATAGAAACACAGATGCTTACAGCAGAAAAAGACCCGTGGTCCATCTTGTCCCCCCAGTTCCTACCTTGGTTCTTGCTAGCCTAGCACTGGCCAGGCCTTAGACGGATCAATGATCCCTCAGTTCTACATGGACTAACACTCCACCCCAGTTAACCTTAACCCCACCCTACATTATCTTCGTCAGTCCCACAGAAACATAGACTTTGATGGCAGATAAGGACCGCTTGGCCCACCTAGTCTGCCCATTTCCCTACCTACAGGATAGGCCGCAGATCCTAGTTAACCAACAGCCTATTTCTTCCTACCCCCCAAAAGAATTGCCTTATGTCTGTCATATGCATTCTTGAATTCTCCCACAGTTTTAGACCCTGCAACCTCATCAAGAAGGCTGTTCCTTGCGTCCACCACCCTCTCTGTGAAAAAATACTTCCTCACATTGCCCCGAGCTGTCCCCCCTCAATCTTCAAATTGTGTCCCCTTGTTCTTGCACATCTCTTTTTCTGAAAGATGCTACCCTCTTGGACTTTGTTGATTCCACTGAGGTACTTAAAAGTTTCTATCATGTCCCCCCTCTCCCTCCTTTCCTCAAGGGTATACATATTAATCTCCATTAGTCTCTCCTCATATGGCTTCTCTTGCAGACCCTGCACCATTTTGGTTGCCCTCTTCTGCACTGCCTCCATCCTGTCTATGCCCTTGCGGAAATGGGGTCTCCAGAACTGGACGCAGTACTCCAAATGGGGTCTCACCAACTGTCTGTAAAGAGGGATAACAAATTCCTGTTTTCTGCTGGTGATGCCTCTCCCTATACATCCCAGTATCCCCTCCAGCCTTCCCTACTGCCTTCTCACAGTGCTTGCTAACCTTAAGGTCATCTGATATGATTACCCCCAGGTCCCTTTCCATTTTTGTTGTTGTTAGTACCTCCCCCCCCCCCCCACACTGTGTAATCTTCCGCTGGGTTTTTGTTTCCCAGGTGCATTACTTTGCACGTCTTTGCATTGAATCAAGCTGCCATACTTCTCATTCCTCCAACCTTGCCAAGTCCCTTCTCATCCTTTCCACTCCTCCTTGTGTATCGACCCTGTTGCAGATCTTTGTGTCATCTGCAAAGAGGCATACTTTTTCTTCCAGTCCCTCTGCAATGTCACTTATAAAGACATTAAAAAGGTGCTGCAGGTGTGGGACTTCAGTCACTGAAAGTAGATTGGAGCCTCCCAGCTGCAGCTTCATCTAGAAGCAAGGACATTCTGAACTCCCTGCAGGAGGCATTCCTCGGGCAGCTAGTAGTGAACCCACTTGTGATGGGGCAATGCTGGACCTGGTACTCACTAACAGGGTCACTGTTGCTGACGTCAAAGTGGGAGGTCACCCGGGGACTGGTGATCACTGTGCAATGTGGTTCAGTGTAAGGATGGTTGCAGAATCAACCACTGCAGTTCTCAAATGAGGTGGCAGAAAAGGTGAAGGCTAAAAGGGTAGCATTCAGAAGGTATTAGGAGGCGCAGAGGGAGGAGGGATAGGGAGGTGTATCAGGGGAAACAGAGGGAAGCAGGAAAAGCAGTAAGGAGTGCAAAGGCACAAACTGGAGAGAGAATAGCCCAGGCAGTAACAAAAGGAGACAAAGCAGTTTTTTTTAGGTACATAAGCGAAAAGAGGAAGAACAGGGGAAGGATTTTTAGGTTAAAAAGGGAAGGGTGGAACTGTGTGGGGGGCAGGGCAGAAAAAGGCAGAAATCCTGAACAAATACTTTCGTTCGCTGTTCACAGAGGAAGGTGAAGGGGAAGGTCCCATAAAGGTAACAGGAGCTTTGCAGGGAGGTGGACATTACTCCTTTTTTTAGAGTGAAGGGGCTCGCTAATCTGAAAGTGGATGAAGCAATGGGGCCAGATGGGATGCATCCAAGCGTATTGAGGTAGCTCAGGGAGCTACTGGCTGCACCTTTGACAGTCCTATTTAACAGTTCACTGGAAACAGGAGTGGTTCCAGAGGACTGGAATAGAACAGATGTTGTCACTTCACAAAAGTGGGGGGCTGGCAGTTATAGGCCAGTCAGCCTGACACTGGTGGTGGGAAAGTTAATAGAATCACTGATAGAAGAAAGGCTTGTGGAATATTTTCAATCCAGTGGGTTACAAGACCCGAGGCAGGGATGGAAAGGACATGTCAAATGAATCTGATAGATTTCTTTGGGTGACCAAGGAATTAGATCAGGGTGGAGCAGTGGGTGTGGCCGACCCAGACTTCAGCAAGGCCTTCAACACTGTCCAACCTAGGAGACTAGTAAGCATGCTGGGCAGCTTAGAGTGGGTCCAAAGGTATTAACCCGTGTACAAAACAGGTTAGGGGATAGGCAACAGAGGGTAGTGGTAAATGGAGTTCACTCTGAGGAAAGGAGGGTGACCAGAGCAGGGTGAGTAAAGGAATCAGTGCTGTGACTGGTCCTTTTTAATGTCTTTATGAGTGACATTGCAGAGGAACTGGAAGGAGAGGTCTGCCTCTTTGCAGATGACACCAAACTTTGCAATAGGGTGAACACTCTGGGGGTGGGGTGGAAAGGATGAGCAGAGACCTGAGAAAACTCAAGGAGTGGTCAAGAGTATGGCAGCTGGGTTTCAATGTGAAAAAGTGCTAAATAATGCATTTAGGACACTGAAACCCTGATGCAGAGTACTGATGGGTGGAGTGCTATTGATGACCACCAAGCCGGAAAAAGACCTGGGGGGTAGTCATATAGGGTGACCGAATGGTGGCCAGGCAGTGCAATAAGGCAGTTGGGAGGGCTAATGGGGTTCTGTGATGCACAGGGAGGGATATCACCAGCAGAAAAAGGGAGGCAGTGTTGCCTCTGTATAGATCTCTGGTAAACACCACCTAGTGTACTGTTTCCAGTTCTGGAGACCACATCTCCAGAAAGACATAGACAGGGTGGAGGCAGTTTAGAGGAAGGCAACTAAAATGGTGCAGGATCTGCACCAAAAGCCCTACAAGGAGATACTAAATGACTTCAGTGTGTACACCCTGGAAGTGAGGAGGGAGAGGGAGGATATGATCGAGACCTTTAGATACCTCCCGGTGGGGGGTAAATGAGGTACAGGAGAAAAGCATTTTTCAGAAAAAAAAGGAGCTCAAGAACAAAGAGAAATGCTATAAAGCTTGAGGCGGTAGATTCAAGAGAGATTGTGAGGAAGTACTTCTTCACAGAAAGAGTAGTGGATTCCTGGAACAGCCTTCCAGCAGAGGTGCTGGGAGCAAAAATAGTGGTGGTGTTTAAGAAGACATATGGTGGGCATAAGGGACTAAGGGGGGGAGAAAAAGCAGGAGACTAAGTACACTCTGTGGTAAAACTGTATGTAGGAAAAAAATGGGCAGATTCGTTGGGCCAAGTGGTCCTTATCTGCCATCAAATTCTGTTTTCTGTATCTACTGTTACAGTAGGTAACTATTTCCACAGCTGCCCTGGGCAGCAGGTTAATTTCTTCACTCTTTCAGTTTCTCTCTGGACTGGCGATGTTCAGTGTCAAATGTATTCTGACCAGCATGAGAATGCCTTTCTGTGTCAGTAGGGAATCTGCTGGAAAATGCTCTTAGCTCATCTCTGCAGAGGTGCAGTCTGTTGCAGCACAGCTCAGACACCCATGGTCAGCGGTCCCACTCCAATGTGATTTCACACAAATCTACTTTGTATGCAGCTTAGCTCTTGCACTTTATGCAGGTGACATTAAAACCTGATTGGTCCATTTGGGCTGTCAATCTGGTAGGGCAGTCCTGGAGGTCTCCTAGACAACAGACAATTGCTGGTGCAAAGGTGCCTGAATTAATTGGGTCCAGTTCTAGTTCATGAGCCCCTGTGCCTCCCTAAGCTGGAAAACATCCCTGATTGGTGTACACAGAGCACCTCAGCCCCATTGCCATGGCACTGGGGGCTAAAGGTCAACGGATTACCCCCAAAGTGATCGAAGTGAAGCACACTGAGGTGCAGAACCGTGCAAGCAAAACGGCTAACAAAAACAGTGCCGCACATCTGTATGCCGCTACATAGAGGAACCACTAATCCTGCCCTGGAGCACAGGACCCCATACCAGTGTAATGAAAGGGAGCCGCAGGCAGAAGGATGCAAGTCGGGAGGGGGGAAAACAAACTGGAGAGGGGTGAATAATAAATATTTGAACTCGGGGGGCACAACTTGGAGGGAGAAAGTCGGAGGGGCAGATTTAATAAACAACTCTGGGAGGAACGTAAGTCAGGGCGGGGGAGAAAATCAGGAGGGGGGAGATTCAATATTACAACCCTGGGGAGGGCAATTTGGGGAAGTGGAGGTATGATGGTAAGTGTAAAGAAAAACACAAAAATGAAGCCAGCAGGATCAAACCCAGGGCTGCTGTGTGTAGCAAGGACATTCACAGCTGGTAACTCTTAACTGCTATGCTACGCTGCCAGCACGGTTAGGCAGCACACAGTGGCGCATTTAAACTACCTACATAACTGAAAACAGGTACAGCAGCAGTATATTATCCGCACTGTTAGTGTCCATGTAGCTGTATTCAGTCACGCTTTGTTTTCAGCGTGATTTTTACTGTGCTACAATCCCAGAGTAACTTAACGGTGTGTCAAGGTCGGCAGCATTATGAATGTCAAAGCCTCAGTTCTTACTAGAGTGATATTGCAATTCCCTTTCCAGTTGTCATCTCAACAGGGGAACTTTGAGGCTCATTTTGAATCACAGGAACTGAGACATGGGGGTGCAGTTTGTTTATTTGACAGTTCTTAAACCCAAATAACAGATTTTTAGATTGTGGAAGCAAAATGACCCTCCCGTGTTTTCCCACTGTCTTGCAGCGATGCTGTTTTGTGCCTCCAGCCAAAAAATTGTTTACTGTTCTAGAGGTAACGGCAGTGCTTTTGACAGGAAATGGGAAACATGGGTAGACTACATTTCTGGGGCCTCTCTTGACTACCCCGACATCACAAATATTGCTTAGTTGTTTTGAGGTACAGATTATCACCATGGCGCCTTTTTTTCTTTTTCTATCTTTGTGGGGGGGGGGGAGTTGTTTGTTTATTTGTTGTTGACTGTTACTACTTAATAACAACTCTTTATTTGTAATACTGGTACATACATACCAATGTGTTAGAGTGGGTCTATATTTGTGATTTTACACCCCCTCCTACCATTAGGACTAATGCCGCCAGACATTAGGACCCCACAGAAAATCTTGTAGCTAGCAGTCTGTAGCAGAGGACCGCCCCCAATGTCGGCTCCGCCCGACGTCAGATGTGGTATAAAGGGGGCGGTCCCCCAGCACCATCCCAGTTCTTTACTGCCATCGACCCACTTAGTTTGGCTCCATGGACGCCTTTCGAGTCAACCGTGTCTAAAAGAATTTCAAATCTTTTTAGTGTTTCTTCAGTCAACATCTTTCTCCGTTTATGTCGTCGCCCTTTCCACCATGACGCAAGTCTAAGTGCATGTGCAGCAAACAGATTCTGGCCAAAGATGGCTACGCAGCCTGCCTCATCTGTCTAGGCCCCAACCACCAGCCTGCCGACTTCCCGCACTGCAAAAAATTCAATCGGAAGACCAGGACTAGAACAAAAGCCCTGAAAGCATATCTCCTGGAACAGAAGGTGGCGGCCATGCAGCGGTCCTCGGATCACAGCTCCTTCTCTCCCGCCAAGGACTCCCCTCCCAAAGATGAGTCATCAGGGAGGAAGCACCATCATCATAGGGATAAGGATAGGGCCAGGTCTGAAGCCTGCCCTAAGTCGCTGGCCAAGAAGCCTTCATCTTCGTCCTCTGAAAGGTCGGACTCGGTCCCTCCTAAGTTGACCGAGGTCCATAGGTCTAAACATGCTTCTGCCTCTTCTCAGGGCAAAGGTAAGGAACCTTCATCCTCCGGGCATTCGCCCTCCCGTTCGCCCATGGCCCACCTACCCCACAAGTGCTCTTCAGGGTCGACCCAGGAGGTTTGTTCGCCTGCCAGCAAGAATAACGATGTAGACAAACCAGGCAGCTCCTTGGAAAAGCCCAAGTGCCTGGAGGACTCCGACAGGCAGTGGGAGGACGTTCGTCACCAGATGCTCCCTCCCCTGCCACCGGCTAAGGTACTCCCCTCTGCCCCTAACCAGTGTCCTACTAGCTGATCTGCCTTGCCGATGACCTGCTCCCTGACTCCAGACTGTGAGCGGTCACTGGCAGAGGCTCGGACACCCACCCTGCCGTCAGGAGACCAGTCGCCCGTTGATCCTCCTCTGATGCCAGATGCTTCGTCACCTGGCAACGCAGAACCCAGCTGCTGGACAAGGACAATCAGGGCCCTATAAACCAGATGCCTGATGTGCATGAGCCTCAGACGCCCGGTCTGGCGAACCCGATGCCCACCCCAGTGGTCGTCCCAGTGGTGGACTTCGGCTCGCTTTTTACATCGTGATGGAACACGGTCAAAGGGGTCCTACTTTATAGGCTCCCAGACTCTACCTCACAACCTCCTCCTATGGGTCCTCCTTCTCTGCTTCCCATGCCGGAAGGAGAAGAGGTAACCCTCCCAGACAAGGGCAAGTGCAGAAGACAGTGTTCTTCTCCAGTCCCCTCCTTCAGTGGATGTCCGTCCTCTCCAGATAACGGGGACACTAGCCCCTCATCTCCGGAGTCCTCAGAGGAAGAAGACTTTGTTCCACCCTCTCCAGACCCTAGGGACTCTCCAAGGACCCCTCCAGATGACCCATCATTTTTAGACATTATGTGTCACATCCAGTCTATCTATGAATGGGACACAGAAGAGCTGGACCCAGAACGCAGACGCCTGGCTAAATTTCTGGAGTCCAAGGATTCAAAGCCCCAGGTCATCCCGCCTCTTGTTGAGCCATTTAAGGATGTCACTAGAATCACATGGCGCAAAACATTGTCCACCCCTGCCATCCCAAAGAAGGCAGACAGATTGTATAAACCCCCTCAAGGTGGAACCCTTTTTGGGTGGGAACCCAAAGGCCAACTCTGTGGTGCTTACACAGACGTAGCCAGCCTAAGCACCTGAGCTCCTAACCACTGGATCCTGAATCCAAGAGAATGGACAGTTGGGGCAGAAAAGTTTTTACCTCTGTCACGGGCTCAGTATGGTCCTTAAATTTCCTCGCCCACATGGTGACATACCAACAATCCTTATGGGAAAAAACCCTAGAGTTGGTTAAAACTCTTCTGGACTCCGACACAAAAGAAGAGATCTTAGCCTATGCCCAATCAGGTGCTGACGTGGACAAACATATTCTCAGATGTTCGTACGATTCTGTGGATATGGCTTCCCGGGCCATGGCAACAGGTATATGCCTGAGGAGACATTCCAGGCTCAGGCTCTCAGGGTTCGGCCAAGACCTCCAGTACTCTATCCTGGACGCTCTCTTCCAGGGCCCCATTTTGTCTGGCCCAGAAGTTAAATCGTTGGTCAAAGAACTTCAGGAGTCGGGCAAAGCTGTAGCGGATGTACATCGGATGTACAAGTCAGTACCCCAAGGCCTCCATCGCTGTCCCTTTCATAAGGGTCAAGGATAAGGGGGTAAGCAATCCCAAGGAAAGGGATTCAAAAGACTTGGTCACCCTTCCCCTCAGGGTGCCCCAGGTCCCAAGCAGCCCAGAGCTCCTAGGGTATAGGGTCCCCCCCCCTCCACTACCTGACTTGCTGCATCTCCCTCCTTCCCCTGGGGAGATGCAGGACAAGAGGGTAGGGGGGAGATTCTCCCTTTACCATGCAGAATGGTCCAGTATAACTACGGACCAATGGGCGCTAGACACCATTCTAAGAGGTTATTCTTTAGAATTCCTCAGCATTCCACTGGACAATCCCCCCTTCCCCCAGTCCATTGTCCACCGGCCCACGCAGAACTACTGGCAGCCAAAATCTAGCAGCTGCTGTACAAAAGAGCCATCCAGCCAGTTCCTCACCATCACGGGGCAGGGGTTTTTACTCCCATTTCTTTTTAGTCCCGAAGAAAACGGGAGACCTTCACCCCATTCTGGATTTAAATCAGCTCAGTCTCTCCATCAAATACCAGAGGTTCCGGATGGTGACGCTGACAAGCCTGCACCCCCTCCTCCAGCAAGGAGATTGGTTATGCTCCCTAGATATGCAGGATGCCTACATGCATATCAAGGTCTTGTGTTCCCACAGAAGATTCCTTCGATTCAGGCTTCAGGATCAGTATTACCAGTTCAGGGTACTGCCATTCGGTCTTTCTTCAGTACCCAGGGTCTTTACCAAGTGCCTGGCAGTGGCTCTCCGGAGGAAAGGCCACTTCCGCTACCCTTACCTAAATGACTGGCTTCTGTCAGCCAAGACAGCAAGCCAGCTGGCGGTGACCCTAAAAGAAATGGAGAACCTTTTTCTCTCCCTGGGCATCACCATAAATCAACCAAAATCACAACCCAGGCCTTCCCAGTGGTTGCAATACATAGGGCCTTCCTGGACACTGTTCAGGGGAAAGCTTTCTTGCCTCCAGACAGGGCAGGTTGCTTGATGGACCTGGAGCGCGGAGTCCAAGCAGTTTCCTCCATTCTGGAAAGGGTTATCCTTCAGCTTCTGGGCCACATGGCTGTGACCGTTGGTACAGTGCCCCTCGCCAGACTTCACATGAAAGTTCTGCAGTGGCACCTCAAGGTCCAGTGGGACCGAGCAGTGGACGATTTGGACCAACAGATCCGAATCTCAGCTGCAGTCCATCGGTCCCTCAAGTGGTGACTCCATGCCCCACATCTAGAGGGAGGTGTCTCCTTTCAGAGACTGCCCACATCACAAACTCTAACAATGGATGCATAGGGAGAGGGATTACAAAACTAAAACAGTGAATAGGGCCTACAGCGTTTTAAATAATGTGCCTCTTGTAATTGGTGGGTGCACTTCGGACAGCGGACTGTAAACAGAGAATTCATTGTGTCGTCAGAAATAATAACATTATCGTCTCAATAACAAGGCACAGCCACTGATTCTGGAAAGACAGAGGGCTTGATTTTCAAAAGGAAAACGATGCAAGGTGCCTGCTCCAAAGGTGTGTGACTCAAGTGGCACCTTGTGTGAATGTTTGCAGCTATTCCAGTTTTTGAATACTGGTTGTGGCAAAATCGAGACGCCATTTGGCAAAGGCCCCTGTGCCACCCTTGCAGCAAAAGCGCCCGTGCCCCAGGTCACAAGGGTGGTTGTGCCATGGTGGGACTGGACTACCTCCTTTTGTGCAATTCCAAAAGCTGCACCATGGCTACAGGAGGGGGGCTCAGGTTAGACCAGCCAGGAACTGGTCTAAGGGCCATGTGCCACAGCCTTATAGGGCAGCGAGTGGGGTGTGGGACCTGGAAGGTGGGACCAGGGACTTCTGGAGCAGCGGGGGTGTCATAGGGAATGATGGCACTGAGAAGGTGTGGAGGAGGCACTCGGCAAAGGCACCCCTCCTCTGCACCATCTCAGTGCCACCCTGCCCCCATCATTCCCTATGGCACCCCCACTGCTCCATGGACCCCCAGATCACACCTTCCAACCACATTAGTCCCCCCCCACACACACACCCCTCTGCAGCTCCTCTTGGCTTATGCCAGGTGGAGGGGGTGATGGATCCCTCTGTCAAGCACTGCAGATGCAACAAATGTTTGGTGCAACATTCTCGCTGTGGCAGTTCCAACGTCTTTGGTGCAAGGACCCCCATTTTTGGAAAATTGGGCGCAGGGTCCCTGATGCAGCCCGAGTTTGCCACAGCCTTGGTTCACTGCAACTTGCAATGATCTAAGGGCTGTTTAAAAATTGAGCTCAGAGTCTTTACTAGTAATTACCACTGGTATTAACAAATAAACAGGATATATACAGTAAGGCAAAAAGGGGTTACATGGTTACTGGGAAAGGAAAATAATGTAAAGTACACAGACAGTTGATTGATAGAAGAATCTCAATGTCTAGGTTCTTCTGTTGTCTATCTTACCTGTCACTAGCCTGAAAGGACTTCCACTAATTCTGTCCTTCCCCACACAGATAGCTCGCTCTAGCAGGGCTCCCACATTCTTCCAGATGTAAAGAGTCAGAGAGAAACCATGAGTGTCCAGCTCCCCAGCTTTATGTGCTCAGGGCTGTGGGGAAATGACCTCTCTCTTGAGTGACAGTTCCCCACCCAGAGGTGTGTGTGTGTGTGTGCGCGCAACATCATCCAGGCCAACTGGCATCTTTCACACCTATGACATCCTTCTTCCAGGTTTTATGACCTTATTTTGCAGGATGTCTCATGTGTTGGGAATAGTGCCCTCACATCTGCCAGCATCTGAAACTTGATGAACTCTTAGGAACCTTAGTACTTATCAGTTGGTCAGTATTTTCTCCTGAGAGCTGGCAGAACATGTAACCTGGAAACCATTTTGGGTGTCCATCCCAAACAGAACTTATAACAGAAGAACATTTAAACTGAGGTTATGGTTGTGGTCCCGGGCCGCAGGATAGAGGAGTTGAGGACCAATCAGCCCTCTGGATTACTTCTGGGGAGGCATTCCGATCCTTACCTCAGAATGGGTGCATGACCTTGGATTGGTGCTTGACGATGGGCTGACCCTCCATTATCAGGTGTCGGCAGTCGTTAAGTCAGCCTTTTATCATCTTACGAACATCGCTAAGGTCAAACACCTTGTTCCGTCTAGTGATCTGCCTGTGTTGGTCCACGCTTTTGTGACCTCTTGCCTTGACTACTGCAACTCCCTTTACTTAGGGCTTCCTGGTGTTGATATCCACCACTTGCAGCTAGTGCAGAATGCTGCTGCCCGATTGCTGACAGGGGTGTCTAAAAGATCGCATATCACCCCTGTGTTGCGCGCTATGCAATGGCTGCTGGTTCAGTGGCGGATCACCTTTAAGGTAGGTCTGTTAACCTACAAAGTCCTACACAGACTTGGTCCCGACTACTTGAAAGAGCTTCTGATTCCTTACACCCCTGTGAGCCAGCTCCGTTCAGCTGACGAGGGGTTGCTGGAGATTCCGAGGGTTATCTTGAACTCTTCTGGGGCCCATGCTTTTATGTGTGTGGCCCCAACCCTCTGGAATTCTCTGCCCCGTCAGTTTAGGGAATGTACGACCATGGGGAGCTTTAAGCAGGCACTAAAGACTTTTTTGTGGAGTCAAGCTTTTTATGATCTGTCATAATTTTAATGGTCTAATTCTAATAGTTACATTTTTATGGAATATATTCTTAAATACTGTAAAGCACCTTGTCATTGGAAAGGCGCTCAATAAATAACATTTTATTATTATTATTAACTAACAGGAAAAAAAGGAATAAATGAATCTGGTAGCATTTCCCATCACACCCAGTTAAGGAACCTATCCTGGGGAACCTATATCCCTGGGACTTGAATATTTGCCTAGCACAGTTGGTACAAGCCCCCTTTGAACCAGTGGCCTCTGTGGATCTATTATTTGTAACATGGAAAATACTCTTCTTCATAGTCATGACCTCTGCTAGACATTTTAGTGAACTTCAAGCCATGTTCACAGAGCCTAACTACTTAATTATGCACAAAGACAAAGTGGTTCAAGGTCAAACAGAAAATTTCTTCCAAAAGTAGAGTCAGAATTTCATCTTAATCAGGCAGTTACATTACCTGTACTATTCCCATTACATTCCAGTTCAGGAGAAAAGAAACTGCATTGCTTGGATGTCAAGAGAGTTCTTAGCTACTGTCTTGACAGAACAAAAGACACTGGGTCAGACAGCAGTCAGCTGTTTGTCACCTATGGGATGTTAGTAAGGGCAAATCTGTAACAAGAAAGGCCATCTCAAGATGGCTGGTCTCTTGCATCCAGTTGTGTTATGAAAATGCAGGTAAGAAGTCTCCCTCAGATCTTAGAACACACTCCACAAGGGGCACTGCAGCCTCAGTGGGCATTCCTTTGGCACACATCTGCCAAGCAGCTACCTGGAAAACTGTTCACATATTCATAAAGCACTACTGTCTGGACATCCATTACAGAAGAGATGCAAAGTTTGGGACTGTAGCCTTATAGAACCATTTCCCTAAATAGGTTCCAGACTTCTCAGCCTCCCAAGGTACTGCTATGTAGTCTGCTGTTTTTGTATGGCATCACTATTGGACCCATGTTGTTAGAAGAAAAATTATTCACCGTAGTAATGATGTTTCTTCTAATGGGTCCAATAATGAGCTAATACAATCCCATCCCTAACTCCTCTTCTAGAAACTAATCAGTAAAAGGTTCACAACTGATTATAATTTTAAACACTCTCTGCCTGAGCATTTAAATATGGTTCACACAGTTCATATTTCAATAATTATTTAGAGCAGACCCTGTGATGCAAAGGGCTGAGGCGTTATGCGCCTTACCTCTCGTCATGCTGTCAACCCGAGTTTGGGAATGAGCTTGGGTTGCTGGTGGTCAGCAGGGGTGAGGGCTAAGAGAGGAGCGAGCAGCCACCTGGCAGGAATCCTCTCCTAGACTGGAGTGGTGTGCTGTCTCGGCTTTTGCCTGCCACTAGGTAAGAGACACTGGTGGTAGTACTGATGCACGAGCAGCAGACATAAGTCATTAGACTACGGTGAGTAATTTATTCTTATTTCTCTCTTTAAAGGGAAATGTCTGAGAGTTTGGGCATTCAGACCATTGCGTCTAAAATAGATCTGGCTGAAGTTTTTGTTTGGATTTACATAAACTAAAACAGTGTATATCCCAGTATTTGGATCTTTTAAGAAACTGACAAGAAAAAAAATTGGATTGGAATTTTCCTTTAGTTAAATTGTTAACAGCTGCTGCCTTCAGGATTCAGGGTGCCTTGCTTAATGCCCATCTAGGGCTAGAGAAACCTCTGACCAAGTAAAGATTACAGCAGATAAAGCTGAGGCACACTGAGTCACGAGAAGGACAAAATACGTTTGTGCCTTCTGTTTTTAGCCATTGCAGATTATGTGAGAGGCCATTTGGCACCATACACTCCTGCTTAAAGCCGAACTGGTCTAGATTTCCAAGGTGATTTGCATCTGCATCCCACAATATCTTGCATTATTAGGGTATGTGTCCTTTTTGTATATCATGGCAGGGAAATTACAGCAGCAAAAACAGAAGAACAAATTGCAGGCATTTCTTGATACTGGAAAATAAAAATAGTATGATACAATGGGAAAAAGACATACAATACCTTTGAATGGAAATAGAGGAAAGGAATGGGGGTTTCAAGTGCAGTAAGTGAGACAGTAGTACGTTTGGACAGGGTTGGAAGTGAGGGAGAGGGAAGAAAGGGGATTATTGCTAGTATTACGTACAGTAGGCAGTATTTCTGCCTTACAGTGCAAATATGTTTTGAGGAGAACATATTCCTGTAAAGCCCCCCCCCCTTAGGACAGCAATAATAGACCTGTTCTTTACAAAAGCTGGAGATGAGCAGCAGGTGGGATGGTTTATGACAATTAGGTAACTCAAGGGTTACCAGCCAGACCGAGAAATGGAAATGTGAGTGGTCTGGTTTTGAATATAATTGTTTGTCCATTGCAGGTTTTATAGGTATGTGCAAAGAAACCTACATGTTCTACTGCTTCTGGATCATACAGGTTGTAGAAACGCAGTCAGTGAAGCGAACAGTGTGTCACCGATGCCAGCTTGCGTGGCTGCACTGCTGAAGGAGTGTTGCACTGTGGATGTTTACCACTCCTGGTCCCTGCAGTCCCTCATGCAGGTGACTTTACATTGTCTTAAGGAGGTGAATGATCCGGCAGAGCACGAGGTCTCTGGTAAGTTATCATTAATTACTAGTCATATGGAAAAACCTACCAGTGCTGTTGCTTACCACATGTGTGCACCGAGTGCTGGTGTTGAGACCCTTTAAAATGAGCAGCTGCCTGTTTAGATTGCAGCGCTGCTCCCTGTAATTCAAATTCTGCAGCCTTACCAGACATCTCTAGGTCTGTGCACTGAGACAGTTCTGCTCACAAAACAGTTTGCTCTGAAGAGCCACTTTTTTTTGGGGGGGTGGAATAGTAATAACCACTTGCTTGTGCTCATGCCGCTAATCCTGGTCAGCATAGGTAAGGCACTGCTGATGGTGCACCGAAATGCTGTGGCATCACTGTCTACAGTGGATGTCCTTATACTGCAGAGGGAGTCCCTGTACCAAAGTGAGTGTTCCTGTACCCCAGTAGATATCCCTATACTACCATGTGTGTCCCTGTTCCCCAGTGGGTGTCCTTGTACCCCAGTGGGTGCTTTTGTACCCTAGTGGGTGTCCCTGTACATCAGTGGGAATCCCTGTATCCCTTTGAGTGTTTCTGTACCCAGTGTACTTAGTCTGCTTCCTAGGGGATGACTGTTTGTTTGTTGATGTAGTGTACTCAAGCTTTATGAGTTGGTGATGGCTAAGCATATTTATGATAAGATGCCTTCACTCACTTGAGTTGGTGAAGGCTGGTGTGTCGTTGATGGGATATGCTCAATCTCACTGGTTTATGAACGCCTGAGTAAATCATTGGTGGGTTGTCATCGCTCTCCATGGATTGATGATGGCTGGTTATATTGTTGATATAAAGCATTCTATCTCTTTAAGCTTGTGACATCTGAGTGTGTTTTGATGGGCTGTGCTGAGGTTTTCTTGTTTGCTGATGGCTTAATTATTGTAAGGGATGACACATGACAGGGTGTGTGTGAGTTTATTGAGTGGATAATGTATGGTCTTTGGTTAATAACCACGCTGTAAACACTTCGAGAGGTTGATATGATATCATTGTAAACCTCAAGAGTGTAGCTCGAGAGGTTTTCAGATGCCATGGCAACCTTGAGAAATGTTTTCAGCGCAGTTATTAACCAAAGACCATGCATTATGTTTTGTAGTGTATGGGCTTCCAAGATTGTGAGATGGTGGATAAAATTACTTTTCTGTGTAATTGTGACAGGGTCGAATTTGGCCCTGTTCCAGTTGTTATGCAGAAAATGTTTAAACCCAAGGGACTGTTCTGTCCTCTCCTTTTCTGTCTTCTCTGTCTGGTTGTGCAACCACATTTTCTCGTGAGATCTAGGACTTGATCACCCTGACGATCTTGCAATTCTCTGCCTCTCGCTATCTCTCTACCCTCACTTGCTGTTCTGTCTTTTTCCCCTTGCATATCTGTTGGTATAAAAATATATGTGAATCATTTTGTGGAAATGTAATTGATACTGGGATCCCTTTGTTTAAAACTGTATATAGTTATACTGTTGAAATGATTGCAGAGCTATTTGGAACTCAAGGGGTTTTTAAGCCTTTTACAGAAGATGTAAACAAGAGGTCTGTTCTGGGTCACAATGTTTGTTTTGCTGCACCTGCTGAAACTGACAAGAACATTGGAAACTTACAAGAACACTGTGTGAGAAACATGCTATTTTCTTAATGAGCTCCTGCACAGACTTAAGGAGCAGCAATGTTTTGCAAAAGAGAGAGAGACTGAGATTGGAAATTAAGAAGAAACTCAGAAGGACTCTGTTTTTCTATGTTTCTACTGCCATTGTAAATAGTTATTCTGAACAACTTTATTTATTTTTATTTTACTGTTATTAATAATAAAACTCTTGTTGCAAATTTTACAACTGCTCCTGGTTTTCCTATGCTTCCTGACCTGTGCATCGATGACAGTAATTCTTACCTTAAGCAGTCATAAATCATGCAGGAAGATTCCTCAACAATGTTTATGGTGTGTTCTTCACAACACTATTCATTGGTACAGCCTGGTGCAAATAGATTACTTTAATACCAACATTTTAAACATTTTTCTCAAAGTGGTACATTGAATGTTGTGAGCATTCTGTTTTGTTATACCATTGATATGACATAGGAAGGGTTAACAACAGAGTGATGTCATAACGATGGCATAACAAGATTGTAATCTACTTGATTTCCGTTAGTAATATAGGCCCCCCCATACATTATAAGGAAATGATACACACCTCAGGTGGTTGTTAGGCATTAGGCATTGGTGAATGTTGCACCACAAAAAATGCATTATTGCCTTATGAATGCACACCCTGGAGTGAGTAATTCCACTTATAAAATGGGATGTTATATGTTAAAAAATAGGTAGTTTCGGTGGGGTGTGGGTTTGTCAGAAAATAAATGGTCATAAGAGGTGTGCGTTTGTCAGAAAATAATAAATGGTCATGTGATGTATTCTGACCAATGAGATTACAGTATTTTCATGGCCTATTTTATAAATCATTGACAGGATATTGCCACTTTCCATGGGATACTGATGGCTGATCATATTGCTGATACAGTATGTTTAGTCTCTCTGACTTGGTAATAATGGCTAATCTTATAGTTGCTGTGACTGAGCCCACACTTGATGAAAGACAAGGACCAGGTGGAGGCTGTGCAGAGAAGAACCAAACTGATCCGGGGTCAGCAGGAAAAGACTTGCATGGAGATGTTGAAAGATATACAGTGTCAGTGGCTAAGCAGGTAGCACACCTGCCTCTGAGATTGGAAGATCAGAAGGTTGTGGGTTCTAACCCCACACTGGGACCTTGGGATAAATCCCAGTACTAACACTGTAGTGCATCATGAAGGGAATGCTGCACTTCTGAGGTGCTGTCTTTCAGATGAGACAATAAACCAAGATCCCATCGGCCCATTCTGGTGGTTGTTCAGGTGAACATTTAAGACCCCTTGGCACTTCTCGAAAAGAGCTGGCTGACTGTACTATTGCTGTTATGCTCCCGGTTTCCATGGGTTGATTATGGTAGAATGTACTCTTTCTGTAATGCCCTCAGTTTCCGTGGGTTGGTTATGACTGACTGTACTGTTGATGTGATGCTCACAATCTTCATGGATTGGTTACAGCTGAATGTACTCTTTCTGTGATGCTCTCAGTTTCCATGGGTTGGTTAAGGCTAAGTGTACTGTTGAGGTGAAGCTCTCAGTCTCCTAGGATTTTGTCTAATTTTGAAATGGGCAAAAAACAAATTAGAAAACTAATTGGCTGAGGAGCTTGGAGTTCTTGTCTAGTATCCTAGCACAATGGCATGGGAAAAAGATCCATGACCTCCTTACCCCCACACTCACCCTCAGAATCACTATACTATTAACCGGCAAGAAATGTTCACATCAAACCTGGCTGCTCTCGCATCATTGCAGTTACTGTACTGGCCCAGTTAATAAAATATCTCCCTTACAATCTCCAATGTTTATCATAACTTCAGTTAAAAAAGAAAAACAACCTGAACACTCTTCCTTACAGGTTACAGGCATACCTGCATATAAAAGCAGACCACAACTGACCATCCTCTCAGTTTTGGTCAATAACTGCTCAGTCTCATGCCTGTCAATTCAGCCCCCATGGGTTCATAAAGTGACTGTACATATCCTGGCTGAACCACAAAATTGATAGTAGTTCCCACAACAGACTCAGAACACCACAGCTCTTTGTGATTACTGCATTTTGGGCCCGGTGCCAAATGTGGTGAGCTGCCTGGCTGCTAGCCCTTATGTGTAGATATTATTCTGTTGTATATATTTTTTTATGTAATTATACTATATGTACATGCCAGTGTCAGCACAAAGGAACATAAGGAAAAGACTAGATTTGAAAAAAAAAGGCTTGACCTTCTTTTGACCTGAAGGCAGCTGTTTGCTAGGAACTGAAATTGCATTCCCAGTTTTTTTTTTTACAGAGATATGCCAAAATCCATTTGTATGTCATAAAACCATGCACTCAGGAGCGGAATGCTTTGATCTAAGGAAGCTGTTATAATATGCTACATTTTATGAGGTAACAGGAGAGGAACATACCTCCTTGAGAACCTGTGTGAATTCTATCTTACGGGTGCCAGTGGTCTACATGGGACTTCAAAGGGCTTAACTCTGAAATGTCATATCCATGCTAATTATGGGTCTCAGAATCTGATTCTTAGTATGCTTGGAAATTTTGGAAAAAGCGCAACAATGCCATCTACTGGCCTAAAAGACACATCTCCTGTCCAAACAGAGTAGTTGCTCTGAACTGGGAATTGATGACACTGCAGAATTACAGAAGGGTATTTAAACCCCCAGCTCAGGGCATTTGGACACACTGTCTCATCTAAACTCCAACTGACACACAGAAGCCATTCTGTTTGGAGTCTTTCTTCTGACCACAAGGCTGCTACAGAAAGACTGCAATATTTTGTAAACAAGCAATTCTCTGGACTTCGAAAATCTCATACCCAAGATAGACTTAGCTAACATGTTTTAATGCGTTTTTCTGTATATTTTCCCATTTTGTTTCTTATACTGTAACCTAAATTAGTAAATGTTCTCTTTTACATATAACTGCATTTATTTAAGTATTTTAGTAAAAAAAATTTTGTTTGTCTAAAGAAATTCTGCCTGAGTGAGACTTTCTCTATTTGTGTGAATTGTAAAAACAGTATTAATAATCTGTGAAAACTGTTATTGCCAAAAGGGGTCACACCATAAGCAACCAGATTGAAAAAGGGTCTGTAAGGGACATCTGGAAGGGTAGGGAGAATACCAGAGTCTACGAAGATTTTGAACCAGGTTGTTGCATGTCTTGTAGGGAGAAGGCCAAATCAGGTGTTACGCTGCTACCCCGAAGAGAGTGTGACGCCTGGGTCTTCCTCCTTTGTATAATAGCCAAGGAAAGGTTCATATTTGGCCACAAGACTTGAGACAGGTATTGTGCCCTTATCCAGAGTTAGAGGGATGCCCTGGATCCTCATGGCAGAGGTACAGTCGTAACCTTGGCAAGCATTCTAAAGGACGAGGAGGGTATTCCTGTTCCACCCCCAATCACGGATTGCACTTAAGGGTGGGCATTGTGAGCTCATTGGGCCTGACCCCCAGGAGTGGGTTTGTGACACCAAACATGAACTGCGTCTTTAGCCTTAAAATATGAAATCCCTGGGAGCGGCTTCCTGTGAGTGCCACCATTCTGACACAACATAAAACACCAATTGAACATTTAAATAAATACCGGGCTGTGCCTACTGCTAACATGACACTGAAGCACTGATCACAACTTCACAAATATGTCCAAATTAAACTTTTGAATAAGTACATCTGCAGCATTTATCATGGTTGGGTATTTCCAGATATTTTGAGATATTTCTAAAGAGATTTTCTCTGGTGGCCATACAGCATGCTGCAGGCAGGCAGGGATTTCTCTAGAGATAACACAGAAATTTCAGGAACTATCTGACCATGTCAGTTACTGCAACTGTACCTGGATGTACCTCCTGCTGTCACAATGCTAACACCATGCTTTTCATTGAAGGTGACATCTGCCCTCACTGCTGCCATTACTTGACAAGGGGATAAAACAGCTGCTTGCGTGCAGCGTTGGCCCATCTACAGGCCAGATGGTAATATTAAAATGTCTAAACTGGAGGCATTTTTTTCTCCTTCAACTTTTATTTTACTTTTTTTTTTTTTAGCTTTTGCTATTTAAAATGATACATTTTGATTAAAAATATATAGTATGTATATACTGTTGATGTGATACCCTCAGTCTCCATGAATAGGTTATGGCTGAATGCACTGTTGATATAATTCCTCAGTTTCAATGTGCTGGTTGTGGCTGCATGTACTGTTTATGTAATACCTTGGTCTCCATGCGTTAGTTATGGCTGAATGTACTATTCGCGTGATGCCCTCAGTTTCCATGGGTTGTTTATGTCTGAATATACTGTTGTATGATGCCCTCAGTCTCCATGGATTGGTTATAGCAGAATGTACTGTTTATTTAATTACCTCAGTTTTCATGGGTTGGTGATGGATGAACTGTTGATGTTGTACCCCCGGCTTCTATGGATTGGTCATGGTCAGATGTACTAATTATGTAATTTGCTCTGTTTCTATGGGTTAGGTATGGGCGTGTGGCTGACTGTACTGTTCATGTGATGCTCTTGTCTTCTGTGGTTTCTTATGGCTCAGTACACTGTTTAAGTAATTCTCCCAGATCCCATTGTTGGGAATGGCTGAATATACTGTTCGTGCGATTCCCTTAGTCTCCATGAGTTGGTTATCGCTGACCATAGTGTTGATGGGATGCCGTCAGTTTCCATGGGTTGCTTATGGCTGAATATACTGTTGATGTGATATCCTCAGGTTCCAGACATTGGTTATAACAGAAGGTGCTGTTTGTGTAATGCCATAAGCTCCACTGGTTAGTTATGAGTGACTGTACTGTTAATGTGCTACCCTCAGTCTCTATGGTTTGTCTAAGGTTGAATGTACTGCTCATTTGATGCTCTCAATCAACATAGGTTGGTTATGACTGAAGGTACTATTTCTGTGGTGTCCTTAGTCTCCATGGGTTGGTTATGGTTGAATGTACAGTTTATGTGAGGCAGTCGGTCTCCTTGAGTTAGTTATGGCTGACTGTACTGGTGATGTGATGTCCTTAGTTTCATGGGTTGGTTATGGTTGCATGTGCTGTTTCTGTAATGCCCTCATTTTCCCTGAGTTGGTTGTGGCTGACTGTACTACTGATCTGATGCCCTCATTTTTCCTAGGTTGGTTGTGGCTGACTGTACTACTGATCTGATGCCCTCATTTTCCCTGGGTTGGTTATGGGTGACTGTACTACTGATCTGATGCCCTCATTTTCCCTGGGTTGGTTATGGCTGACTGTACTACCGATCTGATGCCCTTAGTTTCCCTGGGTTGGTTATGGCTGACTGTACTACCGATCTGATGCCTTCATTTTCCCTGGGTTGGTTATGGCTGACTGTACTACTGATCTGATGCCCTCATTTTCCCTGGGTTGGTTATGGCTGAATGTACTCTTTCTGTAATGCCTTCAGTTTCCTTAGGTTGGTTATAGCTGAATGTGCTGTTGACATGATACCTTCGGTTGCCATGCATTGGTTATGCTGAATGTACTGTTGATGTGTACTAAGTGTGCATTGGTAGGTGGTGAGTGAATATATCATAGACATGCTGGGACTTAATGTCATTGCCAGTGATGGCCAAATGTATGGTTATTGGTATTACATGCTTAGGTTCTTTTGGTTGACTATTGTTGAAAGGGGCTACCCATTAGCCCAGCGTAAGTGTATTGTGCTTCTATGTCTGTGATCCAGGTTCGGAGCAGATTTGGGGTAGGGAACCAGGCTGGGAAATAGTGTTCCTGATGGATGCACTTCTAAGCCATGGCAGGGGATTGCATGGGAACCAGCGCCACAGCTGCCATTGTGGAGCATCAGGGAGCTTACTCCCCATAGAGTTAGCTGCGGCATCCAAGTTCGACTCCAAGGTCCGACAGCATCATCATCACGTGAGGCGAGCTTGACGGGAGAGAATCTAGGGTGTCAGGGCTCTCTAGACATTCCCAGGTACTCACTGACGTGTTTATTTTTTTACTGCAGAACAGCTGGAGTTGATAATTTATTATGCGCTAGGTGGCTCACTATATGAGGCAATAATATCACTGTTGAGTGAATAAAGTATGATGTCAAAGGTCAGCTATTGCCGAGGATGGTGAGCCGACAAGTACATTATTATTATTATGCTTCATGTCTTTGAACAAAGCTGGTGGTACTGTTTTTTGTCCCTAAGTTAGTTTGTGTTAACTCCACTCCTTACCCCTCCTTGCACTGCACTTGTTTACAGTTGCTGTTGTGAATGCAGGCCAATCAAAATGTAGAATAGGATGATGATGTCACTACTGACATTTTATTGTCAATATAATGACTGTTCTAAACTCCCAGCAGTCATTTTATTGAGCATAAAAAACAGCTGTAAGTTTGCTATGGAATAAACTGCTGGTGATTTTGGCATGTGATTGGAAGAGACGGTTCACATGTACTGTAGTATAATAAATATTAAAGGAGAGGTCTTTTAAAAAGTCAAAGAAAGAGGCTATCATTGTACTACCTGTGTTTTCTGTTACATCTTGATGTGCCATCACAAACCAGTCTGTGTTCTCCACCTGTACTCCTGTCCCGTATTCGCAATTTCACTCGCAAAAGTTGTGTTTTCTGTTTCTCCCCATTTGATGCCCACGCCTTGTTGAGTCTTACGCATGCGTAGTTGTGCACCTTTCATTCTCATCATACGTCATCACCACAATAGCGTATGTGATGTCCAGTCTGTGCGGCATTGACTTGAATGTACGCGCTTAGGTTAGCGTAGTGCACTAATTAAGGATCAATGTATGAACAAAAAATGTAAATAAGCATAATACAAATGAAGTCTGTATTCACTTGGAGGTTATATACCTTATCGTCCCTGACTTATTTTAAACAAGTATATTTCAGCTCCGTTTGTGCTGCAGCTGTCATGTTGAGTTGCTGACTTACTACTGCTACTACTACGGATGCCCTCTCATAACTCAGATAAATCAATTTAGTAGCAACAAATATCCTCTGTTTATTTCTGTGTGTTCGTGTTTTTCTGTCTACACATTTTACTTTTATGTTACTGTTTTCACCTAAACACCAGTGTTCCTTGAAATTGTGCAATGAAATTCGCGCCCCTGATACCAGTATACACATATTTACTGTCACTAAGCTGCATAATGACCCTTTTAACCTTAATACCCTAAAAATGCATATTTTGATTATGTTTTCAGTGGGGGCATACCATTTTCAGTTATAATGTGGCACGCTGACCTCAATCATTCTGTGCCCCTACTCTCAGTACTTTACTGATGTACAGAACCCGCATGAGGTCCTGAACTGCATGTTGTCACATTTACCTGACAATGTAAACACAACGCTGACATGAAAATGTATGTGTTTGTTACAGATTCTAATTATGCTTTTGATTTTGTGTTGTCACAGTATGTACCCCCCCCAACCCGGCAGTGTGCAAGCTACTGATGAACTAGTAGCACTAAAGGTTTCGTCTCACTGTTTTTTAATCACAGAAATGGAGACAACACAGTCAGCCTCTTAGGAGTGTATGAAGGCACAGTACTTCTGAGATACCTTGTGGGCTAGCATTATAGTAAAGAGGTTAGAGTACCAAGCTTTGAACAAGCTTGTTAACATACTAAAAAGCCAGCAGATTAGCCGGCTCAGTGGCACAGAGGGTTGAGGTGCTGGACGCCTTACCTCATGCCACGCCAACAACCCATGTTTGGAAACAAGCACAGACCGTCGGAGGCTGGCTGGGGGAAGGTGCAGAGCTGGATGGAGCTTCTGGAAGGCAGCTCTCTTCTCCAGGGAGGGTTGGTGGTATCCCACAGCTCTTGACTGCCCCTGGGTGGAGGCCAGGGGGCAGCGCAGGCCAGAGGGAGCGCCAGGTGCTAGGCCATTGGGTGGGCAGATGGGGCTGTACTGCATGCACGCCTCCACGCACATGCATCTCTACTCTTGGGGCCCCGGGGTAAGATGGGGGAACTGGACACAAAGAGAAAAACGGAAAAAGTGCACCTGCAGCAGGATGATGCCCGACCCTCCGCAGGCTCCACTTCTGGGCCGGGCTTAAGGTAAGCCCCTGTAACTCTGGGATGACAGAGCTGGGGGGCCGGTCGGGCTGTCGGGGGCAGCCAGTGGAGGAGAGAAATAAATCCCCCCCAAAAAAGCCAGCAGATTAGGCCTTATGGTCTGTCAAGTCTGCTCGGGGATCAGTGCCTACCCAGGGCACCGTTATAGCCTACTTTTCCCTAGGCCTGCTAGGTATCCCAGTTGCCCCCCACCATGTTACTGTGTACGTCCCCTCTCCTCACCCTCATGCCAATTTCTACCCTGTCCCTTCCACTTCAACCCCTATTTCTCACTGACCTAACTTCCCTGGCCTCTTTCTTTCCTGCTATGGCACTCTGGTCTATCCCCGTATTTTCTCTAGGAGCAAGGGTCCCCCCACACCTGCCCCCAGCTCTTCCCCTCCTCACTGGCGTGTCCACCTCAGCGACTTTCCTTCCCCTGCTGTGCTCGTGTCCATCCCCATATCTTCCATGGGCAGGCCCCCAGCTTGTTTCCCTGCTTTGTATTTCCCCAGGGATATTGGACCCTCTTACCCTACTGGGAATGCACTGGCCCCCTCCCTCCTCCCTCCCATGCCTCTCTCTCTCTTCCCTCTCTGCATACTTTCATCCCCTCATATTATACTCATGTAATTTACTGGGTCCCCTCTACACCCTGAAGGCCTCCCCACTCTGTATCCTGCTCCCCCCAAGACTCTATGCCGGGAAGTAGCTCCTCCTCTCCCTTGTCTGTTGAGCCCATTGCCATCCACTGCTGACCTGCCTCCAGAGGAGCCTCCTCTGCTCCAGATCCCCCCCTCAATTGACAGTGCCAGGCATGTGAATCTGTTATTATGCTCTATGCCAGTTGTCCTGACCCTGGCGCTCTCCTCCTAACTTCTTGCCAGGTCCCCTGGTTTTTATTTCTCCTAACCTCATGCCAGACCCCCTGGTCCATATTCTGTTCAGGGCCACCCCCTAACCCATGCTCCCTGGTGCTCCTCTCCTTCTTCTATGGTCCATTCTAACACCTCCCATTATAGTAGTGTGATCCCATGCACTCGTTCCATCCTTCTCTTGTTTGTTCCCTCCCAGTTCGGGTGCCTCATCTGAACCCTCTACCATTCTACCATTTGCCTCTACTGCCTTCCCCAACCTACCCCCACCACAGAGCCACCATCCTTAGCACCATCCTTCCCCCTCCTCCCTACCCAACACTCCTCTTAGCCACTTGACTGCCTCCTTGTGATATGCCAACCAGTGGCGCACCATACATCCCCCCCATCTTCGAGGCTAGGGCTAGTACTATGGCCTACCCACACACTATGCACCACACTGCCCTTCCAAAGATACCAGAGCTCATGCTCTGTAGACCATGCCCCATTTCCCTCCAAGTTGGCTGCCCCATCCCCAATTGTCCTAGCAATGCCAGAGCACGTTGGACCCCCACCAATGCCCATTGGGCCAGCTACCAAATAAAGACTGCGCCTTACAGATGTGGTGGAAAACTATCCATACACAGCAAAGCACAGATACAAGCCCTAAAATAAAATAACAACCCCCACTCCCAGGGTTAACTCCCCCCCCCCCAGTCCGACACCTGTTCCGTTATTGGTCTCAGTGCACAGCTCCGTCTTGCCTGATTGCCTTCAGCCAGTGGGATCCTCCATGCCGATCGGCTCCTCCCTCCCCTGCAATTAATAGAGGTCAGGGCCAGGGTAGGTGGATGGGAGAAAAATCCTCTGGTCCTGCTGCTTACAGCCCTGGCCTGCTCTGTGCAGCTGGGAAGGCTCCCTCGATCCGCCACTGGTTTCCATTGCCCTGGCCTGCTCTGTGCAGACAGAAATTCTGTCTCTGTCTGCCGCTCCTCTCCAAAATGAGCTTCTGCCACCTGGGTCCCTGGCCCGCTCCCTGCTGCTGGGCAAGCGACTCTTGCGGGTATACGACCGAGCTGCTTTTTGAAGCCTGCTCTGCTTAAGTATCTCCTGCTGTTGCACCAGATTGGCCTTTCTTCCACTGCGCCCGATTGGCACACTTCCACCCTGCTCATGCAGCTGGATTGGACACTGCCAAAAATCCAGTACATCTAGGGTTGAGTCCCACAACCTCAGCTTGCATACTGTGTGACCTTGTATGATTCAGGATTACTATTTTTTAGTGTTTTTTGTACACTGATTCTCCCATGAGGCTTGTCATCAATCCCTTCCCGCCCAAGGTTCCCTTGTGCTTGTCCCAGGCAGGTGTTAACCCCTCCACTGTGCTTTCCCCTACCACCTCTTGTGGGATAGTATTCACCACCCTCTCAGTGTAGTAAAACGTCATCACATTACCTCTTAATCTACCCCTCCTCATATATGATATCCTCTAGTTCCATTCACGCTTTCTTTACAGTCAGTACCTCACCCCCATCCTGTAGCTCGCACCATGTTTCCCCCTACCCAGAGTCATTATCTTGCACCTTTTTTCATTCAACAGCAGTTGCCACACCCACGAACAATGTTTAAGCTTCTCTGGGTCCCTATTAATTTTCTGCACCCCCTTCTGGAGTATCCACCCTGTTGGAGATCTTGGTGGGATCTGCAAATAAGCATACCTTTCCTTCCAGCACCTCTGCAGTGTCACAATGAAGACATGGAACAGGACTGTACCCCAAACTGATCCTACTGGCACTCCGCCTTTCACCCCTCTCTCCCCACATTGGATCCCATTTATTCATACAACACATTATGTCGATCACCGGGTATACAAATCAGGGTTGCGGGACAGCCAGAATCCATTGGTTGTGGCATGCCTACTAGGAACCATTGTGGGTTAGGCAGGTCAAAGTCAGGATACAATGTGTCTTAGGAAATGCAGTATCTGGACAATATTCCTGACAGGGTATGAAGCCCACAGTCTTGTGGAGGATGCAGGCATGCCACTATGTGATCTACTAGGGTGCCAGTACATGTGTATACATGGTGATGTCAGATTACAACTACAATGTCTGTAGGACATGATCCTAGTGCCAGGTGCAGGCTCACCAGAGCCACACCAGTATCCAAGAGGGGTGCAGTCAGGCCTGGATGTGACCCACCATAACATGCACAGGCAAGACAGGCCAATGACATGCCAGACTGTTTCTGGTGTAGGTATATCAGAATCCTGGTCACTTGAATCGTTGAGGCAAGCCATGGCCATGTCAGATCAGACCCACGCATGGGTTATGAATGGCAGAATATGGTAGTGTTGTCTGACACACCTGTGTAGTGCTAACATTGACACTTGTGCCCACAGTGGCTCAAGTCAAGAGCAAACTTTGCCTACTGTAGGGGCTACGCGGGGTAGTACAATTGAGCATGTAATGTACTTCTTTACTGTTTGAAACATAGAAACTGTCGGTAAATAAAAACCGCTAGGCTAATCCAGTCAACCCATAGGCCATATACATGTATGTGTACACTCACCCTAAGTGATCAATGGCTTTTCATCGATCCCTTCTCACCCAAGGTCCCATGTGCTTGTCGATGGCAGGTTTCAACCTCTCCAATGTGCTTGCCCCTACCACCTCTTGTGGCACACTGTTTCAAGTGTTCAGCAGGAAGTTGTTATCCCTCTGTACAGACAGTTGGTGAGATCACATCTGGAGTGCTGCGTGCAGTTCTGGAGACGCTGTCTCTGCAAGGACCTAGACAGGATGGTGGCAGCCCAGAGGAGCGCAACCAAAATGGTGCCGGGTCTGCTCCAGAAGCCATATGGAGAGAGACTAAATGAGCTTAATATGTATACCCTTCAGGAAAGGAGGAAGAGGGGGAACATGATAGAAACTTTTAAGTACAAGAATGGAATTCACAAAGTCAAAAAGGTTAGCATATTTAAGAAAAAGAGATGTGCGAGAACAAGGGGGCACAATTTGAAGATAGAGGTGGGACGACTCAGGGTCAACGTGAGGAAATATTTTTTCATGGAGAGGTTGATGGATGCATTGAACCACCTTCCTGAGGAGGTTGTGAGTGAAAAACAGTGAGGGAATTCTAGACTGCATCAGCCCAACATAAAGCAATTATAGTGGGGTGTAGGAGGGGGGTAAGGAGGAAGCAGGCTGCTGGTTAACTAGGATCTGCAGCTTATACAACAGTTAGAGAAATGGGAAGACTGGGTGGGCCAAGTGGTCCTTATCTGCCATCAAAGTCTATGTTTCTCATAAGGTGATATGCCATCACAGTCATATCAAACATACACAGTCATGTCTGAACACTGAGGGAACATTCATTCTGTTGCAGGAATGAATCCCCCAGCTCCCATACTCCTCCACGTTCAAGTTGTCCTCCTCCAGCTGAGAGACCTCACTCATCCAGTCCTCTACGGACTTTAGCTCTACGACCTCCTCTCCAACCAAAATACTGACCCTGCTCACCTACTGGCGTGCACATCCTCCAGACTCCCACCTTCCACCTTGATCAACAACTAATCTAGTCTTGTTCATTCCCAATTCCTGCCTGGGCTGCCCGATGGTACCCACTACTTGTCTTTTCATTTACAAGATGAGCTGACTAAGTGAGCATCACCAATATGAGCAACTGCCAGTCCCCACACAACACCAGTGATTCATACAGCGCACAGACCTGGTAGTGTGGTGTGGTTAATGGTTGTTGTTGTAGGCGGTCCGTGCACAGAGATTAGAGAAAATTGACGGTGCCAATGCCATGGTGGCTAGATGTGTCTCTCTCTCTTTCTCTCTCTCTCTCTCTCTCAACCTAACCTGACCCCCACCCCTCAATAAGTGACTACTAACTTGGCTCCTCAGTCTGCCATTGAAATCAATGTATTCATGCATGCAAATGTGGAACAGCAGACAAGGGCCCCCTAGAACTTAGGGCCACATGCACATGCACATGTATGCCTTAAGTTAATGTAAATCCAGCCGTGTGTGTGTGTGTGTGCTGCCCCGAACCGTCTTCTATAGATCGGCCTACCTTTCCACTGTGGTTGCATTATCCGTCCCCTCCACTGCCAAGACAGTTTTTAGCTCTGCCATTCTATTCCTTAGGCTCCTTGCATTCAGTAAGACCACTCTCCAACCTGTCCACTCCCATTCTCTACCTATATTCTATGTCCCTTTAACCCTCCCTGTGCCCCTTCGGTTCTGCCTTTTCCCATAACAAGAGAGTGAGCTCACTAGGCTAGGGTCCTCCATGCCCCTGCTTCTCCCTCCCTCACCATCTCAAGCTCCCTCCGGAGCACCTGTATCTCTCATACAGTCTCCTTAGTCTGTAACAAATTGGATACTGTATTCATCCATACAGCTGCACTGCAACCATTGCACCCCACCATCCTCCCCGTGCCATCCACCCTGCCACCACAGTGCCCCCTATTCCACCCATTATTCCACTTTCTCCCACCACCCTTACCCATGCACCTCCATCCCCCATGCAGTTACACCAGAGGGTAATTGGGGATGTCTGATTTGTAGTGCTGTGTTTTTATTGTATTAGCTTTTGGAGCATCCACACCATTTATTGACACCATGATTTTTTGAGGGAGGGGTTACTTTAGGTTATCTAATTGTATGCTGTTTCTCAGGAAATCTTCATATTAAGGATCCTGAGGTAAATATGTAAATCTTTTAACATATATGAAGAAGCCAGCAGAAGAAGGCCATTTGGTCTATCAAGTCTGCTCGTATTGCAGGGTCTACAGCTTGAGCTAATGTCCCTGCCCTCCCTCCCTCCCACTCCTCCCATCCTCCCTACCCATGATTCTTATCTCCCCCCTATGCCTGTCCCAGCTTCTCTTAAAGCTGCCCACCGTCTTCAATGAGATGACCTCTTCTGGCAGCGCATTCCAAGTGTCCACCACCCTCTCTGTGAAGAAGTGCTTCCTGACCTCCCTCCTAAACCTTCCACCCTCCAGTTTAAGACTGTGCCCCCTTGTGATATGGTTGCCACTCAGCTTGGTCACTCGGAGTGCCGTTTGTCTACTTTCTCCTACATGAAGAAAACTTCAAATACTGAAATATAAGTATATTTTGTTTTCATTTACTGCCTGTACTAGTTATTTTGTATTAATAATCTACTTACGTTTAAATTTGTTATTTTTCCCGGTTCCTCTTGGTTCAGTATAACCATGGGGGAACAGGGTTAGTTTTTGATAAAATCGGGGTTCTCTGATTAAAGAACCACCTTAGTTTATCTTTTAAAACTTGATTTATTTAAAATTTTATAACCGATAATTCTCGGTTACTAGAACCACTGACCCGGTTCCATACCTTTTTATCGGTTCGGTTCCATCGGTTCCCTTTTGGTTCCATAATTGACCATTTAAAAAAAAAAAAAGGGAAAAGGTTTACCATTTTGCAGTTGTGGTTTTCTGTTTTTTAACATCATGTCTGAGAAACCCAAAAAGAGAACCTGTGAACCCGGATTCAAAAACTGTTCTCAGTGTGGAGAAGTATTTGCAAAAGCAGATAAACACACTTTATATGTTGTTTGTTTGGGTTTTGACCATCTGAAAGAGGAATGTGAACTGTGCAAAACATTCACAGACAAGACATTAGAAAAATGCCTTGAAAGGCTTAAAAAGAAATTTCCAAAGGGTCCCTCTGGCTCTGACCAGCCGATACCCCGAGATATTGTGGCTGAACCCACATCTGCTTCTGTGCCTGCTCCTGAGACGGGTGAAAAGGGCACCAAAAGAACAAATGAACTGGCTGACTCCCCGTTTCCTTCTAAGAAAAGTAAACAAGCATTTGTCAATGCCGAATGTTTGCTTGCTGGCATTGGCAGTGGTAGTGTAGAAGTTACAGAGCTGCGTAATAGGAATGGCAGTGAAGTATTGAACTGAAGCCAACCCCACCACCACCCTGCAGAGAGTGACAGGCGTTGGGGTGTGCCTTTGGGTCATCAGGCATAATGGCCATGCCATTTCAGTACACCCCACCCTGCAGACACTGGCAAGTGTCACGGTGTTCCTTGGGGTCTTTGGTCCTTATGCGCACCCCATTCCATTAGGAAATACAGTGAGATGGGTGCAATATAGGAGAATGGGGTGAACTTTGGGGCCGAAGAGTCCAAGGCATACCTCGATGCTTCTCACTGGCTGCAGGGTGTGGAATGGTATGAGCATTACAGGCAAGAATCCCAAGTCACACCCCTGATGCCTGTCATTCTCTACAGGGTTGGGCGTTATGGTTGGAAACCCTAATACCTCAGGCATTCGTTGGTATTTTCACTCCAAATGTTCAACATGGTTTTTTTGTGACCCCACCTCATGAACAGGGGGAATATCAGTTTCTTAGCCGAAAGCTGCTTATGCATAGCGACTCGGCATTTAGCCACAGGTGCAAAAACATTCGAACAGGATGTAAAAATGACAGCTGTACTGTTCATGGGAGGTGTAAAAATGGCAATGTTGCAAATCTGCAGTAAAAATATTTAAAAAATGGTGAAATCGCACACCCGTAATATAATTAGGTTGGGGATTTTTTTACAGCAGATTGTCAACTCAGGCATTTTGGTGCCTCCGATCATGAACAGTGTCACTGTGATTTTCTTTATCTGTCCCGAACAATAATTTCCCACAGTGACCACGCATCTCTGCGCTGAAAGTGTGAAAACACACTTGACCATGTTGTGAAAATGACAGCTGTACTGTTCATAAGGAAGTGTGGAAAAATGCCACTGGTGAAAATCTGGACTTAAAATATTACAAAGTCATGAACTTCAGGTGCGTGGAAACTGCACAATGCTCACTCATAACACAGTCATTTTATGGACTTTTGTCACAAATTTTCAACATAGCCATTTAAGACCTCTGCTCATGAACAGTGTAACTGTGATTTTCTTACTCTGTCCCAAACATTGCTTCAGCACCAACAGCACCATTGTATGCGCATATGCGAAAACACATTTTGGGCGGCATATGAAAAATGGCAGCTGTACTGTAAATAAGGAAGCGTAATAAAATGGCAATGTTGAAAATCTGGAGTGAAAATATTAAATTTGCAAACTTATGAGCATGCATAGGAACTGCGCAACGCACACTCGTAAAAACAGTCATTTTTAGGAATGTTTTCACCAAATTTTCAACATAGCCATTTTAAGACCTCTGCTCATGAACAGTGTCACTGTGATTTTCTTAATGTGTCCCATACATTGATTTCGCACACCGACTTCGCCATTGTGCGCTACATGGGCGGAAACACGTTTTGGGCAGCATATGAAAAATGGCAGCTGTACTGTTCATAAGGAAGTGTAATAAAATGGCAATGTTGAAAATCTGGAGTGAAAATATTAAATTTGCAAACTTATGAGCATGCATAGGAACTGCGCAACGCACGCTCGTAAAAACAGTCATTTTTAGGAATGTTTTCACCAAATTTTCAACATAGCCATTTTAAGACCTCTGCTCATGAACAGTGTCACTGTGATTTTCTTAATGTGTCCCATACATTGATTTCGCACTTCGACTGCGCCATTGTGCGCTACATGGGCGGAAACACATTTTGGGCAAGATGTGAAAAATGACAGCTGTACTGCTCATAAGGAGGTGTGGTAAAATGGCAGTGTTGAAAATCTGGAGTCTAAATATTGAAAATTCGCAAACTTACGAGCGTGCGTAGGAACTGCGCAATGCACGCTCGTAAAACAGTCCTTGTTAGGAATTTTTTCACCAAATTTTCAACATAGCTATTTTAAGACCTCTGCTCATGAACAGTGTTACTGTGGTTTTCTTAATTTGTCCCGTACATTGGTTTCGCACACCGACTGCGCCATTGTGCGCTACATGGGCGGAAACACATTTTGGGTGAGATGTGAAAAATGACAGCTGTACTACTCATAAGAAGGTGTGGCAAAATGGGAATTTTGAAAATCTGGAGTGAAAATAATGAAATTCGCGAACTTCTGACGTGCGTAGGAACTGTGCATAGCATGCCTAAATAAAACAGTCGTTTTTGAAATTTTCCACAAATTTTCAAAATGAGGCTTCTTGAGCCCACCTTATGAACACTGGCAGTGTCATTTAGTTAATCGGTCCTCAAAGGTGATTTCGCGCAGTGACTGAAATCACCCTTTGGGCCCGAATAACGCCATGACAGTGACATCATTCATGAGAAGGGGTCCCAAAAACCCCATGTTAAAAATTTGGTGCAAAAATTCCAAAAAATGCCTGAGATATGCAACAAAGTTGAAAACCCCTATCTAGCCCATTATACAGCTTACCGGCATTTCCTCAGTTCGCGGTCGGCTTTGAAGAGTGCAGACGTGTTCCCGGTCCACTAAAGATCGTCGCGCCGTGGTCCGGAGGTAAGTATGGGGTGAGGGGGGGAGTGGGGAGGCAGGGTGCGCAGTGGTTGGAGTGCGGGTTGTGGGAGGGGCCAGGAGACTACGTGGGACCGTTTTTCTTTACAGGTGTTCTTTTTGTTTCCAATGACGGCCAGCGGGACATTTGCCATGCTGGGATGGGCTCCCAGCGTGGCCTGGGAACGGTTGGGGGCGTTCAGCCGATGGGGATTGGGCACCTGTCAGCCAAAGCATCGATTGCCACGCTGGGGTGGGCTCCCAGCGTGGCACCAGTACTGGGGTGAGGACAGTGGAGCAGGCAGGGATTAGGCACCCCGTCGGCTATATCATGAGTTGCCACGTTGGGGTGGGCACCCAGCATGGCATTTGGAAGGCTTTGGGGGCGGGGGACGCGCACAGCCGGCGGGGATTAGGCACCCCGTCGGCTATAAATGATGTGCGTGCGTATGAAGCGCGCTGCGCCTGCGGTGTGTGTGAGGGGCTGCGCGCGAGCAAGCGATATCTGTTGCTGCTCACTGAGCGTAGCTCCCCTTTGAACTGTATGCCACTGCATTTTGGAGCTTGTCTGAACAGCTCAGCATCTTGATCAGCTTACAGAAGTCGCGTCTGCCAACACACTGACTGAATTGGAAGAGGGTGGCACACCTCTGAAATCTCGGATGATGGCACTATGTTTCTTGCACATGCGTGCAAGCAAACATAACAAACATAATAAATGTATCTTAATTTTTGAAGACCGAGTTGGGTTTTTTTTGTGCGTGCATATGTGACGTATGAATGAGGGATCCACTCACTGTAGATCAAGGGAGGATGTGAAATGGTGCAGGTACATGGGGGGAGGTGAACAAAGTGGTAGACAGTAAGCCCTACCAGAGCTTCAGGCTGATGTAGCACAGCGATACATGGGGGGAGTGAACAAAGTGGTAGACAGTAAGCCCTACCAGAGCTTCAGGCTGATATAGCACAGCTGGACTAAGGCAAGGGAGGATATGAAATGATACAGGTACATGGGGGGTGAACAAAGTGGTAGACAGTAAGCCCTACCTGAGCTTCAGGCTGATGTTGCACAGCTAGACTAAGGCACAAGCACCCACGGCATATTCTTATAGTCCCTGTTTATATGTCCTTTTATGGTCTTACAGTGTTGATTGCCTAACTAAGCCAAGATGTAAAACAGATACTAAAATGTCAGGTTTATTTCAGGTGACCAGGATCGTAGTGGGGAGAGGGGGCAAGTGAAACAGTGTCCTGAGAATGTGCTTAAACTTATTAACCATTGCTGTGCCGCGGAGTGATGCACCGGTCCAGAATCCCTATACGTTCAAATTCTGTTTGCAGCTTAAAGGTGCTCAGGTGGATTGGCACTTACATTACTCAGCGGCAAATCTTTTTCATACTTTTGTGATCATCGGTTAAGATATAACCACTAACTGATGACAGACACTTGGGGGCATGAAACTGTGCTACCAGCAAAGTTGCATTTGCAAAGCCCTGAATATTTATCTGTTGGTAATGAAATGAAAATTGTCAGCTGATAACATTCAGCCACTGTCCATTGCACAGAATAGACATTTCACTGATAGATCTGGAGCAAAGGGACATGCACTTGCCAATAACACCACTACAGCTCCAGACACTGAAGAAAGAAGTTCATGCATTTTCATGGCTGTTAACTTTTCAGCATTTTAAAACAGTTACTTAGCATCTGCACTAAGATGTTACCGTCGCTGAACTGAACTGTGACACCAGAATCCCTGCGATCAACATTTGTCAGCAAAGTGAATTGAAAAATCAATAGCTGTATAAAATGGTAAGTGACATGAGTCAATAACAACATATCTGCCGTAATACTTGGCTTAAATTTGAGCACCACCATATTCCGCACCACAGCGTCAAACAGGGATGCCATTTATAATTCAGCTAATGTCAGGCAGTTTTCGAGCCATAAAAAGAATTACTGTATCAGTGTGGTGGCAGCAACGGGATCAGGAAATTATGAAACAAAATGCAACAGCACCCCCGTCGGCCATATGTTGTGCGGGTGGAGGGACTGCATGAGCACCCAGGGGTGGGCTGTTAGGCGGCTTCAGATTCACCGGAGGAAAGGGTGGATTCGATTGTGAGCTACGGTTGAATTTGTGTTTTCTTTTTCTATACCTAGTTTTCGCTATTTTGTTAGGGCACATGTCCAACCCTAAGATGTTTAGGGTCACAAGGTGATGTGACTTCATTGAGCATCTGATATGAGAAAGAGCTGTGTGATTCTATTTAAATGCCAGCTCACGGCAATTCAGAGAAAAAAAAAATATTTTGAAGCTGCATTACCAGACTAAGTGTGCAGTTTAGTGAATTACCACACAGGGGTGTATATATGACAGCACTAAAAGGCGCATTAAAGTGCTTCAGTCATGAAAACCTCCCCCACTGGCTGCTGCTGAAATGCATAGCAGTATGTTCTCCTTTGTGCATTCTGGCTGTTCTTTGCTTCAGCTGCAGGTAGTACAGTATGCTCAAGTTCGTTTGCATAGGTTTTAGCAGCGGGGAGTTCACATTGACAGAGTCTAGTAAGAAAACACTTGGAATTACACATACAACGAAGTCTGAGTTTTCACATCAAATGCTGAGGTGTTTTTTTTCTGGAGGATTAGAACCCATGGAGTCCATGAAGGTGTGCTTTGGAGAGCTGGCGTGTGTAAGGACTGTTAGGCACCCACACATTTTGGTGGTCCTGCTGTGGCAGGGAACAATTTATTAAAGTAATGATGTGAGGCTTGTCTCTCTAAGCTAGACAAGACTACACCATCCTATCAGGTAACCAACACAGTTGATCTGTGTGTGGGGGAGGAGCTGCTCACTGAAGCGTAGCTCCCTCTTTCAACTGTATGCCACTGCATTTTCAACTGCTGTCATAGACAGCTCTAGCAGTGATTGGAGAACTGTGACCACGCCTGCAAACACACTGACTGAATTGGAAGATGCTGACACACCTCTGAAAAACTCAGATGATGGCACTATGTTTCTTGCACATTCGTGCAAGCAAACAAAAATGAAAGCATACAGAGCCCTCGCCTTTCAAACCGGGGACTTCTGTACCTGCTATGCCTGTACCTATGGCCCAAGAAATTGCTCAGGCCTTCAAAATATATAGGATAGTGTATGGGAGCCCATACACAACCACGCTATTCTAATACCAAGTGGTTTCCATTGGCGATGAGGACCTCGAGAGCGAAGCTCAAGAGGTCCCTATCATCAGTGGAAACTACAAAGGTATTAGAATAGCATAATTGTTCATAGAGACTCCCACACTTTCTGTATAGTGTAGCCCCCCAAAAATAAGTAGGCTTACTTTGGTAAGTCTCTGTGATCAGTCCTTGCCACCGGATGCTCCCTTCTGTTTTGCCGCTCACCGAGTTGGCTCGCACACTCAGCTCATCAACCGCCCCCTATCCAATGAACTGCGCTGTTTGGGGGCAGTTGTATTGTGACGTCCTCACTAATGCAGAACGAAAAGTCTTTCTGCGTTAGTGAGGATGTCACTACTGAAGCAGAATAACTTTTTGTGGTGTATGGATTTCCATACACAACTGCATTCCATCATAAACTATAATTCAAACCTTACAGGCAATAGTTCCTCCTCAGCAGCCTCCTGTCCCTCCTCAGGGTCCCCAGGCTGGCAGCAATGTGCATCCACCCCCTCAAGACAGAGGGGATCAGTTTGATGATGATGGGCCGGCCCGGTGGCGCTGAGGGTTGAGGTGCTGGACGCCACACCTTGCACCATGCTGGTGACCCGGGTTCGGGAACAAGCCTGGGGCACCAGGGGTCGGCCGGGGAGAAGAAAGATGGCATGCCCAATGGCTGCTCTCCTTCTTGGGGGGGGGGGTTCTCTGCAGGCTTGTGCCACAATACCGCCATCTGGGGGAGCCCGGTGGTAGATGCGGTACGTCGGAGTGGCAGCAAAGGTATTGGGTTCACATCGGCAGGGTGCGGAGCGGGAGGCACGTCTCAGTGTGCCTCCTAGTTCATTGGCCCCATTGCTCGCCGATGTCTAGGGAGCTCACCAGAAAAAGAGGAAATGGAGCCTGTCACTCCTAGGTGACGACTCCTCTGAAGCCAGACCACGTCACTGGCACCTACTGGGGGCAGACTCCAATGCGGACCGCTCGCTCTACCGTTGTGTGTGGGGAAAGGTTTGGAGAGACCTTCCCCCGCCCCACCCGAGGGGGTATACCGGGTTACCTGAGGGCTCTCTGAGCAGACGGACATTCTAGGAGCAGGCTCCTGGGGGCACCATGGGATGTTTTGGAAGGCTACTTGAGGAGGTCTGAAAGAGTGGAGTGACAGTGCAGGTAGGAGGATAAACATAAGGTTAAAAAAATGATGATGATGATGATTATAGTGAAGAGGAGGGACCAATCGAACCAGAAGTGTCCCCTGAACAGGACTTTAGTTCTCCTCCAAGGGTGATTGAGGACTTTCCATCCCATTTACTTTCATCAGGAAGATGGCAGATGCATTAGACATCTCCACTACTAAGCAAATTGAGGATAAAGAGGAGGTGGAGTATTTGGAGATGATGGGGCTAACACCCCCTGTGTACAAATTCTTTAAGAAGGATGCCTTAAAGATTTTACAGACACCTAATTCCATTCCTCCCATAGATAGAAGGATGGACAGAAAGTACCAACTGGAGAGGGAGGGAGCTGATTTTCCCTTCTCCCATCCAGACCACCAGGGGGTTATTCAGCAAGCTGCTTGTGACAAAGCTAGGGTCCCTCTGTCCTCACATCCTCCGGACAAGGATTCCAGAAAGATTGACAGTATGGCCAAAAAAGGGTACCTGTCAGCTTCTTTGGCTGAGTGTCAGGCTGCCTTCCAGGCATATGCTGCCCAGTATCAGAAGTCACTGTGGCAGTCAGTCTTGGCTATGTCTCAAACAGCTCCCTCGCCTTTGTCAGATAAACTGGCTGAAACTGCCAGGTTTGGGTTAGAAACAGCTAGGTACCAATTTCAAATGGCTGCTGACACAAATGATATTGCAGCCAGATGGATGGCGAATACGGTGACAGAGAGAAGGTTTGTATGGCTCAGGGCCACAAACCTTACTCAGGATAGCCAGTCCAAGGCTTTGGATTTTCCTTTGGAGGGAAATTCCCTTTTTGGGGAATCCACTGTGACCTGTATGAAGAAGGCGGATGAGTATAAGGCCACTTACAGGAGCAACTCTGCCAAAGAGAGAGAGAGCTTCTCCATCCACCAGGCCTTATGGAAGGGGAGGCTGGGGCAGGTCCTTTTATACCAGGCCCTTCTTCCAACCAGTATCCACAGCAGGGATACTCCAGGGGCAGGGGTAGAAGGGGCTTGAGGCAAGGCTCCCAAGCTTAGCCTCTGCCACAGTCTAAACAGACCCCCTGAGCCACAGGCCGCTTCCTCCCTACCTGTGGGAGGCAGACTGTCTCACTTCCTCCATGCCTGGCTGAACATCACCACAGACAAGTGGGTTTTGGAGGTAGTGGATCAGGGTCTCTCTGGAATTCAAATTCCCTCCTCGTCAAAAGATCAGAGTTTTCAGTTCTCCTTTCCTAGCAGAAAAAACACTGCTGGAGGCAGAGGTTCGAAACCTGCTACAACTAAGTGCAGTAGAACTAGTTCCAAAATCCCTGAGAGAAAGGGGCTTTTATTCCAGATACATCCTAACAACAAAGAAAAGTGGGGAGTGGCAGACTATATTGGATCTCAGAGCTTTAAACAAGCATCTGAAGAAACAAAAGTTCAAAATGGTAACTGTACCTGTGATTTTGCCAGTGCTCCAAAAGGGAGATTGGCTGGCATCACTGGACTTAAAGGATGCCTATTTCCATATCCCCATAAGGGATTCTTACCGGAGACATCTCAGATTCAGACTCGACCCTTCAAGTCACTACCAGTTTTCAACCCTGCCTTTTGGCCTTTCTTCGGCCCCAAGGGTATTCACAAAATGTCTTGCTGCGGTAGTACATAGATACATAGACAGTGTCAGCAGATAAGGGCCTATGGCCCACCCAGTCTGCCCATTTCAGCTTGTAAGTTCAGTTTATGTTTTTCTAGAAGTCTGTTGCCCCTTACCCTGACCTCCAGAATTCCTTTATGTCTATCCCGTGCATTCTTAAATCCTGTGATTGTTTCAGCCCCCACCACTTCCACTGGCAGGGTGTTCCACTTGTCCACCACCCGTTCTGTGAAGAAATTCTTCCTCATGTTTCCTCTGAATCGTCCTCCTCAACTTCATCCCATGCCCTCTAGTCCTGGAACATCTTTTTGCTTAAAATAGTATATTCCTGCACCCTGTTCCTCCTGTAAGATACCTGTATGTCTCTATCATATCCTCTCTCCCTCCTCTCCTCCAGGAGTACATGTTCATTTCCTTCAACCTGTCTTCCATAGGACTTGTGATGCAATCCATGCACCATCTTTGTTGCCTTCCTCTGAACCTTCTCTACCCTGTCTATGTCCTTACGTGGTAAGGTCTCCAGAACTACACAGTGTACTCCAGGTGCGAGCCTCACTAGTGTCTTGTATAGGAATTATGACCTCCCTTTTCCTGCTGGTGATGCCCCTGCCTATATGCCAGCATCCTATTTGCTTTACCTGCTGCCTTGTCACACTGTTTCCCTACCTTGAGGTCATCAGAGATGACAACCCCAAGATCCTTTCCTGCTTGGTGCATGCTATATCCTCACCCCCAACTGATATATTGTGCCAGGGTTTTTGTGCCCCATATGCATTATCTTGCACTTCCTTGCATTGAATTTCAACTGCCAAACCCTGACCATTCTTCAAGTTTCTGCAGGTCCTTTTCATTCTGTCTACACCCTCTGGTGTGTCTACTCTGTTACAGAGCTTTGTGTCATCAGCGAACAGTGAAATTCTGCCTTCTAGGTCCTGCGCAATGTCACTGATGAAGATGTTGAATAGGACCAGTCCAGCACTGATCCCTGTGGTACCCCACTGGTCACTCTTCCCCTCTGTGGGTGACAGCATTTTACCACCACCTTCTGTGTCCTGCCACCCAGCCAGTTACCTACCCACCGCACTACTGTCCTGCCCACACCCATATTCCCCAGTTTGTGTAATAGTCTTCTATGTGGCACAGTGTCAAAGGCCTTGCTGAAGTCCAGATAGGCCATGTCCACTTCCCTCCCCTGATCCACCTCCCTAGTAACCCAGTCAAAAAATTCAACGAGGTTGGTCTGACATGACCTCCCCCTGGTGAAACCATGCTGCCTTGGGTCCTGTAGTCCATTGACAGCCAGATGTTCCACCAATCTCTCCTTCAGTAGTGCTAGTGTGATCTTCCCCACTACCGAGGTGAGGCTGACTGGTCTGTAGTTCCCTGCTTCCTCTTTGTTCCCACTTTTGTATAAGGGGACTACATCTGCTGTCCTCCAGTCTTTGGGTACCTCCCCTGTTTCCAGTAATCGGCTAAACAGGATAGCCAGAGTTCAGCCACCACCCCTCTTAGTTCTTTAAGGACCCTGGGGTGCACCCCATCTGGCCCCATTGCTTTATCAATTCTTATTACTTCCAGTTCCTTCAGGACCCTTTCAGTGTAAAGGGACTTGTGTCCATTTCTGCACCATTCTCACCCCTTGAACTCCCTTCAGACCCATTACCCTCCTCTTCGTCAGTAAAGACTGAGCAGAAATACCTGTTCATTGTGTCAGCTTTACTGTTGTCATCCTCCACGTGGCACCCATCCTCCCCCTTCAGTCTCACTATCCCTCCCTTTGTCTTTCTTCTTTCACTTATGTACCTGTAAAAGGTTTTGTCCCTTCTACCCACTGATTTCGCAATGTGTTCTTCTGTCTGAGCTTTGGCTTCTCTTACTGGCCTCCCTGCCTCCCTTTGCTTCTCCTGGTACTTCTCCCTATTCCCTTCTGCCTGTGTCTTTTTGTATTGCCTGAATGCAATCTAGTAGCACATCTTCAGAGACAAGGAATCACTGTCTTCCCTTATCTTTATGACTGGTTAGTGGTGGGAAAATGCCCACTGCAAGTACAGCAGGATTTGAAAGTCACCCAGGACCATCTAGAGTCTCTGGGATTTCTGATCAATCACAAAAAGTCTGCCTTCACTCCTACACAGGTGTTGCAGTTCATAGGAACAGAAATGAATAACTTACAGGCCAGAGCCTATCTGCCTCTGGAAAGAGTGAAAAAGTCTTCAGTCAGTAGCAAATTCTTTCAGGTTACACAAACCAAGAACTGCAAGACAGTCTCTTCAGCTAGTGGGCCACATGGCTGCTTCCATAGGCACAGTGCTGGGTTCCAGATTCCACATGTGAGACATCCAGTTCCACCTCAGGTCTCACTGGTGTCAGAAAAATACCCTTTTTCAAAACTCATTTCAGTAACAAGGGCACTGTTATAGGCCCTCTTGTGGTGAAAAAGGAGTCCAACTTAAGACAGGGAATTCCTTTTCAGAAAGAGAACCCCTCAGTAGTTCTCACAACAAATATATCCCTCTTGGGCTGGGGCACCCATCTAGGGCAGCACACCACCCCCAGGGTACCTGGTCAGTCACACAGAGTCCCTTCAGTACATAAACTTGCTGGAACTCAGAGCAGTTTTGCTACCTCTAAGAGCTTTCTCTTCCCTAGTAAAAGGCAAGGTGGTACAGATCAGAACAGACAATACCACCACAGTGTTATTACATAAACAAGCATGGAGGCACCAGGTCAGGCCACCTTTGCACAGCAGCCATACGGATCTGGGCTCTGGCTTACTCTCTGGGTATCCCTGCAGGCAATCCACTTGCCAGGGAGAGACAACATCCTGGCAGATGCCTTGAGTCAAATCAACCATGCCCATCATGAATGGACCCTAAACAGACAGGTGGTACAGGTTATTTTCAGAAGGTGGGGTACTCTACAGATAGACTTGTTCGCATCCCACCAGAACCACCACATGCCTCAGTATTGTTGCAGACCACCAGACCAGGACACACTCCCTCTGGATGCCCTGATCCTGGATTGGTCAGGGAGGTTCCTGTATGCCTTTCCTCCTTTTCCTCTGGTTCACAGGGTATTGCTCAAGCTCAGGTCCCATGGAGCATCACTGATCTTGATAGCTCCAGATTGGCCAAGGCAGCGATAGTACTCTCTTCTGCGCTCCATGTCTGTCACCAAACAAATACACCTCCCTCATAGGCACAACCTACTGACTTCCAGCCAGGGAACTCTGTTGTACCCGAATCTCAAGTCTCTCAACCTCAAGGCTTGGCTCTTGAGGACTTAGAATATGCTAAATTGAACCTCTCTGAATCCGTGTTAAGCATCTTAAGAGCTTACAGGAAACTTTCTACTACGAAAACCTATTCTTCTAAATGGAAATGATTTTCTATTTGGTGCTCAGCTAAATCTCTGATACCAGGCCAAGCTGGAGTTCCAGTCGTCCCGGATTATCTCTCCCATTTACATTCCTCTGGTTTGCAACCCATTTCCTTGAAGGTTCATCTGGCTGCTGTGTCTGCCTATCTTTCTGCTGGGGCAAGAGTAACCTTAGCTTTGGATCCTATTTTTAAACGATTCTTCGAAGGCTTGAATCATTTGCATCCCCCTCACAAGGCACCAGTGCCAGCTTGGTATTTGAATGTGTGTATAGCTAAACTCATGAGCTCTCCCTTTGAACCCATGGCTACAGCTTATCTAAAATATGTCACTTGGAAATGTTTTTTCTTGTGGCAATGACTTCTGCAAGAAGTAATAATGAGCTTCAGGCTCTCTGTATAGATCAGGACTATATCTCCTTTCATAGGGATAAGGTAGTTCTTAGAACAAACAGAAAATGTCTTTCCAAGGTGCTCTTGGACTTCCACTTAAACCAGTCCATCACTCTCCCTGTCTTTTTCACTGATCATACTACCTCTGGTGAAAGAAGGCTCAACAGTTTGGATGTAAAAAGGACTCTCAGTTACTACATGACAGCCACAAAGGGCCATAGACAGGACAGAAAACAGTTGTTCCTGACCTATGGAGATGTGGGAAAAGGTAATCCAGCTTCTGAAAGGTCCATTTCTCGGTGGATAGTCCAGTGTATCCAGTTCTATTACACTAAAGATGGTAAGGAGCCCCCATCAGGATTGAGGGTCCATTCCACAAGAGGAACAGCTGCCACTTTAGCAGCTGCCAGGGATGTTCTGCTGGTGGATATCTGTAAAGCAGCTACCTGGAAAACAGTACACACTTTTACAAAACACTACAACCTGGATATTCAGTGCAGGGGTAATGCTAGATTTGGCACAGCAGTCCTGCAACGTTTGTTTCCAAAATAAAGTTCTGTGCCCACCTTCAGTGGTACTGCTTGGTAGTCTGCATAGAGTTAGGAATATTCTGAGCATTACTGGGGTTAGAAGAAAAAAGTACTTACCATAGTAATCTTCTTCCTTCCCAGTGATGCTCGGATATTCATAACTTCCCTCCCTACCTCCCTTTCCAGAACTTAAGCTTCTGCACTCCGCATGCTGGTGCCACCATATCACTATACACCCTTGAAGTGTTTTTCACCCTGCACCTGCGAATAGTTAAGGTGAACAGGGTTCATTGTGTTTTAACTTTTTTGGTATTTCTCTGGCATTTTTATTCTAACTCTGTTGAATTGCTGGTTCCTGCAGTTGGAAGTTTGTTTTACAAATTAATATTGTTGGGAAAACCCCAATTTTAATAATAAAATTATATTACTATATTATTTTTGAGCCTACCTTTCCAGGCTCCTTTTACAAACTCTGAAGAGGTTAGAACACAGGCAGTTAGTAGAGGCAGTGTTTGAAAGATGCTCACGTGCAAAGTGTTCCATCATTTGCATGTGTTCTATCTCTCCGGGCAGTCCAACTCCCTTTACTGCACAAAGTTGTGAATATCTGAGCATCACTGGTGTAACCCCCCTGCAAATGGGGGTTCCCAAAAGACTCCCAGGAGCTTGCTTGAATGCTCCAAGCCTGAATGGTGTTTGGCGTTTAAGCCATTTATCAGTGAGTGTTTTTAGAGCCTCTGGTACTGTCTCTTTAAGAGCTGTCTGCTTGCAGACATAATTAGTTTGTATGGGGGACTGTGTGCTTCTCTGTTTGAGTACCACTCAAGCTGCTGCCAATTCACTCCATTTTGCAGTCACTAGGAGTGCAAAGGAACCTATCTGAAAGATGTAACTGTTTGCCAGAAATCATTTACAGTAATAATATTACAGTTTGTCTAACCTGCTTTCTTTGCAGTCAGAACTGTGTCTGCCTAGTTCCCCATTCTGGTTTTGAACTGCTGAACTGGACCAATCAGTGAGGATAAGCTAGCTCTAAAATGGTGCCTTGGACGAATCAGAACTTGGACTCATAATCTGAGCCAGACATAAGAGGATTGTATGGGCAGTGACTCTGGGAGATGTAGTTTAGACTTGGCCTTTTGGATAACAGCAGCAGTCTATTGTGAGTGACAGCCAATCCAGTCAAGAACTGGGAGGAACTCAAAGGAAGTGCCGGTTTTGTCTGTTGGAGTTTCAGTTTAGATCTGGCAGTGAAGGGAAAGAAACCTGTGCTCCTTCAGTGCACAGTTTCAGTCAAAAGCGTGTATAAGGCCCAGAGTTCCGGTCTGCAGCTTGTGTAACTGTTTGTTAGGACTGAATCCGTCCTGTGAAAAGAATCAAAGGATCTCTGAAGAGTAGAAACCAGGCTCACCCTGTAGAAGACTGGAGAAATTGTTGAATTGCACTCTGTCTGTCAGGAACTGAATCTGCTGTGTGTTCTCTCGGGTATTGTGCAGTAATTGCGATCGGGATAGAGAAGCAGCCTACCTGGTATAATACTTTCTTTTTTACCATATAATTGTGTGAAGAGTCTCGTGGAGCTCAAGAGTAGCCCTGCTGACGTTGAAGGACCCTATCTTGTTTGGAGGTCGTGAGTACTAATTCAGGTCGCTCCCTGTTGAATGCCACATTAAATCCAACTGGAATCACTGTACTGCTGACTGTTTAAACTAATTTTCTTTCACTGTGTGAAAGGGCCCTACCAGCTGCCACGGTTTGGACTAGCCACTAGGGCTTGGGTGCCCAGGGACAGTAACTGGTGAGGATAGGCCTGTGCACAGAGCCATAGAGTAGATAGTAAAGTGATAAGCTAATTAACCTGATTTCCCCTGTCCTTGTTATATTCCCCTAAATAAATCTGAGCTGCTTGTTTCAGCAAAGTTATACTGCCTGATGTTGTCTATGTTAAAGTATTGTACTGTGATTGTTTGCACTGTATCTTATGTACAGGAGGTCCAGTGCCTGAACCACCCCTGGAGATAAGTGTATACTGTGAAGGTAATCCGATATATTGTGTGGGCCACTAGTGGGAAGAAAGAGGTTGCAGTGTCCCAGAGGGCTGTGACCAAGTAAGTTTAACTAATGCAAACCCTGACCTCTGGGTGGGCACCGCCATTGGATCAGGCCCCTCAACCTGTTAGTGGCAAATCAGGCAGGGTGGTAGCCCCTGGGATAGGCGCCATCTAGGGTTACATCTTGAGGCTCACCGCTGGGATTGTGTGTCCTCTAGTAGCCATATTTACAAACCACTGTTAAAAAAAAAAAAATGGGTACCCGACAGAAGTGGCTGTGCACGGCTGGTGGAGTGGTGTACTGGGGAGAGATTGACCCCAAAATGCTATGCTTATCCTGGACATCCCCTGGTATCAATCACGGACACTGTACAGAGTACTTTCAAGGTGGAAGGTTTACAAAACCCTGTGGTGGTGGGTCGACATGCTAATCTGCTCACCCACACTTTCCTGGCCTAGTAGAGTTTAAGGATCCCATAGATGGCTCCAAAGTGCCACAGACCATTACCCCAGAGGAGCCCTCACTGCCTGGGGAGTGATAACTAAGTACAGTAAAGACCGGTGGGGAATGAGCCCCACCACTGTCTGAAACTTTGAGGAGAATTTGCTAAATGGTTGCTGGGGAAGGGAAAACTGTGGAGGACTTGAAGAAACTATTCTTGCCACCTGGGGTGTTCCTCCCCAACACCCTCTCCTGCTCCAGTACCCGTGTGGTGGCTGAACCAATGCAGACTCCTATTCTGCACCTGCCATTAGTCACGACTCTTACCGAGAAGTTGAGGATCTTCTCTGGCACCCTCCCACCCCCAAGGGAGGATGACTGGGAGACCTGGATGAACTATGTTGCCCCCAAGTGCTAGAATGGCAATGCTCGGGAAGCGGCGAAGAGGGTTAGTGAGAGCCTCCGAGGTCTGCCCTGGCTACCATCCGTGCTAAGCAGGGCCAGTAACCCTGAAGTGACTGCACAGGACTATCTTGAGGCCTTGGAGAATGTAATGGGAGCCCAGATTCTGATGAGGATCTATGGTGGAGAGTAAGGAAATGCACAACAGTACCAAGGGAGTTGTTGTCTGTGTATGTCTCGAGCTGGAAAAATTGTTGCAAGAATGCCTCCAGAAAGGGTAGTTTGGCGATTGAACTGGACTGAACCAGGCTGGACAGGATCATAAGTCACCCCTTCTCAGAACTGCTGTTGCTTCAGTTCGCCTGGCAAATCAACTGGAATCCCCACCCTCTATGATGAGTTAATGAGAAAATTAGGGAGTTGAAAAAGCGACCTGGGAGGACCTGCACCAATAGCTGCAGCTACGACCCGAGTGACTGAGGGTGGCCCATCAAGTGAAGTTCAGGGCAGGGTTGGCAGTCAATGAGTGCTCTGACAGGAAAAAGATATGCCACAATGGGGCGAACTGTTGAGAGAGATCCGAGAATTTAAAAACAGTCCCCTTTATATGAAGCCACGCCTGCAAGTCGAGCCTGACCTATATCTCGGCTGCATCTCTGCTATGGGGTGGGGTACCCACCCATGTATCTCCCATACTGATAACAGCTCAAAACTCAATTCCTTGACCATGAAGTGGAGAAACTAGCGAGATGTCTCCAAATACTTATCACGCAGCGACAGAGATGGCACCAGGTTTCAGTTAGTAATACCCGCCCTGGCTCCAGTGTGGCGCCTCGGCCAGCTCAAACTCCAGAGTATGTTTTGCTATAATTGCGGGAAGGATGGGCACATGAAAGAATGCCGGTCCCAAAGACACTGACAAAGTTGCATATAGGCTACAAGGAGAGCTTGGGAGAACAAATCAGTGGTTAGAGGTGCACGAAATGATCCCAGTGAGGGCACAAAAATGCTAACTCACGTCCTTTTGTGGAAGGTCAGTTGCCCAGGCCCCCACTACCGCCTCTCCAGACTGGTCCAGAATAGTGGGTCCCTCCATGGAGACCACTGTAAAGGTGAATGGAGTGTCTACAAGGCTATGATGAACAGTGGCTCCCAAGTGACAATTATGTTCCAGGATTGGTATCAGAGCATTTGTCAGACGTACCCTTACAACCATTAGAAGGACTGCATGTATGGGGTTAAGTAGAAGGCCTACCCTATTCTGGGTATATCCAATTTGGCTGTCTTTTCCCACCTCCGTGGCTGGAGTGGCGAACAAGTAGAGACTCTAGCCTTAGTGTGTCCCACTGGACTGTATGATGGTGTCCTTGTTGTGTTGGAACAAATGCTCATATGTTGGAGAGGCTGGCACAGTTGTTATGAAAAACAGGGTCAAAAACTAGTAGAGCTTTGAGTTCAGCTTTAATTAAGAGAGGCCTATGAGGGCACAGAGATGCTGAAAAATAGAACCAGAGGAACGATCTAGATTGTATGGAAGAAGGATCCTGAGTCTCTGATCCTGGCGCCAAATGCCAGTGTACCTTACAGGAGAGGTCTGTATCAGAAAGGATGTTAAGAATAAAATATTAATGTTGGATGCACCAGGCGATGGAGAAAATACCAGAGGGACTGCTGAGTCAAGCTAATGTTTTCCGCTAGAGCCCATGCTTATGCCAGAAGGGTAATGGTCCAAGTTCATAATGTGTCTGAAAGAGACATTCGAGTAAATAGAGGTTGCATCCTGGCTAATGTGCATTGTGCAGACACTGCAGTGCTACACAGCAAGAGTTCAAGGAAGAATGACAGAGTAGCATACAACTTGTTTGATTCAGCGACTCCCGCTGCCAGCTGAATGGAAGTGAGGATCAGTGAAGCTTGCCCAGAGACCAGGTGTTTTCTTTAAAGGAATGGGATGTAGGATGCATGCAGAGGCTGAGCACAATATCCGGCTGCATGAGCGAAAGACCATTTCGTGAGAGGTCTCGACGCCTGGCACCTGCTGACATAGATGATGTGAGACAGCATCTGCAAAGATATTAACTGCTGGTGTAATACAAGAATCCAAGCCCTTATACTTCCCCATTGTGGTAGTGAGGAAAAAGAATGGGACCCAGTAAGGATGTGTGTGGATTATAGCACCTTAAACGGGACTATCCCTGATCAGTACACAATGCCCGCATTCAGGATGCTTTGGACTGCCTAAGCAGAACAAGTGGTTCTCTGTGCTGGATCTCCGCAGTGGGTACCACCAGATCCCGATAGCTGAGAGGACCGTGAGAAGACAGCCTATATCTGTCTGCTTGGCTTCTATGAATTCATGAGGATGCCTCAAGGGTTCAGTGCCCCAGCCACTTTCAGCGATTGATGGAGGCGTTCAGTGGGGACATGAACTTACTAGAATACCTGGTATACCTAGATGATGTTATTGTGTTTGGCAGCTCACTGGAGGAACATGAGAGCAGATTATTTAAGGTATTGGACTGACTGGAGGACTTTGACCTTAAACTGTCCATTGATAAGTGTCAATTCTTTCAAACATCAGTAAATGTGATACATAGTATCCACAGGAATAGAGACCGAGCCAAGTAAAGTTGAGGCCTTGACCACCTGGCCCAGCCCAAAAATCTAAAAAGAACTGCAAAGATTCCTGGGAGTTCTGTGGTTATCGAGCAGCTTCATCAAGGACTATTCAAGAGTGATCCACCCTTTACTTAACCTTACTCAAGGGTATCCCCAACCCACAAAAATACCAAAAGTCAGTCTCTCAAGACTGAAAAGTGTATTTTCATCAGGTGAATATTTGGGGCCGCTGGACTCCTGATTGTGAGACTGCTTTTCATGAGATCATATATCAACTTACCCATGCTCCAGTGCTGGCCTATGCCAATCCAAGAAAACCTTACGTCCTGCACACCAGTGCTAGCTTGCAAGGGTTGGGGGCTGTGTTGTACCAAGAACACAGAATGGCCTGAGACCAGTGGCCTTTGCCAGTAGAGACTGACCCCATCCGAAAAGAACTATCCTGTACATAAGTTAGAGTTCCTAGCTTTGAAGTGGGCTATTGTTGACCAATTCCATGAGTACTTGTATGGGGCTAAAATACTAGTAAAACTGACAATAATCCTTTGACCTATGTGCAGACCTCAACAACATTGGATGCCACTGGCCATAAGTTGGCTTTCTGCATTATCTACATATGACTATGCTCTCGAATACCGAGCAGGTCTGAACCACATAGATGCTGATGTCTCTCCCGAGATCCTGTTCCCCAGAATGATTGGGTCCGATTGGCAGAACCTGACATTGGGGCACTCTACGGAAGTTTGACAGGGAGGAACAAATGTCCACAGGGCATGCAGTGGACTGCATGGTGGATTGCTTGGGACCCTAAGGTGCATACCTGCTGCTTATTGCCACTTTTCTGCAATGAACATTGGTGCACTGCCTCAGCTGGACAATGACAGTATTCAGTGGGCTCCAATCCCAGCGATCCCATAAATCAAAGCAGCACAAGAAGCCCTCTATGCAGGAAAAGATGTCAAGTCGCTCCACTGATTTGAGAACTACACTGTTATACAAAGAAGGTCCTAAGTTGAAACTGATCAATAAACTGTTATACAGAGAAACAGTAGACAGAGGGGACAAGTAGACAAACAACAACTAGTGCTGCCCACTGCCTTCCGAGACTCAGTACTGAGGTCCTTGCACAACCACAAGGGGCACCTTGAGTATAGACAGAACACTTGACTTGGTGAGATCCAGATTCTATTGGCCTAAGATGAGGGCTGATGTGGAGCAACACATCCGAACTTGTAGTCGCTACTTCGAGAAGCTTTGCCCCAGAGAGCTGCCCCCTTGTTAACATCACCACCAGTGCACCCATGGAGCTGGTCTGTATTGATTTTTCTGGGTTGGAGTCAGATCAAAGAAATATCAGTAATGTGCTGGTGAGTCACTGACCATTTCACGAGATATTCTAATCACCCACCAAAGACAGAAAGCATCCACTGTGGCCAAAGTACTTTGAAAACTTTTTGTTCACTATAGAACTACAAAGAATCCATTCTGATCAAGGGAGACTTTGAGAGTCTGATCAAAGAGATGCTTTCTCCTGTGGGGAGTGCGAGTCAGAACCATCCTTACCACCCCAGGACCCGCTGCCAGGCGTGTCAACTTTCCACTTTGCTAGATATGCTAGGCACCCTGCACCCAAAGGACAGAAGCCTAGATGGAGCCAACAAATTAGCACCCTGGTACATGCTTATAACTGCACAGTGATGCCACTGGGTTCTCCCCTACTGCCTGATGTTTGGAAGAAAGCTCGACTACCAGTAGATGTGTGTTTGGAGATACTCTCCTGATGGGGTTCAAACTGACAACTATTTACAGTATGTGCAAAGTTAAAGCCCAGCTAACTCATGGTACCAACTGGCTCAAACCATGGCTGCCAAAAGAAATCTGGCCAACAAAGGACGGTATGATAAAGGTGAAAGCACAGGAACTCAGGAGGAGATCGGGTATGCTAAGAAATCTGGGACTGCCATAGCAAACACAGATTGCTGACAGATGGCACCATCTCCCCTCACATTGTAGTGGGCAAACTAGATGATCTGCCAGTGTGCACAAAGTAAGCCTGAGAACAATTCAAAAGATGTAAAAACAATGCATAGAAATCATTTGCACCATTGGACAAATCCTGATTGAGTCTGAGCCCCAGAAGATGCCTCCTCTGGACCAGTGACTAGAGCTGCTGCTAAGAAAAAGATCAGGAAGTCTGCACCTACAGAAGCAGAGTTAAAGTGTTCCCCTACTACAAGTCCCAGTTGAGCATGACTGTCAGTCCATATCAGAAGAAAGTGAGGTGACTTTGAATACTATCCTTCTTACAGACTGAGTCAATTGTTTCGAGGCAATCCCTAGTCAATACTGGAGACAAAAGCTGGGCCTTCTGGACATCTAAGCTAACTTCATCCCTGGAGCCAATACTCCCAGAAAGTGAGTGCAAAGCATCAGATCATATGAAATGGAATCATTGTGCATGGGTTGAACTGTTTGAGCTTTCAGGAGGAAAAATGATAGATTGGGGCAGACTGGTGATACACCGAACAAGAAGAGTATTTTGGTGCTGACAGTCCACTGCCAGTGTCAAAAGCTCTCCATGCCACAAATGTTGTGGACTCGAAACACTAACTCCTGGGCTAGTACCCCAAGTTCTACCTCTCTACCCATAGAACTCCCTGACAGTGAGAACAATGCTGAAAATGAGGCTCAGTGCAGAGACATAACAGTTCCCCTAGAAAGACTGGTCGAGCTGTAAGCCTGTAATGCCACCTCAGTTATGATTTCTTAGGAAGCCTGTGGACTTGCTCTCCAACCTTGTCCATAAAGGAGTATATGTCCCGGGCTCGTCCAAACTGGCGTCAGTGCTATCAAGTTACTTGTTGCCCTCTAACTATGGTGCCTTGCCCCATCCACACCAAGGTAACTGATAGGAAGGCCCCCTCTCTTCAGTTTCATGTACAAGAAGTAATAACGAGTTATAATACAATGTGTGTGTAATACTGTGTAAAGTGACGTGCAATGTTTCAGAAAGTAATGTGGTAAAATGATGTATTGACTGATGATTACATGTGAGCCTAATGCAAATGTATATGGTTCAGTTGAAACTTGGAAATTGCTTGGGAATCAAGCTTTCCCAAACCAGGAAGATGTAACCCCTGCAAATGGGGGTTCCCAAAAGACTCCCAGGAGCTTGTGAATGCTCAAGCCTGAATAGTGTTTGAATTTAAGCCATTTATCAGTCAAGTGTTTTAGAGCCTCTGGTACTGTCTCTTTAAGAGCGTACTTACAGACATAATTAATTGTATGGAGGACTGTGCTCTGTTTGAGTACCACGAGAGCTGCCAATTCTGTTTTGCAGTCACTAGGGTGCAAAGGAACCTATCTGAAAGATGTAACTGTTTGCAAATCATTTACGTATTGAAATTACAGTTGTCACCTCTTTCTTTGCAGTCAGAACTGTGTCTGCCTAGTTCCCATTCTGGTTTGAACTGCTGAAAACCAATCAGTGTAAGGAGTAGCCTAGCTCTAAAATGGTGCCTTGGGCCGAATGGGAACTTGGACTCATAATCTGAGCCAGACACAAGAGGATTGTATAGACATTGACTCTGGGAGATGTAGTTTAGACTTGGCCTTTTTGGACCAACAGCAGCAGTCTATTGCGGTGACAGCCAATCAGTCAAGAACTGGGAGAACTCAAAGGAAGTGCCGGTTTGATGTTGGGTTCAGTTTGAACCTGGCAGTGAAGGAAAGAAACCTGTGTCCTTCAGTACAGTTCCAGTCAAAAAAAACGTGTGAGCCCAGAGTTCTGGTCTGCAGCTTGTGTAACACTTGTTAAGACTGAATCCGTCCTGTGAAAAGTCAAGGATCTCTGATAGGCTCACCCTGTAGAGACTGGAGAATTGTTGATGCACTCTGTCTGTCAGGAACTGAATCACTGTGTGTTCTCCCGGGTATTGTGCAATTACAGTCGGGATAAAAGCAGCCTACCTGGTATGTACTGCTTTTACCATATAAATGTGTGAAGAGTCTCGTGGAGCTCAAAGTAGCCCTGCTGGCGTTGAAGGACCCTATCTTGTTTGGAGTCGTGGTACTAATTCAGGAATCGCTCCTGTTGAATTGCCACATTAATCCAATGGAATGTACTGCTGACTGTTTAACTAATTTTCTTTTCACTGTGAAAGACTACCAACTGCCACAGTTTGAATACACTAGGCTTGGTACCCAGACAGTAACTGGTGGGGATGGCCTGTGCACAGAGCCATAGTAGATAGTAGTGATAGCTGTAACCTGATTTCCCCTGTCGCGTTATATTCCCCTAAATAAATCTGAGCTGCTTTGACAGCAAGTTATACCTAAGTATTTGTCTATGTTAAAGTATTGTACTATGATTGTTGCACTGTATCTTGTGTAGGAGGTCCCAGTGCCTGAACCCCCTGAAGTAGTGTATATATGAGGTAATTCCGATATATTGGCGCCACTAGTGGGAAGAAAGGGGGTTGAAGTGTCCCAGGGGCTGTGACCAAGTAGTTTAATATTGCAAACCTGACTCTGGGTGGGCACCGCCATTGGATCAGGCCCTCAGCCTGGTAGTAGCAAAAGCAGGCAGGGTAGTAGCCCTGGGATAGCACCATCTAGGGTTACATCTTGAGCTCACCGCTGGATTGTGTGTCCTCTAGGTGCATATTCACAAACCACTGTTAGAAAAAAAAATGGTACCCGACAGAGTGGCTGTGCACCGGCTGGTGGGTGGTGTACTAGGAGGTTAACCCCAAAATGCTATGCTTATCTGGACATCCCGGTATCAATACGGACACCATAGGAGTACATTCCAGGTGGAAGGTTTACAAAACCCTGTGGTGGTGAATGGAAGCATGCTAATCTGCTCACCCACACACCACCAGCCTAGTAGGTTTAAGGATCCATAGATAGCTCCAAAGTGCCACAGACCATTGCCCCAGAGGAGCCCTCACTGCCTGGGAGTGATAACTAAGTACAGTAAGAACCGATTAGAATAAGCCCACTGTCTGAAACTTTTGAGGAGAATTTACTAAATGGTTGCTGGGAAGGAAAACCATGGAGACTTGAAGAAACTATTCTTGCCACAAAGTGTTCTCCCCAACACCCTCTCTCCAGTACCAATGGTGCTGAACCAATACAGACTCCTATTTCTGCACCTGCCGTAGTCCACGACTCTTACGAGTTGAGGTCTTCTCACAGCTTCTCCCCACCCCCAAGGGGGATGAGCTGGGAGACCTGGATAGACTATATTGCCCCAAGTGCTAGAATAGCGTACTCGGAAGCCCGGCGAAGAGGGTTAGTGAGAGCCTCCGGTCTGCTAGCTACCATCCGTGCTAAGCGGACCGTAACCTGAAGTGACTGCAGGCTATCTTGAGGCCTTGGAGAATGTGTGGGAGCCCAGATTCTGATGAGGATCTATGGTGGAAGTAAAATGCACAAAAGTACCAAGGAGTTGTTGTCTGTGTATCTATCTGGCTGGAAAAATTGTTGAAAGAATGCCTCAGAAGAATAGGTTGCCACGATTAACTGGACTGAACCAGGCTGGACAGGATCATAAGTCACCTTCTCAGAACTGCTGTTGCTTCATTCGCCTGGCAAATCAACTGGAATCCCACCCTCTATGATGAGTTAATGAGAGGTCAGGAGTTGAAAAAAAGACCTCGGGAGGAACTGCAATAATGCGACTACGACCCGGTGACTGGTGCATCAAGTGAGTTCAGGGGCAGAGGTTGGTCAATGAGTGCTCTGACAAGGAAAAGATATCCACAATGAAGCGAACTGTTGAGAGAGAGAAAATTCAAAAACAGTCCCTTTAGAAAGGCCGCCTGCAATGCGAACCCGACATATCCGACTACATCTGCTATGGGGGTGAGGTACCACCATATCTCCTGTGATAGCAACTCCAAACTCAATTCATGACCATGGAAGTGGAGAAACTGTGAGATGTCTCCAAATGCTTATCACCTTGCAGAAGAGATGGCACCAAGGTTCCATTAGTAATACCCGCCCTGGCTCCCAGTGTGGCGCCTCAAACAGCTCAAACTCAGAAAGTATGTTTTGCTATAATTGCGGGAAGGATGGGCATGAAAAGAATCAGGCCCCAAAGACACTGACAAAGTTACATATAGGCTACAAGGAAGCTTGAGGAGGAACAAATCAGTGGTTAAGAGGTGCACGAAATGATCCCAGTGAACCAAAATGTAACTCACGTCCTTTGTGGCAAGGTCAGTTGCCCAGGCCCCACTACGCCTCTCCAGACTGGTCGAATAGTGGTCCCTCCATGGAGACCACTGTAAGTGAATGGGTGTCTACAAGAGCTGTATTAGACAGTGTCCCAGTGAAAATTATGTTCCAGTTGGTATCAGAGCATTGTCAGGCGTCCCTTACAACCATAGAAAGACTGCATGTGAGGTTAAGTGAGAAAACCTCCCTATTCTGGGTATATCCAATTTGGCTGTCTTTCCCACCTCAGTGGCTGGGTGGCCGAACAAGTAGAGACTCAGCCTTAGGTACCAACACTGGACTGTATGATGGTGTCCCTTTGTTGATTAGACAAATGCTCATATGTTGGGAGGCTGGCACAGTTGTTTATGAAAAACAGGGGTCAAAACTATAGGCACAGGTTCCAGCTTTAATAAAGAGGCCTGAGGCACAGAGAGATGCTGAAATGAACCGGAGGAACCGGTGAATTGTATGGAAGAAGGATCCTGGTCTCTGATCTGGCGCCAAATGCAGTGTACTGACAGGGAGAGGTCCATATCAGAAGGATGTTAGAATAAAATATGAATTGGATGCACAGGCGATGGAAAAGTGCCAGAGGGACTGCTGGTCAAACCTAGTATTTTGCCATGAGCCCATGCTTATACCAGAAGGAATGGTCAAGTTCTAATGTCTGAAAGAACATTGGTAAATAGAGTTGCATCCTGGCTATGTGCATTGTGCAACACTGCAGTGCTACCACAATTCGGAAGAATGACAGAGTAACGCCTGACGTTTGATTCGGCTCGCGCAGCTGAATGGAGGTGAGGTTCAGTGAGAAGCTTGCCCAGGAGAGACCGGTGTTTTCTTTAAAGGAATGGGATGTGGGATGCACATGCAAGGGCTGAGCACAATATCGACTGCAGGGAAGACCATTTCGCAGAGGTCTCGACGCCTGCAATTTCCGACATAGATGATGTGAGACAGCATCTGCAAAGAGATGCTGCTGTGTATACAAGAATCAAGCCTTATGCTTCCCCCCATGGTAGTGAGGAAAGAATAGGACAGTAAGGATGTGTATGGATTATGGCACATAAACGGCGGACTATCCTGATCAATACACAATGCCCGCGTCAAGGATGCTTTGGACTGCCTAAAAGGAGCAAGTGGTTCTCATATGGATCTCCATGATGGGTACTGGTCGATGGCCCCAGAGACCGTGAGAAGACCTATATCTGTCTGTGGCCTATGAATTCATGAGGATGCTCAAAGGTTCCAGGTGCCCCAACCCTTTTCAACGATTGATGGGCGTTCAGTGGGACAGACACTGAATACTGGTATACCTAGATGATGTTATTGTGTTTGGCTCACTGGAGGAACATGAGAGCAGATTATTTAAGGTATTGGACTGACTGGGACTTTGGTAAACTGTCCATTAAGTAATAATTTTCAAACATCAGTAAAGTATGTAGGACATAGCTCCACCGAGAATAGAGACAGACCAAAGAAGTGAGGCCTTGACCACCTGGCCACACCAAAATCTAAAGAACTACAAAGATTCCTGGGATTCTGTGGTTAAGTAACCATCAAGGACTATTCAAGAGTGATCACCTTTATAACCTTACAAAGTGTCCCCAACCCACAAAAAATACCAAAGTCAGCGTCTCTCAAGACTGAAAAATGTATTTTCATCCGAGAAAGTATTTGGGGCCCGCTGGACTCCTGATATGAGACTACTTTTCATGAGATCATATATCAACACCCATAACCAGTGCTGGCTATGCAATCCAAGAAAACCTTCGTCTACACTGATGCTAGCTTGCAAGGTTGAGGCAATGTTGCTCAAGAGCACGAATGGCCTGAGACAGTGGCCTTTGACAGTAAAGCCTGACCCCATCAGAAAGAACATCCTGCACATAAGTTAGGTTCCTAGCTTTGAAGTGGGCTGTGTTGACCAATTCCATGAGTATATATGGAGCTAAAATACTAGTAAAAACGCAATAATCTACCATTGAGACCTCAGCTAAGTTGGATGCACTGGCCATAGGTGGCTTTCTGCATTATCTACATATGACTATGCTCTCGAATACAGCAGGTCTGAACCACATAATGCAGTGTCTCTCCGGGCCTGTTCCCAGAATGATTGGGTCCGATTGGCAGAACCTGACATTCGCGGCACTCTGCGAAGTTTGACAGGAGGAACAATGTCGACTGAGAGTGATCAGCTAAGAGAGGTTCAGGGGCCATGATCAGCACCTAGTGAGCACTCTGAGAAGGCAAATGACTTCCCGCCCTGGACCCAGTTTTGGAAAGATGAATTGCTAAAGGAAGTCCGAGAGTTGAAGGTGGGCACCTCTGCAAGGGTTTCCCCGTGGAACAAGACTCTGGTTCCTCTCAGGCCGTGACTGCCATGGGGGTTGGGGTGCACCCTCAGGCATCCTATAATGAGGATAGCCCCCAGGTTGAGATCAAAGAGTTGACTGCCACCCTGAAGGAACTATTGAGACACGTTGCACCCCTCTCACCGTTGCAAGCAAATAATGGACCCCGATCCCGTACTACTACTTCAGTTCCTCATGCAATGTTCTCCCCAAGGATGCCCAGGAGTCTATCATTTGTCACAACTGTGGAAAGGATGGCCATATGAAGAGGGAATGCTGGTCTCAGAAGGACTTAGAGAAAGTGGTGAGCCGGCTTCAAGGAGAGCTTCAGAAAATGAATCAGTGGTCAAGGGGTGCACGAAATAACCACAGTGAAGGTTTCGGACCTCCTAACTCAAACCCCTTTGTTGCTAAATCATCCATCCAGGCCCCTGCTGCTATCCCTCCAGACTGGTCTACAATAGTGAGTCCTTCAATGGAGACTAATGTGGCTGTGAATGGTATTCCTACTTGGGCTGTGCTTGACAGTGGGTTGCAAGTGACCATTGTGTTTCAGGACTGGTATGACAAACACTTATCTGATGTGCCCTTACAATCCCTGGAAGGCCTACATGTGTGGGGGCTGAGCGACAAGTCTTATCCATATCTAGGATATGCCTGACTCTGGTTGCCTTTTCCTGCAACTGTCACTGGTGTAGAGGAGCAAATAGAGACACTGGCCCTAGTGTGTCCCCCCACCAGACTGTATGATGGGGTCTCTGTGTTAACTGGGACAAACGCCCATATGTTTGGGAGACTGGCACAACTCTGTCACGAGAAACAAGGGCGATGGACTGGGAGGGCCCTGAGAATTTCGGCTCTGATCAAGAGGGCCTATGATTTGCAGCAGAAACCCGAGGAAGTAGACCAGGATGAACTGGTGGGGATTGTGTGGGAGAAGGATCCCAATTCAACGGTACTGGCCTCTAATGCCCAGTATACCATTCAAGTGGAGGTCCACCTCTGGAAAGATGTCAGGAACAAAATACTGATGTTGGATGCGCTAGGCGATGGAAAATTGCCAGAAGGATTATTGGTCAAGCCCAGCATCTTGCCTGCTCGTGCCCATGCCTATGCACGATGAGTGGTAGTCCAGATTTACAATGTGTCAGATCGGGAGATCCGGGTGAACAGAGGGTGCACCCTAGCTGTGGTACACTGCACAGACACTGCAGTATTGCCTAGCAACAAGAACCCCAGACTTGTTTGACTTTGGTGACTCCCCGTTGCCAGCTGAATGGAAGGCTAGAATTAGCAAGAGACTTGCCCAGAGAGACCCAAGTATTTTCGTTGAAGGAATGGGATGTGGGATGTGCCCAGGGTGTGGAGCATCACATACATCTGCACGATGAACGGCCACTTCGAGAGAGGTCCCGACGCCTAGCCCCAGCAGACATAGATGATGTGAGAAGACACCTGCAAGAAATGCTCGCTACTGCCATGATATAAGAATCCAGGAGCCCATACGCCTCTCCCATTGTGGCTGTGCTTAAGAAGAATGGGTCTGTGAGGATGTGTGTTGATTATTGAACCCTGAACCGGTGGACCATCCCAGACCAATACACTATGCTTCGTATACAAGATGCCCTGGATTACTTGAATGGGAGCAAATAGTTCTTGGTGTTGGACCTTCGCAGCGGATACTACCAGATCCTGATGGCCCCGGAAGACCATGGGAAAACAGCCTTCATCTGTCCATTGGGGTTCTACAAGTTTCTAAGGATGCCACAGGGGATATCAGGTGCCCTGGCCACCTTTCAGCAACTGATGGAACATGTGGTAGGAGATATGAATTTGCTGGAATGCCTGGTGTACTTGGATAATGTCATTGTGTTTGGGAGCACCTTAGAGGAGCATGAGAACCGACTGTTTAAAGTCCTAGACCAACTGGAAGACTTCGGCCTCAGGCTGTCCATTGATAAGTGCCAGTTTTTCCAAACCTCTGTGAAATATGTGGGGCACATAGTATCTACAAAAGGGATAGAGACTGATCCCAGTAAGGTTGAAGCACTGACTACTTGGCCCCAGCCCCATAATCTAAAAGAACTACAGTGTTTCCTGGGGTTCTGTGGCTACTACCGCAGGTTCATAAAAGACTATTCCAAGGTGATTCGCCCACTCTTGAACCTTACCCAGGGTTATCCTCCTACCAGTCGTAAATACAAAAAAGGGGCCGCTAAAGAACCAGAAAAAGTATACTTCCACCCAGGTGAACTCTTCGGGCCCCGTTCGACACTTGACTGTGAAGCAGCCTTCCATGATATCATATACCAACTCACCCGCACCCCCATCCTCGCCTATGCTAACCCCACCAAACCCTATGTGCTGCATACGGATGCTAGTCTACAGGGTCTAGGAGCAGTGCTGTATCAAAACCATGAGGATGGCCTGAGACCAGTAGCTTTTGCCAATAGGAGCTTTACCCCATCTGAATGAAACTACCCTGTGCATAAGTTGGTGTCCCTTGCGCTAAAATGGGCCATCGTTGACCAGTTTCATGAATACCTCTATGAGGCAAAGATATTGATGAAGACTGACAATAATCCGTTGACCTATGTACAGACTTCAGCTAAGTTAGACGCCACTGGGCACCGGTGGCTTTCTGCATTATCAACCTATGATTATGCTGTCGAATACAGACCAGGACTGAACCATATTGATGCTGATGCCCTATCACGAAGGCCCACTTCCAAGAGTGATTGGGTCAGGCTGTCTGAACCTGACATTCAAGCATTGTGCCAAAAGTTTGATAGAGATGAACAGGTGTCTGCGGACATGGTGGACTGTTTAGTAGATTGCTTGGGCCCTTCTGACACGTGCATACCAGCTGCTTATTGCCACTTCTCTGCTCTAGACATTAATGCACTACCTCAATTTGACAATGACAGCATTCAGTAGGCTCAATCCCAAGATCCTATGATTCAGCCAGTACTTGATGCCCTGCGTGCAGGGAAAGATGTGTCTAAGATACGTTCCACTGACTTGTGAACTGCTTTATTATTTAAAGAAGGCCCCGATTAAAGTTGCTCAATCAGTTGTTGTATAGAGAGACAGTAGATCATAGTGGTGAAGTAGACAAGCAACAATTGGTCCTGCCCACGGCCTTTAAAGATTTGGTACTGAGGTCTCTCCACAGTCACATGGGGCACCTCGGTATTGACAGAACCCTTGAACTGGTATGATCTCGCTTCTACTGGCCCAAAATGGGGGCAGATTTTGAACACCATGTAAAGACTTGTAGTCGCTGCCTGCAACAAAAAGCCCTGCCTCAGAGGGATTCTCCCTTTGTTAATATTACTACCAGAACCCCCATGGAACTAGTCTGCATAGACTTCTTGTGTTTAGAACCTGATCAGAGGAACACTGGCAATGTGTTAGTGATTACAGACCATCTCACACGGTATGCACAAGCTTTTCCCACTAAAGATCAAAACGCATCTGCCGTGGCCAAGGTGCTACTGGAAAATTTCTTCATCCACTATGGTGCCCCCCAGCGGATCCACTCTGACCAGGGCAGAGACTTTTGAGAGTCGACTAATCAAAGAAATGCTCTCTCTATGGGGGGGGTGCGAAAGTCAAGAACCACCCCCTATCACCTGCAGGGAGACCCTCAACCAGAACATTTTAACTGCACTCTTCTAGACATGCTGGGCACCCTCCATCCCAAAGACAAGCATAAATGGAGCCAGCAGATTAGCACCTTGGTACACGCATGCAATTGCATGAAAAATGATGCTACCTGGTTCTCTCCCTAACGCCTCATGTTCAGGAGAGAGGCCCGGCTGCCTGCTAATGTCTGTTTTGGGGTCTCTCCAGATGGGGTCTGAGCCAAAAACTACTTGCTATATGTATAAAAACTGAAAGCTCAATTGAACCATGCCTATCAACTGGCCGAGACAATGACCGCCAAGAGAAATCTTGCCAACAAAGAGAGGCATGATAAAAAAGTAAAGGCTCAAGAGCTTCAACCTGGAGACCGTGTATTGTTACACAATTTGGGACTGCATGGTAAACACAAAATTGCTGATCAATGGCACCATCTTCCCCATGTAGTAGTTGGAAAGTTGGATGATTTACCTGTGTACAAGGTGCGCCCAGAGAACAACTCAAAAGCTGTCAAGACCATGCATTGTAACCACTTGCTACCTATCGGCCAAGTCATGATTGAGGCTGAACCCCCAGAAATTGAGCCCCCTGGGCTGGTGACTCATGCTGCTGCAAGAAAGAGACAGAGTCAGCCTACCCCAGTGGTCACAGATTTAAGGTTTCCTCCACAGCAGGCCCAGAATGATAGTGGCTGTCAGTCCACTTCTGACTATGCCTATTACCCTTCTTATGAACTGAGTCAGCTGTTTCAAGGTAACACCATGATTAATTGTGGGGATGAAGCTGGGCCTTCTGGACTGCCTAACCCCCCAGCTTTGTCCATGAAGCCAATGCTCCCTGAAAGTGAAGTGCAAAGTATCACGTCTGGGGATGCTGAGTCTCTGTGTTTTGTGGAACTGTGTGAATTGCCCGAAGAAGGGGCCGATGGTTTGAGTCTCTCTGGTGACACACCAGAACCTGAGGAACAGTATGAGAGTATTGACAGACCCCTTTCAGTGCCTCAGAGTTTGATTGTGCCTGAACCTTCACAAAATTAGCCAAGTATTGTGGAACCAGAACCTACAGAACAAGGAGCTGACAGTGCTCCCACCTTGGACATTCCCCTTCATGCAGAGGCATCCCTCACAAGTAATGAAAGCTCCAAGACCATTGCTGAAAGTATAGAGACTGTGGTTGTTCACCCCGGAAAGATTGGCCGAGCTGTCAAGCCAGTGGTGCGCTTCAGTTACGATTTCCCCGGGAGGCCAGTGGATTTGCCTCTCAGTGTAGTCCATAAAGGTGTTTATGTCCGTCAGAGCTCACTGCCCAAAAATTGAGCTTGACGGCCCATTCCAAGTTACTTGTTCTGCCCTCTCACCATGGTGCCCCTGCCCCATCCAGCCCCAAGTTAGCTGATAGGGAAGGGCCCCCATTTGCACTGTTTAGAGTACAAGAAGTTATTAAGTGATTCTGTATAGTAATGTTCAATTTACCTGTGTGAAATATGCATAATGTATTGTCAGAATGGAAATGATATAGTGGAGTACATTGAAATGTATAGTAAAGTGACAAGTTATGCCAATTGATGAATCAGATAGTACTTGTATAGCATGCTAATGGTATAAATGTCTTGTATATGTTGCATTTTCAATGTTATGATGGTACAGACTTGACGAGGACGCCAAGTTTTCCCAGGCAGGGAAGGGTGTAAGCTCCCTACAAATGGGGGTTCCCAAAAAGTCTTCATTGAGCTTGCCTAAATGCTTACTGCCAGGCTGGTGTCCTGCGTTTTAGGAGTTTAAATGTGATTACCAGAGCCCGTATAGCCTCTGTGTACTGTCTCTTTAAGAGCTGCCTGATTGCAGCATGAGTAATCATCAGGGTACCTCCCCGCAATAACAGCCTAATCTAAAAGTGTGTCATTTGATTGTCTTGTTATTTTCTTGTCACAAACTGAGCCCTCCGGCTCTGGATTATAATTAGCGTGTGTGTGGTACATGTTTTTTTTTTTTTCTTCCATCACAGGGCCCCAGTCACCTGCAGCATTTCTGGCTAGCCCACCATTCTCCATCTGGGTACTGTGGAGGAATTGTGGCATAACAGATGAACCAAACACCAAACTTCAGTTTCAACACACAATTTCTGTGTGATGCATATTCAAAATACAAGAAATAACCTTTTGCAACAGCATATTTCTTCTTTAGTACATCACTTTGCAGCAACAGACTATAAATGTATTTTCTCTGCACTTAGCCAACACTTACTGACATTGATCTTTGATCTAATTGGCTAGTTGAGCTGTAGCCATAACCCTTATGCAAGCCCTCATTTGCTTACGTAGTGGGGGCCCAAAAAGAAGAAAAACCAAACAAGCTATAAACAAAGAATCTCAATGCAGAATCACTGAAAGAACAGTTACTCCAAAGGACATTGTTAACAATCAAGTTTCAAAGAAATACATCATACATATTTCCATAATGCAGTGCATCATGGGACATATGCAAATCATCATGACATTTAGACTTCTTCAGTTTCCATTAATTTCAAAGCATTTTAAACAGCACAACTAGCTGAATTTCTATAATAGACACCTAGTACTTTTTACCATTATCAAAACACCAAGTGCCATGGTATTTTAAACATTTACAGGTTTCATAAACATAAGGGCCCAGATATTCAAAAGAGCTGAGCCATGCGCAATGAGGGTTGCGCCTGCATGAACAGTGCGCCATTCTGCGATATTCAGCAGGGGCAGTTCGCCCCCCAAATCATGCTGAGCAACAGCGTAATGCTAATGAAGGCATGCTCAACCAAGGGAGAGAGAACCATGATAAACTGCACAGCCCGATATTCAGCCGGGCCGCAGAGTTGTGCAGGCGCAACCCTACTTGTGCCTGCACAACTTTAAGCCAAAAAAAAAGGATCAGTCGAGGGCCACCCACAGGTGAGCTGCTGTATTGCCGGGTGCAACACAGCAGCTGCCACCTGTGGGTGGCCATGTGTTCCGGTGCCTCCCCTGCAGCCTGATGGCGGGCAGCAGAGTATCCCCGCAGCAGCCCGACCGCAGGCATAACATAGTTTAAACCCTCTCCCAACTAGCCCGATTGCGGGCATAACATGTTTAAACCCCCGACCATGTCCGTGGGCATAGCGTAGTTAAACCCCCGACTAGCCTGATCGCGGGCATTAAGTCAACCCCCACTAGCCCTATCACAGGCATAGCGTGGTTTAAACCCCCACTAGCCCGATCACTGGCATAACGTGGTTTAAATCCGCCTGACTAGCCGATCGCGGGCATAACGTCAACCCCACTAGGCCGATCGCGGGCATAACAGGTTAAACCCCCAAGACCAATATCCCTGGTGGTCCAGTGGACCATGAAGCCTGATCAGCGGGCATAAGGTCAAACCCCCCCCAAAGTCCAATATCCCTAGTGATCAGTGGCACCACCTCACCCACCATGGAGCCCCACCACCCCACCCCCAGTCAGCGGCGGCAGCAGCACCTCATCCGCCTGTCACCCGCCGACTGACAGCTCTGGTAGGGCTGCACGCCATTGGTTCAGAGCAAGAGCCAATGGGCGGCAGCCCATACCGCATAAGGCAGTCCAGATATGTGCAGCCCCACCGAGCTGTCAGGCCGCGGGCGGCAGGCGGTAGGTGCCGCCCACCGGCTGATGGGGGCGGGTGGTGGGGCCCGTGGGTGGGTGGGTGGGGGGCTAGCAGATCACCAGGGATATTGGACTTTGGGAGGGGTGGGTTTGACCATGCGCCCATGATCGGGTTCATCGTCCACTGACCACCAGGGATATTGGTCTTGGGGGTTAACCACGCTATGCCCGCGATCGGGCTAGTGGGGGTTGACGTTATGCCCACGATCGGCTAGTCGGGGTTTAAACTACATTATGCCCACGATCGGGCTAGTCGGGGTTTAAATTCACGCTACGCCCACGATCGGGCTAGTGGGGATTGACATTATGCCCGCGATCGGGCTAGTTGGGGGTTTAACTATGTTACGCCCACGATCGGGCTAGTCGGGGGTTTAAACTACGCTATGCCCACGATCGGGCTAGTCGGGAGTTTAAATTACGTTATGCCCGCAATCGGGCTAGTCGGGGAGAGGGCTTAAACTACATTATGCCTGCGATCGGGTCAAGAGGGGCGCCAGCCCCCGACGGCTGCCCTGGCAGGCTCCAGGTGTAAGTCGTTGGGGAGCAGCGCACCTGCATGCTAATGGCATGCAAATGGGGCCGTAATTAGATGCAAATGGCTCCCCGTGCGCCTTGCATAAATTATGGCCCCATTTGCATGTCACCTTTTGAATATCGCAGATTTGCGCATGGCGCAATGGAACTTGCGCCACCGCATCTGAATGCTCCACTCTAACCACTTGCGGTGGCGTAAGTTCCACTGCGCCATGCACAGTGGCTGTGGCCGGGGGCGATATTCAAAGGAGTTGCTCAATAGCGCAACTCCATTGAATATCGCGCTGGCCACACCCCGAGCAACTTTTTTGAGCAGCGCAAAGGCTTGCACCACAGAATGGCGCAGTTTGAATATTTGGCCCAAGGTATATACATTAAGGTATTTTTATAACATGGTGCTATTGCATACTAAATCCAACAACAATAAACACAATCTGTTTTACATACATGTGGAGATCACCACAATAACCTCCCTGTACGAGGACCTGAGAGGGAAAAGGAAAATTAAGACGACACTATAGCATAGTCAAGAGAGGTAGAAGGGGGTGCCCATAGGTGGCCAACGTTATGGACTAGAAATAGTAAAGGATAGATTAAGCTTAGAAATACAAGAACTGTTGCAACAAATTCAAGAAAAGATCGGTCCTCAAGAGTGGCAGAAGCACCCGGTCACATATCCCCCACCTTAAGAGGGAAGCAGTTATTGCAGACTGCTTACCACCTTCCTGTCCCAGGAAGGGATGGAGCTTCTGCCCATCCATCTTCAGAAGCTACGTCTCAGGGTCCTTATTAACGATAAACATTCTATCATATTTTACTGACACCAACATGGTGGACATCATCATTCTTTACCCTGAAGCATTAACACATTTCTCAACAGACTAACGGTACTTTCCCATCTCCTTTTAGTGAAAGTCCATCATATTTTACTGACATCAATTCCTACACCATATCTAGACATGAAATCAGCATTTATATGTTTCGTCCCTGCCCTGTGGGGCACCGCAAATCGATAAGGCTGAAGAATCAAGTACCACCGCATTATATGGGGATTTTTTTCTCTCATTTGGTGCAACCAACAGAGGGGGTTGTGATTAGTTACTACCTTAAATTCAGCCCCCCACAAGTAATATTTTAGGGACTCAATAGCCCACTTCAGAGCTATGCATTCTTTCTCTATGGTAGCATATCTTCTCTCCCTCTCATGTAGCTTCCTAATGATATATATGACCGGATGTTCTTCCCCATCTATTTTCTGAGATAAGACTGCCCCAATACCATTCTCTGATGCATCAGTTTGAACCTCAAACACTTGGTTGAAGTCAGGACTTTTCAATACAGGCGCTGTACAAGGCGCTGCCTTGAGCTTCCTAAATGCCTCATCACAAATAGGGGTCCACTGAACCTTATTTGGGCACCTCTTTTTAGTGAGATCAGTCAAAGGACTAGCAATGGCTGAGAAATTAGGAATAAATCACCGGTAATAGCCAGCCAAGGCTAGGAAAGATCTAACATGCTTTTTTGTGGTAGGTATTGGGCTGTTTGCTACTGCTTTAACCTTCTGTACCTCGGGCTTCACTTGTCCATTTCCTAAGATGAACCCTAGGTATCTTGTCTCGGTCTTTGCTAGGGCTCACTTAGCAGGTTTAATGGTCACTCCTGACTCCATTATTGCCTGCAATACCTGGGACAAGTGTCTAACATGGGTTTTCCAGTCAGGACTGAATATGACCACATCGTCCAAATAAGCCGCACAGTACTCAGTCTTGGAATGTGGTCCATAAAACGCTGAAAAGTGGCTGGGGCCCCATGTAGTCCAAATGGCATTGTGACAAACTGGTATAAACCGACTGGGGTGCTAAATGCGGTTTTATCTTGTGAATCAGGTGACAAGGGGATTTGCCAATATCCCTTAGTAAGGTCCAGGGTGGAGATATACTGCGCATCACCTAGCCTGTCAATGATGTCATCTATTCGGGGCATTGGGTAGCCATCAAATAGTGAGACATTGTTCAACTTTCTAAAATCTAGGCATAGACGTATCCCACCCTCTTTCTTGTCCACTATAACCATGGGTGAAGACCATGCACTCTTTGAGGGTACAATTATACCTAACTGCTCCATTTTTTTGACTTCCTGAATCACCTCATCCTTCACCTTCATAGGTAGTTTGTAGGGCTTTTGGTGCATGGGCTTGTCTTGCGTGGCAGTTATGGTGTGCACAATTCCATTGGCCCGGCCCAGGATGTTTGTGGATATGGGTGCAAACTCTTGTAAAACCCCCTGCAAATCTTTCTGTTGCTGAGGCTCCAATTCAGGGTTTATCTGAATCTCCTCCAATGGTCTTGACTGCTCTAGCCTTTTATAGGCAACCTCCAGCTCTGACTCCCTAACTTCAGGATGGATATAAAGGGAGGGATTAGGTTTCTCACGCCATTTTCTAAGGAGGTTCGCATGGTATATTTTCTGGGCAGGTTTCTTTCCAGGCATGCTAAGCTCATAGTTCACTGCTCCTGTTTGCCTCAAAATGGTGAAGGGGCCCTGCCATTTCATGAGTAGTTTGTTCTCTTTGGAGGGAAGGAGTAACAACACTTGATCCTCGGGCTGAAATGTTTTAGTCGACAAACCGTGGTCATATATTTCTTTCTGCAAGACTTGTTTCTGTTCTAAGCTCTGGTGTGCCAAGTTAATATACCTCACCAGGCGTTTGCGTAACTGAGTCATGTACTCTACGACATTAAGATGTCTCACCTCCTTCCCTTCTTCCCAGTGTTCTTTACCCACATCCAGTGGCCCCCTTGGGTTCCTCCCAGACAATAATGAAAAAGGCAAGAAACCAGTGGACACTTGAGGGATTTCCCTGTAAGCAAAAAATAAATAGGGGAGGTACCTATCCCAATCTTTACCTTTTTCTTTCACATATTTCCTCAACATTCTCTTTAATGTCTGATTAAACCTCTCTATGAGGCCATCACTCTGTGGGTGGTACGGGGAAGTACGCACTGCTACCACGTCCAGCAGACGGTACAATTCTTTGAGCAGGCATGCATTAAAATTACTCCCCTGATCAGTAAGTATCTCTTGGGGGATTCCCATGTGGCTAAATACCTTTGCTAATTCCTCTGCTATCCTGGGGGCTGTGACAGTTCTCATGGGGATAGCTTCTGGATAGCGGGTAACGTAGTCACATATGACCAGTACAAATCTGTTACCCTTGGAGTTCTTTTCCTTGGGGCCCACTATATCCATGGCTATCCTGTCAAAGGGGTTATTCACAATGGGGATGGGTTGTAGTGGTACTATATCCCTTTTTTCTGCCTGAGCTACCTTCTGACACTCAGCACATGCTTTACAGTACTCAGCTATGTTCTTATGGATAGAGGGCCAATAAAACATGGGTAATATCCTATTCAGGGTGCTGTCTCTGCCTGCATGGCCTGCTAACGGGATGTCATCTGCCAGATACATGGTTTGGGAGTGGAATTTTTCCAGAACCATTAGCTGGTCTGTTACCTCTCCAGTTCTGGGTTTCGCGTAGTCTCGCTGCAGTATTCCCTGTTTTACAGCAAACTGAGGGGCACCTTTTTCCACTCCCTTCCCCACCTGTGAAAAAAAAGGTTTAAGTGAAGGGTCTGCTTTTTGCTCATGCTGCATCTCACATTTGAAAGTGTGTCCCAAGTCTGGCTGTACACCAGCATGACTATCAATCCAGGCCTGCTTTAGCTTCCTCTTCTCTGCCTTAGTCTTATGGTCCTTGTCAGGATCCTCAAAAACATCATCATCAAATGGGAACACAGATGGTAAATGTCCTTCTTCATATGCATTCTGGTGCTTACAGCAACTACAGCAGAGTCCTGGGCAGCTTGACAATGTATAAATGAAGCAAAGTCTGGGTGTTCATGCCCGATAATAACTGGCACAGGTAGGTGAGGTACCAACCCCACTTTTACTTCCTGGCCCAGATATTCAAAAGGGTTGCGCCATGCACAATAGGGTTGCGCCTGCGCAAGTCCAAACTTGCTCCATTCTGCGATATTCAGCAGGAGGCAGTTGTGCCACAGAAAACATGCTGAGCAACAGCGCAATGCAAATGAATGCATGCTGAACTGGAGGGGGAGGAACCATGCATAAACTGCACAGCCCGATATTCAGCCGGGCTGTGCAAAGTTGTCGGCGCAACCCCAACCTGCGCCTGCACAACTGTGAGCCAAAAAAAGCTTAAGTTGAGGGCACCCACAGGTGAGCTGCTGCATTGCAGGGCGCAACACAGCAGCTGCCACCTGTGGCTGGCCCCCAACCCAGTCCCTGTGCCCCTTCCCGCAGCCCGATCGCGGGCAGCCGACTGTAAATCCCTCCCACCAGCCTGATCGCGGGCAGCAATGTGGCTCCCCAATGTATCCCTGGTGGTCCAGTGGACCAAAAAGCCAGATCGCGGGCAGTAGTTGTTTGAAAACCCCCTCCTGCATTCATCCCTGGTGGTCCAGTGGACCAAAAAGCCCGATTCTGGGCAGTGGTTGTTAATAAACCCCCCTCCTGCGGCGTCATCCCTGGTGGTCCAGTGGGCATCCCATCACGGGATGTATATGTTGTGCCTCGAACATAGCCCTGGTGGCTAGTGCTCCCACCCACCCAGAAGCCCCACCACCCGGCCCGGTGGCGGCAGGTGGTAGATCTACCGGCTGCCAGGGGAGGGAGCAGGGTGGTGGGGCTTTGTGGGGTGGGGGACACTAGCCACTGGGCTATGTTCTGGGGTTTGTTCAACATATACATCCGCGATCGGGATGTGCCACGGACCACCAGGGATGAGGTCGGCAGGGGGATTATTAAACAACCACCGCCCACGATCGGGCTTTTCGTCCACTGGACCACCAGGGATGAATGCGGAGGAGGGGGGTCTTAAACAACTACTGCCCGCGATCAGGTTTTCGGTCCACTGGACCACCAGGGATGAATGCGGGGGTTCTTAAACAACTACTGCCCGCGATCGGCTTTTCGGTCCACTGGACCACCAGGGATACGCTGGGGGAGCTACATTGCTGCCCGTGATCGGGCTGGTGGGGGAATTAAACCATGCCCGCGATCGGGCCAGTGGGGGTGGTGGTGGGGATTGTACACTGTTTGCCCGTGGATCGGGCTGCAGGGGCATCGGTCCCCAACGGCTGCTGCCTGGCAGGGTGCCAGGCACAAGTCCTCGGGGATCAGCGCACCTGCATGTTAATGGCATGCAAATGGGGCCATAATCAGATGCAAATGGCCCCCCCTGCGCCTTGCATGAATTATTGCCCCATTTGCATGTCACCTTTTGAATATGGGGGTTTTGAGCATGGCGCAGTGGTACTTGCGCCACCGCAAGTTGAATGCTCCACTCTGACAACTTGCGGTGGCGCAAGTTCCACTGCACCACACACAGTGACTGTGACCAGGGGGTGATATTCAAAGGAGTTGCTCAAGGGCGCAACTCCTTTGAATATCGCTCTGGACACACCCCTGCGCAACTATTTTGTGCAGCGCAAGGGCTTGCGCCACAAAATAGCGCAGTTTGAATATCCAGCCCCCTGTGTCTTTTCTTGAACAGTCATTTGTATGGTGGCTGTAGGGTAGCGATGGGTATCACCGTGCACACAGATGACTGTTGTACTTTGTTCTTTTTTAATTCCCATTTACCAGATCTGCTGGCACAAGAGTCTGGCGGCTCCCTGAATCAATCAGTCCCATCATCTGCTGTGACTCAGTCTGTACAGTAGCCATAAAGTGACCCAAATTCGCTAAGGCTACGTGAGCTGTCTCTCTCTTTATATTAGGACAGTTTCTTAGATAATGGCCCTTCTTTTGGCACCCATGACATACAATCTCAGCTACTGGAATATGCCCCCTTCTCTCTGCTCTCCAGTCTTGTTTCTCTGGGGCTGGATTAGACAGTTAATAAGTAAAAGGGTCCCTTACCAGATTGCTGGTGGTCACAGCTGCTGAGGTCTCTTGGAACCCTCTGAATCTGGATGGTCGGGCTGCCAGGAAGTCTTCTGCCAATGTGATGGTTTTATCAGTGGAATCTGGCTTATGCTCCCGAACCTAAAGTTGTACATCTTAGGGTAACACTGTAATAAACTGTTCAATAATCACCGCCTCCAGAAGTTGGTCCTTGTTCTTGTTCTCTGGTTGTAACCATTTTAGCAGAGCTCCTTGAGATGGGCATAAGTCTCTCGAGCGGTCCACTCAAACGTTGTGAGGTAGGCCTCAATGTCATAAGTCTCTCGGGGTTTATCCAGTGACTGCATTTAAGAAAACTAAACCTCTGGCGATAGGTTTCAGTGTTTATGTCGTAGGGCCTGAGGATCTCCTGCTTCACATGGTCATAGTCCTCAGCCTCTCTGGAGTCCATGTGGCTATAAACCAACTGGGCACTGCCTGTCAGGTGCGGTGCGGTGCCAGTCGAACAACCCACTGTTCCCTTGGCCATGCGCATGTTCGAGTGGTCCTCTCAAACATTGTGAGGTAGGCCTCAATGTCATCACTGTCTGAAAGTTTAGGCAGTTTAATGTCTTTTGGGCTGTTGGCTCTTTCTGTTTGCCCTGCATTGATGGCATGCAAGACCCTCATGATATCAGCCCATTTGGCATCTTGCTTTCAAACAACATGAAGTCTTGCTATATTATGACAATTGCAGTGAGTCCCCACCTTCGAACTGCTCCGGAGGTGAAATAGTTAACTTTCCATGCAGGCATGGAACTTAGAGCGCGAGCTCGGTTGAAAACGCTGTCTGTTGTTCTTCAAACGCAAACTGTCAGATTCTTTACTCCGCCTCACTGAACAGTCACTCCGGAGATTTCTCCTTCTGCTCGGTTCATTTTGTCAGTTTTAAAGTATTATTTTGTCGGTTTTCAACCGAAATTAAACCGCAACTGGTCGGTTCAAGCTCTGTCTGTGGTAATGTAAGTAATAGATAGGTTTTACATTTAGTTTTTCTGTGTGGAACTTGTAATTCATTATCGGTTTGGTTTGAACCGATCAGGTTGTCTTTAAATCTACTAGTCCTTTTTTAGAGTGCGGTTCCCCGGTTCTTATCGGTTCTAAAAAAAACGGATTTCATTACGTTTTTTTCCACGACCCGTGACACGGTTGGGAACCGATAAGGGTGTCTTGCTTGGTGGATTGCCATAAACGGGCAAGTTGGTTAGGCTGGCATTATGTCTGAGAAACCCAAAAGAAAAACCGGACCCACTGGGTTTCAACACTGTAGTGCTTGTGGGGAAGCTTTTGCTAAGGCTGACCCACACACCACATGTGTCTATTGTCTGGGGTTTGACCACCTCAATTCAGACTGCCAGATTTGTCAGAATTTCCCCGCTGCCACCGTAGATAAGAGAGTTGGTAGGCTCAGGGAAAGGGAGGCCAAAAAGTCCGCTGATCCGGATGGCCAGCCCGCTTCAGTACCAACTGAACTGGAGGGAGTGCCCTCTGACCAGGGCGATACTTCCTCGGGCAAACGGAGAGCCAGTTCTGAGGAGCCGGTTCCAGCAAAAAGGACTAGAAAAGTCAGCTAGCATAGAGCCAAAAGTTCTCTCCCCAACTGCTGAAGAAACAGCTAAAGCAATTCAAATTGTCCAGTCTCTCTCCCCGGTTCCGACCGAACCGGCACCATCAGGGAGGCGTTCGGTTCGGCCAGTTCCACCGGTTCAAGATTATGATTTTGAGGATTTTTATGAACTGGAGGAGGGGGAAGAGGAATATGAGGAGAGTGAATATGGTTTTGAAGATCTGGATGTGCCCATTGAACCGGACATCTCTCCAGATAGACCCTTAGGGGTTTCTCCTCCAAGGCTTTCTGAGTCCCCTTCTCATTTCATGTTTTATAAAAAAGTTGCTGAAACTCTCCAGCTCCCTGTTGAGGAAGCTGTTGATGACTAAGAGGAGTCGGACTATGTAGAAAATGATGGATATTCAGAGTCTAGGAGACTGTCTATTCCTTTGCATAAATCTTTTCGGAAACAGACAGTAAACGTTTTAAAAACTCCTCACACTGTACTTCCTGTGGATAAAAAGGATGGACAAGAGGTATACCTTATCAGGCTCCGACACTGATTTCCTCACTCAACAATGCAGCCATGTGGGGGTAGTGCAGGCTGCAGCCTGTGACAAGGCTAATATTCCCCTAGCTTCACAACCCCCTGAGAAGGACTCCAGGAAGATTGATGCTATGGCAAAGAAACAATACATGGCAGCATCTTTGGGACTCAGACAGGCAAATTTTATGGCTTATGCTGCTAGGTACCAGAAATCCAGATGGGATACTGTGCTGGCCCTAGCAAAACAAGTCCCAGACCAGCTTGCCAGGGAGCTGAAACAGGTGGCTATGGATGGTATTGAGGCATCCAAGGTGCAATTTCATGCTGCAGTGGACTCTAATGATGTTTCATCAAGAGTCATGGCTACATCTGTGGCACTTGCGGATGGCTTGGCTCAGATACCTACCTTCTCAGGATACCCAGTCTAAGGCCATGGATTTTCCTGTTGTAGGCAATTCTCTGTTTGGGGAGCAAACAGAATTACAGTGAAAAATGGATGAATATAGGACCACCTATAGGAGTGCACAGGCCAAGGAAAGGCAGGCCACTCCTCAAAAGCAGCTTCCTAGAGGCACGGGCAGGCCTTTTCATAGGCCTTTTTACCAAACCCAAGCTTCCTCCTCCGCCTATGCTCAGTGGGGGGTTCTTTAGAGGGAGAGGCAGATGGGGTACAAGCAGGCCTGCTTCCACCCCACAGCCCCTGCCAAGCAGGCACCCTGATGGGATTGCCAGGGCCGATTCTTCTCTACCTGTAGGGGGCAGGCTGGCTTACTTTGTCCAGGACTGGAAGTCTTTAACATCAGACAAGTGGGTCCTGGAAGTAGTAAGCCAGGGACTGGTTCTCAGCTTCAAAAAATTTCCAAAGCTGAGAACCAGATCTTTTCCACCTGCAACTCCATCAGAGGCACTCGCCGTAGAGGCAGAGGTCTCTACCCTCCTGGCTCTCAGAGCCATGGAAAGGGTTCCTCCCCTACACCAGGGCAAGGTTTGTACTCCAGGTACTTCCTTACCCCAAAAAAGACAGGAGAATGGCGGCCCATCCTGGATCTCAGATACTTAAACAAGCACCTTTTAAAGCCAAAGTTCAAAATGGTGACTCTGGGAATTATCCTTCCCTCTCTAAGGCCAGGGGACTGGCTAGCTTCCCTGGACCTCAAGGATGCCTACTTCCATATTCCCATCAGAAGCTCCCATCGAAAGTACCTCAGGTTCGAGCTGCCCTCAGGCCACTACCAGTTCAGAGCAATGCCCTTCGGCCTCACTTCTGCTCTAAGGGTATTCACCAAATGCCTGGCAGTAGCAGTTGCCTACCTAAGAAGGCAAAAGATTGCCATCTTTCCTTACCTGGACGATTGGCTCATAGTAGGCCAGTCCCCAGACCAGGTCAATTTACATCTTCAGATAACACAGCAACTGCTTATCTCTCTAGGTTTCCTTCTGAATCTCTCAAAGTCAGTTCTAGAGCCTGTCCAGCTTCTTACCTTCATAGGCTAGAACTGAACACACAGGAAGCCAGGGCCTCTTCCCCTGGACAGGCAAAGACCCTGGTCTCCCTGGCCTCATTCACCCTCCAGGTCTCCGCCAGCAAGGCATTTTCTGCAGCTCCTAGGACGCATGGCTGCTTCCACAGCAGTTGTGCAGGGAGCAAAATTTCAGATGAGGACATCCAGTTCCATTTGAGAGCTTTTGGTCTCAAAGAAAGGATCCTCTTACCAAGTTGATCCCAGTAACTCGAACCCTGATCCAAGTCCTACAGTGGTGGCAGGATCAGAGCAACCTGAGACAAGGGGTTCCTTTTGTCACTCAGTGTCACTCTCTAATCCTTACTACAGATGCATCCCTCTTGGGCTGGGGAGCTCACATGGGCGACCTCACCACCCAGGGTCTGTGGTCTCCCCAGGAATCTCTGCTCCACATCAACCTGTTGGAGCGCAGAGCAGTTTTTCTAGCACTTCAAGCTTTTTCCAAATCTGTTCAGAACAAGATTATACAGGTCAGAACAGACAACACCACTACAATGTGGTACATCAACAAGCAAGGGGGCACTCGGTCTACGGCCTTGTGCACCGAAGCAATGAAGTTGTAGTCTCTGGCTTACTCCCTGAACACCTCCCTTACGGCAGTCCACCTCCCAGGCAAGGACAATGTCCTGGCAGATGCTCTCAGCAGGATTTCCCAGGGCCATCACGAATGGTCATTGGATCCCCTGGTCTTGGGAGTAGTATTTGCCAGATGGGGCACCCCGCAGATAGATCTTTTTGCAGCCCCAGACAATCACCAACTTCCTCTTTTTTGCTGCAGGCCCCCAGTGTTGGGCTCACTCCCCCTGGATGCCTTAGCCCTCAGTTGGGAAGGGAAGTTCCTCTATGCCTTCCCTCCCTCTCCTCTCCTGTTCAAAGTGCTAGTCAAAATCAGATCCCAATCCTGCAAAGTCATTCTGATAGCTCCAGATTGGGCCAGACAACCCTGGTATCCCTCCTACTGTCCTTAGCAGTCCATCCTCCCTGTGCCTTCCCAGGAATCACAATCTGTTAACCTGTGCCCAGGGACGGGTTTGGTATCCGAATCTCAAATCTCTCAGTCTCAAGGCTTGGTTCTTGAAGAGTTAGAGTTTGCTGATTTACACCTTTCCCAGGTGTAATGGATATATTGAAGGCCTCAAGGAAGCCTTCCACCAGGGCTACTTACAATTCCAAATGGAAAAGGTTTTCCATATGGTGCTCAGAAAAGCGTATTTCCCTAGACTCTGCTGATCTACCCACAGTTCTGGATTATATGGTCCATCTGAATTCTTTGGGGCTGAGACCAGCTACCCTGAAGGTGCATTTGGCAGCTGTGTCCGCTTTTATTTTAGCAGGTAAATCCTCTTCTCTTTCAGCTCATCCTGTATTTTCCAAGTTTTTTAAGGGATTGCTTCCACCAACCCTCCATTCAGGATCCTGCCCCTGCCTGGGATCTTAATGTTTGCATTGCTCAGCATACAACCCCCTTGAGCCCTTGTCTTCAGCTGAGCTCAAGTACTTGACTTGGAAAACTGTGTCTCTGGTAGCCATCACCTCTGCCAGACGCATAAGTGAATTACAAGCGTTGTCAGTGGAGCAGGAGTTTATCTCCTTTCACAGAGATAAGGTGGTCCTCCGGACTAACAGAAAGTTCCTACCTAAGGTAGTTTCAGATTTCCACCTTAATCAATCTATTTCTCTTCCAGTGTACTTCACTGACCACTCCTCCTCTGGTGAGAGGAGGCTGCACAGCCTAGATGTGAAGAGAGCCCTTAGTTACTACATAGAGTGTACCAAGGGTCATAGGTTTGACTACCTCCAACTGTTCCTCACTTATGGCGAAGTTGGTAAAGGGAAGCCAGCCACTAAAAGATCCATTGCCAGGTGGATTGTCTCTTGTATCCAATTCTGCTACAAGAAGTTGGGTAAAGTTCCCCCCTCAGGCCTGAGGGCTCACTCTACCAGAGGTACAGCTGCTTCTCTGGCTGCTGCCAGAGACATTCCTATTCTAGAAATATGTCAAGCAGTTACCTGGAAAACAGTTCACACTTTTACCAAGCACTACTCCCTGGACATCCAGGCTAGGAGTGATGCTCGGTTTGGCACAGCCGTGCTTCAGAGCCTATTCCCTAAGTAGTTCTGTCCCTCCTCCATGGGGGTACTGCTGTGTGATCTGCATTGTCATAATATAGTAAGACTTCATGTTGTTTGAAGAAAAATTACTCACCTTAGTAATCGTTGTTTCTTCTAATGGAGTCTTGCTATATTAGACCTCCTCCTGCCCCTCTCAGAACCTCTGTTTTGGGATGTGGGTGGGCAGTACAGTATTGGCACTTTTTGATGCCCATGTATTTGTTTTTCACCCTCCTTTTGGGTGAATTGGTGTTGTGTTTTGCATTTTGGGTCTCCCTGACTTGAGTCTTTGTTTGAGGCCAAAAAATGAGTGTTTATGTTAGTAGCCAGTTGGCTAGTGTAGGTTTACAGCTTCCACACAGAGCCTTAGTGAGTTTTAGCCGTAAAGATCTGACAGTTTGCGTTTGAAGAACAACAGACAGAGTTTTCAACCGAGCTCGCGCTCTTAAGTTCCATGCCTGCATGGAAAGTTAACTATTTCACCTCCGGATCAGTTTGAAGATGGGGACTCACTGCAATTGTTATAATATAGCAAGACTCCATTAGAAGAAACAACATTACTAAGGTGAGTAATTTTTTCCTCTCTGCTCAATGTCTCTATCTCTTCGCTCAGCATCTCGCTGTCTTTCCATCTGCACCTGTTTTATGCAGAGCCATTTCAACAACTCCTCTACGTCCTCAGGTGGTGCGTCTTGAAGAGGAGGCAATTCCCTCGATTCTTCTACATCCTCTTGCATCTCTTCATCACCTTCAGGCTTGGCCATCCTCCGAGCTCCCAGGTCTAGTCTGTCAGCCATGGTTCTGGTCAGAACTCCACAGACCTTCCTCTGCGGGTTCTCCTCTGGCAACTCCTGGTGCATCTGTCCACCTGAGCAGTATCCACCAGAAAACATCCCTCTCCAGTCAGTCCACACACTTCCAGCAAGTTATCCCATCAAGTTTAACACACAATGTCTGCATGATGTTTATTCACAATACAAAAAATAACCTTTTGTAGAGGCATGTTTTTTCTTCAGTATATCAGTTTGCTGCAGTAACAGACTAGGAACATCCTTTTTCAGCACTTAGCCTACACTTTCTAACACTGATCTCTGATCCAATTTACTAGTTGAGTTGTAGCCATAACCCTTATGCAAGCCCTCATTTGCTTACGTAGTGGGGGCCCTAAAAGAAGAAAAACAAAACAAGCTATAAACAAAGAACCTCAATGCAGAATCACTGAAACAACAGTTACCCCAAAGGACATTGGTAACAAATCAAGTTTCAAAGAAATACATCATCATACAGATTTCCATAATGCAGTGCATCATGGGACATATGCAAATCATCATGACATTTAGACTTTTTCAGTTTACATTAATTTCAAAGCATTTTAAACAGCACAACTAGCTGAATTTCTATAATAGACACCTACTACTTTTTACAGTTATCAAAACACCAAGTGCCATGGTATTTTAAACATTTACAGGTTTCATAAACATAAGGTACATACATTAAGGTATTTTATAACATAGTGCTATTACGTACTAAATCCAACAACAATAAACACAGCGTATTTTATATACATGTGGAGATCACCACAGTAACCTTCCTGTACGAGGACCTGAGAGGGAAAAGGAAAATTAAGAGGACACTATAGCATAGTCAAGAGAGGGAGAAGGGGTTACCCACAGGTGGCCAACCTTATGGACTAGAAATAGTAAAAGATAGATTAGGCTTAGAAATACAAGAACTGTTGCAACAAATTTAAGAAAAGGTTGGTCCTCAAGAGTGGCAGGAGCTCCCGGTCACAGGTACCCAGAGTGTGTGACTGTTTATAGACCCTGAAGTGCATGCATAACTGTTTGAATGATGGAGTCTTTAAGCAAATTGACCTGATTACACCCCTTCCTTGTTCAAGTCCCTTAAATAAATCAGATCTACAGTAACTTGTTTTTGCAGTTACCCTGACTGTGGTTCCAGTTTGTGCAAGAGTACTGTACTGCTGTTATTTGCTGTGTATAACCCTGTTTTACAGGGGGGTCCACAGGGCCGAGCCAGAGGAAAGCCCTGGTGGTAAGTGCAAACAGTGTGGGTATTTGCGTGGTGTATCAGGGGTATTGTGAAAATGATTATTGTGTATTATACAATGGCAAGAAAGAATCCCCGATTCTGATTGGTCAGTGTGTGCCTGAGACAGTGATGATATTGCAGTATAACATCACTGTCACTGATTAGCATTAGCTTTGCTTGCCATTACCATAGATCACCTTTAGCTTTTTTTTTTCCTCTTCTCTTAAGAAACTTACTAAAAATCTACTAAAAACATTTTTAAAATATTTTTTTTATTTTGTATCACAATGAGCCATTGTATAATAGCAATAAGGTACTCCAGGGTGTGTGTTATTGTGTAATAACGCTACTCCTGGGTGAACGTTATTACACACAACACACCTGGAGTGCCTTATTGCTTAATTGTTCCAGCCACTAGTAAGGAAAGAGGGGGGTTGCAGTGTCCCGGAGGACTGTGCCCAGGTTAGCTTGACCGCTACCAGCCCTGACCTCCGGGTGGAGGCACCCGTTTCAGAACTCAGGCCCCTTAACCTGCTACTAGCCAAGCAGGCAGGGGTAGTAGCCTTTGTGATAGCGCCACTTAGGGGTTACACTAAACTTAATCCTAAAACCTATTTTTACATGTGAAAGCAGCAATAATAGGTAACAAAATTGTATCTTTTGCAACAGTTTGTTTCCTATGCCGTACTGAGCATTTACCTGGTAATCTTTCTTGTTTCCACTGTACTATCATCCTGTAATTTGCTCTGTTTTCCTTTGTTTTTTTTCATGTTTCTTCTGACTGCCATGTTGAACTGGAACCCTCTGCTACCAACTGCACATGTGTGTGACTCGCAGTACTACGCAGGAACAGTAGGAACGTGCAGCACAGGGTCCCACTGAAAATTAGGCAGCAGCAGCCATATTTACTGTGGCACCACAAAACTGGAAATTAATCACTTCCTGATTATCTAGTACTGCTGCTTGAAGCTAGGATTTTAGATTCCACATCCGATTCCAGTTTTGAGGTCATTTCAGGAACAGGATCAGTATCGGATTAGCAAACTGAAAATTCCTAAATTTCTGAATAGTTCGATCAGATTGGAGTCAGCCAATTCTGATAATCCCGAAAAATGACATCAGTTTGCATGAGGCGGATACAGAAGGATGTTACATTTAACGGTGACAGGAGTACGCAGCTCCTCTTTGGCTCCCCACCCACCCATAACTGCTTAGTGATTTCTGCTGACTACAACACCCAGAGAAAGTGTAAATGTAGGCACACAGATCCAACACGAGTGGCTCCAAAGCTTGCATGTTCCTGTCTGGGGGTTAAAGAGTGAAATGTTGTGGATTTTAGTCACATACCAGGAACTTGATCTATATCCAGTACTAACACTGTAAAGTAGCATTTGGGGGCTGCACTGTGAGGTACTATCCTTCGAACTACAGTTTATGCAAGGTCATCTCTGCTGGCAGTCTAAGTGGTAGTTAACGGCACTTATTGTAAGAAGTGTGTGTGTGTGTGTGTGTGTGTGTGTGTGTGTGCATATGTGGGGGCTGTGGTTCCTTGGCCACCATTCCCTGTCAGTAAAACAGGTCCGTGTAACCCACCCCAGGACACACATAGAAACAAGCTGTCACTAATCAGTGTGCCTTTCCTGGTCAAAAATTACGAATAAATAAAACAGGTCTCATGTAACCAACCCCTCTGGACTCACCTGCAAATGAGCAGTCATATCCTAGTGTGCCCTTCCTGGTGAAACATTATAAATAAAACCATAAAACAGGTCCATGTAATCCATCCCCAGGGTGCACCTGGAAATTATCTACTGTATCATAGCTCTGTGTGTCTTTCGTGGAAGAAAGAAAGAAAGACAGAAAAAGAGAAAGAAGGAAAGAAAGAAAGATAGAAAGAAGGAAAGGAAGGAAGGAACTCCCTGCTTAGTGTGCCTTTCCTAGTCAAAAGTTACAAATAAAATAGGTCCAGGTATCTCTACCCCACCCCAAGCACCTGGAAATAAACTGCCACATCTCTTTTTTTGTTTTATTGAATTTTGCATCATGAAACCACACACAAAATTACAAGTGTTCAGTTGTCTCTGGATACTTCCATCCCGGCCGTATGGCGTATTCTTAACAAATTTGATATAGTAGCAGGCTTCAAACGTAATATAACCAAAACCGAAGAATTACTTTTGAATTTTAGGCCTAATAATTTTTTACGTCACACTTACCCTCTAAAGTGGAGCTCCACTAAAATTAAATATCTTGGTATATACCTCCCCCTAAACCTAGAGGTAACGGAGATAATAAATTATGAACCTTTGACTCAGCAAATTCAGTTAGACCTAAAAAATGGTCCACTCTGCAGTTAACTTTTTTTCAATGAACAGAACTGATTCGGATTAATATACTGCCCCGACTTTTATATTTATTTCAGAATATTCCCTTTCAAACAACATGAAGTCTTGCTATATTATGACAATTGCAGTTTGTCCCACCATTAGAACTGCTCCGGAGGTGAAAGGGTTAACTACCATTCTGAGAATGGAGTTTAGAGCGCGAGCTCGGTTAGAGAAGCTCTGTCTGGATAATTTCAAACTGAAACTGTCAGATTCTTTACTCCGCCTCACTGAACAGTCGCTCCGGAGAGTTCTCCTACTGCTCGGTTCATTTCTCGGTTTAAACAGTATTTTCTCGGTTAAATTCAACCGTGAGTATTATTATTTTAACCGCAAACCGATCGGTTCAAGCTCTGTCTGTGGTATTGTAAGTAATAGACAGCTTTTTATTTCTGTGTGGAACTTGTAAATGTTTATCGGTTCGGTTCGAACCGATCAGGTTGGTTAAAACTTTAAAGTTTAAGCATTTTAAAGCTTTTAGAGTGTGGTTCCCGGTTCTTATCGGTTCTAAAAAAAACGGATTTCATTACGTTTTTTTCCACGACCCATGACACGGTTGGGAACCGATAAGGGTGTCTTGCCTGGCACTGCCGTTAAAAGGGCAAGTTTGTTGGTTAGGCTGGCATCATGTCTGAGAAACCCAAAAGAAAAACCGGGCCCACTGGGTTTCAACACTGTAGTGTCTGCGGGGAAGCCTTTGCCAAGGCTGACCCACACACTACATGTGTTTATCGTCTGGGGTTTGACCACCTCAATTCAGACTGCCAGATTTGTAAGAATTTCCCTGCAGCCACCCTGGATAAGAGAGTGGGCAGGCTCAGGGAACGAGAGGCCAAAAAGTCCGCTGACCCGGATGGCCAGCCGGTTCGGTGCCAACCGGAGCGAGATGCCCTCTGACCAGGGCGAGACTTCCTCGGCAACGTGAAGCTGGCTCTGAGGAGCCAGTTCCAGCAAAGAAAACTAAAAATCAGCAGGTATGGAGTCCAAAATTCCTTCTCCAACTGCTGCAGAAATAGCAAAAGCTATACAAATTGTAACAGTCACTTTCTCCGGTTCCGTCCGAACCACACTGTCTGGTAGGAGGTCGGTTCGTCGGTTCCACGGGGTTCAAGAATATGATATTGGAGATTTTATGAACCAGAGGAGGGAGGAGGATTATGAACAGTGTGAATGTGACTTTGAGAGTCTGGATGTGCCCATTGAACGGACATCTCCCCAGACAGACCTTTAGAATCTCCCCCTGTGCTTTCTGAGTCCCCTTCTCATTTTTTGTTTTATAAAGGTTGCTGAAATCCTCCAGCTCCCATTAGAGGAAGCTGTGGATGAGCAAGAGGAACCTGATTTTGTGGAAATGATGGATATCCCAGAGTCAAGGAGATTATCTGTCCCTTACATAAGTCTTTTAGGAAGCAAACAATAAAAATTCTAAAAGCCCCTAATTCTGTGCCTCCTGTTGACAAAAAGATGGACAGGAGGTACACTTTGTCAGGTCCTGGTACAGACTTTCTTTCACAGCAATGCAGTCATGTTGGGGTAGTTCAGGCTGCAGCCTGTGATAAGGCTAATATTCCCCTGGCTTCACATCCTCCTGACAGGGACTCCAGGAAGATTGATGCCATGGCTAAAAACAATACATGGCAGCGTCCTTGGGACTCAGACAAGCAAATTACATGGCTTATGTGGCAAGATACAAAAATCTAGATGGGACACTGTCATGGCTTTGACAAACAGGCCCCTGGCCAGCTTGCCAAGGAGCTGGAGCAGGTGGCTTCTGATGGTATTGAGGCTTCAAGGTGTAATTCCATGCTGCTGTGGGATTCTAATGATGTATCCTCTAGAGTCATGGCTACATCTGTGGCCTTTCATAGGTTAGCTTGGCTCAGGTGTACTAACTTGTCACAGGATACCCAGTCTAAGGCTATGGATTTTCCTGTGGTGGGGAATTCTCTGTTTGGGGAGCAAACAGAGAATTACATGAAGAAAATGGATGAATACAGAACAACTTATAGGAGTGCACAAGCCAAGGAGCGGCAAGCCACTCCTCAGAAGCAGACCCCCAGGGGTAGAGGTAGGCCCTTTCACAGGCCTTTTTACCAAACCCAGGCTTCTTCTGCTTATGCTCAGAGGGGGTTCTTCAGAGGCAGAGGCAGACGGGGTGCAAGTAGGTCTGCTTCCACCCCTCAGACTAAAGCCCCTGCCAAACAGGCACCCTGATGGGGTGCCCAGGGCCGGTTCTCCACTACCTGTAGGGGGCAGACTGGCTTACTTCGCCCAGGACTGGGAGTCTCTAACATCAGACAAATGGGTCCTGGAAGTAGTAAGCCAGGGTCTGGCTCTCAGCTTCAAAACATTTCCAAAGATGAGAGCCAGATTTTTTCCACCTGCAAACCCTCTAGAGACATTTACCTTAGAAACAGAAGTCTCAACCCTCCTAGCTCTCAGAGCTGTAGAAAGGGTTTCCCCCCTACACCAGGGCAAGGGTCTGTATTCCAGATATTTCCTTACCCCAAAAAAGACAGGAGAATGGCGGCCCATTTTAGACCTAAGATATCTGAACAAGCACCTTTTGAAACCAAAGTTCAAAATGGTGACTCTGGCAATGATTTTACCTTCTCTAAGGCCAGGGACTGGCTAGCTTCCCTGGACCTCAAGGATGCCTATTTCCATGTTCTAATCAGAAGCTCCCACAGTACCTCAGATTCGAACTGCCCTCAGGTCACTACCAGTTCAGAGCAATGCCCTTGGCCTCACCTCTGCCCCAGAGGTATTCACAAAATGTCTGGCAGTAGCAGTTGCTCATTTAAGAAGGCAAAGGATTGCTGTTTTTCCCTATCTAGGACGACTGGCTCATTGTAGGCCAGTCTCCAGAACAGGTCAAATCACACCTGCAAGTTACCCAGCAGCTGCTCACCTCTCTGGGCTTCTTGCTCAATCTTCCAAAGTCAGTTCTGGAACCTGTTCAGGTACTCACCTTCATAGGTGCAGAATGGACAAAAGCAGGCCAGAGCCTTCCTACCCTTAGAGAGGGTAGGAACCTGGTGGCCCTGGCCTCCTCCTTCACTCTGCAGGTCTCTCGACCAGCAAGGCACTTCTTACAGCTCCTAGGGCACATGGCTGCTTCCACAGCTGTAGTGCAAGGAGCAAGATTTCAGATGAGGGACATTCAGTTTCACTTGAGAGCCTTTTGGTCTCAGAGAAAAGATCCCCTTTCCAAGTTGGTCCCAGTGACTCGAACCCTGATCCAGGCCCTTCAGTGGTGGCAGGATCAGAGCAATTTAAGACTGGGGGTCCCCTTCATCCCTCTGTCGCATTCCTTGACCCTCACTACAGATGCATCCCTTCTGGGATGGGAGCTCACATGGCGACCTCTCCACTCAGGGGAGTGTGGTCCCTCAGGAATCTCTGCTTCACATCAATTTGCTGGAACTCAGAGCTGTCTTTCTAGCACTTCAAGTGTTTTCTGCATCTGTTCAGAACAAAGTGGTACAAGTCAGAACAGACAACACCACCACAATGTGGTACATCAACAAACAAGGGGGCACTCGGTCTTCGGCCTTGTGCACTGAAGCAATGAAGTTATGGTCTCTGGCTTATTCCCTGAACACTTCCCTCATAGCAGTTCACCTCCCAGGAAAGGACAATGTCCTGGCAGATGCTCTCAGCAGGATTTCCCAGGGCCATCACGAATGGTCACTGGATCCCCAAGTACTGGGGATAGTTTTTACCAGATGGGGCACCCCTCAGATAGATCTTTTCGCAGCCCCAGACAATCACCAACTTCCACTTTTTTGTTGCAGGCCCCCAGTGATGGGCTCAGTCCCTCTGGATGCCTTTCTCCTAGATTGGGAAGGGAAGTTTCTATATGCTTTTCCTCCCTTCCCTCTCCTATTCAAGGTGCTAGTCAAAATCAGATCCCAGCCTTGCAGGATGATTCTGATTGCTCCAGATTGGGCCAGGCAGCCCTGGTACCCACTCCTTCTGTCCTTAACAGTCCATCTTCTCTGTGCCTCCCAGGAGACACAATCTGATATCTTGTGCTTGGGGGAGGGTTTGGTATCCGAATCTCAAATCCCTCAACCTCAAGGCCTGGCTTTTGAGGAGTTAGAATTTGCTGACCTACACTTTCTCAAAGTGTTCTCAGCATCCTGAAGGCTTCCAGGAAGCCTTCCACTAGAAACCACTTATAATTCTAAATGGAAAGGTTTTCCATCTGGTGCTCGGGAAGCATATTTCCGAATCTGCTGATTTCCCATTGTTCTGAACTATATGGTCCATCTTAATTCTTTGGGCCTGAGACCAGCTACCCTTAAAGTTCATTTGGCAGCTGTCTCTGCTTTTATTTCAGCAGGAAAGCCCTCTTCTCTTTCCACTCACCCTGTTTTTTCCAAGTTTTTCAAGGGATTACTTCATACTAATCCACCTTTCAGGGACCCGGCCCCTGCCTGGGATCTTAATGTTTGCTTTGCTATGAATAGATAGGTCACTGACAGAGCAAAGGCCGATGGCACATTTATAAGGTAGAAAAAGAAATGGGCAGACTGGATGGGCCTTGCGGTCCTTATCTGCCGTCAACTTCTATGTTTCTATGTTTCTTGCTCAGTTGATGCAACCTCCCTTTGAGCCTCTGTCTTCTGCAGAGCTCAAGTATTTGACTTGGAAAACTGTTTTTCTAGTAGCCATCACTTCTGCCAGGCGCATAAGTGAGTTACAAGCTTGTCAGTGGAGACTGACTTTATTTCCTTTCACAGGGATAAAGTAGTCCTTAGGACTAACAGGAAGTTTTTGCCTAAGGTGGTTTCAGATTTCCACCTTAACCAATCTATGTCCCTTCCAGTGTTCTTCACTGACCATTCCTCCTCTGGTGAGAGGAGGTTGCACAGTTTAGATGTTAAGAGGGCACTAAGTTACTACATAGAGCGTACCAAGGGTCACAGGTTCGAATCCCACCAACTATTTCTCACTCATGGTGAGGCTGGAAAAGGGAAACCTGCCACTAAGCGATCCATTGCCAGGTGGATTGTCTCTTGTATCCAATTTTGCTATCAGAAACTGGGTAAGGTTCCCCCTTCAGGCCTGAGGGCTCACTCTACCAGAGGTACAGCTGCGTCTATAGCTGCTGCCAGAGACATCCCTATCTTAGAGATATGTCAAGCAGCTACTTGGAAAACGTTACACACTTTCACCAAGCATTACTCCCTGGATATCCAGGCCAGAGGGATGCTTGGTTTGGCACAGCTGCTTCAGAGCCTATTCCCAAGTAGGTTCTGTCCCTCCTCCATGGAGGTACTGCTGTGTATTCTGCAATTAGTCATAATATAGCAAGACTTCATGTTGTTTGAAGAAAAAATTACTCACCTTAGTAATGTTGTTTCTTCTAATGGAGTCTTGCTATATTATGACCTCCCCTCCAGCCTCCCCCTCTCAGACCTTCTACTTGGGTATGGGGTGGGCAGTCCAGTGTGGGCACCGGTTATGCCCATTATATGTTTTTCACCCCTTTTGGGGTTTTGGGGTGTGGTGTTTTATTCTACCTTATTTTATTATTTTCTGGTTCCCTGACTTGAGTCTTTTTGTTGGGACCAGGAACATGTGTTAATATTTAGATAGCCAGTTGGCTAGTGTAGGTTACAGTTTCCACACAGAACCTTAGTGAGTTTTTGCTCGTAAAGATCTGACAGTTTCAGTTTGAAATTATCCAGACAGAGCTTCTCTAACCAAGCTCGCGCTCTAAACTCCATTCTCAGAATGGTAGTTAACCCTTTCACCTCCGGAGCAGTTCTAATGGTGGGACAAACTGCAATTGTCATAATATAGCAAGACTCCATTAGAAGAAACAACATTACTAAGGTGAGTAATTTTTTCTTTCCACCCTCTAGATTCTATTTTAAGTCATGGGAAGGCATCCTCTCTGGTTTCATATGGGGCAATCAGAGACCCAGAATCCGCTTCTCGATTTTAAAACTATCAATGGCTCAGGGTGGTATTAACCCTCCTAATTTGGAATTATATGCCACCTCAGCTTTTCTTAAAATTTTGATTTTATGGCTGTCTGGGTCCTTTGAGGCTCCATGGAAGACATTAGAGTTTCATATTAATGATATGTACGATATCCATAAACTTCTTTTTTCCTCAAAGGGTAACTCTCCACCACTTAAAAACTTCATTAAGACCACATCTAATGTCTTAAAACTATGGTATAAACTAAGGGAGGGTCCATATTTTGATCAGGTTTATACCTATTGTAAAATATTCTCCTCAGACAAATTATTCATACCATCACATGCAGATCAAACGTTTGTTCTGTGGCGACAGGGGGGACTATCCCATGTTTTCCAGTTCTTAGATGAAGAAGGGGTATGAACATTTGAAGAGATGAGAAGAAATTATGACCTGAGAAGGAATGACTTCTTCAGATATCTGCAGGTGCGCAATTATTTCTTGAGAAAAAGAAAAATAGAAGCTAAGCTGCCAACCCCTATGACCCCAAACCTAAAACTATTTATAGATACTATTAGAGGACACTTGGGAGAACACTTGATATGAAACATGTACAAAAATCTTAGAGACATGTCTCAGGAATTGACAACATCTATGGTAGAGAAATGGAATGAGGACTTAGGCCTGACCATATCCCCTTCCCTGTGGTCACAAATGGCCTTACAAGCCATTAAGATAACATCTTCCAACTACTGGAGAGAGTTTGCGTGGAAGTGCAGGACCTGCTACTTTTGCCCACCAGCCGTCTTGGTCAAGTATTTGCCTGAGACATACGGTCACTGCTGGAGGGGCTGCGGGTGTACCCTGGCAGATCTTGGACATATTATGTGGTATTGCCCATTGTTGATGCCCTTCTGGTGTTCTCTTCATGTTGAATTGACAAATTGCCTAGTGGAGCCCGTAGAATTGTCGGCAGAGATGGTCCTATTATCGATATACCCGGACCATTCCCCCTCTTGGGTTAAAACATTAATGCCAGTTTTTTTGCTTGCAGCTAAAAAAGTAATAACTAGAAAATGGATGAAAAAACAAATACCTACTATAAATGACTGGAGGGAAATAATGATAACTATATATTGCAAGGAGAGCTTATCGGCAAAAGTGCAAGAAAGATTGACAAACATCCAGAACATGTGGCGAACCTGGACTTTATACCAATCTCGAATAGATCTAGAATTTGTCCCTTGAACATAAAGGACTATAAAAGTGTAAAATAAATTGAATAAGAATATGATCCTTATATACAATGGGACAAAATTTAAATGTATTGCCTATCAACATAATGGCAAAATGTTTAAAAAAAAAGGAGAACGAGCTGTAATTGTGATAATTAACTAATAATTAATGTGTGTGATTTGAAAAACTTCCAAGAAAAAAGAAATAAAAAAAATTACAAGTCTTCAGATAATACATTGAACAAACTAAGTATAAGTAAAAATACATAAATACAAAATCTCAAGGTCCATTACAGTCAAAAACCCATGACTTGGCAGATCAACTAATCAATTAATATGATACTGACAGTTACATATTAATTACATTAAATGGCTGTATACGTGGGAAGAGGTAAAGGACTCTCCTTGAGCCCTTAACCCCAACCTTCCCCTTTCCTTCTATAGCAAGCCTTCCTTCAGCACTTGGGTTTCCAGAGGGGACAAAGAATTAAGGAAAGGCTCCCAACCTGCTGTAAAGTGGTCCCCCTTGCCTCGCAGGACAAATGACAGGCATTCCAGTGCAAGAATTTGAATGGCTAGGGCCCACCAGTGCTGGACTGTGGTTTGTAAACACAAAACCTATGTATTTAGAATACATTGGCGTGCCAAAATCAATAAAACACGGATCCAGCGGGGGAACAACCCCCAGCCTTCTTCAACAAAGTCCTCCATACCAAACAAAAGGGTAACAGGCGACATACCAATTTGACTCCTCGACAGGGTTGAAACTTCTTAGGATACTGCCTCCCAAAAAAACCCGCAAGACTGGGCAGGATCAAAAATAGTGTATATAGGCACCTAGCTCCATTTTACATCTTCCATATAAGGGGGAAATTGCAGAACTGAATTAATACACTATCACAGAGGGGCTATATAATCGACGGATAAATTTAAACAGATTCTTCATATTTATTACAAATTAATATACCCATATGTGAACGTAACAGTTCCCTCCAGGCCTAATGACAAATCAACACTCCAAGATCCTGTTTCCAGAGTGTCTTAATCTTCCTTGACTAAAAGTCTCCACCACTCATTCACACTAATGGGTGTAAGCCAGAGGAGTGCACCCCCATGGGAGCCAAAAATCTTCAGGAGGTCCATCTCCAGAATAGGACTACACATGCGTGGCACCACGAGACTAGCTTGCACTATATAGGCTATCTCAGCGTTGACTCTCCAACTGTCTCAGTTCATTTTCTCCCACTGTCGAGTGCATGACGTCTCTTGCCCACTGGGAGTCAAGTCTTCATGTGTACGACAGCAGCTACAGCCATTCAGTATTCATTTAACTTACCATTTTTAGTGTTCTTTTCTTTTAAAAGAAAAAAAGATGAAGAAGAAGAAAAAATTCTTGGCCTGCCACCTACGGATTTGATCCTTGACGGTAGCAGTGACGGTAGGGCGACTTTGTTTGAAAGCTGTGATGGCAGTGGGGCTGTGTCTGCTCCACTGCCCTTTGTGGAGGGGGGGGTCTGACCATGGGCAGTCCAGTGCTCGGGTGGGGGGAAGTGGACAGTCTGCCCGAAGCACAGATGTAGTGGTTCCGGGACCCGACTCCACTTGACCTCGAGCTCTTCTTCCTCATGTCAGTGGAAGAAGAATTGCTACCACTCGAGGTCGCCCTCTGGTACGTCTGTGCAGGGATCGTCACTGATGAAGACCAATAGGCCTGAACTGACTCTGTTGGGTTCCTCTGTGGCTCTGCTCTTAACTGCCACAGTCGTCAACACCGGTTCCTGTCTCTGTCCTCGATGGGGTCCGGTGAGCAGTTTCACCTCTGGGCCTCTCTTTTAGAGCAGGGGTTGCAGTGTCTCCCTAGTTGTCCTGGCCAGTGGACCTGGTTCCGGAGCCTTCGGGCCTTGGGGCCGTGGCTGGGTCGGTCGGGCCAGAATGTGCATGGTGCCCTCTCTGGGCCAACGCCATTGATGCCGACTCCTCATGTCTACACCCCTCTCCTTTTTCCTGCAGGGTCCGGCACGGGTACCACTTTCCTTCTCCCCCTTTTCTTCAGGTCTAGGTCCAGAAGCAGTTATGGCACCATGTGTGGCGCATGTGTCGCCATGTTGCTGTGTCTGGCACCATGTGGTGTCAGCGCTGTGGGTGATGGCTCCTTGGGCGGTGCTGAGTGGTGCTGGCTCTGTGGATGGCACCATGTGGCGCCAGCGGCAGTGCCATGGTCAGTGCCGGGTGTGGTGCCATATGTGGTGCCAGCATCACAGGTGGCGCTGAACTCTTCTCTAATTCAGGCGGTGGCATCTCCCATGTTCCTGGTCAAGACCTGCCTTTTGGAGGTTATTCTTGGGTAGAAATGGATCTGGATGAGTCTCTCTCTCTTGTACTTTGTCAAAGATGCAGTGGATGACTCAATTTATGGGCTGGAATGCAAGCCCTCTGTATCTGTGTGATGGACGATCTTCTTTCCAGTTCTTTTTGCTTAGGGATATGGGGTCCACCATAACATTTCAGTATTCACCTGTGGACCAAAGCAGACTTCTACTTCTTGAGTTCCTACATTCCTCAGTATGAGTACACCCTGTGGAACATACTCAGTGCAATGGTCGAGAGCCTCCCAAAATCTAATGCTCCATTGCTAGGGGCATATAGCCCAGTAATCAGCTGAAAGCTTTTATGGACACCTATGTCTCTGCCTCTAGTGCAGCTGCCGCTGGCAGCAGGTGGTTAACGTGTCCTTGACAGTGCTTATCTGTTCGGCTAGAGGCCACTCAGAACAATAGGGCTTCCATTTAAACCACACGACATCTTCGTAACAGGCAGTCCTGTCAAGGTAGAGGCATAAGTACCTTTTTCAGGAACCAACCCCTCAGCCACGAAGAGAATGCAGTAGAGGGCACAGGGTCTGAAGGCGCCCTATACCAGCCTCTGTGGATCCAGCCCTGGTCCCACCCCAGCTGTCTGAAGAGGGACACCTCCCGGCAGTAGGAGGGGCGTCTAATTTGGTTTTACAACCAGTGGAAGTCCATTACAGCAGACCTATAGGTCATCAGCATTGTCCAAGAGGGATACTCTCCCAGTTTTGTAGACTTCCCCAGACCTTACAGCCAGACAGCAGCCCCGTCTGTCCACCTCTCAGTCACACACTCTCTGCTTCTGAAATACGGGGCCTCTGCGGGAACTGGGCAGTAAAAGTTATTCCACAGTGGAATGGAGCACAGGTTCCTATTTCCATTGCTTCTGGTTCCAAGTTAACAGGCGGCGTGCTCCCATTTGTCGATCTTGGAAGGTTAAACAAGTACCTGTTTGGGGATGAGTTCACTAAATCTCGGCATTCAAGTCTTCACTTCCTGGACATTTGGCTCCTAACCAGTCCATCCAGTTAAGAGACACAGGGTGCAGTCGACACAGCTTCTAGGTTGTTCTCTCCAGGTTTGGGGAAGGCGCCAGTTCAACTTCCCAACAGCTTCTCTTCTTAGGAGCCCTCCTGGGTACCTCCAAGGCATCAGTTTTATTCCAGAAGATGGGAGAAACAGCATCTTCAGATGGCTTGTTATGTCACGGAAAACAACTCTATTCGGCCCCCTTTTTGGTTGCGCAGATGCTGGGACTCGGGTCATCCTCCACAGCAAGCAGTGGTCTCCGACCAGGCATCCACAATCCTCTGTACAAAATGACAGAGCCTCGGACAAAATCTGTGGGGGGTCTCATTGTCAAGCCCTCCACACTCACAAGTGGAGCCCGGAGGAACCTCATCTTGCTTTAAATTTCTTAGAGATGAGAGTTATCTTATAAGCAAAGTCCTGGAGGATCCCCCTGCCACAAAGTGTCCCTACTTTGGACGGACAACAAAACTGTGATGTATTACATCAGCAAGCAGGGTGGGGTGTCCCCCTACCCTCTCTGCAGTAGGGCTGCGAGGTTGTGAGAGTGGTACCTCGAGTATGATGCGTCAATTCAGATTCCGTGCAGTCAGTTTTGACGAGTGGGGTAGTTCGGACCTGGTCCTTTTTGCTTTCCTTCTCAATGCAAAACTGCCTCTATCCTGCTTCAGAAATCCAGACCCTGGTGTTTTCTGTCAGGATGTGTTCACTGCAATAGGCAAAATGCTCCCTGTAAGTTTTCCTCCTCTTCCCTTTATTCAGAGGGTTCTGATCAAGTTATATGCATGGGGGGGGGGGGGGGGCAGGATGATTCTCATTGTCCCAGACTGGCCTCAGCAGTTATGATTTGCATTGATCTACAGTCTGTCAGAAGTTCTCCCAGGTGACTACCCCTATGAGTGGACCCTCTGACACAGGGACTTTAGTCCATCCTAGCCTGCGCTCCCATCATCTCCAGGAGATGGAAGTAGGCAAGCTCTAGGTTTCCCAGACCATTGCAGACATATTCTAAGCCTTGCATAGGCCTTCCACCAGGAGGGCTTACGTGGCTAAGTGGAAACCCTTCTCCATCTGGTGTGCAAGTCCCATCTGGACCCTTCGGTTGCCCACCAAGTAAGGAGTACCTCTTGGACCTGTCAAATGCAGGTCTGCCATACTCAGCAGTGAAGGTACACCTCTGTGCATTTTCGGTCTAGGCTCAGTTACCATTAGTCAAGTTTTGCTTTGTTGACTCCAGAAGGAAGGAGAGCACTCCCTTTACTCTCTGGATGTTAGGATGGTTCTGTGATTCTTCATCGACAGAACGAAGAGTTACACATTCGAGCAATTATTGTATCTTCAGCATGCTTCGGCTGGGTCAGCCTGTTGCCATGAGATGTTATCTGCTTGGTTAGTAGCATGTTTTTGACACTACTAATCCATGTCACAGGCAAAGTTGGAAGGCCGGGTTCACACCACTCTCTCGGAGCGGTTGTGGCTTCCTTATGGAGATTTGTAATGTACCTGTTGCAGACTTCTGCAAGGCGGCGAGTTGGAGCTCAGTGCATACCTTTGTAAAGCACTATGTTCTGGATGTCCATGCCAGACAGCTCCCTTTCTTTGGCAGGACAGTCCTTATGAACTTCTGCCCTGAGTGAGCTCTGTCTCCTACCACCCTACTCCGGGGGGGGGGGGGTTGATTTTTAGCTCGGTACTCTCCCATTAATGTGAATGAGTGGTGGAGACTTATAGTCAAGGCCCCTACTTTTCTGCGGCCCAGTGGGACCAAGTTCTGCGGCAAGACTACCATTTGCCGCAGAACTTCTGAGGCGGTGGTTTGTAATTTCTGTGGAAGTTCTGCGGCACTAACAAACTACCACATCAGCACGTCAGCTTGTCATCCTGACTTCACTTTCATGGCAGTGGTTATAGAAATCAGGATGGTGGAAATCACAGTAACACTAGTTCAAAAATTAACAGACTTACAGAAATAATTTTATGCCTAAAAAAGCAAAACAAATTTCTCTTCCTTAAGGTCCTAGCCTATTGCATAAATGACATATGCAGAGGGGACCTTATGTGATAATTGAGGTATTTCTATATGCATGCTATCTATCCCACTAAAGAGGTCTCCACTGTCTATCACTTATATATTTGTATGTGCTTTCTACACCACTCAATGAGGTTCCCACTGTGTATCACTTATATATTTATATGCAATCTGTAACATACATACAAATGTGTGTGGGTGTGTGTAGTGAGACAGAGATACTGTATATGTGTGTGTGTGTGTGTGTGTGTGTTATATATATATATATATATATATATGTATTTTTTTAATTTCCATGAAATTGCATCCTCATTCATACAGGTCCCATTGGAAATGGAATAAATGGAATAGAGGAGTTATTGCAAAACTCATTTTTCTTGTCAACCTGCTTCCCCTGACACACTATGTAACACCATCAGGCCATGACATGCATGTGAACCGACTGTGAGATAGAGCTCTCCAGCCCATCGCAGTGTGTCCACCTTGTAACAGAACACTGCACCGTACCGTCCCAGACTCCGAGCAGTGATGCGTTCCACCAATCCTTGTGCTGCCCACCCAGCTCCCAGAGCTAATCTCTGAACCTGAGTTGCCAGCACGGAAATACAGCATGCTACCCTGTGGCCCAACAGCTGTCCCTGCATATAACATTTCTCCATAACCTTTAGGTGATTCTATTAACCAATGACAATATGTAATCAATAACCCTAGCAAAAATGCGTACAGTGCAATTATCTAACAGGTCTATTCTTTCAACAGGTCTACACATTATTATATTCCACTTTTCTGGGCATAATTATTTTATTTTTCTTAAAAATGACAGTTAAATTCATTTTACCAGTTATTCATATCAGATGGCATCTCTATACCTTAAAGGCACAAATAAGTTTGTACAAAGTGAGGTATGGACTTAACAGGTCTGTGCTATTGACAAGGTTTTGTTTAAGTTGGCCCTAGTGCAGTAATGTAAGACTGAAAATTGTATTAGGCTGTAGTGCAGGTTGAGCAAATATCACCATGCCTTATGTACTGTGCCACTGTCTCTGCCAGTGGGAGCTGCGGTAGATAAGTGACAGCCATTTCATTAGCTAATGTATGATGTTATAGCAATGATAACATCACATTCTGAGCATATAGATGGGTTTTGGATATAAAAAGAGGGGAATGGAACCAGATTCTATGGATAAACAGAAATATTAATAAAAATCACCAAGAAAGAGTGAATTCTGCGGCTTACCGCCAGAGTTCTATGATAGATTACAGAGTTCATTTAGGAATCTACATAAATTCTAGGGCCTTGCTTATAGTCCAGGAAGATATAGAAATTACGTACTTACCGTAACTCTTGCTGTTCTAGGACGGAGTCTCCACCACTCATTCACACGCCCACCCACCATCCCCCGAGCTCACTCATTCTGTTTTTGGTCTTCACTACCTTTTTTGTTCGGGCTGTGAAGACATTGTTGAATTGACCCGTCTTACAGCGCCTTCACTATTTCCATCTGTGCTGTGCCCGGGGAGGGGAACTGTTCAGCCTGATGACACTGTTATTGCCTAAGACTACCATTAGCAAGCTGCCTGCAGTAGTCGGCGTTTTCTGCCGAAAACAGACTTTGAACATTTGGCTGGGAACAGCTGTGAGAGGGGGCTCAGCGGTGAGCCATCTGACAAATTAGGGCACAGGAGAGGTAGGGCTGTAGTGCTTAAAACTCCTGCACTTGCCCGAAGAATTAATGACCAGCTCCTTCACTATTTCCATCTGTGCTGCGCCTGGAGACGGGAACTGTTCAGCTTGCTGACACTATTCTTGCCTAAGATTGCCGTTAGCAAACTGCCTGCAGTAATTGGCATTTTCTGCCGAAAACAGACTTTGAACATTTGGTTGGGAACAGCTTTGAGAGGGGGCTCAGCGGTGAGCCATCCGACCAATTGGGGCACAGGAGAGGCGGGACTATAGTGCTTAAAACTCCTGCATCTGCCCTCGGGCGCAAGACTTAGTGGCTGCGCCACTCGCAGATAAAATTTTTTAACTTGTATAGCCATTTCCTCGGATAAACCCCATGGCATACCTGGTAAGTTTAGAATATTTTGTTTATTCAAATGCCTAATTAAGATAGATAGGTGTAAAACTAGTATTGCCGATAGAGTTTCTCCTAGGTCACTGCTATTATTAATAACAAAAATGTTGATTTTACAAAGTTTGGGTTATTTAATTTTGAGTGGATTGATGTTTGTTTCACCACTTAATGAACCGGATAGTTTTGCACAAAGTACTAATTGGTTGTATACACCAAATGGGCTTTTAAATAGTATTAAAACCCACGGGCTAACAAATAGACGGAATGTGTTTTCGGTTAATTGGAGTAATTTTGTTTTGGCGAGTGAAAGACTGATGTTAAACCCCTACTCATTTAACAGACCTGTAAAGGGGTATTATGGGGTCTTAAGTTTGATACTAATTTTGGGAGGGGATGTAGAATTAAATCCTGGCCCAGATAATAAGATAAAGTTGAAGGACCTACATGATAATGCTCGTAGTGTAGCCACAAAAACTGATTTGTTGGCAGCTTTAATTAATGCCCCAAATCCTTGTGTCCTTGGACTTAGTGAGGCATGGCTCTCTCAGAAAATTAATGAACAAGAATTATCTATTCCAGGTTACCAATATATTAGAGAAGATAGGAAAGGCGGGGGTGATGTTATATATCAGACACTCCCTAGGGCATGTTGAAACAGTAATAAAAGGGAGTGATAGTAATGTTGAATACCTGGTTGTTGACTTAGTGCAAATTTATTTGGTAATTGCTGTTATTTATTTTCCTTCTAAAACCAATTTAAGTATAGTGGGAGGTGTACTAAATAAAATAGGAGATAGTACCAGAAATAGACAATTAATACTCATGTGGGACTTGAATTGTGATTGGTTGAAACCCCGGGGTAAACAACTTATGGAAGTTACCGCTGAGCTGGGACTAAAACAATGAATTAATTCTCCAACACGGTACACAAAAACATCTGCCTTGAGTTCTATTTTGGATTTATTTATTTCTCTGCATTTGTAAGCTGAAGCCTCAGGAACTCTGCCTCCCCATTTTGGTGATCACAATCCCATTTGGTTAACTTTGTACACTTCACAATTAATTTCTTCTCAAAAACATTTGAAACAAAATTGGTTAAGGGATATGCGAACATTTTCTGAACCAAAATTTTTGTCAAGTGTGAAAGCTGAAAAATGGAAACGCTGCAAACTAATTCCTGATCTTCAACAGGCTATTGAGTATTTACTAAAACTTTCCAAAGTATATGTGATTCTCATGCCCCCAAAGTGAAAAAGAAAAATAATAAGTTTCCTAGATTTCCATGGATAACAGATTCATTACTAAAAAGTATTAGGATTAAAAATAGGGTTTGGAAAAAAAACACATTAAAATCAAAATTGGATGTAGATTGGGAAGTGTTTAAAATTAAAAGAAATGAATGTAGAAATTTAACAAAAAGGGCAAAAATGAAATACTACAGAAACAAAATGGATCAGAACTTGGACCCAGAAAGTTTTGGGCTGTTAGTAAGCAGTTAACAAATTCAGGGGGTAGTGGTAGTCAAAAAGCTCCAACTTTAAAATTGGAAATACTTTTAACAGATTCTCCTGAAGTGACTTCAGACTTCCTAAACACCTTTTTTCCTGTCCTCCCAGGCTTTGGGAATTCAGTTAGTACAGGCCTAAAAAGTTTAATAAATGACAAGAGCTCATCTGCCGAAAAATACCCACCATTCAGATTTAGGATTTTAACTATTTCAGAGGTTAAAAAAGAATTATTAAAAATAAATATTCATAAAGCAGCTGGGTTGGATGGTTTGGAGGGAAGATTTTTAAAGTTAGCAGCTAATAATATAGCTTCAATAGTTATATATATCTTTAACTGGAGTCTTCAATAAGGATATTTCCCAAGGATGCGGAGGGGGAGTAATATCGTGACTATTGATTCATTTTTGACTTATGAAGATCTTATTTTAGCATTAATATCAAAAACTACTAGGAAACTTGGAGCTTTGAGGAGAACCACTAGAGGTTTAAAAATTCAAGATGGGAAAAAATAGCAGAACAACTTATTTTGCCCACCTTGAGATATGAGGAATTGATCTGTTGGGTGACAAACAAAAATCTGTTGGATATGACAGATAAATTACATTATAATACAGCAAGGTACATCTTGCAGTGTAACTACAGGACGCACCATTGCCTAATGTTGGAGAGTCTGGGGTAGCAATCTCAACTCTGAGTTCTTTAGAACTTAGACAAAGTAAATTTTTAAATACAAAATATATTACCCTGAGCATAATATCACACATAAACTTTTTCCTGATGTAGCTAACCCGAGGAAAGAACTAACAAGATCTGTACACTTGGAACAAAATTTTCCAAGGAAGATGTTTTAATAAATATGGTGATCGAACTCTTATTTCTAGAGCTGCAGTATATTGGAATAAACTTCCTCCTACAATACATGTTGAAACAGAATTTAATGCCTTTATTGAGGCAGTAAACATTTATTGTTTACAGTTGTATTTGCACATAGTATTGTATCCTTCTCTATTTATATATTAAGTCATTGTGTTTTTTTTATTATACAATGTATGTTATGATGTAAGTCTTATTTTCTGTTTATTGTATTGTTACATGTGTAACTTAGTGATCACTGTACAGGACTGTCTTGTAAACTGGGCTTCCCAGCCCAAATGACATGTTTCTCTCCTGTTTAAAAATAATTTTTTCTACTACTACTACTATACTACTACATGGGTCATCCGGGCCTTCACATGCCCGGAAGTTAGGGTTAGGTTTTCTTTTATTAGTTTACACTGCACCTCCTCGGTTGAAAAGGTACTGAGGCAGTTGGAGGGTTGACACTGAGATAGCTATATGGTAAGCTAGTCTTCTTGGTGCCGCATCTTGTGGTCCTATCCCTGTGCCAGCCTTCCTGAAGATTTTTGTCCGATGGGGTGCGTGCCTCCAGCTTACACCCATTAGTGTGAATGAGTGGTGGAGACTCTGTCCAAGAAGATCAAGAATTACAGTAAGTACATATTTTCCATCTTTTGTGGGTGAGGTCGGGGAAGTACTATCTGCCCTAATGGACTGCTTTGCATATTATGCCCAAAGGTTCTTTCTTTGTGGCATAAACCAACTGTTCTATTTGAGCCAGCAGTGTGTTGGTAACCTGGTCTCTAGCCAACCCCCTTCCATATGCATGGACCTGCAGATACTGGAAAAAATGAGAATATGGTAGTCCTGAACCCCAACCTCGGGTCCTTGAAGGAACGCATTCCCCCTCAAGTGTACAGGTTACCTAGGCAGACAATACTCCTCTACTCCCATTCTTTGAACTTCCCATCCCCAAGGCCTGGCAGGAAGAAAGGGTTCTAACCGCAGTAATACGGGTATTCATAACTTCTGCAGTGACCCTTTAAGACTGAACTGCCCAGAGAGAATGGAACACATGCAAATGATGGAACCCTCTGCACGTGCCAACTTTTCAAATGCTGCCTTGAACTTACTGCCTTAGTTCTAACCCCATGTATTCTTCTATATTCATAACTGTATGCAGTCTGCCTCCTAAGTAGAACTGCCCAGAAAGAAGTGGAACTATATGCAAATGATAAAACCTATCATTGCTCGAGACACAAATTCAAACTGCTGCCCTCATCTACTGCAACGTTCCATCAACGTCTCAGATTTCTCACTCCGCCTGACAAGTCAGATGCCTGGAGATATTCCTCTTGTCAGTTCCAGCTGATTCCAGTTTTATAAGTATTATCTAGCATAATATTTAATGTTGAGAGGTGCATGGCTCTGTCTGTGGCCCTATGAAGACTGGCATGGCTTAGGGTCACTAATCTCACCCAGGATACCCAGACAAAGGCCATGGATTTTCCTGTGAAGAATAACTCCCTGTTTGGCAAACACACTGAGGAATACATGAAGAAGGTGGATGAATACAAGGCCACCTACAAGAGTAACTCCTCCAGGGATAAGCCTACCTCTTCCTATAGGCTTTATGGAAGGGGAGGCAGGGAAAGGTCCCCTTATGGGAGGCCTTTCTACCAAGGTCAAGCTGCTTTTCAGCAACAGCCCTACCTACAGCAGACTGGGTATTTTAGATCTAGGGGCAGGAGGGGTTCCAGAAGGTGCTCCCAATCTGCCCAGGCTCAGGCGCCCCCAAAGCAAAATCCCTGACCAGTTGGTCCAGGTTGCCTCCCCAGTGACAGTAGGGGGCAGGCTGACTTACTTCCTCCAGAACTGGTTCTCCATCATCACAGACAGGTGGGTTCTGGAGGTGGTAAGTCAGGGTTTATCCCTATGCTTCAGATCCCTTCCCCCTCTGAAATCAAGAGTTTTCAAACCAGCTTCCCTCTTGGAGGGCAAGCTCTTGCAAAAGGAGGTGCAGAAATTGATCCACATGAAAGCAGTGGAGCATGTGACAGAACATCTCAGAGGAAGGGGTTTCTACTCCTGCTACTTTCTGACCAAAAGAAAAATGGGGACTGGCAACCCATTTTGGATCTCCGATCTCTCAACAAATTCCTGGTAAAACCAGAATTCAAGATGGTCACTTTGCAGTCCATACTCCCAGTTATCCAGCAGGGAGATTGGCTAGCATCTCTGGATTTAAAGGATGCCTATTTTCACATCCCAATAAGGCAATCTTACAGAAAGTATCTCAGGTTCAGACTCCTTTCAGGACATTATCAGTTCACTTCCCTTCCCTTCGGTCTGACCTCAGCACCCAGGGTATTCACAAAGTGCCTAGCCGTAGTGGTGGTACACTTAAGGAAGTCTGGCATCCTAGTCTTCCCTTATCTGGACGACTGGCTGTTTGTGGGAAAATCCCCACAACAGGTCTCAGAGCACCTGCAATGAGCAGTTCATCTCCTACAGTCCTTGGGATTCCTGATAAATCAGGAAAAGTCTGTTCAAACAACATGAAGTCTTGCTGTATTCAGACATAATGCAGTTAGCCCCAGCACTTGAACTGCCCAGGAGGAAAGAATTAACTCTATGCAGAAGCATAGAACATTGAGCTCAAGCTTGGTTTTCAAACCTCTGTCTGTGGTACTTCCCAGTGTAACCGTCAGATTCTTTACTTCCCTAACACTCAAGTCGTCCGAGATTTCTCTGCCTTGTCTGTAAAAGTAAAGCGTTCGGTTAAAACCAATTCTTTTTATTGTTTTTTGGATTTCCATCCTCTGTCTATGGTACAGGTAGTGTTGTAGATAGGTAGTGACTGTGTTTAATTTCAAAATCTGTGTGGAAATTGTTTCTTCGGTTTCCTTTCGGTCGGTCTGGTTGGAACCGACCTTGTGATTTCTTCTATCTTAAATTAATATTTTCTGGGATTAGAGTGGTGTTCCGATACCGATCAGTTTCAAAAGAACCGGGCCTTTTCCTGGTTCTTTTTTCAAAACCCGTGACACGGTTTGTTAACGAACGGTTGTTATTACCTGGCTTGAAAGCTGCTATAGGGTAATTTTGGTAGGTTGGCCATGTCTGAGAAACCCAAGAAGAAAACCGGTCTCACTGGGTTTCAACACTGTGCTGAGTGTGAGGAGGCCTTTGCCAAGGCCGACCCCCACCTCATCTGTGTTTATTGTCTGGGGTTTGACCACCTCCAATCAGACTGCCAAATTTGTAAAAACTTTCCCCAAACCACTCTAGAAAACAGATTGAGTAGGTTGAAGGAAAGGGAGTCCGAGAAGTCCGTGGATCCGGATGGCCAGCCCAGTTCGGTTGTGGCCGAACCTGAGGGGGTGCCTACTGACCTAGGCGATACCTCCTCGGGCAAAAGGAGAGCCGACTCTGAGGGGTTGGTTCCATCGAAAAAGATAAGAAAGTCTGCCAGTTGGATCTGTTTCACTCTCAACCATGGACAAAATAGCCAAAGCAATTAGCATTGTTCAATCACTTAGAGCCGGTTCCATCCGAACCGTACTGCCAATTCGGCCGGTCAGTTCAGTTGGATCCATCTCCTCTGGATTATGATCCAGATGTTTATTATGAGGAGTGGGAGGGAGACGAAGACTATCCCGGTGATGATGGCGATGATGATGATGATGATGATGAGGGGAGGGTCTGGATGTGCCTATTGAACCTGACATCTCCCCAGACAGGCCGTCGGGTGTCTCTCCTCCCAGGCTCTCTGAGTCCCCTTCACATTTTTTGTTCTACAAAAAGGTGGCAGAAACCCTGCAGCTTCCCTTGGTTGAAGCCACAGAGGAGGATGAAGAGCCTGATTTTGTGGAAATGATGGACATCCCAGAGTCCAAAAGGCTGTCTATCCCTCTTCATAAATCCTTGGGAAAACAGACACACAAAATTTTACAAACTCCTAATTCAATACCTCCTGTGGATAAGAGAATGGACAGGAGGTATTTGTTATCAGGCTCAGCTGAGGAGTTCCTTTATAGTCATTGCAGCCATGTTGGGGTGGTGCAGGCTGCAGCCTATGACAGGGCTAACAAACATTCCTTTGGCTTCACACCCCGGATAAGGACTCCAGGAAAGTGGATGCCATGGCCAAAAAACAGTATTTGGCATCCTCTTTGGGACTCAGGCAGGCTACTTATATGGCCTACACAGCCAGGTACCAGAAATCCAGATGGAATGCGGTTCTGGAACTGGCTAAACAGGCCTCTCCCCAGCTAGCCAAGGAGCTGGAGGAGGTGGCTGCTGATGGATTTGAGGCATCCAAAATGTAATCTCATGCTGCTGTGGACTTCAATGATGTGGCATCTAGAGTCATGGCTACATCTGTGTCTGTCAGAAGACATGCTTGGTTCAGATGTACTAGCCTTTCACAGGATACCCAGACTAAGGCTATGGATTTTCCTGTAGTGGCTAACTCTCTGTTTGGGGAGTAGACAGAGGCTTACATGAAGAAAATGGATGAATACAGGACCACGTACAGGAGTGCACAGGCCAAGGAAAGACAAGCCACTCTGCTCAAGCAGCAGTCTAGGGGCAGGGGCAGGCCCTTTCAAAGGCCTTTTTACCAAGCCCAGGCCTCCTCTCCCTTCCCACAGAGGGGGTTCTTCAGAGGGAGGAGCAGGAGGGGGATGAGCAGAGCGGCTCCCTCCTCCTCTCAGTCTAAGGCTCCTGCCAAACAGACACCCTGATGTGTCAGCCCGGGTCAACTCCCCAATTCCAGTAGGAGGCAGGCTGGCTTACTATTTCCGGGCCTGGAAGTCTGTGACTTCAGACAGGTGGGTCCTGGAGGTAGTAAGCCAGGGACTGGCTCCCAGCTTCAGAAAGTTCCCAAAAAAGAAGGCCAAGTCTTTTCCACCTGCATCAGCCTCAGAGACCATTGACCTGCAGGCAGAGGTTTCCTCTCTTCTAGCTCTCAAAGCTGTAGAAAGGTTCCTGTTCAGCACAAGGGGAAAGGACTGTACTCCAGGTACTTCCTTACCCCAAAGAAAACAGGGGAGTGGCGACCCATCCTAGACTTAAGGTATTTGAACAAACACATTAGTAAAGCCAAAATTCAAAATGGTAACTCTGGAATAATCCTTCCTCTCTCAAGGCCAGGGGATTGGCTAGCATCTCTGGACCTCAAGGATGCCTACTTCCATATTCCTATCAGGTGCTCCCAGAGAAAATACCTCAGGTTCGAGTTGCCTTCAGGCCATTACCAATTCAGAGCCATGCCATTCGGCCTAACATCAGTTCCAAGGGTGTTCACAAAGTGCCTTGCAGTAGTGGTGACTTACCTCAGAAGACAGAGTATCACCATCTTCCCGTATCTGGACGACTGGCTCTTAGTGGGTCAGTCATCTTTATAGGTCAAGTCAGCTCTTCAAACTACCCAGGACCTCCTCAGTTTCCTGGGGTTTCTTCTCAATCTTCCAAAGTCTGTCCTCGAACCAGTTCAACTTCTCACCTTTATAGGCATAGAGTTGGACACTTTACAAGCAAAAGCTTTCCTTATACCCAGCAGGGTGAAGAACATAGTGGATCTACTTCCTCCTTCGACCTCAGGTCTCACTTAAGCAAGACGGATCCTCTAGCTCCTGGGCCACATGGCAGCTTCCACGGCAGTGATGCAGGAAACAGGAGTTCAGATGAGGACATTAGGTTTCATCTAAGGTCTTTTGGTCTCAAAAGAAGGACTCACTTACCAAACTGATCCCAGTGACTCAGACTCTGGTCCAAGCTCTCCAGTGGTGGCTGGACCAGGACAACCTCAGACAGGGGGTTCCATTTCTCCCTCAAGTCCCATCAGTAGTTCTAACTACGGATGCTTCTCTCCTAGGGTGGGGAGCCCACCTGGGAGCCCTAACAGCTCACGGGGTATGGTCTCCACAGGAGTCTCTCTTTCATATCAGTCTCCTGGAACTCAGGGCAGTTTTCCTAGCCCTGCAGAACTTCTCAGATTCAGTCAAGGGCAAGGTGGTCCAAGTCAGAATGGACAACACTACCACAATATGGTACATCAACAAGCAGGGAGGCACTCGGTCCTCAACCTTGTGCACAGGAGCCATGAAGCTCTGGTCTCTGGCCTATTCTCTTCAGACTTTTCTGGTAGCAGTTCACCTTCCAGGGAAGGACAACATACTAGCAGATGCTCTGAGCAGAATTTCACAGGGACATCACGAATGGTCCCTGGATCCTCACATCCTGAAGGTCATCTTCTCCAGGTGGGACACTCCAGAGATAGATCTCTTTGTGGCACCGGACAATCATCAACTTCCTCTGTTTTGTTGCAGACTTCCAGTCCTGGGGACGGTTCCCCAGGATGCTCTCATTTTCATCTGGAAGGGCAGGTTTCTCTATGCCTTCCCTCCCTTCCCTCTGCTGTTCAGAGTTCTGATCAAGATCAGGACTCAACTCTGCACAGTGATACTGGTGGCTCCAGATTGGGCCAAACAGCCTTGATATCCTCTACTGCTGTCCTTGTCAGTGTCACGTCCCCTGTCTCTGCCCAGGACATACAATCTCCTGTCCTCCTCTCAGGGGCAGATCTGGTACCCCAATCTCCAGTCTCTCAATCTCCAAGGCCTGGCTCTTGAAGAGTTAGAATATGCAACACTACTTCTCTCTCTCTCAGAGTTCTGGATATTCTGAAGGTCTCCAGGAAACCTTCCACTAGAAAACTTACAACTCCAAATGGAAAGGTTCAGTATTTGGTGCTCTCAGAAGGCATCCTGCCTGATTCTGCAGACATTTCCACAACCTTAGACTCTCTAGTTCATCTGAATGGTCTGGGCCTTAGGCCTGCCACTCTGAAGGTTCATCTAGCAGCTGTCTCTGCATTCCTCTCAGCAGGAAGGGCTCTTCCTGGCATCTCATCCTGTTTTCAGAAAGTTTTTCAAGGTCTGGTTCACGTACCACTCCTTCAGGAGCCCACTCCGCCTTGGGATCTTTAATGTCTGCATAGTTCAGCACATGCAGCCACCCTTTGAACCTCTGGCTTTGGCGGTGAAGTACTTGACCTGGAAAACTGTGCTCCTGGTAGCTATTACTTGCCAGGCAGATTAGTGAGTTACAGGCTCTGTCAGTTGAACCTGACTTCATCTCCTTCCATAGGGACAAAGTGGTCCTAAGAACCAATAAAGGTTCTTGCCCAAAGTGGTATCGGATTTTCATCTGGACCAGTCTACATCTCTCCCTGTGTTTTTCACTGACCATTCTTCTTCAGGTGAAAGAAGGTTACATAGTTTGGATGTTAAGAGGGCCCTTAGCTACTACATTGAGCATACTAAGGCACATAGAAATGACTGTCTTCAATTGTTTCTCACTTATGGTGAAGTGGGGAAAGGTAAGCCTGCCACTAAGAACTATTGCCAGGTGGATTGTTTCTTGTATATAGTTCTGTTATGAAAAGTTAGGTAGAATGCCCCCTTCAGGCCTGAGGGCTCACTCGACTAGGGGTACAGCTGCTTCTCTAGCTGCAGCCAGAGATATACCTTTGTTAGAGATCTGTAAAGCAGCCACCTGGAAAACAGTACATACTTTCACCAAGCATTACTCCCTGGACATCCAGGCTAGGAGTGATGCTAGGTTTGGTACAGCAGTACTACAGAGCCTCTTCCCAAAGTAGGTTCTGCATTTCCTCCTCCATAGGGAACTGCTTGGTAGTCTGCATTATGTCTGAATACAGCAAGACTTCATATTGTTTGTTTTGACTTATTTTGGGGCTGACTGCTTTCGGAGCACAAACCACCAGGCTGTTTTGGGTCTGGGAAGGTTTACCTGTGTCTGACTTGGATGTCTGGATTTTTCTCTGTTTGATTAGCAGGGGATTTTCTCTGTCAAATTGTCATGTAGGGCATCTTGCTGACAGGAAGGCACTCATCGCAGCGGTGGGTCAGAGCTTTTAGCTGATTGTTTTGTGAGGGGCACAGTTTAGGCCCAACCCCTACCACCTCACCCACCCACCCCTGAGTAGTTCCTTTATACCTGGGGTTCTGACATAATTTCTTCAAAAGTGCAAGTGCATATCACTGTCATATCCTCTCTAGCACACTGCACTGTCAATATACATACACATTGTATAATATATATATTTCTATAATGTTCCACCACACATCACACACACACAAAAAGTAGATAAACATGTGGGGAGTAGTGCAATGTAATGGCAGCTGAGGGCAGCAGTCTTCCGGAGTCTTTCTGGGGCTGAGATGCTGCCCTATTTACCGAACAACTCTCTGCCCTGAGGAGGAAGTTGCCCGTCTTCAGGCCACACTGGACAGTAGTAGGGAACCTTCCCAGGCCACACTGGACAGTAGGAGGAACCTCTCCCATCCAGGGAGCACCAGAGCCACCACCACTACCTCAGAGGTTGTGAAAGCACAGCAGTTGGACCACAGTGGGCTCAGGGAGGGTGAGGATGGTGGAACAGAGGCACCCAGTCGCTGTTCCACTCCACAATCCATACACCATTCTGGGGAGCATAGCTCCCTATGGATGCCCCACAGAGAGACCAAGGAGCTGAGGACAACTGCACACAAGGGAGGTCCACACAGGAAGGAGGCAGAGGACACCACAAGGAAAGGAAGCAGCTCCTGGTGGGGGACTCAATTATTAGGGGATAGAACTGGGGGAAGAGGAAACTGAAGTAAGGTGCCTGCCTGGTGCCATGGCTTGGAGGGACAGAGGCACATCCTCAGGATCACGAGAACAGCTGCAGGGAGTCTAGGCTGGGCGTCATTGTCCACCTAGGGACAAATGACTTGGCTCATCATGAGATTAGAGCAGTGCAGAAGGACTTTGTAGAATTGGGGAGGCCTAAGACAAGACAAACACACACAGTATCCTTCTCCAGAGTGCTGCCTGTCAATAGGCATGAGTGAGGCGGTACTTTGCACCATGCAGTTTAATGAATGGTTGAAAAAATGGTGTGGAGCACAGGGTTTTGACTTCACTGGGGACTCAGGTTCCACTGGAGGGACACCAGCCTATACTGGCAGGATGGTCTGCATCTGTCAGGAAGGGGACAAGTCTTTTGAGCAATCGGTTTAAATGCTTCATTGGCAAGCTTTAAACTAGTCAATGGGGAGGCACTGATGGCAGCAGGAGGAAAATCCCAGCCTCCCACAAAACTGGGTACTAAATGAGAGAAAAGACCCGGTAGAAAGTCAATGGGGATGCTGCAACAGGGTAAAGCCATCAGAAAATGGAGAGCAATGAGTACCAATGCCCATAGTCTGAGTAACAAGCTTCACAGATTAGTGGCCTTGATGGAGGAGGAACATCTGGATATTGTGGCAGTCACAGAAACATGGTACACAAAACCATGACTGGGCGTAAACATACCAGGATACACTATCTACAGGAGGGACAGGGAGGGTAAAAAAGGAGGAGGAGTAGCTCTTTCGTAGAGAAGGAATCAAAGCAACAGAACAAGGGTAAACAGGAGGAAGAAGCACTGTGGGTGGGGCCAGCAATAGCACCACAATCCGCCTGAGGGTTATACAGACCCCTTCTCAGGGAGAAATAGACAAGAAATGATAGAAAGTATACTTAGAATGGCAGAAAAGGGAAATATTGCTGATGGGTGATCTGAATATGCCAGATGTTAACTGGTGCAGTTGAGCAGCCACTTGAAGAATGGGGTTATTCTAGATGCCCTACAGGGGTATGCCTAGACAGCTAGTATTGGAGCCCACTAGGAGGGGAGCAATCTTAGACCTGGTTCTCTCAAATGGAGATGAAGGAGGATCACAGATGTATAGTGGGTAGCCATCTGGGAACTATGCCATCGAACAGTATGGTTCACAATAAACACAGCAATAGAGTCAAAGCCATACAAAGGCAAAAGTACTGGACTTCAGGAGGGCTGACTTTGCCAAAATGGTGAGTGCTAAGGAATGCACTAGCAAATGGGCAGGAAGGAGGGTGGAAGACAATGAGAGTGGCAAAAACTGCCATTACAGAGTAACAACTTCCAATGAAGCAAATAAAAAGCGAAGCGATGTAAAACCACTATGGTTCTCCAAAGTAGGTAGTGAAGGTTCAAGAAGAAAAGAAAGCATTCCAGGAAGTACAAGGAATCACAGAATGAGCAGGACAGAGAGACTGTATCAGTTAAATCAAAGGAAGTTGGGAAGGCAGTCAGAACAGCAAAGGCCCAAACCGAGGAAAAGATAGCCAACTCAGTAAGAAGGGGATAAAACCTTTTATAGGTACATCAGGGAGCGAAGGAAGACCAAGGGAGGGATAGTGAGGCTTAATAAAGGGAGGGAGGAGGGTGGGCAGAGGGTGACTGTGAAAAGGCAGAGATACTAAACAAATATTTTTGCTCAGTATTTACAAAGGAAGAGGGAGGTACCTAAAACAAACAGGAAACACTCTGGATACAGAAGTTGATACCAGCCCATTTACAGAAGAAAGGGTTCTGAAAGAACTCTTAAAACTGAAGGTGGACAAAGCAATGGGCCTGATGGGATTCATCCCAGAATTCTAAAAGAACTAAGGGTAGAACTAGTGACACCACTGACTACCCTCTTTAACAAATCATGGGAGGATGGGGTGGTACCAGGGGACTGGAGGAGGGCAGATGTGATTCCCCTTCACAAAAGTGGGAGCAAGGCAGAAGCAGGAAACTACAGACCTGTTAGTTTAACCTCAGTGATAGGAAAATGATGGAATCACTTCTGAAGGAAAGAATTGTCGAGTATCTAGAGGCCAGAGGGCACAGGACCCAAGGCAGCATGGATTCACAGCGGAAGGTCATGCCAGACAAATCTGATAGATTTCTTTGACTGGGTGACCAAAGTAGTAGATCAGGGAGGGGCTGTGGACATGGCCTACCTAGACTTTAGCAAGGCATTTGACACAGTCCACACAAAGATTAATATACAAGTTAGCCAGCCTGGGGTGGGTCCCAAGATGACAGCCTGGGTAAGAATTGGCTGGAGAATAGGACACAGAGTAATAGTAAATGGAGTCCACTCTGAAGAAAGGGGGGTTACTAGTGGGGTACAGCAGGGTTCAGTATTAGGACCGGTCCTCTTCAATGTCTTTATAAGCGACATTGCAGAGGGACTGGAAGGAAAAGTATGTCTCTTTGCAGATGACACAAAGATCTGCAACAGAGTTGATGCACAAGGTGGGGTGGAAAGGATGAGAAGGGACTTGGCAAGGTTAGAGGAATGGTCAAATGTATGGCAGCTTAGATTCAATGCTAAGTGCAAGGTAATGCACCTGGGAAACAAAAAGCCAGGAGGAATACACAATGGGGGTGAGATACTAACAACAACAAAATGGAAAGGGACCTGGGGGTAGTCATATCAGATGACCTAAAGGTGGGCAAGCAATGTGAGAGGGCAGCAAGGAGGGCTGGGGGATACTGGGATGCATAGGGAGGCATCACCAGTAGAAAACAGGAAGTTATTATCCCTCTGTACAGACAGCTGGTGAGACCCCATCTGGAGTACTGCGTGCAGTTCTGGAGACCCAATCTCGCAAAGACATAGACAGGATGGAAGCTGTCGAGGAGGGCAACTAAAATGGTGCAGGGTCTGCACGGAAGCATATGAGAGAGACTTAAGGAGCTTAATATGTATAGCCTCGAGGAAAGGAGGGAGGGGACATGATAGAAACTTTCAAGTACCTCAAGGAATCAACAAAGTCCAAGAGGGTAGCATCTTTCAAAAAAGGTGTGCAAGAACAAGGGGCACAATTTGAAGATGGGGGTGGCTCAGAGGTAATTTAAGAGTATTTTTCACAGAGAGGGTTGTGGATGCATGGAGCGGCCTTCGGAGGAGGTTGTGGAGTCAAAAACAGTGGTGGAATTCAAGCATGCATGGGACAGTCATAAGGCAATTCTAGGGGGTGGGGTAGGAAGAAGTAGGCTGCTGGTTAACTAGGATCTGCAGCTTATCCATTAGGTAGGAAATGGGCAGACTGGGTGGGCCAAGCTGTCCTTATCTGCCATCAAATTCTATGTTTCTATGTTTGAAGAAAAAATTACTCACTATAATAATGTTGTTTCTTCTAATGGAGTCTTGCTGTATTCAGACCTCCCCTCTCAGAATCTGGTATTTGGGAAGTGGGCTGGCAGGTATAGTGTTGCACCTCAGGGGTGTACCTTGTACCTTCCCTCTTGGGTGGGATAGATGTTGTTTTTAATTTTCTGGTATTTTATACTTAAATACTGTCTCTACCTTTCCTTCTTGGGTTCTCGACTTAAGTCTTTTTGGCCCAAAAGGAATCTTTTGCCCTTTGGCTATATGTTTGAACAGTTTCCATACTATAGTATATTAGTTTGCTCATAAGAATCTGATGGTTACACTGGGAAGTACCCCAGACAGAGGTTTGAAAACCGAGCTCGAGCTCAACGTTCTATGCTTCTGCATAGAGTTAACTCTTTCCTCTCCGGGGCAGTTCAAGTGCTGGGGCTAACTGCATTATGTCTGAATACAGCAAGACTCCATTAGAAGAAACAGCATTACTTTGGTGAGTAATTTTTTCTTCTTACCCTGTTCAGATGCTTCAGTTTATAGGAGCAGAGCTAGATACTATTCAGGGAAGAGCTTTCCTCCCTCGAGACAGGGTGCAAAAGTATTTTCGACCTGACTGCCTCTTTCAAACTAAACCAGCCATGCCCAGCAAGACACTATCTGCAGATTCTGAGCCATATAGCAGCAACAGGTACAGTTTCAGGGGCAAGATACAGAATGAGAGACTTGCAATCTCATGTCAGGTCCCATTGGTCACAGAGAAGGGACAAGATGTCAAAGTTCATCCCAGTAACAGAGGTTGTTATTCAAGCCTTACAGTGGTGGAAAAATTCAGACAACTTAAGGCAAGGTGTCACTTTCTAAAAGGAGAACCCTTCCTTTGTTCTCACAACAGATGCTTCTCTATTGGGATGGGGCGCCCACATGGGGGAACACACCATCCATGGGACTTGGTCTGAGGCAGGATCCCTTCTGCACATAAAGCTCTTGGAGCTCTGAGCTGTATTCCTACCTCTAAAAGCTTTTGCTCATTTGGTACCAGACAGTGTGGTACAGGTCTGAAACTGTGGGATCTTGCATACGCTATAAAAGTAACTTTGCAAGCAGTCCATGTCTCAGGGAAGGACAACATTTTAGCAGATGCCCTCAGCAGAATCAGTCAGGGCCATCACGAGTAGTCATTGGACACACAGGTGGCCAATTTGGTATTAGGAGGTGGAGTACCCCAGAGATGGTCCTCTTTGCCTCTCCAGAGAACCATAAACTACCACTGTTTTGTTGCAGACCCCCATTCGGGCACAGTCCCAGTGGATGCCATGGTACTGGATTGATCAGAGAGAAGCCTATATGCTTTCCCTCCTTTCCCTCTCATCCTCAGTGTCCTGATCAAGCTCAGGTCCCAGTCGGCCTCAATGATCCTCATCACCCCAGACTGGCCCAGACAACATTGGCATCCTCTCCTTCTATCCATGCTGGTATCCAGACCAATACATCTTCCCCGGAGGCACAATTTGTTAACCTCCCACCAAGGGAAAACAGGATATGCCATTCTCGGCTCTCTCTGTCTCAGGGCTTGGCTCTTGAAGGCATAGAATTTGCACACCTAAACCTCTCCCAACCAGTTTTACACATACTTAAGGGATATAGAAAACCCTCCACTAAAAAACCTATTCAGCCAAATGGAAAAGGTTTCTTTCTTAGTGTACCCTGCACAGCATTGAACCTGCCTCAGCAGGAATTCCAACCCTACTTGAGTACCTTACTTTTTTACATGAGCAGGGCCTTAAGCATACTTCACTACGGGTCCACTTAGCAGCTATCTCTCCTCATATTTCAGTGGGAAGCCCCACTTCCATTGCATCTGATCCTATTTTTAAAAAGTTTTTCAAAGGTGTGTGTCTTACATATCCACCCATTAGGGAACCTGTCCCTAGGTGGAATTTGAACATTTGTATTACTCAACTTATGAGGCCACCTTTTGAACCTATGTCCTCAGCCCACCTACAGTATGTCACATGGAAAATTGTATTCCTAGTGGCTATTACTTCTGCTTGAAGGATAAGTAAGCTTCAGACCCTGTCTGTGGAAAAGGACTATTTGTCTTTCCATAATGACAAAGTGGTACTTAGAACCAATAGAAATTTCTCCGTAAGGTGGTGTCAGATTTTCATTTGAATCAATCCATTATATTACAGTGTTTTTCACTGAACACTCTACTTCAGGTGAGCATAGACTTCACAGTCTGGAAGCGAAGAAAGCTCTTAGTACATATCTCATACTAAGGATCACAGGCAGGATAAACAACAGTTATTCCATACCTATGAGGATGTGAAAAAAGGTACACCAGCTACCAAGAGATCAATCTATCGGATAGTTAGCTGTATGCAGTTCTGCTATCAAAAAGCAGGCAAACAGGCCCCATCAGGACTTAGGGCCCATTCATCCAGGGGAACAGCTGCTTCTATAGCAGCTTCAAGAGATGTCCCCCTACTGGACATATGCAAAGCTGCCACATGGAGGGCAGTACATACTTTCACTAAGCATTACAGCCTGGACATACTGTCCAGAGGTGATGCCAGATTTGGAACAGCAGTCCTGCAGAGCCTCTTTCCTAAGTAGGTTCTCTGCCCACCTCCAAAGGTACTGCTTTGAAGCTTGCATAGTTATGAATATAGAAGAATACGTGGGGTTAAGAAGAAAAACATTACTCACCTTAGTAATCTTATTTCTTCCAGTGTATTCTTCTATATTCATAACTCTTCCTTCCCTGCCTCCCCTACCAGAACCAGAGCCTCAGCATGCCTACTGATGTTACCTTGGATTTTCTACTAGCAGGTATGCCCCATTGGGCTGCACTTTACCTGGATAGGATTCCTCCCTTTTCTTTGGTTACCTGAGTTTCCAGAATAAAACTTATGTTTCAGTTCTAGTGAAATAGTCACTAGGGTATATATTTTGTTATGGGAGTTCATCCCTTTTAGGCATCTATAGATAGTTTTAGATAGGTACATAGTATTTCTGCCTTCTAGGCTATTTACGAAATCTGAGACATTGATGGAACGTTGCAGTAGATGAGGGCAGCAGTTTGAATATGTGTCTCGAGCTATGATAGGTTCTATCATTTGCACATAGTTCCATTTCTCTCCGGGCAGTTCTACTTACGAGGCAGACTGCATACAGTTATGAATATAGAAGAATACACTGGAAGAAATAAGATTACTAAGGTGAGTAATTTTTTTCTTCTAAACATCTCAGATTTCACTGTCTGCCTGTCAAGTCTAGACTCTCGGAGTTCCTCTCTTAACTTCTATTTGTGACATAAAGAAACTTATAAAATAAGTATTTTTTTTTTCTTTCATTTGCTGCCTTTTACTTTTTGTGATTTAGCTAAACCTTAGTTTTAGTGTTCATTTGGGTATTTTTATCGGTTCCTCCTGGTTCGGTATAACCGGTGGGGAACCGAGTTATTGTAGTTCATATTGGAGTTTTATGACTAAAAAACTCTATTAATTTATTTTTATTTTAAAACCTTTGTTTTTGTAACCGCTTTATTGGTTACTGAACCGATAACCTCGGTTCATTTTTTCTGTGGTTCCCAGTTCCTGTCAGTTCTGGAACCAACCACAACTGCTAAATATTATTTAAAACTTAAAACTATTTAGCGGGTTTAATTTTTTTATTGGTTCCCGATAAAATGTCTGAAAAACAAAAAAGAAAACCAGTGAACCTGGTTTTAAAAACTGCTCTGATTGTGGGGAAGTATTTGCTAAGGCAGATAAGCACAGTTTGTGTGTTGTCTACCTTGGCTGTGATCATCTAAAGAGCGACTGTGAAATCTGTAAAACTTTCCCAGAAAAACATGGAGAAATGCCTGGAGCGGCTAAAGAAAAACTTCCTCCACCTAAGGGTCCCTCAGGCTCTGACCAGGCGAAAGCTTCTTCTGTAGGTGAAACCATTGCAGTGTTGCACTCAACCCCTGAAACAGGTGATAAAATGACTAAGAGGCCTGCTGAACATTTGACTCCCTGGTTCCCTCAGAAAAGACTAAAATTAAACACAGAACCCCCTACTGGACAAAAAAGGGACCTCTGTGGGTGCTCTGGTTCTCCCCACTCCTCAGGAGATAGCACAGGCTTTCAAGGTGGTACAAGCCTTGCAGGGACTTTTTCTGTTGACCAACAGCCATCTGGGCAGACCCCAGCTGGACAGGCTGACACTTCAGCCAAATCCTCACTTATTGAAGAGGAAGATTATGGTAAGTGTAAGGAGGAGGACGAGGACGAGGGGGAACCCATTGAACCTGCGGTTTCTCATGAGCAGGAATTTGGTTCTCCTCCCAGAACCACTGAAGATTATTCCTCACACTTCACTTTTGTTAGAAGAATGGCTGATGCCTTGGATATCACCACAAGTGAGGAAACTGAATATGAGGAGGAGGTGGAATACCTCGAGATGATGGGGTTAACCCCCACTAAAAAGCTCCTCCTACCAGTGAATACATTCTTCAAAAAGGATGCTTTGAAGATTTTACAAACCCCTAACTCTGCCCCCCCTCTTGATAAGAGACTGGACAAGAAATACCGGCTGGACAGGGAGGATGCAGAATTTCTGTTTACCACTGACCAACAGGGTGGTGCAGGCAGCAGCCTGTGACAAGGCTAAGGTGCCCTGGCTTCTCACCCACCAGAAAGGTCCAGAAAATTGATAGTATGGCCAAGAAGGGATGTTGTCAGCTTCAGCGCATTAAGCTAGAGCTAATTTTCAAGCCTATGGGCACACAGTATCAGAAGTCATTGTGACAATCTGTCCTGGCTGATGGCAGATAAGGTCACATCACACTTGTTAGCTGACCTTGCAGAAACTGTTAGGTTTGGCTTGGAGGCAGCCAAGTATCAGTTTCAAATGACTGCTGATACTAATGATACAACAGTTAGATGGATGGCCAATACTGTTGCCCAAAAGGAGGTCTGCCTGGCTAGAGCCACAAATCTTACCAGGACACACAAACAGAGGCAATGGATTTCCCTCTGAGGTAATTCCTTTTGGAGACAAAACAGTGGCTTATTTGAAGAAGGTGAGCGAATACAAAGCTGCCTTCAAAAGCAATTCTGCTAAAGAAGAAAACCTCTCCATCTACCAGGCCCTGTGGGGTGGAGGTGAGGGGCAAATCCTTTCACAATAGGCCATTTTCCAGGCAATGGCTGCACTCTAATACCAACAGTATCCCCAGAAAGATACTTCAGAGGTAGGGCAGAAGGGGCTCCAGGCAGGGATCTCAACTTCAGTCTCAGCCCCAGAGTAAGCAAACACCCTGACATGCTTTCACAGGCCACCCCCTCTCTACCAGTTGGAGGCGGGCTGGCCCATTACCTCCAGGCTTGGAAACATATCAACACAGACAAGTGGGTCCTGGAGGAAGTGAGTCAGGGACTGTCTCTGAGTTTCAGATTCCCTCCTTTTCTGAGAACCAGAGTCTTCAGACCATCCTCCCTCGCAGAAAGGAAGCTGTTGGAGGAAGAGGTTCAAAACCTGCTACTGTCAAAGGCAGTGGAGCTTGTCCCAGCTCAGCAGAAAGAAAAGGTGTTTTACTCAAGGTATTTCCTTACCCAAAGAACAATGGAGAGTGGTGGCCTATCTTAGACCTCAGGGTACTAAACAAGCATTTGACAAAACCAAAGTTCATAATGGTAACATTGGTATTGATTCTGCCAACACTCCAAAAAGGAGACTGGTTGGCATCACTGGACCTAAAAGATGCTTATTTCCACATTCCCATAAGAGAGTCTCACAGAAAATACCTCAGGTTCAGACTCCCTTTAGGTCACTACCAGTTCTCAACCCTGCTATTCGGTCTCACTTCAGCTCCAAGAGTGTTCACAAAGTGCTTGAGAGTGGTTGTGGCACACCTGTGAAGGCAAGGTGTCACAGTGTTCCCATATTTGGACGACTAGCTGGTGGTAGGAAAATGACCACAGCAAGTTAGACAGTACCTGCAGATCACCCAGAGGCTTCTGGAATCCTTGGGGTTCCTGATAAACCACATAAAATCTGTCCTTCTACTTGCACAGGTGCTGCAGTTCATAGGGACGGAGATCAACGTCCTGCAAGGTAGGGCCTACCTGCCTTTGGACAGGGTAAGTATATGCAGCTGATTGCAGACTCAGTCCACCTGAACAAGCCAAAAACTGCAAGGCAGTTCCTACAGTTCCTGGCCCACATGGCTGTGGCCACAGGCTCAGTCCTAGATTCCAAGTTCCAAATGAGAGACATCCAATTCCACCTAAGGGCACACTGGTGCCAAAAAAGAAATCCTGTCTCAAGCTGATCCCAGTAACAAAAACGTTATTACAGGCACTTCAGTGGTGGAAAGAGGAAACCAATATAAGGGAAGGGGTTCTCTTCCAGCAAGAGTCCCCATCAGATGTTCTCACAACAGATGCATCTCCGCTGGAGTGGGGAGCCGATTTGGGGGACCACACAACCCAGGGCACTTGGTCAAGTGCAGAGTCACTCCAGCGCATAAACCTGCTGGAACTCAGAGCATTGTTCTGGCACTAAAGCCTTCACAGCACTAGTACAGGGAAGGTGGTACAGGCAGATTCAGAACAGACAATACCACCACCATGTACTACATAAACAACGAGGAGGTAAACGTTGAGTCCTCTCTGCACAGAAGCCATGAAAATCTGGAACCTGGCATACTTCTTGGGATTTTCCTATAGGCAATCCATCTGCCAGGGAAAGACAATACCCTACCAGATGCTCTGAGTAGAATCAGTCAGGTCCATCATGAATGGACCCTGAACAGGCAAGTGGTGGAAGTGATTTTCAGGAGGTGGGGCACTCCACAGGTAGACTTGTTCACATACCACCAGAACCACCACCTGCCACAATACTGTTAGCAGACCACCAGATCGGGAAACAGTCCCCCTGGATGCTCTAGCCCTGAACTTGGTCAGGAAGCATCTATATGCTTTCTCCCTTCCTCTGATGTATACAGGGTATTGCTCAAGCTCAGGTCCCAGTCAGCATCAATGATCTTGATAGCATCAGAACTGGGCCAGAGCAGCCATGGTGCTGTGCTGCTCTCCATGTCCGTGGCGAGCCAATCACCTTCCTTGGAGGCACAATCTGTTAACCTCCAACCAGGGGAGGCTCCTGTATCTGAACCTCAGGTCACTCAGGCTCAAGGCTTGGCTTTTGAGGACCTAGAATATGCAGGCTTGCATCTTTCTGAGAGAGTTTTGGACATTTTAAGGGGTTACAAGAAGCCCTTCACGAAGAAAACCTATGCCTCAAAATGGAAAAGGTTTTCTATTTGGTGCTCAACCAGGGAACTAGTACCTACACAGGCTGGGGTCTCAGCTGTATTTGACTACCTCACTTATTTATATTCACTGGGCTTGCAGTCCAGTACCCTCAAGGTCCACCTGGCTGCAGCATCTGCTTACATATCAGCTGGACAGAATGTGTCAATGGCTTCAGATCCTATCTTCAAGAGGTTCTGTAAGGCGCCCTGCACACACACCCCTCCTCCTATAGGGAACCAGAGCAGCATGGCACTAGAATACTTCTAAGCTCATGGGGCCTGCTTTTGAGCCCCTGTCTTCAGCTCATTTAAAATATGTCACATGGAAAAAAGTTTTCCTAGTGGCAATGAGATCTGCAAGAAGAGTCGGTGAGCTCCAGGCTCTCTGCATTGAATAGGACTACATCTCATTCCACAGGGATAAGGTAGTCCTGAGAAAGAACAGGAAATTTCTCCCTAAAGTGGTCTCTGACTTCCATCTGAACCAAACCATTACCCTACCTGTCTTTTTCACTGAGCGCTCTGCTTCTGATGAAAGGAGACTCCACAGTCTGGATGTCAAGAGAGCTCTTAGCTACTATATGACAGCCACTAAGGATGATAGGCAGGACAGAAAACAGCTGTTCCTGACTTATGGGGATGTGGGAAAGAGTAACTCAGTATCGAAAAGGTCCATTTTTTGAAGGGATAGTACAATGTATCCAGATCTTCCTGGACATAAGTCTCCACCACTCATTCACTAGTGGGATCAGCGCCCGGAAGCACTAGGACCCATAGGAGCAAACTTTGCTGGAGGTCGAGGCGCGAGAAGATAGCGCTTGGCATGGCACCATGGCCCGGTGGCTCATGTGATAATGACCATCTTAGCGGCGACCCTCAACCGCCTCAGTTCCTTCCCCGCCGTCATGCGCTTCAGTGACAACGTGCTCGCCTGTCGGGAGTCAAACTTCAAACTAGCGCATAGTTTTCAGTTTATTTTTGTAATTCTATCTCGATAGTAGTACAAGCAATTTTATTCTATTTCTGTAATATTTTAGAATTTAACTTATAGTAAAGAAGTCTACGACCTACTGGGCCGGGTCGACCATGAAGCAGGTCGGGTGACAGTAAGGGAGACTTCGTGTAAACTGTTCAGTCAGTCGGGCTGGGTCGGTCAGCCCCGCTATCTCAGCGGGGTTCCGGTAGCGGTCAGTCTGATGCCGGGGATGGGCGGTCCCGCTGGCATAAAAAATAAGCGATGCATTCTGCGGCACCGTTGACCTCGGCTCTTCTTCGGCCCTGGGTCAAAAAGCATCACTAAGTGCGCCCTCTAATCACGATCTGCACATAAACCGGTGGGTTATCGTGACCTGGTGCGGTCTCCTCGCCCGAGTCGCCAGCTTCCGGTTTCGCTGTCTTGACGCGGGCCCACCCGCCCTATGGTAGGACTCCAGATGAGACAGTTTCCATCAGTGGGCGCTCTTATGGGCGATGGGCTGGAAGGTTGGTTCTTCTGCCTGGCTCGGTTGCCTGGAGCCTTCGGGCTGGGTCAGGCGGATCAAGAGCAGACCGTTGGACCTTCTAATCTGCGGCGCCTCGCCCGGTGCCAGCGACTCCGTGCTTAGGTGTTTCCCCTCACATGGCTGCGGCGCGGGGCCACACGATGCCCTGATCTCCTAGTTTTTTCCTTCTCTTCCTTTCCAGGTTCCAGGGGTGTCCTCGGCGCCTCCAGCGGGGAGTCGCTGCGGCATCGGCGCCCAGCGGGGAGCCTTCTTTGATGCCCGTCCGGCGGCACCGCTGGAATCTTAATGGTGCTGTCCAGCAGTGCGGTGGTCTCGCTGGCGCCGCGGGCGCGCTGCGGTGCCGGGTGCCCGGCGCACGTGCGCCTCAGCAGCACACTCATTCGACTCACTTCGCCTCCCTTAGCGCCCGGGAGCCCCTCGGGGACTCTCCTTTTCTATCTGCTCTTTCTTCTTCTCCTAATTTTCACTCCTTTCCTGTCCAAACAGTCCTTTCTGGACCATCAGGAGATGATGTTGAGCCTGACCCAGACCTTCGGTTGGGTGATGAAGTGAGGAAACAGGATCCTTCACTGCTACAGAGCCTGTGGTGAGGACCTGTCCTTTAAGTCTCTGTTGAAGAACCTGAGATCCACTCTTTCTCTCCAGACTACAGACATCGATCCTGGGAAGATATTAAGACTCCAGTATCTTCATGCTTCGGAGATCCCTACGTTTGACTCCTCCGATTCAAGCCTTCCTTGAGCGCTGTCTCAAATGGTATGGAATAATCCTGCTCTTATTCCCTCAGTGGCTAAATCCATTGATAAGAAGTATTCAGCTCCCAAGGATCGTCCCATTTTGGCATCCCAAGCCTTTGCGGATCCTATTGTAGTCCTGGCAGAGAATGACAAGGTCGTTCTTCCTCAAACTACTACAGCTCGACCTATTAACAAAGAGTCTCGTAAGATTGATACATTAGGTAAGAGAGTCTTTGCTGCCTCCACTCTAAGTATGCGTATTGCCAGTTATCAAGGCTATTTTTCTCAGTATGAGTATATCCTGTGGCACTCTATGAAAAGAATGGTTGAAGCTCTTCCAGATTCGACTCAAGTCAGAGCTTCTTCTAACGTTATCAGAGGTATTGAGTCCAATAACCAACAGGTCAAAGCCGCCATGGACGCTTTCGACACTGCTTCTGCTCAGCAGCCGCGAGGGTTTGTACTCGCGCCATTCCTGGCTGCGTACTTCTGGCTTCACGAATGATGCTCAGCAGCAGGTAATGGCGCTGCCGCAGATGGCTCCTATCTTTTTGGGCCTCAGGTGGAGCAAGCCCTAGAGGCCACTCAGAAGACTAGATCGGCCATTAAGTTGGCCAGACCTCCGCCTACCCCTCTCGGGGCATGTGAACAGACGTCAGTTTCATAGTGCCAGTCCTTTCGAGGCAGAGGCAGGAAGCTTCCATAAAAGCCAACCTGCCCAACCTCAAAAGAAGGCGCGAGCAAGCGCAGGGGCCTAAAGCCCCAGCGCTACCTTATGATTGCGGCCCAGTTCCATCCACACTGCCCGAGTGGAACTTTCTCCTCCGGTGGGAGGTCGTCTGATGTACTTCTACAACCAGTGGAAGTCATAACCTCAGACAAATGGGTCCTTGGATAATTCGCGAGGTTATTCTCTCAATTTTTGGAAAACCCCCAATTGTCCTCCCAAGCGACAACCCAGGTTGTCGAGCCTCTCAGTCAGACCTCCTCACCGCGGAGATCCAGGGCCTTCTGAACAACAGGGCAATAGAACTGGTGCCCCCGCATCTGCGAAACACAGGGTTCTACTCCCATTACTTTCTGGTTCCAAAGAAATCTGGGGGGATGCGCCCCATTCTAGACCTCAGAAAGTTAAACAAATTCCTCCCCAGGGAGAAATTCAAAATGATTTCCCTAGGTACCCTGTTACCCTTGCTGCATCAGCACGACTGGCTGGCCTCCCTGGATATGCAGGATGCTTACCAGCATATCCCCATCCACCCGACCCACCGCAAATTCCTCAGGTTTGTAGCTTGGGTCAGCATTATCAGTTCAGAGTCCTGCCTTTTGGGCTATCCTCGGCGCCGCGAGTTTTTACAAAGTGTTGTGCAGTTCTCGCGGCGCATCTCAGGAAGATCGGACTCGGTGTTTCCCTACCTGGACGATTGGCTTCTAGCGAGTCCCTTCCAGCCAAGGGACTCTGGAAGCCGTTCAAACGGCCTCTCGCCTTCTTACGTCCATGGGAGTTCTGCTGAATCTGAAGAAATCACAACTGCAGCCCTCCCAGAGGCTCCTTTTCATAGGGACTCTTCTGGACACCTCTTCCGCGAAGGCTTTCCTTCCAGAGGACAGAAGACTCGACATCCTTCAGATGGCCCGTTACATCGGGAGAACCATCGGTCTACAGCTCTCTCGATGCAACGCATGTTGGGTCTCATGGCGTCCTCAGTGTTCACTGTACCCTGCTCGGTTACACATGAGGACCACCCAATGGATGCTCTCCACTCAGTGGTCCCGACCTCTCACCCCAGTCTTATCCCATCAAGGTGGCGGGCCCTTGAAGGTCTCTCACCTGGTGGTCTCAAGAGAGCAATCTCCTGGAAGGATTCCCTTTGCTCCTCTGGATCATCAGATCTCCATCACCACAGGCAGCATCGCTAATGGGATGGGAGCTCACTGTCTCTCTCTCCACACTCAAGGTGTATGGACTCAGCTCGAAACTCATCTCCACATAAATGTCCTGGAGATGAGGCGTCCTCTATACGATCCGAGCTCTGAAGGATGTCCTTTGTCACAAGAACATTCTCCTTCAAGCGGACAACAAAGCTGTGATGTATTACATCAACAAGCAGGCGGTGCTCATTCTTATCCCCTTTGCAGGGAAGCAATGAGAGGTGTGGGAGTGGTGCTTGGGCACAAGTCTCTGATTCAAGCGGTTATCTGCGGGTATACAAAGCGACTAGCAGATCACCTCAGCAGAACGAGGCAGACCCTCACAGTGGTCTCTCGATCCAGCCGTAGCTCGGTCACTGTTCAAGAGTGGGGACTCCAGACCTGGACCTTTTTGCATCCCCACTCAACGCAAAACTGCCTCTCTTCTGCTCCAGAAATCCAGGGCCTGGCATTTTCTGTCAGGATGCGTTCAGGCTGCGGTGGACAAAACGCTTTCTTTACGCCTTTCCACCGCTTCCTCTAATTCAGAGAGTACTCCTCAAATTCGAGTCTCAGGGGACCAAGATGATTCTCATTGCTCCCTCCTGGCCTCGGCAACTATGGTTTCCTCTACTCAACAGTATGTTGGCAGCCTCTCGAGACCACTTCCTTTGAATCAATCTTTGACTCAGGGTTCGTTGGTCCATCCCAACCTGAAATCACTTCACCTTCATGCTTGGCTCCTGAAGAGGTAGAAGTGAATCGGTTCAACGCTCTCGTAGAGTCTCAGACATCCTTCTGGCTGCTTTCGGAAGCCAGCTACCCAAAAACTTTATGCTTCTAAGTGGAAGCGCTTTTCTCTCTGTTGTGCAAGGTCCTCTTGGAATCCCTTTTCCTGTCCTCCAGACAAGCTTCTGGAGTACCTTTTGGACCTATCAAACTCAAGGTCTCCAGTACTCCACAGTTAAAGTTCACCTTAGTGCCATTTCGGCATTCCATGAGCAGTTTATTCCTTGTCTCTGGCTCAGTTACCTATGGTAAAGAGATTTCTTAAGGAATTCTGCATACCAGACCCCTGTTAGGCGTCAGTGCATGGCCTGGGACATTAACCTTGTGCTAGACATGCTCACTCGCAAACCTTTCGAACCCCTAACTACCTGTAAGCTAAAATTTCTTACCTGGAAGACAGCCTTCCTAGTGGCCATACCTCAGCCCGCAGGGTCTCTGAGATACATGCCCTGGTTACGGACCCCCAGATACTGTGTTCCATAAGGACAAAGTAGTTCTCGTGACTCATCCTAAATTTCTTCCCAAGGTTGTGTCAGAATTCCATCTAAACCAACCTCTGGTGCTTCCCTCTTACTTAGCGAACTTCCAAAATGAAGGAGAGCGGTCTCTTCATTCCTTGGATGTTAAGAGAACCTTCTTGAGTTCTACTTAGATAGAACCAAGAATTTTCCAAGACTCAGCAATTGTTTGTTTCCTTCAGCGAGACCGGCTGGGTCAGCCTGTCGCTATCAGATGCATCTCATCATGGTTAGTGGCATGTCTTCGACATTGCTATTCCATGGCACAGGTTAAATTGGAAGGTAGAGTGTACGCTCACTCTACTAGGGCGGTCGCGGGATCCCTAGAGGAAATTCGCAATGTTCCAATTGCAGATATCTGCAATGCTGCCACCTGGAGCTCAGTGCATACCTTCGTTAAGCATTATGCACTGGATGTTCATGCCAGGCGTCATTCCGTCTTCGGTCAGAACTATCCTTAATGGACTTCTGTCCTAGACGTGTGAGCTCTAGCTCCCTGCCGCCCTTTTGGGGATTATCAGCTTGGTACTCTCCACTAGTGTGAATGAGTGGTGGAGACTTATGTCCAGGAAGATATGAAAATGCGTGCTTACGTAATTCTTGATCTTCTTGGACGAGTCTCCACCACTCATTCACACGCCCACCCTCCATCCCCCGAGCTCACCGCTGTGTTGGTCTTCACACCCTCAAATCTTTAGGCCGTGAAGATTTCTTTGCTGACCCTTCTTACACGGGTCGTCCGGACTATCTTATGTCCGCTTTGTAAGGTTAGGTTTACTCTTTACGTTAGTTGCGCTGCACCTCCTTGGTAAAAAAGGTACTGAGGCGGTTGGAGGTAATCGCCAAGATGGTCATTACCGCCACAGCCACCGCCGCGCGCCATCTCTCGCGCCGACCCTCCAGCAAAAAGTTTGCTCCCGATGGGTCCTAGTGCCTCCGGCGCAGATCCCACTAGTGTGAATGAGTGGTGGAGACTCGTCCAAGAAGATCAAGAATTACGATAGGTACGTAATTTTCATTTTTGTTACACTAAGGCTGGAAAGGAACCCCCAACAAGGTTGAGGGCCCATTCCACAAGGGGCACAGCTACTACCTTAGCAGCTGCCAGAGATGTTCCAATAATGGACATCTGTACAGCAGCTACCTGGAAAACAGTACACACCTTTACAAAGCATTACAATCTGGACATCCAGTCCAGGGATGATGCTAGGTTCGGCACAGCAGTCCTGCAGAGTCTGTTTCCAAAATAAGATTCTGTTCCACCTCCAAAGATACTGCTTCATAGTCTGCAGAAGTTATGAATACCTGAGTATTACTGGGGTTAGAAAAAAAATTACCTACCATAGTAATGTTGTTTCTTCCCAATGATACTGAGGTATTCAGAACTTTCCACCCTGCCTTCCCTTCTAGAACCAGTAGCCTCTGCACTTCTAGATACTGTGCTCTCAGGGGTATAAGTGCCACTTTCTGGCACAGTTTATTCTAACCATATTCATAGTGTCCCCCCCCCCTCAGGTGATTCTACAATTTTGGGGGATACCTTTTAAGATTTTACCCTCCAGTTAGAGGATTTATTTGGGGGTTTATGGGTTGAATTATCATTATTATTATTATTGTTCTTATTTAATATACATAAACCTTGGGGGCCTGCCTTTCCAGGCGTCCAGGAAATCTGAGAGGTTTAGAACTAAGGCAGTTAGTTCAAAGCAGCATTTGACAAGTTGTCACATGCAAAGGTTTTCATCACTTGCATGTGTTCCATTCTCTCCAGGCAGTTCTGTCTTAAGGGGTCAATGCAGAAGTTCTAAATTCCTGAGTATCACTGAGAAGAAACAACATTACTATGGTAAGTAATCTGTTCTTACCCACCACAGGTAGAAGCATCTCATCCCCCGACGCTCCCCATCGCCACCACAGTTGGTCCCATGCCTCTAATACCCAGCTAGCCGAGGAGTTATGTTTCTCCATATTAACATACATTTTACGCCCCTCTAGATAAGAAAACCAAAAGACGGCCTGGGCTCCCCTCCACCTCCAAATCTAGCCAGCCTGCCTCCTCTGTGCAATTCATCTGGTCTTGTATGTACCTCTGTTGAATTGTCGGGTAGTAGCTTTGTAGATCGGGAAAATTCAACCCACCCTTGGTAGTATCTGCCTTAAGATGCTGCAAACACATTCGGGGTCTTTTATCCTGCCACAAGAAGAGAGTAAATTCCTTCTCTAAGTGCTTCCAGTCTCCCTTTGTTAGTCCCATTGGAAGCATCTGCATAGGGTACAATAACCGTGGGAGTATGTTCATTTTAATTAAATTGATACGTCCGATCCATGAGAGAGGGAGTGCTCTCCACCTCCTCAGGTCACCAAGGATTGTATTAATAAGGGGAGTATAGATCAGGTGATATAAGGAGCCAAGTCCCTGCTAACATAAATGCCCAAATATTTGAAAGAGTCCAACACCTCCAGTAGTCCCCAGGTCTCCCCTCCCTCCTGTACTAATCCTCTTCCAAGGGATAACAGTTCAGATTTCCCCAGGTTAAGTTTGTACACAGAGAAAGTGGCAAAAATGTCCGAAGCAACACCAGCATTGAGCTCTGGGGCTCTGAAATATATAGTAACAGGTCATCTGCATAAAGTGTTATTTTATGTATCTGACCTGATTTCTCCTGTACTCCTTCAATTTCCTGTGTGGCTCTGATACCGGACACCAGCGTCTTTATAACCAGTGCGAATAGAAGGGGGGAGAGGGGGCACTCCTGTCACGTCCCTCTGAAGAGGAGAAATCTATCCATAAGAGTTCCACTTATCAAAATTCATGCCTTGCGATTTGTAAAGTGCCTGGACCATGCCCACGAAGTCGTCACCTGGACCGAACCATTGCAGAACTTCGAAAAAAGTATTCCAGTTCTGTGCGGCCAAATGCCTTCTTGGCGTCCTTGGACAGCACACAGGTGCGCCCATGGCACTGAGAAGCCCACCAGACCACATTCATTAACTTCCTCATATTATGGTAGGATAGGCGACTGCGCACAAACCCCGTCTGGTCTGGGTGAACCAACCAAGGAAGGACTTGGTCTAGATGGCTAGCCAAAATCTTGGCTATAATTTCAAATCACAGTTGAGCAAGGAGATTGGGCAGTATGACATACACTCCATGGGATCCTTCCCAGGTTTCAATAAAATGCAAATAGTCATCTTGTAACATGTGGCTGGAAGTGCCCCCTCTCCCCTAACCTCCCGCAACAATTTCCAGAGTGGTTCCAACAAGCATTCCACCATTGCCCTATAATATTCGGCTGTAAAGCCATCCAGGCCTCTGGACTTTCCCAGTTTGAGGCTAAGTATCACCTTTCTGATTTCTTCTTGGGTAACCTCAGAGCCCAACCAAGTACAATGTGCCTCATTTAGGCTTGGCAGGTCCAACCCATCAAGGAATCGGCATAGCGCCTCCATCTCTCCAGCACACTCCGCCATGTATAATTGCTGGTAAAAGTGCTGGAACACATCCCTAATCTGCACTTTGTTCCTTACCAGCTGACCCTTTTTGCTTTTAAGAACTGGTATATATGTGGTGCCCCCCCCCCACCTGGATTAAATTCACCAGAAAGGGTCCAGGCTTATTCCCCACTCGAAAATTGTTTTCTCGCAAAAAAACATGCTGCTCAGGCCTCTTTGTCCAAAAGTAGACTGAGGGCCTCCTTCCCTCACTGTGTTCAGTCTCTTAAGGGTATCCCCATTATGTCCCCTAGCTACCTGAACCTCCAGTTCTTTAAGTTGTTTTTTAGGGTAGCTTGCTTCTCTTTTCTCTCCTTCTTATATCTAGCCACATAACTGATGATTGCACCCTTCATGAACTGTCACATCTTAGTGTGCCTTTCTTGGTAAAAAACAACAAATAATTAACTAAATAAAACAAATCCCATGTATGTAACTCCTTCGACACACCTGGAAATTAAATGTCTTAGCTTACTGTTCCTTTCCTGTTCAAAAACTAAAAATAAATAAATAAAACCATTCCAATATAACCCTGCCCCATGGGACACAGCTGGAAAAGAGCTGTCATAGGTCAGTGTGCTTCTCCTGGTCAAACATTACAGATAAGCAATTGAAACAGGTTCATGTAACCCACCTGGAAATAAACTGTTACAGCTCACTGTAACTTTCTTGGTCAGACATTACAACAAGAAAAAAATAGGTCTGAGTAGCCCACCCACCCCCAGGACACCCTGAAACAAGCTTTTACAGCTCAGTGTGCTTTTCTTGGTCACACATTACAAATAAATAAAAAAAACAGGTCCAAGTAACCACCCTGCAGGACACTGCTGAAAACAAGCTGCCACAGCTCCGTGTGCCTTTCCTGGTTAAACATTACAAATAAATATATAAAACAGGTTTATGTAACCCACCCACAGTAACACAACTGGAAACTAGTTGTCACAGGTCAGTGTCTCTGTTCTGGTCAGACATTACCAATAAATATTCACCAGGTAAATATACAGAGATACTGTAATAATCTTGTTCACAGATGTAAACCAGGGAGGGCAGGGGAGAGAAAAAGGGGAAACATCATAGTCAAATGAAATACAGCATGGTAAAATTGGTGATACTGAAGAACTCCGGACCCCCCCTCACTCAACGTCTCTATTAATGTTAGAGAATATGGAAACCTACAGTCTTTTAATGTCAATGTCTGCATCAGTACAGCATTCCTTGGTGTCTAGTGGTCCCTCGCCCCACCTGCACCCATGCCCGATGGTGAATATATCATTCCCTGGTGTCTAGTTGTCCCCCTCCACTCAATGCCCTGCCTGAGTACTAAAGAAATATTCTTCCTTGTTTCCAGTGGTCATTCACCCCATCCGATCCCTGTCCTCATACCAGTGACATTGGTGCAAGTAATGCCCCCCCCCAAACAACACAGCTCTGTCCCCAACTGTGGCCCCTGAACTGCCCCAGCCCATTTCCCGTTGGTGTCTAGTAGTCCTTCTCCTTCATAGCACCAACAACCCACCCCCAATTTCCCTTACCTGACTATCGGTGCTGCGATGCAGCAATGGCGAGCAAAACAGCCCTCCACACACCACCTCAGTCACCTACTGTCTGAAAGAAGCAGAGTGCGTGCTGCTTATTGCCATATAAATAAGCAGTGCGCTCTCTGCTTCTGTCAGACAGCAGGCAGCCAAGGTGGTGTGTGGAGGGCTGTGTCACTTGACGTTGCTGCACCGTGGCACTGATAGTCTGGTAAGGGAGACTGGGAGGTGGGTTTTTGGTGTCGCAGGATGGAGGGGGGGCCAGTAGACACCAACCACGAACTAGCAGGGGGATAGGGGATGGGGGCAGTGCTGTGTTGTTTGGGGGTGGCATTACTTGCACCAATGTCAGCAGTACAGGGACCGGGATCCAATGGGTGGGGAGTGACCACTCAACAGGGAGAAGACTATTCTTTTAATACTTTGGCAGGGCATCAGGTTGGGGATGCCACTAGACACCAGGGAATGATGTATTGACCATTGGGCATAGGTGCAGATGGGGGGAGGGACCACTAAACACTGGAGAATGATGTACTGACTGTCACAACCCCACTCAGCAGGTCAGGCCCTTTGCTCCCACAGTGCCAACCTCCGAGTGCAGTATTGTGAACAGTTAACAGAATAGGGTAACCCTCCTGTCTGTTTTGTGGGTTCAAATCAACTTTTGGTCTCAAGTTCTGGAGGGATTCAAACTGTGAACCTCTTGCTAGTGTACCCAATGTACAGACTCAGATAATTCTGCTGTTTGGGCGGGGGCCAGATATCTTTCACCTACGGGCACCTAACTAGGTATACAAAAGGAACCCTTAAAAACTCTGTGAAAGACCTCAGAATAAACTCTTACCTTTTCCCAGTTTGGTAAAACCAGTAAGCTTTGTACAGTGTGAGCTTTAACCATACATGCTTCCTTTGTCAAAGAAAGAATTTCGAAGGCACACCAGGTAGTCTCTAAAAATAGAGGTTTACTTAAAATAAATACAAATGTAAAATGTAAAACACAGAACCATATATCACAAAACATACAATCTTTTAAAACAATAAGGTTTAAAAAGTGAAAATTCCTACCAATAATACACTTAGACCTGTCTACCGAATGTATTCTTAGCTTCTTATAGTGCTGTAGATGTTTCTTTTTTTTCAGAGTCCAACCATGTGTGTCTGTAAAGGTCTGTTACAGCATAATTAAAACACTGTCTTGACCCTGCCTTCTCCATAATGTCACCCAGCTCCTCCTCTGTTTATTAAAAATTATACAATCAGGATGTCTTGTGTCAGGAGGTAAATTAATAGGTGACATCAGCAGAAAAATCTTGTTTCCCCATATGACTTCCCAATTAAGTATGTCATTTTCCAAGTCCTTTCTTTCATCCATGAGCAGCATCCTTTCTCGAGGACATCAAAGGACCTTTTATGATTTCGCACCACAGTGACATAACCTGTATTCTTTTTCTAAACATCATGAAAGCTTATGATTTTCCAGCCTAGCAGCTGGCAGCTACAATTAAGCTAGATAAACAGGAGATCCTTACTTTAACTCTCTTCTGGCCTGTAATTATCTCCTGGCTTTTATCTTTTAGCTGAAACAGCATGTCTCATAAGAGAAACTCAATAACATATTTTTATATTACAAAAAGCATAGCTTAATCAGAACCAGCTGTACAAGCGTCGCACTGACCATCGGGGATTGGTGTAGGTGGGGGTAGGGACCAAACAGATATCAGGGAATGATGTATTGCTCATCGGGCATGGGTGCGGGTAAGGGGAGGGACCACTAGACACCAGGGAATGTGTTGGCATTTACCGGGCATGGGTGCGGATGGGGGTAGGTACCACTGGACACCAGGGAACATGTTGATATGTACCACGCGAGGGACAGGGTGGGGAGGAGGGACCACTGGACACCAGGGAATATGTTGGCATTTACTGGACAAGGGATCAGGTTGGGGGGAGGGACCACTGGACACCAGGGACACTATTTTTGTGGACATAGACTGGAGCATAAGGGGCCGCTGCACTTTCTCTGCCAACTGTTAGGGTTACGCAGGAGTAAGTCAAGGTCTCCATCGGCGGTATTTGCACAGCGCAAAGGGACCACGACAAAACATCCTTGCACAGCGCCAAATACTCTGGCCTGGATATTCAAAGGTTGCGCCATGCGCAACAGGGTTCTTGCTGTCATAAGTCCAAAATCGCCATTCTGCGATATTCAGCAGGAGAACGATTCGCCACTGGCATCAGGTTAGCAAGAGAAAGCAATACAAATGAATGCATGCTCAACAGGAGAGGAGGATCCATGCATAACCTGCGCCACCCGATATTCAGTCGGGTTGTGCAGAGTTGTGCATCAGCAACCCCAACCTGCGCCTGCACAACCTTGAGCCCTAAAAAGCCTTAAGTTGAGGCCCACCCACAGGTGAGCTGCTGCATTGCAGGCGCAGTACAGCAGCTGCCACCCTGGCTGGCCCCAACTCTTCCCTGTGCCCCCCACCAGCCCGATCGCGGGCATAGTGCTTCTGACTCCCCCAGCCCACATCCCACAGCCCAATCGCGGGCAGTACAGGTACATATAACACCCCCCATATCCCCGAAGCCCAATCGCGGGCATAACGTGTATGAACCCCCAGTGCCCGATCGCGGGCAGGAGTATAACCCCAACCCAAATATCTCCCTAGTGGTCCAGTGGACGTAAGCCCGATCGGGGCAGAATCATCCAAACCCCCAAACATCTCCCTGGTGTCTAGTGTCCCCCCACCACGAAGCCCCTCCACCGCTCCCCCAGCGGCCGGGGCGACAGCATCCACCCGTCTGCCGCCCGCCGCCCGCCGACTGACTATCCGGTAGGGCTGCCGCCCAGTGGTGCAGAGCTACAGCCAATGAGCTTTCAGTCCATACCGTACGACAGTCAGATTTGTGAATGATGTTCATTCACCGTCTGAACTGTCATGTGCTGCTATGAGCTGCAAGCCATGGCTGAACTCTACCCAATAGCGACGGCTTATAACGAACAGCCGGCGAAACGGCGGCAGCGGTGGGATGCTATAGCCCGCCGGCTGGGGGAGGCGAGGTGGAAGGCTTCGTGGGTGGGGGACACTGAACACCAGGAGATGTTTGGGGGGTTGTGATGATTCTGCCCGCGATCGGGCTTCAGCCTGGACCACCAGGGAGATATTTGGGTTGGGGGTTACATTCTGCCAGTGATCGGGCACTGGGGAGGTTCCACATGCATTTATGCCTGCGATCGGGCTTGAAGTGCGTGTGGGGGTGTTACATGTACCTGTAATGCCCACAATGGGCTGCATTGTGTGGTCCCCGAGGCTGCTGCCTGGCAGGGTGGCCAGGCGCAAGTCCTCGGGGATGGCGCACCTACATGCAAATGGCATGCAAATGGGGCCATAAATGAATGCAAATGGCCCCCTGCGCCTTGCATAAATTATGGCCCCATTTGCATGTCACCTTTTTGAATATCAGAAATTTGCGCATGGGCGCGGCAGGCCGCTAACGCCACCGCAAGTTTAATGCTCATCTTCTGGCAACTTGCGGTGGCGCCAAGTTCCACTGCGCCATCGCGCCAAGTGCTGTGGCTGGGGAGTGATATTCCAAGGGTTGCGCAACCGCGCGACTCCCTTGAAGATCACCCAGCCACCACTCTGCGCAACTATTTTGAGCAGCGCAGGGGCTTGCGCCTCAGAATGGCGCAGTTTGAATATCCAGGCCTCTGAATACTGGACTGCGCTAATATTCAGGTCACCGGCCCTCTATTTGAATTGCGCTCCCCTCCACAGTTTGTCAGGGCACAAACTGTCTTTTGAAGATAGGAACGCCGCGCAAAGCCCGGTTTGCGCCTACAAACCAGGACTGTTGCCTGGGCAAACTTTTAAATACCTGGACCTTGATTTTACAAATCTAATATGTGACACAGTGATCACTGAAAAGGTTAGGAAGAGTGTTTTTTATTTATTTTATTTTAGTCTTTGGTAACCGGGTAAGGCCCACTAGGCACCTGCCTGTTTTCAGGGGCAACGTGGGAGCACTGGGAGGTTAAGTGACTTGCTCAGAGTCGCACTGTATGCAAGTGGAGGTTATGAGAATCAAACCCAGGTCTGGTCTGCTGGATGTACCAAGCTCATTCACAATTCATTACTCTAACCTTTAAGCTATACTGCTAGGGAGTTGGCAGAAGCAGTGTGGTTAAGGTAGGAGGATAGAATCCAATCAGTGAGGGAGTTGTTTACCTGATTGGGTGTGATAACTTTTGGTCTAGGCTGAGAGCTTTAATTTTAGAATTAAGTGACCTGGATTTTTGGTCAAGCCAATTAAAAGTTAGGTCATTTAAGATGATGTGCTCATATTTTAACATACTGAGCCAGCAAGGTGATTGGAGACAATATCAACAGCTGCATCACTACTTTTCTCTGGGGATCCATATATACAAGTAATGAGCAGTGTAATGAAGTGCGGAAAGGTAATTGTACCACTAATTAGCTCGTGAGACTCAGTTACTATGTCTTGGGAGGAGAGAGTAACATTTAGGGAGAAGGATACATAATGGGCAGCACCCCACTCCACATTTCCCTGTATTCTGTCTGGAGACAGTGAGACCTGAAGGGGCAATACAGAATCAGTTTTCTTCACAGATAACTAGGTTTCTGAGAATAAAAGTAAATCAGGGGAGGGACGGGCCACCCAGACTGACAAGACTGAGTTTGGGGAGCAAGTTGTGAATATTTATGTAATATAGGTAAATATCCCTGGTTAATAGAGTTGGGGGACAGCAGAAACAGAGGTAGGGTCCCAGGTTATCTTCAGTATTACCACAAAGTAATAATAGGACGAGAAGACTTTTTGAAGGAGTGTAACATAAACCATATAGTCCGCTAGCTCAAATATCAATCCTGGGTATGTATACTACTGCAAAACAGGAGGACCCCCAGTCATACTCGCCAATGCTACTGGATAACATATCTTGCTGCCACTGATGAAAACAGCAGTACTCACAAATCTCAGATTTAACTTAAATACTGCAACGTCAGTGTTAAACTCCGTGACATGACTGCTCCTCCTCCTCTTCCATCTTCCAGAGATGTTGATCTGCAGACATTTTAGGACCACAACACAAAGAAAAAAAGAGAATAGTACAGTCTGAAAAAACTCCAGCGAGTTTCTGGTCTGTATAGGAAAACATCTTGGTGTCCATGCTGAATTGCGTGCAAGCTGGATAACCAAGACAATAGGAGATACCAGCATCCCGCAGATCTTCCATGAATCAATCTTCTCCGTTGATTCCCACTTCTCGGTCTTGGTCGGAAGCACTAGGACCCCATGGGAGCAAAGCTTTGGTAAGGGACCAGCAACAACTACCAAGCACAGTGCTTGTACATCCCCACGTGGCACCGTGCTCCCTCACCAACCTCATTTCTGTTCTTTCCACCATCGAGAGCCCACTGTTGGAACGTTCCTCAGTTCACCTCATCATTGCATGTTACTTTTTCTCTGCATCATCGTATTTTTTCATTTTTATGGTGACATCTTTGTTTATTTCTTTTTGTGCACAATGCCAAAATGAAAGTCAAAAGGGGCAGTTCCAAAAAAGAAAGTCTGACAGCCACCAATCATGGGTGCTTGCCTTTGTGACAACACAATGCCTGCTAAGTAGACTAACATCATACCTGTGTGGCCTGCCTTGGACAAGGGCATGACATGGATGCTTGTGGTGTCTACTTCTCCATCAACCACTGTACCTTGGAAAACCAGTCCCCACCTTCAGAGGCAGACAATCACACATGTGCATCCAAAGTAAGGTCTCTGGGCCTTTTCCCTGGGCTTCTTCCTGGAACCTCTGATTCTGTGGAAGTACAGAGTTCTCCTTCACCTCACCACACTGTGGTATCAGAGACTCTGGTGGTAGGATCTGGTGGACAGCCAGCTCCTTCTGGGTGGCCAGCTGAGACCCCTTCACAGTCTGACTGCCTCATGCAGCAGTCATCCCTGGTAGTAACACCGAAGATATACACTTGGTCTACACCGCTGGACACCTCAATATCATTGTCTGGTGTTGCCCATGCTGTTGCCGCCATTCACAGTGATAATGCAGTGGGGGATCTCACAAACACACTCCGGGGGTCACGCCCTCTGCTCCTACAGTGCCCAATCTCGAAGTGCAATATGGGAACAGGAGACAAACAGGGTAACCCTCCTGTCTGTTTTGGGTCTGAACAACTACCAGTCTCGAATCCTGGGGTCAAATATAAACCCTTTTTCGCTAGCACGCCCAGGTAACTGGTCCAAATATCACACCCTCTTCAGGGAATGCAGTGCAATACTTAACTCAGTGGGCACACAAACTGGTTCACAATCCCCCTTCTGACTCAGTTGAGATCTAGGTATTTCCTTACCTTGCTGCATATGGTAACACACTATAAGCACTTAACAGTTCTGTCAGAAGTACCAACACTGTCCTAGCATTCACACTCAAAATGAGAAAAAGGCTCAGTGGGGGGGGGCGCTGTTGAGCCCGAGCAAGATGGCCGCTTTCTAATAATGCTCCTCTAAATCGCTCGGTTTCAGAGCTTAAAAACTGAGTTTTTCTGGTCATAGCTTGCAGACCTCTAAACAGCAATTGAAATCGGAAGTTCTCTGTCGCAAGATGGGAAATCCTCGAAAGGATCGCAATCACCCTGGCCAGAGCAAAAGCTAAAAGTGCCCTCACTACTTCTGCCATGTGGTCTGGCTCTACCTTGCAGGCCCTGGACTCAGAGAACACAGGAGAGGAAACTCTACAATCACTTGGCCTAAAAATAAACCAGCTCATAGCCTCTGTCTCGAGTCTGGCAGATAAAATTGATGGTATTGCCAACAGGGTGACTAATTTAGAAACCTCCATGGATCTAGTAACAGTCGAATCATCTGAAGCTAGAAAATGTTCTGATGCAGCTATGGGGGTCATCACTACGGTGTTGAAAGAAAATGGGCATCTTCGTATGAGGCTGGAGACTTTGGAAAACCAAACCAGGGCTTCCAATATTCGACTACTGGGTATTCCGGAAGGGTGTGAAGGTGATCACCTGGTTTTATTTCTGCAAGAATGGTTACTACAGCAGTTCGGGGAAGAAGCCAGGGAACGTGTAAAGAATATACAGAAAGCCTACCGAATTACCAGACAGGGAAAACCAGACAACTCGGAAGCCCCACGAGCAGTCCTGGCAGTGACGGATAGCGTGGTAACAAGGGACTACCTTCTGGCCTTAGCTAGACAACATAAAACTCTGTTGTGCGAAGGAGAGACAATCTGAGTTTATCCAGATATTAGTTACACCACCAGGCAAAGGTGCAAATTGTTCGACTGCCCTAGAGCACTTCTATGGGAGGGTGGGATTCAGCACAATGTGATATTCCCGGCTCATTTAAGGATTATCCACCAGGGTAAAATCTTTATTTTTTCAGACCCGAAGGATGCTAGCCGTTGGGTTCAGAAGCAGGTACCAAGAAGAAGACGCTCGAGAGATCAGGAAGAGCTCTCTTCCGATGACGACGAGTCGTGAAAATGAATCTGGATTACTAAACCTGAGATAAGAAAGTACAGGATTCATTATATCGATTGATTATTCTGTTCCCTTCTGAAAGAGTGCATGAGTAAACGCTTAACTCATTCTTTCCTGATGACGCCATATGGCGTCATAAAAAAAATACCTCTTTTTCCTGATGACGCCATATGGCGTCCTAAATCATGTGCTGTAGTGCCTGATGACGCCGATTGGCGTCCATATCTTTCTCTTGGTGCAGCTCAAGCATTTGTTTACATTTGATGAATTGAGTTGTACCAGCTATTAGGGGACATCGTACCCTTACTGATTTTACCTGATATAATGTGTTCCCATTGGCTATTTTTGAGAAAACAAGCCTTAATACATAAATAAATAAATTTACTATTTTTTGCATGTGATGTGTAAGATGTATTATGTTCATTCTGCCATTAGCTTGTATTGTAACAACAAATCATCTTATTTTAGTGTAACATGTTAAGCTGATCAGGTTGACACTATAATTTCATAACTTATATTTTATTTTTATTCGAGCAATCCGATTGGCCGTCACCACTTTGGTGTATTTTTTGTCTTTTGGGGTATTTTTCTACAATAACATGTTGTAACTGATATCATGATTGTTATAACTATTAGTCCATTTATACCACTAAGTGAGCTGACTATTTCTGTATTTAAAAATCGAGCTCTGTGATTGGTCAGATTTTCTGACATCACCAATTCTAATTTAAGTGGTATAAAGGGATTGTCTTAGATGCGGGCACCATCCCACTGATGAAGCCTTAGTTGTCAAAGCACCAGGGAACCTGCATGCAGCTCTTTTGTTGTGCCTTCCACTATTCTATCAATGTGTGAGCCTGAAACGTTAGACTAAATCCTTATTTAGCATTCAAGCAAGGACTCGTATTTTTTTACAACTGTCACTGGAGGGAAAGTGGCGCTCTGGACTCTGGAGTGTACAGTGATTTTTTTTTGATGTTTCGTTTAGGGGTCACAGCCCTCACCTGCACCTGCCCTAGCTCTGTAGTGCGTCACCATTTGGTCATATTGATCCTCACTGTTGCCATGCTTGCTCTATGCTTATTGTACACGTCACTATTTCCATTAACCAGTCAGAGTACACAGTGGTGCAGGAAGAGCATGGTGACTGAAAACCTAGTTTCAAGATGGAGGTGTTGCTCTTACCCTAAAATACTCACTTCATTTTGGTACCAAAACCTCGATTTGTAATCTGTATTTACTTTATTTGTTTTTATTTTTATTTATAAGTTTTCATAGTTGTTACTTTGTTCATTTTGGGATAATTTCTGGTCATCCTGTGTGATCACATTTTATGGATCCGCTGGCATTCCTGATGGGAGAGAGTGTTTCTTATGTATGTACTAGATGAGATCACATGAATTCAGCGCCTTTGTTACTTTTAAAAGAGTTTATGTTGGATTATAGCTATGTTAAAATCTATGTGGCATGTTGCTCCCTCGTTATGGATGATAAGGGGTTAGGGTCAGTAGCATGTTTGTCTCATGCTCTGTACTTGAGTTTTTCTCCCTAGTGCGCGATTGCTGATTCTTTAAAATGAAAAATAATGGTGTTGCCTTCAACTTATCTGGCATCAGTCCAGCCCCAATCTCTGATGCATTGTAAAGGCCAAATCAGTTTTGAATCCCTCCACAGTCACTGGTGTTGTCCATCGACTCGTATGACGTCAGTCCAGACTCAACCTCTGATGCACTGTAAAGTGTTCTTCAGGTTAAAAACCCACAACCACTTGTAAGTTCTAGCTCCTTATCATGCATCAGTCGAGCCCCAAACTGTAGTGAACAGTGAAGTGCATTTCAGGTTCAGATCCTCCTCAACTGATGGTGTTGTCCATTGACTTACCATGCATCGGTCCAGACCAATCCATAATGCACTATGAAGTGCATTTCATGTTCGAAAACCCTCCACATTCACTGGTGTAGTCCATCAAGTCCTTATGACACCAGTTCAGCCCCAATCTGTGATGTACTATAAAGTATTCTTCAGATTCAAATCCCTCCACAGCCACTTGTAAGATCTGTCTCCCTTATCATGTGTCAGTCGAGCCCCAAACTGTAGTGAACAGTGAAGTGCATTTCAGGTTCAGATCCTTCCACAGCTGATGGTGTTGTCATCGACTTACCATGTATCAGTCCAGATCAATCCCATAATGCACTGTGAAATGCATTTGATGTTCAAAACCCTCCACATCCACTGGTGTAGCCCATCAATTCATATGACATAAGTTCAGCCCCAATCTCTGATGCACTGTAAAGTATTCTTCAGGTTCAAATCCTACAGCCACTTGTAAAATCTATCTCCTTATCATGCATTAGTCGAGCCCCAAACTGTGGTGAACAGTGAAGTGTATTTCAGGTTCAGATCCCTCCAGAGCCAATGGTGTTGTCCATTGACTGATCTGGTGTCAGTCAGCCCAACCTCTACTGCACTGTAAAGTGCTGTCCATATTCAAATCCACCAGAGTCACTGATTTAGTCCATCTGTTCATCAGTCTTCAGTCCAACTTTATCTCTGACACTCTGTGATGTGCATTACTGATATGGATCCTCCTCAGTCACCATGGTGTAGTCCATTGTGCACATCAAGATTCATTCCAACACTACCCTCAGATGCACTGTAATTTTCTATTCAAGTTTGAATCACTCCACAACCACTTCAGTCCCTTGTGCTCATAATGCTTCAGACCAGCCCTTACCTCTGATGCACTGTGATGTGATCAGTGCCAGTGTGTGACTTATACAGTCCATTCAAACGAAACATAGCACACAGTACACATGTGCACAAGTATTATTCCATGATGCAGGCATGACCCACACTCCCACCAACACAGTGTGCCATACTGAATGTTGCAACATATCACATGTGTATGCAGGCAAACCATGTGACCAGCACATAGTACACAACCTTTACAGATGCCCATGTCATCACCCTGTATGTGTACCCACAGTGTTTCTGCATGGCATATGAACACCTTTACCAGGTGCAGGCAGCCCCACCTGCTTCCCACAATTGAGTATACCCCAAGGGCAGGTGCCAATTCATGACACAAAATGACTGCAGTGCTTATGAGGCATTATTCCTTGGTACAGGCACACCCACCCGTTCCCCATGATACAGTATACCCCAAATTACCAGTGCCTTTTCAGCAATTTCATCATCCTATCATGTATACCCATAATGTATCTATGCATAAGCACCATTATTACAGCATACAGCCCCTCTCATTTCCCCAGAACATAAGAAGTGCATCTGAGCCTGTAATATGAATGCAGGACCCCCCTCACCACTCAACACACAGTGCTACATCATACAGTCATTCCCTCACCTTAAACCATCCCATAATACAACCCCCAAAAATAAACTATACCAGGAAATTAAATACACAGATTTATGTAGCATGATGTTTACTGAAAGACTCGAACCTTTACATGAACAGCATCATGCTTCATTTATAGTATGATAAAGCAAACAGCACAAATAAAATGCAGTTTCCTATTCTTATTATGGATTTTATTACAAAAATAAAATAAAATAGTTTATTTCAATTAAATTATACATTTTAACTACAGCAAATATGCAGTTAATCATAGAGAGACCTCCAGCACTAACCAATGTCTCCATTTCCTGTGTCAGCTCACTGCCCTACACTGGCGGTGTTCTTCTTATTTACATCACTTGACCTCACAAACCACTTCCTTCCTGCATCACTTCCTCATATGTCTTTCTAAGGTAATGTGTAAATATGTACTTACTAAACTGGGGGGAAAACAAAAAAATTGATAATCAGATTCATAAACTAAAATCAGTGGGTAAGAAGAATTAAACACTGCAAAAATTCCAACCAGTGGAGTGGAACAAAAAAACTCAAACTGTAATAACAAGAGATTCAGATATTGATTTCTGACTAAACAAAATTGTAAAAAACTTGCAAAATGTATATTTAGACAATGACAGATGCTTACTGTATACTTTTAACAATTTTAATCAACAATTTTACAGAAATTTAATATTTTTGCATGACTAACTAAACAGAGCATAATTATATTTAGGTAAAATAATCAGAATTTATTAAAATATGAAAACAACCTTACACAACAGTAAATCCAGTTAAATAGACATTACCAAACCTCACTCATTTTCAAAAACTTTTTGTCCTGAAAAACTTTTCTTTTTACAGTTTTAAAATTGGATGTATGGTTTTTAAGATGTGTAGGTTTAAGCACAGTGTGTTTGTATGAATGCTGCAGATCTAAAACCCCTTCAGGCACACAGGTGTTCTAGCAGCAGGCAGAGGCTACCTGAACATTCTAAGTGACAATAGGATAGAATGAGTTAAACTGCAGCAAGGAACTTTAATTTTGTAAAATTCTTTACATCATCAGCACTATATTCTATAGTGCTATTTCTAATAAATACAGTCATATGTATGGATTTCTGTTTCTATAGCGTTGACCATGTTTAATCTGTTATAAAGTTTTATATAACATTATGAGCTATCTGACATAGTGTAAAGGTACAGGAGTTGTAGCATTCTTAACTGTGCATTTAGCACCATATGGGTGCACTTAAAAGTGTTAAAGCATGGACCTTACTATCCCCTCCTTTGAGGAGAGAAGACATATGAACAATATACAGAATAAAATGTTTTAGTTCTTCCATGCAGCTCCTGGGCTTATCAAAACAGCCTAAAAAGGATTGAAGGTCATATAAGGACTTTTTATATTAAGTAACCCCAACAGACGTATCTTTTTGCAGTAGATTAAGCTCATATATTATATAATATGGGGAGTGGCGTCCTCAGTGTGTCTTTTTTACTATCATTTGTTATGTCTCTGCTGGAAATGTATAACTTTTTGCTTATAATGAAACGATAAACAAAAAGTCTAAAAAAAAGAAAAAGGCTCAGTGAGGATTTCAAGGAAAACAGAGTTTACTAGAATTAAAAATAGTAAATAAAATACAAAACACAGAACATATAACATCTCTGTGGTGATGCTGGCTGTGAGGTTACTCTCATTCCTACATACTGAATTAGTCACATGCCACTTCACACTGCTAAACATTCCAATAAAAAAATATATATATATGTATATAAATGTATATATAGTTTTCAATTAGAGAGCAACAGAGCATGGATATGATAGGAAAGAATATCCCTTTGATCTTCAGAAGAACATCCTGAAAGACACTTCTATCTTTGTGAGGATTTTCACAGGTATCTGTCAGAATTTGCTTTCCTCCTGATAGGTCGTAAAATGCGGTCTGTTATGGCTAGTTTCCTAGGTTCAAAGCAGTTGTTGTTTTTCAACTTGTTGCAACCTGGTGTATAGCTCTTAACAAAGGCTTCTGACAGGTAGATGTCAAAAGGAAGCTCTTAATTAGTTTATCCACTGGGTCACTGAGAGTGCAGCTCTCCTTTCCTCACTTTTAACATCCCAGGTCCCATGGGGCTTTGCTGCTTGGCCTGTTTCATAAGCAGAAGTCTAAACACATGTTTATATCAAAACCATATGCTCATAACTAGTACATGGTTATCATGTTACAGGGCATACTAAAGACAACACCAAGCCCCCCTTCCGACACTGTTTGCAGTGTTGAGGGATGGACTGGAGCCAAGGCTGTTGTCCACACCAAGATCAGCTTGGAGGCTGTCCTTGCCTGTGATGTTGCTGGTGACACTGAGAAGAGGGACAGATCCAAGCATGGTTCTGGTGACAGTGACAACTCATGTGTTGGGCCAGGCCTAGGTTTGTCTCTGAGCATGGTGCTGACAGAGCTGTTGAATCAGTGCCTGTCCCCAATTCCAGTGTCACTCGTGACACAGAGGAAGGAGATGGCACTGAGCATGATGTCAGTGTCGACACCGTGTGCAGTGTCGAAGATGGTGTCAACTGCAGTGATGGGAGAGGTCCTGTCTCCAAGGACAGTGTTAGACTTGTGCACGGTGCCAGAGGCTGTGCCGACTCAGAGTCAGACGTTGGCCCAGGACCAGGTTTCTCCCTGAAACCGCAGGTCAACATTGTCACTGGTGAGGACCAAGGTCATTCCATGGAACCTGTATGGCTCTGGTCTCCTCAGCTGGAGGGTTCTCTCCATGGGCACTGATCAGGTCACTCCTTGGATGTAGGAGGATACCCTTCAGGTGACTCTGCTAGGCCCTCACCTTGGGAGAGGCCCCCTGTGTAGTTCCATATCCCAGGCCAAGTCTCCGAGATCAGGAGTCTCAACTACTTCTATAGAGGCATTGCTACTTCTTTTACAGGATGCCCTTGTTAATAGGCCCTGCAGGGCCACTAACATGGGAGCAACACTGTGCGTTGGTCAGTACCTTAGAGAACTGGCATAGGGAGTCTGACAGGGTCCAGTACAAGTCCCTCTTCCCAGTGCCAACCCTACCCAAAGGTGGTGCTTTGTCTCCGTTGATGTCCTCCTCAAAGGATGAGTCATCCATCTACCATCTCTCTGCTGCTGAGTACTCCTTGTGCCACCAGTTCCTGGTGGAGATGCTCCAGATGCTTCACCTTAAGGCTTAAACCAGCCTCATTCTGGCAACCCTGCCATTGGGACTCATTAGAGTTCCCAACCTCGGCACTGTGGTCATTCCTTCTTGACTCAGAGCCATGGAGGAAGCATCCAGGGCCTTGTGGAGGCATCAGACTGTAAACTGGTATGGGGGCCCTTTAAATAATTCAGTCCACTCTCAATAATGGTGTGTTTTGTTTTTCTGTATTTCCCCTATGTTTCACTTCTCTTGGAGCTTGTTCATGGGATTATATTATCTTTTTCTCTTTTTTTGTATTTTTTATTTTTATTTGTCTGTAGATATATCATTTAGTATAATTTTGTTATATCTATAATGTTCACATTCACTAGTATAAATTGTATGTGCAAGTGTATATATATATATATATATGTGTGTATATATATATATATATATATATATACTGTATATGCAGTATATCATACCACAATGCTGCGTTTCCTAAACCTTGTGACTACACATATTGTTTGTGTTTTTCTTTCAAGGTTAACATAACGTATTTTGCTTATCTTTTTCCAGTTCTTATCCTGTGAAAACAGTTAATGGAGATACTTTTGTCTTGGTGTTTGTGAGAAAACATATTGGAATAAATGTTTTTGCTTCTTCAATAAGCCTGACCCCCATCTTATCTGAGGCAGCAGCCTACCTTATAGTTTCTCAGACTTTCACTAGGAGTTCCTAACCTCGGCACTGTGGTCTTTCCTTCTTGGCTCAGAGCGATGGAGGAGGCATCCAGGGCCTTGTGGAGGCAGCATCTTGCCGATCCAGCCATCCTTAGGGACATCCACTTGTGGTAACATGCACCAGCAAGGTCTACAGGTGACATACCTCACCTCACCTTGGGACTTAGGTACTGCAGACACCATTGGCCACAGAGCCTCATGTGTGACCAGCCTCCACAGGCTGAATCTGCCCACGTGGATTCTCTGGGAAGGAAGGTGCTTATCTCAGTACGCATCCTTATCTGTGTATCTGCACATCAGGCCCATTTGGCAACCTGTAACCACCGGCTGTGGTTGCAGTTGTACAGTCTGCTGACTACAATGCACCAGAGAAAGACAATCAGGCAAGCCACTGACATTTCTACCCAGGGTCTGGAGGTAGCACAACAGCAATTGAGAACATCTTATGATGCCAACGAGGTGGCCTCCAGATTGGAGGGAACAGCAGTCTGTGTCCAAAGGAGGTGTGGCTTCACCTATCTTGGCTGGTACTTTTGCCCCACAGTAAGGTGCTTAGCTCACATTTCCAGAGGCTCCCATCTTCTTCCCTAGGGTGATGCAGGAACTGCTGGAGAACCCTCCTGCTCCTGTGTCACAGGAGTCCCAGCCTGTCCCTGACCAGTCTCAGGTCTTGCCAGACCTGTGAGGAGCCCCTGCCCTCATGTGTTCTCCCCCACGCAGAAGGTTGGGGGTATCTCTTTACACTCAGGGTGAGCCAGCTCCTCCCTAACAAAAGAAAGCTTGTTACTCTGACCCATAAGTGGGAATAAATGGTGAAGACTGATTCATGGAGGATATAAAAGTTACATACTTACCATAACTGTTGATCTTCCAGAATATCTTCCCTATCTAGTACCGCACCCACCCACCATGCCCCACTGTAGCAGAGCCAGTACCTTTGGGAAGCTCATCCTGTTGCTTGCATCCTTGCTGTTGTCGATGCTGTATGCCTCTCCCCAGTTGCTGTTCCCCTGTGAGGGGCCAGTTAAAAAAATTGCCTGGGACCTATTCCAGGGTTCCCAGTCCACTAAAATAAAACTAAAAACTGGTGTGAGGGCCCACTACCAAGGCTTTTTTTCTGTTTCCTTTATCCTCCCTTTTTCTGTGCAGGGTATATCCCTATTAGTTGTTAAATGCAACCTGTACCCACTAGGTAGGTACCATTCAAACATAACTCCACTTGACAGTACTTCTGTCTGTGGGTCCCAAGAAGACAGGTGACCTCAGGCCAATTTTAGATCTGAGCTCTCTGAATCTCTTTGTTCAATAAAAGACGTTCAGAATGCTGTCTCTTCCCAGCCTACTTCCTCTCTTACAGAAGGGTAATTAGCTCTGCGCCCTGGACATGCAGAATGCTTACCTACATATCCCAGTTTGTCTGCCACACCACAAATTCCTCCAATTTTGTTTTCAGGGGGAGCATTTCCAGTTCAAAGCACTACCCTTAGACCTTTCCTCGGCCCTCAGGGTATTCATGAAATGCCTAGCAATGGTGGCAGCTTTTTTGCGAAGACGGGGGTCCAAGTTTTTCCCTACCTGGATGACTAGCTGATATCAGCCTCCTCCAGGGAAGCCCTAGTCAGCGATCTGCACCTTACCCTGGACACTTTCCATCGGGTGGGAATTACGGTCAGTTATGTAAAATCCCAGCTAGTCCCTTTCCAGCAGCTCCAATTTATTGGGGCAGTCTTGGAGAGAGTACAGGGCAAGGTTTTCCTACTGCAAGACAGGATATCTACCCTCCAGCGCCAGGCACAAATGTTGGCCTCACAGAAGAGGGTACCAGCCAGATCAATCCTGCGACTATTGGGGCTCATGGCGCGGCCATCCCTTCGGTTCCCCTGGCCAGACTCCATATGAGAGTCTCACAATGGACCCTCAGAGTCCAGTGGGACCAGAGGGCAGATGAACTGGACCGGGAGATTACAATCTCTAGTCCAATGGCAAACAATCTCTTGTGGTGGCTAGAACAGGACAGCCTCTCCAAAGGGATTCCATTTCGATCAGACAATCCCTCACAAACCCTGACAACAGACGCTTCAGGTCTGGGTTGGGGAGCACATCTGGGCCCTCACAAGACACAAGGTCTTTGGTCCCACCTAGAACTGTCTCTTTATAGCAACATACTTGAGATGAGAGCAGTGCTGAATGCGCTGAATGCCTTTCACCATCTCATTCATCCAGGTCATCTTATGATTCAGACAGACAATATGTGTGTAGTCTGGTATATAAACAAACAAGGCAGAACCCGCTCTTACCCCCTTTGCAGGGAAGCAATGAGATTGTGGTATTGAGCGGTCGACCACAACATTCATCTGACAGCAGTACATGTGCCAGGTGTCCAGAACACACTGGTAGATGCACTCAGCCGCAGGCAAACCAGAGCGCACAAGTGGGAGCTCAGATAGTTGGTGGTAAATGATGTTTTCGCAAAGTGGGGAAGGCATCAGATAGATCTGTTTGCCTCCCCATTCAACGCAAAACTACCAACTTTCTGCTCGCTCGCTCCAGGGTGTGGTGTTTCCTGGTGAGATTCTCTGTGCTGGAAGGGGAGATGCGTGTACGCCTTCCCTCCACTTCCGTTGATCCAGAGAGAGTTCTAATGAAACTGCAGGCAGAAGAAGCTCGAATGATCCTCATTGCTCCCTTCTGGCCAAGACAAATTTGGTTCTCTCTACTGCAACATCTGTCAGTGGAACCGCCCTTTCCATTGCCAGTTTCCTAAGATCTCTTGACTCAGGAACAGGGGACCCTGGTTCATCCAAGTCTCAAGTCCCTTCATCTGCATGCATGGCTCTTTCTGACATAGTGGCTGCCCATTTTGGGGGTTCCCCGAGGGTAGCACAGATCTTGGTGGAGGCCAGGAAGCCTTCCACCAGAGCCACATATGCCATGAAATGGAAAAGATTTTCCATATGGGCAGATTCGAAAGGGATCTAACCCTTTCAGTCATGAAGGTCTTAGACTACATGCTGCACCTTTATGACTTGGGTCTTAGTTATTCGACCCAAAAGGTCCACCATTTGGCCATTTCTGCCTATCATATCCTGATAGGACAAAAGACTTTGGCACACTTGGAGGTATCCAGAACCTTTCTGAAAGGGATTCTCCATCTGAAACCCACAATCAGGAGCCCTGGTCCTCCTTGGGACCTAAACTTCATTGTCGAAAAGCTCACCCTGCCACCCTTTGAGCTGGCAGTGAGTGCGGACATGCGCTACCTTTCTTGAAAAGTGCTTTTCCTAGTGGCCATCACCTCAGCTCAAAGAATTTCTAAGCTTCAGGCTCTCATGTGTAAGATACCTTGTCTGATTTTTCACAGAGACCAGGTGGCTCTGCGGACCAGTCTAAAGTCTCTTCCCAAGGTGGTCTCTGAATCCACCTTGAACCAATCCCTGGGCCTAACAGTGTACTACCCAGAATATTCTAACAGGGGAGAAGCTCTTCTGCATACCCTGGATGTACACAGAATCTTCAGGTACTATATGGACAGGACCAAGTCCCTCCATAAATCTGACCAGTTGTTTGTCTCCTTTGTGCCCAAAAGAGAGGGTGCAGCTGTTTCTAAACAGTGTTTGTCCAAATGGTTGGCAAACTGCATTACAGGACATTCAAGCAGAGGCATGGCTGCTTCTATTGCTTGTTTCAGGAATATTTTAGCTGCAGACATTTGTGCAGCTTCAACTTGGAGTTCTATCCATACTTTCACCAAGCATTACAGCCTGGACATTGCATCTAGGCGCAGAGCGGGCTTTGGCATTGCTGTCCTACAGGGACTCCTTTCATGAGTCCCCTAGAGTGGCTGGAAAACTCTTTCCTGCCTCCATGAGTCTCAGACCTGTCTCAGGTCACTGCTTGGGACTCAGTCCTACTTATGAGTACCTACTGCAAGAGCCCTCTCGAAGTAAGATAGTACAGTTATGTAAGAACTTACCATAACAGTAGATCTTCACGAGAGACTCTTGCAGTAGGTACTGCTTTCCCTAAACCAATCCCTCCCGAGTTTCCGTCTGTGGATTTTCATATTGTGCCTTTTTAGGCTCTAGGAGCCCTCTCCTTTTCTCTTGTCGCACCTCTACAGGTCTTCGGCAAGAGAACTGGAAGGCGGGCGTGGGGACTGCTCCTTATATAGTGCCACGCTGCTGTCCATCACATGATGTTAGGGGCGGTCTCCCACCGGACACTGCTAGGTAGAATTTTTCCGTGTGGTCCTGATGCTTGGTGGCTTAGTCCTACTTGTGGGTACCTACTGCAAGAGCCTTTCTCGAAGATCTACTGTTACTGTAAGTTCTTTTGTAACTGTACTTTCCCTTTACTGGTGTCATGCTGATTGCTTTTTGTAGGAGTCATTTTGCAGTTCCTGCTGCTTAGCACGCTTGTGCCATTTCCATTACAAGAGGGTCCCATTTTCTGCATTCCCCTTTGTTTTGCCTGCCAGAGTTATAGAAACAGAAACATAGAAGTTGATGGCAGATAAGGACCGCAAGGCCCATCCAGTCTACCCATTTCTTTTTCTACCTTATAAATGTGCCATCGGCCTTTGCTCTGTCAGTGGCCTATCTATTCATAGTCATTTGTATTGCTCCCTTATGCCTATCCCATATCTGTTTGAAGCCCTGCACTGTATTCATAGCCACCATTTCTTGCGGTAAACCATTCCATGCATCCACCACCCTTTCTGTGAAAAAGAATTTCCTCACATTCCCCCTTAATCAGCCCCCCTCTAATCTCATGCTGTGTCCTCTTGTCCTGCTATTTTTCTTATATTTAAACATGTTAGACTCTTTCACCTTGTTTATGCCCTTAAGGGTTTGAATGCCTTGATCATATCACCTCTCTCCTCCTTTGCTCAAGGGTATACATATTGAGCTCTGTTAATCTGTCCTCATATGTCTTCTGATGCAGTCCCTGCACCATTTTGGTTGCCCTTCTCTGGACTGCCTCAGTTTGGTTAATGTCCTTGTGAAGGTGTGGCCTCCAATACTGCATGCAGTACTCCAGATGGGGCCTAACCAGTGTCTTGTAAAGAGGGATTATTACCTCCCTCTTACGACTTGTGATACCCCTACTAATACACCCTAACACCCCCTAGCCTTACCTACTGCTTTAGAGGTGTGCTTGGATGATTTCAGGTCATCAGTGATGATGATGCCCAAGTCTCTTTCTTCCTTTGTGACTGCTAGCAACTCCCCTCCCAGCCTATAGGTGGCTTCAGGGTTTCTCTTCCCTATGTGCATGATTTTGCACTTCTTTGCATTAAATCCCAGTTGCCACTCTTCTGACCATTTGCTAGTTTATTCAGATCTCTTCTCATTCTGCCCATCCCATCTGGATCATCTACTCTGTTGCAGATCTTGGTGTTATCTGCAAACAGACAAGCCTTACCCTCTAGTCCATCTGCAAGGTCAATAATGAAGATGTTGAAGAGGACTGGCCCCAGGACTGATCCCTGAGGTACCCCACTTGTGACTTGCATCTCTTCTGACTGTATACCATTTACCACCACTCTCTGTTTTCTGCCCGTCAACCAGTTTGCCACCCAGTTGACCAACCTCTGACCCAACCCGAGCCTACCCAGCTTATTTATTTATCAATCTTCTATGTGGAACAGTGTCAAAAGCTTTGCTGAAGTCAAGGTAGGTGACATCAACTGCTCCCCTTGGTCCACCACTCTGGTTACCCAGTCAAAGAAATCTATGAGATTAGTTTGACAGGACCTTCCTTTGTAAACCCATGCTGTCTTGGATCCTGTGCCCTATGGATTCCAGGTGTTGCACTATCCTTTCCTTAAGGAGTGCCTCCATAATCTTGCCTACTACTGAGGTAAGACTGACTGGTCTGTAGTTCCCCGCCTCCTCCTGCTACCACTCTTGTGGGCGGGATCACATGAACCCTTCTCCAGTCTTCTGGGACCTCTTCTGTGCTCAGAGACTCACTAAACAGTTCTGCTAATGGCTCTGCTAATTCCACCTTTAGCTCCTAAGTACCCGGGATGTATGCCATCAGGTCCCATTGCCTTATCCACCCTGAGCTTAGTGAGCTCTTGTAGGACCCTTTCTTTTGTGAAGGGAGTAGTGCTCACCTCCCCCCCCGTGTCCATGGTGCTGAGCTGTGGGCCCTGCCCTACCTTCTCTTCAGTAAATACTGAGCAAAGGTATCTATTTAGGATAGATGCTTTTACAGGGTCCTCCTCCTCACATGCCTCCTTTTCTCCATTGAGCTTAGCAATACCCCCTCTGGACTTTCTCCTTTCACTAATGTATCTATAGAAAGTCTTGTCACCTTCTTTACTGTTCATGCTAGTGTTTCCTCAGTTTGGGACTTTGCCTGCCTTACTGCCTTCCCTGCTTCCCTTAGGGCAGTTTGGTATGCCTCCTATCTTCATCCCGCTGTGTTCCTTATATTTCCTGAAGGCCAGCCTTTTGGCTCTGACCTTTCTGCTACTGTTTTTGAGAACCAAAGTTGTTTCTTCTTCTTTTGCACTTCCTTTTCTGTCTAACACAATGGGATGTTGCTTCAAGTATTGCATCCTTAATGCTTGCCCACTTCGCCTGTACCCCCTCACCTGTGTTTCTTTTTGCCAGGGCTAGCTTAACTCTGTTGGCCATCTTATCAAAGTCAGCTCCTCTGAAGTCCCATATTTTTGCCTTGGAATGGGATGATTTAGATGTAGTAGCCAAATTGAACCATACCATGTGATGGTCACTGGCCCCCAGGTGACCTACCTGGAGATCTGTGATCCCTTCCTTGTTAGTCAGTACTAGATCTAGGATAGCCCTGTCTCTTGTGGGTTGCTGTACCAGTTGTTTGAGGCCCTCCCCCTGCAGGGAATCCACTATGTGTCTAGTTCTGGCAGATGTTCCTGCTGGTATTGACCAATCTGTATCCGGCATGTTGAAGTCTCCCATTATCAGAACCTCCCTTTAGCTGTCATGTTTTGTATATCTTCTAACAGTAGTGTGTCTGTGTCCTCCCACTGGTCTGGGGGCCTGTAGACAACCCCAGTTCTTATGGCTGTCCCATTTTCTGTTTCCAGGGTGACCCACAGTTCTTCTGGCTCCTTATGTGTATTCTGAATTTCTGTAGCTTTGATATTTTCATTGACATACAGGGCCACTCCTCCTCCCCTTTTTGCACCTCGGTCTCTTCTGAACAATACATAGCCAGGTACTGAAGTCTCCCAAGTGTGGTTACTGGTAAACCACGTCTGATTAATTGCTACTATGTCCAGTTTAGCCTCTGACATTATTGCCTGCAGGTCTGGGATCTTATTTCCCAGGCTGTGAGCATTTGTGTACATGATTTTCCATTGGCCAGATTTTGGTGTGTTAGTTGTTGGGTGAGGTTTGGCATTACCCCTGAGCATCGTATGGGGAGACAAACTTTTTTTCTTACCTGGTGATGCAAATGAACTGCAAACATGCTGAATCCCTGTTTGACCACTAGCTGAGGGGGGGGTGTTCTTCCCATTCGACATATGGGGTGCTGCTAGTTTAAATATTCTGCAAAGACGTCAAACTTCTGCCCCAATGCACTGACTCCCTCCTTAGTCAGATGCAGTCCATCAAATTTAAAGAACTTTTGCTCCCAGAACTGTTGCCAGTTCCCTACAAATCTGTGTCCTTTTTCCTGGCACCAGCCCTTCAGCCACGTGTTTAGCTCCCCTATCTCCCCTTCTCTGACCTTCCGTCCATCTGCTCCCCTCTCCCAGACTGGCAGGATCTCAGAGAAGGAGATGCCGGATGAAATAGATGATAGTTTGTCACCCAGCCTGGTCAGGTGTTCTTTGGTCTCCACAACTGACCGGCTGGCGAGATCATTAGTCCCTATGTGTACTAGGACATCAATGTTTTCTCCTGCTTTGTGAACAATTTTAGCAATGCAGTCAGTGTCTCTCCATGCTGATGTACCTGGGAGACATCTGACCATTACCCCTGGCTGGAGATGGGTATCAACTCCCCGAAACATGGAGTCTCCTATGATCAGAAGCTTTTTGGATTTCCTTTTTGCTTTTTTTGTTTTGGTTCCTGATTTGGGTGAGTTTGTTGTGCTATCTCCTGTGCTGCAGTGTCCTGCTCTGCAGTGTCTTCTGCCTCTTTGTTTGATTTCAGAGATAGAGGCAGATACCTGTTTGTAGTGTTTATATGGTTTTTGGAGGTAATATGTTGGAGAGCAGAGAGTGATGGGGCACCCGATTTGGCCCTCCTAACCACCTGCCAACCTCCTGGACCAACTACCCTCTGCGGTCGAGGTTTTTCTGTTGGATGCTGGGGAAATGGCGGGTGGTTCTTATGATGTATTTCCTCTTGAAGTTATGTTTATAGGGTTGCTGCATGAGTTTCACTATCCTTTGTCAGACTTCTTTCTGTCTGGCTAGTGGTAACTTCGGTCTCCGGTTCCATATCCAGACTACCTAGCTTGGCAACCTCAAGAAGTGTTTTCAACACAGTTGTTAACCAAAGACCATACATCATATTTTATAGTGTATGGGCTACCAAGATTGTGTAATCGTGGATTGAATTACTTTATTTTACTGAATTACTTTACGGAACATTGATTGTTGTGAGCATTCCGTTTTGTTGTACCATTGATATGACATACAGTGGTAGTTGTCGAAAAGTTTCCTACCTTGAGGTACCTCAAGGTACCACCAAGGTACAGTACCACTGAGGTAATTTGCATTGACTGTAATGTGATCCTGCCTCATTCTGCCTCAGTATACCTAGGTATACCTCAGTACTGCAAAACTTTTCTATGACTACCACAGTACTTAAGAAGAGTTAACAAGCCGGCCCGGTGGTGCAGAGGGTTGAGGTGCTGGATGCCACAACTCATGCCATGCCGGTAACCCGAGTTCGGGAACAAGCTCGGGTGCCAGGGTCAGCAGTGGAGGGAGAGGATTGAGCATCTGCTGACTGCTGTCTTCCTACTGGGGAGGGATCATGGGCATCTCCGTCGCAATGGTGACCTCCGGTGGTGACTATGGGCGCGGCAAGCATGGAGTTACTGAGGGGAGGAGTGCGGCGGACGTCTATGGCTCTGCCATGCTGACATCATTGCACATCCGCTCTCCTGGGGAAAGCATAGAAAAATGGAAAAATGCCCCATCCCTGGTAGGCGAAGGTGGGGTCCAGGAGCTACCTCCCACGCCCAACAGGAAGGCAGTATAGCGCAGTGGTTTAAGGCTCTGAGCTGCAAATCTGGAGACCTGGGTTTGAATCCCACAGCCCCCACTTGCATATACTGTGTGACCCTGAACAAGTCACTTAACTTCCCTGTGCTCCCAGGTTGCACCTGTAAAAAAGCTTTCAGCTTAGTGTGTCTCACCTGGTTAAACAATTGGGGGGAAAAAAAAAAACGTTGAGTGCATCAGCTGTCCCCGATGCTCTCTCCAATCCCAGGACACCCGTCCAGATTCCAGAAAGGGCATCAGGAGGAGTGGCGGTCCCTCAGTTGTCGAGGCACAGTTCAGGAAGCATAGGGAAACCAGGAGCAGTTGTAGAATTCACCAAAAATATTTATTTACAGTAGCAGTAACATAAAAAATAAACTTGTTCAGTATAACTATGTACAAAAGCAAAATAAAATAAAGTTTTCTTTCAGTCTCTGTGTCCCTTTCTCTCTTCTCTGCAATTGCAGCTTAGCTCTCTTGTATGTCCTTCCATCCCCCACTCTTTGCAAGCGTCCTGTTTTTGTAAATATCAGGCAGGAGCTGCTAGAACACATTGTGCCTGAGTTGAGAGGCCCCACTTCCACAGCTTTTGCAAAAAGCCCTACAATTTGAACTCTGGTAACTTCTGAAGTTCCCAATACTGTAGCTTTTTTCAGTCATGTCAAAATACAATTATATACACCTCAATAGTAGCACTATATATTTTCTAAACAAAAAGGATCCCAATATCAGTTTCATTTCCATACACTGATTTGCACACTTTTTTTATGTTAGCTGATATGCAAGGGAGGAAAACAAACAGCAAGAGAAAAGTAAGAGACAGTGAGAGGCAGGTTGATCAAGTCCAAAGTCTCACAGGAAAATTTGTTGTGCAACCAGACAGAGAAGAGACAGATAAGGAAAGATCCTTGCATTTAAACACTTTCTCCATGACAAATGGGACAGGGTCATATTCTGCCCTGTCACACCCACCTCGGGGGGGGGGCTTAAATCCGCGGGAACGGGTGCCGGAGAACTGGAGCTGGAGCATGGGCAATCGGGAGGCAGGATTGAGCCTATGACCAGGTGGGATGGAGGTAAGCTGAGTGCCCCCACTGGAGAGAGTATGGGATCGGCGAGGAAGGCGAGGGTAAATAATCTGCTTGATTTCAGTTAGTAATAAGGAACCCCCATACATTATGTAATATTTGGACGTTAAACAGCTTGTATTTCTCATTAGCTCTGCATTTCTTATGCCCATTATGTATTACTGTGACCATATTCATAAAAACAGGATGGTTGTTTCTTGATGGTTCATTAGCTCCTATTGCTTCTTCCCAACCTGATGTCATAATACTCACTTGTGACATCACAGTTATTCCCATGGCAACAACCTGTGATGTCACAACAGAGCATTATAATTTCAAGTAGGGAATAAGTCACAGACACAGATAAGCTCTAAGGGAAGAAGATCTTGTTTTGTTGGGAATTTCTTTCATACTAAATGCCAGAGAGGAGAAATCTATAGAATCTAAATGAAATACAAGCTAAATTGTGTCTAATTGTTATATTTTCTAAAGTTTTCCCAATGGCATCAACCGTTCTTTTTAAGCTAAGGAGCGATGGAGAAAACAACTGCTCTCATTTTTCAGCCAGTGGTGTGTGTAGTGTGTGTCTCTATTAATTGGAATACCAACATGTCACCATTGTTGCACATGTCTGCCTGCTGACGTTTTCCTCTTTGCACTTGGAGGGTGTGATTTGTCAGTACAACTGCAGATTTCTCTGTAAGGCCCTTGATTTGTTGTTTTAGCTATTAGTTTCAATGTGTGGACTGTATGGAAAGGCCTGCAGCTTGGTCCCCACCTTGCGTTGTGCTTTTTCTGCCTTGCTTCTGCTGCAGCAAGCTTTCTGGACCCATTTGGCTTTACCAAGGCAAGAGTCAGATATGATTCTTATGAAGAAAAAGGGCACTTGAAGGCAGAATTAATAAATAATTGTACTCTATTTTACAGAAAATGTTTTTTGTTTAAATTGGAGCCAGCACAGTTACATTAGTTTGCTGCAAGGATGCACAGGCTTCAGTTTTGCATGGCATATACAGTAAATCTGCCAGTACTCTGTGATTACTAGTGAAACAAGTTGCAGGTCAGTCGGCTGTTTCATTTCCTATCTAGTCTTCAGTAGCCAGCTGTCTGCCTCATTCATTATGTTTGCTTGCACGCACAGTGCACAAGAAACATATTGAGGTTTGCAGAGCATTGCAGAGGTGTGGCAGTGTTTGGCCAATCCATCAAACACTTTTCGGGGCATGTCCCTCGGCCACCAATCAACAGGGAAGCTGCCGATGATGGTAGTTTCAGAGTGAGCGCCGGACTTGAAAGAAATCTGCTCCAACTAGGGACAGTTTCATCATCCCTGATTGCAGCGACAGCTCACCCGCCCCCCCCGCAAGCAGGCACGCATCGGCGGAGAAGACTCCAGTCTTAAACCTGGAAAAAAAGAAAACGGTCCCTCATCATTCCTGTCGCCTCCCCTTCCCCAACCCGCACCTTCCCTCTGCACAGCCCACTTCCCTGCACCCCCACTTACCTGTACTTACCTCTGGAGGTCAGGAGCAGCAATCTTCTGTAGACCGGGAACATGTCTGCACTCTTCAAAGACTAACTGTGAACTGAAGAAATGACAGTAAGCTCTACAATGGCAGTGAATGGGGGGTTTTCAATTTAGGTTGATATCTCAGCCAATTATTTGGAGTTTGTTAAATTTTCATCATGGGGTTTTTGGGACCCCACCTCGTGAACGCTGACACTGTCATTTCGTTTCTCGGTCCCAAAAGGTGATTTCTCAGTTGCTGCACAGAATCACCTTTCGGGACTGATTAATGAAACGATAGTGCAACTGTTCATGAGGTGGGGTCCCAAAAAGCTTGTGTTGCAAGAATATTGAAAAAATTCCAAAAAATGTCTGCGTTACAAGCATGCATTGCGCAGTTTCTATGCACGATCGTAACTTCACCAGTTTTTTTATATTTTCACTCCAGATTTTCAGCATTGCCATTTTTTCAAACATCCTTATGAACAGTGTAGCTGTCATTTTTCATACCCTACCCAAAACATGTTTTCACATCTGTGGTGCAGAATACTGCCGTCACTGTGCGAAATCAACTTTCGGGATGGAGTACTGAAATTATAATGTCACTGTTCATGAGGTGTAGTCCCAAAAAGCCTATGTTGAAAACTTGGTGAAAAAATTCCACAAAATGATTGTGCTACAGGCGTGTGTTGCAGAGTTTCTACACACGCTCATAACTTAGCCAGTCTTTCATATTTTCACTCCAGATTTTCAACATTGCCATTGTTTCACACCTCTTCAAGAATGGTACAGCTGTCATTTTTCATATCCTGCCCGAAATGTGTTTTCACACATGTGGCACAGAATGATGCAGTCGCTGTGCGAAATCACCTTTCGGGATTGAGTAATGAAATGATAGTGCCTCTGTTCATGATATGGGGTCCCAAAAAGGCCATGTTGAAAATTTGGAGTGAAAATACCAACAAATGCCCTGGGGGTGGAGTTTTCCACTGTAATGCCCCACCATGTAGAGACTTACAGGCATCGGGGTGTGACTTAGGGTCGTCGGCCATACTGCTCACGCCATTCCACCCCCATCCCCACCCTGCAGCCAGAGACAGGCATTGATGTGTGCCTTGGGGTCTTCTGCCCTAACATTCAGCCCATTCTCCTATACTGCACCTATCTCAGCTTATTTCCTTATGGAATGGGGTGAGCATAAGGGCCAAAGACCTCAAGGCATGCCATAACACTTATCAGTGTCTGCAGGGTGGGGTGATATGGAATGGCATGAGCGTTATGCCCGACGAACCAAAGGCACACCCCCAACACCTGTCAGTCTCTGCAGGGTGGGGATGGGGTTTGGCATTAGTTCAGTACTTCACTGACATTCCTTTTTTTTTTTTATAATTAAAACTTTTATTGTAAATTTTAACATGTAAACCATACATTCATTATAATATATTGTAGAGAGAAAAAATAAATCATACAGACTTAATAGAGAACTTAAAACAGTAAATACATAAAATTCATTAATAATTTATCAATAGCAAATATTTATCCAGGATTTTTGAACTAAACAATTGTTATAACTTATGTAACACTTTTACAAAACATAGAATATAGAAAAGGGTTCCATATATCTAAAAACTTCTCTATTCGATCACTACAAACAAAAGCTAGTCTTTCGTAGTTTGATCTTGTAGTAATATCTTCTAACTATTCAGACAAGGTGGGGAGGGAGGAGGAGGGAGGTTTCCATCTTCTGAGAATAATATTTTTGGCTGAGATCAGTGCAGTTTATAGCCATAGGATATTATGTGTAGGCTAACGATCAAAATTCGGAGTGATACCCAACATCACTAGTTTATCAGTAGGTACAATCTTTCTGTTCAGAATTTTTTCACATTCCTCAAAAAACTTCTTCCCAGAATTTATGAATTAGCAGGCATGACCAGATAATGTGTGTAATAGTGCCAATATCTTTTAGGAATCTCCAACTAGTATTGATATCAGATATACCCAATTTGAACATTTTCTCAGGGGTGTGAGGTCATCTATGAACAATTTTATAATGCACCAACCTGCCTTTCGCCTCTTTACAAGCCTTAAGACTATTTATTCAACTCTGATCCCATTCAGTCAATAAAACAGTAGATTTTTACTCAACTTCCCATTTTTGGATTAATGATTCAACCAGATTTTCTTTAGAGTCTATAATCATATTGCATATAATTTTGTAGCCCTTGTAAGTAGAGAATATTTTGTCTAAGGGGTGTGTGGGGGGGGGCAGTGACACCGTATTATCAATGTTCTCTCTCAAAATTTGTCTGAGCTGTAAATATCTAAAAAATCCGGTTCTCGGCAATTTATATTTCTTGGCTATATCAGCAAACGGCAACAGGCCACACATGTTGTGATCTATTAGGTTACTTATGTAGCAAATACCTCTGTCTATCCGTTCCTTCCAAACCAGTGTATTTCCCTTTATTTGTAAAAGTTTATTGTTCCAAATAGGACAATGTGGTGAGTGTGCTGGGTTCCACTCTAATGCGTTAGCAATGTTGAACCAGGCAGACGATGAAGCTTTTAGAATAGGGTGAGATTTGACTTCTTTGGGTAGTTCCTCAAATAATATGACTCTAGGATTTGTTCCTTTCAGTAAGCATGTCTCAATGTCCATCCATCCAGGAATTAGATTAATGTCCTATAGCATTAAGATTGAATATTCTGAGCCACTAAAAAAGCGTCATGTCTTGTTCTGAAATCTGGATAATTGAATCCACCCTTGCTTCTGGGTTGCTGTAACTTAAGCTTAGAAATACGTGCAGGTTTATCCTCCCATAGATATTTTAGTAAAACTGAGTCAAGCAATTTATAATTTTTCAATGGGAGTTGGAGTGGTAAGTGACATAATAAATAGTAATCAGGAGCAAGAATCATTTTTATTGCTTGTATTTTGCCCCAGAAAGACAGACGCATTGGACGCCATCTCTGTAAATCTAGCTTTAAAGAGTCTATTAACTTTGTAAAATTAAGAGAGATAATTTTCTGAATATCGGGACACAAAACTAAGCCAAGGAAAGTAACAGTATTGGTAGATATTTTACATTTAAATTGAGTAAAATTGTTGCTAGTAATTTGCTTTGATAGTGGCAATATCTCAGATTTTTCAAAGTTTATCTTAAAACCTGAAATTAAAGAGAATTCTCCAATAAGATTCAGTAAGGGACTTATGGATTTACCTGGATCTGAGAGAGTAAGTACTAAATCATCAGCATAGGCCATGAGTTTATTGAACTTACTCAGCCCCATGCCTTTAATCTCAGTGGTTGACCTAATTTTAATGAGTAAAGGTTCTAATGCTAGAATAAACAACAAAGGTGAAAAGAGGGCATCCTTGTCTAGTCCCTCTGTGTATGTCAATGTTATCTGAGAGTGCACCATTTACTTTAACTTTGGCCAATATCTGATTATATAAAATTCCCACCCAACCACAAAACTGCTCCCCTAGATTATGTTTAGTCAGAATGCTCTTCAAGTATCCCCACTCCAACCTGTCAAAAGCTTTGTTAGCATCCAGTGATAATAAAAAGGGTTTAGTGGTAGAGTTTTTTGCATCATATATAGTGTGTAAAACTTTCTTAATCAAGTCGGTACTATTACGGCCTTTTACAAAACCTACTTGATCTGAATGAATTAATTGTGGAATATAGTTGTTAAGTCTGTTAGCTAACATTTTAGTAAGAATTTTACAGTCTATATTGATCAACGAAATGGGTCTATAATTGTCACATTTAGCGGAGTCTCTGTTCTTTTTCGGTATTGCAGTTATGACTATTTCACGCATGGAGGGTGGTAGCGTATCTGTTTTAAAAGATTCAGAGAAAACTGTATTTAACAGAGGAGCAATCTCCTGTATTGTTGCCTTATGAAACTCACCTGAGAACCCATCTAAGCCTGGCGCCTTACCGTCAGGTGTTGACATGGCTGCTTTAACTATCTCCTCTTTAGTAAAGGGTTTGTTGAATGCTAGCTTATCTTTCTCAGAGATAGAGGGCATTCGTATATTACTTAAGAATGAACTGAGCATTTCCTCCTTATGAGTCACCTCAGATTTATATAACTTTGAGTAAAAATTCACAAAGGTTTTGGAAATCTGAGATGCTGAATGAACTACTGTGTGCTTGTTAACATTGATTGAGGCCACCTTTGTAGACTCTGCACTTTTACGCAGTCTATAAGCTAATAATTTCCCCTGGGCTTCCCCAGATTCCCAGTATTTTTGTTTCAAGCGAAAGAGTGCAAATTCAGCTCTGCGATTGTGTATAATATTCGCAGCATACTTTAAACCAACTATTTCTGAGAATAATTTTGAATCTGAACATAAAGACTGTACATACTGGGTTTCTTTGATTTTATTTTCTTTTTCCAAATTATCCAGCTCTTCAATCTTTAATTCCTATTATGTATCTCTCTACCTCCTGCACTACCAATGCCAATAAGCAAACATTCAGCATTGACAAATGCTTTTTTGACAGTCAAGCAGTTGACATAAAATGCACCTATTTCCAAATCACAGGCATCAGGTTGTTATTTTTTTATATATACTGTATAATAAAACAGCTGACAAAATGTTTTAACAAACTGTGGGAGTTCTACGTTACTTTTTAAACCAGCTATAGCATTAGGCACTCAAAAAAGAACATAGAAATTGTTGGCAGACAATGACCGTCAGGCCCATCCAGTCTGCCCGAAAGCCTTACACTAGTTTGTGGCCTTTGATCCTAACTGGTCAATGGCTTTTTACCCCACCTACCCAACCCTAAGGTACTCTTATGTCTGTCCCATGCAAGTTTAAAACCCTCCACTGTGCCCACTCCCCCACCTTCTGTGGCAATCTATATGTCTGCCACCCCCTGCGTGATGAAAAACTTCTTCACATTTCCCCTCAGCCTGCCACCTTCCAATTTCATATCATGCCCCCTCGTTCTTGTACATCTCTTATATTGGAAGAAGTCTCCCCCCCCCGCACCTTGTTTATGCCCTTAAGGTACTTGAATGTTTCTTAAATGTTCCCCGATCCCTCCTCTCCTCCAGCGAGTACGTATTGAGGTCCTTTAGTTTCTCCTCATATGTTTTCTGGTGCAAGCCCTGTACCATCTTAGTTGCCCTTCCTGGACCACCTCCACCCTGTCAATGTCATTACGAAGGTTCGGCCTACAGAATTGCACAGAGTACTCTAGAACAGAAAGTCTTGTTGCAGTGGGTGTGTTCACCTCTATACCACACTTTATTTCTTGTGAAGCAAAATTTATAATTTATTAATTGCCCAAACCCAAATACAGTTCAAACCACCTTCCTTCTATCTCACTCTCTCTCTCCCTCCCCTCTTTTATAACCTTCTTGATTCTTGCCCCTCTCTTTCTGTAGCCCCGTTTACAGCTTTTAGCCGCCGTTACCACTTGTGTCTTTGCCTCACTAACCCTACCTATTACACTACTAATATATGCAAGAAAACACTAAGGCATTGATTAGTGCTTATTGTTCTTCAATTCTATATTTTCTTTGTAAATGTATTCTTTTTTGTAATACATACCTGTTTATTTTATGATCATAAGTCTCATACCATTCATTATCAGTGGTATAGGGGAGTTTCTGCCAGCTGATTGGTTAAGAACCATTCTAACCCCAGGTATTCTTCTATATTCATAACTATTTGCAGTCAGCCTCCTAAGTAGAGCTGCCTGGAGAATTGGAACTATATGCAAATGATAAAACTATCATTGGCTCATTACACAACATTCAAACTGGTGCCCTTATCTGCTGCAAAGTTCCATCAACGTATCAGATTTCTTTCTCCACCTGACAAGTCAAGACGCCCAGGAGATTTCCCAAATCAGTTGTTCCTTGTGGTTCCTCAGACTATAAGTATTCTTATATTTTTATTCTTACTGCTGCCTTTATTTACTTAATTTTACCTCATACGTTAGTTTAGATTAGTTTATTAGATTAATTTTTAATTTTATTTCTCGGTTCCTCACAGTTTGGTATAACCATTGGGGAACTGGGGCTTTTATAGCCTTTGAGGAAACTTTTCAGTTATATTTATGCTATTTTGTCTATTTATTTAAACTGTTTACTTTTAAACTAAATCTGTTTTGAAACTGTTGAAACGGTTTCTGTGAACCACTAACCCGGTTCCTGCGAACTGCTGACCCGGTTCAGATTTATTGAACTCTCAGTTCTTTCTCGGTTCCTGAACCAACTGCAAAAAAGTGTATATATGTATATATATATATATATATATATATACATATACATACATATATATGTAACCCCTAGGTGGTGCTATCGCAAGGGCTACAACCCCAGCCTGCTTGGCTAGTAGCAGGTTAAGGGGCCTGGGTAATGAAACGGGTGCCTTCACCCGGAGGTCAGGGTTGTTAGTGGTCAAGCTACCTGGGCATAGCCCTCTGGGACACTGTAACCCCCCCCCTTTCCCTTCTAGTGGCCTGAACAATATACAATAATTATTTTCACAATGACCCTTATTCACCAGGCAATTACCCACACTGTTTGCACTTACCACCAGAGCTGGTTCCTCTAGCTTGACCCTGGGGACCCCCGTAAAACAAGGTTAAGCACAACAAATAGCAACAGTACAATACTTTTGGCACAAACTAGAACCACAGTCAGGTTAAATGCAAACAAAGTTAGATCTGATTTATTCAGGGGACTTGAACAAGGGAGGGGCGTAATCAGGTTGATTTGCTTAAAAGCTATATTAATCAGACAGTTATGCATGCAGTTCAGAGTCCCTACACAGTCACACACTCTAGATACCCAGGTAGGAAAACAGCGGGCTAGCCGGAACATTGCAGCAGGTTGGGGCCCTGTGATGGAAGAAAGCAACATGCACAACACACACTATTTGTAATCCGGAGCTGGAGTGCTCAGTTTGTGAAAGAAAAGGCAACAAGACAATCAGATAACAACACTTTTAGATTTAGCTGTTGTTGCAGGGAGCTACCCTGATGTTTACTTACAATATCCAATACTGGACACAGGCAGAACAAAATCGAGACTGCAGGATGTTGAGCAGGAGTGCCTGGAGAAGCAGGGCCCACACGAATCACCGAGACGTTGTTCCTGTTCAAGGCACTGAGCAGGGGGCTGATCCCCAGGCTGGTCTCTTGTCGATGACTTTCTCTGTGTAACAGGAGTAATCCCCCTACAAATGGGGGTTCCCAAAAAGTCTCCCTTGAGCTTACCTAAATGCTCACTGCTAGGCTGGTGTTCTGCATTTAGCAGTTTAAATGTAATTGCCAGAGCCTGTATAGCCTCTGTGCACTGTCTCTTTAAGAGCTTTTGAGATGGAGCTCTGTTGAAAGATGTAACTATTTGCTGAAAACCGTTTAGAATGATAATGATAATGTAGTTTGTCTAACCTGCTTTCTTTGTAGCAAGGACTGTTTTGTTTGTCTCCACTATTTTGTTCGTGGACTGCAAATTGGACCAATCAGTTCTGGTGGGACCTAAAATGTAGCCGGACTATAGGAGCTGTCTGAATTCAAAATATTAGTAACTGTGGTTTGAGTTTTTGCGCCTTTTTTGCAGCTGAAGGGGGAGCTCTTGCTTTGACTGACAGACAAATCAGCCAACCAAAGCTTTTGGATCTTGGGGAAGTCCTGGGCTGCTTGCAGTTTCTGGTAGAACTAAGCTGGAAGCTGAGCAAGAAGGAGCTGAAGTGATTCTGAGAGCAATCCTGAGTGGATTCACATGGGAGAACTATGAAAAGGCTGAGAGTTTGGCCTCTATGTCTGCCTGCTGCTCCTGAGAGGGAGAGAAGATAATTATTTTGGGCTAAATCCAAGTTTGTGTGACTAAAATAAGCTACTGAAGTGGGCCAGGCTCAACCTGAAGAAGACCGAATATTTTTGCTGAATGCGATCGGCCCGTCAGGAGTTCCAGCTACCCCTAAGCTCCCAGTGTGTGCAGAGACTTTGCGATTGTGCCCGGGGAGCGCTTTGCCTGGTACAGTAGAATTCCCGTACAGTAAATGTGCTATGAGCTGCTAGTGGGTTGTGAGTTAGTTCCCCACTGTGTGAACTGTGTTCTGCTTGCTGGAAGCTGTATCCAGCCCAAAACAGACTGCTTCTGAACTTGTTTCCACGTGGTCTGGGTTTTGTCAGACTGGTTCAGCCAGACTACCCACTGCACAGAGAAGCCGTCGACAAGAGACCTGCCTGGGGATCAGCCCCCCGCTCCACACTTGAACAGGAATGACGCCTCTGCAACTTGTGTGGGCCCTGCTTCTAGCATTCCAGATCAACCACCTGCAGTCTCGATTTTCATCCAGCCTGTGTCCAGTCTTGGATATCATGAGTAAATACCAGGGTAGCTCCCTACAACAACAGCTTAATCTGAGTGTGTTATCTGATTGTCTTGTTGTTTCATTTCCTGTACGAACTGAGCCCTCTGGCTCTGGATTACAAATATTGTGCACTGTGCATGTTGTGTTTTCCATCACAGGGCCCCAACCAGCTGCAACCCTGGGCAACTGTCCTGGCTAGCCCATCTCTTCTCTACCTGGGTACCCAGAGGTGGACTGTATGGTGGAGGGACTCAAAGCGCATGCATAACTGCTTGATTGATATAACCTTTAAGCTAATTAACCTGATTTTTCCCCTCCCTTGTTCAAGTCCCCTGAATAAATCAGATCTAACTTTTTCTGCATGTAATCTGACTGTGGTTCCAGTTTGTGCTCAAAGTACTGTACTGTTGCTATTTGCTGTGCTTAAACTTGTTTTACAGGGGGTCACCAGGGACTAGCCAGAGGAACCAGCCCTGCTGGTAAGTGCAAACAGTGTGCGTATTTGTGTGGTGTACCAGGGGTATTGAAAGTGATTATTGTACAGTGTTCAGGCCACTAGAGGGAAAGGGGGGGGGGGGGTTACAGTGTCCTGGAAGGCTGTGCCCAGGTTAGCTTGACCACTACCAACCCTAACTTCCGGGTAGAGGCACCCGTTTCAGAGCTCAGGCCCCTTAACCTGCTACTAGCCAAGCAGGCAGGGGTAGTAGCCCTTGGGATAGCGCCACCTAGGGGTTACACAGGTATTCTGGCTGGGCCAGTATAGCAGGCTCATGAAAATGGAAATGGATACAGATTTAGTCAGGGAGCTGGATTACAGCCTCCAACAAGCAAAACACAGTTCAGACACACAGTGGGGAACCAAATCACGACTCGCTATAAGCACACAGCACATTCACATGTAAGGAAATTCCACTGTACCAGTCAAATGGCTCTCCGGTCGCAATTACAGAGTCTCTGCACAATCCAGGAGTTCAGAGGTGGCAGTAAGTCCTGACAAGCTGATCGCATTCAGCAAATCTTCGGTCTTCTTCAGGTTAAAGCCTGGTCAGAATTCAGTGGCTTAATTCGCTCTCCAAATTTGGATTCAGTCCGAAAAAAGCACAAGTTCCCTCTCAGGAACAGCAGGCAGGCATGCAGACCAAACTCAGGCCTTTCCATAGTTCTCCTGTGTGAATCCACTGTGGATTGCTGCTCGAACTATCTCAAGCTGTTACTCCTTCACTCTCCAACTCAGCTCTAACTGAAGCTGCAAGCAGTGTGGGACTTTTCCCAAGATCTAAACGGTTTGGTTGGCTGATCTGTCTGTCAGTCACAACAAGAGTTATTTTAGGTGCCAAAAGCCCAAAACTACAATTCCTACAAGTTTTGGCCCCACCAAGGCCCTGTAGGCAGGCTCCATTTTAGAGCCCCAAATGTACTGATTGGCCCATTCTTACAGTCCAGGACCAAGATGATGGTAACAAACAGAACTGTCCATGCTGTAAAGAAGGAAGGTTAGAACAAACTGCAATCTTATTACTACTCTAACAAATGATCAGCAAACAAGTACATCTTCTAACAGAGCTTCCGCTCAGATTAATTATGACTGCAATCCAGGCAGCTCTTAAAGCAGCAGTACTGCGAAATCAGGAAGTGAGCTATCAAAATTCTGTTTTTCGGATGTAAGCATGCAGCCAAAGTTCCAGTTTCCATAACTGTAAATGTTTTTTTCACTTATCTTTAGTTTTTTAGATATTTGCAATTTATTTGAATTGTTGGAGCGCTACAACAAATATGGTGGCTGACTAATTGTCAGCTGCGCTTTTTCTACAGGTCACATCATGTCTTTTGACAACAGCAGAGGGACCCTCTGCTGACCATTCCCGATGTCCCTGCAGGTCATTCATATGTGCAGTTGGCAGCAGAGGGGGTACCAGTGCAATATGCTTAGTGGCAGAAATGTAAACAAAAGCAGAGAATAACTGAGCAAATTTATCGGCGATAGTACAATGCCAGTGAGAAAGATCACCAGGTATATGATTAGCAGGGCACGAAATAAACTGTCAGAAAAGTGCACTTTTTTTCATAGTACTGCTGCTTTACACAGAGGCTATACAACCACTCTCTGGCAATTCATTTAAACTGCTAAAACGCAGGACACCAGCCTGGCAGTGAGCATTTAAGCAAACTCAAGGAAGACTTTACGGGAACCCCCATTTGTAGTGGGGTTACACCCTTCACTGCCTGGAGAAAGCTTGGCATCTGCATCAAGTCTGTACCATCATGCATCAATTAACATAAACTTATTATTTTACTGTACATATTCACTACACTTCACAATACTATATCCATAATGACAATGCTTATACACGTTTCATACATGTGATACTGATTCCACTATGATTAACATACTTGTAACATCACAATACTGATTCATGTTATAACTTCCTGTACATTAAACAATGTAGGAGGGGGCCCTTCCCTATCAGCTAACATGGGGCTGGATGGGACAGGAGCACCATACTGAGACGGAAGAAAAATCACCCTGGAATTAGCCATTGAGCTCAGTTTGGGTAGTGAGCTCTGAGAAATAATAAACACCTTTGTGAACCACATTGAGAGGCAAATCCACTGGCCTTCCGGGAGAATCATAACTGAAGCGCAGTACTGGCTTGACAGCTCAGCCAGTCTTTCTGAGGGAAACAGCCACAGTCTCTGTACTTTCAGCACTAACTGTGGAGCTTTCGTCAGTCGTGAGGGGTGCCTCTGCATGGATGGAAATGTCCAAACTGGGAGCACTGTCAGCTCCTTGCTCTGTATGCTGTCTCCAAAACACTTGGCTCATTTAGAGAAGGTTCTGGCACAATTAGGCTTTGTGGCACTGAAGGGGGGGCTGTCAGCACTCTCACATTATTCTTCAGGTTCTGGTGTGTCACCAGGGAGACTCAGACCATCAGCCCCTACTTCGGGCAATTCACAGTTTCACAAAACACAGAAAGTCTGCAACCTCAGATGTGATGCTTTGCACCTCACTTTCAGGGAGCATTGGCTCCAAGGACAAAGCTGGGGGGTTAGGCAGTCCAGAAGGCCCAGCTTCATCCCCACAATTAGTCATAGAGTTACCTCGAAACAGCTAACTCAATTCATAGGAGGGGTAATAGGAATTGTCACACTCACTGTCGTCAGAGGTGGACTGACAATCACTATAATTCTGGGCCTGCTTGAGGGGAACCTTAACTCTGTAACTACTGGGGTAGGTTGACTCTCTCTCTCTTTTGCAGCAGCATGAGTCACCGGCCCAGGAGTGGCAATGTCTGCTGGCTTAGCTTCAATAATAACTTGGCCGATAGGCAGCAAGTGGTTATGATGCATGGTCTTGACAGCTTTGGAATTATTCCCTGGGTGCACCTTGTACACTGATAGATCATCCAACTTTCCAACTACTACATGAGGAAGATGGTGCCACCTATCAGCAATTTTGTGCTTGCCATGTAGTCCCAAATTGCGTAACAACACATGGTCTCCGAGCCATAGCTCTTGAGGCTTTACTTTCTTGTTGTGCCTCTCTTTGTTGGTGAGATTTCTTTTAGCAGCCATTGTCTGGGCCAGTTGATACGCATGGTTCAATTGAGCTTTCAATTTCTGTACATACTGCAGGTAGCTTTCAGCTCGGACCCCATCTGGAGAGACCCCAGAACAGACATCAACTGGCAGGCGGGCCTTCCTCCCAAACAAGAGGCGACAGTGGGAGAACCCAGTAGCGTCATTTTTGGTGCAATTGTGCGTATGTACCAAGGTGCTAATCTCCTGGCTCCACTTATGCTTGTCTTTTGGGTGGAGGGTGCCCAGCATGTCTAGAAGGGTACAGTTAAAATGTTCTGGTTGAGGGTCCCTCTGTGGGTGATAGGGGTGGTTCTTGACTTCTGCAGCCCCCACAGAGTGAGCATTTCTTTGATTGGCCAACTTTCAGAGTTTCTGCCTTGGTCAGAGTGGATCCTCTGGAGGGCACCATAGTGGACAAAGAAATTTTCCACTAGCACCTTGGCCATGGTAGAGGACTTTTGATCTTTGGTTGGAAAAGCTTGTGCATACCATGTGAAATGATCCATAACCACTAACACATTGCCAATATACCGCTGATCAGGTCTAAACACAAAAGTTTATGCAGACTAGTTCCATGGGGGTGCTGGTAGTAATACTGACAAGGGGGGCAGCCCTCTGAGGCAGGGCTTTCCTTTGCAGGTAACAACTGCAGGTCTTTACATGGTGCTCAACATCAGCCCCCATCTTGGGCCAGTAGAATCGAGATCGTACCAGGTCGAGAGTTCTGTCAATACCAAGGTGTTCCATGTGATTGTGGAGGGACCTCAGTACCAAATCTTTAAAGGCCGTGGGCATGACCAATTGCTGCTTGTCTACTCGACCACTGTGATCCACTGTCTCTCTGTATAACAGCTGATTGTGTAAGTTCAACCTGGGGCCTTCTTTAAACAATAGGGCAATCTGCAAGTCGGGAACGCAACTGGGACACATCTTTCCCCGCATGCAGGGCATCAAGTGCTGACTGAATCATAGGATCTTGGGATTGAGCCCACTGGTTGCTGTCATTGTCAAATTGAGGTAGTGCAGTAATATCTAGAGTAGAGAAATAGCAATAGGCAGCCGGTATGCAGGTATCAGGAGGGCCCAAGCAATCTACTAAACAGTCCACTGTGTCCGTAGACATCTGTTCATCTCTGTCAAACTTTTGGCACAATGCTCGGATGTCAGCTTCAGACAACCTGACCCAATCTCTCTTGGAGACTGGCCTTCATGACAGGGTGTCAGCATCAATATGGTTCAGTCCTGGCCTGCATTCGACAGCATAATCATAGGTTGATTAAGCAGAGAGCCACCGGTGCCCAGTGGCATCCGACTTAGCTGAAGTCTGTACATAGGTTAATGGGTATTGTTGGTCTTCACCAGTATCTTTGCCCCATAGAGGTACTCATGAAACTGGTCATCAATGGCCCATTTTAGGGCAAGGAACTCCAGCTTGTGCACAGGATCGTTTCGTTCTCATGGGGTCAAGCTCCTGCTGCCAAAAGCCACTGGTCCCAAATCATCCTCATGGTCTTAATACAGCACAGCTCCTAGGCCCTGCAGACTAGCATCCATATGCAGCACATAGGGCTTGGTAGGGTCAGCATAGGTGAGGATGGGGCATGATCGAACTGGTATATGACTTTGTGGAAGGCTGCTTCACATACAGGTGTCCAGCAGGGCCCAAAAGGTTCACCTGTTCAGAAGCATACTTTCTTGGATTGTTTGACAGCCCCTTTCTTGTATTTAAGGTTGGTAGGGGGGTAAACCTGGGTGAGATGCAGGAGCGGGTGAATCACCTTGGAATAGTCTTTATGAACCTGCGGTAGTAGCCACAGAACCCCAAGAAACGTTATGGGGCTGGGGCCAAGTAGTCAGTGACTCGACCTTTCTGGGATCAGGCTCTATCCCTTCTGCAGATACTATGTGCCCCACATACTTCACGGAGGTTTGAAAAAACTGGCACTTGTCAATGGACAGCTTGAAGCCGAAGTCTTTAAACAGTCGGGTCTCATGCTCCTCTAATGTGCGTCCGAACACAATGACATCATCTAGGTACACTAGGCATTTCAGCAAGTTCATATCTCCCACCGCACGTTCCATCAGTCACTAAAAGGTGGCCAGGGCACCCAAAGTCCACTGTGGCATTCTCAGGAATTCACAGAACCCCAAAGGACAGATGAAGGCGTTTTTCTCATGGTCCTCCATGGCCATCGGAATCTGGTAATATCCGCTGCTAAGATCCAGTACTGAGAACCATTTGCTCCCATTCAAGCAATCCAGGGCATCTTGTATATGGGGCATGGCGTATTGATATGGGACGGTCCGCCAGTTCAGGGTTCGATAATCAACACACATCTTCACCGACCCATTCTTATGCACAACCACAGTGGGAGAAGCACATGGGCTCCTTGATTCCTGTATCATGCCAGCAGCGATCATTTCCTGCAGGTGTATCCTCACATCATCTGTGTCTGCTGGGGCGAGGCGTTGGGATCTCTCTCAAAATGGTCCGTCATCATGCAGGCGTGTATGATGCTCTGCACCCTGGACACACCCCATGTAGCATTCTTTTAATGAAAACACTTGGCCTCCCTGGGTGAGTTTCTTGTTAATCCTAGCCTTCCATTCAGCTGGCAGCGGGGAATCACCAAAGTCAAATAAGTCCGGGGTCACTCTCTCTTTTGGCCAGAGTACTTGTTATTGGGTAATACTGCAGCATCTGCACAGTGTACTGTAGCTAGAGTGCACCCTCTGTTCACCCAGACCTCCCAGTCTGAAAGATTTCGAATCTGGACCATCACTCATCGTGCATTGGCATGGGCATGGGCAGGCAAGATGCTGGGTTTAACCAGTAATCCTTCTGGCAAATTTCCATCACCTGGTGCATCCAACATTAATATTTTGTTCTTAGGATTTCTCTGTAGACAGACTTCTCCATGGGTTGTGCACTGGGCATTTGGGGCCAATACCAAGGAGTCAGGTTCCTTTTTCCACACTATCCCCACTGACTCATCTGGGTCCTCTTTCGATTTCTGTTGTAAGTCATATACCCTTTTACTAAGGCTGGAATTCTTGGGGCCTGTCCAGTCAGTTGCCCTTGTTTCCCGTGGCAGAGTTGTGCTAGTTTCCCAAACATGTGGGCATTTGTTCCAATTAGCAGGGGAACCCCATCATACAGTCTGGTGGGGGGGGACACACTAGGGCCAGTGTCTCTACTTGCTCCTCTACGCCAGTTACAGTTACAGGAAAAGACCACCAGAGGTGGATATATCCTAGGTAGGGATAGGACTTGTCGCTCAGCCCCCACACATGTAGGCCTTCCAGGGATTGTAATGGCACATCAGATAAGTGTTTGTCACACCAGTCCTGAAATACAGTGGTCACTTGCGACCTACTGTGAAGCACAGCCCATGTAGGAATACCATTCACAGCCACAGTAGTCTTCGCTGAAGGGCCCACTATTTTAGACTAGTCTGGAGGGACAACAGCAGGGGGCTGGACAGACAGTTTAGCCACAGAGGAGTTTGAGTTAGGATGGCCGAAGCCCTCACTGCAGTCATTTCATGTACCCTTGACCACTGACTCATTTTCCGAAGCTCTCCTTGAAGCTGGTTTACCACTTTCTCTAAGTCCTTTGGAGACCAGCATTCCCTCTTCATATGGCCATCCTTGCCGCAGTTGTGACAAATGACAGGCTCTCGGGACATCCTTGGGGAAAACATAGCAGGGGATGCTGGAGCATCAACGGGAGATTGTGATCTGACTTTGGGTAGTGTACCATGTCTCAAAAGTTCCATTATGGTGGCAGTCAGTTCCTTGAGCTCAGCCAAGAAGCCACCCTCAGTAGAGGATGCCTGAGGGTGCACCCCCAACCCCATAACAGTCACATCCTGACAGGGACCTGGGTCTCTGTCAGCAGGGGATACCTCAGTGAATGAACCTGGTTGTACTTTTCTGATTTCCTCAGCAACTCCCCCACTGTTTAGCCCACGGTGAGACACTCGTAGTGGTCTCCATTTCGGAAGGGCTTTCCAGTGCCATGATCACTTGGGCTGCACTCACCCCACAATTACAATCTCCCTCTTCACCTTCTACCTCCCGGAGTTCTTTTATCAAGTCACAGTAGTCAGGTGGGTTACCTCTCTTATCCTGAAGCCTTAACTGGATGATCTGCAGTTTAGAATGCTTGGCATGTTGCAGTATGTGCCCCAGTCTCACATGGTTCAAATCAATGGCGGCTACCCCACATTTCCGGTAAGCTTTCTGCAGAGCTCTTTCTAGGCAAGTAACATACACAAATAACCTTTCCCCTTTCCATTGTTGGTACCTTGGAATTTCCACATCAAAGTCTCCCCTGACTCAGTGCTCCCAAAATTGCCTTCAGGTACAGATTGGTACTTCTGAGCAGATGCTTCAGGGTTTGTGGACCTCAGAAATTTAATGGCTTCAAAGGCGGGGGCCTCTCAAACTTTCTATGATTCTTTTCCGCTTCTCAGCCTCCACATGCTGCTACTCGGGTACCAAGGGGGCAACATAGTCGATCCATGTCTCCCCTCATTCCTCCCCCTGGGGGGTGGGGAGGGTACCCGAGAAGATTCTCAGCCTTTGGTATGAGTTGTGACTAATGGTGGGTACAGATATAGAGGCCAGCAATGGCACGGGCACAGAAGGTGGGGCAGCAACGGGTGCTGGAGTGGGAGGGGGTGTTGGGGAAGGAACACCCCCAGGTGACAGGAATAGTTTCTTAAAGTCCTCTACAGTTTTCCCTTCCTCCAGCAACAACTTAGCAAATTTCTCCTCAAAAGTCTCAGATAATGGTGGGAGCTCATCCTCCCCAGGGTCTTTACTGTTTTTTGTTATCACTCTCTCCAGGCGGCTGGAACCCCTTCTGAGGCAATAGTCTGTGGCACTTTAGAGCTGTCCATGAGGTCACTACACTCTACCAAGGCTATGAAAGTTTGGGCGATCAAATCAGCCTGTCGACCCACCACCACAGGATTTTTTAAATGTTCAACTTTGGAGAGTGCTCCCTCTACAGTGTCCTTACTGGTACCCAAGGGAATATCCAGTATAAGCAGAGCATTTTTGGGGTTGATCTCCTGTCCAGTACACAACCCCACCAACTGGTGTGCATCCATTTCTACTGGGGTAGCCATTAATCTTTAACAATAATTCATAATTTTTGGCCATTAGAAGGCACAAAATTCCAGCGGTGAGCCTCCAAGATGTAACCCCTAGGTGGCGCTATCCCAAGGGTTACTACCTCTGCCTGCTTGGCTAATTGCAGGTTAAGGGGCCTGGGTAATGAAACGGGTGCCTCCACCCAGAGGTCAGGGTTGTTAGTGGTCTAGCTAACCTGGGCACAGCCCTCCAAGACACTGTAACCCCCCTCTTTCCCTTCTAGTGGCCTGAACAATATACAATAATTACTTTCACAATGACCCTTATTCACCTGGCAATTACCCACACTATCTGCACTTACCACCAGGGCTGGTTCCTCTAGCTTGACCCTGCGGACCGCCTGTAAAACAAGGTTAAGCACAGCAAATAGCAACAGTACAATACTTTTGGCACAAACTGGAACCACAGTCAGGTTAAATGCAAACAAAGTTAAATCTGATTTATTCAGGGGACTTGAACAAGGGAGGGGTGTAATCAGGTTGATTTGCTTAAAAGCTATAGTAATCAGACATTTATGCATGCAGTTCAGAGTCCCTACACAATCACACACTCTGGGTACCCTGGTAGGAAAACGGTGGACTAGCCAGGAACGTTGCAGCTGGTTGGGGCCCTGTGATGGAAGAAAGCAACATGCACAACACACACTATTTGTAATCCGGAGCTGGAGTGCTCAGTTCGTGAAAGAAAAGGCAACAAGACAATCAGATGACAATACTTTTAGATTTAGCTGTTGTTGCAGAAAGCTACCCTGATGTTTACTCACGATATCCAATACTGGATACAGGCAGGATGAAATCGAGACTGCAGGCTGTTGAGCTCGAGTGCCTGGAGAAGCAGGGCCCACACGAATCACTGAGGCGTCATTCCTATTCAAGGCATTGAGCAGGGGGCTGATCTCCAGTCCAGTCTGTCGTCGATGACTTTCTCTGCGTAGCAGGTATTCTGGCTGGGTCAGTGTAGCAGGGCTCAGGCAAATGGAAATGGATACAGATTCAGTCCATTGAGCTGGATTACAGCCACCAGCAAGCAAAATACAGTTCAGACACATAGTGGGGAACCAAATCACAACCCACTGTAAGCACACGGCACATTCATATGTAAGGAAATTCCACTGTACCAGAAAAATGGCTCTCTGATCGCAATTACAGAGTCTCTGCACAATCTGGGAGTTCAGAGGTAGCTGGAAGTCCTGACAGGCCGATCGTATTCAGCAAATCTTCGGTCTTCTTTAGGTTAAAGCCTTGTCACAATTCAGTGGCTTAATTTGCTCTCCAAATTCGGATTTGGTCCGAAAAAAGCACAAGTTCCCTCTCAGGAACAACAGGCAGGCATGCAGGCCAAACTCAGGCCTTTCCACAGTTCTCCCACGCGAATCCACTATGGATTGCTGCTCAAACTATGTCGAGCTGTTACGTCTTCATTTCCCAGCTCAGATCTAACTGAAACTGCAAGTAGTGTGGGACTTTCCCCAAGATCCAAAAGGTTTGGTTGGCTGATCTGTCTGTCAGTCACAACAAGGGCTCCCCCTCCAGGTTATTTTAGGTGCCAAAAGCCCAAATCTACAGTTCCTACAAGTTTTGGCCCCAGCAAGCCCCTGTAGGCAGGCTCCATTTTAGAGTCCCAAATGTACTGATTGGCCCATTCTGACAGTCCAAGACCAAGATGATGGCAACGAACAGAACTGTCCATGCTGCAAAGAAGGCGGGTTAGAACAAACTGCTCTAACAAATGATCAGCAAACAAGTACATCTAACAGAACTCCCTCCCTCCCAGATTAATTATGACTACAATCCAGGCAGCTCTTAAAGAGAAATTTCACAGAGGCTATAAAGGCACTTTCTGGCAATACATTTAAACTGCTAAAGCGCAGGACACCAGCCTGGCAGTGAGCATTTAAGCAAGCTCAAGGAGGACTTTTCGGGAACCCCCATTTGTAGGGGGGGGTTACCTATGGATAAAGAGTGAAATCTTTAGTACAGTTGTTTTTTTTTCTCTTTTAACAGGAATGTCTGAAAAGTGCAAGAAAAAGACTGGTCCCCAGGTTTTATTATTATTTTTTTTTTATTAACAATACCTTTGAGTCAAGGCTCTTTTACAAGGTTTCATGTCAGTGTGTGCAACAGTCATCATTTTAGTTACAAACATATAGTCATTGACTTACAGACATGTAATAACCAGTACAAAGACTTGAGCTATAAAGCAAGACAAGGAAGGAGGGTGGGTGGTGGGGAGCAAGTGAGGGTAGGAGATCGAGGTGGGAAGGAGGTGCAGGGGTAAGGGGAGTGGGCAGTGGTTGGGGTAGGGGGCAGGAGTGGAGATACGGGGAGGAGGTGGGTGAGGGCGGGAGACAGTGCAGCCAGGGGGTCTTGTCGAGGGAATATGACAGGTAAGGTGCTAGGGGTGCAAAGACTGATTGTAAGTGCTGGGTGCTGGGGCATATGTAGCTGGAACAATGGAAATGTTAAAATGGGCAATCACAGGATACAAACAGTGAGAGGTGCAGCTTGGACTTGAAGAGGCTGAGTGTTGGAGTGGTTGCTATGTCGCTGCCAAGAGAGTTGAGCCAGTTGGATGCCTGATAGGTGAATGATCTTTGTCCATGGGTCATGCGACATCGTGGGATATGTAGTAGATGGGAATTGGATCTCCTTGTAGTGACATTCCTATGTCTAGGCTTAAGGAGGGCACAGACACCAGGTAGGGCAAGTCCCATTATAATTTTCTTGGCCGTGATGCAGGTTTGGTATTTTATGCATTTGTCCAGTTGAAACCATCCAGATTGGGAATAAAGGTCACATGTGTGGGTATGGCGATGTGAGCCAGTGATGAGATGACAGGCCTTATTCAGGGAGGTCGCGATACATTTGAGAGCAGTGGTAGTTGCAGACCCATATATGATAAGACCACAGTCTATAATGCTGACGATGGAGCTTTGGACGGCCACTGACAGTGCTTCTGGGGTTAGGTGTTTCCTGTGCCGGAATAATATGCCTAACCTCGCATTGGCAGACTTTGCAACATTGCTGATATGGACAGCATATGAGAGGTGGGGATCAAGGGTGATGCCGAGATACTTGAACGATTGTGTTTGCTCTAGGATGGCTCCTTGTTCAGTTGCAATGGAGAGGTGGAGTTGTTTGTTTTTGTTATGGGGGCTGCAGAAGACCATAGACTTGTTTTTTCTGATTGAGAAGCAGTTTATGATTTAGGAACCAGGATTCGATGGAGGAAGGCCACTGAAGTTTATTTTTTATTTAGTTGTTTAACCAGGTATAGCACACTAAGCTGAAAGCTTTTTTACAGGAGCAACCTGGTATCAATTTTGTAATTGGATTGGATCAGGGTCCGAGGTGAGGATCACAGCATTGTCAGTGTAGATAATTATTTGTTCTGGGAAGCTGTCCAGTAGTGAGTTTAAGAATAGGTTGAAGAGGAGGGGTCCCAGAATGGAGCCCGGAGGGACTCCTGAGTGGACCGGTCTAGGGTATGAGAGTGTATCAACGATTCTTACTGTTTGGGACCATTCTTCAAGGTAGCTCTTAAACCAGAAAATGGAGTCGGTTGACAGCCCAGTGTTCTGAAGCTGAACAAGCAGGAGGTGGTGATTTACGGTGTCGAAGGCTTTAGTTAAGTCAATGTAGATTGAGCCTAGTAGTTCACCAGAGTCAAGTGCGTTGTGGATTGCGCCAGTGAATTCAAGTAGGGCTGTAGAGGTGCAGTGACCTTAGCGGAACCTGTGTTGTTGCTTGCACAGGATGTTGTATGTATCCAGGTATTCTGTGAGCTGGTCCGAGATGATGCATTCTAGTGCCTTGGAGGGTGGGGGTAGTAGGGAGATAGTTCTGTAGTTATTATGGGCAGTTTTAGAAACTGCCTAAAGTGTGGGGACATTTTTAATAAGGCAGACAAGCATGAATTGTGTGTGGTCTGTCTGGGGCTTGACCATTTCTCAGCAGATTGTGAAATCTGTAAGTCTTTGCCCCAGAAAACTGCTGAAAAAAGAATGGAAAGATCACAGAAGAGACTGGATAAGGGTGCTACAGGCTCTAACCAGCCCACCCATTCCAAATCTGTGAGTGAAACCACGGTCTCTTCCCTGAACACCCCTGATAAGGGTGATGCAAGTACTGCCAAAAGGAAGGGTGATCTGTCTAACTCTCCAGTCCCCTCTAAGAAATTCAGAAAGACTAAGCATGTTGAACCCCAGGCTGATAAATCTGGAGGGGTTTAATCTGTGCATCACAGCCTGCCATCAGCAGAGGAGATTGCCTAGGCCATGAAGGTCATCCAGGCTTTGCAGGGTCTTATACCTGCACTGACCCTCCCTCCACTGGTTCAAAGTCTGATTCCTCCCTCTGAACTCCTACCTCTGGAAATGGAGCACAAGGAGTGTGGTGAGCCAGAAATTGATGAAGGTGAGCCTGTAGAGCCAGAGATCTCACCAGAGCAGGAATTTGGTTCTCCAAAGCCAGAGGATTTTTCCTCCCATTTATCCTTTGTAAGGAAAATTGCTGATGCTGTTGACCTGGCTACTACAGAGGTCATAGAGGATGAAGAAGAGGCCAAATATATGGAGATGATGGGGTTACCACCCATTAAAAAGATTCTTCTCCCAATAAACAAGTTCTTTAAAAAAGATTTGTTTAAAATCCTGCAGGCTCCAAATTCTGTTCCACCTCTGGATATGAAGGTAGACAAGAAATACCAGTTGGACAGATAGGGGTCTGAATTGCTCTGTTCTCATCCTGATCATCAGGGTATAGTCCAGCAGGCAGCCTGTGTAAAGGCGAGGATCCCCTTATCCTCTCACCCACCTGAGAAGGACTCTCGAAAAATAGACAGTATGTCTAAAAAAGGGTACTTAGCTGCCTCTCTGGGAGTAAGGCTGGCTAACTATCAGGCCTACTCTGCACAGTATCAAAAATCACTGTGGCAGTCCGTACTAGCAATGTCAGAGAAGGTCCCTTCACCTCTCTGATGACCTGGCTGAAACAGCAAGGTTTGGACCGGAGGCAGCAAAGTACCACTTTCAAATGGCAGCAGATGCCAGTGACAATGCTGCCCGGTGGATGGCTCTGACTATAGCCCTTAGAAGGCTGGCATGGCTGAGGGCAACCAGTTTACCCCGGGATACCCAGGCTAAGGCCATGGATTTCCCTGTGGAGGATCGTTCCTTATTCGATAAGCAAACCGAAGCATACGTGAAAAAGGCGGATGAGTATAATGCCATCTACAAAACTAATTCCTCCAGAAACAGGCCTTCTTCTTCTTCCTGTAGACCTTATGGAAGGGGAGGCAGAGGAATGACAGCCTTTGGAAGGCCCTTTTATCAGGCATAGGCTGTCCCACAGTTCCAACCATACCCGCTGCAGACTTGGTATTTCAGGACCAGAGGTAGAAGGGGCTCCAGAAGAGGCTCTCAAACTACCCAGACTCAGCCCCAGGTGAAATAAAACCCCTGACTTAATAGTCAAGGCTGCCTCCCCACTACCAGTAGGGGGCAGACTGGCTTACTTTTTTCAGGCCTGGCATTCCATCACCATAGACAAGTGGGTCCTGGAAGTAGTAAGTCAGGGTTAGTCCCTGAGCTTCAAGTCTTTTCCTCCCCTAAAATCAACAGTTTTCAAACCATCTTCTCTCATAGAGAAAAAACTCTTAGAAAAAGAGGTTCAAAGCTTACTCCACATGAAAGCAGAGTGTGTACCGAGCCATCAGAAATGAAGAGGCTTTTACTCAAGGTATTTCCTCACCAAAAAGAAAAATGGGGAGTGGTGTCCTATTCTAGACCTCAGACTCCTGAACAGATATCTTATAAAACCAAAGTTCAAAATGGTCACACTGGCTTTGATTTTGCCAATTATCCAGCAGGGAGATTGGCTGGCATCTCTGGATCTAAAGGATGCATACTTTCACATCCCAGTAACAGTCAAACAGGAAATATCTCAGGTTCAGACTTCTATCAGGTCACTACCAATTCTTAGCTCTGACATTCGGTCTCTCCTCAGCACCCAGGATGTTCACAAAGTGCCTGGCAGTAGTAGTGGCATACCTAAGAAGACTGGGAGTATCGGTCTTCCCTTATCTCGACAAATGGCTAGTCGTGGGAAAGTTACCACAGTAGGTGCTAGATCACTTAAAGGTAAGACTAGACCTGCTACTATCTCTAGGATTCCTGATAAATCAGGAAAAATCCATTCTCACTCCAGTACAAGTCCTGCACTTTATAGGAGCAGAACTAAACACATTACAAGGAAGAGCTTTCCTCCCTCAGGACAGGGTGCAAAGCATCCTGCAACTAGCCATATTATTCAAGCTGAATGAGCCACGTCCAGCAAGGCAGTTCCTGCAAATCTTGAGACTTATGGCCACAGCAACAGGCACAGTCCTGGGAGTAGTGTATCAAATGAGAGATATGCAGTTTCATCTCAGAGCACACTGGTGCCAGAGAAAAGACAAAATGACAAAAACTGATTCCAGTAACACAAACCCTGCTTCAAGCACTGCAGTGGTGGAAGGAAGCAGACAATCTCAGAGAAGGGGTACCCTTCCAAAAGGAAAACCCATCAGTTATCCTTACAACAGATGCCTCTGTGTTAGGATGGGATACTCACTTCGGAGAGCACACTACCCATGGGACCTGGTCAAGTGCAGAGTCACTCCAGCATATAAATCTGCTGGAGCTTTGAGCAGTGTTTCTATCCCTAAAAGCATTTGCTCATCTAGTGGAAGGCAGAGTGGTGCAAGTCAGAACAGAAAACACCACAACAATTGACTACATAAACAAGCAAGGGGGAGCAAAGTCAGACCCTCTGCACAGAGGCCATGAAAGTATGGAATCTGGTTTACTCATTAAAGGCCTCTCTACAGGCCATTCATGTACCAGGATAGGACAACACCCTAGCAGGTGCTCTAAGTAGAATCAACCAGGCACATCACAAACAATCCATAAACAAACAAGTACTGGACTCAGTGTTCAGAAGGTGGGGCACACCAGAAGTAAATCTCTTTGCCTCCCAAGAGAACCACCTCCTACCCCTATTTTGTTGCAGACCACCAGCCAAGGGTACAATTCCACAGGATGCTCTGGACTGGTCAGGGAGAAGTCTATATTTTCCTCCCTTTCCACTCATCTTCAGAGTCCTGATCAAGCTCTGATCATGACCTGTATTAATGATCCTAATAGCACCAGACTGGGCCAGGCAGCCCTGGTACCCTGTACAGCTATCCATGTCAGTGTCCAAACCGATACCCCTCCCCAGGAGGCACAACCTTTTGACCTCCCATCAGGGGAAAGTATTGTACCTGAGTCTCAAGTCTCTCAGACTGAAGGCATGACTCTTGAGGACTTAGAATATGCAAACCTGAATCTCTCTCAAGCTGTTCTGGATATCCTGAAAAGATATAGAAAACCTTCCACTAAGAAAACCTATTCGTCAAAATGGAAAAAGTTCTCTATCTGGTGTGATTCCAAAGAAATTTCACCTGCTCTAGTAGGAATCCCAGCCCCCCTGGAATACCTCACATATCTGCAATCTCAGGTGTTGAAATATACATCCCTGAAAATACATTTAGCATCAATCTCTGCCTACATTTCTGCTGGGAAAAATGTTTCCATAGCAGCTAATCTAATTTTCAAAAAGTTCTTCAAAGGTTTGTGCAACATGCACCCACCTATTAGGGAACCAGTGCCAATGTAGGACCTAAACATATGTATTGCTCAACTCATGAAACCTTCTTTTGAGCCTATATCTTCTGCTATTTACAGTATGTCACATGGAAAACTGTGTTTCTGATTTCAATTACTTCTGCCAGAAGGATAAGTGAGTTACAGACACTATGTGTGGAGGAGGACTATTTCTTTTTCCATAATGACAACGTAGTGCTTAGAACAATCAGGAGATTTCTTCCTAAGGTTGTTTCTGATTTTCACTTAAATCAGTCCATAGTATTGCCAGTTTCCTTCACTGAACATACTAGTTCAGGTGAGCGCAGACTCCATATTTTGGATGTCATAAGAGCATTAAGTTACTATGTGACCCACGCCAGGGATCATAGACACGACAAACAACAATTATTTCTCACCTATGGAGATGTGAGTAAAGGTACCCCAGCTTCTAAGAGGTCAGTCTCTCACTGGATAGTCCAATGCATTCAGTTTTGTTATTCAAAGGTTGGCAAAAATTCCCCAGCAGGCCTGAGGGCCCATTCAACTAGGGGCACAGCTACTACTATAGCAGCTTTAATAGATATTCCATTAGTGGAGACCTGTAAAGCAGCTACCTGGAGAACAGTACACACTTTTACTAGACACTACAGTTTGGACACACAGTCCAGAAGTGATGCCATATTTGGCACAGCAGTCCTGCAGAGCCTCTTTCCTAAATAGGTTCTCTGCCCTCCTCCAAAGGTACTGCTTTGAAATCTTCATATGGTTCTGAATACAGAAGAATACCTGGGGTTAGAAGAAAAAAATTACTCACCTTAGTAATCTTGTTTCTTCCAATGTATTCTTCTATAGTCATAACTCTCCCACCCTGCCTCCCCTTCCAGAACCAGAGCCTCTGCACTCCTAACCGAGTCTTTTTGATTTGACAGTCCAAAACACTGGCACAGATGTTTTATACTCATGGTGGGACATAGTAATTCCCTTCTTTTTCCAGGTGATTGTGGTATTGGGGGGTACCGTTGCATGTTGTTTTACATTTTTCATGCTGTCATGGACAGCTTAAGTTGTTTTACATTACATAGGTATAAGTTATAAGTCTTAGTATAGGTTACCTTGTAGGCTCTTTAGAAATCTGATAACATTGATGGAACGTTGCAGCAGACAAGGGCAGCAGTTTGAATGTTGTGTCACGAGCCAATGATAGTTCTACCAGTTGCATGTAGTTCCAATTCTCCGGGCAGCTCTACTTATGAGGCTGACTACATATAGTTATAAATATAGAAGAACACACACTGGAAGAAACAAGATTACTAAGGTGAGTAATTTTTTCTTCCAAACACTGGTGATATTGCATGATAACAACACAGCCTGGGAAATGTTCCTGCCAGTTGGGCTTCTTATGTAACTTTAATCCACTCAATAACAGCAATAACACGTCAGAAATGTGTGTTATAGTTTGAGATAACGCTACTTCTAGGGTGGTTGAATGCATTCAACTATACCTTGTGCTTCATAATGCAATAAGATGTGGTGTTATTCTGTAACACACACCCTGTTGTGTATTGCTTTATTCTATGTACATTCCAGTGGACTAGTATAGATTTTATAATGCCCGTTCCTCTCTGTCACAGTACCATAGTTTAACTCTGATTCTTATTTAACTTCCAAGCTCTTTCTCTTGTAAAGCATTTGAAGATTCATTTGTATCACTGGTGCCGTGTAAAATAGAATTGTAACTGCAATGCTGGGAGGGCTAAGATGTGGAACAGGGAGAGGAGATGACAGGCTATGAATGTGGTCACTGAGTTTCTTATCTTCATTAAAGGTGATAGAAAATAATTTTTACATAGTTAACTGCACTCCCATTTCCCTTTCCATGCCAGTTATATTTCCGATGTGGTTTGACCAATTTTTCATAAATAAATAATCTCGCTTTCGGGTGCTCTCAGATCTCTATAGAGTTCCACTTTCCTCAGCAGCTGCTACACTTCTTTTTTTTGTTCTAAGGTATTCAGTGGCATCAGTTACATCATCCCTTGTTATTCGCCTTGATGGTCTGGAATGGTGGCACTGATGTCATAGAATGTTCAGGCAGTCTGAAAACTGAGAGCAGCAACTGCTGATGACAGAAAGATTCAGAGTAGTTATAAAGGCATAAAAAGATAGATTATTAATTTACAAAGAGGTCAAAAACATATCAGGATATTAAAAGGAAAACAGGAGGGTATGTAGAGGTGTAAAAACAGTTTCCTGTCACCTTTAAGTGTACAAACTGTTGTTTATTCAGAGATTAGACAGGGGTTACTACTACCCCCACCCCATTCCCTATGCCTTAACAAACCATGCTACAAACAGCACAGTTTAGTCCTCTAGGAGCGCTAACCTCCCAGATTCTCTTCTGTTACTTTCAGAGTGAGGGCCGCACTGGCCAAGTTGCATAACGTAACCAGGAAGGTGGAAGAGTACAGGAAGGAGGTGGAGTCACTAACATCGAGACTCTCTGTGGTCAAGCAGGTAGGACCACCAACCCACTTCATATTGCAATGTACCCTGATTACATTTTAGGAATTTCACATACAGTAGTGTATACAGGGAGGCAGTTTGGCTAATTGCATCGATGTGCTTGTTAATATACTGTACAAGTCCATAGACATTTTGGGTCCTGGTTACCTAAAAGATCTCCTGTTTCCTTACATCCCTCCCCACCCTCTCCACTCCACCAATGCACGCCTTTTAGCGGTCCCCCCAATCCTGTCTGAAGCTGTTGGGAGAAAAAGCATTTAGGGTGTTAGTGCCGTCCCTATGGAATTCTCTTCTGTCCAACATTCATTCTGCCCATACAGTGGAGGCCTTTAAGGGCGCTTTAAAATATATATATATATTTGGAAGATGCATACCGTTTCAGTTAGTTAATTTTTTATAATTAAATTCTATTTATTGTTTATTATTAATGGTGTATGCTAATAGAGGCAGAAACATAGACAGTGTTGGTAGAAAAAGGCTGATGGTCCAGCCAGTCTGCCTGTGGTTCCTTATCTATCCCTGAGACCTAATTGTCATCCAGGGCACTAGCCCTCTCCATCCTGGTCATGTTTCACTGCACTGCCTCTAGCCTGATCTGATCTTTCCTGAGGTGAGAGCTCCAGACCTGGGTGCAGTGCTCCAGATGTGGCCTTACATTGATCTATAAAGAAGAAATATTACCTATTTTCTGCTACTGTCAATACCCCTCCCGATATATCCTAACATCCTATCTGCCATACTGCATTGCCTCGATTGTTTCAGGGTGCCACTCATAATGACTTCTACATCCCTTTCCTCAGCTGTAGTGCTCAGCTTAACCCCTCCCATCCAGTACTCCGCCCTGGGGCCTTGCTCCCAAGGTGCACCACTTTGCACTTTTTGGTATTACATTTCAAACTGCAAGACCTTAGACCACTTCTCCAGTCTATGCAGGTCACTCTGCATCTCCCTAATTCCGTCATCATTGTCTACCCTACCACACAGCTCCTGTGTCACCTGCAAAGAGACACATCTTGCCCTGGATTCCTACTCCAGTATCACTGATGAACATATTGAAGAGGACCGGCCTCAGGACAGATCCCTGTGGCACCCCATTTGTGACTTCCCTCTCTTCCAGTTTTACTTCATTTATTATGACCCTCTGCTGCCTCCCTCTCAACCAGTTTCCTACTAGTCTTACTGTGCTTGCTGCCACCCCTAGATCCTCCATCTTTTTCAGCAGTTACCTGTGAGACACTGAGTTGAAGGCTTTGCTGAAATTGAAACTGAGTAAATCTTTGACATGGTCCCCATCCAATGTCCTTGCCACCCAGTCAAAGAAAACTATTAGGTTGGTCTGGCAAGACCTCCCTGCCACGAACCCATGCTGTGTACTATCCTTGTGCACATTGCTCTCCAGGTAGTCCACTAGGTCCTCCTTGGCTAGTGATTCCATCAGTTTCCATCCTATCCAGGTAGGACCTCAGAAAAGGCCAAGGAAACTGAGTGCTTCTTTAGACTGTTCCCCCAGCCTCTGGAAGTACGCTTCACTGTCTCCACAGGCTGGTCTGTGAGATTCTTGGTACCAAGATGTACCAGTGTTTCCTGCTCCCACCTGTCCTCTGCTGTCCTCCCTGTCTTTTCCCAGTCCTGGAAGGCTGGTGCTCCAGACAGGCATCTGACACCCCCTTCCACTTTTCTGTACTGCCTACCACCCTCTCCATGCTGCTAACCATAGAGTCCCCTATCACTAGAATTTTTCTTTCTGACTTCTGCCCACATTTTCACCCCAGTGTCACCACGTCTACTTTCCTCTCAACACTAACTGACTTGATGCCCCCCATTAGAGTCGGGCACCGTTGCCTCTTCCAGGGGTGCAAAGCAATTTGCCATTGGTATCTTTTGGGTATGACTGACTACTATGTAACTGCCCCTGCCACCTGATCTCCTCCCCTTCTCCACCACCCTCTACCCCCCAAAGACGGTATACCTCTGGGGTAGTGGTGTGTGCAGGGAGGAGTGGGCACCAGATAAGTTGGAGTTGCAGCTCAGATATTTCTTCCCTAGCTGCAGCTAACTGAGCCTGGAGCTCCCAGATGGTAGCATCTGGAAATTTGCCACTTGTGTCAGATAAATGATGCACGCATTATTATTTTGACACAAGCTCCTGTAAAGGAGGGACAGGGTCACAAACTCAGGGTGCCTTTTTAACAGAGGGCACCTCATAATGGACTCTTCGTTACTGATGCGGCCGCAGGTGGCTCGTGCTCCTGCATTTGTGTCAGAACCTTTTAAACATTCAGATAGCTGAATGCGAATTTTTATATTGTACTGACATACCGTACTAAGCTTTTTGATGTTTTATCACCTATGTGTTTTATAATAAACGTTGCTTTCTTGTGCTTTGGGGCCTGGGTCATCCCTTTCAACAGGATTGTGTATCACAGCAAATTGTACCTGGCCAGCAAAAATAAAATGATAATCCAATAAAAAATATAAAGGGTTTAGGAACTGGGCACTGTATAACCCACAATCTTTTTATTTAAATATGTGTCATTTAGAAATGCCTAGAACAACTTGGTTACTGATCTGCTAACTACTGTTCCCTGTTTTCCTTCCTATTCCATTCCTGTTGATGATGTAACTTCAAATGGACATTAGCACAGAGATGCCTGTTTCAGCAAAATGGAGGCAGAGAAAGCTGTGTACCTGCGGGCTGTGCAGCAGTGCCGTCAAGAGGAGATTCTCATTTCCCGCTTGAATGAGCAGGTGGAGACAGTCCAAAAGGAAACGCAGAGTGCCTTCGAGCAGGTAAATGAACAAGAGTCCTCCTCCTAAAGGTTAAATCAAACCTCTCACAGTTTATGCAGAGGCTTACTCTAGGGATGTGGTACCTTGATCTAAATGGTCAGAACTCCCAGGTTGAAAGAGAGACAGCACTCACCCCATCCCTGGCACAGTGCAAGTTCAGTAGTGATTGTAATGATGCTTCTTTACTGCAATACGAAGTGTGCAAAAAAGTCCAAAGCCAGTGTTCCAAAATACATCACTATTGAATGTGTACTGTGCCACGGATGTACGAAGCACCACATGATTGGTGCGAAACACTGGGTCAGTTAGTCAGCATTTGATACCAGCATCTATGTCCAATGGGAGCTTCAGATGTGTTTTGGAATATTAGATTTGCAGCAGTTTTTTGCACACTTGATAAGAAAGAGATATCATTCTAATCACTACTGACCGTGTACTGTGCCATGGATAGGGGTGAATGCTGTCTCTCTTTTTACTTGAAAGTTAAATCAGACCTCTTTCATGTCACAGACTGTATAGTCCAATACAAGTTTATTTTACTGAGAAGGACCACAAGGCCCATTCAGTATGCCCGAACCCCACCTACCCTATGTGGTGACAAACCCCGCACTTCCCCCACCCTCTCCAGGTGATTCTTCCTTTTATTGATACCCATGTGCCTGTCCCATGCATGGTTGAACCCATCACTGTCTCTGCCCCCACTGCCTCCCTGGACAACCTACTCCAAGTGTTAGGCAACCATTTCCATGAAGAAATGCTTCCTTTCCTTCCTCTTGAAACTCCTCTCCACTAACTTCATTGTGTTCAGTCTTGTAACCACATTTGTATTCAAACTAAAAACCTTCCCACACTTCCTGTTTATCACTCAGTGGTTTTTAAAGGTCTCAGTTATGTTCGTACCCATCAACTGCCCCTCATTATGAGGAACGTCCCTTATTTTACCCCTCAGAATTGCATTGTTCCTCATTCATCCTTCATGGAAAAGGTGTTGCCCACACAAAGAAGATGCTGTAAACTCAGAATTTAAAGAAGGAATTCATAACATTGGTGATACTAAATCGAATCAAAATTAAACTTCAACTAGTGAAGGCACTATTTTTTTTCCATAATAATTTTTATTGATTTTAAGAGGCACTAGTTTTCATAGTGTTCAGTTATTGCATCTCCACGTTTGATGATGTGTTCCATATTCTGAGGTCCAGTGTCCCTCATTTTCCCACATTTTGAATGTCAGCGTCCCACATTTTCGTTACATTAGGTTGAGAGGTATGACTGTGTCCTCTCTGGTTCGCCTATTCTCAAAGGAGTACATGTTGAGACCCTTGGGCCTTTCCTTGTAGGGTTTCCTCTGCTGCCCCTATATCATCGTGGTTGCCCTTCACTGCACAGCCTGCACCCTACCAGTATCTTTTCTAAGGTGAGGGTTCCAGAACTGCATACAGTACTTAAGCTGGGGGTGAACCAGTGCCTTGTACCTCCCTCCTTCTGCTTGCTATCCCCTTCCCTCTGCAGCCTATCATTCAGTTTGCTCTCCCCACCACTCTTGAACACTGGGCCTCTGCTTTAAGGATGATAACCCCTAGGTCCCTTTTGCTCTTAGGACACCCTATGACCCCCCCCTCCCATCCTGTACTTGGTTGTGGGGTTTTGTACAGAATGTGCATGACCTTTCATTTTTTAGCACTGAATCCCAGCTGCCAAATTCTGGACCACTCTTCTAGCCTTTCTAGGTCCTTCCTGATGGCCTCCACTCCCTCCATTGTGTTCACCCTGTTGCAGACCTTGTTGTCATCTGTAACTAGACAAACTTTTCCTAACAACATGAGTCCAACAGCAAGAAATACAAAAACTGCAGCAGCGCCACTCTGATATGGTGCCTTGGAGTCTAGAATGGTGCTGTGGACTCAGAACTCCATTCAAACGTTGCTGTGTGGTGATGCTCCCCCTAGTGTTCTAATGCCAGATTTGTTTTCTCCACTGAAGACAACAGTTGCCCCGAAGCCCTCTCCATCAGCAAAGTTCTTTATTTGTTTGTATTTGTAAAAACTGCTATCATTATTTCTGTTTAGTTCTCAACATCTGAATTAGTTTGATAGGTCATTATTATTTAACTTTGTTATTTTAATGTTATTCTCCGGTTCCTGATCAGTTCCCCAGAACCAGACAAAAGTCACTTTTTGCAGTTCCTGCTAAAACATTGTAACAGTGATTTTGATTAAAAATATAAAAAGAGCAGCTTATTTTACTGGTTTAATTTAGCAGTTTACGAATTTTGTTGATTAAGGAACTGGCAACACTTTTTGGCTGAATTCAATCAATTAGTATGACTGAAAAGCCTAAGAAAAGGACAGAGCCTACAGGTTTTAAAAATTGAGAAGTCATATCTTTACAAAGGCAGACTGCCATGATCTGTGTTTCGTTCATTTGGCCCCTGATCACGTCCGTTTAAATTGGAATTTTTGTAAACTTTTCTGCCCTAAAACACAAGAGAAAAGGGTAAAACTGAGAGAGTTATAGTTTGCCATTGAGTCACCTAGTAGCTCTCCTAAAAAGAAAATCGAGGGAAGTACCTCAGATGGTGGAAAGCTCGCATCTTTAGGTACCGCTTTTCAGACCAAATTGGTGACAGAAAAGCAGCCGTCTCTGATCAAAAAGGCAGAAAAAGCTGCCAAGCCATCATATTACTCAGAGAAACAGCACAGGGTGTCCGGAAGGGGGAACCCTAATGCTAAGGTTGGCAAAAAGAAAAAAGCTGACGTTCTGGTGCCATCAACACTAGATAAGAAAACGCTAAAAGAAAAACATCTTACTGCACTCCCCCCCCCCCCCTTCAAAGGGACCAAGAGACAGCAGTAGAACAGACAGCTATGCCATCGTCAAAGGACATTACAAAAATGTGGCAGTTTTTCCAGGCTTCCCAAGCCATGGAAAACTTTGCTGCTATTCCTGCCCCCCGGCCCCGTCTCAGGCATTTTCTGAGCCTAATGTGCGGAGGAGGAGGAGGGTGAAGGGGAATCGATAAAACAGGAGACAACCCCTGAACAAGACTTTGGTTCACCACCAAGAGTCTGTGAGGATTTTACTTGATAGTATACAACAGCAAGAAAGAATCCTGGTCTCTGATTGGTCAGTTTGGGGCTGGACCTGTGGCGTTATCCCAGTATAACGCCACAGGTCTAGTCTCAGCACTGTGAACCCATATGGATGATCTCCAGCATGGTGATCTCTTTTTTGCATCCTCTCTTGAGAAACAAAAATATTTTTCCACACTAACAAAAACATTCTTTAAAATTATTTGTTTTGTATATAACAAGCCATTGTGTAATATGAATAATGCACTCCAGGGTGTGTGTCGTTTGGGATTACGCCACGCCTGGGGCATTGGATACACTTTCGGCCTCACGACCTCGTGCCTCAGGCGTGGCGTTATCCCAGCACACACACCCTGTCGTACGTTATTCCTTTATTCTTCTTTTGTAAGGCATATGTGTCATCAAGGCACAGGTCAGGAAGCATAGGAAAACCAGAAGCAGTTGTAACATTCGCAACAAGTGATTTATTATTAACAGTAATATAAAAAAATTAATTGTTCAGTATAATTATTTACAAGGGCAGTATAAACAGAGAATGTCCATCTAGGTCCCTTCTCAATTTTCAATCTCAGTCTCTCTCAGGTTAACCCCTTGAGTTCCAAACATCTTTTTGCAATCATTTCAACAGTATAACTATATATAGTTTTAGCTTTACAATCATTTCAACAGTATAACTATGTACAGATTTGAAAAGGGATCCCAACAACAATTGCACTTCCACACAAATATTCACATATATTTCTATACCAGAATGCAAGGGGGGAGAAGAAAAGGCAGAACAGCAAGTGAGGGTGGAAAGATAGCGGGAGGCAGAGAACTGCCAGACGGGGGTGATCAAGTCCTAGGTCTCATGAAAAAATTTGGTTGCACAACCAGACAGAGATGAGACAAAAGAGGAGAGAATAGAACAGATCCTTGCATTTAAACTCCTTCTCCAGACCAACTGGGACAGTGCCCTATTCAACCCTGTCACAGTATGGTTGAGACTCTGAATATCCCTTCCACTGAAAATGAGAAGGATATAGAAGACACAGACTTTACGAGTATGCTGGGACTGACCTCATTGAAAAGGCTTGCAGTACCCATTTATAAATCCCTCAAAAAAAAAAAAAAACACTAGCAAAAATTTGGAGCATCCAAATTTCAGCTTCTGGCATTGATAAAAACGTGGAAAAGAAATATTAAGTAGAGAAGCAAAGGGTAGAATTCTTATATTCCCACCCTGATCATGAGGGAGTTGTGCAGGCCGCGGCATGTGAGAAATCACTAGCTTCCCTGCCTCCAGAAAAGAATTCCAGAAAGCTAGACTATATGGCAAGGAAAGTGTACACTTCAGCCTCCCTACATTTAAGGCAGGCTGCTTACATCACAGCACAGCACCAAAAAAAACCTTTGCAGTCCCGTGCAAACTCTAAGTGAAGAGGTGGGAGGTGAAATCAGCAGTGATCTAGCAAAAACTGTAAAAGATGCAGTGGAAGCCAGCAAATATTCCCAGGACCACCTTGAAAATGAGCTTGCTCAATAGTGTTTATGCCTGGTTAAATAAAGTGATTGATTGATTGATTGAAATATCAGTTCCACATGGCTGCAGGTGCAAATGTCAAAGTTTCAAGGGTACTAGCACATGCAGTAGTTCTGAGGAGGTTTGTCTGGCTGAGACAAACCATCCTGTCAGAGGACACAAAGGCAAAGGCTATGGACTTCCCATTTGAGGGACCCTCCCTTTTTGGGGATAAAACAGAAGCCTACATGAAAAAGATCAATGCACAAAAAACGACATATATGAATTTGACTGAAAAGGAGAGAGCTTCTGCTTCCTTCAGCCCACATGGAAGGGAAGGTAGGGGCAGGGCCTACTATCAAAGGCCTTAATCCTATTACGACTACCCTCCTCAGGCGGGTGCCCCAAGAGGCAGAGGTAGGAGAGGTGCAAAACAGTGTAACCCTTAGGTGGTGCTATCCCAAGGGCTACAACCCCTGCCTGCTTGGTTAGTAGCAGGTTAAGGGGCCTGAGTTCTGAAACAGATGCTTTCACCCAGAGGTCAGGGTTTGTAGTGGTTAAGCTAACCTGGGCACAGCCCTCCAGGACACTGTAACCCCCCTCTTTCCTTACTAGTGGCCGGAACAATACACAATAATCACTTTCACAATACCCCTGATACACCACACAAGTACCCACACTGTTTACACTTACCACCAGGGCTTTCCTCTGGCTTGGCCCTGTGGACCCCCTGTAAAACAAGATTAAACACAGCAAATAACAGTAGTACAGTACTCTTGCACAAACTGGAACCACAGTCAGGGTAAATGCTAAAAAGAGTTAGATCTGATTTATTTAAGGGACTTGAACAAGGGAAGGGCGTAATCAGGTTAATTTGCTTAAAGGCTGTATCAATCAAACAGTTATGCATGCACTTCAGGGTCCATATACAGTCACACACCCTGGGTACCCAGATGGAGAACGGTGGGCTAGCCAGGAACGTTACAGCTGGTTGGGGCCCTGTGATGGAAGAAAAACAACATGCACAACAAACACTACTTGTAATCCAGAGCAAGAGCGCAAAGTTTGTGAAAAGAAAACTACAAGACAGATGACACACTTTTAGATTAGGCTGTTGTTGCAAGGAGCTACCCTAATGATTACTCATGATACCCATGACTGGACACAGGCTGAACAAAAATCGAGACAGCAGGTGGTTACTCTGGAGTGCCAGGAGAAGCAGGGCCCACACGAATCGCCAAGGCGTCATTCCTGTTCAAGCGTGGAGCAGAGGGCTGATCCCCAGGCAGGTCTCTCGTCGATGCAGTGGGTAGTCTGGCTGGGCCAGTATGGCAAGACCCAAGCCAAATGGAGACAAATTTGGATGCAGTCCGTTTTGGGCTGGATACAGCTTCCATTAAGCTAAACACAGTTCACACAGTGGGGAATCAAATCACGACCCACTAGCAGCTCACAGCATATTTACATGTAAGGAAATTTTACTGTACCAGGCAAACCGCTCTCCGGTCACATTTGCAAAGTCTCTGCACACACTGGGAGCTCAGAGGTGGCTGGAAGTCCAGACAGGCCGATCGCATTTAACAAATCTTCAGTCTTCTTCAGGTTAAAGCCCGGTCACAGTCCAGTGGCTGTCTTGCCTAATCGAAGAGTCACAAAGGAATAATCACACTTGGCATTCACACATCAGCACAATTTATTGCAAGCAAAAGATAATTACACTTCATGTAACAGCAATGTCACTATCAGCATTAATGATTACACTTTAGCATTCATTCATTAGCAATATTACTATCAGCATTAATATATACTTCAATTAAGCAAAACATGATACATCACCGATTCAATAAAGCATCATCCAAGCCCTCTTCCAATGGCTGGGAAGCCCCCTTGTCAGCCTGGCTAGGAGTCTCTCGAACCGGGAACTGGCCCCACAGCGATGCGTCCACCCTGCAGGAGAGGCTTCAAACCAGGCATTGAGAAAGCTACATTTATATCTTATTCTATGCTAAAAATAACCGTGCAGCCTTCATTGTGTTATTTTCCCACATTCTAGAAGCTGGCCGGGCTTCCAGGATGTTGCAAATTCACATGATAAGGACTGCTCAGAATTCCCCACACCTGCTAGGTCACTGTGCTCCAAACACTGGCCGGGTGCCTAGAACACTATGAGCTAAGCAGAAGTTTAAACAAAACTACAAAACAGGTTGCCTGATAATATCGACCTTCAAGTCAGCAAAATACACTGTCTGAAGCAAAACATAATAATGAGGCTATCTAAAGAGCAAAACACCAATTAAATGAAGCAGCATGTAAAATGGAGTCACACAATACAAAATGGAGTATAAAATGACATACATTGCATGAAATAGCATACAAAATGGAGTAACAATAATCAACATATTATACTATCACTACATTCGGTCCTTTGATTATTGTGAATACGATTTGTATGATATTGGTACCATAGCAAACTTACTACGAATATAACATGATAAGTAACAAGTCCAAATAAGCAAGATAATTGTCACTACAGCAATGATTATCAGAATATTTAACACTTTTGTAGCTGATGGAGACCATCCTGTAAAAATATCCCACCAATAATGAGTAGTCTCTTGTTGAATCTTGGAACTTAAATCAATCATTTTATTTTTAATTATCGTAGTTTGCACCTGACTTTGCACTAATGATTTATTTCTTATTGCCAAATGAGCCTGCATTACATCTGTTTCCTGAATTATCTGTTTAATTTTATTTAACGAGATATTCAATCTTGATTGATCTAAAATATTGGGCTGCCAATACAAAATAAGCTTCTGCTCATTATCAGGGACCTGTGCATTTTACTGTGGTGGATGACATTACAATCCAATGATTACTGGGAATCTATGATTTGAACACGGTCCTCCACACATATTCATTATTACTCATTAAATCACTCTGGGCCTTATTTCTTTGCATTATAGAATACATATGTCGTATGTGCATTCTGTCCAATCAATAAATCATGAAATATTTTCTGCTACTCCCATTCCCATACCTGTGAAGCATTAAATAACTGCAAGAACTCAAAATCATAATTCAAAGTTAATCTTTGGGATAAGAAACAGTTGGCATCCATTGAGCTTGTAAGTTAATTAAGCTAAATACATCAATTCCTACTGCCTGAAGCCTGTTAGTCAGTGTTTCTATATCCACACTATTTAAAATTCCCATGCCTGCCCTGCTCCACCTAATAGCGTATCATACCAAGCTCTTTTATATTTGCATTTTCTACTAAACATAAACGTTACGTTAAAATGGATTACATTTTTCTGATACCGCTGCGCTACTGATGTACATGTGGATGGAACCTTAACTATACTATCATTGCTAATTACAGGATGATTTTCAACACTGTAATGTGATCTGCCCAAGTAGTTCTATTAGTTATTGCAGTAGCATTCATACAGAATAACGTGTCTATGTCAATCAAAGTAATACTTGCATTGAAAATGTCTGTTTGATTCATGCAGCAATCAAGTCTATGTTGTACAGTCACCATGCAACTATTCGTAAGTTGCAGCATTTAATAGCAGTCTTATTCTGCAAAGAGATTTCATCTGTTTCGAGGCATATTGTCCTGAGCCACCAGTTGTCATCCAGAGATTGACCCCTGGTGAGAATGTCATGTTCAGTACCACACACTTCTGTCCAGATGGGCAGCTAAAGTTCCCTGGGTTCTATCTTTGGTATCATTTTTCCAACTCCAGGTTCCTTTACAACCAGTGTCATTACAGTTAACCCTTTGAATCCTTCCTCCAGGGTAACTAGCTCTGCCAAATGGACCATAAGACACACCAGCATTCCTTTTAAAATCCATTGCTGGACCTAGAAAGACACAAATTTCATTATTCTCGAAGATAACATATATGTGCAGGCACGTATTCCCATTTTCTTTCCCTGATCTGATGACTAGCACAGTGTTGTCTCGTCCGTGGCTATCACCTCAGCTGGTTCAGGAGGGCCATTTGGGTTTGTAACCCATATTTTGGCACCATTGTTAAAATCTCCTGTAGATCTAAAACCTTTATCCCCTTGCTGTTAAGAGTGTGGGGCTTGTCCCTTTATAGGGTCATTTGTTAACTGGAATAATTAACAATTGAGCCACTCTGTCATACTGTTGAATTAACAGATTTTGTTCTCTACTATTCAACAAAATTACTTTCACTTCTCCTTGGTAATCACAATCAATCACCCCTCCCAAAATTTGTATTCCCTTGAGGGCTAGTTCTGATTTAGGTGCTATCCAACCAAAATGTCTCAGTGGAATTTGTAATGCTTCATGCAAATTCTCTTTCCATTTTCGTAGGCTCTCCCCCAATTGTCCTTTCACAATATGAGGGATTGGTCTTTGTTGCCCATGTTGGCATATAGGACACTGAGCAATAACAGTTTTAACCAAATCCAATGTTAGGGGTACACCCCTACTATATGCCCACCTGTAAGTGGCTTTCTCTCCCAAATGTCCACATTTTTGATGTGCCCATTTTGCCAGCCCTGATAACTGCTGACTTTGAGTTTCTTCAATATCCACTGGAAGAATCTTAGCTTTTCATCTGCAATAGAATTATACCATCGTTCTAGTGTATCTGAAGCACAATGAGCATCAACATGAAATACAGTGGTCTGAGTATTTTGCACCATAGTCCATATTTCCTGCCACAGTTCTTTCCCCATATTTCTTTCGAATAAATTTCCACTCATCCTTAGCCCAAGTGGGCAGCCAGGTTGTTAAACCATTGGCTACAGACCATGAATCAGTATAAATATGACATGTACCTTGCAACCTTTGTGGGTATTACACTGGAAGGGAGGAAGGGTAGCTTACCCTCCCTCCAAGCTCCTACTGGTGGAAGACACAGCTCGAGGTGCAAGAGACAGCTCGAATACTGTAGCAAAAAGGTTAGCTGTGAAACACAGACAAACAACAAAAATAAACACACATCAGTTTAAAAATAAACAAGATTATTTCCATAGGATAAAAGAAGCCAAGCGTCCCTGGGTTCCCTTATCCTAAGCATGACAAAATGTCCAGATTGATGGTAATACGTAAATACGTATCTCTGTAGATGGTAAACTCTCAAAAACAGCTGTAATAGTCCTTTTTCAAAATTGTAAAGTTTGTTCCTCTTCACTTAGAATACTAGTTTTGCAATAAAAGTCAAATCACATGGTTCACTCTTGGTGTGCTTTCATGAAAACATACATTTTGTGTGAAAAGTTGTGCTTTAGGCATGGAATACACATCAAGTTTGAACTGGTAGTAACATAAAATGTTGAAACACAAGAAGGTCAAATAACGTGCAAAAGGTCACAGTGTGCATGCAAGGGTCATTCAAACCCAGCCATTCCTGTAGTGTCCTTGAACACCACCAATATTAAAATATCTTTACACAATAAAACTGCTGACCAAGACAGTACACACACACACATACACAAAAGAAATACTTAACACAAAATAAGACTGACATTGTTTCACGCCAATTTGCTGAGGTAATTCCCATAGTTCCATTAGAAAACTGTACGTGGTTTAGATATATGTGCTACCTCCTGCCTGTCTTGTAACACTGACAATTTTAAACCAACACATTTATACATATTGCCATGCCAAATCTTTCAGAACAAAACACTGTTTAAACACATCATCTGTAAGTGAACATCTCGTATAACATGATTACACCTTTTGGCACATAACTAAAATATGGCACTCTGCCATTTTGCAAAAAGTTTCTGGTTTTAACTAGAAGTATGATAAAACCATTTATAGCTGTTAACACATTACATTTTCACCTAACAGTGGCTTGGCACGTTGCTTGCAAACTACAACTCTTTCTGCACATTGCAATCTATATGACGTCATAACTCTTCACCATCAACACTACCTGCTCCAAGCAAACAAAAGTTCTTCACTGACCCTATCTAGGCAGCACAAATGTTCCATTAAAAATAAAGCCAATTAAAACAGTCAGCTATGAGGCAAAGAAACTTCTTCTTTTTTTTTTCTCTGTAACCTGTTGTGCACTGAAGGCAGTCAATCCTATCTCGCAACCTTGACAACAGAACATAATTACAGAACACAGATATAAAACAACTTTGAATAAAAAAATTCAGACTTACCCGGTGCCAAGGTATTTTTCTTCTTCTTTTCCGATACACTAGTCTAAGTAAGAAAACTGACTGCAGGACCTTCGTGATAATTTCCAAACGCTGCAGCTATTAACTCTTTCAAAGGTTTTAACCCTTTGAAAGGTTTTCTTTTTTTGGCCATTTTAGTAACCTGCCAAACCAAATCTTTTTCCAGAGCTCTGGTTTGCAGTTTAAAAACAAAACAAACAAAAATCTCTAACAGTACTAGGTTGAGATCCATCTGGTAGAGGTCCCCAGTACTTGGGTTTAGGATCAAATGTATACAGAAAAACTTGAAACTACACAGATAGGCAACATGGGGGAGGATTTTCAAATCATCCCATCTGTAGTCACCTACTGTGCGTACATCCACAGTAGTTTATTTTTCTTTCTCTAGATGTTGCTTATCTAACTTCACTTAATCAGCCACTGCTTTTCTCCTAAAAGCAGCCTGAACTGTGAAAGCCATCATTGGCTCTAACAGTATATACTTGCAGCAAGCATAAATTACAAGTACAAAGGGCAGTTGCCCTTGCTTGTTTGAGCCTTAATACACCTTTAAAAAAAAAGAACTCATCCTTTTTCCTAAAAATAGACATTTTATTTTCGAATCCTGCCGACTACGCCAAAATTGTCTTGCCTAATCGAAGAGTCACAAAGGAATAATCACACTTGGCATTCACACATCAGCACAATTTATTGCAAGCAAAAGATAATTACACTTCATGTAACAGCAATGTCACTATCAGCATTAATGATTACACTTTAGCATTCATTCATTAGCAATATTACTATCAGCATTAATATATACTTCAATTAAGCAAAACATGATACATCACCGATTCAATAAAGCATCATCCAAGCCCTCTTCCAATGGCTGGAAGCCCCTTGTCAGCCTGGCTGGAGTCTCTCGAACGGGAACTGGCCCCACAGCGATGCGTCCACCCTGCAGGAGAGGCTTCAAACCAGGCATTGAGAAAGCTACATTTATATCTTATTCTATGCTAAAAATAACCGTGCAGCCTTCATTGTGTTATTTTCCCACATTCTAGAAGCTGGCTGGGCTTCCAGGATGTTGCAAATTCACATGATAAGGACTGCTCAGAATTCCCACACCTGCTAGGTCACTGTGCTCCAAACACTGGCGGGTGCCTAGAACACTATGAGCTAAGCAGAAGTTTAAACAAAACTACAAAAACAGGTTGCCTGATAATATGCGACCTTCAAGTCAGCAAAATACACTGTCTGAAGCAAAACATAATAATGAGGCTATCTAAAGAGCAAAACACCAATTAAATGAAGCAGCATGTAAAATGGAGTCACACAATACAAAATGGAGTATAAAATGACATACATTACATGAAATAGCATACAAAATGGAGTAACAATAATCAACATATTATACTATCACTACAGTGGCTTAAACAGTCCTCACAACTCAGATTCAATCTGAATAAACTCTAGTTTCTCTCTCAGGGACAGCAGGTAGGCAGGCAGGCCAAAGCTCAGCCCTTTCACAGTTCTCCCATGCAAAACTATGCAGAACTACTGCCCAAATCATTTGAACTGTTCTCATCTCACTTCCCAGCTCAGACTGAAACTGGTTGCAGCAGCCTGGGAAATTCCCCAGGATCCAAAAGGTTCAGTTGGCTGACCCTCCTGTCAGTCACAACAAAGGCTCCCCCTTCAGGTGCAAAAAGTGCAAAAAGCCCAAAACTACAATTCCTACAGATTTTGACTCCAGACAGCTCCTGTAGTCTAGCTCCATTTTAGGTCCCACCAGTACTGTTTGGTCCAATCCGCAGTCCAGGACCAAGATAGTGGAGACAAACAAAACAGTCCTTGCTGTAAAGAAGGCAGGTTAGACAAACTACATTATTATTATCACTCTAAATGATTTTCAGCAAATAGTTACATCTTTCAACAGAGCTCCCTCTCAGAATACTTATGACTGCAATCCAGGCAGCTCTTAAAGAGACGGTGCACAGAGGCTATACAAGCACTCTCTGGCAATCACATTTAAACTGCTAAAACGCAGGACACCAGCTTGGCAGTGAGCATTTAGGCAAGCCCGAGGAAGACTTTTCGGGAACCCCCATTTGTAGGGGGGTTACAGAAGCAAGCACTAGCTCCTAAACCATGAGAAAAACAAAATCCCTGACTCGGTACAGGCTGCTATAGAACTCCTACCAGTTGAAGGCCACCTGTCTCATTACTTCCTGGCATGGAAAACCATCACCACAGACAAGTGGGTGCTAGAAACAGTGAGTCGGGGTTTAGGCTGTTTACAGGCCTCTGAAAACTGAATAGACAAATGTTTTTTTTCCTGTACTCCAACCTCAGGAGAAAATCGCATTAGAGTTGGAGGTAAAGAAATTGCTAAGGATAAAGCCCATAGAAAAGGGCCCTCCCTCACAGTCGGAAGAGGCCTCTTCTCGAGGTAGTTTTTCATAAGAAAGAAAAATGGGGGTTGGTGGCCCATTCTGGATTTAAGATTCCTGAACAGGAACATAAAAAAGGAAAACTTCAAAACAGTGACAGAGAAGATTTATAACATCCCTGCAGAAAGGGAGAGTGTCTGGCATCACTGGTTCTGAAAGATGCATACTTCCATATTTCCGTGAAACACTCCCACAGAAAATACCTAAGATTCAGATTAGGAAAAGAGCAGTATCAGTTTTTCACACTGCCTTTTGGCCTAGCCTTAGCTCCAAGGGTGTTCTCAAAGTGTCTAGCAGCAGTGGCTGCATTCTGGAGAAGAAAAGGAATAAAAGTGCATCCTTACCCGGGCAACTGACTAGCCACGAGAAGGACAAAGCAGCAGGCAGTGTGCTGCAGTACAATGGTTAGAAACACCCTGCGAAGTCTGGGCTTTCTACTAAACAAAGAAAAGTCCTGGCTGGATGCGGAAACCCAGCCAAGTGCTGGTTTCCGTAAGAACAGAATGGACACTACTCAGAGGAAAGCATTGTTGCCACAGGCAAGAGTGGAGAGACTGTTGCCCTGTGCAAGATCTTACAAGCTGAGTGAAGCAGGGACAGCAAGAGATTTCTTGCACCTGCTAGGCTGTGGTGCCCTAAGCCCGCTTACAAATGAGATATATTCAGTACAGCCTGGGAGTGGGTCCCAAGTTAGCCAGCCTGGGAGTGGGTCCCAAGATGACAGCCTGGGTAAAGAATTGGCTGGAGAATAGGACACAGAGAGTAATAGTAAATGGAGTCCACTCTGAAGAAAGTGGGGTTACTAGTGGAGTATCGCAGGGTTCAGTATTAGGACCGGTCCTCTTCAATGTCTTTATAAGCGACATTGCAGAGGGACTGGAAGGAAAAGTATGTCTCTTTGCAGATGACACAAAGATCTGCAACAGAGTTGATGCACAAGGTGGGGTGGAAAGGATGAGAAGGGACTTGGCAAGTTAGAGGAATGGTCAAATGTATGGCAGCTTAGATTCAGTGCTAAGAAGTACAGGTAATGTACCTGGAAACAAAACCAGGGAAGAGTACACAATGGGGGGTGAGATACTAACAACAACAAAATGGAAAGAGACCTGGGGTAGTCATATCAGATGACCTAAAGGTGGGCAAGCAATGTGAGAGGGCAGCAAGGAGGGCTGGGGGATACTGGGATGCATAGGGAGAGACATCACCAGTAGAAAACAGGACGTTATTATCCCTCTGTACAGACAGCTGGTGACACCCCATCTGGAGTACTGTGTGCAGTTCTGGTGACCCAATCTCCACAAAGACAGACAGGATGGAAGCTGTCCAGAGGAGGGCAACTAAAATGGTGCAGGGTCTGTACCGGAAGACATATGAAGAGAGATTTAAGGAGCTTAATATGTATAGCCTCGAGGAAAGGAGGGAAAGGGGGACATGATAGAAACTTTCAAGTACCTCAAGGGAATCAACAAAGTCCAAGAGGGTAGCATCTTTCAAAAAAAGAGGTGTGCAAGAACAAGGGGGCACAATTTGAAGATGGGGGGGCTCAGAGGTAATTTAAGGAAGTATTTTTTCACAGAGAGGGTTGTGGATGCATGGAACGGCCTTCTGGAGGAGGTTGTGGAGTCAAAAACAGTGGTGGAATTCAAGCATGCATGGAACAGTCATAAGGCAATTCTAGGGGGTTGGGGTAGGAAGAAGTAGGCTGCTGGTTAACTAGGATCTGCAGCTTATCCATTAGGTAGGGGAAATGGGCAGACTGAGTGGGCCAAGCGGTCCTTATCTGCCGTCAAATTCTATGTTTCTATGATCGACAAATTTCAAATTTACGTGGTAGTCTGGGAAAACTGGCCTATCAAAAAATAGTAGTCTCAGTGTAGCGAGTGGTAGTCCATGGTCGAAAGGCTATATTTTAAGGAATTTTTTTTTTAATGATGTAGCAACAAAATATATGGCGTGGGGTTGTATTTTTAATACTATGTAGATGTAGACTGTAAGAAATGTTATTGGTACATTTTACTACTCCTTCTGCATATTGCTTGTCTGGTCACTTTTTTCTCAGTACTAATGAAAATTATTTTTGTGTTAATCACAGTGTGCAGTGTGTCTCTTTTACTGGGGGTGGTACAAGTACCACATTGGGAAAGGGAAGGGGACAGACACTAAAAAATAATGTTGATTGCTGGAGGCCTCTAGGCTGTGTACTAGGCAAGGCAGGCAGTCAGGATGCAGGACGATGTTGCTTTAATACTTACATTTTTATTCCTAGTATTGTTTTTAAATTTTTTTTCACATTGCTTTTTTTTTTGTCCTGTAAGCCCCACCCTCACCTGATGACACTGTGCCAGACAGTTCCCTTCCTATTTAATACCAAAACACAGCACACATTTTTTGTCATGAGTTTCAGTTCCTTAACTCTTACCTCAGGCCTTTCTTGCCTTTCTGTTTTGGTCAGTTGTTTTTCACCTTCCAATTGTAATTTTTCCAGGGCAAAACACTGCTCGATGCCCAACTCTCTCGTCTCAAAACTGCCCTGTCTCTGGACTGGTCCAACCTTACCTTGCCGTTTTTTGGAAATGTCTTGCCTTTTTTATTTGTAACCTTATATTTTAAGAATTACTGCCTTTTAAAGCTTAGGCAGGTTTTTGGCTTATTTTGGTTGCTTCTTTTTTATTTTCTTTGCTTTCACTTTTCCTCAAAACAAACCCCAGCCCTGACCCTGGTCTTGTTTCCCCCACCTCAATTCTGGTCATGGTGGTCCCTCTTTTCTTTCCCTTCTGTAGGTGTTATTTCCTTAGGCAGTTTTTAGCTATTTATATATATTTTTTTCTTGCTCAGTAAGCCCTTTCCCTTTTCCCCAGAAGGCACTACACTTAACAGTTTGCTGTGTTTTTTTTGTCTTTTTTTGCAATTCACTTGTTTTCATCTGCTTTGGTCAGTTTAGAGGGCAGTCCAGTCCTGACCTCACCGTTTTGAGCATGCCTTAGAGCTCCCGCCCTTCCCCAAGTCAGTCACACTCTCTCTCTACTACTTTTCAGCTTTTCAAACAACATGAAGTCTTGCTATATTATAGACATTAGCAGTTTGTTCCAGCTCTAGAACTGCCCCGGAGGTGAAATGGTTAAAACCATTCCAAAATAGAATTTTGGCACGAGAGCAGCTCTATCTGTGATATTTCAAACTTGAACTGTCAGATTCTTTATTCCGCAAAACCGTTCGGTTCAAGCTCTATCTGTGGTAACCGTAAGTAAATGAAGGTTTTGTCTGTGTGGAACTTGTAAGTTATCAGTTCGGTTTTGAACCGATCAGTTGGGTTTAAAACTCATTTAAAACTAAAAAATCACTATTTTAGAGTGCGGTTCCCGGTTCTTATCGGTTCTAAAAAAACAGATTTATTACGGTTTTTTCCAATACCCGTGACACGGTTAGGAGCAAATAAGGGTGTCTTGCCTGACACTGCCGTTAAAGGGCAAGTTTTTGTTAGGCTGGCATTATGTCTGAGAAACCCAAAAGAAAAACCGGCCCACTGGGTTTCAACACTGTGATGTTTGTGGGGAAGTCTTTGCCAAGGCTGACCCACACACCACATGTGTTTATTGTCTGGGGTTTGACCACTCCAGTCAGACTGCCAGGTATGTAAGAATTTCCCTGCAGCCACCCTGGAAAAAGATTGGGCAGGCTCAGGGAACGAGAGTCCAAAAAGTCCGCTGACCCGGATGGCCAGCCCGGTTCGGTGCCAACCGAACCAGAGGGAGTGCCCTCTGACCAGGGCAAGATTTCCTCGGGCAAAAGAAAAGCTGGTTCTGAGGAACCAGTTCCAGTAAAGAAAACAAGAAAATCAGCAGGTCTGGAGTCCAAAATTTTTCTCCAACTGCTGCAGAGATAACAAAGCCATACAAATTGTCCAGTCACTGTCTCAGGGTCCGTCCAACCACCACTATCTGACAAAGGTCGGTTCGTCCGGTCCCCAGTGGTTCAGGATTATGATATTGAGGAATTTTATGAACCAGAGGAGGGGAGGAGGATTATGAACAGTATGAATGTGGCTGGGAAGGTCTGGATGTGCCCATTGAACCGGACATCTCTCCAGACAGACCTTTAGAATCTCCCTATGCTGTCTGAGTCCCCATCTCATTTCATGTTTTATAAAAGTTGCTGAAACCCTCCAGCTTCCTTTAGAAGAGGCTGTGGATGAGCAAGAGGAGCCTGATTTTGTAGAAATGATGGATATTCCAGAGTCTAGGAGATTGTCTGTTCCTTTACATAAGTCTTTAGGAAACAAACAATAAAAATTTTAAAAGCTCCTAATTCTGTGCCTCCTGTAGATAAAAGATGGACAGAAGGTACACATTGTCAGGCCCTGATACAGAATTCCTTTCTCAGCAATGCAGTCATGTTAGGGGTAGTTCAGGCTGCTGCCTGTGATAAAGCTAATATTCCCTGGCTTCACATCCTCCTGACAAGGATTCCAGGAAGATTGATGCCATGGAAAAACAGTATATGGCAGCCTCTCTGGGACTCGGGCAAGCAAATTATATGGCTTATGTAGCTAGGTATCAGAAATCTAGATGGATACTGTTATGCAATTAGCCAAGCAGGCCCATGGCCAGCTGGCTAGTGAACTAGAACAGGTGGCTGCTGATGGCATTGAAGCCTCTAAGGTTCAGTTTCATGCTGCTGTGGATGTTAATGATGTTTCTAGGGTCATGGCTACATCTGTAGCTTTTCGTGAGGTTGGCCTGGCTCAGGTGTACTAGTTTGTCACAGGATACCCAGACTAAGGCTATGGATTTTCCTGTGGTGGGAAATTCTCTGTTTGGGGAGCAGACAGAGAATTACATGAAAAAGATGGATGAATATAAGACTACTTACAAGACTGCCCAGGCTAAGGAGCGGCAAGCCACTCCTTAAAGGCATGCCCCCAGGAGTAGGGGGTAGGCCTTTTCACAGGCCTTTCTACCAGACTCAGGCCTCCTCTGCCTATGCTCAGAGGGGCTTCTTCAGAGGCAGAGCCAGGGGTGGGCAGACCTGCTCCCACCCCCCAGCCTAAAGCTCCTGCGAAACAGGCACCCTGATGGGGTGCCCAGGGCCGATTTTCCTGTACCAGTGGGGGCTGGCTGGCTTACTTCAGTCAGGATTGGGCTTCTTTAACCTCAGACAAGTGGGTTCTGGAAGTAGTAAGCCAGGGTCTGGTTCTCAGCTTCAAAAGGTTTCCTGTTGAGAAGCAGACTTTTCTCACCTGCAAGTGCTTCAGAGACCCTCGCCTGGAAACAGAGGTCTCATCCCTGTTAGCTCTCAGAGCAGTAGAAGGTTCCTCCCTGCAAGGGCAGGGGTCTGTATTCCAGATACTTCCTTACCCCAAAAAAGACAGGAGAATGGCGCCCATTTTAGATCTCAGATATCTGAACAAGCATCTTTTGAAACCAAAGTTCAAAATGGTAACTCTGGCAATGATTTTACCTTCCCTAAGGCCAGGGACTGGCTAGCCTCCCTGGACCTCAAGGATGCCTATTTCCATGTCCTAATCAGAAGCTCCCATCGAAAGTACCTCAGATTCGAACTGCCCTCAGGTCATTACTCAGTTCAGCAATGCCCTTCTCGGCTCACCTCTGCTCCAAGGGTATTCACAAAGTGTCTAGCAGTGGCAGTGGCCCACTTAAGGAGGCAGAGGATTGCTGTTTTCCCTATCTAGACGACTGACTCATTGTAGGCCAGTCCCCAGAACAGGTAAAATCTCACCTGCAGGTCACCCAGCAGCTTCTCACCCTCTGGGTTTTCTGCTAAATCTACCAAAGTCAGTTCTGGAACCAGTCCAGGTACTCACCTTTATAGGGGCAGAATTGGAACAAAGCTAGCCAGAGCCTTTCTTCCCCAGAAAGGGTAAGGAATTTAGTGGCTCTGGCCTCTTCCTTCACTTTGCAGGTCTCTCGACCAGCAAGACACTTTCTGCAGCTCCTGGGGCACATGGCTACATCCACAGCTGTTGTGCAGGGAGCCAGATTTCAGATGAGAGACATTCAGTTTCACTTGAGAACCTTTTGGTCTCAGAGAAGAGACCCCCTTTCCAAGTTGGTCCCAGTGACTTGAACCCTGATCCTAGCTCTCCAGTGGTGGCAGGATCAGAGCAATTTAAGAGCAGGGGTCCCCTTCATTTCCCCTTCTCACGACTTGACTCTTACTACAGATGCTTCTCTTCTGGGTTGGGGAGCCCACATGGGCGACCTTTCCACTCAGGGAGTTTGGTCTCCCCAGGAATCTCTGCTCCACATCAATTTGCTGGAACTCAGAGCTGTCTTTTTAGCTCTTCAAGCATTTTCTGCATCTGTCCACGACAAGGTGATACAAGTCAGAACAGACAACACCACAACAATGTGGTACATCAACAAACAGGGGGGCACTCGGTCTTCGGCCTTGTGCACCGAGGCAATGAAGTTGTGGTCTCTGGCCTATTCCCTGAACACTTCCCTCATAGCAGTTCATCTTCCAGGAAGGACAATGTCCTAGCGGATGCCCTCAGCAGGATTTCCCAGGGCCATCACGAATGGTCCCTGGATCCTCAAGTGCTGGGGATAGTTTTGCCAGGTGGGCACCCTCAGATAGATCTTTTGCAGCCCCAGACAATCACAAACTTCCTCTGTTCTGTTGCAGGCCTCCAGTGCTGGGCTCAGTTCCCTGGATGCCCTTCTTCTGGATTGGGAGGAAGTTCCTCTATGCTTTCCCCTTCCTCTCCTACTCAAAGTACTAGTCAAAATCAGATCTCAGCCTTGCAGGGTGATTCTGATTGCCCCGGATTGGGCCAGGCAGCCCTGGTACCCACTCCTTCTGTCTCTGACAGTCCATCTTCCCTGTGCCTCCCCAGGAATCACAACCTGTTGACTTGTGCCCAGGGAAGGGTTTGGTATCCGACCTCAACTCCTCAACCTCAAGGCCTGGCTCTTGAGGAGTTAGAGTTTGCTGATTTACACCTCTCTCAGGGTGTTCTTGAGATCCTAAAGGCTTCTAGAAAGCCTTCCACTAGGGCTACTTATAATTCTAAATGGAAAAGGTTTTCCATTTGGTGTGCTAGGGAAAATATTTCCCAGAATCTGCTGATTGCCCATTTGTTAGATTACATGGTACATCTTAATTCCTTGGGTCTCAGACCAGCTACCCTAAGAGTTCATTTGGCAGCTGTATCTGCTTTTGTGTCAGCAGGAAAGTCATCCCCTCTTTCCTCTCATCCTGTGTTTTCCAAGTTTTTTAAGGGATTACTCCATACTAATCCACCCTTTCGGGAACCGGCCCCTGCTTGGGACCTTAATGTTTGCATTGCCTTAATGCAACCCCCTTTTGAACCTCTGTCTTCTGCAGAGCTTAAGTACCTAACTTGGAAAACAGTTTTTCTAATGGCTATCACTTCTGCCAGACCCATAAGTGAGTTGCAAGCCTTGTCAGTGGAGACTGACTTTATTTCTTTCCACAGGGATAAGGTAGTCCTTAGGACTAATAGGAAGTTTTTGCCTAAGGTGGTTTCAGATTTCCATCTTAATCAATCTATCTCCCTTCCAGCATTTTTCACTGATCAATCCTCTTCTGGTGAGAGGAGGTTGCACAGCCTGGATGTTAAGAGAGCTTTTAGTTACTATATAGAGCGTACCAAAGGTCACAGGTTCGAATCCCTCCAACTTTTCCTTACCTATGGTGAAGTTGGGAAAGGCAAACCTGCCACTAAGAGATCAATTGCCAGGTGGATTGTCTCTTGTATCCAATTTTGTTATCAGAAAGTGGGCAGAGCCCCCCCCGGTTTGAGGGCTCATTCTACCAGGGGTACAGCTGCGTCTCTAGCTGCTGCCAGAGACATCCCTTTATTAGAGATTTGCCAGGCTGCTACTAGGAAAACGGTACACACTTTTACCAAGCATTACTCCCTGGATGTCCAGGCCAGGAGAGATGCTCGGTTTGGCACAGCTGTTCTTCAGAGCCTATTCCCTAAGTAGGTTCTGCCCCTCCTCCATGGAGGCACTGCTGTGTATTCTGCTAATGTCTATGTCTATAATATAGCAAGACTTCATGTTGTTTGAAGAAAAAATTACTCACCTTAGTAATGTTGTTTCTTCTAATGGAGTCTTGCTATATTATGACCTCCCCCCCAACCTGCCCCTCTCAGAACCTCTACTTGGTGGGGTGCGGGCAACTTAGTGTGGGCACTACTTATGTCCTGTTAGCATTTTTGTCCCCTTTGGGGCTTTGGGGGTGTGTATGTGTTATGCGTGTGTGTTTTATTATACTTATGTTCCATTTTCGTATTATTAGAATGGTGTTAGTATTTCTGGTCCCCTGACTTGAGTCTTGGGTGTTGGGACATCAATGGTTGTTATTATTTAGGTAGCCATTTGGCTAGTGTAGGTTACAGCTTCCACACAGACCTTAGTGAGTTTGGCTCATAAAGATCTGACAGTTCAAGTTTGAAATGACACAGATAGAGCTGCTCTCATGCCAAAATTCTATTTTGGAATGGTTTTAACCATTTCACCTCCGGGGCAGTTCTAGAGCTGGAACAAACTGCTAATGTCTATAATATAGCAAGACTCCATTAGAAGAAACAACATTACTAAGGTGAGTAATTTTTTCTTCTGACCCCCCCCAATATTTTGCCCAGATTAACAGCTCACTAGCTCAACTCTGCTTCACCCCTTAATTAAATGACAAAAGACGGAGGGGCTTCCTTCATCTGTCTGTGTCAAAACAGACAGCCAGCAGCCACAGTGTACTTTCTCCTCGATGGAGCTTTTCAGTACCGGATCCTGCCTATCCCAAATCACACACACATGCATTATCTTTCCTTCCTGTCCATCTGGCTCTTTGGTTAGAGTGATGAGTGTGGGCACTGGCAGTCAGCAGACCCAACCTCACGGTTCCTGCCCTTTCTCTTGGCTCACCACACCAATCAGTCACTCTCACCCTCCCTCGCTTTCTGCTTTTTGACACAGCCAAGCATTTCCTTTCTCCCTCAGGACTGAGTCAGAGCACCTTCCCTTCCAGATCATCGTAGCAGTGACCAGTGACCTCCCTCCAACTCACCGACGCAGCCTGTAGGTCGGATCTCTTCCCCTGCGTACCTAATATGTTATGTTCTGCGGTGTGACTTGACAATCATGCGCTGCTCATCTCTGCTGGTACAATTTTTGGCTATGCTAGCTCGCCCCTCTTTCTTTGGCACGCGCTCACTCTCCATCATGCAGCGATGCGGCCGGTGCATTCCTGGCTAATTCCCATGCGTCTTGTTACTCGGTGCTCAGATGAGTCACATGGCCGTGGGTGGTGGAAGCGCACCCTATGGACAAAAAAATGAAAAACAGGCAAAAACACGTTTTTTTTTCTTTAGGCAGTAGTACTTGTCCGAAGACTACTAGTTCCATGAAAAATACTTGTCCCTGACTCTGCACTGATAGCCCAGGATGTTGGGCTATCGAATTTGTTGAACCCTGATTCAGTACCACTTTAAGAAGGCACTGGCATCAAAGGTCAAACCATCTGAGCCAACTAGTACCAGTCACAGCAAGTCTGGTTAGTGCTGTAGAGTGGTGGAAGGAACTGGACAATCTCAGGGAAGGAATCCCTTTCCAAAAAGTGTCCACAACACTCACTCTGACAACAGATGCCTCCCTGCTAGGATGGGGAGGGTATCTGGATGATCACACAGAAAGTGGAGTCTGGTCACCACAAAAGCAGCAGGAACACATAAATGAAGACCCTGGTTTTCCATTTTTCACAGAAACAAACAGCAAAAACCACTGAATCCGGACCGATTTTCGTAATTTGGAATCTTCCACCCATACCAAATGGAAATTGCATGTCACTGCATGAAATTCCCAAGATTTCAGCATCTTAAAACAGATGTTGCTGGCTGCACATTCTTCCTACTCTGGTGCTTATAGAATCAGTAAAGAAACCACCCACGCTGTTTCATTGTACCCACCCATGCTTCCTTCCAGCCTTTCCATCAACCGAGGACTGCTCTCCATCCTGAAGGCACAGTTTTCATTTAGTATGTGCCTAAACTTCTTTTATTACTTGTATTACACGGAATGCTGTAACAAAACTAAAAAAGCGAAGTACTGGCACACTCGGTGAATCGAACTAGGCAGCAGGAGTTGGGAAGTCAGGTTTAAAGTTTAACTGCTCCTACATCTAACCTTTCATTCGTTTAGCTGATGTGACTGCACACTAACCTGAATGTAACTTTGCTGTGTGGAAAAAAATGTATGCCTAAATGTTTTCACATTAGGCGATTTAATACAACAAAAAAAGCTAAGTGTCAGACCCAGTGTATTACATAACTGGTATAGCATAGCAGAATGCCACGCAAAACAGGGTGCAATGATGACCATTTCCCGAAATGAGCAGCAGTAGACTGGTGACCATTTTTTCAGTGAGTCCATGAACAGTAGGTAAAATTAATAAAACTGTTTAATTTTAAATTTTGCTAACCATTCTGTGCTGAGTGCTATGCACTTTTGCAGATAGTTAGCACTTTAGCATGCACAAGTGCGAATCAGTTGTTTTGTCTTATTTAATGCCCTGGGCCCACACGGGGAATTGGGCTGGGCAGCAGGGCAGGAAGAATGGGGAGAACTAAGGCAGCAAGGAGAGAGTGGTCAAGGGGCCAAGCAGGTACTGAGCTACAGCATGTGTTGTGCCGAGGGAGCCAAGGTTGAAGAAAAGAAGTTCTTCAGGTATATTAGGAAGAAACGAAGGAAAGGAGGGGGAACTGGCAGGCTATCTGAGGGAAGTAAGGTAGTGGAAAAGGACATGCAAATGGCCGCAACCCGTAATGATTTCCTTTGCTCTGTCTTCACAATGGAACCTCACTCCGTACCTGCCACTCAAACAGCATCCACCCCCACTGAATATCCCTAGGGTATCTACCAACATGGGCAACGGAACCTTGTCTGTGACAGCCCCTACACTGTAGAAAAAATTGCCTGCCGAGCTCCGCTCCCTCGACACCCACTGCCAGTTCAAAACTCGCCTCAAAGACTGGCTCCTGACAACTTCCTGCTGCCACTGCTCTCATTGGTAGTTCATTCACTTTCCCGACTGCACCCCACCAGGGAATGCGTATGTATATTAGGTGAAGCAGGAATCAGTTAAGCTGGCCTGCTTCTACACTTGAGCTTCAGCACCTACGTTTGTTAATACTGCCTTCAAACAACGTGAAGTCTTGCTATATTATGACATATGCAGTGAGTCCCAACCTTCGAACTGCTCCGGAGGTGAAAGAGTAAACTTCTATGCCAGGCATGGAATCTTGAGCACAAGCTCAGTTGAGAACTCTGTCTGTTGTTCTTCAAACTCAAACTGTCAGATTCTTTACTCCACCTCACTGAACAGTCGCTCCGGAGATTTCTCCTGCTGCTCGGTTCATTTTGTCGGCTAAAAAGTGTAATTTCTCGGTTTTTAAACCGCATTTTGTTTATATTTAAACCGCAACCGGTCGGTTCAAGCTCTGTCTGTGGTATCGTAAGTAATAGATAGGTTTTACATTATTTCTGTGTGGAACTTGCAAACAATATTATCGGTTCGGTTTGAACCGATCAGGTTGTTAAACTTTATTAAATTGCATTTAGAGTGTGGTTCCCGGTTCTTATCGGTTCTAAAAAAATGGATTTCATTACGTTCTTTTTCCACGACCCGTGATACGATTGGGAACTGATAAGGGTGTCTTGCTTGGCGGATTGCCGTAAACTGGCAAGTTTTTGGTTAGGCTGGCACAATGTCTGAGAAACCCAAAATAAAAACCAGGCCCACTGGGTTTCAGCACTGTAGTGTCTGTGGGGAAGCCTTTGCCAAGGCTGACCCAAGACACCACATGTGTTTATTGTCTGGGGTTTGACCACCTCAATGCAGACTGCCAGATTTTCAAGAATTTCCCTGCAGCTACCCTGGATAAGAGAGTTGGTAGGCTCAGGGAACGAGAGGCCAAGAAGTCTGCTGACCCGGTTGGCCAGCCCGGTTCGGTGCCAACCGAACCAGAGGGAGTGCCCTCTGACCAGGGCGAGACTTCCTCGGGCCAACAGAGAGCTGACTCGGAGGAGTCAGTCCCAGCAAAAATGACTAGAAAATCAGCTGGTGTGGAGCCAAAATTTCCTTCTCCAACAGCTGCAGAGATAGCCAAAGCAATCAAAATTGTCCAGTCTCTTTCCCTGGTTCCGGCCGAACCGGCACCATCAGGTAAGCGGTCGGTTCGGTCGGTGCCACCGGTTCAAGATTATGATATAGAGGAATTTTATGAACCAGGAGGAGGGGGAGGAAGATTATGAAGAGAGTGAATGTGATTTTGAAAGTCTGGATGTGCCCATTGAACCGGACATCTCCCCAGACAGACCTTTAGGAGTGTCTCCCCCTAGGCTTTCTGAGTCCCCTTCTCATTTTATGTTTTATAAAAAGGTGGCTGAAACCCTCCTGCTTCCTTTGGAAGAAGCTGTGGATGAACAGGAGGAGCCTGACTATGTGGAAATGATGGATATCCCAGAGTCCAGGAGACTGCTATTCCCTTACATAAATCTTTTAGGAAACAGACAATAAAGATTTTAAAAGCTCCTCACACTATACCTTCCGTGGATAAAAAAATGGACAAGAGGTACACATTGTCAGGCTCTGATATGGAGTTCCTTTCACAACAATGCAGCCACGTTGGAGTAGTGCAGGCTGCAGCCTGTGATAAGGCAAATATTCCCTTGGCGTCACACCACCCTGACAAGGACTCCAGGAAGATTGATGCCATGGCAAAGAAACAGTACATGGCAGCATCCTTGGGACTCAGACAGGCAAATTATATGGCCTATGTTGCAAGATACCAGAAATCCAGATGGGATACTGTTATGGCTCTAGCGAAACAAGTCCCTGGCCAGCTTGCCAAGGAGTTGGAGCAGGTGGCTACTGATGGTATTGAGGCATCCAAGGTGCAATTCCATGCTGCAGTGGACTCTAATGATGTATCTTCAAGAGTCATGGCTACATCTGTGGCTTTTCGCAGAATGGCTTGGCTCAGGTGTACTAGCCTTCACAGGATACCCAGGCTAAGGCCATGGATTTTCCAGTTGTGGGTAACTCTCTGTTTGGGGAGCAGACAGAGAATTACATGAAGAAAATGGATGAGTATAGAACTACCTATAGGAGTGCACAGGCCAAGGAAAGGCAGGCCACTCCTCAGAGGCAGCCTTCCAGGGGCAGGGGCAGGCCTCTTCACATGCCTTTTTACCAAGCCCAGGCCTCCTCTTCAGCTTATGCTCAGAGGGGGTTCTTCAGAGTGAGAGGCAGACGGGGTACGAGCAGGCCTGCTCCCACCCCCCAGCCTAAAGCCCCTGCCAAACAAGCTCCCTGATGGGACGACCAGGGCCAATTCTCCATTACCGGTAGGGGGCAGGCTGGCTTACTTCATCCAGGACTGGAAGTCTTTAACATCAGACAAATGGGTCCTGGAGGTAGTAAGCCAGGGACTGGTTCTCAGCTTCAAAAAATTTCCAAAGATGAGAACCAGATCCTTTCTATCTGCAAATCCATCAGAGGCTTTCGCCCTAGAAACAGAAGTTTCAACCCTCCTGGCTCTCAGAGCTGTAGAAAGGGTTCCTCCCCTACACCAGGGCAGAAGACTGTACTCCAGGTACTTCCTTACCCCAAAAAAGACAGGAGAATGGCGGCCCATCCTGGATCTCAGATACCTAAACAAGCACCTTTTAAAACCAAGATTCAAAATGGTGACTCTGGGAATTATTTTACCCTCTCTAAGGCCAGGGGACTGGCTAGTGTCCCTGAAGCTCAAGGATGCCTACTTCCATCTTCTCATAAGAAGCTCCCACTGAAAGTACCTCAGATTCGAACTGCCCTCAGGCCATTACCAGTTCAGAACAATGCCCTTCGGCCTCACCTCTGCCCCAAGGGTATTCACAAAATGCCAGGCAGTAGCAGTTGCTCATTTAAGAAGGCAAAAGATTGCCATCTTTCCTTACTTGGACGACTGGCTCATAGTGGGCCAGTCTCCAGCACAAGTCAAATTACACCTTCAGGTTACTCAGCAGCTGCTTACATCTCTAGGTTTCCTTCTCAGTCTCCCAAAGTCAGTTCTAGAGCCTGTTCAGCTACTCACCTTCATAGGTGCAGAACTGAACACTCAACAGGCCAGAGCCTTCCTTCCTCTAGAAAGAGCAAGGACCCTGGTTTCTCTGGCCTCCTCCTTCACTCTGCAGGTCTCTCGACCAGCAAGGCATTTTCTGCTGCTCCTAGGGCACATAGCTGCTTCCACAGTGGTAGTGCAGGGAGCAAGATTTCAGATGAGGGACATTCAGTTCCATTTGAGAGCCTTCTGGTCTCAGAAGAGAGATCCTGTAACCAAATTGATCCCAGTAACTCGAACCCTGATCCAGGCCCTGCAGTGGTGGCAGGATCAGAGCAATCTGAGACAAGGGGTTCCCTTCATCCCTCAGTCTCACTCCTTGACCCTTGCTACAGATGCAGCCCTCTTGGGGTGGGGAGCTCACATGGGCGACCTCACCACCCAGGGATTGTGGTCCCCTCAGGAATCTCTGCTCCACATCAACCTGTTGGAACTCAGAGCAGTTTTTCTAGCACTTCAAGTTTTTTCCACATCTGTTCAGAACGGAGTGGTTCAGGTCAGGACGGACAACACCACCACAATGTGGTACATCAAGCAAGGGGGCACTCGGTCTACGGCCTTGTACACCGAAGCAATGAAGTTGTGGTCTCTGGCTTATTCCCTGAACACCTCCCTTATTGCAGTTCACCTCCTAGGCAAAGACAATGTCCTGGCAGATGCTCTCAGCAGGATTTCCCAGGGCCATCACGAATGGTCACTGGATCCCCTAATTCTGGAGGTAGTATTTGCCAGGTGGGGCACTCTTCAGATAGATCTTTTTGCAGCCCCAGACAATCACCAACTTCCTCTTTTTTGCTGCAGGCCCCCAGTGTTGGGCTCAGTCCCTCTGGATGCCTTCCTTCTCAACTGGGAAGGGAAGTTTCTCTATGCTTTTCCCCCCTTCCCTCTCCTGTTCAAGGTGCTAGTCAAAATCAGATCTCAACCTTGCAAGATGATTCTGATTGCTCCAGACTGGGCCAGACAGCCCTGGTATCCACTCCTTTTGTCCTTAGCAGTCCACCTTCCCCTGTGTCTCCCCAGGAATCACAATCTGTTAACCTGTGCCCAGGGGAGGGTTTGGTACCCGAATCTCAAATCTCTCAATCTCAAGGCCTGGCTCTTGAAGAGTTAGAGTTTGCTGACCTATATCTTTCCAAGGGTGTACTCGATATCTTGAAGGCTTCTAGGAAGCCTTCCACCAGGGCTACTTATAATTCCAAATGGAAGAGATTTTCCATATGGTGCTCTGGCAAGAATTTTCCCCAGAGTCTGCTGGTTTGCCCATAGTCCTGGATTATATGGTACATTTGAATTCCTTGGGGCTGAGACCAGCTACCCTAAAAGTGTACCTGGCAGCCGTATCGGCTTTCTTATCAGCAAGTAAACCCTCTTCCCTTTCAGCTCATCCAGTATTCTCTAAGTTTTTCAAGGGGTTGCTTCACACCAACCCTCCATTCAGGGACCCTGCCCCTGCCTGGGATCTTAATGTTTGCATTGCCCAGCTAATGCAACCCCCTTTTGAGCCCTTGTCTTCAGCAGAGCTTAAGTACTTGACTTGGAAAACTGTGTTTTTGTAGCCATCACTTCTGCCAGGTGCATAAGTGAACTACAAGCATTGTCAGTGGAGCCTGATTTTATCTCCTTTCATAGGGATAAAGTGGTCCTCAGAACTAACAGAAAGTTCTTGCCTAAAGTGGTCTCGGACTTTCACCTTAATCAATCCATTTCTCTCCCTGTGTACTTCACTGACCATTCCTCCTCTGGTGAGAGGAGATTACACAGTTTAGATGTCAAAAGAGCCCTTAGTTACTACATAGAGCGTACCAAGGGTCACAGGTTTGACTCCCTCCAACTGTTCCTCACTTATGGTGAGGTGGGCAAAGGCAAACCTGCCACTAAAAGATCCATTGCCAGGTGGATCGTCTCTTGTATCCAATTTTGTTACCAAAAACTGGGTAAGGTTCCCCCTTCAGGCATGAGGGCTCACTCTACCAGATGTAGCAGGCTGCGCCCTGGCTGCAGCCAGGGACATCCCTATCATAGAGATATGTCAAGCAGCTACCTGGAAAACAGTTCACACTTTCACCAAGCATTACTCCCTGGACATCCAGGCTAGGAGTGATGCTCGGTTTAACACAGCTGTGCTTCAGAGCCTATTTCCTAAGTAGGTTCTGGCCCTCCTCCATGGAGGTGCTGCTGTGTAGTCTGCATATGTCATAATATAGCAAGACTTCATGTTGTTTGAATAAAAAATTACTCACCTTAGTAATGTTGTTTCTTCTAATGGAGTCTTGCTATATTATGACCTCCCCCCTGCCTGCCCCTCTCAGAACCTCTGTTTTGGGATGTGGGTGGGCAGTGCACTGTTGGCACTTGTAAGTTGCCTACTTTGTTTTTCTTCACCCCCTTTTTTTCTGGGGTGCTTACTGTTGTGTTTTTCATTTTTTGGATCCCTGACTTGAGTCTTGGTTTTGGGACCAAAATGTGTTATATTTTAGTAGCCAGTTGGCTAGTGTAGGTTTACAGCTTCCACACAGAACCTTAGTGAGTTTTGCTCGTAAAGATCTGACAGTTTGAGTTTGAAGAACAACAGACAGAGTTCTCAACCAAGCTTGCGCTCAAGATTCCATGCCTGGCATGGAAGTTAACTCTTTCACCTCTGGAGCAGTTCTAAGGTTGGGACTCACTGCATACGTCATAATATAGCAAGACTCCATTAGAAGAAACAACATTACTAAGGTGAGTAATTTTTTCTTCCACCCCTCTGCCCCATCCCATCCTTTCCCCTTCCCCTCCCCGCCCCTATACTTTGATACACCTTATCCCTCTTTCTACTTAGTCTTAAACTCCCTTGTTTGTCTCCTGTTGTAACTGTTGCTGATAGAACTGTACGTTCATGCATACCCTTACTTATTGTAATGCCTAACTGATGTATGGTTTATGGAATCCTGTATTTTTTGTTGCTCTTCTAATTGCTATTCCCATGCACTATTGTAACCTTTATCTTGTGTTTTTTTTTCCCCAACTGTTCCATGCTTTGTTGTTTGTTATATTAGTTCCTGTGCCACAGTATGTGGCCCGGGTCATGCCTGAAAACGGTCCCTGGGATCAGTGCACCTACCCAATTACCAAAGCCATAGCTAAATAAATAAATAAATGGAGACAGTGAGCTCCTACCAGAAAGTGGCATCAAGGCAGCAATAAAGATGAAGAAGACAGTATTTAGAAGCAGAAGGATCTGGAAATGGCTAACAGCCCTAAAGATGGATAACACTGTGGGGCCTCATGGGATGTGTCCAAGGGTACTAGCTAGCAGCAGAACTGATTGAACCCCTGGTTGGGCCATTCAGTTGCTCAGTATAGATGGCGATAATTCTGAAACACTCAAAAGTCCCAGACAGAGCCAGTGGACTTTATATGTGCAGAATTGGATGCCCTCTGAGGGAGGGTCTTCCTCCCTCAGGAGAGAGAGTACAAAATCTGGTAGACTTAGCAAAGTCCTTCAGATTAGGCTAACTCAGGCCTGCAAGAGTCTTCCTCCAGTTATTAGGTCACATGGTCTCATCCATAGCAGTGTGACCAGTGCCAGGTTCCAAATGAGAGACATCCAATACCACCTAAGGGCCCATTGATCCCAAAGGTGAGACCCCCATCAAGGCTGGTGCTGGTGTCAAAGTCCCTCTTAAGAGCACTGGACTTGTGGAAGGAAGGAGGCACCCTCAAGGAGGGCGTGCCTTTCTTCAGCAGTTACCCACAGTGCTGCTAATTACAGATGCCTCCCTCCTGGGCGGTATGCTGTCACTACAGCAGCAATTTTACCTCAGCCGTCACTACAGTGACATGTCGATGTAGTGTCGGCGCGTGACCCCGGCACTGCTTTCTGGGGGTCTTGAATCCCCTCCTGAATCAACTCTGGCTCAGAGTTGATTATTTTAATTATGGGGTGCGGGGCAGAGCCCTCCTGAATGGAGGATTCAGGGGTGAAGCCCCTGAAGAATGGGGCAGAGCCCTCCTCGAATGGAAGATTCAGGGGTGAAGCCCTCAAGAAAACACAGTCTCATGTGACCGTCTTTATGCTGACCACAGTTGTGGTTGACGTAAAGGTGTTACTGTAATGTCGCTCGACAACGAATTTGTCGACCAACCGTCGTGGATCCCTCCTAGGCTGGGGTGTCCATCAGGATGACTTAGCAGTAAGCAGTCTGGTGTGGTCCTCACAGGAGTCCTAGGAGCATATAAATGTTATGGAGCTCAGAGATGTGTATCTGGCTCTATAGACTTTCACTTCCCACGTCAGAGGTTAGTCAGTCCATGTCAGGACAGAAAACACAGCTACTATGTACTACATCAACAAACAGGGAAGGACAAGATCTTCAAAGCGATATACAGAGGTGATGAAGATCTGGAATCTAGCCTGTTCCCTAGAAGTGCAGTTGTCAGTAGTTCACCTGCCAGGGAAAGACAATGTCTTGGCAGATTGCCTGAGCAGAGTCAGCCAGGGACATCGAGAATGGGCCCTGAACAAGCAGGTGTTGGCTGCAGTGTTCAGAAGGTGGAGTACACCAGAGATGGACTATATTGCATCATGGGGAAAACCCACCAGCTTCCCCAGTTTTGTTGCAAGCCCCCTTCAGTGGGCTCAGCCCCATTGGGTGCCCTGACTCTGGACTGGACAGGGAGGTTCCTATATGCCTTCCCTCCCTTCCCACTCTTGCTGAGAGTGTTACTGAAACTAAGGGGGCAACCTGCAACCGTGATTCTAATAACTCCAGATTGGGCCAGGCAGGTTTAGTACTCTCTGTTTCTGTCCCTCTCCATCAAACATTCCATCAGCCTTCCCTGACATAATCTGCTGACTTTGTCTCAGGGCAGGATAGCTTTCCCAGATCTCAGAACTCTGTGTCTAAAGGCATGGTTCTTGAAGAGCTAGAGTTCTTGGGCTTTAACTATTCTGACAAGGTTTTGGAAGTCCTTAAAGTTTCCAGGAAACCAGCAACAAGGAAAACCTATGCTTCCAAAGTAGAAAAAGATTTTCCCTGTGGTGCTGTCCTAGGCAGCTCAGCCCATTGCAAGCAGGCTTGCCCACAGTCCAGGATTACCTGGTCCAACTACTTTCCATGCGTCTTAGACCTTCAACCCTAAAGGTGCATCTGGCAGCAGTGTCAGCCTAAGTTTCAGCAGATAAAAGGAAAATAGGGGCTTCACACTCCATTTAAAAAAAATATTTAAAGGGCTTCTCCATTTGTATTCATTCCCCTGTCAGGGACCCAGTACCACCATGGGATCTGAACCTCTGCATTGCCAAGATCATGGAGCCTCTCTTCCAGCCCATGGCTACTGCTGCTTTAAAATATGTCACTTGGAAAACAGTTTTCCTTGTCGCCATCATTTCTGCCAGAAGGGTGTGCAAGCTGCAAGCCCTCTTCACAGACCCAAATTACATCATTTTCCACAGGAACAAGGTAGTCTTAAGGATATATGGAAAATTCCTCCCTAAGTGTTGTCTGAATTTGCACCTGAACCAGTCCATTCCCCTTGCAGTGTACTTTACAGCAAAATCCAGCTCTGGGGAGCAAAGGCTTGAGAAAGTACTTTGCATCGAAAATAACCTGCAACTGCACTTAAATACGTAACGTAACCCCGTTATGGGACTACATCATCAAACTCACCCCTCCCTCCCTCCTCTCCCCCTCATCCCCCTACACCTGTCCCTTATCTCCCTCATCCTGTTCCCCCCTAAGTTCCTGCCTACCCTGACAACGCTACCTTGCGCGGCTGTTTATCTGTTTCTAGGTCAAATGAAGGTCGTGTTGTTGAAATGCTTGTCCAAATCATTGTATTGCTTGTGACTCATCCAATTACTGCTCTGTAATATATGATATGAAACCTCTGTAAATGAGCCCCGGCTCAAAGGTGTATCTCCGAAATAGTAATAAAGATAAAAGTTTTGATGTCAAGAAAGCACGCAGCTACTACTTGGACTGCACGAAGGAGATCAAGTCTTCTCATTAGAGAGGAATGAAAGGAGCAAAGGGAGGGATCGGAACCCACGATAGGGGAGGCCAGGATGAGGGAGACTGGTGGGACACGGGGGGGGGGGGATGAGAGATTTAGTCCAGGGGGAGAGCAAAACTCTGGGGAAGGAGATGAACAAAGGGGAAAATGGAACCAGAGAGGGAAATGGTATGCCATGAGAGGGGTGTAAGCATAACTATAAGCAGAAGGAAAGGAGTATCAAGGCAGTGCTCATAGGGGATACAGTACTAAAGGGAATTAGATGGAGAAGAAATGAGGGCAGGAGCAATACCATTTGGGGTGAGTGCATGCCAGGAATGATGTGCTAAACATGAGGCACAATTTACCCTCATGGGGAAGCAGCATGATGAGAGGTCACACTGGGTGTTCCACCTAGGCACTGGTGATCTGGAGGGGAGTAGTCTTATGGAAGTGCAGGCTAGGTTCAGGGAGCTTGTTTGATTCTGCAGTAGTGCAGGGTTCCAGTCGATGGCTTTCTTGGAGGCACTGCCTGTGCCAAGAGCAAGCACATTAAGAAAGCATAGGATTGAAGAATTTAATAAATGGCTGGGGGTTGGTGAAGACAGATGGGGTTTGGGGAAGTGGGGGACTGGGGAGCAACGTGGGAGGATAAAAGCCTATTTACCCTGGACAAGCTACACCTGAGCAGGGAGGGACAAGCAGTGCTAAAGAGAAAGTTAGGGGGCTTTATTGAAAGAAATTATAATTTAAACTGATTTCGGGGGGGGGGTCAAGGAAGGGGCCACTCAAAGTGGCAGGAGTGATGGGAGGCTAGTAGCCTCCCCCACTCCCCGGATGGAGATAAAGTACTGAAAGAAAGCAAGAACGAGCAAAGATTAGTAGGGGAGAGCAGTGGGGGAGGGGGTCCTGGTGGCAGGGATTATCAGCCAATGCCAGGAGTGTAGGGAACAAAATGGTGGACTTGGAGGCCATCATGGTGGATGAGGTACTGGACATAGTAGTGGTAAGTGAGACATGGCATGGTGGACAGAACACCATGCCTGGGAGACAGTTATCCCAGGCTACAGACTGTTTAGGAAGGACAGGGATGGTAAGGGGGGTGGCATTATACGTCAAAGATGATGTTAGGGCAACGGAAGGGCAGGAAGAGGTAGGGGAGACAGAGCTCATGTGGGTCACGCTTGCGAGATGGACTAGGGAATCACTGAGGATAAGGGGTGGTTTATAGACCTCTGACACAGGGCGAGGAAGGGGATAAACAGCTGATACAGTCAGTTACAAAGATGGCTCTGAAGGGGTAGCTTCTGCTAGTTGGGGGCCTAAACCTCCAAGACGTGGACTGGGGGATCCCAGCTGTTGTATCAGCTAGGAGCAGGGGGATCCTAGAGGTGCTACAAGGGGTATTCAAACAACATGAAGTCTTGCTGTATTCCGACTATTGCAGTTAGGTCCTGCCTTTCAACTGCCCCAGAGAACAAAGAGTTAACTTTCCATGGCCAGCATGGAACATTCGGAGTGAGCTCGGTTGAAGCCCCTGTCTGCTGTTGTTTAAACTCCAACCGTCAGATTCTTTACTCCGCCTCACTGAACAGTCGCTCCGGATATTTCTGCTCTGCATGGTTCAAAAAAAGTTGTTTAAAGTGTTGTTTTTTCGCTTGGTTTCTACCGAATTTCTGCTACCGAATCTGTCGGTTTAAGTGTCTGTCTGTGGTACCGTGAGTACTAGATAGGTTTTACATTTAGTTTCTGTGTGGAACTTGTAAAGTTGGGATCAGTTCGGTTTGAACCGATCAGATTAGTCTTAAAAAAAGTTTTGAATTTATTAGAGTGTGGTAACCGGTCCGTATTGGTTCTAAAACGGATTTAATTACTTTTTTTTCCAAGACCCATAACACGGTTAGGAACTGATAGGGGTGTCTTGCCTGGCGGATTGCCGAAAAAAGGGTAAGTTTTGGATAGGATTGGCCATGTCTGAGAAACCCAAGAAAAAAAACGGGCCCACTGGGTTTCAACACTGCAGTGTGTGTGGGGAAGCCTTTGCTAAGGCTGATCCCCACACCACCTGTGTTTATTGTCTGGGGTTTGACTACCTCGATTCAGACTGCCAAATTTGTAAAAGTTTTCCCAAAGCTACCCTGGATAAGAGAGTAGGTAGACTGAGGGAAAGGGAGGCCGAGAAGTCCGCTGACCCGGATGGCCAGCCCGGTTCGGTTCCCGACCGACCAGAAGGAGTGCCTCTGACCAGGGTGAAACTTCTTCGGCAAAGGAGAGCCAATTCTGAGGAGTCGGTTCCGTTAAAAGAAAGAGAAGAGAAAATCATCCGTTCGGATCCACAAGTTCTTTCTCCGACCGCTGATGAAATAGCCAAAGCGATAAGGATAGTTCAATCGCTAACTTCCGTTCCGGCCAAACCGGCGCCATCTGGCAGGGGCTCGGTTCGGTCGGTTCCCCCGGTTCCAGATTATACTTTAGAAGAATTTTATGAACCGGAGGAGTAGGAGGGAGAGTATGAGGATAATGATGATGATGGTGATTATGAAGGTCTGGATGTGCCTACTGACCCGGACATCTTCCCAGACAGACCTTCAGGTGTTTCTCCTCCTAGGCTTTCTGAGTCCCCTTCCCACTTTATGTTTTACAAGAAAGTGGCTGAAACCCTCCAGCTTCCTATGGAAGAAGCAGTAGAGGATCAGGAGGAGCCTGATTTTGTTGAGATGATGGACATCCCAGAGTACAGGAGACTGTCTGTTCCCCTCCATAAATCTTTTGGGAAACAGACATTTAAAATTCTTAAGACTCCTAATTCCATACCTCCCGTTGACAGACGAATGGACAAGAGGTATACCCTTTCAGGCTCGGACACGGAGTTCCTTTCTCAGCAAAGCAGCCATGTTGGGGTAGTGTAGTCTGCTGCCTGTGATAAGGCAAATAGTCCCTTGGCATCACACCCCCCAGATAAGGACTCCAGGAGGATTGATGCCATGGCAAAGAAGCAGTACATGGCAGCATCTTTGGGATTCAGGCAGGCTAACTATATGGCCTACACAGCTAGATACCAGAAGTCCAGGTGGGACACTGTGCTGGCTCTGGCTAAACAGGCCCCTGACCAGCTTGCCAAGGAGCTGAAGCAAGTGGCTGCGGTTGGGATTGAGGCATCCAAGGTGCAATTTCATGCTGCTGTGGACTCCAATGACGTTTCATCTAGAGTCTTGGCTACATCTGTGGCCCTTCGGAGGATGGCTTGGCTCAGATGTACTAGCCTATCACAGGATACCCAGGCTAAGGCCTTGGATTTCCCTGTCATTGGTAATTCTCTGTTTGGGGAGCAGACAGAAAATTACATGAAAAAGATGGACGAGTACAGGACCACCTACAGGAGTGCTCAGGCCAAAGAAAGGCAAGGCACTCCTCAGAGACAGCACTCCAGGGGCAGGGGCAGGCCCTTTCAAAAGCCTTTTTACCAAGCCCAGGCCTCCTCTTCTGCTTATGCACAGAGGGGGTTCTTCAGAGGGAGAGGAAGGCGGGGAATGAGCAGGCCTGCTTCCACCCCTCAGCCTAAAGCCCCTGCCAAGCAGACACCCTGATGGGTCTACCCGGGCCGATTCTCCAATACCTGTAGGGGGCAGGCTGGCTTACTTTGTCCAGGACTGGAATTCTCTGACATCAGACAAGTGGGTCCTGGAAGTAGTAAGCCAGGGACTGGTTCTCGGCTTCAAAACATTTCCCAAGATGAGAACCAGATCTTTTCCACCTGCAAATCCATCAGAGACCCTTGCCCTAGAGGCAGAGATTTCTTCCCTCCTGGCTCTCAGAGCCATAGAAAGGGTTCCTATCCTACACAAGGGCAAAGGATTGTACTCCAGGTACTTCCTAACCCCCAAAAAGACAGGCGAATGGCGGCCCATCCTGGATCTAAGATACCTGAACGAGTACCTTTTAAAACCAAAGTGCAAAATGGTGACTCTGGGAATAATTCTGCCCTCTCTAAGGCCAGGGGACTGGCTAGCCTCCCTGGACCTCAAAGATGCCTATTTTCACATCCCCATCAGGTGCTCCCACAGAAAGTACCTCAGGTTCGAGTTGCCCTCAGGCCACTATCAATTCAGAGCAATGCCCTTTGGCCTAACATCAGCCCCAAGGGCATTCCCAGAGTGCCTGGCAGTAGTGGTTGCTTTCCTAAGGAGAAAAAAGATCTCCATCTTTGCATATTTGGACGACTGGCTCATAGTGGGTCAGTCTGCTGACCAAGTCAAATCACATCTGCAAATAACTCAGCAAGTGCTCACTTCCTTAGGATTCCTCCTCAACCTTCCAAAGTCAGTTCTCGAGCCAGTACAGCTCCTCACCTTCATAGGGGCGGCACTGGATACAATATGGGCAAGAGCCTTCCTTCCCCTGGACAGGGCAAGGACCCTTATGGAACTGGCCTCTTCATTCACCCTTCAGGTGTCTCGACCAGCAAGGCATTTCCTGCAGCTCCTGGGCCACATGGCAGCCTCTACAACAGTGGTCCAGGGAACAAGGTTTCAGATGAGGGACATTCAGTTCCACTTAAGAGCCTTCTGGTCCCAAAGAAAGGATTCCCTTACCAAACTAGTCCCAGTGACTGGAACCCTAATCCAGGCTTTGCAATGGTGGCAGGATCAGAACAACTTGAGACAAGGAGTTCCTTTAGTCACTCAGTCTCATTAAGTGATACTCACCACAGATGCCTCTCTGCTGGGCTGGGGGATCTTACCACTCAAGGGCTGTGGTCACCTCAAGAATCTCTGCTTCACATCAGTTTCTTGGAATTCAGAGCAGTGTTTCTGGCACTGCAAGCCTTTTCCAAATCTGTACAGAACAAGGTGGTCCAGATCAGAACAGACAATACCGCCACAATCTGGTACATCAACAAGCAAGGAGGCACTTGGTCTATGGCCTTGTGCACAGAAACAATGAAGTTGTGGTCCCTGGCCTATTCCATGCAAACCTCTCTGATAGCAGTTCACCTCCCAGGGAAGGACAATGTCCTAGCAGATGCTCTCAGCAGGATATCCCAGGGCCATCACGAATGGACCCTAGATCCCCTAGTTTTGAAGGTGATTTTCTCGAGATCGGGCACTCCACAGATAGATCTTTTTGCAGCCCCAGACAATCACCAACTTCCTCTCTTTTGTTGCAGACCCCCAGTCTTGGGCTCAGTCCCCCTGGATGCTCTGATTCTGAACTGGGAAGGAAAATTTCTGTATGCTTTCCCCCCCCTTCCCTCTCCTTTTCAAAGTGTTAGTCACGATCAGGTCTCAACCATGCAAAGTGATTCTGATTGCTCCAGGCTGGGCCAGACAGCCCTGGTACCCACTGTTGCTGTCCTTAGCAGTCCACCTTCCCCTCTCTCTTCCCACGAATTACAACCTGTTGACATCCTCTCAAGGGAGGATTTGGTATCTGAACCTCAAATCTCTCAATCTCAAGACATGGCTCTTGAAGAGTTAGAGTTTGCTGATCTGCACCTTTCTCAAGGGGTTCTGGATATCCTTAAGGCTTCTCGAAAGCCTTCAACCAGAAAGACTTACAACTCCAAATGGAAAAGGTTCACTATTTGGTGCTCTAATAAGTATATTTCTCCAGAATCTTCTGGGTTGCCTACAGTTCTGGACTACATGGTTCATCTTAATGGCTTAGGACTAGACCAGCTACACTTAAAGTGCATCTGGCAGCTGTTTCTGCCTTCCTGTCAGTAGGCAAGCCCTCTCTTCTGTCAGCCCATCCTGTGTTTTATAAGTTCTTCAAGGGATTGCTGCACACCAATCCTCCCTTTACGGACCCTGCTCCTGCTTGGGACCTTAATGTTTGCATTGCTCAGCTCATGCAACCACCCTTTGAGCCTTTGTCCTCTGCAGAGCTTAAGTACTTGACTTGGAAAACTGTGTTTTTGGTAGCCATTACCTCTGCCAGGCATATCGGTGAATTGCAAGCCCTGTCAGTGGAGCCTAATTTCATCTCTTTCCATAGAGATAAAGTGGTCCTAAGAACTAACAGAAAGTTTTGCCTAAGGTGGTTTCAGATTTCCACCTTAATCAGTCTATGTCTCTCCCTGTTTTCTTCACTGATCATTCCTCCTCTGGAGAGAGGAGGCTGCACAGCTTGGATGTTAAGAGGGCCCTCAGCTACTACATAGAGTGCACCAAGGGTCACAGGTTTGAGTCCCTCCAGTTGTCCCTCACATATGGGGAGGTTGCTATGGGCAAACCTGCTATTAAGAGATCTATTGCCAGGTGGATTGTCTCTTGTATGCAATTCTGTTATGAAAAGCTGGGTAGAACTCCACCCTCAGGCCTGAGGGCTCACTCTACTAGAGGTACAGCTGCTTCCCTGGCTGCTGCCAGGGGTATTCCTATCTTAGAAATTTGTCAAGCTGCCACCTGGAAAACAGTCCATATATTCACCAAGCATTACTCTCTGGATATCCAGGCTAGGAGTGATGCTCGGTTTGGCACAGCAGTACTTCAGAGTCTATTCCCAAAGTAGGTTCTATCCCTCCTCCATGGAGGTACTGTTTGGTAGTCTGCAATAGTCAGAATACAGCAAGACTTCATGTTGTTTGAAGAAAAAATTACTCACCTTAGTAATGTTGTTTCTTCTAATGTAGTCTTGCTGTATTCTGACCTCCGCCTCCCCTCTCAGAACCTGGTTTTTGGGATGTGGGTGGGCAGGAGCAGTGTTGGCACCCTAGAGGTGCCTCTTTTTCACCCTCCTTTACTTTGGGTGTGTGTTGTGTTTTGTTTTTTGGGTTTCCTGACTTGAGTCTTTGCTTTGAAACCAAAACCTTTTTTAATAAATTTAGTTGCCAGTTGGCTAGTGTAAGTTTTACAGTTTCCACACAGAACTTCTAGTGTGTATTGCTCGTAAAGATCTGACTGTTGGAGTTTAAACAACAGCAGACAGGGGCTTCAACCGAGCTCGCGCTGAACGTTCCATGCTGGCCATGGAAAGTTAACTCTTTGTTCTCCGGGGCAGTTGAAAGGCAGGACCTAACTGCAATAGTCAGAATACAGCAAGACTCCATTAGAAGAAACAACATTACTAAGGTGAGTAATTTTTTTCTTCCTGCAACAGCTGGTCAGGGAGCCCATTAGGGGAGAAAACCTGCTGAACGTGGTCCTCACAAATGGGGAGAGTGTGGAAGAGGTGGAGGTGGGTGATGGACTAGGTACTAGTGATCACAGGACTGTGAGGTTCAGGGTAAAAATGGTGAGGGAGACGAATCAGACTAGAACATGGGGGATGGACTTCAGAAAGATGGACTTTAATAAAATGAGGAGGATATTTGAGGAAGAAATGGCAGTGAAGGGGAATATAGGGGATGTTGAGAAGCTATGGGGAGCTATCAAAGGAGGGATATTAAAGGCCACTGACATTTGCATTAAGAAGGTGAGGAAGAACAAAAAAAGGAGGAGACCACTCTGATTTACAAGAGAGGTGACAGGGGCGGTCAGGGACAGGAAAAGAGCATTCAGGGAATTTAAGAGGACACAAAGGGGGGAGGACAGGGAGGCTTACAGAGAAAAGAGGAGGGTGGCAGGGAAGAAGATAAAGGAGGGCTAAAGCGGATACCGAGGAGAATATAGCTAAGCAGGCCAGAAGGGGGGAATAAAACTTTTATTAGGTATGTGGGGGAAAGAAAGGAAGGCGAGGCAGGGGATTGTAAGGTTGTGGGAGGAGGGAGGAATACAGTTGGAAGGGGACTTTGAGAAAGCAGAGGTGTTGAATAACTACTTCTGCTCGGCCTTCACAGAGGAAGAGAGGGTAGGGGACCAAAGCTTGGGGGGGGACATTCTCTACAATCAGGATTTCTGCCACGCCATAGCACAATTATAGCCCTGGCAAAGGCTACCAACAACAAGCAGGAGGCCCTGGATGCCAAGAACTTGTGTGCACAGTATTTCTGGACCTAAGCAAGTCGTTTGATACTGTCAACCACAGATTGCTCTTGGTATCCCTCTGGAATATAGGTGTGGACTTCCCCCCACTGAGATGGTTCTCAAACTGCCTTTTAGGTTGCCAGCAGCAGGTAAAGGCGGTAGGATAATTCCCACTGCTGAAACCACTACTGAGGGGTGTTCCACAAGACTCCATACTGGGTCAACTGCTATTTGCAATTTACACTAATGGAATCAACATAGGAATCAAATCTACCAATATCCATCTGTTTGCCATTGATACGGTACTGTACATTGACAGACCTACTTTTGAAGAAGTATGCATGGATCTTCAGCAGAAGTTTAATCAGTTGCAACTACAACTACTTAACCAGAAACTACTGTTGAATGCAAAAAAAATGAAGGCGATGCTCTTCTCACCCTTTATTTATGCAAACAATCCTATGCAAGGATCCATTCCCCAGATTACTTCAGGCCTAGGCGAGCCACTACAGTTTGTAACCAAATTCAAACACCTGGGAGTGTGAATCGACCACAAGCTCTCCTTCCTCAAACACATTGAGGAACTTATAAAAAGGTTTAGGCAGAGGGTTGGCCTTTTCTACAGGATCAAAAATCTGCTCACTAGCCAGCCCGATGGCACAGTGGTAGGGCTGCCATTCACGGCGCCAGCAACCCGGGTTCGGGAACAGACTCAGGTAGCTGGAGGGTCGGCCGGGGGGAGGAGGATTGAGTGCCCAAGGCTGCTCTCCTTCTCCGGGGTGGATGGGTTGCGTGTCCCCGCCACTTTACCGCCACCTGGGTGACCACAGGTGGGGGTGCAGCGGGACAGCAAGTAGAAGGGAGGGGGGACGTCGACCAGGAGCCGGAGCGTTTGTACGTCCAGACGTGCGTAGCCCCATGGCTTCCCCAAGCATGCCGACATCCTGTGGGAGGGCCCAGAACAAGCAGTAAAAACCCAGCAGTGCTCCCTGTAGACAGAGCTTCAAGCCCCGATCCCGACGCCCCTGCCAGTACTGGTGACAGATCCCCAACGAAACATAGACGCATCGGGGCAGATAGGGGTCCTGTCCATTACCCAACTGGGGGGTACAACCAAGGCTTCATTGGGGGAGGTACTGCACTGGCAACTGGGCAGACGAGCAGGGACGCACAAGGCCATTGGAGACTCTCGAAGGTAAGGAAGCACCACGGTGAGAAGGGGGCAAAAAGAGAGAATTACAAAAAAAAAAAATCTGCTCACCCAGGATGCCAAGAAGAAAATAGTACTCGCCACATTCCTATCATTGCTGGACTATGCTGACTTTTTGTATGGCCAAGGCTCTGCTTCTGCACTAGCCAAACTAGATATACTATACCATAGAGCCATAAAATACATTACTGGTGCCCTGTATTCCACACACCACTGCTCCTTATACGCTGTGATGGGATTGACATCCCTTGCCTATAAAAGACAGAAAAGAGCCACTTACTGGACATACAGGCCAATCACTAAAAAGCTATCTCAATATGTATCGGACTGTCTTTCACTATACACAGTAAGTAAGTACACCCTGAGAAGTGCCTTCTATATCTTACTTCAAACCTCAGGAAATCTTACTGTATTCTGACAAATGCAGTATGGTCTCGCCATAGGAATGCCCCAGGGCCGAAATGGTTAATAGAACCTATGCTAATAGTGGAACGTTAGGCTCGAGCTCAGTTTTCAAATCACTGTCCCTGGTTTCACTTCCTACAACCATCAGATGCTTTACCCCGCTTACCTCAGTAAGATGTCTCCGGAGAGATCTCCTTCACTTTGACTGAAGAAATTTTTTTTCTCGGTTTATTCAAAGTCCGTTTATTTATTTCAATTTTTGAAGCACAGTCCTTGGTTCACAGGTAGACTTAGTCTAGATTAGAGTTAGTTTTGGTAAGTTTCTTTGGTTCCTCCTTGGTTCTTTCAACCGGGAAGGAACCGATATAAAACACTTTCTTTATTTGATTTAAATTTACCTTTTACCATCCGGTAAGGTGGTTTATATTATTGTCTGAATTTATAAACTTTTTACTGGGATAACTCTTGGTTTATTTCGGTTCTAACCAACCGATAAATGTCACAGACCAAGAAACGAACGGGCCCCACAGGTTTCCAACATTGTACCAAGTGTGGGGAATCATTTGCAAAGGCAGATCCTCATTTTATTTGTGTATTTTGTTGGGGGTTTGACCACCTCAAGGAGGACTGTGAAATTTGTAAGAACTTCTCTCAGTCGACGCTTGAGAGGTGATTAAAATGACTGCAGGAGAAGATGTCTTGAAAAGCTGCTGAACCAACAACAGACAAAATGGCTGCAGGCCAAAAGGAACCGGAGGAACAACCCTCTGACAAGGGTGATGGTTCTTCATTGAAGAAATAACCTGTCGACTCTGCCGCTTACCCAGCAACCGCAGGGAAAAGAAAGAGAAAAGGAAAACATTCAGCGGTTGAACCGTAACCAAAAGCATCATTTCCAACTGCTGAGGACATAGCAAACGCTATTAGTATTATTCAGTCACTTCAACCGGCTACTCTGGTTCCAGTTGAAACGCAACTGCATTTGAACACCTCAGGCTCTATTTCGGTTCCCAGTTCCTTGGAACCTGAAATAGATACCTTTGCTGAGGAATACGACGAGGATGCTGATGAAGACGAGGATGAGGACTACGGGGAGCCCATTGAACTGGATATTTCCCCAGATCCTCAAAGTCCTGATTCCCCTGATAAGGGTACTGAGGACTATACCTCACATTTTCAGTTTATTAAGCAGGTGGCTCAATCCCTGGATCTCTCCACTCAGGAATCAACTGATGAGGAGGAGGAACAGGATTACAGGGAAATGATGGATGTTCCAGCTTCCAAAAGAATTTTGTAGCCCATCCATAAGTCCCTGAAGAAGCAGGTTTCAGAAGTCCTGCATGCCCCAACTTCCATACCACCAGTAGATAGAAAGGTGGATAGGAAATATTGGGTGGCTAAGGGTGGAGCAGAATTTCTCTTTGGACACCCCGGCCATGAGGGAGTGGTGCAGGATGCAGCCTGTGATAAGGCAGGCATTCCTTTAGCATCACACCCTCCAGATAAGGATTCCAGGAAAATGGATTCCATTGCAAAGAAGCAATATCTGAGATCCTCCCTGGCTATTAGACAGGCTTCGTACATGGTCTATGTTGCCAGGTATCAAAGGACCCTATGGAACACTATGATGGAGATCACAAAATCTGTTCCAGCCCCCATGGCAGCAGACCTAAGGGAGGCTGCAAAACAGGGCATAGAGGCTTCTAAGGCCCAGTTTAGAATGGCTGTGGACAGTAATGACACTGCAGCCAGGCAAATGGCTTCCTCAGTGTCAGGGACCCTGGTTTTCCATTTTTAACGGTAACACCGGTAACAATCACGGAATCCTGCTTGGTTTGCGGATTTTGAATTCTTGCACCGGTGCCTCACGGAAATTGCATGTCACTGCACAGAATCTTTAAGATTTCAGCATCTTTTTAAATTTTTTTATTTTCTCTTTCTGTGTCCCCTTCTCACAGCATCAGTCTCCACTTTTCAGAGATCCCTAGGCTGGGTATCCCCTAGCTTCACCCCCAGGTAATGCTCAGGAGCTCCTGTGGGCCTGTCCCTATCCTACCTGGATTGTACCCCCAGGTGGGAAGGGAGGGGACCCCAGGTCACCCTTCCACACTCCCTTAGTGTGTGTCGGGCAGCTCAGTGGGTCCCTCATGGAGCCTGGTTATGAAGTCTGGGGCACCTGGGTCCCTTCTGCCAGTGGCCAATGTGGGGTGATTGTTCCTGGTTTGCTGGTCTCTGTCCCTGAGGGCATCTGCACTAGAGGAGATCCAAGGAGGTAGGTCATATAGAGACATGCCACTGCTCCAGATCCTGGCTAGCATCCTCCCCTCCTGGTCACTCTGCAGCACCACTGCACCACCATCCGTGGTCACACAGGTGGTGGTAAAGCAGCAGGACCTGCAGCCCACCCTCCCTAGAGGAGGAGAGCAGTCCCCTGGGTGCTCGATCCTACTCCCCTAGCCAGACCTCCAGCAACCCGAGTTCACTTCTGACCCTGGGTCACTGGCATTGCAAGCAATGGTGCTACCGCAGTGCCAGCGGGCCGACCCAGATTTCAGCATCTTAAAATGAATGCTGAGGTTCTTGCATTCTTTCTGCTTTGCTGCATATAGAGTCAGTAAGGAAATCACCCGCACTGCTTTGTTGTAATCAGCCATTCACTTTAACCACCCATGCCTAATGGTTAGAGTAACAAACAGTGATTGAACTGGGTACATCCAGCAGACGTGGGTTTGATTCCCACAACCTCCACTTGCATACTGTGTGACTCCAAGCAAGTCACTTAACCTCTCCAGTGCTTCTAGGTCACTCCTGAAAACAGACAGTTCTGCCTAGTGGGCCTTACCTGCTTTACAAATAATATAAAAAAATACCAATATATGTTTACTACATCATAGAACAGTAGTCAGGGTACCATGTAATTGACCTGAGTTTTACTTGGGCTGCAATGATTTTGTATAGGTAAAGATAAATGTTCAGATACATTTTATGTGTTTTATAAGCTTTTTCAGTCTCTGTGACAACAAAAAGTTGTTTGATAGACTGCTTCAACAAAAAGCAAATGCTAAGTATTTAAGTGTACTTATGTTTGGCCAGTGGATTTTGAAAGCACAGTCAATGACGTACAGAAGGTAAGACCCCAGGGGCTGTATGATGCTGGGGGGCAGAGTGGTGCTCAATTCACATCTGAACAAAGACATGAAAACTGAGAGACACCCTTTTCATGGACACCAAGTAAAAAAAAGCATCCACATGTCTGGGAGATGCATAAATCCATTTGAAGGTCCTCCACTAATCACCTGTGGATTTTTTAGGTGAAGACACTTTATTTCAAAAAAACAAATTCAAGCAGTTTTTTTTTGCTCCTCCTACCCCCTGGCCATCCACTCCTTCAGGCCTGCTAAGGCCCCCCTACCAACGCTGCTAAGTTCCGACCACCATCTACTGCCCCTTACTGCTGTGCTGCCAGGTAACCCAAAGTAAACCTTCACTGAGTGGGCCCCTACCCCTGTGGGAGGCTATCAGGAGAGGAGAATTGCCCCAATGAGCTTCCTGTGTATCCTGAGAATGGCAGGGGTCAGAACTGATACATGTCTGGGGCTACCGGCTTGTGGAGGGACCAACAGCCGTCCTTCGGTTGGCCAGCGGGTGTTTTCCCATTTTCTTGATAGGCCACATGATGTCAAGGCACAAGCCAACATCCGTCATGCTCCCTCCTACAGTGAGGGCTGACATGTTGTCGTGCCTCTGGCCTCCACAAGGGGCCAGCAAATGCTGAGCCGTGAACCCACCCTCCCTCTCAGGAGAAGATGAGTGGTCATTGGACACTCAAGCCTTCACCCACCAGCTGGCCCTCCAACACCCAAGTCTGTTCCCTAACCCTGGTCAGCGGTGTCACAAGGCAGATATCCAATTCAGGCAGTTAAATTATAGATAGGAAAAAACAAATGTGGTCCACCTTAGTAGTAGTGGTGGTTCAGATTAATTCACATCTGAGTTCTAACAAGCAAAGAGACCAAGTCATTTGTAACTTGTGCATGTGGGTGTGGGTGTTGAAGAGAGGGGGTCATAGTGCTGTCACAACTGCCATCACCCCAGAGGGATGTGGACTGCATTGTTGCTACTGCCATCACACCAAAGGGGTGGGGGCTGTAGCGATTCTGCCATCACCACTGGTGGATGGGGAATGTAGTACTGCTGCCATCATACCTAAGGGATGGGGGCCACAGTGCTGCCGCTTCTGTCACACCTGAGGGAGGGGGGTCATAGTGCTGTTGCTGCTGCCATCACACCAGAGGGATGGGGGCTGCAGTGCTGTTGGTGTTGCCATCGCACCTGAAGGATAGGGCCGTAGTGCTGCTTCCATCACACCTTAGTGATGGGGCTGTAGTACTGCTGCTGCCATCACATCTTGTACCTAAAATAACTTTAAATTGGTACAAGGATGGAAGGATGTGCAACAGTGGAGGTCAAAATTGCTAAAATACAAGTTAGCAGAGTTAAAAATTGTTAAATAATAGTACAGAGAACCAAATACTGCTAAAACCGGATTTTGGCCTAGTAGACACCGGTTACAATACCATTTTTTACAATGTGCAAAATGGAATATGCCCTTTCTCAATCCCGGTAAACCAGTGTCCCTGCTCAGTGTCCCTTAGGAGGTTTGCTTGGCTCAGGACTACTAACCTGACTCAAGACACTCAGTCCAAGGCCATGGACTTTCCATGTGAGCCCCTGTCTCTGTTTGGTGAGCAAACAGAGGCTTACATGAAGAAAATGGACGAGTACAAGGCACCATACCAGAGTGCTGCTGCCAAAGACAAGGCCCCTACACCCCAAAAGCAGCAAGCCAGGGGACATAGGGGCAGAGGCTATAGGCCATTTTTCCAGCATCAAGCTTACCCACAATACCAGCAGCAGAGAGGCTACTTTAGAGGCGGGGCAGAAGAGGTGGCAACCGAACTGGCTCCAGCACTCAGCCTGCATCCCAACCCAAGCAGACACCCTGAGAGGTCTGCTGGGGTCACCTCCCCCAGTTCAGGTAGGAGGCAGGCTGACCCACTACCTCCAGGAATGGCAATCCATCACTGCAGACAAGTGTGTCCTGGAGGCAGTGGATCAGAGCCTTGCACTCAGTTTCAAACTCTGACCAAAACTGAGGGCAAGAGTCTTCAGGCCTTTCTCCCCATCAAAGACACTGCTACTAGAAAGGGAGGTACTAAATCTTCTCTCTTTGGGAGCAGTAAAACCAGTTCCTCTGTCACAGAGAGGAAAGAGTCTCTATTAAAGATACTTCCTCACAACCAAGAAGACAGGTGAGTGGCGACCCATACTGGATCTCAGACACCTAAACGGGCATCTTCTGAAACCAAAATCCAAAATTCAAAATGGTCACTTTAACTACAATTCTGCCAATCCTAAGGCAGGGGGACTGGTTGGCATCCCTGGATTTAAAGGATGCATACTTCCACATCCCAATAAGACAGTCTCACACAAAGTTCCTCAGATTCAGACTGCCATCAGGCCACTATCAGTTCAGGGCAATGCCCTTCGGACTTACTTCTGCTCCAAGGGTGTTCACAAAATGCTTGGCTGTGGTTGTGGCACACCTAAGTAGGCAGGGAGTGGCAGTTTTTCCCTATCTGGATGACTGGCTAATCGTAGGGCAGTCCCCGCAGCAGGTCAGGTAGTCTCTGGTATTAACACAGGAACTTCTGCAGTCTCTAGAGTTCCTGATAAACCACAAAAAGTTGGTGCTACAACTAGTACAGCTCCTGGAGTTCATAGGGGCCAAACTGGACTCAGTGAGAGGAAAGGCTTTTCTTCCACAAGAGAAGGAAAGCACCCTGGTACAGCTGGCAGGCTCCTTCAAGCCTCATAGTCTCAGACCAGCCAGACATTTCCTACAGTTGTTGGGTCACATGGCAGCCTCAACAGCCACAGTGTAAGGGGCAAGATTTCAGATGAGGGATGTTCAATATCACCTCAGGCACTACTGGCACTAGAAAAAAAGACAAATTGTCAAAGCTAGTTCCAGTCACACAAACCTTTCTGCAAGCTCTGCAATGGTGGTTGGACATGGAATACCTCAGGCAAGGAGTTCCCTTCCTCCAAGAGCAACCTTCCTTGGCGCTCACCACAGACACCTCCCTACTAGGATGGGAGCACACCTAGGGGAGCGTACTGTTCACGGTACATGGCTCAGACAGGAGCCATTACTTCACATCAACCTGCTGGAGCTCAGAACTGTCTTCCTAGCACAGGCATTTGCCAGTATGCTACAGGGAAAGGTGGTTCAGGTCAGGACAGACAACACGACCACAATGTACTACATCAACAAACAGGGAGGTACAAGGGCCACACCTCTGTGTACAGAAGCCATGAAAATATGAAGCTTGGCTTATTCTCTGGGCATTCTGCTATCAGCAGTTCACCTACCAGGAAAAGACAATGTGATGGCAGATGCACAGAGCAGGATAAATCAGAACCATCATGAATGTTCTCTGAACAAGCAGGTGCTACAGGTAGTGTTCAAAAGATGAGGCACCCCAGAAACAGATCTCTTTGCTTCCCCAGACAACTACCAGCTCCCGAGGTATTGCTACAGGCCTCCAGTGAAAGGTTCAGTACCACTGGATGCACTGATCCTGAACTGGACAGGGAAGTTATTATATGCTTTCCCTCCATTTCCCCTTGCTGTTGAGAGTTCTGAACAAGCTCTGATCTCAGCCAGCCACAATGATCCTCATTGCCCCAGATTGGGCCAGGCAGCTATGGTACTCCCTGGTTTTGGTGCTATCAGTAGTTAAACCAGTCAGCCTCCCAAGGAGGCATAACCTGCTGACTTCCTCCCAGGGCAGGATCTTGTATTCCAAACTTCGGTCCCTCAAGCTCAAGGCCTGGTACTTGAGGACTTAGAGTATGCCAATCTGCATCTCTCGGAAGGGGTCATGGAGGTCCTTAGGGTATCAAGAAAGCCCTCTACCAGGAAGATTTGCACTTATTGGGCCCTGATAGCTCATTCATAGAGCATCAGACTTTTAATCTGAGGGTCCAGGGTTCAAGTCCCTGAGAGGGTGATGATGGGCTTTGGAAGTACTAAAAATTAATCATTCCGCTTCCATGTCATTAACGGGTGGTGGACAAGTGGAACACCCTGCCAGAGGAAGTGGTGGGAGCTGAAACAATCATGGGATTTAAGAATGCATGGAATAGACATAAAGGAATTTTGGAGGTCAGGGGTAAGGGGCAACAGACTTCTAGGAAAACATAAACTGAACTTACAAGCTCAAATGGGCAGACTGGGTGGGCCATAGACCCTTATCTGCCGACACTGTTTATGTATCTATGTACTTACAATTGGAAAAGATTTTCTAGCTGGTGCCAAAATAAAAATATGGATCACAACCCGGCAGGTTTGCCAGTAGTCTTGGACTAGTGAGCCCATCTTCGCTCCCTGGGTCAAAGGCCTTCCACGTTGAAGGTGCATCTGGCCGTAGTCTCTGCTTATCTGTCAGAAGGTAAGGCATCATCTCTGGCTTCCAATTCAGTGTTTAGGAAGTTCTTTAAGGGGTTGCTGCATTTGAGCCCACCTCATAGAATTCCTTCTCCTGTGTGGGATTTGAACATTTGTATAGCACAGCTTTTGCAAACTCCCTTTGAGTCTATGTCATCAGCTGATCTTAAGTATGTGACTTGGAAGACTGTGTTCTTAGTTGACATCACTTCTGCCAGAAGGATCAGTGAGATTCAGGCCTTGTCTATGAAGCCTGACTATCGACCTTTAATAGGGACAAGGTGGTCCTTAGGACCAATAATAAATTCCTTTGTAAGGTGGTCTCTGATTTTCACATTTACCGGTTTATCACCCTTTCAGTCTTCTTTACTGACCATTCCTCCTCAGGTGAGCGTAGGTTGCATAGCCTGGATATTAAAAGAGCTGTCAGCTACTACCTGGAGCATACAAAGGGTCACAGAGGGGACAGGACCCAACTCTTGCTGACTCATGGAGAAGTGGGGAAAGGTAAACCTGCCACAAGGAGATCCATAAAGGTGGACTGTGCATGTATCCGATTCTGTTATGAGAAACTGGGCAAACAGCCCCCTTAAGGGCTCAGGGCTCATTCTTCCAGGGGGACAGCTGCATCAATAACAGCTTCAAGGGACATCCCTTTGTTGAAAATCTGCAAAGCAGTTACCTGGAAAATGGTTCACACATTTACTAAACGTTACTGCCTGGATACCCAGGCTAGAAGTGATGCCAGGTTTGGCACAGCGGTGTTACAGAGCGTCTTTCCTAAACAGGTCCTCTGCCCGCCTCCAAAGGCACTGCTTGGGTGGTCTGCATTTGTCAGAATACAGTAAGATTTCCTGTGGTTTGAAGAAAACATTACTTACCATAGTAATCATGTTTCTTCTAAGGGAATCTTACTGTATTCTGAACTCCCACCCTTCCTCCCCTGGTAGGACCTACAGGGCACTGCACATTGCCTGTACAATTGATATTGGAAACCTGCGGGTACCTATTAGTTTCTTGGGTATCTGTTGACTTGAGTCTTAGAGATGTCTTCTGTTATTTAAGTGGTTTTTACCTTAAGTAGGGGTATTTATGGTCAGTTAAGCTTAGATTAGTTATTAGTACTATTAGCACTATTAGCTTCTGCATGCTTCGTAAGAATCTGACGGTTGCAAGAAGTGCAGCCAAGGACAGTGATTTGAAAAACGAGCTTAAGCCTAACTTTCCATTATTAGCATAGGTTTATTTATTTATTTATTGATTGTTATCAAAATTGTAACCCTTTGAGTCAGCAGACTGTTTACAAAGGCTACTTGTCAAGGTACAGAGACAGGTACAACAAACAATCACATATCCATCTTATATAACACACAGTCATAGCAGTTTCAGAGAGAGCCAAGTCGGAGGGTATAACATTCAGTGCAATATATACATAATTAAGCAAGTGGGTCAGATCCTATACAAGTTGGTAGCTAAACACAAATTCATGGAACGCTATTTATCCTGAGACTAGCTCATCACGGAGTGTGAGGTAGAAATGGAGGGCTGTGAGCAGCTGGAGTCCTGGGGAATTATATACTGCATAGTTACAGGAGCACATGGCAAACAGGTGACACTTAAGGGCAGTTTTAAAAGGGCCAATCCTTTGTATTGATGAGCTATCAGGAGGAAGGGAGTTGAACCAGGATGGTGATCAGCAAGGGAAAGACCTTTCGGCTAGTGATGTTCTGACTCTGGGTATTTTTAAGGACCTTTTGTGGGAGCTCTGGGTGGAGGCTGTGGAGACAGAGGGGTTGAGTACAGCAGATAGGCCAGGGAGTATTAGGCCGGCTAAGATTTTTTCTTGGAGAGAAGGCATGTTTGGTAGTGCAGCCCCTCGTCAAGGTCGAGTAATTCTGCCTGTACATATAGTGAACAGGTATGGGTGAGTCTGGGGGCTGTTAACCAATTCGGATCTGGGGCAGTCCTATGGTGAGATCATACTGCATTTGTCAGAATACAGTAAGATTCCCTTAGAAGAAACAAGATTACTATGGTAAGTAATGTTTCTCACCCCAGGAATACTCCAATATGCCTAACTCTTCTGCAGTATATCTTTAAGGTCAGAGCTGCCTGGAGACAGAATGCTATGCTAATGATGGAATCGTTGGCATGAGCCACTTTTCAAATGCTGCCACCTATCAACTGCCTGCATTCTAACCCTCAGATTTCTCTCTCTCCACCTGTCAAAACCAGACGCCTGGAGATTTCCTCATCATCATCTAGTCAGAGAAGCCTTAATTAATAACAAATACTTAAGTATTTTTCATTTATTTTCATTTGCTGCCTCTTATTAGTGTTATTTTTATTTTATTTTTTTCACTTTCCCGGCTCCCGCGGCTTCAGAGGAGGCCTCGTACCTCCTTCTACTCTGTCTGTCAGGGCAATACGCCAAGGTATTCCATCCCCAGTTTCATTGTGCACATAGGGCAAGTGTTTTTGCATTTTCCGTTTTCTCCATCCCCTGGGATGCCGCGGCATCACGCATGTCCAGGCTGATGGCGTGCTGTGCCTTGCATGACTGCCAAGCACCTAACAGCGTCCCCCGACTCCGAGAACAGAGCCACCAGTGCCCCAGAAGCCGTGCTTCCACTGGCTTTCAGGGTGTCGGTGCTTGAAGCACCCTGGTGTCCCACCCCAGAAGAAGGAGAGCATCTGTAGGGGCGGCTTAATCCTACTCACCCACTGACCCCCAGCAACCCGAGTCCGTTCCCTTACCCGGATCGCCAGCGTAACAGGAGGTGTGGCGTCCAGCACCTCAACCCTCAGCACCACCGGGCCAGCTTATCAGTGTTATTTTAATAACCGTTAGTTTATTTAGCTAGTTTTGTGTTGTTTTCTTGGTTTCTCACGGTTCGGGATAACCGCTAAGGAACTGAGGTACTTTTTGTTAGTTTCAGGATTTTTTCCCTGTTTATTTACTAGTATCTGTGAGTTTTATTTGTTAAAATCTTTGTTTTTTAGAACCGATAACTTCGGTTCCCAACCGCTAATGCCGGTTCTGCTTGGTTTCTCCGATCGGTTCCTGAACCAACCACTACCGATAAATTTGTTGTTTTTTGAATTTAAAAACCTTTAGTGTTTTGCAGTTGTGGTTTTTCTTCAGTATGTCAGAAAAACCTAAAAAGAGAACTGGAGAACCCGGTTTTAAAAACTGTTCTGAGTGTGGTGAAGTTTTTGCCAAAGCAGATAAGCACTCCATTTGTGTTTTCTGCCTTGGTTTTGATCATTTAACAACTAATTGTGAACTTTGCAAATCTTTTCCTTAAAAGATGCTTGAAAAACATCTGGAGAGATTACATTTATTTATTTATTTAAATTTTGGTAACCAGGTGAACCCACTGAGACCGGAGGTCCCTTTTTCAGGGGCAACCCGGGATTAGTTACAATGTATACATACATCATATGTACATACATAGGTATAAAATCAGTAATTTATAATGAATACATTTTTAGTTACAGTGAGAACATACATAGACATTAGGGTACAGTGGAAAGCAGGTATGTTTTGGGGAGTAGGTATCACACATTATACAAGGAGAAGAGGAGCTGTGCCAGGCTAGGCAGGCATAGGGGTAGATACACAGTGCATTGAGCATTATTCCATGTGATATTCAAAGGGAATGAAGGCTTGGTTAAACGGATAGCAGCAAGAGAGTGGGCACGGGCGGGGGCTAGCGATTACACCCACAGAGGCTTAGTTCCAGGAGGTATGTTTTAAGGCCCGATTTAAACCCTAGGAGGGTTTGTTGGTCGAGTAGATTTGTTGGGAGGGAGTTCCATAGGAAGGGAGCGGCGTAGTGGAAAGAGTGCTTGCCTAGGTTGGTGCGAGCCCATGGGATATAGAGGGGACGGCTTGCAGTGGATCGCAGAGTTTGGTACTGGACTTTAGGGGTGAGCAGCCCCCATAGGTGTGGTGGGGGGCCAAGAGAGGTGAATTTAAAGGCCAGACTGGTAGCAGAGTAGGTAAGTTTAAGCCTGAGGGTGGGCCAGTGTAGGTCTGCAAGGTCCTCACAGTGGTGCCTCCTAGGCGGGGAGTTTGTTGCCAAGCGAGCCACTCTGTGATAGAGTGTAGAGAGTTTGTTGAGCTCCGTCTCTTGGAGGAACTGTAGTACAGGAGAACCATACAGGATGGAGAGGAGGAGGTTACTGTTGGCTATGGTACGTCGCGCCTCACCGGAGAGGGAGTTTCCTAGACTGTAGAACAGGTCAAGCCTCTGGTGGGTGGATCGAGTTAAGGAGTCAATGTGGGGTTTATAGGTCAGTTCTTGGTCAAGGAGGACCCCGAGGTACTTGAATTGATCTATGACATCTACTGTCTTCCCTTGGGATGTATTGAGCAGAAGCAGCTTGCTTCTGTCCATGCCCAGGTGTCTAGTCCCAAACAGGATGGCCTTTGTTTTGTTCTCATTCAGCTTTAGCGAATTTGTGGTAAACCAGACCTCCGGAGCTTAGAGGCAAGCCTGAAGTTTGGAGGAGATAATACTGGGTTGTGGGTCACTGTGGTAGACAACGGTGTCCGCGTAGAAGATGAGGTTGCAGAGTTTGCAGTCATTTACAATGTCGTTGAGGAAGAGGGAGAATAGTAAGGGTCTTGGGATCGAAGCCCTGGGGTACCCCGGAGGTCATGAGTCTAGAGCCAGATAGTGTTCCTCTCCAGCGTACTTTCTGGGATCTGTCGGTCAGATAGTTTTCAAACCAGGAGAGCGAGTGATTATCCAGGCCCAGTCAGAGGAGTTTGGAAAGGAGGAGTTCATGGCTAACCAGGTCAAAGGCCTTGGATCGGTCAATGAATAGGGTGCCCGTTGGGGAGCCTTGGTCCATGGCATTGATGATGTCGGATGTAAGCCAATGAGGGCTGTGTCAGTGCCGTGGCCTTTCCTGAAACCGTGTTGTACTTTGGTGAGGAGGTGGTGCTGCTCGAGGTAGTCCTGAAGTTCATTGTATATTAGCCTCTCCTGGACCTTTCCAAGAGGGCTGAAAAGGGAGATAGGCCTGTAGTTTCCCACTCTGTCCCAGGGTCCTTTTTTGTGGATGGGGACAATAGTCGATACCTTCCACTTACTTGGGACTGCTCCTTCAAGGAGGGATGTGTTTGTGAGCAAGGTGACGGGGTAGGCAAGAGCAGGGCAGCGGCCTTCAGCAGCTAAGGTTCTAGCAGGTCATTTCCTGGGGAAGAGTTAGGGTTTATTTTGAGTAAGAGAGGGAGTACAGTGGACGGTTCAACCAGTTTCAGGTGGAATTGAGGATGAGGGGGCACCCAGTCTGAAGTTGAGTGATAGGGAGACCCCAAGGGGGGGAGGGGGGTCCGTTGGGGTTGGAGAAGGAGGCACAAAAGGCATCCGTAATTGAGGCAGGGTCATTGGTCAGGGTATCCCCAACCAGGATTGAGTCATCTTGTGCATTTGCAGTACCTTTGAGAAGGGAGTTTATGTGGCCTCAGAATTTCTTAGGGTCGCATAGGTGGGCAGTTCGGAGGTCTCTTAGGTACTTGGACTTGGCCTGTTTGGAGGTTTTTTTGCATAAGTTCCTCAGTTCCCTGTATTTCTCCCAGTCGTGTGTAGTGCCCGTGGATTTATAGAGTCCCCAGGCCCTGTCACAGAGAAGTATTGACTGCTTTAGGCTAGGGCTCAGCCATTTGTGGCTTTTACCCTGTACCCTGAGTTTCAAACAACATGAAGTCTTGCTATATTCTGACATATGCAGTGAGTCCCAACCTTCGAACTGCCCTGGAGATGAAAGAGTTAACTTTCCATGCCAGGCATGGAACGCTGAGCTCGAGCTCAGTTGAGACTCTGTCTGTTGTTGTTTGAACCCAAACCTTCACATTCTTTACTCCGCCTCACTGAACAGTCGCTCCGGAGATTTCTCCTTCTACTCGGTTCATTTTGTCGGTTAAAGTGCTATTTTCTCAGTTTTCGACTGAAATTAAACCGTAACCTGTCAGTTCAGTCTCTGTCTGTGGTATTTGTGAGTACTACATAGGTTATATTTTTTCTATTCTGTGTGGAACTTGTAAACGGTTCATCGGTTCGGTTTGAACCGATCAAGTTGTTTAAAAAATCTTAAATTGTACTTTTAGAGTGTGGTTTCCGGTTCTTATCGGTTCTAAAAAAAACAGATTTTATTACGTTTTTTTCCACGACCCATGACATGGTTGGGAACTGATAAGAGGGTCTTGCCTGGCGGATTGCCATAAATGGGTAAGTTTGGATAGGACTGGCACTATGTCTGAGAAACCCAAAAGAAAAACCGGGCCCACTGGGTTTCAACACTGTAGTGTGTGTGGGGAAGTCTTTGCCAATTCTGATCCCCACACCACCTGTGTTTACTATCTGGGGTTTGACCACCTCAATGCAGACTGCCAGATTTGTAAAAATTTTCCTGCAGCTACCCTGGAAAAGAGAGTTGGTAGGCTCAGGGAAAGGGAGGCCAAAAAGTCCGCTGAACTGGATGGCCAGCCCGGTTTGGTTCAAACTGAACCAGAAGGAGTGCCTTCTGACCAGGGCGAGACTTCTTTGGGCAAAAGGAGATCCGACTCTGAGGAGTCGGTTCCAGCAAAAAGGGCTAGAAAATCAGCTGGTGTGGAGCCAAAACTTTCCTCTCCAACCGCTGAAGAAATAGCCAAAGCGATCAAAATTGTCCAGTCGCTTTCCCCGGTTCCAACCGAACCAGCACCGTCAGGTAGGCGCTCCGTTGGCCAGTTCCACGGTTCAAGAGTATGATTTAGGGAATATTATGAACTGGAGGAGGGGAAGAGAGTATGAGGAGAGTGAATGTGGATTTGAAAGTCTGGATGTGCCCATTGACCCGGACATCTCCCAGACAGACCTTCAGGAGTGTCTCCTCCTAGGCTTTCTGAGCCCCCTTCTCATTTTATGTTTTACAAAAAAGTGGCTGAAACCCTCCAGCTCCCTATGGAGGAAGCTGTGGATGATCAAGAGGAGCCTGACTTTGTAGAAATGATGGATATCCCAGAGTTTAGGAGGCTGTCTATTCCCTTGCATAAATCTTTTGGGAAACACATTTAAAATTCTAAAAACTCCTCGCACTATACCTCCGGTGGATAAGAGAATGGACAAGAGGTACACATTGTCAGGCTCTGACACAGAGTTCCTTACACAAAAATGCAGCCATGTTGAGGTAGTGCAGGCTGCAGCCTGTGACAAGGCAAATATTCCCTTAGCTTCACACCCCCCAGACAAGGACTCCAGGAGGACTGATGCCATGGCAAAGAAACAGTACATGGCAGCATCCCTGGGACTCAGACAGGCGAATTATATGGCTTATGTGGCTAGATATCAGAAATCCAGACGGGACACTGTCATGGCTTTAGCAAAACAGGTCCCTGGCCAGCTTGCCAGGAGCTGGAGCAGGTGGCTGCTGATGGTTGAGGCATCCAAGGTGCAATTCCATGCTGCAGTGGACTCTAATGATGTGTCATCAAGAGTCATGGCTACATCTGTGGCACTTCGCAGAATGGCTTGGCTCAGATGTACTAGCCTGTCACGGGATACTCAGACTAAAGCCATGGATTTTCCTGTTGTGGGTAACTCTCTGTTTGGGGAGCAGACAGAGAATTACATGAAGAAAATGGATGAGTATAGGACCACCTATAGGAGTGCACAGGCCAAGGAAAGGCAGGCCACTCCTCAAAGGCAGTTTCTCAGGGGCAGGGGCAGGCCTTTTCATAGGCCTTTATACCAAGTCCAGGCCTTCTCATCTGCTTATGCCCAGAGGGGGTTCTTTAGAGGGAGAGGCAGACGGTGTACAAGCAGGCCTGCTTCCACCCCTCAGCCCAAAGCCCCTGCCAAACAGGCACCCTAATGGGGTTGCCAGGGCCAATTCTCAGCTACCTGTAGGGGGCAGGCTGGCTTACTTTGCCCAGGACTGGGAGTCTCTGACATCAGACAAATGGGTCCTGGAAGTAGTAAGTCAGGGACTGGTTCTCAGCTTCAAAAAGTTTCCAAAGATGAGAACCAGATCCTTTCCACCTGCAAATCCATCAGAGGGACTTGCCTTAGAGGCAGAGGTCTCTTCCCTCCTAGCTCTCAGAGCTGTGGAACGAGTTCCACCCCTACACCAGGGCAAAGGATTGTATTCCAGGTACTTCCTTACCCCCAAAAAACAGGAGAATGGTGGCCCATCCTGGATCTCAGATACTTAAACAAGCACCTTTTAAAACCAAAATTCAAAATGGTGACTCAGGGAATTATTCTACCCTCTCTGAGGCCAGGGGACTGGCTAGTGTCCCTGGACCTCAAGGATGCCTACTTCCATATTCTCATCAGAAGCTCCCATTGAAAGTACCTCAGGTTCGAGCTGCCCTCAGGCCATTACCAGTTCAGAGCAATGCCCTTTGGCCTCACCTCTGCTCCAAGGGTATTCACAAAATGCCTGGCAGTAGTAGTTGCTTCTCTAAGAAGGCAAAAAATTGCCATCTTCCCTTACCTGGACGACTGGCTCATGGTAGGCCATTCCCCAGACCAAGTCAAGTTACATACAGATAACTCAGCAACTGCTCAAACTTCTTTGGGTTTCCTCCTAAATCTTTCAAAGTCAGTTCTAGAGCCTGTCCAGCTCCTCACCTTCATAGGTGCAGAGCTAGACATAGAGAAGGCCAGAGCCTTCCTTCCCCTGAACAGGGCAAGGACCCTGGTCTCCCTGGCCTCCTCATTCACCCTGCAGGTGTCTCGACCAGCAAGGCATTTTCTATAGCTCCTGGGGCACATGGCTGCTTCTATAGCAGTAGTGCAAGAGCAAGATTTTAGATGAAGGACATTCAGTTCCATTTGAGAGCCTTTTAGTCTCAAAGGAAGGACCCTCTGACCAAACTGATCCCAGTAACTCGAACCCTGATCCAGGCCCTACAGTGGTGGCAGGATCAGAACAATTTGAGACAAGGGGTTCTCTTTGTCACTCAGTCTCACTCTTTAATCCTTACTACAGATGCCTCCCTCTTGGGGTGGGGGCTCACATGGGCGACCTCACCACCCAGGGGTTGTGGTCCCCTCAGGAATCTCTGCTCTATTTCAATCTGTTGGAACTCAGAGCAGTATTTTTAGCACTTCAGGCTTTTTCCAAATCTGTTCAGAACAAAGTTGTACAGGTCAGAACAGACAACACCACCACAATGTGGTACATCAACAAGCAAGGAGGCACTCGATCTACGGCCTTGCGCACCGAAGCAATGAAGTTGTGGTCTCTGGCTTATTCCCTGAACACCTCCCTCATGGCAGTTCACCTCCCAGGAAAGGACAATTTCCTGGCAGATGCTCTCAGCAGGATTTCCCAGGGCCATCACGAATGGTCACTGGATCCCCTGGTCTTGGAGGTGATATTTTCCAGATGGGGCACCCCGCAGATAGATCTTTTTGCAGCCCCAGACAATCACCAACTTCCCCTTTTTTGCTGCAGACCCCCAGTGTTGGGCTCAGTCCCCCTGGATGCCTTAGTTCTCAATTGGGAAGGGAAGTTTCTCTATGCTTTTCCCCTTCCCTCTCCTGTTCAAAGTGCTAGTCAAAATCAGATCTCAACCCTGCAAGATGATCCTGATTGCTCCAGACTGAGCCAGACAGCCCTGATATCCACTCCTACTGTCCTTAGCAGTCCATCTTCCCCTGTGTCTTCCCAGGAATTACAACCTGTTAACCTGTGCTCAGGAGAGGGTTTGGTACCCAAACCTCAAATCTCTCAATCTCAAGGCCTGGCTCTTGAAGAGTTAGAGTTTGCTGATTTACACCTCTCCCAAGATGTAATGGATATCCTGAAGGCTTCTAGAAAGACTTCCACCAGGGCTACTTATAATTCTAAATGGAAAAGATTTTCCATATGGTGCTCTGGGAAGCATATTTCCCCAGAATCTGCTGATCTGCCCACAGTCCTTGATTATATGGTTCACTTAAATAGCTTGGGACTGAGACCAGCTACACTGAAAGTGCATCTGGCAGCTGTGTCTGCTTTTATTTCAGCAGGTAAGCCCTGTTCTCTCTCAGCTCACCCTGTTTTCTCCAAGTTTTTCAAGGGATTGCTTCAATGTTTGTATTGCTCAGCTTATGCAAACCCCTTTTGAGCCTTTATCTTCAGCAGAGCTTAAGTACTTGACTTGGAAGACTGTGTTTCTGGTAGCCATCACTTCTGCCAGGTGCATAAGTGAATTACAAGCTTTGTCAGTGGAGCCTGATTGTATCTCCTTTCATAGAGATAAGGTGGTCCTCAGGACTAACAGAAAGTTCTTGCCTAAGATGGTTTCAGATTTCCACCTTAATCAGTCTATGTCTCTTCCAGTGTACTTCACTGACCATTCCTTCTCTGGTGAGAGGAGACTGCACAGTTTAGATGTGAAAAGAGCCCTTAGCTACTACATAGAGTGTACCAAGGGTCACAGGTTTGATTCCCTCCAACTGTTCCTCACTTATGGTGAGGTTGGTAAAGGAAAACCTGCCTCTAAAAGATCCATTGCCAGGTGGATTGTCTCTTGTATCCAATTTTTTTTGCTATGAGAAACTGGGTAAAGTTCCTCCCTCAGGCCTGAGGGCTCACTCTACCAGAGGTACAGCTGCTTCCCTGGCTGCTGCCAGGGATATCCCTATTCTAGAGATATATCAAGCAGCTACCTGGAAAACAGTTCATACTTTTAGCAAGCATTACTCCCTGGACATCCAGGCTAGGAGTGATGCTCGGTTTGGCACAGCTGTGCTTCAGAGCCTATTTCCTAAGTAGGTTCTGTCCCTTCTCCATGGAGGTACTGCTTTGTAGTCTACATATGTGAGAATATAGCAAGACTTCATGTTGTTTGAATAAAAAATTACTCACCTTAGTAATGTTGTTTCTTCTAATGGAGTCTTGCTATATTCCGACCTCCCCCCTGCCTGCCCCTCTCAGAACCTCTGTTTTTGGGATGTGGGTGGGCAGTGCAGTGTTGGCAATTAGTAGATGCCCACCCTTGTTTCACCCCTTCTTTTTTGGGGGTGACTGGGTGTTGTGTTTTCATTTTTGGGTCTCTTGACTTGAGTCTTTGTGTTGGGACCAAAAAATGTGTTTTTATGTTTAGTAACCAGTTGGCTAGTGTAGGTTTACAGCTTCCACACAGGACCTCAGTGAGTTTAGCTCATAAAGATCTGACAGTTTGAGTTTGAAGAACAACAGACAGAGTCTCAACCGAGCTCAAGCTCAGCGTTCCATGCCTGGCATGGAAAGTTAACTATTTCACCTCCGAAGCAGTTCGAAGATGGGGACTCACTGCAATTGTCATAATATAGCAAGACTCCATTAGAAGAAAAAAACATTACTAAGGTGAGTAATTTTTTCTTCTTGCACAGGGCATGCAGGTTGGCTTGGGACAGAAATGAATTAGAAAAGTTGTCAAGCGCCTCATCAAGTGAGGGGAAGGATACATAAGAAATTGAAGGGTCACTCTGGCTCTGACCAGCCAAAACCCTCAGGGTCTGTGCATGACGCCACAACTTCTACTGTTTCTACCTCTGATACGGGTTAAAAGAGACCCTCTGAACTGGCTAGCTCTCCAGTTCCAGGAAAAAAAGTAAAGAAAACAAAACACACTGAACCCCCAGTGGAAAAGGGGATTTCTGTTGTGCCTGCCACTGTGCCTTCTCCTTCAGAGATTGCACAGGCAATAAAAATAATGCAAACTTTGCAGGGTCTGCTGCCTGTGGTTTCACAATCCCGAGTCCAGACCCCTGCACCCTCCAACCCACCCTCCTTTCCTGAGGAACGTGGTGAGGAGGAGGAGGAAGTGGAAGAAGGTGAGCCTATGGAGCCTGAGGTCTCCCCTGAACAGGAGTTTGGCTCCCCTCCCAGGACTATAGAAGATTATTATTCTCATTTTTCCTTCATCAGGAAAATTGCTGATGCCTTGAACGTCCCTACCTCTGAAGCTGTAGAGGATGAGGAGGAGGCTGAATATCTGGAAATATTAGGGCTGACTCCTACTGTACTAAAAAAATGTCACTCTCCATAAACGAGTTTTTTTAAAAGAGATATTTTAAAACTCCTCCAAGCTCCTGGGTCTGTCCCTCCTTTGGACAAAAGGTTGGATAAAAAGTATCAGCTTGACAGAACAGGGGCTGAATTCTTATTTTCACACCCTGACCACCAGGGGGTGTTGCGAGCTGCAGCTTATAACAAGGCAAAAGTCCCTCTGGCTTCCCACCCTCCAGAGAAGAACTCTCGGAAAATTGAAAGTATGGCCATGAAAGGTTACCTGTCAGCCTCTCTGGCCATTAGGCAAGCTAACTATCAGGCCTATGCAGCCCAGTTCAAGAATGCTCTCTGGCAGTCTGTCCTGGACATGGCTGAGAAAGCACCTTCTCCTCTTTCGGCAGACCTAGCTGAAACTGCTAGGTTTGGCCTGGAAGCTGTCAAATACCAGTTCCAGATGGCAGCAGACAGTAATGAGACTCCTGCAAGGTGGATGGCAAATACCACTGCACAGAGAAAGTTTACTTGGTTAAGAGCCACAAACCTCACACAGGATACCCAGAATAAGACTCTGGATTTTCCTATTGAGGGCACTTCCCTATTTGGCAGCTATACAGAGGCCTATATGAAGAAGGTGGATGAGTATAAAGTCACCTTCCATAGCAATTCTGCAAAAGAAAGACCCTTCACCTCCTCTAGGCCTTTAAGTAGGGGAGACGGGACAGAAAATTCCATTCCAGTCCTTTTTATCAGGCCATGGTACTTCCTCAGGCACCTCAACACCCGCAGCAAGGGTATTTCTGGGGTAGGGGCAGAAAAGGTGCCAGGCGTGGTGCCCAGTCTCAGCCCCAATCCAAGCAGGACTCCTGACTTCATCGATCAGGCTGCCTCTCCTTTGCCAGTAGGGATCAGACTATTGGAAAACCATCACCACAGACAAGAGGGTTCTGGAGATAGTGGGTCAGGGCCTGTCTTTAAGTTTCAAGTCCTCCCCTGTTCAGAAAATCGGAGTTTTCAAACCAGTTTCCCTCCTGGAAAACAAAAGGTAGGAAAAAGAGGTGAAACACCTTCTTTCACTAAAAGCAGTGGAACCAGTGCCTCTGCATGAAAGGGGAAAATGACTCTTCTCAAGGTATTTTCTCACATCAAAGAAAAATGGAGAACTGTGGCCTGTCTTGGATTTCAGGGTCCTTAACAGGTTCCTAGCAGAACCAAAGTTCAAAATGGTAACTTTGTCTCTGATTCTACCAGCACCCCGAAAAGGAGATTGGCTGGCATCATTGGACCTAAACGATGCCTATATCCACATCCCCATAAGGGAGTCTCACAGAAAGTATCTCAGGTTCAGACTCCTGTCAGGTCATTATCAGTTCTCAGCTCTACCTTTCGGTCTCACTTCAGCACCAAAGGTGTTCACAAAGTGTCTGGCTGTGGCAGTGGCCCACCTGCGCAGACAAGGTGTCACAGTATTCCCCTATCTAGATGACTACCTGGTGGTGGGAAATTCACCACAACAGTTAGCAGACACCTACAGCTCCCTCAGCAGCTTCTGCAATCTCTGGGTTTCCTTTTAAATCTAGAAAAATCTGTTTTTTCTTCCTTCTCAAATTCTGCAGTTCATAGGAGCAGAATTGAATACCATAGAACCTTTCTACCCACAGACAGGGTAAAAAGCATCCTGCAGTTAGCAGGTTCTTTCAGGCTCGATGGTCAAGGCCTGCAAGGCATTTTCTTCAACTTCTGGGCCACATGCCAACTGCAACAGGCACAGTACTAGGCTCCAGGTTTCAGATGAGGGACATCCAGTTTCACTTAAGAGCTCATTGGTGCCAAAGAAAGGATTCCCTGTCAAAGCTCATTCCTGTAACAAAAACATTGATCCAAGCTCTTCAGTGGTGGAAAGAGGAAACCAACCTCAGAGAAGAGATTGCTTTCCAAAAAAAACTTCCGTCAATGATTCTTACAACAGATGCATCCCTCTTGGGCTGGGGGGCTCATCTAGCAGAGCACACTACCCAGGGCACTTGGTCAAGTGCAGAGACTCTTTTACGTATAAACTTGTTAGAGCTCAGGGCAGTGTTTCTGCAGTGCAGGCTTTCAAGCCACTAATACAGGGAAAGGTAGTGCAAGTCAGGACAGATAACACTACCACCATGTATTACATAAACAAGCAAGGGGGAACAAGGTCAAGCCTTCTTTACACAGAGGCTGTGAGAATTTGGACCCTAGCTTACTCACTGGGCTCCTCACTACAGGCCATTCATCTGCCAGGCAAAGACAATGTTTCTGGCAGACGCCCTGAGCCGGATCAGCCAGGACCATCATGAATGGTCCCTGAACATGCAAGTGGTGCAGACCTTATTCAGGAGCTGGGGCACTCCAGAAATAAACCTCTTTGCCTCTCATCAGTGTCACCACTTGCCACAGTTCTGTTGCAGGCCTCCAATAGTGGGCATGGTTCCTCTGGATGCCCTTATTCTAGATTAGTGAGGGAAATTCCTGTATGTATTCCCTCCATTTCCTCTGGTATACAAGGTGCTGTTGAAACTCAGGTCTCAGCCAGCAACAATGATTTTGATAGTCCCAGACTGGGCCAGGCAGCCATGGTACTCCCTATTGCTGTCCATGTCAGTGGACAAACCAATACACCTTCCCAGGAGGCATAATCTTCTGACCTCCAACCAGGGGAGGCTCCTGTATCCAAACCTCAAGTCACTCAAGGTCAAAGCTTGGCTCTTGAGGACCTAGAGTATGCTAGTCTACATCTTTCTGAGCCAGTTATGGATGTCTTACAAGGATACATGAAATCCTCTACTAAGAAAACCTATGCTGCAAAGTGGAAGAGGTTTTCTATTTGGTGCTCTATTAGGAGTATAGTGCCAACCCAGGCAGGAGTGCCGTTGGTACTGGACTACCTGGTCCACTTACATTCCACAGGCTTACAGCCTTCTACACTAAAGATTAATTTGGCTTCAGTCTCGGTCTGTGCATCTGCAGGCAAGTTTGGTTCCTTGGCATCAAACCCCATATTTAAAAGGTTCTTCAGGGGCCTTTTTCATATGTATCCATCGGTAAGAGAACCAGTGCCAGCTTGGGACCTTAATATCTGCATTGCCCAACTCATGGTCCTTCCCATTGAGCCTATGTTTTCAGCACCTCTGAAGTATGTCACTTGGAAAACAGTGTTTCTAGTGGCCATTACTTCAGCTAGAAGAATTAGTGAGCTTCAGGCCTTGTGTATTGAAAAGGACTACATTGCTTTCCACAGGGATATGGTAGTCCTTCAAACAAACAGGAAATTCCTTCCCAAAGTGGTTTCAGACTTCCATTTATTTATTTATGTATTTATTTATTTATTTGCTTTTGTTGACCGGGTAAGTCACACTAGACAGCCAAGTGCCTATTTTCAGGTGCGACCTGGGAGGGTTACAAGCTTGGATAACAGGCACAGTGTCAGATTGATATTGAGCACAAAGAGTATTACATGTCATATAGTGAAAAAAGGCAACCAGTAACAAAGACATCTGCACAGGGAAGGTTACAGACGGTCCGGGAGAGTTAAGATAGAGCATAAACATATAGTGAGTGAGTCAGATTTACATACTGTGGTGTTGCGGGTACTAACAAAAATAGCATTACATTATCCTAAATCTAGTCCAGTGACCAGGAAAGTAAGTGCAGTGGGCCTGGAGTGCACAACCCCCCATGAGAGGATTGTTCAAGGGGCTACGGGGTGCAAGGAAAGATGGAGGAACCCTTCAGGAATGTCCATAGTGACGTTTTAAACCCTGGATGGGAGGGGGTGGACCGAGTAAGGGCAGGGAGCGAGTTCCATAGTTTAGGGGCATAAGTGGCGAATGCTCGATCGCCCGCAAGGGTACGTGTTCTAGGAACCACGCAATTTAGGGCCGCCCTTGACCTAAGGTGGTGGGAAGAGTTGCCGGGGTGGAAGAACAGGGCTAGGGTAGAGGGGTTTGAACCAGCCCATTACTTTGCCAGTGTTTTTCACAGACCAGTCTTCTTCTGGTGAGCATAGGCTACATAGCCTGGTTGTCAAGAGAGCTTTAAGCTACTACATGACAGCCATTAAGCCCCATAGGCAGGATAGAACACAACTTTTCCTCTCTTATGGGGATGTGGGAAAGGGTAACCCAGCATCTAAAAAGTCTGTTTCTTGCTGGATTGTTCAGTGCATCAAATTTTGCTATTCTAAGGTGGGCAAGGAAGCCCCAGCAGGACTTAGAGCCCATTCCACAAGGGGTACAGCTGCAACATTGGCAGCTGCAAGGGAAGTACCCTTGGTGGATATTTGTAAAGCAGCAACCTGGCGAACAGTACACACATCTGTCAAGCATTAGAGCTTGGATATGCAGACAAGGGCTGATGTCAGGTTTAGTACAGCTGTACTGCAGAGCCTGTTTCCAAAATAGGTTCTTCCCGCCTCCAAAGGTACTGCTTTTTAGTATGCAAAAGAGTTAGGAATCTTGGAGTATTCCTGGGATGAGAAGAAAATGTTGCTTACCATAGTAACCTTGTTTCTCCCAGGGGATACTCCAATATTCATAACTCTCCTTCCCTCCTCCCCGTTTTAAGAACCAGTGGTCTCTGTATGCCATGCTGTACCATAGTGTTTGCATGCCACGCTTTTACTTTTGTTAAAACTTGTTTATCTTTTTCAGGTGATTCTGACATAAGGAGTGTGTGGGGAATTTTTTGGCTTAATGATAAGTTTTTACTTTTCATGTTTCCCTTCAGTTGGAGTTTTTTTAAGTAGGGAATTTTAAAATTAGAAATTATTATATTTAAATTTTGGGCCATGTCTTGCAGACGTCCACGAAATCTGAGGGTTAGAATGTAGGCAGTTGATAGATGGCAGCATTTGAAAAGTGTCTCATGCTAATAATTCCATCATTTGCATAGCATTCCATCTCCAGGCATTCTGACCTTAAAGGCACACTGCAGAAGAGTTATGAATATTGGAGTGTCCCCTGGGAGAAACAAGGTTACTATGGTAAGTAACTTTTTCTTCTAGTGGCCATTACTTCAGCTAGAAGGATTAATGAGCTCCAAGCTTTATACACTGAAAAGGACTACATTTCCTTCCACTGGGATAAGGTAGTCCCTACAGACAAATAGGAAATTCCTTCCCAAAGTGGTTTCAGACTTCCACTTGAACCAATCTGTCACTTTGCCAGTGTTCTTCTCTGACCATTCTTCTTCTGGCGAATGTAGGCTGCGTAGCCTAGATGTCAAAAGAGCTTTGAGCTACTACATGACAGCCACTAAGCCCCATACGCAAGACAGAACACCACTTTTCCTCACTTATGGGGATGTGGGAAAGGGAAATCCAGCATTTAAAAGGTCCATTTCTTGTTGGATTGTCCAGTGTATCCAATGTTGCTATTCAAAGGTGGGCAAGGAAGCTTCAGCAGGGCTTAGAGCCCACTCCACAAGGGGTACAGCTGCAACACTGGCATCTACAGGGGATGTACCCTTGGTGGATATCTGTAAAGCAGCAACCTGGTGAACAGTACACACATTTGTGAAGCATTACAGCTTGGATATGCAGGCTAGGGCTGATGCCACGTTTGGTGCAGCTGTCCTGCAGAGCTTGTTTTCAAAATAGGTTCTTCCCGCCTCCTGAGGTACTGCTGTTTAGTCTGCAGAAGAGTTAGGGATAGTGGAGTATTCCTGGGGTGAGAAGAAAATGTTACCTACCATAGTAACCTTGTTTCTCCCAGGGGATGCTCCAATATTCATAACTCTCCCACCCCACCTCCCAATTTAAGAACCAGTGGCCTCTGTATTCAAACAACATGAAGTCTTGCTATATTATGACTTATGCAGTGAGTCCCAACCTTCAAACTGCTCCGGAGGTGAAAGAGTTAACTTTCCATGCCAGGCATGGAACGCTGAGCTCGAGCTCAGTTGAAACTCTGTCTGTTGTTCTTCAAACTCAAACCGTCAGATTCTTTATTCCGCCTCACTGAACAGTCACTCTGGAGATTTCTCCTTCTACTCGATTCATTTTGTCGGTTAAAGTATTGTTTTTCTCGATTTTCTACCGAATTTAAACCGCAACCTGTCGGTTCAGACTCTGTCTGTGGTATTTGTGAGTACTAGATAGGTTTTACATTTATTTCTATTCTGTGTGGAACTTGTAAACGGTTTATCAGTTTGGTTTGAAACAATCAAATTGTTTAAAATATCTTAATCTATCTTTTAGTGTGTGGTTACCGGTTCTTAAAAAAACGGATTTTATTATGTTTTTTTCCCCGACCCGTGACACGGTTGGGAACCGATAAGAGGGTCTTACCTGGCGGATTGCCATAAACGGGTATGTTTGATTAGGACTGGCACTAAGTCTGAGAAACCCAAAAGAAAAACCGGGCCCACTGGGTTTCAACACTGCAGTGTGTGTGGGGAAGTCTTTGCCAAGGCTGATCTCCACACCACCTGTGTTTATTGTCTGGGGTTTGACCACCTCAATGCAGATTGCCAGATTTGTAAAAGTTTTCCTGCAGCTACCCTGGAAAAGAGAGTTGGTAGGCTCCGGGAAAGGGAGGCCAAAAAGTCCACTGAACCGGACGGCCAGCCCGGTTCGGTTCAAACCAAACTGGAGGGAGTGCCCTCTGACCAGGGCGAGACTTCCTCGGGCAAAAGGAGATCTGACTCTGAGGAGCCGGGTCCAGCAAAAAGGACTAGAAAATCAGCTGGTGTGGAGCCAAAACTTTCCTCTCCAACCGCTGAAGAAATAGCCAAAGCATAAAAATTGTCCAGTCGCTTTCCCGGTTCCGACTGAACCGGCACCATCGGGTAAGCGCCCGGTTCGGCCGGTTCCACCGGTTCAAGAGTATGAATTAGAGGAGTATTATGAACTGGAGGAAGGGGAAGAGGAGTATGAGGAGAGTGAATGTGGATTTGAAAGTCTGGATGTGCCCATTGACCCGGACGTCTCCCCAGACAGACCTTCAGAAGTGTCTCCTCCTAGGCTTTCTGAGTCTCCTTCTCATTTTATGTTTTATAAAAAAGTGGCTGAAACCCTCCAGCTCCCTATGGAGGAAGCTGTGGATGATCAAGAGGAGCCTGCCTATGTGGAAATGATGAATATCCCAGAGTCTAGGAGACTGTCTATTCCCTTGCATAAATCTTTTGGGAAACAGACTTTTAAAATTTTAAAAGCTCCTCACACTATACCTCCTGTTAATAAGAGAATGGACAAGAGGTACACATTGTCAGGCTCTGATACAGAGTTCCTCACACAATAATGCAGCCATGTTGGGGTGGTGCAGGCTGCAGCCTGTGACAAGGCTAATATTCCCTTGGCTTCACACCCCCCGGATAAGGACTCCAGGAGGGTTGATGCCATGGCAAAGAAACAGTACATGGCAGCATCCTTGGGACCCAGACAGGCAAATTATATGGCTTATGTTGCCAGATACCAGAAATCCAGATGGGATACTGTTATGGCTCTAGCAAAGCAGGTCCCTGGCCAGCTTGCCAAGGAGCTGGAGTAGGTGGCTGCTGCTAGTATTGAGGCATCCAAGGTGCAATTCCATGCTGCAGTGGACTCATATGATGTGTCATCAAGAGTCATGGCTACATCTGTGGCACTTCGAAGAATGGCTTGGCTCAGATGTACTAGCCTGTCACAGGATACCCAGACTAAGGCCATGGATTTTCCTGTTGTGGGTAATTCTCTGTTTGGGAGCAGTCAGAGAATTACATGAAGAAAATGGATGAGTATAGGACCACCTATAGGAGTGCACAGGCCAAGGAAAGGCAGGCCACTCCTCGCAGGCAGTTTCCCAGGGGCAGGGGCAGGCCTTTTCATAGGCCTTTCTACCAAGCCCAGGCCTCCTCTTCTGCTTATGCTCAGAGGGGGTTCTTTAGAGGGAGAGGCAGACGGGGTACAAGCAGGCCTGCTTCCACCCCTCAGCCCAAAGCCCCTGCCAAACAGGCACCCTGATGGGGTTGCCAGGGCCGATTCTCAGCTACCTGTAGGGGCAGGCTGGCTTACTTTGTCCAGGACTGAAGTCTCTGACATCAGACAAGTGGGTCCTGGAGTAGTAAGCCAGGGACTGGTTCTCAGCTTTAAAAAAATTTTCAAAGATGAGAACCAGATCCTTTCCACCTGCAAATCCACCATAGGCTCTTGCCTTAGAGGCAGAGGTCTCTTCCCTCCTAGCTCTCAGAGCTGTGGAAAGGGTTCCACCCCTACACCAGGGCAAAGGCTTGTACTCTAGGTACTTCCTTACCCCAAAAAAGACAGGAGAATGGCGACCCATCCTGGATCTCAGATACTTAAACAAGCACCTTTTAAAACCAAAATTCAAAATGGTGACTCTGGGAATTATTCTACCCTCTCTAAGGCCAGGGGACTGGCTAGCGTCCCTGGACCTCAAGGATGCCTACTTCCATATTCTCATCAGAAGCTCCCATTGAAAGTACCTCAGGTTCGAACTGCCCTCAGGCCATTACCAATTCAGAGCAATGCCCTTTGGCCTCACCTCTGCTCTAAGGGTGTTCACAAAATGCCTAGCAGTAGCAGTTGCCCACTTAAGAAGGCAAAAAATTGCCATCTTCCCTTACCTGGATGACTGGCTCATAGTAGGCCAGTCTCCAGACCAAGTCAAGTTACATCTACAGATAACTCAGCAACTGCTCACTTCTCTAGGTTTCCTTCTGAATCCTTCAAAGTCAGTTCTAGAGCCTGTCCAGCTCCTCACCTTCATAGGTGCAGAGCTGAACACACAGAAGGCCAGAGCCTTCCTTCCTTTGGACAGGGCAAGGACCCTGGTCTCTCTGGCCTCCTCATTCACCCTGCAGGTCTCTCGACCAGCAAGGACTTTCTACAGCTCCTGGGGCACATGGCTGCTTCCACAGCAGTAGTGCAGGGAGCAAGATTTCAGATGAGGGACATCCAGTTCCATTTGAGAGCCTTTTGGTCTCAAAGGAAAGACCCTCTAACCAAATTGATCCCAGTGACTCGAACCCTGATCCAGGCCCTACAGTGGTGGCAGAACCAGGGCAGTCTGAGACAGGGGGTTCCTTTTGCCCCTCAGTTTCACTCCTTAATCCTTACTACAGTTGCATCCCTCTTGGGGTGGGGAGCTCACATGGGCGACCTCACTAGCCAGGGATCGTGGTCCCCTCAGGAATCTCTGCTCCACATCAATCTGTTGGAACTCAGAGCAGTTTTTCTAGCACTTCAAACTTTTTCCAAATCTGTTCAGAACAAAGTTATTCAGGTCAGAACAGACACCACCATCACAATGTGGTACATCAGCAAGCAAAGGGACACTCGGTATATGGCCTTGTGCACCGAAGCAATGAAGTTGTGGTCTCTGGCTTACTCCCTGAATACCTCCCTTTTGGCAGTTCACCTCCCAGGCAAGGACAATGTCCTGGCAGATGCTTTCAGCAGGATTTCCCAGGGCCATCACGAATGGTCACTGGACCCTCTGGTCTTGGAGGTGGTATTTGCCAGATGGGGCACCCCGCAGATAGATCTTTTTGCAGCCCCAGACAATCGCCAACTTCCCCTTTTTTGCTGCAGGCCCCCAGTGTTGGGCTCGGTCCCTCTGGATGCCTTCCTTCTCAGTTGGGAAGGGAAGTTTCTCTATGCTTTCCCCCCTTCCCTCTCCTGTTCAAAGTGCTAGTCAAAATCAGATCTCAACCCTGCAAGATGATCCTGATTGCTCCAGACTGGGTCAGATGGCCTTGGTACCCACTCCTACTGCCCTAAGCAGTCCACCTTCCCCTGTGTCTTCCCAGGAATCATAACCTGTTAACCTGTGCTCAAGGGAGAGTTTGGTACCCGAACCTCAAATCTCTCAATCTCAAGGCCTGGCTCTTGAAGAGTTAGAGTTTGCTGACCTACACCTCTCCCAAGGTGTAATGGATATCCTGAAGGCTTCTAGGAAGCCTTCCATCAGGGCTACTTATAATTCCAAATGGAAGAGGTTTTCCACATGGTGCTCTGGAAAGCATATTTCCCCAGAATCTGCTGACTTACCCACAGTCCTGGATTATATGGTCCACTTAAATACCTTGGGGCTGAGACCAGCTACCCTAAAAGTGCATCTGGCAGCTGTGTCTGCTTTCTTATCAGCAGGTAAGCCCTCTTCTCTTTCAGCTCATCCTGCATTCTCCAAGTTTTTCAAAGGGTTGCTTCACACCAACCCTCCATTCAGGGACCCTGCCCCTGCCTGGGATCTTAATGTTTGCATTGCTCAGCTTATGCAACCCCCCTTTGAGCCTTTGTCTTCAGCAGAGCTTAAGTACTTGACTTGGAAAACTGTGTTTCTGGTAGCCATCACTTCTACCAGACGCATAAGTGAATTACTAGCCTTGTCAGTGGAGCCTGATTTTATCTCCTTTCATAAAGATAAGGTGGTCCTCAGGAGTAACAGGAAGTTCTTGCCTAAGGTGGTTTCAGATTTCCACCTTAATCAATCTATGTCTCTTCCTATGTACTTCACTGACCATTCCTCCTCTGGCTAGAGGAGACTGCACAGTTTAGATGTCAAAAGAGCCCTTAGTTACTACATAGAGCGTACCAAGGGTCACAGGTTTGACTCCCTTCAACTGTTCCTCACTTATGGTGAGGTTGGTAAAGGGAAACCTGCCACTAAAAGATCCATTGCCAGGTGGATTGTCTCTTGTATCCAATTTTGCTATGAAAAACTGGGTAAGGTTCCTCCCTCAGGCCTGAGGGCTCACTCTACCAGAGGTATAGCTGCTTCCCTGGCTGTTGCCAGGGACATCCCTATTCTAGAGATATGTCAAGCAGCTACCTGGAAAACAGTTCGCATTTTTACCAAGCATTACTCCCTGGACATCCAGGCTAGGAGTGATGCTCGGTTTGGCACAGCTGTGCTTCAGAGCCTATTTCCTAAGTAGGTTCTGTCCCTTCTCCATGGCGGTACTGCTGTGTAGTCTGCATATGTCATAATATAGCAAGACTTCATGTTGTTTGAATAAAAAATTACTCACCTTAGTAATGTTGTTTCTTCTAATGGAGTCTTGCTATATTCTGACCTCCCCCCGCCTGCCCCTCTCAGAACCTCTGTTTTTGGGATGTGGGTGGGCAGTGCAGTGTTGGCACTTAGTAGATGCCCACCTTGTTGTTTTCACCCCTCCTTTTTTGGGGCGACTTGGTGTTGTGTTTTCATTTTTTGGGTCTCCTGACTTGAGTCTTTGTTTTGGGACCAAAGAATGTGTTCTTATATTTAATAGCCAGTTGGCTAGTGTAGGTTTACAGCTTCCACACAGGACCTCAGTGAGTTTAGCTCATAAAGATCTGACGGTTTGAGTTTGAAGAATAACAGACAGAGTTTCAACCAAGCTCGAGCTCAGCATTCCGTGCCTGGCATGGAAAGTTAACTCTTTCATCTCCGGAGCAGTTCGAAGGTTGGGACTCACTGCATATGTCATAATATAGCAAGACTCCATTAGAAGAAACATTACTAAGGTGAGTAATTTTTTTCTTCCATGCTATAGCTTGGTATTTGCATGCCACATTCTACTTTTATTGGAACTTGTTCTTTGGTTTTCTCCTTTTCAGGTGATTTTGACATGGGAGCTTGTGGGATTGTTATTGATAAGTTTATGTTTCCTCCAGTTGGAGGTTTAGGTGGGGAATTTTTAAGTTAAATTTTATATATTTTAAATTTTGGGCCCTGTCTTTCCAGGCATCCACGAAATCTGAGGGTTAGAATGTAGTCAGTTGATAGGTGGCGTCATTTGAAAAGTGGCTCATGCCATTGATTCCATAATTAGCATAGCATTCTGTCTCCAGGCAGATCTGACCTTAAAGGTATAGTGCAGAAGAGTTATGAATATTGGAGTATCCCCTGGGAGAAACAAAGTTACTATGGTAAGTAACTTTTTCTTTCTTGCCGTACCAAAAGTCAAATCATGTTTTGGTAGATCATTCATAAGATACGTGCTATTTATACTATGGACCAGCTTACAAAAATCCTTAAAACTGGTTCGCCCCATCAATTTCTTGGCATTCAAAATGCTTTATGTAAGATCTGTTAAGGAGTCTTGTAACTTCTTCCCCTGATTAATAAAATGACACTGTGTCACAGTGTCACTGAGTCACTCTGATGCCCGCTATCTTCCATACCACTTTTCTTTATTCCTCCCTCTATGTAGTTACCTATAATGTACCACAGGTGCTTAATCTTGGAGCCAGTAAATATTACTCCGATGGTCGCACTAGTCACTTACCTTCAGAGGCTCACTATGCAGGCCCCTTCCTTTCAAGGATCCTTATTTTTGCCCTCCCTTTCCCCCATTATGTATTCCCCAGTTCCAACCCCTCATCATCTTCCGCTGTTCTTACCCTCTGTTCCTTGCTCATAAGACTTCACCAAATTCCTTATCAGTGTTTATGCTACTCTAGGTATCTGTGTTCTCTAGCGGTACATTGACTGCCTGTGTTAGGCCCTGTCCACACTACCTTCTCAGTAACATTACAAACTGACTAAACTGTTGCAAGATTTTCTTAAAACGGTTCACGTCCGCATCTGTAACATTACTGCTACCGGTTTTGGATCCGATCTCAAGACCTGTTCAGAGGTAGACTTGAGATCAGAATCTGAAATGTTATACTGTTTGCAATGGTTTGCTCACCAGTGCGGACACTCATCTGGTAGATGTCATGGTCCTCCTTGCTACCAAAATATTGCAGTACAGAAATACCATTCTTAAAACTGGTACAGCATGCGTGGAGAATTTTCACCAATGCGGATGCAACAGCACCAGCTTGTAACGTTTTCAAAAACATTACTGCCGCAATACAAACTCATTATAATGGTAAGGGCTGTAATGTTTTTCAGAACGTTACAGTACAGCATTTTGTAGTGTGGACAGGGCCTTAGTCTAGCTTTATACTAACCCCTGTCACTTTCCCTTATTGGATCCCAATCCTCTGTATATTGAAGTGTGCATTATTTTACTCTGTATGAGCTTTATTTTACTTTGTGTATTCTCATGTATATTGTGTATACGTTTTACACTATGTAGTGAACTTGAACATGTATATACTAGGCTAGATATTAAGACTGCGCTGGGCAGTGGCGCAAGTCTGGGCACAGCACAACGGGGCTGCGCTGGGGACAGGACCAGGCGATATTCAACGGTGATGTGCCATGGAACAGCACCATTGAATATGGCAAGGTTGGCACACATACTGCATATGCCACAAAGAGGGAGCACGGGGATGCACCAGCACAAGTGCTGTTGCACTAGGCGCATCACCCGCGATATTCAGCCGGGGGCATGAAAATGAGGTCATAATCTATGCAAGGTGCAAATGGGGCCATCTGCATGTCATTATGGCCCTATTTGCATGCATTGTGCTGGGCGTCCCTGCAAAATGCACCTGGCGCCCTGCTAGGCTGCCGTAATAGGACGTTGGCTCACTGGTGAACTATTGTAGTCCCCGTATAACCAATCGTGGGCTGTAGTAATAAGAGAGCAACCTGTGGTCCAGTGGTACCCCCCTCCCACCACCCACCGATGGCCCAGGCCACCCAGCACTCACCCCCATCATCGGCGTGTAGCAGCACCCCGCCCAAATACCACCCAGCTGCCTGCTTAATGACAGCGTACAGTATGATCTGTATGCCTATTGGGCCACAGCGTGAACCAATGGGCTTGTAGACCATACTGTACTACACAGGATGAGATATGTGAATGAACGCGTTCGGGAGTTGCGCCATGCAACCTTCTCCATTGAATATCGCGCCAGGGCACATTAAGGGGTTGTGCATGATGCAACCCCTTTGAATATCTCGGACACTGTATATATAAAACTTACTATGTGTTTAGCTATGCTGGGCTCCGGAGGTAAGTATGGCGTGAGGGGAGTGTGGGGAGGTGGGATGCGCAGAGGGTGGGTGCGGGTTGGGGGAGGGGCACTGGAATCAATGAGGGATTGTTTTTCTTTTACAGGAAAGGAAAAAAAACAACACGGAAGGTTTTCTGTTCTTGCAGGTACTTTAGAGTGTTTCTTGGGGGGGGTCTGTAACAGACAGGGATTTGGCACCCCCGTTGGCAGAGTGTTGGGGCGAGCACATGAGCCGAGGGGGATTGGGCACCCCCTTGGCACACAGCAGATTGGGGGGCATTGTGCTGATGGGGATTGAGCTACCTCCATCGGCAAATGAACTGGGGAAGGGGCATGCTGAGAGGGGGATTGGGCACCCCGTCGGCTTTAATGGGGACTGTGAGAGGTGGCGGCTGTCCGTCAGCTTCCATAGGGACTGTGAGAGGCCGACAGAGAACCTGCTGCCATGTTTGTTTGAAATGGGATACCAGACAATGCAGCTCTAATTCGCTGCTGCAATCAAGGACCACCCTGCAAAAACAGCTGATTGTTTATTTATTTATTTATTTTTATTTTTATTTATTTCGTTTTTGTTGACTGGGTAAGTGCACTAGACAAATCCTGCCTATTTTCAGGCACAACCCGGGGGGGGGATACAGATGAATGCCAACTGACCTTGAACCAGATTAAGCTGTTGGTGGTATTCTTTTTTTTTTTTTAGTTATGGAGGAAATTTGGCCAGGACTCCGGGGAAATCCCCTACTCTTTTCGATAAGTGCCATGGGATCTTTAACATCCACCTGAACTACCACCAATCCAGGCAGATAGGACCTCGGTTTAATGTCTCATCAAAAAGACAGAAAGATGGTTAATGATGGGGCACTCCCTGATTGCAGTGGCGAATTTCTTTCAAGTTGGTGGCAAGTTACACTACTGCTGTCTTGGACAGCGTCATCATCTATTGGTGCCACACAGACCAGCCCCAAAATAGGCTGCTGGCATTGGCAGCAACACTGCCATGCCTCCACAACTCGCTGCTGCAGCAAGTTGCCCCAGTATGTTTCTTGCACACGTGTGCAAGGAAACATAAAAACTAGACTAAAAGAGAGAGAGGGTATCCTGAATCAGTATTAAATGAAGCATCTGCTAAAGTGGATAATTTAAATAGATATGACTTCTTAAAATCTAAACATGAAATAAATGCCCAGAACATTAATTTAAGTATAATCTGAAGAACAAACTACAGTAACATTTGTCACAGTACTATCCCCTAGCAGGAAGGGTGAGAAGTATAATATACAAATTTTGGCCAACATAGTTTGCAGACTCTGTTCTGAAAAAGGAAATTACTCCAACATCGAGTCACTTTTTCTAAGGATAAAAACATTGGGGACAAAATCACAACAGTCATTTTGTTGAAACAAAGTCAGATCTTGATGAATCAAACTGGTTAAGGAGAAAACCAAAGGGTGTGTTCAAGTGTGGAAAATGTAACATTTGTAAATACATTCAAAGTGGTACAAGCTTTGAAAAGAGGGGAGAATATTTAAAACAGATCAGTTTATAATTTGTACAAACGCCATTTGTGGCGTATGTCTGCTGGTGTGATTGCCCAATGTATTATGTAGGAAAAACCACTCGTCCCACCAGGGAGAGAATTCAGGAACACATTAGAGCCATAATAAATGGCAACACTTTTTGCCAACACATGAAGGTAAATCTGATTGTTTCAGATTCTCTCTTTTAGAGCATGTTCCCAGACCCTTAAGAGGAGGGAACAGACCTAATATTCTCTCCCAGAAAGAAACTAAGTGGATTTTGACTCTTGATTCAATTGTACCCTTTGGCTTAAATGAAGAAGTAGATTTTTCCCCATACTTATAAATTCTTTTGAACTTGTGAAATCAAAATTTCTAAAGGAATAAACCTGTGAAGTTTGGATATTTTGAACAGGACTAGATTGATTAGGTTATTGATCTCACTATATGTGCATATTGTGCGGTTTGACCTTTTGCAACTGTGATGACCTCCTTGGCTTTAAAGTAAAACATTAAAATATTTTTCTGCTCAGGTAGCAAAAGTTTGGTGTGCAGTCATAGAGAACATAGTAAATACTGTATATTTCATCTATGTGCCACTTTTTTATATAAGGATCTTTTACTATAAAGTACATTTTGTAAGCAATAATGAATATCTCCCTGGTCACAATGGACAATATTGTTCTTTGTGGTAATGTTTGGTGTATAGTTTTAACTATTATATTATATTTCTGTGCTTTTTTAAAAAAATATTCACTTTGAGTAAATTTTGCACTTTTTGACCTGTTGCAAGTATGTTGACCTCCAGGGTTATAATAGATAACATTGTTCTTATAAATATAACTTGTATGTAACCAAAACCAACATATTTCACTGTTGTTAAAAACCTCATCCCCCCCTCCTGTTATACTTTTATTACATTTTTGGAGGAAGTAAAGTAAAAAATTACTTGCCCATGGGTATATCTCTATTAAATACAAGAGATGTAAAATGCTTAACTTTTAACAGAAATAAAACTTAAAAAATTTAAGAGTAAAAAATGTTTTTTGCAACTTTACCTTTGGACTAAGTTATAAAAAAAGTTCCTTCCCCCTCCACTTTCCCCTTATTTCTCAATTTTTCATTTTAAATTATAACAGTATTCGCTATGGTTATGGTTTGGTCACTTTAACAATTCAGTTTATAAGGAGATAATTGTGTACTCGTCAGAACCTGCCCCCAAGGAAGACCTGCTTGAGGGCTGAAGTGCAGGGCTGTTGTTGTGGCTTCTCAAACTTGCCAAAATAAATTTGCACTGCAGCACTTTGTAAAAGGAGTTTGTGTGCGGAGTTTTTCTGAAGTATTTGATAAGCTGGCTGCTTTATTTCCTGCACCGCCACACATCTAGTGTGTACCTTTTTATTTGTTTTTGCTATGTTCAGCGTAGGCAGGGTAAGGGAGTAACTGGGCAGGTAAAGGTGGACAAGGTAATGGGGCCGGGCGGCTTGCACCTGAGGGTACTCTGGGAACTGCGGGAGGAGCTGGTAGCCCCGCTGATGAGACTGTTTAACCTGTCCATGGATGCAGGATGTGTGCCAAGGTTCTGGAGGAGGGCAGATATGGTGCCACTGCACAAGGAGGGCAGTAAGGAGGCGGCGGAAAATTATCGTCCAGTCAGCCTCACCTCGTTGGTGGGAAAGGTGATGGAGGCTCTAATAAAGGAAAGGGTGGTGGACTACCTGGTGGACAGCGGCTGCAGGATGAAAGGCAGCATGGAGTCACACATGGGAGTCCTGGAAGAAGAACCTGATAGAGTTCTTCAACTGGGTGACGCAGGTGGTTGACTTGGGGGGGACATGGACGTGGCCTATCTGGACTTCAGTAAGGCCTTGGACACCGTCCTTCACAGAAGGCTAGTAAATAAGGTAGAAAACTTAGGGATGGGACAGAAAATAACTGGATGGGTGGAAAACTGGTTGGCGGGCAGAAGTCAGAGAGTGGTGGTAAAAGGGGTGCATTCCATGGTGAGGGGGGTAATGAGTGGGGTGCCCCAGGGGTTAGTGCTGGGACCACTCCTTTTTAATATATACATCAGCGATATAGCACAAGGTCTGGGGGGAAGAGTGTGCCTGTTCATGGATGATACAAAAATCTGCAATAGGGTGGACATCCTGGGTTGGGGGGGTGGAGGCCATGAGGCAGGACCTGACGATTCTGGAGGGGTGGTCGGAAACATGGCAAATGAAATTCAGTGCCAAAAAGTGTGCTGTGATGCATCTGGGGCACAAAAACCCACAAGCTGCTTACACTCTAGGAGGGAAGGAAATCAAAAAAACAGAGCAGGAGAGGGATCTGGGGATTATAGTATCAAGCAACTTTAAGGTGGGTAGCCAGTGTAGCAAGGCAGTGGGGAAGGCAAATGGAATGTTGGCATGCATTAGGAGGGGCATAACTAGCAGAAGGAGGGAGGTACTGATGCCTCTTTACAAGGCCATGGTGAGGCCACACCTGGAGTATGGGGTCCAGTTCTGGAGACAGCACCTACGCAAGGACATTTGTGGGATGGAAAGGGTTCAGAGAAGAGCAACCAAGATGGCACACGGTATGCAGGGGAAACCATACGAACAGAGGTGTAGGGAATTGGATCTGTGCCCATTGGAGACTAGAAGGGAGACGGGGAACATGATTGAAACTTTTAAATATGTGAAGGGGATCAATAAGGTGAAGGGGGAAAGAAGGAAGTAGGGGGGCTAAAACTAGAGGGCATAGCATAAGATTGGAGGGTGGAAGATATAGTGGCAATGTGAGGGGGCGGTTCTTCATGGTGAGAGTGGTGGAAACCTAGAATAAACTACCAGAAGAGGTGGTGGAGGCTAAAACAGTGGCAGGATTTAAGAGGGCATGGGGCAAACATATGGGATTGGGAAGGGAGGGTAAGGGGAGGGCCTGTAAGAGTGGAGATGAGTAGGGAAGGGGGGGAGAGCTGACTCGATGGGCAGATGAGGTCCTTTTCTGCCATCAGATTTCTGTGATTCTGTGATTCATTCTCAGTTGTTTGCAACATATGGAGAAGTTGGCAAAGGTAGGCCAGCATCCAAGAGAACATTTGCTCACTGGATGGTCTCTTGCATTTAGTTCTGTTACAGCAAAGCTGGCAAGCTGCCACCCCAAGGCCTCAGGGCACATTTCACATGTGGCATTTCTGCCTCTGTGGCAGCAGCAAGAGACATCCTCTTGCAAGAAATTTGTAAAACAGCTACCTGGAGAGCAGTACACACCTTTACAAAGCACTATTGTCTGGATGTGCGGTCTAGAAAAGATGGCAGCTTTGGCACTGCTGTCTTGCAGAACCTTTTCCTGAAATAGATTCTGTACCCAGTCTCCCAAAGTATTGCTTTGAGTCAGCAGTGGTTAAGGGATTCCTCCATTTGAAGAAAAAATTACTCACTATAGTAATGTTGTTTCTCCGAAGGGATCCCTCACTAAGCCTAACAAACCCAACCTCCCTCCCCTTCCAGAACCTGGAAGAGGTTCTCCAAGAATCAGTTCTTTTAGCATTACTTGTTGCACTGCCTTACAAATGATACACAGTGATCTAGTTTATAAAATTTAGTCTGCCACACTTTGAGCCCACAGGGGCACACAGATTTTGTAGCATTCTTTTTTCACAGGTTTAGCTATAGTTTAGTGGTCACTACTCCCCTAGCAGCAGAAATAAATCTGACATTAGAGGGCAAAGTGGAGCATGACTACACAGCAGAGGTTTGAATTTAATTATAATATTCCATGATTAGCATAAAATTCTACTTGCCAGGGCAGCTCAATCTAGCAGCCTGATTGCACTGGTTAAGCATAGTGAGGGATCCCTTGGAAGAAACAACATTACTATGGGGAGTATTTTTTTTCTTACTAACAAGTGAAACAAAATAAAGAGTATACAAAACTGGCACAAACTACAAATAGCATCAAGTTTTAGTGCAGCTCCTAAGGTTTTATATTTACCTAGGGCAACATTTCCTGGTTTCCAACAAAGCTTGTGCTGTTGGCATACTAATGTTCTGAGCACGTGCACGTTGAGGCAGGCGCTTACCACTGCTATATGACATCTGATGTCAGAAGAGCAGAGCGTATATTTAAATGGTATACTTGTATCATCTGACCTAAAAATTTACACATTTCAAATTTTCTCAGAAAAAAGTAAGTAATAAATAATATGATATCCTAAAATTCAGAGCACCATCTCTAAAAGAAAGTATATAAAAGCCTCCTAGATACTCAGCTTCCTCTCCATCTTAATTATACAAATATGAATTAATTATCCAATCACAAAATGCACACAGTATGTACACCACTTTTCAGACCAATTCATAAATGCTTACAATGCCCATAAAATCAGTCAACACATTCACAGTGTATTTACCACCGCACTAGTTCACTGCTCCATTCCCGCTGTATAATCTCTCAGTTTACAGCTTAGAAACATAGAAACATAGAATTTGACGGCAGATAAGGACCGCTTGGCCCACCCAGTCTGCCCATTTCCCTGCCTGCTGGATAAGCTGCAGATCCTAGTTAACCAGCAGCCTACTTCTTCCTACCCCCATCCCTAGAATTGCCTTATGACTGTCCCATGCATGCTTGAATTCCACCACTGTTTTTGACTCCACGACCTCCTCCAGAAGGCCGTTCCATGCATCCACAACCCTCTCTGTGAAAAAATACTTCCTTAAATTACCTCTGAGCCGCCCCCCCTCTATCTTCAAATTGTGCCCCTTGTTCTTGCACACCTCTTTTTTTGAAAGATGCTACCCTCTTGGACTTTGTTGATTCCCTTGAGGTACTTGAAAGTTTCTATCATGTCCCCCCTCTCCCTCCTTTCCTCGAGGCTATACATATTAAGCTCCTTTAGTCTCTCTTCATATGTCTTCCGGTGCAGACCCTGCACCATTTTAGTTGCCCTCCTCTGGACAGCTTCCATCCTGTCTATGTCTTTGCGAAGACTGGGTCTCCAGAACTGCACGGTACTCCAGATGGGGTCTGACCAGCTGTCTGTACAGAGGATAATAACTTCCTGTTTTCTACTGGTGATGCCTCTCCCATGCATCCTAATATCCCCCAGCCCTCATTGCTGCCCCTCTCATTGCTTGCCCACCTTTAGGTCATCTGATATGACTACCCCCAGGTCCCTTTCCATTTTTGTTGTCGTTAGTATCTCACCCCCATTGTGTACTCTTCCCCTGGGTTTTTGTTTCCCAGGTGCATTATTTTGCACTTCTTAGCATTGAATCTAAGCTGCCATACATTTGACCATGGGCAGACTTGATGGGCCTAGCGGTCCTTATCTGCCGTCAAAGTCTCTGTTTCTATGTTTCTATTCCTCTAACCTTGCCAAGTCCCTTTTCATCCTTTCCACCCCACCTTGTGCATCAACTCTGTTGCAGATCTTTGTGTCATCTGCAAAGAGACATACTTTTCCTTCCAGTCCCTCTGCAATGTCACTTATAAAGACATTGAAGAGGACTGGTCCTAATACTGAACCCTGCGGTACCCCACTAGTAACCCCTTTCATCAGAGTGGACTCCATTTACTATTACTCTCTGTGTCCTATTTTCCAGCCAATTTTTACCCAGGCTGTCATCTTGGGACCCACTCCCAGGCTAGCTAACTTGTATATTAATCTTTGTGTGGGACTGTGTCAGATGCCTTGCTAAAGTCTAGGTAGGCCATGTCCACAGCCCCTCCCTGATCTACTACTTTGGTCACCCAGTCAAAGAAATCTATCAGATTTGTCTGGCATGACCTTCCCGCTGTGAATCCATGCTGCCTTGGGTACTGTGCCCCTCTGGCCTCTAGATACTCGACAATTCTTTCCTTCAGAAGTGATTCCATCATTTTCCCTACCACTGAGGTTAAACTAACAGGTCTGTAGTTTAGGGTTGTCAGAACCCTCTGAAGTTCTGGGTTCTAGTTCTAGTCTAGAACTTTTGAAAAAGTTCTAGTGTTCTAATCTTTTTTAGAACTTTTTAGAACTCGAACCCTATTTTTTTATTGTGCTGCCAGTAACGAAGATAGTAATAAAATACATGTAAAGGAAAAACTGTTCAAAATAAGGGGGAGAGAAATTATCTTGTGTGACATTGATAGGAATACAACTAGGTTTATCTATAGTTTCTTCTGTTTGCTAAAGTCAGCAACTTAATACGTAACAGGCCCACCCACCCACCCATATGTTAAAAGTTTTCCTGCTGCAGCTGCATCATAGTTCCTTAGTGAAAGAAAGAGGCACATTAGCCATTTATGTACTCAGCTATATATACTCATCGTCATGAATTAGGAGAAAAATAACTGATATTACCTAATTTCAGCTATTTGCTGCTTTCTGTTTTAAATGAGTGAATCAAAAGTTGCTATGTTTAAAGAAAGCTTTATAACAAAGTCAAGCCAAGTACTACAGCAGCAACATGTGGACCTGTTACAAAACATATTATGTCATAACATATTCAGTCAAGACATTGGAATAAAAAAATATTTGCAGAAACCACAAGAAGGCTGCTCCAATCCTAAGTTGTGCCTGTGTGAAAAGCTGAGCACCAAGAAAAAAGACACAGCACCAACACTTAAAAAATATACTGTATTGTACTTTTAACTGATAGCATCACAGTCAGAAAGCTACATGCAGGACAAAACAGTTTAAACAGACAAAAGGTCCTTTTGTCTGTTTAAGCTGTTTATCCTGTAACATTCTACTGTGATATATCGAATAAAAATATATTTTAAATGTCTTATCTTGTTTAATAAAAAAAATGCAGTCATTGTTGCTGGCAAAATGCATGCAATTTTCTAAGGTAATGCATACATATACCAACATTTTTGTTGGCAAATTGAAGTAATACATACAAAAAATTCTAAGATGATGCATTTTTGCAGCTGATACTTCAATAAAATCTGTATTTCAGTCACATAAATAAAAACAGTGGTTTCCTCACCACATACTAAGGAACATTTATGTAGCTGCAGCAGTTGGCATGTGATGTTTAAGGGACAGAGTCTGTCAACCCCATTATGTATCAAATTATCACTACTTATAAAGCAAAAACACTATGATACGTCACATTCTGTGAAAACTGCTGATGCAGATTTTCTTTTATTTCTGATTCCTTTATTCTTTTTTAAAGGGGACAGGACAATTGTGCTAGGTGGCAGCAGTTTGCAATGTATTTAATAAGAATATATATTATGTGTACAGTAGGTTGGTCTGTCATCATTTTTCCTCACCATCCCCAGCTGATCACGAATCTGTAAATGAAAGAACTAAAACAACACCCACCTTTCACCCCATCACCCATTCCACTTTTCTTACCACCCTCATTTGTGCAGTAGCACCATGCCTGCCATTCACCCATGTTAAAACCAACCCCAAACCCTCACCCATGTACTAGCATCCATTTTTTCGTTTATAGCTAACATTTCTGTAATTGAAAAAATAATAAACAGCTACCAATTAGAACTCATTGTTTTGTCCTCTTTAAAATTGAAAATAGACCGTCTCCTGTCCCAGCCCATGCTGATGCACCACAAAGTCACAGAAGGTAAATCCAAAAATATATGTTTGCACTTTAACTATAAATAATATGATACAGAAAGGATTGACTGACAGTGTCCCTTTTATGCCAAATTTGGGCCTGTTCCACTGATGTTAAATTGCCCTGTATATAAAACTTGTTGACTTTAGTTTAGACCCTAGCTACAAAGCAGTTTGCCATGAAATTGGTAAAGTTTTGGGGTATATAGTCCAAGGTAGTAGATCGAGAAAGGAGAGATGACAACCAAAGTCATCACAGTCTGTAAAAGTTTCCTTTTGGTGCAGAGAGACTCCGTCCACACAATATTTTTACCAGCCACCACCATCTGAGTTGTCATCATCACCATCAACATCCACAACATCAATCACTTCAGGATCAGTTTGTATACTCTTGTAGGGATACGAAAATCTTGACTTATTAACTTTAATAAAAGTTAACGTGTGTACATTTCTGGCAGCAACCTATTTCTGGTGTCTGTCACAATATTACCAGCTGTACTAAACATGCGTTCTGAAGAGACACTTGTTGCAGGACACAGATATTTACAGGCTTCATCATACAGCTCTGTCCAAATTGACTTTTTGATCTCCAGTATTCAAAAGGGCATGCATCAATAGGAATAGGCAGTTCTGCGAGGTAACTGTCTACCATGTTGACAGAGACCGCTCAGAAGAGAATTAGCAGAAGCAGCTGGTATGGCAGCAATTTGGAAAGAGGTTTTGCCACAGATTTAGCTTGTACTAAGGGCTGAAGAAGTGGCAGTTGTGGAACAACTACTGTTAATGTTTGGTGACTTTTTCCAGTTCTGTATCCCTTTGTGAAGATGAACCTGCATGTTGTGTGATGACAACCTGATGGTACTGTGCGTGTCTGTGTTTGACTCCTGTGAGTGCTGCAGCTCATCTAGCAACATACATTTGTACTGCTCTATATCATCTGTTTTTGGAAGATGTATAGCCTTGAACCTGGGATCTAAGAGAGTTGCAAGGATGTAGTGTCTTGATTTGTCATTGCTACTAATTTGTCATTGGTTTTAGGCGCCGCTCATTCTCTTTCTGAGATTCCCATGATATAGGCGACATGTTGTCTGCACTTCAGATCTGTCTTTTTCTATTTGTAGATTTAGAACACTAAGATGATGTGAAATGAGCATTATGAGTGGGATAACCTGACTCACAGATGCACCTTCAGAAGACATGTCCCTTGTAGCTGTCTCAAAAGAGCTGGGATACACACACTGTCTCCATTAATTTCCACTGCAGCACAGACAGCATAATGCCATCTCAATAATGTAACTGGAGCAGTACTCATGTACAGCTTGCTTTTGCTCCAAGAGCGCTGCAGCATATAAAGCGTTGAGTTCCAACAGTGGAAACATTTTAATCAGCTTTGCTGGGGCAGCCTGTGTTTTTGCAGTTCGGACAATGTCCGTATAGCCTTAGTTGAATGTGAAAAGTGAGTCACAATTTTTTGAAACAGCAATCCATACCATCCACTTGTGTTTCGTTGCTGAGAAATCCGTGACAATTAAGTGTAAGCAATGTACAAAAGCAAGAAGCATGCAGAAATCCTCCATCCTGTATGCTTTTAAGATGTTGGCTCCATTGTCACTTACTATGAAGCCACATTTTAGACCGTGAGAATAAACCCATTCGTCAAGGAGGTCATTTAGTTCCTGCAAGATGTTTGCAGCAGTATGACTTGCCCAAACTTCTTTATATGCAGCAGCGCCATCTTTTGGGGTGTCTTTGTTTTTGAAGAAGCACAAAGCGTGACCCAATGAGTGGTAAGGGACATATAGCTATGTTTTGAGTGCTGGTCCACATATCTGTTGTGACATGATAACCCACCCTCTGCAGTTTTAAGTGCAAGCATCACTGTAGCTTTTAAAGCCTGATAAATGTTTGGTATTTCAACATAGGAAAAGTACCTTCGATGAGGAACATTGTAACAGGCTCTGCTAATGTCATGAGCTCCCTAAAATCCTCATGATCTACCAAAGAGTATGGGAGAAAGGCTCCGCTAACAGTTCACCAATTCGGTGATTAAGATGAAGGTCTTTGGATGATTTCTAGTAAAGGTATTCTTCCTTTCAAATGCCTGAGACAGTGTTAGCTGTTTGCAACATGTCCCTGCTGGTTTATTATACACCGTGCTTGATGGGCAGATGGGCGAGAGATGGTGGACTAGGACTTATACATTCAGTGCCATCACTGGATGTGCAACTGGTACTAATGGTGCTGGCATTGGTGGTAACAGTGGATCCTAGGGCTGGCAGTGGTTCTGCCCGCATCAAGTTCAGACAATTCAGTATCCATTTCAGATTCCTGATCCTGACCTTCTCACGTGCGGTCTGGAAGATGGAGGACATGGGTTTTGGTTTTGGATGATCAAGCAAAACCGAATGCTTTTTCAGATGGCGTTTAAGAGCTGTGAGTGCCAAGGCATGACACAACTTTACCACGGCTTACACTCTGTTTACACAGGGAACAAATTGCTCTGCATGGATCAGTTTTACTGACTGGAAATAATTCCACACCTCAGATGTGACAGATTTTGTTGAGTGCTAGGAAGATAGCTAAAGACTGTTTGTGTCTTTACCTGTCCTAACAGAACCTGGGACATGCTCCTTGGTGCTAGAAGAGTGGACAGAAGACTCTGATGGATTTTCATTGCTGGCCAACACAGAAGTGGTGGATTCAATGGATATGTCCTTTCATTGCCAACAGTGCTGGATGTATTTGCAAGTGCACTACCTGATTCATTGTCAGCAGACTTGCTCATTTCACTTTGTTGAGAGTAATGATTTGTCACGAGACACAACAGTGTGGGACTGAGACAAAGAGCTACTGTCTGAGTCGAGAGGGACTCACTGTCACTTGCATTATTGCTGCTAGTCACTGGGATCTTAACGGCATGAATGGCATACCTTATGGTGCCTCCGTGTGACCCCAGCAGCTGTACAGGTTTTCTTAAAAGGTCCCCTTTCCACACTTCACTGTTGCTCTTTTGCTGTTTGTTGAATTTTATCACGTGAAACATTTTGGTTATTTCTCTTAGCACCAGGATTACCACCACCACCAACACCTGCTCCAACACCAGCACTAAATGCTTCATCTATGTTGGTGTCAGCCATAACAGACAGTAAGTACCAGTACTACCAGTCCAGTATACTGCAGTGAACACACCAACACCCAAACAATTCCTGTGTAACAAAGCAATGTGATCTGTAATCGCTGGCTACAACTCCAAAATTTTATTTTGGTTGTGTGACACTGTGATACGTGGACTGAAAGTAATTGAAGAATATGACAGTTTGCAACTTCAAAGGATCCCAGGTTCAAGGCTTACAGAATGATTGGGCTGCTGGGCATAGGCATACACATAGCAATCAAAGGGCACACAGCAGCAGGGTGATGGGCTGACCACAGGAGACGAGTCACATCATGCAACCCAGGAATGAGAATTATATTTCGTTCTGTCATGTAAGGTTAATGCCACCACACAACTGGCCACTGGCTCTCTCTGTAACACACAGACTGGGTAGGGTACAGTGCAGTCAAGGGGCACAGCAGCAGGGGTGATGGGCTGACCACAGGAGACGGAGTCACATCAAAACAGGGAATGAGAATTATATTTCTACGTTTCTGTCATGTAAGGTTAATGCCACCACACAACTGGCCACTGGGCTTCTCTCTGTAACACACACACACTGGGTAGGGTACAGTGCAGTCAAAGGGCACACAGCAGCAGGGTGATGGGCTGACCACAGGAGACCGAGTCACATCAGCAAACCAGGAATGAGAATTATATTTCTACGTTTCTGTCATGTAAGGTTAATGCCACCACACAACTGGCCACTGGGCTTCTCTCTCTATAACACACACACTGGGTAGGGTACGGAGTGCAGTCAAGGCACACAGCAGCAGGGTGATGGGCTGACCACAGGAGACGAGTCATCATGAAACCAGGGAATGAGAATTATATTTCTATGTTTCTGTCATGTAAGGTTAATGCCACCACACAACTGGCCACTGGGCTTCTCTCTGTAACACACACTGGGTAGGGTACAGTGCAGTCAAAGGGCACACAGCAGCAGGGTGATGGGCTGACCACAGAGACAGTCACACCGCAACCCAGGAATGAGAATTATATTTCTACGTTTCTGTCATGTAAGGTTAATGCCACCACACAACTGGCCACTGGGCTTCTCTCTGTAACACACACACTGGGTAGGGTACAGTGCAGTCAAAGGGGCACACAGCAGCATGAGGTGATGGGCTGACCACTGGAGCAATGAGTCTATCGCCAAACCAGGGAATAGGAATTATATTCTATGTTTCTGTCATGTAAGGTTAATGCCACCACAAACTGGCCACTGGGCTTCTCTGTAACACACACACTGGGTGGTGCAGTGCAGTCAAGGCACACAGCAGCAGGGTGATGGGCTGACCACAGGAGATGGAGTCACACACAAACCAGGGAATGAGAATTATATTTCTACGTTTCTGTCATGTAAGGTTAATGCCACCACACAACTGGCCACTGAGCTTCTCTTGAAACACACACTGGGTAGGGACAGTACAGTGCAGTCAGGGGCACACACTGGGCTTCTCTCTGTGACACACACACTAGGGTTACTTCAGAAGATTTATTTGCCTTTTTTGCCCCCTACGTTTCTGTCATGTAAGGTTAATGCCACCACACAACTGGCCACTGGGCTTCTCTCTGTAACACACACTTGGTAGGGTACAGTACAGTGCAGTCAAGGGCACACTGGGCTTCTCTCTGTGACACACACACTAGGGTTACTTCAGAAAGATTTATTTGCCTTTTTTTGGCCCCCTACGTTTCTGTCATGTAGGTTAATGCCACCACACAACTGGCCACTGGGCTTCTCTTAACACACACTGGGTAGGGTACAGTACAGTGCAGTCAAGGGCACACACACTGGGCTTCTCTCTGTGACACACACATAGGGTTCAGAAAGATTTATTTGCCTTTTTTGCCCCCCTGTATGCTTGTTGCTGGCAGCTGCTGAGTGTGCAGTGTGCTGCAGTTTCAAATAATCACATTTCACATTCACAAAGGTTCTTATAATCTTCAGTCTTATTTTTTTAGTCTCTCTCGAGTCCTCCTCCAGTCCTCCTGATATTGGTCTCATCAATCCCTCCCTATTCCCCAGTCCCTTCCCCAATCTTGATTAATCCCTCCGATTCCCTCCTTCTGTCCTGAACCGGCCCTAGTCCCACTCCCAGCTCCCCCGATTTTTAGCTTTTTTCTTGTTCTCGGTCTCACAGGAAAAGTGGCCACAACTGGACAAGAGTAGCGGACGCGCTAACCGCTTTTGCTACAGTTTGCTGGTGCTGCCTGCTGCTGCTGCCTCTGTCTGCGATGATCCTCAGTCAAATGGCGCTCCTCCTCGTGGCGCATCTCTTTAAATACCCCCACAGATCCCGCTGCTTGCGTTGTTTACTCGACCCCACGTTGTCTCGCGTCTCGCAGTGATTCGAACCCTTTTGCGAACCGTTTAGTGTTCGAGTTCTAAGAACTCGAACACCAGGGTTCGAGGAGGGTTCAAATCTTTGCCGAACCTGTTCTGACAACCCTACTGTAGTTTCCAGCTTCTGCCTTGCTCCCACTTTTGTGAAGGGGAATCACATCTGCCCTCCTCCAGTCCTCGGGTACCACCCCATCCTCCCATGATTTGTTAAACAGGGTAGTCAGTGGTGTCACTAATTCTACCCTTAGTTCTTTTTAGAATTCTGGGATGAATCCATCAGGCCCCATTGCTTTGTCCACCTTCAGTTTTAAGAGTTCTTTCAGAACCCTTCTTCTGTAAATGGGCTGGTATCAACTTCTGTATCCAGTGTGTTTCTACTGTTTGTTCTAGGTACCCCCTTCCTTTGTAAATACTGAGCAAAAATATTTGTTTAGTATCTCTGCCTTTTCAGTCTCCTCTGCCCATCTCCCCCCTTTATTAAGCCTCACTATCCCTCCCTTGGTCTTCCTTCGCTCCCTGATGTACCTATAAAAGGTTTTATCCCCTCTTAACTGAGTTGGCTATCTTTCCTCGTTTGGGCCTTGCTGTTCTGACTGCCTTCCCAGCTTCCTTTTTGCTTTAACTGTACAGTTCTCTGTCCTGCTCCTTCTGTGATTCCTGTGCTTCCTGAAAGCTTTCTTTTCTCTTGAACCTCACTGCCACTTCCTTTGAGAACCATAGTGGTTTCTTACATCGTTTAGTTTTGTTTATTTGCTTCACAAAGGCTTGTTGCCTCTGTGATGGCAGTTTTATCATTCCCATTGTTCTTCCACCCTCCTTCCTGCCCATTTGCTAGTGCATTCCTTGGCACTTACCCATTTTAGCAAAGTCAGCCCTCCTAAAGTCCAGTACCTTTGCCTTTGTAAGGCTTGACTCTATTGCTGTGTTGATTGTGAACCATACTGCTCGATGGTCGCTAGTTCCCAGATGGCTACCCACTTCTACATCTGTGATCCCTCTTCATCTCCATTTGAGAGAACCAGGTCTAAGATTGCTCCTCTCGAGTGGGCTCAATACTAGTTGTCTAAGGCATGCCCCTGTAGGGCATCTAGAATAACCCACTCTTGAGAGTGGCTGCGGCAACTGCACTCTAGTTAACATCTGGCATATTCAGATCACCCATCAACAATGTCTCCCCTTTTTGCCATACTAAGTATACTTTCTATCATTTCCTTGTCCATTTCCTCTCCCTGAGAAGGGGGTCTGTATACAACCCCTGTGCGGATTGTGGTGCCATTGCCGGTCTCCAAATTTACCCACAGTGCTTCTTCTCCTCCCTGTTTTCTCTTTTGTTCTGTTACTTTGATTCCTTCCCTTATGTAAAGAGCTACTCCTCCTCCTCTTTTACCCTCTCTGTCTCTCCTGTAGATAGTGTATCCTGGTATGTTTACGTCCCAGTCATGGTTTTGTGCGAACCATGTTTCTGTGACTGCCACCATATCCAGATGTTCCTCCTCCATCAACGCCACTAATTCAGGAAGTTTGTTACTCAGACTACGTGCATTGGTACTCATTGCTTTCCATTTTTTGATGGCTTTACTTTCTGTTGCAACATCCCCCACTGACCTTTCTACCTCGGTCTTTTTCCCATTTAGTACCCTGTTTTGTAGGGAGAGGCTGGGATTTTCCTGCTGCTTATCAGTGCCTCCCCCCTTGACTAGTTTAAAAGCTTGCCAATGAAGCATTTAAACCGATTGCTCAAAAGACTTGTTCCCTTCCTGGACAGATGCAGACCATCCTGCCAGTATAGGCTGTGTCTCTCCAGGTGGAACCCCAGTCCCCAATGAAGCCAAACCCCTGTGCTCCACACCATTTTTTCAACCACTCATTAAACTGCATGGTGCAAGTACCCTTGCCTCACTCATGCCATTTACAGGCAGCACCTCTGAGAAGGATACTGTGTGTGCTACTTGTCTTAGGCCCCTCCCCAGTTCTACAAAGTCCTTCTGCACTGCTCTAATCTCATGTTGACATGTTGAGCCAAGTCATTTGTCCCTAGCTGGACAATGACATCCAGCTCAGACTCCCGTGCAGCTGTTCTCGTGATCCTGAGGATGCGCTTCCTGTCCCTACAAGCCATGGCACCAGGCAGGCACTTTACTTCAGTTTTCCCTGCTCCCCCCAGTTCTAGCCCCCTAATAATTGAGTCCCCCACCAGGAGCTGCTTCCTTTCCTTGTGGCATCCTCTGCCTCCTTCCTGTGGGCCTCCCTTGTGACAGGTGTCCTCAGCCTCCTTAATCTCCTCCATGGTGCATCCATAGGGGAGCTGTGCTCCCCAGAATGGAGTGTATGGATTGTGGAGTGGAACAACTAACTGGGTGTGCCTCTGTTCCCACCTCCTCCCTCCCTGAGCCCACTGTGGTCCAACTGCTGTGCTTTCTTTGCAACCTCTGGGGTAGTGATGGTGGCTCTGGTGCTCCCTGGATGGGGAGGTTCCTTCTACCATCCAGTCTGGCCTGGGGAAGGTTCTCTTACTGCTGTGCAGTGTGGCCTGAAGACCGGCAACTTCCTCCCTCAGGGCAGAGAGTTGTCTGCAAATAGGGCAGCATCTCAGCCTCCAGAAAGACTCCCGGAAGACTGCTGCCCCACAGCCATTACATTGCACTACTCCCCACATGACTATGTTTTTTTTTTTTGTGTGTGTGTGTGTGTGTGTGCTTGTGTGTGTGATTGGTTTGTTATATAGAAATATATATATACTATACAATGTGTATGCGTATATTGTCAGTGCTGTGTGCTAGAGAGGATATGACATTGATATGCACCTTGCACTCTTGAGGAAATGATGTCAGAACCCCAGGTATAAAGGAACTATTTCAGGGTGGGCCTAAACTGTGCCCTCACAAAACAATCAGCTAAGAGCTCTGACCACCCTTTCACGATAGAGTGCCTTCCTGTCTGCAAGATACTATACACAACAATTTGACAGAGAAAATCCCTGCTAATCAAACAGAGAAAATCCAGACATCCAAGTCAGACACAGGTAAACCTCCCCAGCCCCAAAACAGCCTGGTGGTTTGTGCTAAGCAGTCAGCCCCAAAATAAGTCAGCTGTGCTTTGAACTCTTCCTGCACTGAAAATGTTAAGAATTGTAACAAGACTGTCTTTTCCTGATAATTGTAAATTCCTTATTTCACCTTTCAGTTAGAAGCAGCCTCCACCTGCAGTATATCTGCTACAAACCAAGGACAATTGAAAGGTTCCGCTCCCTCTGTTGTGAGCACAACTCGCTTTCTTGCAAATCCTATGTTCAGTATTGCAGCTCCCAACAAGAGAGAGTTTGACTAGGAAAAATATTAGCTGCTTGACACAAGATACTCTCTGCTCATGCTGTGCTCCTTTCCCTCAGCACAATCATCTCGGTAATCCCTATCATCAGTTCTGGCCGCTCGGTCATATTTAGTCTCCCATCTCCCAACTGTTTTTTTTGGCACTTTGGCTGCAGCAAGCCAACAACTCCCCGGCATGACCTCTGGCCCTCCGGCTCTTCCTCTCTTCCTGTGACTTAACAGCATTGTACACAGAACTAAGATATACCTAGAACAATTAAATAAGTGCAGGCGACTTTGGCAAATGTAAATGAAAGAGGTCTTAATCTTTTATGTGAAAAGGCATCCCAGAAAAGTGATACTGTCAGGCAAGCATTAACATATTAAAGTTGAGCAGCTCTTCCTCTGCACACTCAAAACTGGTCCCTGGTCCTACAATATACACTTTACACACAACATGCATTTATTCATTTATTTCAGTTCTACGATTTTTTTCAATATATGATTGCCAGAAGTTTAAGTTGTTTACTGTTTCTTCGAGATTGAAATAATAATACTGGCACAGCCCTTTAGTGGATTTCTCTTTGGTCTCTATGTGGGTTGTAGAAGTTGCCATGGGAGCTAAGCATGACTGAAAGGCTCCTGATAGTAAATGAGAAAACTTAGAACTTATTTAGGCTGCATAGCTCCATACATTCCGCTCACTGCATGCATCAGATGTTAAAATGATGCAATCTCATTGATTTGTATTCCCTCTTATGAGTAGCAAAAGAAGGGTATCTGAAATGTGTTAAATAGGTGAGTTAGTCTGTATATGGTATCAATTGCTATACTTTGATTAAGGCAGTGTTTTGTAAAGTTCCTTGCAAAAATGAATAAAAATAAACTTAAAAAAGAGGAGCAAGCCGGCCCAGTGGCATGGACGGCTGAGGCACTGTGTGCCTTACCGGCGACCTGGGTTCGGAAAGCAGGCGTGGGCTGCTTAGGGGACCCGGCGGAAGGGAGGATTGAGCATCCATAGGATGGATCTTCCCTCCCTCGGGGGTGTGGCTTGTTGTTGACTGCCACCCAGTGGTGACTGGGTGGCAGCACATGCACAACCACCAAGAAAGGGAAGGAAGGGCCCATGTTCAGGATGCCGGGTGCGTCTCTGCGGAGGTGGAGCTCACAGATCATGCCCATTGCGTGTCCATGGACCCAGGGCAGAAAACGGTAGGAAAAAAATTCCCCTTGCAGCAGGATGATGACCAACCCCTCGCCAGCGTCTGGGCACCCTTCCCCAACAGTTCTGTGGCAGATGATGACGGCAGGAAGGTAAGTCCCAGAGAAGCTGGGTGACAGGCTGGGGAGGGTCGGTTGGAAGGGGGTAGCCACGGCAGGCAGGAGAATAAAGTGTATATAGAAAAAAAAAGAGAAGCAACATGGAAGAAAAATGTTGAAATTGTCTGGGAATGCTAAGAATGTGCAAAATAAAAATGTGATTTGGTAAAGTAGTTTGTAATGGCTAATAATGCTGTGGGCAACCCACACAAAGAAAACCTTTTGGAGTCTGTAATACATGGGTTGGTGAAAATAGAGGTAATTCCCATGAAAAGATAGTGATACCCTTACCTAAAAGTTCCTAGTAAGCCTCAGAAAATGGGGGAAACAGCCTATCTGAATTTTCTAGACACATCTCCAAGTCCAACCCTATTGCATATTCACCTTTGAGTTTATCTCTTACTTTTTTGCAGATCAATCCTGCATACCAGACTGCACTGGAAGCCCTTCGAGCCCTCAAAATCCATGACATTGAGGAGATCAGATCGTAGCGAGCTCCGCCTCCCCCTGTAGTCATGGTAACGGATATACTCTGCATGATGTTTGGGAGGCAGCCAGATTGGGAGCACGCCAAGCAGCTGCTTGGACAGGCAGACTTCTTTCAGGTAAAAGGTCGCCCAATACCAAAACAGAACATCTCCTAGTAAAAAAAAAAAGTGTTGAGTCTGAGCCTTGATGCATCCCTGTTCAGCATGCTAAGAGAGGACCTTGCCTCTTATTGTACACGCTCAGCGGCAGTGTGGACCTACTGCTTTGCATGCAGAAGTCTTACAGCACTGACTACAAAGCATCTCACAAACCATTCTGCAGTATTGGGCCTTGTTGTCTTTTTACCACTCTTGTGTTGGCTTTGTGCAACAGCCTCCCTGTGAGTTAACCACAAATAACCATTCATAGAGGCCAACAGCACATTTAGAGTAGGTACAAGCGGCTCCCAAACTAGTATTGTATTTAGTTGTTGTGTTTTTATTATGCACCAGGATGTTTTTTGAATTTTTGGTGGCTCTTTTTTCTCTCTTCTTTTTTGTTGCAGATTTTCTAGTCTAGATAGTTACTGTGATTGTGTTGGATCATATAACTATATACAGATTGAGATGTGACAAGAAAATTTAAATGTTGTTAATGTTCTAAAATTAGGTCTGAATCCCACCAGAGCCACTTAACGTGACTAAAGTTACAGATATTTAACAGGAAAATAAAGGGGGTTGTATTTATGTGGGAAACTCACAGTGTCACTGAGTATCATTAATTTGGATGTTCAAAGGCTTTATAGCCAATAATTAAATATAGATTTGAAAGTAAATATCTAATTTTTACAGTTTAAATATCCTTTATTTAAAGGAATATCGGACTGTAATCCATGAGGCTGAAAGTTCATCAGCTTGGTTTATTTTAAAGAAACTTCCCCATGTTCCATAGTCTTTCCCTGTTCATCATATATACTTTTTGGATGTTTCTCATATTTTGTTTTTTCTTTTCACATTTCTTTCTGTATTATGGTTTAAACAAGTCACTAATGATTTGTCTATAAAAGTTGAATTAAGTAAAATGAGCTAATCCCATTATATTGATTTAAGAATTAGTTGCACTAATATTAATTTATTAAATGGATGCAAGCAAGTTCAAATCCCTCCACAGTCACTAGTCAGTATCTGTTGTATAAAACAATGTAATGATAGGGGTTTCCCTAAGTGGTGATTCATTTTGTAATTGACTCTGTGGCTATTTAAGGAGGATTATGTGAAACACATTCCACCCGCTAATGAAGATTGAGTAGTTGGTCGAAGCGCAGGGGAGTGTTCACTCAGACACGGGAAAGTGGTCATTGTATGTTGCGACCATTGAAATGCTGTTATAACTGCTATGTTGATGCTGATACTGCAGTGTTGAAAATAAATAGAATGTTCACTGCCTATCCAGCATGTTTTCTGTGGTCATTTGCAGAGGTGTGCAGAGCTCCTGTAGCTTAAGACTGTGCCCCTTTTGTGTGATGGTTGCCACTCAGCTTAAAGAGACCCCACTGGTACTGATGGTTGAGGCACTGGATGCCACACCTCGTTTCACGCTGGTGAGCTATGTTCAGATATGGGCTCGGAGCACCAGGGGTTGGCTGGGGAGGAGGGTGAGGAGCTGATTGAGGTGCTGCCTGGTAGCTCTTATCCTCAGGAGTTATCTGTGGGGCTCCTCAGGGTTTGCCTGCCTCCTGCTGGAGGCTGGGTGGCAGTGTCACATTCAAAAAGCCCTGATGCTAGGCCAGGGGAGGGTGGATGAGGCTGTGGACTGGAGCTTTGGTGCACATGTATGCCTCCATGTGCATGCGCTACTGCTTCTGGGGCCTTGAGATAACAGGGCATAAGCAGAAAAGACTCTGGAGGATACGGGGAGGTGATAGAGACCCCAGGAGCCAAAGCCCACATCCCAAAGGCCGGACCATCCTTGGAACTGACCCAGGACTAACCCTCTAATTTCAGACAGGCTGCCAGGTAGGTGAGGCAGGCCCTCCTCCAGGGGCTGATCCAGAGGGTTGGAAGGTTCCTTGGGTTCGGGGAGAGGGTGCTTGGTAACTGTGCTCTCTGGAAGAAGATGGTTTCAGGCCAGGAGTAGAGGTCGTGTTTGAGTGGGCAATCCTGGGTGATGCCCTGACCCCCCGGTGAATAAACAGAATCTACAAACACAAACTTAAGAGACCCTCCTTATCCTCTTTATTTCTCCCTTTCAGGTACTTGAAGGTCCCAATCATGTCCCCTCTCTCTCCTTTCCTTGATAAGCTTGATAAAGATGGTTCAGACAACAGGGTGCCTGAACAGGGGAACCCTAAATCCAGTGATGGTAAAAAATAAAAACAAAAGAGCCGCAGAGCAGACTCTAGCAAAAAGAAATGTAAAGAAAACAATGCCACTATCTCTCCTCCTGAATGTAGAAAGTAGCAGGCAGATGGCACAGGTAAAATACCCTCGTCAGAGGAAACAAGAAAAATGTGGCAAATTTTTCCTGGCTGTCCAGGTCATAGGAAATTTTAATAAGCTACCTACCCCCCCCAGCTCAGGCTCTAACTTGTCTGTCTGTGGAGGAGAAGGATAAAGACTCCTATGGCCCAGATATTCAAACTGTGCCAGGCTGTGGCGCAAGCCTGGGTGCAGCGCAACTTGGCTGTGCGGGGCGTTGACTGGGCGATATTCAGCAGAGCTGCGCTATGGCACAGCATCATTGAATATCGCACCCTGGCCACCTGCAGTGTGCATGGTGCTGTGTCACTGCGCCAGCGTAGGTGGCCAGAGTGGAGCAGGGGGATGTGCTAGCGCAAGTTCCATTGCACTATGCGCAGCAAACGCAATATTCAAAAGTGCACATGCAAATGGAGCCATAATGTATGCAAGGCACAGATTGGGCCATTTGTATGTCATTATGGCCCCATTTGCATGCAAGTGCACCGATCCCTGGCAACTTGCACCTGGCGCCCTGCCAGGCAGCAGCCGTCAGGGAGCGACGCCCCCTGCACAGCGCAGCAATGAGCCCCACAGCCTGATCGTGGGCTTCAGTACCTATAAATTATGTCCAGTATCCCTGGTGGTCTAGTGTACCACTGTCAGCCCGATCGCGGGCTTAGGTTTAAAGAAAATAATGTCCTACATCCCTGGCAGTCCAGTGGACTGCTCGCAGCCCGATCGGGGCTTAAGTATTGAAAAATAACGTCCTATATCTCTGGTGGTCCAGTGGACCACTCGCAGCCCGATCGTGGGCATTTGTATTAAAAAGAAATGATGTCCAATATCCCTGGTGGTCTAGCGGTACCCCCCACCCGCCCTGAGGCCCACCACCCCCGTCAGTGGTGGGCGGCAACACCACCCGCCTGCTGCCCGCCGCCTGACACCATAGGTAGGGCTTCGCCCTTTGGTCCACAGCGTGAGCCAATGGCCATGCAACCCAGTGCATTACTACATTCCAAATATGTGAATGGATCCATTCACATATCTGGTATGTGTAGTATGGTACAGGCTGCACCATTGGCTCACCTGTGGACCAATGGGCATGCAGCCACTTCCTACGGTGTCAGTCAGTGGGCGGTGGGTGCTGCCGCCCACTGATGGGGGGTGAGCGGGGCCGTGGGGCTCAGTGGGCAGGTGGGGAGGGGGGTACCGCTAGACCACCAGGGATGTTGGATGTCATTTCTTTTTAATACAGATGCCTGTGATCGGGCTGCGAGCGGTCCACTGGACCACCAAGGATATAGGACATTATTATTCAATACTTAAGGCTGTGAGCGGTTCACTGGACCACCAGGGATATAGGAGTTTCTTTTAATTTACAGATGCCCACGATCAGGCTGCGAGCAGTCCAGTGGACCACCAGGGATATAGGACATTATTTTCTTTAAAGCTAAGTCTGCGATCGGGCTGACAGTGGTCCACTGGACCACCAGGGATATAGGAGTTTCTTTTAATTTACAAATGTCCATGATCGGGCTACGAGCTGTCCACTGAACCACCAGGGAAATAGGACTTTATTTTATATTGCGAATGCCCACGATCGGGCTAACAGAGGTCCACTGGACCACCAGGGATATTGGAATTTATTATATTTTACAAATGCCCACGATCGGGCATGGAGGCGCTACCAAGTGCAGTTGGAGCTTGGGTGGCCACCCACAGTTGGCAGCTGCTGTGTTGCGCCCTGCAAAATGGCAGCTCATCTGTGGGTGGTCAGCCATTGTTCCTTTTTTTTTTGGGCTCACCTGTGTGTGGCGCAAGTAGGGGTTGCGCAGGCATGGACTCAGCGCATCCCGGGCTGAATATTGGGATGTGCAGAGTATACATGGGCATGCTCCCCTACCTGCGCCGCATACATTACTGATGCACTCCGGTGCATCGGGATTTGTGCCAGGCACAATTCCCGTTTGAATATTGTGCTGGGGCGCATCAGTGGGTTTCACACGGTGCAACACTGTTGTGCCATGCGCAACCTTTTTGAATATCTGGGCCTATGTGTAAATGGAGGAAGATAGCAACATGGAATTGGAGGGTGCACCTGACCAAGTTTTGAACCTCCTTCAAGGCAAAATAAGGACTACTCATCTTTTTCCTCCTTTGTCAGACAAACGGTTGGTACCACCAACATCCCTCCACTAGAAACAGAGGAGGATGAAGAAAATACTAGATCTTACTTCGAGAAGGCTCTTGCAGTAGGTAATTACATATAGGACTGACGTCAGGGCGGCAGGATCCGGAAAATTTCTAGCTAGCAGTCCCTGGCAAGGGACCGCCCCCATGTCAGGTGACCGGCGTCAGACGACATCGGTATAAAGGGGCATTCCCGGATGCCCGCCTACCAGTTCTTTCCCACCATCTGCTCGTGCAGCGCCTCGCGGTGAAGTTCATGCTCAGCCCTGTTGCTTCGTCGTTTTTTTCCGAAAGTATCAGTATTTTGCATTTAATTCGTCAGGTGAATGTCGGTTTATATTGACCCCTTCAAAAAATAAGTGCGACTATTGCGGCGCCCAACTGCCTCACAAAAAAGGTCACTCCCTCTGCCTTTTTTGTCTAGGCCCCGACCATGCAGTCGACAAGTGCCTGCATTGCCTGCATTTCAACGCAGCCACCCGCAGACGACGCCAGCAGTCTTTGGAAGCCCATCTCCTTAAAAAGAAGATGTCCGCAATGGGGAAGGAGTTGAGAAGCTTAGGCAGGCGTTGACCTCCCCAGAAGGACGTAAGAAGCGGGACAAGAAAGGCACCAGGACAAGGCCTCCTCTTCCGCGACTCCAGCTGGAGCCGCGGCTAAGGTAACGCCCCCTCTGGGGGATTGCCCCTAGGCAGCCTTCAAGGTTTTGGGGGAAGCGTCGGCCCGCCCATCGGGTTCATGTTCAAGCCCACCAGGTGCCTCCAGACAAAAGGAGGTTTCTGTCCCCAGTACTGCCGCAGGCTTGCGGCCTACTGGTGTGGGCGCTTCCCATAAGCCGGATGTCGGCTGCTCCGACGTCTGCTGGGAGAAGGCCGCTAAGACGCCCGACTCTCCGGGCGGCGCACGGCAATGTCCCCTCCCGGACGGGCGGTCCACCTCGGTCCACCTCTGACGAGGGACCCCGAAGTCAGACGCCGGCTCCTCTGGCGTCCGCCGGGATTCGGTCCCTAAGTCGCACGTCGGCTCCTCCAACGTGCGCCGGGCATCAGAGCCTATGACAGACCCTTCACCGTCTGTCGTCCCAGGTTCCCCGCAGCCTTCGCTGCCGTCTGGGGAGCCCGAGTCCCCCCTGCCTGATCCTGGTGACTTCTATCCTCCATCCCCAGGCGAGGCTCAGGATGCCTTTCCGCTGTCAGATCCTCCTCCTGCAGAACTGGATCCGACGCCAGCCCCGATGCCGGCTCTGACACCGGCCCTGCCGACACCGGTTCCGACGACAGCCCCTCCGACGCCAGCGGGGAATATTCCTCTCCCATCGGGCCCTCCACCCCACGGGCCTATCACAGTTAATCCGCCCATGGAGTTCCCTACTGGGCCATCTGCTCCAGCAGTTCCTCTGGTACCTGGGTATCCGCCATTTTATCCAACGCCAGTTTACCCGGATCCACAGTACCCTGCGCTGCAGCACCCTGCGCCGACTCCACCAACGCCGCAGTACCCGACGCCGCAATACCCAGCTCCGGTATTCCTGCAGCTGGGTTACAGATACTCATCTTACGGATATCATCCATATAACTATCCCCCTTCCCCTCCTCCACCGCCCCCCCATGCCGCCGGTGGATCTTCAGGAGACTCTGGCCTCCTGGTGGGCTGAGGACAAGGCTCAGCTCACCAAGGAAGTCGAGAGCCGTCTTACGGCAGTGGTGCCACCCCCGGCTCCTATACGCCCCAGACGGCACCTCTCTCTCCGCCTCCAGTTCCCGAGTTTCCCTCGGGATCCAGAGAGGGGCAGGACATGCGTCCGGGATCCCCCTAAGGAACCCGTTCCTCCCCCTTGACGAGCTAGGGAGTCTTACTCTGCTTCAAATTCCTCTTCTTCCTCTCTCTCGGATTCCTCCGACGGATATTCTGAGAAAGCCGACGAGCCTCGCTCTCCGTCCAAGTCCTGGCCGAGGACTCCTCCGAAGTCTCCTCTGGAGGATCCTTCCTTCACGGAGTTATTCAGAGAGATCCAGTAAGTCCATCAGTGGCGTTCCTTAGAACCAGATCCTCAGCGGGTTAAACTCGCCGAACATCTGGACTTGCCCCTTACGGCCCCTACTCTAGTGCCACCCTGGATCGAGCCTCATGCCCACCTTGTTTCCACCATTTGGAAACAACCGTCAGCTTTAGCCCCACTTCCTCGGAAGTCCAACAGGCTATACCAGGCTCCGGAGGGTGTAGACTTTCTAGACTCTCACCCCTGTGCAGACTTGGTTGTGATTAGCGCCACTCACGGCCAGACAGCACACCCAAAACATTTGAGCTTGTCTCCCCCGGATAAGGAATCTCGCCTTCTGGATCAGTATGGAGGGAAGATCCATGCTTCTTCCATACTGGGGATCAGGGCCCTAAATTATGTAGCTCATATGGGGGATTACCAGAAGGCTGTCCTTACCCAGGCGGAATCTAAGATTGACTCCTTGCCTGACTCCCAAGTCAAGCAGGAGTTAGCTGACCTTGTCCGTTCTGCTCATTCGGCTAGTCGTCACATTCTGAGGATGACGAATGATGCAGTGGACACCGCAGGATGGAGCACTGCGCTCGCCATAAGTCTTCGGCATCACGCATGGCTCTGTGTGTCAGGTCTGGTCCCGGAGGTGCAGTCAACAATTCAAGAAGCACCTTTCAGGGGTTCGGTGCTTTTGTGGTGATGTCAAGGACATCATCACTGACTTGCAGGAGAAGGGGACGGCCCTCAAATCTGTTGATTCAATGTACCGTTCCCATCCCCCGCAGCGCCGTCCCTTTCACAGATGCAGCTGGCCCCAAGCGAAACCCCAGGGAAGGCGGGCCACTAAACGTCGGGCCCCCACAACTGCCAGGCCCCCGCCGCACAAAAAAGCAGCGGGTGCCCCAGCACCACCTGACTCCTTCTCCTTCTCTTTCCCACCGCGTCCGGACTCCCCAGAGGAACTGGTAGGAGGGAGATTCTCCCTCCACCTTCTGGGTTGGGAAAGGATAACATCTGATTCATGGGTGCTTCAGATCATAGCAGAGGGGCACTCTATAGAGTTTCTACAGAAACCTCCACGTCACCCCCCTCTGAACTCCTCTTACTCAAGGGACCATCTTCCTTTGGTCAGGGAAGAAATATCTGCTCTCTTCATGAAGCAGGCCATAGAGCCTGTCCCCCCTCACCTTCACAGGACGGGCTACTATTCCCATTTCTTCCTTGTACCAAAGAAGATGGGACATCTCAGACCCATTCTCGATCTCAGCTCCCTGAACTTATATGTGGCATACAAGAGGTTCAGGATGCTCTCCCTTCAAATCCTCTTGCCACTTCTCCGGCTGGACCAATGGCTTTGTGCACTGGATATGCAGGATGCGTACCTGCGTATCCCCATTCACCCTTCGCACTGAAAGTACCTCAGGTTATGCTCCAGGGGACTATTACCACCCGGCGCTCCCTTGGTCTCTCCTCGACTCCCCGAGTTTTTACCAAATGCCTGGCGGTGGTAGCGGCCCACCTGCATACTTTGGGAGTTCAGGTTTTTCCCTACCTGGACGACTGACTCCTGGCGGCCCCATCCAGGGAGGAACTCCTGCATTTTCTCTCCCTCACCCAGTGGGTTTTCACTGGTCTGGGTATCACCATCAACCATTCCAAGTCTCATCTGGACCCCTCCCAGAGACTCCAGTTCATCGGGGCAATCCTCGATACGACAGTGTGCAGGGCCTTCCTGCCTTCGGACAGGGGGGCCTCTCTCCAGTACCAGATTTCCCTACTTTCGGAATGCAGGAAGGTTCCAGCGAGGTCAGTGCTCTGTCTTCTAGGGGCTTATGGCGGCCGCCATCCCAACGGTTCCACGTGCGCACCTCCACATGAGGATCTCTCAGTGGACTCTCCGCTCTCAGTGGGATCAACTTGTAGACAACCTAGATCATCTGGTGCTGATCTCCTCGCCGATGATAAGAGACTTGCAGTGGCGGATGGTTTGAGAGAACCTGTTCCGGGGGGTTCCCTTCTTTCATCCTCCCCCCGCCCAGACTCTAACCACGGACACTTCAGGCGAAGGTTGGGGAGCTCATCTGGGTCCTCACCGAACCCAGGGCTTATGGTCCAGACTGAAGTTAGCTCTCCACATCAATGTGCTCAAGCTACGAGCAGTGCTATATGCTCTCCAGGCCCTTCACCAATACATCCTTCCCAGTCACCTAGCTGTCCAAACAGACAACATGTGTGTGGTGTGGTACATCAACAAGCAGCGAGGGATTCGCTCCTACCTGCTGTGCAGGGAAGCAATGAGGGTTTGGGAATGGGCAACGCTTCACAACCTTCACATCACGGCGATCCATGTTCCGGGAGTCGACAATGTCCTGGCAGGCAAGCTAAGTCGTTCTTCGGCTCTGCCACACAAGTGGGAACTGGACCAAAAAGTTCTAAAAAGCATCTTCCAGGTTTGGGGGACTCCTCAGATAGACCTGTTCGCCTCCTCCCAAAACGCAAAGCTTCCAACCTTTCACTCACTCCCTCCAGAGCCAGGCGCTTTCTGGAGCGACTCTCTGTCTCTAAACTGGAAGGACAGATTCGTCTATGCTTTTCCCCCAATTCCTCTGGTCCCTTGTGTACTGCAGAAACTGGCATTGGAAGGAGCGAGAATGATTCTGATCGCTCCTTTCTGGCCCAGGCAAATGTCGTTCTGTCTTCTACAACAATACTCAGAGGTTCCTCCTCTTCCTCTTCCTTTATCTCAAGGATTACTGACCCAGGATCAGGGGACCCTGGTCCATCCAGGACTCAAGTCTCTTCAGCTTCGTGCATGGCTCCTGCAGACCTAGCCCAATCCTGTTTTGGCGTCTCCCCTAAGGTGGCCGAGATTCTGGTGGAGGCTAGAAAACCCTCCACTAGGTCCACCTACGCTAGGAAATGGAAGATATTTTCCATTTGGGCTGCCGCCAGGAATGTGGAGCCTTTCTCCTGTCCTGTGGCCATTCTGCTTGAGTATCTGCGTCATCTTTTCAACCTGGGTCTCAGTCACTACTCTTTGAAGGTTCACATGGCTGCTATTTCAGCCTACCATGTTCCTTTTGCTGATAAAGCCTTTGCCCAACTAGAGGTATCCAAGACCTTTCTCAGAGGGGTCCTTCATCTCAGGCCCCCTGTTCGGACTCCTGCTTCCCCTTGGGATTTGAACTTTGTTCTCGAGAAACTTACCCTCCCTCCATTTGAGCCTGTGGCTACCGCAGATTTAAAGTTTTTGTCGTGGGAGACGCTATTCTTGGTGGCCATTACCTCTGCTCGAAGAATTTCCGAGCTCCAGGCCCTTATGTGTAAAGTCCCCTATCTGATTTTTCACAAAGAACGAGTAGCTCTTCGCACGAACCCTAAGTTTCTTCCGAAAGTGGTAGCGGAGTCTACCTTAAATCAGTCTATTGAGTTACTTGCCTTTTTCACGCAGTACTCCAATCAGGGAGAATACTTACTCCATACCATGGATGTCCACGGGATTCTGAGATACTACACCGATAGGACGAAGGATCTCAGAAAGACTGATCAGTTGTTCATCTCTTTTGCTCACAAAAGGGAAGGCAGTGCTGTCTCCAAGCAATGCCTATCGAAATGGTTGGCTCGTTGCATCACTTTCTGTTAATGCCAAGTACAAGAAAACCCTACTGGGTCAAGTCAGAGGTCACTCCACTCGCAGAGTAGCAGCCTCTGCGGCTTGTTTCAAGAATGTGTCTGTGGCAGACATCTGTGCCACCCCCACGTGGACTTCAGTCCATACTTTTACGAAACAGTTTGGACAATGCCTCTCGCCATAGAGCAGGCTTTGGGTTAGCGGTCTTGCAAGGCCTTCTGTCTTGAGGCTTGCAAGCTTTTTTTGCTACTCCCTGGAGTAGTTCCTCCTCCTCCCGGTGCCTTTGATTTGTTCCAGACTGCTTGGGATTCTGTCCTATATGTAATTACGTAATGCAAGAGCCCTCTCAAAGTAAGATAGTACAGTTATGTAAGAACTTACCGTAACAGTAGATCTTCGAGAGAGGCTCTTGCAGTAGGTAATACCTTCCTGCCCTTCATCCCCCTAGGCTTTTTCAGCTCCTTTTCCATTGAAGGAAATATCCCTTTTCTCTCTCATCCGGGCTTTCCGGGCCTGTGGCGGGAAAGAACTGGAAGGCGGGCGTCCAGGACCGCCCCTTTATACCGACATCGTCTGACACCGGTCACCTGATGTTGGGGCGGTCCCTCACCAGGGACTGCTAGCTAGACATTTTTCCATGGGGTCCTGCCGCCTGCCGACGTCAGTTCTATATGTAATTACCTACTGCAAGAGCCTCTCTCGAAGATCTACCGTTACGGTAAGTTCTTTCGTAACTGTACTTTTTATGGACATTTTGGGGAGTAGCTCCACCAAAAAGGTTAATGTTGTACTGCAGCAGGAGGCACTGTTTCTGTGTCTCTGATCGCTGCACAGCTTGTCTGCGAAATAACTGTTTTGCTGACACTATATGTTTCAGCACTTTGTGTAAGTGCAGCTGAGCCTTACCACTCACAGAAGTAGGAAGAGGGGCAGTAGTTTGTTTGAACTGTCTGAGAGAACTACTGCTCGATTCTGGGGGTTCCTAATTTTAATTACTGGGGGTACAGATAGCTAAAATCATGCCACTTTCACATATGAGTGTAATTCGACCATTTTTAAGGCTGTTTTAGGGTGAATAATATTTTAATATCTCTGCAACCTTTGTGACCACTTCCGGGTCATAGAACCTCTATAAATCTCACCCAGCGGTGTGCCGAGTCGGGGCATGCAGTGACTTGCGCGATGACATTCACAAAGATGTGTGTCATGCACGTGTTTTATGAGTGTAATGGGATAGTAGAGATTACACCACCAGTAAAGGACCATTTAGCTTCTCTCAGGCTACGCTACCCAAATTAACCTTGACCTACACTGTGTAAGTGAATTTCTATAAGTAAATTGCAATTGCTGTTGGGCACTCCTTCTGAAATGGCTAACACTATAATGACACTAGGGGGCGAAGTAGGGTTAAAATGCATGTCATGCACCATGTGTAAAATCATGGTAGCAGTTCAAAAAAGTAGTTTTTATGTGACAAATGCATCAAGAATGAAAAATTATATAAGAAGATAAATCTCTGTAATGCTCGAGTAGCCTCTTTAGAAGCTAGTCAGAAGGCTATGGCCTCCAGATTATATTATAGGTCAGCAATGGCAGTGTAATACGAACCTCAGAAGGGCTCAAGCCAGGTAATATAGTTAGCGGTGCTAAAACAGTTCATGATGCTAAGGCCCAGCCCCAAGCATGTACCAGTACAAGTTTGCCTTTGGACAGTCAAGCCTTAACTCCTACAATTAACCCCAACAAAAAAAAAAACAAGGGACGACAAGCCCTTGGAGAGATCGGATGAGGAATGGTACACAGTCCAGAGTTCTGGGGTTGCAAAAAAAGGGTGTAAGGCGAACAATTTTTCTCTGCTAACACAAAATCACTATGATCAGTTAAGTCTTTTCACAGAAGAAAATGACCCTGTCCCAACTACATGCCAAGAGCAGACACTGCTGCTCCCTTTGGGGTACACCCAAACTGTTTCCAAAGTACTGTTTAATTCTTCACATGTAGGAAATGAAAATCGAGGTAGTGTAGATAAGCTGGTATCCACCAACTTGGCTACTACTACAGAGGTATGCTGTAATCGTAACACTAACTTGCCTCCTACTGCTACTACTGAAGGGACGCCTGAATCCCTCCAATCTGCCAGAATCACTTAACTTCAGACCTGGACCCCAGTACCAACATGGATACAAATACCTCAGCTGAAAGTACATAAATATTCGTGCTAGGGGATTCAATAGTAAAACATTTGGATCGAGCAGTATGCAATCCTGATAAATCAAAAAAGACACTGTCTAGATTTAAGGGGGCCAAACGTTCTGATATAACTGGAATAGTACATATAATATTGCATAATGTGGCAGATAGGCCTATGGCGGTTGTTCATGCTGGTGCAAACAATATCTTTCATGATTCTGTATTAGAAATAAAACAGGAGTTTGTATCATTAACTAATAAACTCATAGACAAGGGGTGTGACCTGGCATTGTCAGAAATCTTACCAGTGCCGAAGGCATCTGAGTATCAATATCAAAAAATGAAAACCATCAATGAATGGATGAGGAAGTGGTGCCTAAAACAAAATATCAAATGCATCCCTCATTGGGAGGAGTTTAACGAGCAGGAGGAACTATTCTGTAGAGATGGGTTACATCTAAGCAGAAGAGGGAATACACTCCTGGGTAAACAAACTATGTCAAATATTGCAAAACATTTAAACAAATAACTCTGGGGGAGAAGCAGGTTTCCGTAGCCTCTCTAAATTCATCTGCTACAAATACTATACCTACGGCAGAGCAACCCTAAGACAAAATAATAACACAGTCATCAGGCATAAACGAGGCAGAAAAGATGTTCATAACAATACAGATCTAAAGGTATTACTTGTTAATGCCCGTAGTCTAGCCATTAAGATAGATGAAGTGGCACATTTGCTCATGGTACAGGATATAGGCATCTGTGTGTCACAGAAACCTGGTCCAGTGATGAAGACTGGAATACTGAGATTCACGGTTACAATAAAATAGCTAAAAATCGTACTCGGAAGAGAATTGGAGGCGTTGCCTTGTATGCGTCAGAAAAATACAAAACTTATGAGATTTGTCCAACACTAAGCATAAATACAGATGATGAACTTTTGTGGGCACAAATACTATTGCCAGCAAGGAAACTACTGGTAAGGTAAGGGTATAGAGCCCCGAATCTTAATTCAGAAGAAAATAACCATTTTACATCAGCTATTAAAAATATGGATGTAGCATGTGATTGTGTATTAATGGGGGACTTTAACTAACCATCTGTCAATTGGTCTACTCAAGAAGGTTCTAGCTGTAATGAAAAAAGATTCTTAGAGTGTATATCACACCATAACCTTAAGCAACTCATCAAACATGGAACCAGGGCCGGCCCGCCGTCGCAGTGGTAGGAGTTACTGTCGCGCGCCAGCGACCCGGGTTCGGGAACAGACTTGGGGAACTGGAGGGCCAGCTGGGGGAAGGAGGATTGAGTGCCCAGTGGCTGCTCTCCTCCTCCGGGTGGGGTGGGATGCAGGTCCCGCTGTGATACCGCCACCTGGGTGACCACAGGTGGTGGTACAGCAAGGACTGCATGAAGCAGGGAGGGAGGACATCTTCCGGGAGCTGGAGCGTTAGCACGCTGTGACATGTGTTGCTCCTAGGCTCTACTAGTGTGCAGATGTCCTATAGGGATGGGAGGAAAGAGGAAAAATACCCTTCGGTGCTCCCTGTAGATGGAGCTTCAGGCCCTGATCCCAAGGCCCCTGCTGGGATGGATGACGGATCCCTGATGAAACTCAGTCGCTCAGGGCGGTGGAAAGGGGGGCCCTGCCTCGTACCCACCTGGGGGTCAAACCGAGGCAGCGTGGGGGGATGACTGTACCCAATGCCGACAGAGAAGCAGGGATGCACAAGACCGTAGGAGATTCCCGAAGGTGAGGAAGTACCAGGGTGAGAAGGGGGCGAAAAAAAAAAAGAAAGTATAAAAAACATGGAACCAGGAAAGAGAATATTCTGGATCTTGTTCTCACGGATATAACGGAAGGTATAATGGAACCAAGAGTATCTATACCACTTGGGGATAGTGATCACAAGATGGTACAATTTTCAACAAACTGAACCCTAACACTGATTCAAGGTAATAAACAGTTAAAGGATTGTTTTAAGGCTGACTACCACAAGATAAGGCAATTTCTTGCAACCTGGGACTGGGAAACAGACTTAAAGGATCTTGGGTTGATAGACATATGGGATAAAGTTAGTAAAAAAAAATAACACTCTGCATGAACAACTGGATCCCTGAAATAACAAAATATAAAAATAATCATAGGGTTCCATTATGGTGGAGGAATCATATCAAAAAATATATTAGAAAGAAGAAGAAGAGACTGTACTACAAACATAAACACCCAACAGAAAAAACTGGCATGCACATAAAAAAAATTGCTCATAAAACAAAATCCAGTATAAGGAGAGCAAAACAAAACCTGGAGTATAAATTAGCCAATGATACCAAGGACAATAAAGAAAAGTTTCATAACTATGTTGGGTCTATGAGAGGAGCTAAAACTAGGGTTGGACCCATTGAACAGAGGCTGGAATAGTTACAGATGATGCTAAAATAACGGAAGAATTCAACAAATACTTTCTGAACGTATTCAAATCTAAGGACTGATCCAGAAGTAAATGTTTTGATACTTTTTAGTGGACCAACATAGATGTAACAAAAAAAACAACGTGCTTTAGCTTTTGGACCAACAGTATCCTTCGTCAGAAGCGTATGACAGTTATTTAGAAAAAACAATACTTTTAACACCCAGATCATGCAGAAAAAAAACAGAAAAAAATCCCCATTGGTTTAAAATACTTATTTAAAAAAAGCAGAAGATGATGTCAGAGAAGCTTAACAGTACCATTTCACCTTTAGCTGAGAGAATCTAAGGGTCAGAGGTGCTTAGTGCAGAAGACATACAAAGAATTCCACTGCATATAAATGAAATTGACTTATAAGATAACTACTTGAGCAGATGGCTCTTAAATCAAATGATGACTGTCACAACGTGTATAAGAATGCAGTTACTGAAAAAGAACCCCCACCCGGATTAAAGACATACTAAAATTGTCAGTTAAAAACAAGCACTACAGATATATATATATATATATATATATATATATATATATATATATATATATATATATATATATATATATATATATATTTATTTATTTGTTTAATTTATTTTACTTTTGTAACCCGGTAAGTGCACTAGGCAACAATGCCTATTTTTGGCCATGACCTGGGAGAAGACAGTTTACAGACAAGCAATATACATGTGACACATACATGAAAGCAGTACAAATCAGAGTAAGAAAACAATGTTTGATAGTAGATACAAGCGCATTGACAAAATGAATAATGAAGGTAAAAGTACTGTAATCAAGTTACAGATTGGAATGGGTAACACAGGAAAATAGTTCAAAGGAGATAGAGGTAGTGAGGTACAGTACAATAAGTGCCAAGATTGTGGAGAGGGAGGGAGAGAAAAGTAGGGAGAGGGGAGAGAGGAGAGGGAGGGGTAAGAGAGTGGGCAGGCTAGGACTAAGAGAGGAGGAGGAAGAGGTATCAAGGAGGTGGATTATCAGGAGATGTAGAAGAGAGCAGGGAGGGGTGAAGGTTCAAGGTGGGTTAAAGCAAGTGCAGGGGTTTATGGTGTGCAAGTGTTCACGGTGTAGTTTCTTAAAGGTAGCATGAGTGGTCGCTTGACGGATAGAGAAGGGTATAGAGTTTCAGTATTTAGGAGCTCTATGAGAGAAGGCGCATGCGCCCATATTTGTTCTGCATCTTGGAACGTGCGGAAGGGCTTTTTCATTTGATCGAAATTCATAGGTGAAAGGTTGTAATTCCAGAGCAGAGGAAAGGGATAGGGGGAGGTCTGTTCTGATGACAGAGTCAATTAATGATCCAAAGGACTGGAGACGATAGGCGGAGGGGCTAAGACATTTTAGGTCCATATAGAGTTGGCAGTGGTGCTTGAAATGCGGTGATGCAGAGGCATAGCGGCAGATGCTATTGTAAGTGGTATCCCATTTATTGAGGGAGGATTTAGATGCAGATAGGTAGATTGCAGAGCCATATGCTAGAGCCAGTAGAAGGAAGCCTTGAGTCACAGCTAGTCTGGCTTGAGGGGTGAGGGTGTAGCTGGTGCAATAGGCACTTCCTATCTTGGTGTTTACAGACTTACAGATAGTGGAGATATGGAGGTCGATGTCAAGAGAGTCATCCAGGGTGACACCAAGATATTTAAAGGATTTGGCAGAGGGTAGAGGGGAGCTGTCTGCGCATGAGACAATAAGGGGATTTAGATTTGATTTGAGTCTGGCCGGTGAGCCAAACAGCATTGAGTAGGATTTGCTGGAGTTGAGGACTGGTTTATTATCAGTGAGCCAGGTTTGGATACTTGCGAAGTCCATGGCAAGGGGATGGTTTAGGGCAGTCACAGTTTTTGCACTGTGGTAGGTAACCAAATCATCTGCATAGAGCAGAGATGAGCAGTTCGGTGCAGTTAAAGGGATGTCATCAATGAATATAGTGAAAAGCAGAGAGCCAAGCATGGAGCCCTGGGGTACTCCAACGTGGATCGGTGCAGGGTCCAAGATGGTTGAATTGAAGACCACAGCCTGTTGTCTGTCAGTCGGGTAGCTTTTGAACCAGGTAATGGTACCTGAAGAGAAACCAAATGACTGTAGTTTTGCAAGAAGAAGTGTGTGGTTGACCAGGTCAAATGCTTTAGTTGGGTTGATGGAAACTGCGCCTGTCAACAGGCCTAAGTCCATGGAGGAATAGATGTCACTTGTCAGTTTTAGCAGGGCGGTGGTGGTGCTGTGACCTTTATGGAATCTGTGTTGAGAGCTAGAAAGGAGGTTGTATTTTTGGAGGTATTCTATTGTTTGCGTGGCAACTAGTTTTTCAAGGATTTTGCTTAGTACAGAGAGTATAGCGATGGGACGATAGTTCTTGATTTCCTTTGGGTCTCCTTTTTTAGGAATAGGGGTGACTTTAGCAATTTTCCATATATTTGGGACTGTACCACAGCATAGAGACATATTAAAGATTTTGGTTAGTGGGGAAGCTATGAAGGGGGACGCAACCTTCAGGAGCCTAGGTTCAAGACCATCCGATCCTGGGCTGGTATTGTCAGGAATGGAGGGTAGCAATTGTTGTACTTCTCTTTTTTGAATGCTCCGGAACCTAAAGGGGGGGTTCGGAAGTGGAGGTTTGGTGTCGCATTGGGGCGGAGCAGTGAGACCAGTTGGGAAGGAGGTCAGGTAGCTTGTTAAATCTGAGAAATAGTGATTGAAGGTGTTAGCTATGGTTAACGGGTTGTTGCAATGTATGCAGTTTAACAGCATGTCATTTGTATGGGCCTTGTGGTTAGAACCCAGGAGGGTTTTTATGGTGGTCCAGAATTTCTTGGAGTCCCCAGAGGCTTTTGTTAGAAGGTCCCTGCAGAAAGAGCTTTTGGATAACCGGATGTTTCTTTTGCAAGCGTTTCTCAGTGAGCGGTAGTGGCAGTAGTCAGATTGCATCCCTGTGGACTTAAAACAATGCCAGGCCTTGTCTCTGGCCCTTATCTGGGTTAGTAGATCTTTCGTTAGCCACTTAGTCTGGGTACCACAAAAATGCCTGGTGATCCATGGGGCATGGGTGTCTTGGAGCTGACCAAAATTTGCAAGGAAACTATCAAGGGCAGACTGGACATTAGATGCGGTGTGGATGGAGGTCCAGTCGATCGTTGAGAGGTTGTGTGTAAAATGAATAGGATTGAAGTTAGAGAGATTGCAGAATGTGATGAGTTTAGGGGGGGAGATGGTTTATTTTTTGAGCGCCAGATGCAATAGCTCGGGGAGTGATCACTGATTACATCTGGAAGGGTACCGGCGCAACTGATGCTGTCAGGGAAGTTTGTAAGGATCCAATCAATAAGCGTGTTAGTCCAAGGGGGAGCCATAACCCTGGTAGGGTCAGAGATCAGCTGATGAAAGTTGTGGCCTTGTACTAAGGTGTGGGAGGCCTGATTTGATTTGCTAGCCCAGTTTAGGTTTAAGTCACCCAGCACAAGGACTTTGTTACGGCCAATGGTGCTGTCTACTAGAAAGAGGAGATCTTCTAGGCCTTTTATCCCTCCCGCCGGAGGGTTATATGCACAAATTATGTGTAACTTCTTTGAGCCTAGTAGAAGCATTGCATGGAGCACCTCACAGAGAGATAGGGTAGGTAGTGCATTTTGGACTAGCAGCCGGTGTTGTTTGTAGTAGATTGCAACTCCACCCCCGCGCTTAGAGGTGGCCCTGTCTTGCCTGATGAGATTGTAGTTAGGTAGAGCACATAGGGGGTCAGCAGTAGAGGGTTTTAACCAGGTCTCTGACAGGCAGAGGATGTCAGAGTGATTCTGTGTAACCCATGCCTCAAGTTTGGTTAGATTGTGAAAGAGGCTCCTAACATTCATGTGCGCAATTTGTAGTCCCTTAGAGTCTAGCCATGTTGCATTATTTGGTGGCTGGTTTGTTGTTACTGGTCCTGGTTTTTGCTCAGTGTCCCCAGCTAATAGTAATGCTAGGAGAAGGAGGTGCCACAGTTTACGATGGGTGAAAGGAGTTGGCAGAGGAATTTTGCTCACCGAGGATTTATGTAGAGAGTAGGCTAAGTAGTATATGAACTTATGTGGAATAATAAGTGGGAAGGTGTCACAGGGATGGTGAAAAGACATTTGTATCAGGGAGAGTTTAGGGTTAATAGTTTGGGTACAGCCAAATGGCTTTCTTTGAAGGTTGTGTATTTGGACCAATAAGAGGTTAAGGAAAATTGACACTAGTAGAAGTGTTGCATAAGTCTTAATGGCCATATTGAGTGTAATTAGAGTGTCCTTAGAAAATGGTCTGTGTTGAAGAAAGAAAACAATGTCTCAGGGGAGAGGAGTAAGGTTTAATGTATCTTACTGGTTTGATTAAGAGCAGTTTGAAGTAATTATTTATTTCAATATGCCCTCTAGTTGTAGCAGAATATAACCTGCTAATGACAAACTGAGGCGATAGTAATTTTACATCCACCTCGGGACGTGAATGAGGCGTGTTCAGGGCGTGGCCTAACCCTATATAGCTAGATCCGAAAAAGGTGGGTGTGGTGGGGGCGGGGAGCAGTCGCCATAAACAGGCTGTGGAGTAATAACTACTACTGCATTAACTTTTCACTTTTAACTGAAAATTGATTCACTTTAAATCAAGTTTTGCCCTCCCTAGAGTGTGCACTCCGTCTTTTCAGAGCAGTAGCCCATCGCTCAGCACTCGCCTATGGTGAGAGAAGAGCTCCGGTCAGGTCTCACTCCTGGCTAAAGCAGCAAGCGCTTTGGAGTTTCAACTATTTTCTCCCATGCCGACTGGTCGTTGCAAGCCAAGGAGCTGCACAAAATAATAAGAACTCCCGCTGGGAAAAAAATTAAGCAGCGTGAGGGAGACCGTTTGGTTCTAGGCACATTTGCATTTGAGGTAAAGCAGCCAAAAGATAATTCAAAAGACTATTACAGTCCAGGTTACTGATTTTGGAGCAGCCTTTCTAACTGCATAAGTTTACTGCACTTGGAACAGTTTAGTGGCTGGAGGGCAGCTTTAGGGAAGATTAGAAAATGGAGGTTAGGCGCCACTTTGCAATATCCAACCCTGATGTTAGCAGAGTGGATACTACTCGACTATTTTAGAAACAAAAAAACCCTCAGTACGATTCGGCAGCAGTTGGAGAAGCTCCGTTTCACTTTTACAGGTTAACAAGCTATTTCACATATGTGCTGGGAAATTAAAGAGTCCAGGCTGTCAAAAGGCACCAAGTTCAAAAGCAGAACAAAGGGAGACAGGCTGTGCGTTGCTTTTCATTTGCAGTGGAACTTATCTTGCGGTCAGGGTGGCTCGGGGTCATCGGTGGGGGTGCTCCAGGGCAGTGGTGCACCCTCCTGTAGCCTTGGCTAAGGAGAAAGAGAGAGGGTGAGTGGTCTTCTGATATAGGGAGGCTGAAGTAGTAGGAGAGATAAGATTGGAGGAGCTTTGGGAGGGGAGGAGAGAGGGACAGAGAAGTAGGCAGGAAAGATAAAGTGGCAAATAGGCAAGCTGTACTTTAAAATGACTGTATGGTTTCACTAGAAACATTCACTAAAGTAATGCAGTTTTAAGCAGTCTATTTAAGTATTGGCACTAACGAATAACATTTGCATCAAATAAGGTTATTCCATAAACAGGCTGTAGAGTAATAACTACTACTGCATTAACTTTTCACTTTTAACTGAAAATTGATTCACTTTAAATCAAGTTTTGCCCTCCCTAGAGTGTGCGTTCCATCTTTTCAGAACAGTGGCCCGGCTCAGCACTCGCCTGTGGTGAGAGAAGAGCTCCGGTCAGGTCTTACTCCCGGCTGAAACAGCAAGCGCTTTGGAGTTTCAACTATTTTCTCCCATGCCGACTGGCCGTTGCAAGCCAAGGAGCTGCACAAAATAAAAATCAGGACTGGGAAATTAGAGTCCGGGCTGTCAAAAGGCGCCAAGTTCAAAAGCAGGACAAAGGGAGACAGGCTGTGCTTTGCTTTTTGTTTGCAGTGGAAGTTACCTTGCGGTCGGGGTGGCTCAGGGTCATTGGTGGGGTGCTGCAGGGCAGTCGCCCTCTGTAGCCTTGGCTTCTGATCGGGGTGGCTCCTGGGTCGTCGGTGGGGGGTGCTCAGGGCAGTGCCCTCCGTAGCCTGGACTTGCGGTTGGGGCAGCTCAGGTCATGGTGGGGCGCCCAGGGCTGGGGTACGCCCTCTGTAGCCTCGGCTTATGTCGGGCGGCTCAGGGTTGTTGGTGGGCACCCAGGGCAGGGGTGTGCCTCCGTAGCCTCTCGCTGAGGAGAGATATATATATATATATATATATATATATATATATATATATACACATACACGTATGTATACACACATATACACATATACAAAGAGTAACCAGTGAAGTTTTCCTAAAAAGATCCATGGTTACACACTGTATGATATGTAAAACTTAGCTGGACCCATTACCCAACTATACTCTACTCTACTGCTAGCTATTATGCCCCATACACTTCAAAATCCTATAGTGTAGTAACAGTTTATAAATGAAAATATAAATATAAATTGGCAGTATAAATGTCAAACAAAAAACTACTTGTCAAGGACCACCAAGAAATTGAGACCATACAGACTGATATGTACAGATGTCAATAAATTCTCAGTGTATAATATAACAACTTGATGAATCGAAAATGTTTAAGGAATCTGAATAAGAAATAGGAATTAAACCCTCCCACACACACACAACACACCCCATCCCCAAGGGGAGGGAGATAACTAGTTTTAAGGAGATATATGTACACACACACAAACACACACTCCTAATGCACCATCATTCACATCAGTCACTTCAATTGTTACTCAAAGGAATTCAACTTGTCATGAAAGTCCAAGTAAAAGGGATCTTGTATCCTAATATGTACAGAGTAAAAATGTGGCACTATGTAACCATACTATTGTCTGCGTAGTAACAGTCCAAGGATTCTGAAATGAACCACAATGAACTAAAACTTCCACTCTTCCCAGGGTAAGGTAACTAGAATTAAATACACAGTATGTATGTAAGACAAGAGTCCTAACATACCTACATTTCCACAAATCCCTACAATATTAGCCTAATGTAAATAGATCTGCAAAGGACCCCCATGCAAATGAGATCTCGCACCCCAATATGTTCAGAGTTCAAAAAATGTGACAGTATATAATAACACTACTGTATGTACAGTAACAGGCTAGGGAATCTGAAAATGTCACAATGGAATCAATCCCACTCCCGGGGGAAGGTAAATAGTAAGAAGGAATTAATATTCATTATGTGTGTGAAGTAAAAGTAATAACACACTGTAACTCCATGTATCTAAATAGAAGCCTACCTCAATGTGACAGTAAACCCTACACCTGCCATATTCACATACCCCCAAACACACACACACACACGCACGTGCGCACACACACACACACACACACACACACATGCTGAAGTCCTATAATATGTCAGTCCGAAGAAGAAGAGGTCTGTGGATGTTAAATCCTGTAATGTGCCATGAATCCCCAAATCTATGTTCATCCCATCTGCTACCATATTGAGATGTAAAATAAGTTTGATCTCAAAAGCTTGTCTCTGTTGTGTGCTTTTGAGATTTCCTTTTAAGACCATTACTGACGTATCTGAAATTGAATGGTCAGGCTGAGAGAAGTGTTGCCCCACTGATTTTTCTGTCCTCTTCCTTTTAATATTATGTCTGTGTGAGTTCATCCTAGTGTGGAGCGGTTGGCTTGTCTCTCCAACATAACCTGTTTGTGGACATCTGTTGCACTGAATGAAATAAACAACATGTCGTGACATGCATGTATAACTCCCAAGTACCTTCAGTTGTATGTTTTGTGATGTGACCACACAGTCTGAAGTGGAAATGTGATCAGAGGTCTTACAGATGCATTGATTGCAGGGTCGTGTACCATTTAGTGTCATAGTATTCTGTTCTGGCGAAAGCTTACTCCTAATAATTAGGCTGGCTAAGTTTGGTGGTTGTTTAAAAGATAGTAGTGGGAGTTCCTTAAAAATACAATAAAGGGTCTCATCCTCACCAAATATTTGATGGAGGTCCTTAATAATCTTATGCAGAAGTTCAAGGTCTGGATGATATGTGACTACTAAGGGTATCATGTCGGTAGCTGTCTTTTATTTATTTTGAAGTAGTTGTTGTCTTGGTACTTGCGTTGCCCGTTCTGTTATCCTGTCAATTTCCCTGGAAGAGTGTCCCTGCTCAATAAAGGTGTTTTTCAACATAGCCAAATGTGTATCTCTGTCATCCTTATTTGAACAAATACAGTGACAATGGAGTGCTTGACTGTATGTGACAGTTTTTTTTTGTATGGTTTGAGTGATTCCTTTTCTTGTGCAGGTATCTCTGTCTGTTGGCTTCCTGTAAATACATGTATGTAAGGTTCCATCCTTAATGGTGACTGTGGTGTCTAGAAAGTTAACCTTGGTGGTAGAATACTCCAGGGTAAGCTTTATGGTAGGGTGGAGATTATTAAGTTTGTGATGAAAATCTTTGAGTTCATCTGTGCCCTCTGTCGAGATGATAAATCATCAATGTAACGGAAATAAACTAGTGGTTTGTGGGGACAATGCCTTAAGAAGTTCTCCTCCAAGTCTGCCATAAAGAGGTTAGCATATTGTGGAGCCATCCTGGTGCCCATTGCTGTTCCCATAGTTTGAACATAACGTTTCCCATTGAAGCTAAAGTTATGTGTCAGAATGAATTCCATGAGTTTCCCCACCACTTCAGGGTTGATGCTATGGTCCAGTCCTTTCTCCTATATGTATTTATGGCAGGCTGAAATGCAATCCATGTGTGGAAATTTTGTGTAGAGGGATGTTACATCCACCGTCACTAAAATGGTATTGGATGGTAGGGCCTTCTAACCAGAAAGCAGGAAGTGTATAGTGTCCTGGATGTAACTGTCGCTTTCCATAACCAGTGGTTTCAAAATGTTTTTGTTTACAAACCCTGATATCCCCTCAGTCAGGGTACTATTACCAGAGACTATGGGTCTTGCCAAATTACCAGGTTTATGCATTCTAGGCAGCATGTAGAATGTCCCTGGCTTGGGTTCAGCAGGGATGAGGTCAGTTAGTCTCTTTTGGACATGGTTTGGAAAAGTTCCAATTAAGTCATGTAGTTATTTTTTATATCTTGTAGCAATGTCACTCTCCAGTTCTCTGTAGTAGGTATGATCAGTTAGCTGTCTGTTAGCTTCATTAATATAAAGCAGGGGTGAAGTCAATTAGTCTTTCTTGGACGTGATTTGGAAAAGTTCCAATTAAGTCATGTAGTTCTTTAGAAACCTAGAAACCTAAGGAATGTGATACTGATACTGATACCAATAATGACAGCATTGATAATTTTGAACCTTTCACTACCAATATTATTCAAGCAACATGAAGTCTTGCTGTATTCTGACATTATGAGTTAGCTCCCAGCACTTGAACTGCTCCAGAGAGGAAAGAGTTAACTCTATGCCAGCGCCTAGAACAATGAGCTCGAGCTTGGTTCAAACATCTGTCTTCTGCACTTTGAAGTGTAACCATCAGATTCTTTTCTCCACCTAACTGAACAGTCTCTCCGGAGATCTCTCCTTCGCTCGGTTCTGTATAGCAAAAACGTCGGTTTTAAACCGCTATTTCTTATTTTATTTTGGTTCAGATCCCTGTCTGTGGTACAGTAAATACTTAGGTAGTGGACTGGTGTGAATTGTATGTGGAAATTGTAAAAAATACTTTTTCAATTGGTTCGGCTGAACCGATTGTTTGCTATTTTCTTAAGTTTATTTTTGTTTCTGCATTTAGTGTGATGTACCAGTCCTTATCGGTTCTAATAAAAACGTAGTTTAGACCTTTTTTAAAATACCGTGACACTGTATTAACCAATGGGAGTCTTGCCTGGCGTTTGCAGAGTAATGGGTAAGTTTTAGAATGACTTCGTCTGAAAAAAAACAAAAGAAAAACAGGGCCCACTGGGTTTCAACACTGCAGTGAGTGTGGGTAGGCCTTTGCTAAGGCTGATCCCCACACCACCTGTGTTTACTGTCTGTGTTTTGACCACCTTGATTCAGACTGCCAGATATGTAAACATTTTCCTAAGGTGACCTTAGATAAAAGATGGGCAGGCTTAGGGAAAAGGAGGCTGAGAAGTTCGCTGACCCAGATGGCCAGCCCAGTTCATTTCCGATCAAAGCTGAAAGAGTGCCCACTGACCTGGGCGAGACTCCCTTGGGCAACAGGAGAGCTGATCCTGAGGGGTCGGTTCCAGTTAAGAGAAAGGAAAAGGAGAAATTGGCCGGTTTGGATCCAGAACCGCATCGTCCAACTGCCGAGGAAATTGCCAGGACGATTAGTATAGTTGAATCGCTCCGTCCAGTTCCGACTGTTCCGACACCTCTCGGTAGGCACTTGGTTCAGTTGGTTCCTCCGGTTCCGGATTATTCCCCAGAAGAGTGTTATGAACCGGATCTGGAGGGGGATGAGGACTTCGATGATGATGATGATGATGGTTTGGAAGGTCTGGATGAGCCCATAGAACCAGACATCTCCCCAGACAGACCTTCTGGTGTTTCCCTTCCTAGGCTTTCTGAGTCTGTTTCCCACTTTATGTTTTACAAAAAATGGCAGAAACCCTCCAGCTCCCTCTGGTTGAAGCTGTTGAGGAACAGGAGGAGCCTGACTATGTGGAGATGATGGACATCCCAGAGCCCAAAAGACTGTCTATTCCCCTCCATAAATCTTTTGGGAAACAGACACAAAGATTGCTTAAAACTCCAAATTCTTCTCTCTAGGACTTCCGGTGACGTCAGAGAACAAATGGCACCCTAGGCTCTCGGCTCCGTCTCCGCAGCCACAACATCGGATTACATCGCTCATTTAAAACATGTCTTCACCAGCCAAAGCAATGAGAGCTAAAGTGGGAAAGTTACAGAGCACACCAGTTCAGAAATTGAAAGAAATGCTGCAACTGGAACAGCAGGAGACACCGGAGATCATAGACCCCTCGGAGGGCCTACAAGCAGGGAACCCCCGCGTAGCAAACTCCAAAGCGGACCTGGCCACTACAAATGGCTCAAACGGTTAAAAAAATTGACCGAGACCTCACGGAGCTCTGATCAGACATCAACCGTATAGAGCACAGAGCAGACCAGATGGAGCTCTGCCTAACACAAACAGCCGAACAGACAGATAGACAGGACCGCCTGATACTATACCTCACGGCAAGAGACAGAGAACTTACCAGATGATTAGATGACTTGGAGGGCAGAAGTCGACGACAAAACATTCAGATATATGGGATCCCAGAAGGTGCAGAGGCAACCCATAAAGACACTATAGCTTTTTTACAACAAATGCTTCGAGAGCTTCTGTCGCTCCCGGAAGACTTCGATTTAGCAATGGATCGCGCCCATAGATCACTGGGTCCTAAACCCCGTAACCCAGAAGCCAGGCCCAGGTCCCTGATCGTCCGACTGACTTCCTACCGTTCGAAGGAGGAGCTCCTGCGCCGAGCTTGGCAAAAAGGCACTATGCAAAATAAAGGGCAGAGAGTTACCTTGGATAATGATCACACTACCATGGTACAGGAGGCTAGACGTACCCTATGGCCGATACTAAAACAACTTAAAATGAAGGGGGTTAAAGCGCAGCTCCTACATCCAGCCAGGTTGAAAATTGAAACTGGAGAAGGCATAAGGGTGTTTGCGACCTCCTGGCAGCCGCACAGTACCTCACTGAGATGGGTATCTCTGTTCCGCCACTGGGTAAAGAAAAACTAGAACGGGACCTGATTGCATCGGCTTGGTCGGTAGCCCAAAGAGGCGCTGCACAACCGGGGACGACGAAGAGGCTTCCTGATTCAAACCTAAGAGCGGACATTGCAACTCTCCTGCAAAGATACGGTGAGCCCTCGGTTGTGAACAGGAAGCAGCACACCTGCAAGATATTGAAGAGGATTCCGATCAACAAAATGCCTTGGAAACATGAAGGAACTAGATACTGGAACTAGCACTAAGACCCTCATTGCCTGATCATATGCCTGACATTCAGTACGATTTCTGAATAGCATGTGTTCAGGACTGGCGTCTAAAACATGCAATAGAAAAGAAAGACTCTCCCCCCTTGCCTTTCCTCTCTCTCTCCCCCCCTTCCCTTTTTCTCCCTCTCTATCTCTCCTAGTATACCTGATTTTTCTTTGCTCGGGCTTTGGCTGTCGGGCCTGGTGTGGGAGGGGGATGGGGGTGTCTTGGAGGGGAGGAGGGTATGGGTTGGAGCGGATGCCTCGAGCTGGTCTGAAGGGCAAGTACTTCTCGCTAATGCGGGTGGGCAGTGCGGGGCCTCTGACTCCATTATAGAAACGTGTATTAAGTGCCACAACACGTCAGTGCTATTTACCAAATGATGCTTATGGGTGGCACTGCTGCGTGGGGGGGGGGTGAATGGGGACTCATCCGCCTAGCTCCTTGGATGGTTGAAGGGCATGCCCCTTCCGACAAAGAAGTACAAGGACCTCTGAATAAAAGGAGGACCCCCAAAACGAGTGGATATTTGAAATGGGAGCTGCCTTGTTGAGCATGTTTTTTAAAAAAGGGGAAAAAAAAAAAAAGCAAAAGCTCCTAAGGCTAAATGATGAACAAATGGACTAAAACTGATAATTTATGCAATGTTCACAATTTATGAGATCATAGGGCTCCGGGGGGGGGGTATTGGGCAAGTTGAGAGCTCCTGATACAGAGGACTCTCTCTCGGATGTCAGAGGGTTTAGCCCAGATAGGGATTTTCCCTAGGGCTAAGGCGAGGCTTCATCTTGGACTGAGCCTCTCAACTTCTGTCACATATATGGCGGCCCATAAGTTGGAGTATTTCCAGCTTAACCATGGAAGTCGTTCATTTTCATATGTGCTGGGAGATCCCTTCAGTACTCATCTCGCGAGACTACCCACGCCCTACTTGATAACCCCTAGAGTTTGGATGGGGGTGCTGAAGTTGAAATGTTCTTACTGTCTGATTTTCCAGTTTGAATCTGCAAAGTTACAGTTACGTTTTGCTGTTGTAATTGTTCTAATTGGGTACACGCCAGAATGTAAGGGAATATTCTTTATACAGATGCAAATACAAGCCTGTCAGAAGATTTGGTTAAGGGGATTGACCTTGGAAATTGGAGATAGCTAGTCACAATTCAAAGTTCCTAACATACTGTATAATATTAATGGAAGCAAAAATCCGATAAAGAGAAAGCAGATACTGAAATATTTGACAAAGCAGGGGTGTGACGTGTGCTTCCTACAGGAAACACACCTCTGGCCTTCTGAGGCCTTAAAGCTGAATTCCAGAAGATACCCACATGTTTTTCAGTCCTCACTGGCAGCGGGCAGGAAGAGGGGAGTCGCTATTCTTGTGGCATCCTCCTTCCCTTTTGTGGTGGAAGAGGTAGTGGAGGACCCAGGGGCGCGGTTTGTCCTGGTGGTGGGACGGGTTCAAGACACGCTAATCACTCTGACAGATGTCTATGCCCCTCCAGGATCCCCTGTGTCCTTTTACTCTTCACTCACCCAGCTAGTGGCAGAAAAAACAAAGGGAATCCTGATTATAGGGGGGATTGGAACCTGATATTTAACAGAGCCCTAGACACTACATCTAAAATACCAAATCCAGATTATAGAAAAGCAAGAGCAGTTAAAAAGATTTTTGATCAGGTGGCTCTGGTGGATGTTTGGAAGGAGAAGTATCCTACGGCTAGAGAGTACACGTGTTACACTCCTCGTTTTAAAATATTCTCTAGATTAGACACTTTCTACACTTATTCTAAAGATCTCATGCAACTCCCTTCAATGTGGGTGGGGAGCTCTCCCCTATCAGACCATAATCCTCTCTTTTTGGAGGTGGACTTGTCCCTTCAACGTAGAAATACGCAATGGAGGCTGAACTGCTCCCTACTCCGAGATCAAACCCTGGTAGAAGATCTTAAACAACACATTGCCACCACAATACAGGAGAATAATGTGGGAGGGGTCACCCCACAAATTCTCTGGGACACTTTAAAGGCTACGGTGCGTGGGAAAATAATTGCCTACGCTTCTGCCAAAAAAAAGTTGGCAACACAAAGGCTTAAGGAGCTTAATATACAACTTAAAACCCTTGAGGACACCCAGAAGGTCAAGTGGGAACAGTCTAGGGACCTAACCCTGAAACAGATTAGGAAAGAATTGATTCGCATATAACAAGCAGAAACGGAAAAGTCCCTTTTTTATTTAAAGCAGAAATATTATGAGGGGGAGCGAAGGGCTCCCGCTTACTGGCCTTTCGCCTGAGGCAATATAAAGCTAAAGCCACAGTTACAAAAATAATATCACCTACCACAGGCCACCTAGTTAACAGACAGACCCAGATCGAGGAGGCCTTTGTCTCTTACTACACTAACTTATATACGTCCCAGAATGAGATGACAAGGGAAGAGAAATTGAGGTTCTTGAGTTCTCTTACCATCCTCACTCTTTCACCAGCTGAGGGCCAAACCCTGGTACAACCAATAATGCAAGCTGAAATATTTAGAACCATTAAGTCCCTTAAAACAGGTAAATGTCCAGGGCCAGACGGCTTCAGCGCCAAATTTTATAAGACTTTTGGGAAAGAGGTGGTCCACCTTATGTCAGATGTTTTCTCTGGGATCTGGCGAGATGGAAATCCAGCACCACCTTCGTGGCAATATGCGACTATCTCCTTAATACCAAAGGAAAACAAAGGTCTCACTAGGTGCGAGTCGTATAGACCCATTTCCCTACTCAACTCAGACTATAAAATTTTCACAGCTATTATAGCAGCTAGGTTAAACTCCCTTTTGCCAGAACTAGTTGACTTGGATCAGACGGGCTTTGTCCGGGGGCGACAGGCTTCGGATAGTGTCCGAGTGGCCCTAAATGTGATAGATGTCATACACCGTCACCGTATTCCATCCTGTTTACTGAGTTTGGATGCCGAAAAGGCCTTTGTCTCTTGGAGTTTTCTATTCTTAATCCTGGAGACTATGGCCTTTCCACAACCCTTTATTGACAGCCTGAGGGTACTGTATACTGGACCCCAAGCTTATGTAAGGGTGAACGGAGGTGTTTCTTCACGCTTTCGACTTGGACAGGGCACCAGACAGGGCTGCCACCTCTCCCCCCTTTTATTCGCCCTCTACATAGAACCACTAGCATTGGCCATACGCCAATCAGAGCAGATTCGGGGGAACGAGGTAGGGGGGATGGACCGAAAAATTTCATTGTATGCTGATGACGTTATGCTGACCCTATCAAACCCAGAGGAATCGATACCCCAAGTGTAGTCATTGCTGGAGGAGTTTGGCAGGCACGCGGGTTACGTGATAAACAGAACAAAGACAGAGGCCCTTAGTTTTTACTATGCACCTACAAACAAGATAAAGGAAATGCTCCCAATAGACTGGACAGTAAGTAAGATGAAATATTTAGGTATTTATATAACTAAACACCTACCACAACTGTTTAAGGTGAACTATAGTCATCTATTAAACCAGATAGCAAAATATCTTGAGAAATGGACATTAATAAATCTCCTCATGCATGCCAGGATACAATCAATCTCCATGAACATTCTTCCAAGGTTTCTACACTTATTTCAGAGTCTGCCGATCCCAATAAATAAAATGCAATTCCAGAAATGGCATAGGAAGATTTCAGGATTTATCTGGAGTGGTAAAAAAGCAAGAATTAACTTGCATATCCTGCAGACACACAGGGGAAAAGGAGGCCGTTCACTCCCTGATCTAGAAGATTATTACTTAGCTACACAATTGAAGAGGGCCCTACAGTGGTCAGACCCAACCTATGTTTCTAATTGGAAACTGATGGAACAGGGGGAGGAAGACGGGCGCGGGCCTCCGCTGGAAGCTAGGGTCATGCTCCCTCTGGGCTCTATAATAGACCCCCCACTGATGGTTGTCAATAATACACTGGCGGCCGTCAGAAGGATCTAGCAGAAGTATGGAATCAGAAGGTCCCTTTGGCCTCTGTGCAGAATCCCATGGACCCCAGACTTTATGCCAGCTCGCCTGGATCATACTTTAAGGCCTGGGGTAGGTAGGGCCTGACCAGCTTTGGACAATTCATGCAGGGAACATGGCCTGGGCTTCAAACTTCCCGACATAAATATGAACTCCGACGATCCGACTACTTCAGATACTTACAAGTTAGAGCTCATATTGAAGCATGCCTGGACATGGATCCGGACCCAGACCATGTCCACCCTTTTCTTGACTGCGTGAGGGGCCTGACGGCTGGCTGAACCCAGAAGGGACACATATCAATTTTATATAAAGCAATGGCGACTCTGAGGAAAGACCCCCTAGAAAAAATTAAGATAAATTGGTTAAAGGAGGTGGGTGTGGAGGGTAGAGAGGTGGATTGGGACAAAGTGTTTCATACAGCTACTAAAACAACCAGATCACCACTCTGGCAAGAGTTTAGTTGGAAAATAAAGGTACGATTTTTTCTTACCCCAGCACTTCTCCATAGAAGAGATCCAACACGCTCCCAAACATGTTGGGAGACTTTGTGGGGATGACAATGCTCATCATCTACATATTTTCTGGGCATGTCCCGGGGTACAGCCCTTTTGGTCTGAGGTAACCAAGATACTGCACACCCTCTTCATGCTTGAAAGCCCCCTAGAGTGGTCAGAGGCGATTCTGGGCGTCCCGCCCTGTGGAATTAAAGGCCCTGATTCAATATACCTCTGGGCTATAGTACTAGCCGCAGCACACAAAACCATTACCCGGGCCTGGCTGAACCCAGAGCCACCTGCGGTCAGAACTTGGGTTCAAATCGTACAAGAAATCTCAGCCCTAGAAGAATTAACCTTTAAAATCAACCTGCAGACACGGGTATTTACTCGTAGGTGGACGAGATGGTTTACCTGGCTAGATAAATATGAAAACCTGAGTTCTGGGGTGGTTACCAGTTGAAGTATGATGCTTAGTTAACAAGGGAAGAAGAGATAAAACACCAGAGGAGGCTGGGTTGATGAAGAAGAGGGAGGTGGTGGCCCACAACCTGTCTTAATGAGATGCTGGACAATTGGTTTGTAATAAATAATCTGGGTACCCTTGGATCTTCATGGGAAAGGCAATCAATTAATGATTAAGTATTATTGGATGGAAAGTACCCCTGTACCTTTACGACTTTAAATGTACTATGACTGTGTATCCGTTTGTTGTCAATAAAAATGAATGTAAAAAAAAACAACTCCAGATTCTTTACCTCCTGTGGACAGGCGAATGGACAAGAGGTACATGCTGTCAGGCTCAGGTACAGAGTTCTTGTACCAGCAATGCAGCCATGTTGAGGTCATGCAGGCTGCAGCTTGTGATAAGGCCAACATAACCTTGGCTTCACCCCCCAGATAAAGACTCCAGGAAGCTGGATGCCATGGCTAAAAAACAATACGTGGCATCTTCCTTGGGACTCAGCCAGGCTAACTACATGGCCTACACAGCCAGATACCAGAAGTCCAGATGGGATACTGTTCTGGAACTGGCTAAACAGGCTTCCCCCCAGCTTGCCAAGGAGCTGGAGAAGGTGACTGCTGATGGGATTGAGGTATCTAAGATCCAGTTTCATGCTGCTGTGGACTCCAATGATGTGTCATCACAAGTCATGGCTACATCTGTGACTCTTTGGAGATTGACTTGGCACTGATGTGCTAGCCTCTCTCCGAAACCCTTGCCCTAGAGGCAGAGGTTTCATCTCTTCTGGCCTTAGGAGCCATAGAGAGAGTTCCTACCCTACACTGGGGCAAAGGTCTGTACTCCAGGTACTTCCTTAACTCAAAAAAGACAGGGAAGTGACGACCCATCCTAGATTTAAGATACCTGATCAAACATCTTTTAAAACCAAGGTTCAAGATGGTTACTCTGGGAATAATTCTTCCCTCTCTAAGGCCAGGGGACTGGCTAGCCTCCCTGGACCTCAAAGATGCCTACTTTCACATTCCCATCAGGTGCTCCCACAGAAAGTATCTCAGGTTCAAGTTACCATCCGGCCATTACCAGTTCAAAGCAATGCTCTTTGGCCTAACATCAGCTCCAAGGGTTTTTACAAAGTGCCTGGCAGTAGTAGTGGCCTTTTTAAGAAGGCAGATTTCCAGTTTTCCATATCTGGATGACTGGCTTATAGTGGGTCAGTCTCCAGACCAAGTCAGGTCACACCTGCAAGTGACCCAGCAAGTGCTCTCTTTCCTGGGGTTTCTCCTCAGCCTCCCCAAGTCAGTCCTCGAACCAGTACAGCTTCTTACCTTTATGAGGGCAGAGCAAGATAATGTGAAAGCAAGAGCCTTTCTTCCCCTGGAAAGGGCAAGAGTTCTTATAGAACTAGCTTCTTCCTTCAGCCTTCAGGTGTCCCGACCAGCAAGGCACTTCCTTCAGCTCTTGGGCCACATGGCAGCTTCTACAGCAGTGGTCCAAGGGACAAGATTCCAGATTAGGGACATTCAGTTCCATCTGAGAGCCTTTTGGTCCCAAAAGAAGGAACTTCTTACCAGGCTGATTCCAGTGACTCGGACACTGATCCAAGCTCTTCAGTGGTGGCAGGATCAGGACAATTTAAGGCAAGGGGTCCCATTTATCACTCAGTCTCATTCGGTGGTCCTTACCATGGATGCTTCCCTTTTGGAGTGGGGAGCTCATATGGGGGCTCTCACAGCCCAGGGACTGTGGTCCCCTCAGGAGTCCCTTCTTCATATCAGTCTCCTAGCACTCAGGGCAGTTTTTCTGGCCCTACAAGCTTTCTCTCAGTCTGTGCAGAACAAGGTAGTTCAGGTCAGAACAGATAACACCACCACCATGTGGTACATCAACAAGCAGGGAGGCACTCGGTCTACGGCCTTGTACACGGAGGCCATGAAATGGTGGTCCCTGACTTATTCACTGAAGATCTCTCTGGTAGCAGTCCACCTTCCAGGAAAGGACAGTGTGCTAGCAGATACACTGAGCAGGATCTCCCAGGGCCATCACAAATGGTCCCTGGACCCCTTAGTGTTGAAAGTAATTTTCTCAAGGTGGGGCACTCTAGAGATAGATTTCTTTGTAGCCCCAGACAATCATCAACATCCTCTGTTTTGTTGCAGACCCCCAGTCCTGGGCTCAGTCCCTCTGGATGCTCTGATTTTGAACTGGGAAGGGACATTCAATCAACACGAAGTCTTGCTATATTATGACATATGCAGTGAGTCCCAACCTTCGAACTGCTCCGGAGGTGAAAGAGTTAACTTTCCATGCCAGGCATGGAACTTTGAGCTCCAGCTTGGTTGAAAACTCTGTCTGTTGTTCTTCAAACTCAAACTGTCAGATTCTTTACTCCGCCTCACTGAACAGTCGCTCCGGAGATTTCTCCTTCTGCTTGGTTCATTTTGTCGGTTAAAGTATTAATTTTTGGGGTTTTTTAAACGAATTTAAACCGCAACTGGTCAGTTCAAGCTCTGTCTGTGGTATTTGTAAGTACTAGATAGGTTTTACATTTACTTTCTGTGTGGAATTTGTAAACGGTTTATCGGTTCGGTTTGAACCGATCAGGTTGTTTTAAATAGATTAATCAGTCTTTTAGAGTGTGGTTCCCGGTTCTTATCGGTTCTAAAAAAAAAAACAGATTTCATTACGTTTTTTTCCACGACCCGTGACACGGTTGGGAACCGATAAGAGAGTCTTGCTTGACAGATTGCCATAAAAGGGCAAGTTTTGGTTGGGCTGGCACTATGTCTGAGAAACCCAAAAGAAAAACCGGGCCCACTGGGTTTCAACACTGCAGTGTCTGTGGGGAAGTCTTTGCTAAGGCTGACCCCCACACTAACTGCGTTTATTGTCTGGGATTTGACCACCTGAATGCAGACTGCCAGATTTGTAAAAATGTTCCTGCAGCTACCCTGGAAAAAAGAGTTGGTAGGCTCAGAGAAAGGAGGCCAAAAGGTCCGCTGAACCGGATGGCCAGCCCAAACTGGAGGGAGTGCCCTCTGACCAGGCGATACTTCCTTGGGCAAAAGGAGAGCCGACTCAGAGGAGTCAGTTCCAGCAAAAAGGACTAGAAAATCAGCTGGTGTGGAGCCAAAACTTCTCTCTCCAACCACTGAAGAAATAGCCAAAGCGATTAAAATTGTCCAGTCGCTTTCCTCGGTTCCGACCGAACCGGCACCATCAGGTAAGCGTACGGTTCGGTCGGTTCCACCGGTTCAAGAGTATGATTTAGAGGAATTTTATGAACTGGAGGAGGGGGAAGAGGAGTATGAGGAGAGTGAATGTAGATTTGAAAGTCTGAATGTGCCCATTGAACCGGACATCTTCCCAGACAGACCTTCAGGAGTGTCTCCCCCTAGGCTTTCTGAGTCCCCTTCTCATTTTATGTTTTATAAAAAAGTGGCTGAAACCCTCCAGCTCCCTATGGAGGAAGCTGTGGATGATCAAGAAGAGCCTGACTATGTAGAAATGATGGATATCCTAGGGTCTAGGAGACTGTCCTTTGCATAAATCTTTTGGGAAACGGACAGTAAAACTTCTAAAAACTCCTCACACTATACCTCCTGTGGATAAAAGAATGGACAAGAGGTACACATTGTCAGGCTCTGATACGGAGTTCCTTACACAACAATGCAGCCATGTTGGGGTAGTGCAGACTACAGCCTGTGACAAGGCAAATATTCCCTTGGCCTCACACCCCCTGACAAGGACTCCAGGAGGATTGATGCCATGGCAAAGAAACAGTACATGGCAGCATCCTTGGGACTCAGACAGGCAAATTATATGGCTTATGTTGCTAGATACCAGAAATCCAGATGGGACATTATTCTGGCTCTAGCAAAGCAGGTCCCTGGCCAGCTTGCCAAGGAGATGGAGCAGGTGGCTGCTGATGGTATTGAGGCATCTAAGGTGAAATTTTATGCTGCAGTGGACTCTTAATAATGTGTCATCAAGAGTCATGGCTACATCTGTGGCTCTTTGCAGAATGGCTTGGCTCAGATGTACTAGCCTGTCGCAGGATACCCAGACTAAGGCCATGGATTTTCCTGTTGTGGGTAACTCTCTGTTTGGGGAGCAGACAGAGAATTACATGAAGAAAATGGATGAGTATAGGACCACCTATAGGAGTGCACAGGCCAAGGAAAGGCAGGCCACTTCTCAAAGGCAGCCTTCCAGGAGCAGGGGCAGGCCTTTTCATAGGCCTTTTTACCAAGCCCAGGCCTCCTCTTCAGCTTATGCCCAGAGGGGGTTCTTTAGAGGGAGAGCCAGATGGGGTACAAGCAGACCTGCTTCCACCCCTCAGCCTAAAGCCCCTGCCAAACAGATTGGGTGGCCAAGGTCGATTCTCCACTACCTGTAGGGGGGCAGGCTGGCTTACTTTGTCCAGGACTGGAAGTCTCTAACATCAGACAAGTGGGTCCTGGAAGTAGGAAGCCAGGGACTGGTTTTCAGCTTCAAAAAATTTCCAAGATGTGAACCAGATCCTTTCCACCTGCAAATCCATCAGAGGCACTTGCCCTAGAGGCAGAAGTTTCTACCCTCCTGGCTCTCAGACCTGTGGAAAGGGTTCCACCCCTACACCAGGGCAAAGGGTTATACTCCAGGTACTTCCTTACCCCAAAAAAGACAGGAGAATGGCGGCCCATCCTGGATCTCAGATACCTAAACAAGCACCTTTTAAAACCAAAATTCAAAAAGGTGACTCTGGGAATTATTTTACCCTCTCTAAGGCCAGGGGACTGGCTAGCGTCCCTGGACCTCAAGGATGCCTACTTCCATGTTCTTATCAGAAGCTCCCATCGAAAGTACCTCAGATTCGAACTGCCCTCGGGCCATTACCAGTTCAGAGCAGTGCCCTTCGACCTCAGCTCTGCCCCAAGGGTATTTACAAAATGCCTGCCAGTAGCAGTTGCCCACTTAAGAAGGCAAAAAATTGCCATCTTTCCTTAACTGGACGACTGGCTCATAGTAGGCCAGTCTCCAGACCAAGTCAAATTACATCCTCAGGTAACTCAGCAACTGCTTGCCTCGCTAGGTTTCCTTCTCAGTCTTCCAAAGTCAGTTCTAGAGCCTGTCCAGCTTCTCACCTTTATAGGTGCAGAACTGAACACAAAAGAAGCCAGAGCCTTCTTTCCTCTGGAAAGAGCAAGGACCCTGGTCCCTCTGGCCTCCTCTTTCACCCTGCAGGTCTCTCGACCAGCAAGGCACTTTCTACAGCTCCTGGGGCACATGGCTGCTTCTACAGCAGTAGTGCAGGGAGCAAGATTTCAGATGAGGGACATCCAGTTCCATTTGAGAGCCTTTGGTCTCAAAGGAAAGACCCTCAACCAAATTGATCCCAGTGACTGAACCCTGATCCAAGCCCTTCAGTGGTGGCAGGACCAGAGCAATCTGAGACGGGAGTCCCCTTGCCCTCAGTCTTACTCCTTAATCCTTACTACAGATGCATCCCTCTTGGGGTGGGAGCTCACATGTGCGACCTCACTACCCAGGGATTGTGGTCCCCTCAGGAATCTCTGCTCCACATCAATCTGTTGGAACTCAGGGCAGTTTTCTAACACTTCAAGCTTTTTCCAAATCTGTTCAGAACAAAGTTATTCAGGTCAGAACAGACAATACCACCACAATGTGGTACATCAACAAGCAAGGGGCACTCTGTCACGGCCTTGTGCACCGGCGCTTAATGAAGTTGTGGTCTCTGGTCACTCACTAAACACCTCCCTTATGGCAGTTCTCCTCCCAGGCAAGGACAATGTCCTGGCAGATGCTCCTCAGCAGGATTTCCCAGGGCCATCACTTAATGGTCACTGATCCCTTAGTACTGAGGTAGTATTTGCCAGATGGGGCACCCGAGATAGATCTTTTTGCAGCCCCAGACAATCACCAACTTCCCCTTTTTTGCTGCAGGCCCCCAGTGTTGGGCTCAGTCCCTCTGGATGCTTTCCTTCTCAGTTGGGAAGGGAAGTTTCTCTGTGCCTTCCCCCCCCCCTTCCTTCTTCTGTTCAAGGTGCTAGTCAAAATCAGATCCCAACCCTGCAAGATGATCCTGATTGCTCCAGATTGGGCCAGACAGCCCTGGTACCCACTCTTTATGTCCTTAGCAGTCCACCTTCCCTGTGTCTTCCCAGGAATCACAACCTGTTAACCTGTGCTTAGGGGAGAGTTTGGTACCGAACCTCAAATCTCTCAATCTCAAGGCCTGGCTCTTGAAGAGTTAGGTTTGCTGACCTACACCTCTCCCAAGGTATACTGATATCCTGAAGGCTTCTAGAAGCCTTCCACCAGGGCTACTTATAATTCCAAATGGAAGAGATTTTCCATATGGTGCTCTGGAAAGCATATTTCCCAGAATCTGCTGACTTACCCACAGTCCTGGATTATAGGTGCATTTGAATACTTTGAGCTGAGACCAGCTACCCTAAAAGTGCACCTGGCAGCGCGTTCTGCTTTCTTATCAGCAGGTAAACCTCTTCTCTCAGCTCATCCTGTATTCTCTAGTTTTTCAAGGGTTGCTTCACCAACCCTCCATTCAGGGACCCTGCCCTGCCTGAGATCTTAATATTTGCATTGCCCAGCTTATACACCCCTTTGAGCCCTTGTCTTCAGCAGAGCTAAGTACTTGACTTGGAAAACTGTGTTCTTGGAGCCATCACTTCTGCCAGACGATAAGTGAATTACAAGCATTGTCAGTGGAGCCTGATTTATCTCCTTTCATAGAGATAAGGTGCCTCAGGACTAACAGAACGTTCTTGCCTAAGGTGGTTTCAGATTTCCACCTTAATCAATCTATGTCTGTCCCGTGTACTTCACTGACTCATTCCTCCTGGGCGAGAGAGAGACTCGTACAGTTTAGATGTCAAAAGAGCCCTTAGTTACTACATAAGAACGTACCAAGGGTCACAGGTTTAACTCCTCCAACTGTTCCTCACTTATGGTGAGGTTGGTAAAGGAAACCTGCCACTAAAAGATCCATTGCCAGGTGGATTGTTCTTGTATCCAGTTTTGCTATGAAAAACTGGGTAAGGTTCCTCTCTCAGGCCTGAGGGCTCACTCTACCAGAGGTAACACTGCGCTCTGGCTGCTGCCAGGACATCCCTATCCTAGAGATATGTCAAGCAGCTACCTGGAAAACAGTTCACAGTTTTACCAGGCATTCTCCCCTGGACATCCCAGGCTAGGAGTGATGCTCGGTTTAACACAGCACAACCTTCGACCCTATTTCTAAGTAGGTTCTGTCCCTCCTCCATGGAGGTACTGCTGTGTAGTCTGCATATGTAATAATATAGCAAGACTTCATGTTTGAAGAAAAAATTACTCACCTTAGTAATGTTGTTTCTTCTAATGGAGTCTTGCTATATTATGACCTCCTCCCCTGCCTGTCCCTCTCCGAACTTCTGCTTTTGGGGATGTGGGTGGGCAGTGCAGTGTTGGCACTTAATAGATGCCCACCTTGTTTTTTCACCCCTCCTTTTTAGGGTGACTGGGTGTTGTGTTTTTCATTTTTTGGGTCTCCTGACTTGAGTCTTTGTTTTGGGACCAAAAAATGTGTTCTTATATTTAGTGGCCTGTTGGCTAGTGTAGGTTTACAGCTTCCACACAGAACCTTAGTGAGTTTTGCCCATAAAGATCTGACAGTTTGAGTTTGAAGAACAACAGACAGAATTTTCAACCGAGCTCAAGCTCAAAGTTCCATGCCTGGCATGGGAAGTTAACTCTTTCACCTCCGGAGCAGTTCGAAGGTTGGGACTCACTGCATATGTCATAATATAGCAAGACTCCATTAGAAGAAACAACATTACTAAGACGAGTAATTTTTTCTTTCTGTATGCCTTCCCTTTTTATCCCATACTTTTCAAAGTTCTAGTCAAGATAAGGTCACAAACTTGCAAAGTGATTCTGATTGCTCCATACTGGGCCAGACAGCCTTGGTACCCCCTGTTAATGTCTCTAGTAGTCCATCTTCCCCTGTCTCTTCCCAGGAATTACAACCTGTTAACCTCCTCTCAGGGGAGGATTTGGTACCCCAGTCTTCGGTCTCTCAATCTCAAGGCATGACTCTTGAAGAGTCAGAGTATGCAGATTTGCATCTGTCTCGGGAGGTTCTGTGTATTCTCAAAGCTTCTCAAAAGCCCTCCACCAGAAAGACTTATAACTCCAAATGGAAAAGATTCCTCATTTGGTGTTCCAAGAAGAATATTTTTCCAGACACTGCTGAATTGCCTACAGTTCTGGATTATATGGTCCATCGTAATGGCCTAGGCCTCAGACCAGCTACTCTCAAGGTACACTTGTCAGCTGTTTCTGCTCTTCTGTCAGTGGGGAAGTCTTCCTCACTATCATCTCATCCTGTGTTCTGTAAATTTTTCATGGGATTACTTCATACCAATCCTCCCTTTAGGGGATCCTGCCCCTCTCTGGGACTTAAATGTTTGCATTGCTCAATTTATGCAACTTCCTTCTGAGCCTATGTCCTCAGCAGAGCTTAAGTACTTGACTTGGAAAACTGTGTTTTTGGTAGCCATTACCTCTGCCAGACATATCAGTGAATTGCAAGCCATGTCAGTGGAACCTGATTTTATCTCCTCTCATACAGATAAAGTGGTCCTTAGAACCAATAGGAGGTTCTTGCCCAAAGTGGTTTCAGACTTCCACTTGAATCAGTCTATGTCTCTTCCTGTCTTGTTCACTGATCATTCTTCCTCAGGAGAGAGGAGGCTACACAGTTTAGATGTTAAAAGAGCCCTTAGCTACTACATAGAGCGTACCAAGGGTCACAGGTTTGATTCCCTCTAGGTGTTCCTCACTTATGGGGAAGTGGGAAAGGGCAAACCTGCCACCAAGAGAACTATTGCCAGGTGGATTGTGTCTTGTATATAATTCTGATATGAGAAACTGGGAAAGATTCTACCCTCAGGCCTGAGGGCTCACTCTACAAGAGGTACAACTGCTTCCCTGGCTGCTACCAGGGATATCCCTCTGTTAGAAATTTGTCAAGCAGCCACCTGGAAAACAGTTCATATCTTTACCAAGCATTACTCTCTGAATATCCAGGCTAGGAGTGATGCTCGGTCTGGCACAGCAGTACTTCAGAGCCTATTCTCAAAGTAGGTTATCTTCCTCCTCCATGGAGGTACTGCTTGGTAGTCTGCAGATTGTCAGAATACAGCAAGACTTCATGTTGTTTGAAGAAAAAATTACTCACCTTAGTAACTGTGTTTCTTCTAGTGGAGTCTTGCTGTATTCTGACCTCCCTCCCTGCCTCCCCTCTCAGAACCCGGTTTTTGGGAAGTGTGTGGGCAGGTGCAGTGCACACCCTCCTTTTCATTTGGGTGTTGTTTTGTATTGTTATCCTTATTTGGATTGGTTTTTGGTTTTGGGTTTCCTGACTTGAGTCTTCCTTTGGGAATCCAAAACTTTCTGTTGCCAGTTGGCTAGTTAAAAATTTTACAATTTCCACGTAGTGTAGTTAATGAGTCTTTGCTCGTAAGAATCTGATGGTTGGGTTTCAAAGGACTGCAGACAGAGACCCCAAACGAGCTCGAGCTCAACGTTCTATGCACTACATAGAAAATTGACCCTATACTGTCTGGGGCAGTTTAAAGGCTGGAGCTAACTGCAGATTGTCAGACTACAGCAAGACTCCATTAGAAGAAACACAATTACTAAGGTGAGTAATTTTTTCATACAGGACCACATGCAGGAGTGCACAGGCAAGGAAAGGCAGGCAACTCCTCAGAAGCAGCAATCTAGGGTCAGGGGCAGGTTCTTTCACAGGCCTTTCTACCAGGCACAGGCCTCCTCTCCTTTTCCTCAGAGGGGGTTCTTCAGAGGGAGGGACAGAAGGGGATGAGCAGGGCTACATCCTCTTCTCAGTCTAAGGCTCCTGCCAAACAGACACCCTGATGTGTCAGCCCGGGTTGACTCCCCCTTTCCCATGGGATGCAGGCTGGCTTACTACTTCCAGGCCCCTCCGCTTCAAAAAATTCTCGAAGCTGAGGGTCAGGTCTTTTTCACCTGCAAACATCTCCAAAACTATTGCCCTAGAGGCAGAGGTTTCCTCTCTGCTGGCTCTCAAAGCCATAGAGAGAGTTCCTACATCTCACAGGGGCAAAGGTCTGTACTCCAGATACTTCCTTACCCCCAAAAAAGACAGGGGAGTGTCATCCCATCCTAGATCTAAGATACTTAAACAAGCACCAAATTCAAAATGGTGACTCTGGGAATAATTCTTCCTTCTCTAAGGCCAGAGAATTGGCTAACCTCCCTAGACCTCACGGATGCCTATTTTCACATTGCCGTTAGGTGCTCCCACAGAAAGTACCACAGGTTCGAACTGCCTTTAGGCCATTATCAGTTCAGAGCAATGTCCATTCGTCGTAACATGAGCACCAAGGGTGTTCACAAAATGCCTAGTAGTAGTAGTGGATTTTCTAAGGAAACAAAACATTTCCATATTTCCATACCTGGATGACTGGCTCATTGTGGGTCAGTCTCCAGACCAAGTCAAGTCAAACCTGCAAGTGACCCAGCAATTGCTCACTTCTCTAGGATTCCTCCTCAATCTTCCAAAGTCAGTTCTCAAACCAGTGCAACTCTTGACCTTCATAAGGGTAGAGTTGGATACGGTCAATGTAAGAGCCCCTTCCCCCGGCAAGGGCACAGGCCCTTATAGATCTGGCTTCTTCTTTTCACCTGCTGGTGTCATGACCAGCAAGGCACTTTCTTCAACTCCTGGGCCACATGGCAGCTTCCACTGCAGTGGTACAAGGGGCCAGATTTCAGATGAGGGACATCCAGTTTCACTTGAGAGCTTTTTGGTCTCAGAAAAAAGATCCTCTAACCAAACTGATTCCAGTGACTTAGACTCTGATCCAGGCTCTTCAATGGTGGCTGGATCAGGACAACCTCAGACAAGGAGCTCCGTTCATCACTCAGTCTCACTCTGTGGTTCTAACCGCAGATGCTTCTCTCCTGTGGTGGGAAGCTCACTTGGGAGTCCTCATAGCACAGGGAGTGTGGTCCCCTCAGGAGTCTGTACTTCACGTCAGTCTTCTGGAGCTCAGGGCAGTATGCCTGGCTCTACAAGCTTTCTCAGACTCAGTACAGAACAAGGTGGTTCAGGTCAGGACAGACAACACCACCACCGTGTGGTACATCAACAAGCAGGAAGGCACTCAGTCTACAGCCTTGTGCATGGAATCCATGAAGTTATGGTCCCTGGCTTATTCCCTACAGACATCTCTGGTAGCAGTCCACCTTCTAGGGAAGGACAATGTGCTAGCAGATGCATTCAGCAGGATTTCTCAGGGCCATCACAAATTACCTTGACCTTCCTGGATCCCCTAGTGTTAAAGGTGATTTTTACAAGGTGGGGCACTCCAGAGATAGCTGTCTTTGCAGCCCCAGGCAATCACCAACTTCCTCTCTTCTGTTGTAGACCCCCAGTCTTGGGCTCAGTTCCCCTGGATGCTCTACTTCTGGATTGGGAGGGGAAATTTCTGTATGCATTTCCCCCATTTCCTCTATTATTCAAAGTTCTGGTCAAGATAAGGTCACAATCTTGCAAAGTGATCCTGATTGCTCCAGACTGGGCCAGGTAGCCTTGGTATCCTCTATTGCTGTCCGTAGCAGTCCATCTTCCCATATCTCTTCCCAAGAATCACAATCTGTTAACCTCCTCTCAGGGGAGGATTTGGTGCCCCAACTTTCGGTCTCTCAATCTTAAGGCATGGCTCTTGAAGAGCTAGAATATGCAAGCCTGCATCTGTCTCAGGGGGTTCTGGATATTCTCAAAGGCTGTCAAAAACCTGCCACCAGAAAAACTTATAACTCCAAATGGAAAAGATTCAGCATTTGGTGTTCCGGCAAGCACATATCCCCAGATTCTGCTGACTTGGCTACAGTTCTGGATTATATGGTCCATCTTCATGGCTTAGGCCTCAGACCAGCTACCCTGAAAGTACACTTATCAGCTGTTTCTGCATTCCTGTCAGTGGGAAAGGTCTCCTAACTGGCATTTCATCCTGTTTTCTGTATATTCTTTAAAGGATTGCTCCATACCTGTCCTCCTCTTAGCGATCCTACTCCTGCTTGGGATCTTAATGTTTGCATTGTTCAGCTTATGCAACCACCTTTTGAGCCTTTGGCTTCAGCAGAACTTAAGTACTTGACTTGGAAAACTGTGTTCCTGGTAGCTATTACCTCTGCCAGGCGTATCAGTGAATTACAGGCTCTGTCAGTGGAGCCTAATTTTATCTCTTTCCATAGAGATAAGGTGGTCCTTAGAACCAACAAGAGGTTCTTACCTAAAGTGGTTTCAGATTTTCATCTGAACCAGTCCATGTACCTTCCTGTGTTCTTCACTGATCATTCTTCTTCAGGAGAGAGAAGATTACACAGTTTGGATGTTAAAAGGGCACTTAGCTACTACATTGAGCGCACTAAGGCACTTAGGTTTGACTGTCCTCAGTTGTTTCTCACTTATGGTGAAGTGGGAAAGAGTAAACCTGCTACTAAGAGGACTATTGCCAGGTGGATTGTCTCTTGTATACAATTCTGCTATGAAAAGCTAGGCAAAGTACCTCCCTCAGGCCTGAGGGCTCATTCGACTAGAGGTACAGCTGCTTCTCTGGCTGCTGCCAGAGATATACCCCTGTTAGAGATACGTAAAGCAGACACCTGGAAAACAGTCCATACATTCACCAAGCATTACTCCCTGGAAACCCAGGCTAGGAGTGATGCTAGGTTCGGTACAGCAGTACTGCAGAGCCTACTCCTCCATGGAGATACTGCTTGGTAGTCTGCATAGTGTCAGAATACAGCAAGACTTCATGTTGCTTGAAGAAAAAATTACTCACCTTAGTAATTGTGTTTCTTCTAATGGAGTCTTGCTGTATTCTGACCTTCCCTCTCAGAACCTGTTTTTTGGGAAGTGGGCTGGCAGGTGCAGCGCTGCACCTCAGGGGTGCAATCGGCACTCTCCACTTTATAGAAAAGAAGAGTGGGTTAAGTTATATATATTTTTCCATAGTTATGTTTTGTTCACTACCTAGTTTTTGTTTTGGAGTTCTCAACTTGAGTGTTTTTGGGGACCCAAAATATTTGGTTGCCTTTTGGCTAGTAGATTTTACAGTTTCCATTTAGCAGGTGTAGTTAGTTAGTATTAGCTCGTAAGAATCTGATGGTTACACTTCAAAGTGCATCAGACAGAGGTTTGAACTGAGCTTGAGCTTAACATTCTATGCTGTATCATAGAGTTAACTCTTTCCTCTCTGGAGCAGTTCAAGTGCTGGGGCTCACTGCATAATGTCAGAATACAGCAAGACTCCATTAGAAGAAACACAATTACTAAGGTGAGTAATTTTTTTCTTAATGTACTTCAGACACTCAAACCAAACAGCTCACCAGGCACATATGGAATTCACCCTAAGTTTTTAAAAGAAGCATTAAATCAGCTATTAGGACCACTGACATTGCTTTTCAATGTGTCGCTGAGTGAGTTGATAACAAATCCTCAATGGAATGAAGCAATTATGACACCTATATACAAATTTGGTAGTAGGAAGGATGGAGCCAATGTTTGGCCTATTAGCCTGACTTTGGTTGTAGGTAAATTGCTTGAAAAATTAATCCAACAGCGCATATACTGTAGTACATGGTGGACATCAGGATATAACTCAACATAGATTTGTTTCTGGAAGATTTTGTTTAACAAATCTTATTAACTTTTTTGAACCAGTCATTGCAGGGCCCGACAAAGGCCTTCCTGTAGACATAGTATTTGGGGATTTTACCAAAGCTTTCGACACTGTGTCTCACAAAATTCTAACCGAACAACTAAACAAACTCAAAATATGCAGTAATATAATAATGTTGGGTTACCTCATTGCTGAAAATTAGAAAGCAGAGAGCTGTAATCAGGGGCCACATGTCTACTTGGGGTCTAGTGACAGGAGGAGTATTGCAGGGTTTGGTACTGGGGCCCATGCTTTTTAATATCTTAATCTCCTCTGTGCAGACATTCAGCAATGCTTGATGTCTAAGTACGCTGATGATTGTAAAATCGGAAGCATAGTTAATAACTCTCAAGCTGCAGAGGATTTTCAAGGGAATATTCATAAACTCGAAAAGTGGTCTCAGGAAAACAAAATGATTTTTATTGAAACTAAATGTAAGGTTATGCATCTAGGACATAACAATCTCTGTAATAAGTACAAACTAAATAATACACTCCTGCAAGAAACTGTTAGTGAGAAGGACTTGGGGAGGTATTAATCGATAACAACTTAACCTTTGATGCACACACAAAGGCTATAGTTAAGAAATGCAACAACATAGCTACGTGCATTTTTAGAAAAATTAAAAGTCATGACTCAAAGATAACAGTTCGTTCCACTATATTCTAGCTTGGTAAGGCCACACTTTGATTACTGTTCCCACTTGTGTGCTCCCGCTACCTTGAGAGGGAAAAAATGATCAAAGGAGTCCAAAGACGTGTCACAAAAAGAATTAATAATATGAAGCATCTAGAATATGAGGATAGGTTGAAACATCTGGGCATGTACTCTGTGCAGTATAGAAGCCTTTAGAGGAGACCTTTGCCTGACCTTTAATGCTATGCAAAATGAATTCCTAACGGAAACAACAGGATTGAGAAAACACAGTGCTAAAACCAACACAAGAACACATAAATATAAATTAGACGATATAAATAAGACACACAAGAGAAATAACTGGTACACCCAAAGAATTATCACCACGTGGAACACACTACCTAACTATATAGTGGAAAGTGAAGACATGGATATGTTTAAAAATAGTTTAGCTGTACATACGGGTGACATAAAACATTGTTTCCACCAGTAGAACAAGGTGGCGAGTTTATAAAAGGCCAAGGCCTCCCAAACTCGTATTAATCTGTGAATCTTTGAAGGATGTTACTTCCCATACATAAATAACTTTTGAAGGCTGTATGAAAAATAAAGCCAACCGGGGAAAGGAACGGAGACCCTGGAAAATGAAGGGTAACCTTTTTCCTCGGCTGGGTGGTGCACAAAAGTAAAAACACTTCTTAACTAAGGTTGAGAGGCTGTTATGAAAATGGAACGGCAAAGGTTTATGAAACTGGTTTATGGTTAATGGCAAAGAGTCCAAGGTAAAATATATTAAGTGTTTGTTTGTATTTATAGGGAAAGACCTACATAGAAATGAGTAGGTGGGAATGTTAATGGACCCTGCATTGGGGTAGCGCAACTGTTTACCCTCAGGTGTCTGAAACTGTGAAGGAGATAAAGGATATTGTGGGTTTAAGTAGTGGGTGGAACCCAAGGAAAGGGCCCATACTTAGTACCAACATGTCTGGTGGGGATGGGTAGAGCAGTTAGCTACCCTGGTAAAGGTGTTACATGTTGCAGTTACATGTAGAGTGTGCAGGGCAAGACCCTGCATATATGTCAAATGTTTCTTTAGAAGGTTAAGGTTAGGAGTTAGAGAAAGGAAAACCAACACTCCCCATATGGTTTTTCCTCTTAAGCAAGGGGGTATATGTGACAGAGTCAGTAGGTGACCTATCACAGGTAAAATGCAGAAAAGAGAGTGAAGGTTTTGGAAACCTGCTTTAAAGAGAAAAAGGAAACAGGTTCCCTCTTAGTGAGGGAGGTATATGTGACGGGGCTCATATTAGGCCTGTCCCATGTGTGTTATATATAAGGGAAACCAGAAGCAAGGACCCTATTACTATCTCTATCTTTTCTAACTTTCTATTACACTGAGCAATCATTACCTCTACTGTACTAACCCCTGATTTTGTAGTTTCTCACTTGCTGGGTTCCCTGATACAGAACACAGAGATAGAGAAATGATGGCTGAGACAGGCAACTATGACAGAGTGTGACATCAGCAGACTGATGTAATCGATCACAGTGGTTGGCCTAGCAACAAAACTGGTCACATAGAAACATAGAAACATAGAATTTGACAGCAGATAAGGACCGCTTGGCCCACCTAGTCTGCCCATTTTCCTACCTAACAGATAAGCTGCAGATCCTAGTTAATCAACAGCTTACTTCCTCTTACCCACCCCTAGGACTGCCTTATGCCTGTCCCATGCATTCTTGAAGTCCCCCACTGTTCTTGACTCCACGACCTCCTCAGGAGGCTGTTCCATGCATCCACAACCCTCTCAGTGAAAAATACTTCCTCACATTACCCTGAGCCGTCCCCCTCTATCTTCAAATTGTGCCCCTTGTTCTTGCACATCTCTTTTCTGGAAGATGCTACCCTCTTGGACTTTGTTAATTCCCTTGAGGTACTTGAAAGTTTCTATCATGTCCCCTCTCCCTTCTTTCCTCAAGAGTATACATATTAAGCTCCTTTAGTCTTTCTTCAGTATGTCTTCTGGTGCAGACCCTGCACCACTTTGGTGCCCTCCTCTGGACAGCCTCCACTCTGTCTATGTCTTTGCAGAGATGGGGTCTCCAGAACTGCACACAGTACTCCAGATGGGGTCTCACCAACTGTCTGTACAGAGGGATAACAACTTCCTGTTTTCTACTATTGATGCCTCTTCCTATGCATCCCAGTATCCCTCCAGCCTTCCTTACTGCCTTCTCACATTGCTTGCCCACCTTTAGGTCATCTGATATAATTACCCCCAGGTCCCTTTCTATTTTTACTGTTGTCAGTATCTCACCCCCCATTGTGTACACTTCCCCTGGGTTTTTGTTTCCCATGTGCATTATCTTGCACTTCTTTGCATTAAATCTGAGCTGCCATACATTTGACCATTCCTCCAACCTTGCCAAGTCCCTTCTCATCCTTTCCACTCCATCCTGTGCATCAACCCTGTTGCAGATCTTTGTGTCATCTGCAAAGAGACATACTTTTCCTTCCAGTTCCTCCGAATGTCACTTATAAAGACATTAAAAGGACCGGTCCAGTACTGAACCCTGCGGTACCCCACTAGTAACCCTCCTTTCTTCACTGTGTACTCCATTTACTACTACCTTTGTGTCCTGTTGTCTAGCCAATTTTTATCCAGGCTACCACCTTGGGACCCATTCCAAGGCTGGCTATCTTGTGTATTAATCTTCTGTGGGGACTGTATCAAATGCCTTGCTAAAATCTAGGTAGGCCATGTCCACAGCCCTCCCTGATCTACTACTTTGGTCACCCAGTCAAAGAAATCTATTAGATTCGCTCTGACACGACCTTCCCATCGTGAATCCATGTTGCCTCGGGTCCTGTGCCCCAATGGCCTCTAGGTACTCAACAATTCTTTCCTTCAGAAGTGATTCCATCATTTTCCCTCCCACTGAGGTCAAACTAACTGGTCTATAGTTTCCTGCCTCTGTCCTGCTCCCACTTTTGTGAAGAGGAATTACATCTGCCCTCCTCCAGTCCTTGGGTACCACCCCATCCTCCCATGATTTGTTAAAGAGAGTAGTCAGCGATGTCACTAGTTCTACCCTTAGTTCTTTTAAAATTCTTGGGTGAATCCCATCAGGCCCCATTGCTTTGTCCACCTTCAATTTTATTAGTTCTTTCAGAACCCTTTCTTCTGTAAATGGACTGGTATTGACCCCCGTCTTCAGAGTATTTCTCTTGTTTGGTTTAGGTAACTCTCCCTCCTCTTCCTTTGTGAATACTGAGCAGAAATATTCGTTCAGTAACCCTGCTTTTTCACTGTCACCCTCTACCCAGATTCCCTCCCCTTTATTAAGCTTCAGTATCCCTCCTTTGGTCTTTCTTCGCTCCCTAATGTACCTATAAAAGGTCTTATCCCCCTTCTTAACAGAATTGGCTATCCTTTCTTCGGTTTGGGCCTTTGCTATTCTGACTACCTTCCCAGCCTCTTTCTGCTTTAACTGATAAAGTTCTCTGTCCTGCTCCTTCTGTGTTTCTTATATTTCCTGAATGCTGCCCTTTTCTCCTTAACCTTCCCTGCCACCTCTTTTGTGAACCATAGCGGTTTTTTCCTTCGTTGTGTTTTATTGATTTTTTCGCAGAGGCTTGTTGCCTCTGTGATGGCTGTTTTGATCACTCCCCATTGTTCCTCCACCCCTCCTTCTTGCCTGTTTGCTAGTGCTTTTCTGAGGCACTCTCTCATTTTCCCAAAGTCAGCCCTCCTAAAGTCTAGTACTCTTGCTTTTGTATGGCTTGATTGTATGGTTGTGTTTATCGTGAACCACACTGTTTGGTGGTCACTTGTTCCCAGATGGCTACCCACTTCTAAATCTGAGATTCTTTCTCCATCCCCATTTGAAAGTACCAGGTCTAAGATTGCTCCCCTCCCTAGTCGGTTCCAGTACTAGCTGTCTGAGACATGCCCCCTGTAGGGCATCAAGAATGACCCTGCTCTTGGATGTGCCTGCAGCAAAGGTGCTCCAGTTAACATCTGGCATATTCAGGTCCCCCAGCAACAATATCTCCCCTTTTTCTGCCATTCTAAGAAAGCCTTCTATCATTTCCTTGTCCATTCCCTCCCCCTGAGATGGGGGTCTGTATACAACCCCCCATGCGGATTGTGGTGCCATTTCCTGTCTCCAGGGTGACTCAAAGTGCCTCATCTGCTCCCTGTTTACTCTTTAGTTCTGTTGCTTTGATCCCTTCCTTTACATAGAGAGCTACTCCTCCTCCTCTTTTACCCTCCCTATCCCTCCTGTAGATTGTGTATCCTGGTATGTTGACATCCCAGTCATGGTTCTCTATGTACCATGTTTCTGTGACTGCCACAATATCCAGGCAACCCTCTTCCATCAAGGCCACTAGTTCAGGGAGCTTGTTACACAGACTATGGGCATTGGTACTCATCACCCTCCACTTTTTGATAGCCTTACCCCTTTTAGCCCCATTACTGTCCTTACTGCCTTTGCCTTTTTTTACATTTAAATCTGTTCTGCTCCTAATAACTTCTGTACCTTGGTGTTTACCTCACTAATCACCATGTTTTGTGGGGGCTGATTTCCAGCTCCTTTTCAGTGCCTCCCCCCTTGGCTAGTTTAAATGCTTGCCAATGAAGCATTTAAACCTCTCACCTAGGATCCTGGTTCCCCCTGGACAGATGCAGACCAGCGCACCAGTATAGGTCTGCATTCCTCCAGGTGGCTCCCCAGTCCCCAATGAAGCCAAAACCCTGAGCTCCACACCAGTTTTTCAACCACTCATTGAATTCCCTGGTGAGAAGTGCCCTAGCATCTCCCTTGCCATAGACAGGCAGCACCTCCGAGAAGGTTACCGTATGCGCTACTTGTCTAAGGCCCTTCCCAACTCTACAAACTCCTCTTGCACTGCTCTGATCCATTCTAGCCAGGTCATTTGTCCCCAGGTGGACAATGACATCCAGCTCCTCCCTCGTGCAGCTCCTCCCACGATCCTGAGGATTCGCCTGTCCCTCAAGCCGTGGCACCAGGAAGGCACCTTACTTCCTCTCCCCATCCTCCCCCATTCCCCCTAATGATTGAGTCCCCACCAGGAGTTGTTTCCTTCCCCTGTGGGGTCCCATGCCACCCTCCTTTGGGTCTCCTTTGTGAAGGTTCCCAGCATCCTCCTTGGTCTCCACTGCCGGTGCCTCCATAGAGGAACCACTATCCACCAGACGAGTGAATGAATTGTGAAGAGGTACAGCTGAAGGGATGCAACTCTGTTCCACCACCCTCTCCCTCCTTGAGCCCACCCTGGTCCAGCCACTCCTCTTTCTTGGCAACCTCTGAGGTAGTGGCATTGGCCCTGGTGGTCCTTGGGTGGGGGAGGAGGTTTCACGAATCCTAGCCAGGTCAGCCTGGAGACGGGCAACCTCCTCTCTCAGACCAGAGAGGTGCCTGCAAATAGGGCAGCATTGCAGCTTCCAGAATGTCTCCCGGAACACTGCCGCCCCACAGCCATTGCACTGCACCACTCCTATTATGTCTTATTTTGTGTCCCCTCTACTGTTTCTCTGGATGCTTACTCTCTCCTCTCCTCTCCTACAACTCTCACCCTTCTTGTTCTGGGACAGCAACTTCCTATCTTCTTCAATAGTCTCCTTCTTCCTTGCTCAATATCAAACTACCAGCAGCTAGTGGGGGAGAGTGAGCTACTTTTTCTACTTCAGGGTTGACAAAACCAATGTTTCTCTATGATCCTTTTCTTCCTACTGCCAAACAGGAAGTTCCTTTTGACAGTTAAATCCAGTGGCTATAAAAGTAGAACTGGCTTTGGGTGGGTGGGTGGAGGAGTGGGATGGAGGGCAATTGGTAAGAAAAAAGGCTAGCAACAGGAAGTTGTAATTTGACTCACCTGCTTTTCTAGTGTCTAAACCACACCCCCAGGTAAGCTCTCTTTCCTCCTACTGGTTTAGCAAAGTCACCTGATACAGTACCTTTCCCTGCACAGAACACACACTGCCTTTCTTTCTTTTCTTTTCTTTCTTTGTTTTAACCTTAAATAAGACCCCTTCTACTTCTAATAAAGTTATCTGTCTACTTAATCTTAACTGACACTGACTCCTACTGAGATATAAGTTTTAAATTAAGAAGAAAATGTAGCTTCTTTTAGTTAGCTGTTTTCTGCTCTACAAGCAAGGCTAGCAACAGCAACAGCACATGCCTGGCAACCAGCAGCTGTGGCTGTAATAATGCTGGTTGTGATGTCATACTAATTGAGGCATCATGCTGTCTGTATAATCTGACGTCCTGAACTGAATTAGTCAGTCTGTGCCTGAGTCTGTCACAGTGTGTGCCTGAGTTTGTGTCTGTGTCGAGACTCACCTGTAGCCAGTGAGAGAAGGAGAGAGATTTTCAGCAGAGAACAGGCTGCTTATTCCCTGCTGCAGAGATTCATCTGGAGACACTAGATGAGAGATGCTGATATTTTCCAATTAGTTTATTTGCTTTTGCTTTGTGTACAATAAATCGCCACTTGTGGTTTTTCTACAACTTCTCCTGGACTGCTTATGCTTCCTGACCTATAAGCCTCCAAAATATTTTGTGTTAGAGGTACTGTATCTGGTTTAGTCACAACTGGTGTTATTCTGAGTCAGAAGCCACACCACATCCAGAAACCTCACCACATCTGCACCTACTTCAGCAGCAGCCAAAATGGAAAGAAAATATCAGGTGGACAAGCAGGGAGTGGAATACAGTACCTCCATGCCCATCTTGATCATCGAGGGGGTAGTCCATGCAGCTGCTTGTGAGAGATTAAAAATCACCCTACCAGCACAGCCTCTTAAAATGGATGCTAAATAAATGAGATGCTATGGCCGCAAAGGTTTATGCCGCAGCTGTCCTGCTTATCAGGCAAGTAGCTTATTCAGCATCTATAGCGCAGTACCAGACAGCACTTTGGAACACAATTCTGGCACTTGACAAAAGAACAGATGGTGAGTTGGCACAGGACCTGATTACCAGAGCAAGATTAATCCTGGATGCCACTAAATATCATTTCCACACTGCGGTGGACATTTATAACACCGCTGCTAGAGCTCTAGCTCATGCAGTGTCCTTAAGAAGCTTAGGACTACTGTCATTTATCAGGATACTCAAAACAAAGCTATGGATTTCTTCTTTGAGGGAAATTCATTATTCGTCGACAAAACGGAGGCCTACATGAAAAAAGTGGATGAATATAAAACCACTTATAAAAGTAACAATGAGAAGGAAAAATGCCTCTACCTCTTACAGGACCTACGGGAAGAGAGGCAGAGGCAGGGTATATATCCAAGAGCCTTTATGTCTTACGACCACTATGAGTAACAGTCATAAAGAAGTTACTATAGGGTAAGGGGCAGAAGGGCTTCCTGGTATAATTCTGCTGCTCCAACACCTAAGCCCACGTCAAAACAAAATCCCTGACATTTTTGCCCAGGTAACCCAACGATTGCCAGTGGGAGGAAGGCTGTCTCACTTCTTCCAGGAATGGGTAAACTTTACCACAGACAAGTGGGTACTGGAAGTAGTGGGCCAGGGGTTGTGTCTGCTGTTCAAATATTTTCCCAAACTACAGCAACACATAAGTTTTCTAGCTCACTCTCCCACAGAAAAAAATTCTGCTGGAATTGGAAGTAAAAAAAAATTAATATCAAAAGCCGTAGACAAAGTCCCTGCCTCTCAGTGGGGCAGGGGCCTATTCTCAAGATACTTTCCGGCCCACAAGAGAAATGGGGAGTGCGACCCAATTTAGATCTTAAGTTTCTGAACAAGCACTTGAAGAAAGAAAAATTCAAGACGGTCACAAAAAGGAAAGTGATACCATCTTTGCAAACTGGTGTCACCTCAACTCCAAGGGTTTTCGCAAAGTGCTTGGCTGTGGTGGCAGCGCATCTAACAAAATAAGGTGTGGTTGTTTTCCCCTGCCTGGACAACTGGCTAGTCTCAGGGAAAACACAAGAGACAAGGTGCTCAATTCAGTTGGTGCAAAGCCCCTCAGAGAGCTTGGGATTCTTGATATACTGTACCTGCAGAAGTCCTAGCTAGAATCGGATCTAGTACTGGACATTGTAGGAGCAGAGCTAAACACCCTTCCAGGGAAAGCTGTGGTTCCACAGGCCAGGTTCCAAATGAGACATATGCAGTACCACTTAAGAGTCAACTAGTTTCAAAGATGGGATCCACTCTTAAAGCTACTGCCAGTGACAAAAGCACTAGTGAAGTAATTAGAGTGGCTTATTTATTTATTTATTTATTTTATTTATTAAGAATTCAGAAAGACACCTTTGTTCCAGGGGCTCTTTTACAAAGGTTCCACATCAAGTAATAAGGACAAGTTAGAAGAGAGCATAAGTGCAACACATAAACATAAGGAAATATACAAAGAAGCAGCCAACTGGCGTTGTCTAGGTTTGTAAAGTGACATCTTACTTCGAGAGGGCTCTTGCAGTAGGTAATTACATATAGGACTGACGCCGGGTGGCGGCAGGACCCCACTGAAAAATTTCTAGCTAGCAGTCCCTGGTGGGGACCGCCCCCACGTCAGGTGACCAACGTCACGCGACGTCGGTATAAAGGGGCGGTCCCAGACGCCCGCCTTCCAGTTCTTTCCCGCCGTTAGCTCGTGTAGCACCTCGTGGTTAAGTTCTTTCGCTCAGTCCTGTTACTTCGTCATTTTTTTCCGAAAAGTTTTCAGTATTTTATTCTTCCATCATCAGGTGAACGTCGGTTTATGTCGTCCCCTTCAAAGAACAAGTGCGACTCGTGTGGCACGCAACTGCCTCACAAAGACGGTCACTCCCTTTGTCTCTTCTGCCTAGTCCCTGACCACATGGTTGACAAGTGTCCGCACTGCCTCCGGTTCAACGCGGCCACCCACAAACGACGCCAGCAGTCCCTCGTAGCCCATCTCCTCAAGAAAAAGATGTCTGCGATGGAGAAAGAGCTGAGAAAATTAAGGCAGGCATCGACTTCCCCGAAAGGGCATAAGAAGTGGGACAAGGATAGGCACGGGAAGACCTCCTCTTCCACGACTCCGGCTGGGAGTCGTGGGTAAGCTCTTTATCCCTTCGAGGGACCGTCTGGCCAGCAGCCTCCAAGGCTTTGGAGGCGTCGGCCCGCCCGCCCGTCGGGCTCGAGTTCGGGCCTGCCGGGCGTCTCTGGGCCAAAGGAGACCCCTGCCCCCAGTACGGTCGCAACACTACAGCCTACTGGTGCGGGCGCCTCCCGTAAGCAGGACGTCGGCTCCTCCGACGTGCGCCGGGAGAAGGGCCCTAAGTCGCCCGACCCTTCAGGGCAGCGCCGGACTGTGTCTCCCTCCGACCGGGCCTCCTCTCTTCCCCGGCCCATCTCGGACGTGAGACTCCCGAAGGCGGACACCAGCTCCTCTGGCGTCCGCCGGGTTTCGGCCCATAAGCCACACGTCGGCTCCTCCAACGTGCGCCGGGCCTCCGAGCCTACGTCGGAACCTCTCACTTCCGTCGTGCCAGGCTCTCTGCAGCCTTCGCTGCCGTCAGGGGAAACCCAGTCCGCCTTGCCTGACTCCGGGGATTTTTCCCCTCCTTCCCCGGACGAGACTCGGGACCCTGGACTTCCGTCAGATCCCCGGGGATTCGGATCTGGCCGCGGTTCCCCTGACGCCGGCTCCTCTGATGCCGGCTTCGCCGATACCGGCCCCGCTGTCTCCGGCCCCGACACCGGCCCCTCGGACGCCAGCAGGGGATTTTCTCCCTCCTTTGGGCCCTCCGCCCCAGGGGCCTATCCCGGTTGATCCGCCCCTGGGTACCCGGCTGGGCCGTCTGCTCTGGCAACTCCTCCAGTACCTGGGTACCCGCCGTCATACCAGACGCTGGTCTTCCCAGGCCCGCAGTATCCTGCGCCGCCGTACCCGGTGCCGAACCCATCGGCACCGCAGTACCAAGCGCCTCACTACCCGTCTCCGGGATTTCCGCAGCTGGGTTTCGGATACTCACCCTACGGATATTCTCCGTTTAACTATCCCCCTCCTCCTCCTCCACCGCCCCCGAGGCCGGCGGTGGATCTCCAGGAGACTCTTGCCTCCTGGTGGGCTGAGGCCAAGGCTCAGCTCACCAGAGAAATCGAGAGCCGTCTTACGACGATGGTGCCTCTTCCAGCCCCCGTACGCCCTAGATGGCGCTCTCCCTCCCCTCCTCCGGTTCCCCGGGGTTTACCCTCAGGTCCCAGAGAGGGGCAGGATACACGTTCTGGGACTCTTCCCACTGAACCCATTCCTCCCCCTAGATGGGTGAGGGAGTCTTTCTGTGCTTCAGATTCTTCCTCTGTGGTCCTCTCGGACTCCTCGGAGGCCTCCGATGGAGTTTCTGAGTAAGACGACGAGCTGCGTTCTCCATCCAAACCCCGGCCGAGGACTCCTCCGAAGTCTCCTCCAGAGGATCCTTCGTTCACGGAGTTGCTTAAGAAGATCCAGGAAGTCCATCAGTGGCAGTCCTTAGATCCAGATCCTCAGCGGGTGAAACTCGCCAAACATCTGGACTTGCCCCTTACGGCTCCTACTTTAGTGCCACCCTGGATCGAGCCTCACGCCCACCTTGTTTCCACTATTTGGAAACAACCGTCAGCTCTAGCCCACTTCCTAGGAAGTCCAGACAGGCTATATCAGGCTCTGGAGGGTGTGAGATTTTTAGACTCTCACCCCCGTGCAGACTCGGTTGTGATCAGCGCCACTCACGGCCGGTCGGCGCATCCAAAACACCTGAGCTCGTCTCCCCCGGATAAGGAATCTCGCCTTCAAACAACATGAAGTCTTGCTATATTATAGACATTAGCAGTTTGTTCCAGCTCTAGAACTGCCCCAGAGTGAAATGGTTAAAACCATTCCAAAATAGAATTTTGGCACGAGAGCAGCTCTATCTGTGTCATTTCAAACTTGAACTGTCAGATTCTTTACTCCGCCTCAGTGAACAGTCGCTCCGGAGATTTCTCCTTCTGCTCGGTTCATTTCTCGGTTTAAAAAGTGTTTTCTCGGTTGGATTTAACCGAGAATAATTTTATTTTAACCGCAAAACCATTCGGTTCAAGCTCTATCTGTGGTAACCGTAAGTAAATGAAGGTTTTGTCTGTGTGGAACTTGTAAGTTATCGGTTCGGTTTTGAACCGATCAGTGGGTTTAAAACTCATTTAAAACTAAAAGTTACTATTTTAGAGTGCGGTTCCCGGTTCTTATCGGTTCTAAAAAAAACGGATTTATTACGTTTTTTTCCAATACCCGTGACACGGTTAGGAACCGATAAGGAGTGTCTTGCTCAGGCACTGCCGTTAAAAGGGCAAGTTTTGGTTAGGCTGGCATTATGTCTGAGAAACCCAAAAGAAAAACCGGGCCCACTGGGTTTCAACACTGTGATGTTTGTGGGGAAGTCTTTGCCAAGGCTAACCCACACACCACATGTGTTTATTGTCTGGGGTTTGACCACCTCTCTTCAGACTGCCAGGTATGTAAGAATTTCCCTGCAGCCACCCTGGAAAAAAGATTGGGCAGGCTCAGGGAACGAGAGGCCAAAAAGTCCGCTGACCCGGATGGCCAGCCCGGTTCAGTGCCAACCGAACAGAGGGTGCCCTCTGACCAGGGCCAGACTTCCTCGGGCAAAGAAAAGCTGGTTCTGAGGAACCAATTCCAGTAAAGAAAACAAGAAAATCAGCAGGTCTGGAGTCCAAATTCCTTCTCCAACTGCTGCAGAGATAGCAAAGCCATACAAATTGTCCAGTCACTGTCTCAGGGTCCGTCCGAACCACCACTATCTGGTAAAAGGTCGTTCGTCCAGTCCCAGTGGTTCAGGATTATGATATTGAGGAATTTTATGAACCAGAGGAGGGAGGAGGATTATGAACAGTATGAATGTGGCTGGGAAGGTCTGGGTGTGCCCATTGAACGAACATCTCCCCAGACAGACCTTTAGAATCTCCCCTATGCTGTCTGAGTCTCCATCTCATTTTATGTTTTATAAAAAGTTGCTGAAACCCTCCAGCTTCCTTTAGAAGAGGCTGTGGATGAGCAAGAGGAGCCTGATTTTGTAGAAATGATGGATATTCAGAGTCTAGAGATTGTCTATTCCTTTACATAAGTCTTTTAGGAAACAAACAATTAAAATTTTAAAAGCTCCTAATTCTGTGCCTCCTGTAGATAAAAGATGGACAGAAGGTATACATTGTCAGGCCGATACAGAACTCCTCTCTCAGCAATGCAGTCATGTTGGGTAGTTCAGGCTGCTGCCTGTGATAAAGCTAATATTCCTTGGCTTCACATCCTTCTGACAAGTATTCCAGGAAGATTGATGCCATGGCAAAAAAACAGTATATGGCAGCCTCTCTGGGACTCAGGCAAGCAAATTATATGTAACATGTAGCTAGGTATCAGAAATCTAGATGGGATAGATTATGCAATTATTAAGCAGGCCCATGGCCAGCTGGCTAGTGAACTAGAACAGGTGGCTGCTGATGGCATTGAAGCCTCTAAGGTTCAGTTTCATGCTGCTGTGGATGTTAATGATGTTTCCTCTAGGGTCATGGCCACGTCTGTAGCTTTTCGTAGGTTGGCCTGGCTCAGGTGTACTAGTTTGTCACAGGATACCCAGACTAAGGCTATGGATTTTCCTGTGGTGGGAAATTCTCTGTTTGGAGAGCAGACAGAGAATTACATGAAGAAGATGGATGAATATAGGACTACTTACAAGAGTGCCCAGGCTAAGGAGCGGCAAGCCACTCCTCAAAGGCATGCCCCCAGGGGTAGGGGTAGGCCTTTTCACAGGCCTTTCTACCAGACTCAGGCCTCCTCTGCCTATGCTCAGAGGGGCTTCTTCAGAGGCAGGGGCAGACGAGGGGTGGGCAGACCTGCTCCCACCCCCCAGCCTAAAGCTCCTGCGAAACAGGCACCCTGATGGGGTGCCCAGGGCCGATTCTCCTGTACCAGTGGGGGGCAGGCTGGCTTACTTCAGTCAGAGTTGGGCTTCTTTAACCTCAGACAAGTGGGTTCTGGAAGTAGTAAGCCAGGGTCTGGTTCTCAGCTTCAAAAGTTTCCCAAGTTGAGAAGCAGACTTTTCTACCTGCAAGTGCTTCAGAGACCCTCGCTGTGAAACAGAGGTCTCATCCTGTTAGCTCTCAGAGCAGTAGAAGGGTTCCTCCCTGCATCAGGGCAGGGGTCTATATTCAGATACTTCCTTACCCCAAAAAGACAGGAGAATGGCGGCCCATTTTAGATCTCAGACATCTGAACAAGCATCTTTTGAAACCAAGTTCAAAATGGTAACTCTGGCAATGATTTTACCTTCCCTAAGGCCAGGGGACTGGCTAGCCTCCCTGGACCTCAAGGATGCCTATTTCCATGTCCTAATCAGAAGATCCCATCGAAAGTACCTCAGATTCGAACTGCCCTCTGGTCATTACCAGTTCAGAGCAATGCCCTTCGGCCTTACCTCTGCTCCAAGGGTATTCACAAAGTGTCTAGCAGTGGCAGTGGCCCATTTAAGGAGGCAGAGGATTGCTGTTTTTCCCTATCTAGACGACTGGCTCATTGTGAGGCCAGTCCCCAGAACAGAGTAAAATCTCACCTGCAGGTCACCCAGCAGCTTCTCACCTCCTGGGTTTTCTGCTAAACCTACCAAAGTCGGTTCTGGAACCAGTCCAGGTACTCACCTTTATAGGGGCAGAATTGGACACAAAGCTAGCCAGAGCCTTTCTTCCCCAGAAAGGGTAAAGAATTTAGTGGCTCTGGCCTCTTCCTTCCTCTGCAGGTCTCTCGACCAGCAAGACACTTTCTGCAGCTCCTGGGGCACATGGCTGCATCCACAGGTGTTGTGCAGGAGCCAGATTTCAGATGAGAGACATTCAGTTTCACTTGAGAACCTTTTGGTCTCAGAAGAGACCCCCTTTCAAGTTGGTCCCAGTGACTTGAACCTTGATCCTAGCTCTCCAGTGGTGGCAGGATCAGAGCAATTAAAGCGGGGTCCCCTTCATTTCCCCTTCTCACGACTTGACTCTCACTACAGATGCTTCCTTCTGGGTTGGGGAGCCCACATGGGCGACCTTTCCACTCAGGAGTTTGGTCCCCCAGGAATCTCTGCTCCACATCAATTTGCTGGAACTCAGAGCTGTCTTTTTAGCTCTTCAAGCTTTTCTGCATCTGTCCACGACAAGGTGATACAAGTCAGAACAGACAACACCACAACAATGTGGTACATCAACAAACAGGGGGCACTCGGTCTTGGCCTTGTGCACCGAGGCAATGAAGTTGTGGTCTCTGGCCTATTCCTGAACACTTCCCTCATAGCAGTTCATCTTCCAGGGAAGGACAATGTCCTAGCGGATGCCCTCAGCAAGTTTCCCAGGGCCATCACGAATGGTCCCTGGATCCTCAAGTGCTGGGGATAGTTTTTGCCAGGTGGGGCATCCCTCAGATAGATCTTTTTGCAGCCCCAGACAATCACAAACTTCCTTTGTTCTGTTGCAGGCCTCCAGTGCTGGGCTCAGTTCCCCTGGATGCCCTTCTTCTGGATTGGGAGGGGAAGTTCCTCTATGCTTTCCCCCCCTTTCCTCTCCTATTCAAAGTACTAGTCAAAATCAGATCTCAGCCTTGCAGGGTGATTCTGATTGCCCCGGATAGGCCAGGCAGCCCTGGTACCCACTCCTTCTGTCTCTGACAGTCCATCTTCCCTGTGCCTCCCAGGAATCACAATCTGTTGACTTGTGCCCAGGGAAGGTTTGGTATCGGACCTCAAATCCCTCAGCCTCAAGGCCTGGCTCTTGAGGAGTTAGAGTTGCTGATTTACACCTCTCTCAGGGTGTTCTTGAGATCCTAAAGGCTTCCAGAAAGCCTTCCACTAGGACTACTTATAGTTCTAAATGGAAAAGGTTTTCCATTTGGTGTGCTGGAAAAATATTTCCCAGAATCTGCTGAATTGCCCATTTTGTTAGATTACATGGTACATCTTAATTCCTTGGGTCTCAGACCAGCTACCCTGAGAGTTCATTTGGCAGCTGTGTCTGCTTTTGTGTCAGCAGGAAAGTCATCCCTCTTTTCTCTCATCCTGTGTTTTCCAAGTTTTTTGAGATTACTCCATACTAATCCTCCCTTTAGGAACCCGGCCCCTGCTTGGGACCTTAATGTTTGCATTGCCCAGTTAATGCAACCCCCTCTGAACCTCTGTCTTCTGCAGAGCTTAAGTACCTAACTTGGAAAACTGTTTTTCTAGTGGCTATCACTTCTGCCAGCGCATGAGTGGTGCAAGCCTTGTCAGTGGAGACTGACTTTATTTCTTTCCACGGGGATAAGGTAGTCCTTAGGACTAATAGGAAGTTTTGCCTAAGGTGGTTTCAGATTTCCATCTTAATCAATCTATCTCCCTTCCAGTATTTTCACTGATCACTCCTCTTGGGTGAGAGGAGGTTGCACAACCTGGATGTTAAGAGAGCTCTTAGTTATTATATAGAGCGTACCAAAGGTCACAGGTTCAAATCCTCCAACTTTTCCTTGCCTATGGTGAAGTTGGGAAAGCAAACCTGCCACTAAGAGATCAATAGCCAGGTGGATTGTCTCCTGTATCCAATTTTGTTATCAGAAAGTGGGCAGAGCCCCCCACCCTGGTTTGAGGGCTCATTCTACCAGGGTACAGCTCGTCTCTAGCTGCTGCCAGAGATGTCCTTTATTAGAGATTTGCCAGGCTGCTACTTGGAAAATGGTACACACTTTTACCAAGCATTACTCCCTGGATGTCCAGGCCAGGAGAGTGCTCGGTTTGGCACAGCTGTTCTTCAGAGCCTATTCCTAAGTAGGTTCTGCCCTCCTCCATGGAGGTACTGCTGTGTATTCTGCTAATGTCTATAATATAGCAAGACCATGTTGTTTGAAGAAAAAATTACTCACCTTAGTAATGTTGTTTCTTCTAATGGAGTCTTGCTATATTACGAACCTCCCCAACCTGCCCCTCTCAGAACCTCTACTTGGTGGGTGCGGGCAACTAGTGTGGCACTTCTTATGTCCTGTTAGCATTTTGTCCCCTTTGGGACTTTGGGGGTGTGTGTGTATGCAGCGTGTGTGTGTTTATTATACTTATGTTCCATTTTCATATTATTAGAATGGTGTTAGTATTTCTGGTCCCTGACTTGAGTCTTGGGTGTTGGGACCATCAATGGTTGTTATTATTTAGGTAGCCATTTGGCTAGTGTGAGTTACAGCTTCCACACAGACCTTAGTGAGTTTGGCTCAGTAAAGATCTGACAGTTCAAGTTTGAAATGACACAGATAGAGCTGCTCTCGTCCAAAATTCTATTTTGGAATGGTTTTAACCATTTCACTCCGGGGCAGTTCTAGAGCTGGAACAAACTGCTAATGTCTATAATATAGCAAGACTCCATTAGAAGAAACAACAGTACTAAGGTGAGTAATTTTTTCTTCTGGATCAGTATGGAAAGAAGATCTACGCTTCTTCCACACTGGGTATTAGGGCCCTGAACTATGTAGCACATATGGGGGATTACCAGAAGGCCATCCTTACCCAGGCGGAATCCAAGATTGACTCCTTGCCTGACTCTCAACTCAAGCAGGAGTTGGCCGACCTAGTCCGTTCTGCTCGTTCGGCCAGTCGCCACATGCTAAGGATGACCTACGATGCAGCGGACACTGCAGGACGGAGCTCTGCGTTTGCCGTAAGCCTTCGGCGGCACGCATGGCTTCGTGTGTCAGGTGTGGTCCGGAGGTGCAATCTGCCATCCAAGAAGCACCTTTCAGGGGTTCTGTGCTTTCCGCAGTGATGTCAGGACATCATCACTGACTTACTGCGAGAGAGGCGCCCTCAAATCTGTTGATTCATTGTACCGTCCCCATCCCCCATAGCGCCGTCCCTTCGCAGATGCAGCCGGCCTCAGCGAAACCCCAGGAAGGCGGGCCACTAGGCCCGGCCCCGCGGCTGCCAGGCCCCTGCCGCCCAAAAGTAGCGGGCACTCCAGCTGCGGCACTGCCTCACACCACCTGACTCCTTCCCTCTCCCACCGCCTCCAGGCGTCCTGGAGGAACCGGTGGAGGAGGTTCTCCCTCCACCTTCCGGTTGGGAGAGGATAACCCAGTTATGGGTGCTTCAGATCGCCATGAAGGACACTCCATGGAGTTTCTATAGAAACCACCACGTCACCCCCCTCTGAACTCAGCTTACTCAAGGGACCATCTTCCTTTGGTCAGGGAAGAAATTTCAGCACTTCTTGCGAAACAGGCTATAGAACCCGTCCCTCCTCACCTCTATGGAGCGGGGTACTATTCCCACTTCTTCCTTGTACCAAAGAAGATGGGGGATCTCAGACCGATTCTCGATCTCAGCTCCCTGAACCTGTTTGTGGAGTACAAGAGGTTCAGGATGCTCTCCCTTCAATCTCTTTTGCCCCTGCTTTGGCCGGGCCAATGGCTTTGTGCACTGGATATGCAGGATGCGTACCTGCACATCCCCATTCGCCCTTCGCACCGAAAGTACCTCAGGTTTGCATTCCAGGGGGTCCACTACCAATTCCGGGTGCTTCCATTTGGTCTTTCCTCGGCTCCTCAGGTCTTTACCAAATGCCTGGCGGTGGTAGCGGCCCACCTGCGTTCTTTGGGAGCTCAGGTTTTCCCCTACCTGGACGACTGGCTCCTGGCGGCCCCGTCCAAGGAGGAACTCCTGCATTTCCTCTCCCTCACCCGGCAGCTTTTCACTGGCCTGGGTATTACCATCAACCATTCCAAGTCTCACCTGGAGCCTTCACAGAGGCTCCAGTTCATCGGGGCAATTCTCGACACAACTTTGTGCAAAGCCTTTCTGCCTCCGGACAGGGGGGCCTCCCTCCAGTCACAAATTTCCCTCCTATTAGAACACAGGAGGGTCCCGGCGAGGTCAGTGCTCCATCTTCTGGGGCTTATGGCGGCGGCCATCCCGACGATTCCGCGAGCACGCCTCCACATGAGAATCTCTCAGTGGACTCTTTGATCTCAGTGGGATCAATGAATAGACGACCTAGATCTTCCGGTTCTGATCTCCTCGCCAATGGTAAGAGACTTGCAGTGGTGGATGGTTCAAGAGAACCTCTTCCGGGGAGTCCCCTTTTTTCATCCTCCCCCTGATCAGACCCTAACCACTGACACTTCAGGCGAAGGTTGGGGAGCCCCTCCGGGTCCTCACCGAACCCAAGGCCTTTGGTCAAACTTGGAGATAGTTCTCCACATCAATGTTCTCGAGCTCCGAGCAGTGCTTTATGCGCTCCAGGCCCTTCACCAATACATCCTTCCCGGTCACCTAGCCGTCCAAACGGACAACATGTGCGTGGTGTGGTACATCAACAAGCAGGGTGGGACTCGATCCTACCCACTGTGCAGGGAAGCCATGAGGGTCTGGGATTGGGCCACTCTCCACAACCTTCACCTCACGGCGATCCATGTTCCGGGAGTAGACAATGTCCTAGCAGACAGACTAAGTCGCTCGTCGGCTCTTCCACACGAGTGGGAATTGGACAAAAAAGTCCTAAAAAGCATCTTCCAGGTTTGGGGGACTCCTCAGATAGACCTGTTAGCCTCCTCCCAAAACGCAAAGCTTCCAATCTTTTGCTCGCTCGCTCCAGAGCCAGGCGCTTTCTGGAGTGACGCTCTGTCTCTAAGCTGGAAGGACAGATTCGTCTATGCTTTCCCCCAACTCCGCTGGTCCCTCGTGTGTTACAGAAACTGGCTCTAGAAGGAGCGAGAATGATTCTGATCGCTTCTTTCTGGCCCAGGCAAATCTGGTTCTCTCTTCTACAACAATACTCAGAGGTTCCTCCTCTTCCTCTTCCTTTATCTCCAGGATTGCTGACCCAGGATCAGGGGACCCTGGTCCATCCGGGACTCAAGTCCCTCAACTCCATGCATGGCTCCTGCAGACCTAGCTCAATCTCATTTTGGAGTTTCTCCCAAGGTAGCCGAGATTTTGGTGGAGGCCAGAAAACCCTCCACTAGGTCCACTTACGCCATGAAATGGAAGAGATTTTCTATCTGGGCTGCGTCCAGGAACGTGGAACCTTTTCCTGCCCAGTGACCATTCTGCTGGAGTACATGCATCATCTTTTCGACCTGGGTCTCAGTCACTCCTCTTTGAAGGTTCATATGGCAGCTATCTCAGCCTACCATGTCCCCTTCGCTGATAAGGCTTTTGCCCAGCTGGAGGTCTCCAAAACCTTCCTTAGAGGGGTCCTTCATCTCAGGCCCCCAGTCCAGACCCCAGCTCCACCTTGGGACTTAAACTTTGTCCTCGAGAAACTTACCCTTCCTCCCTTTGAGCCTGCGGCTTCTGCAGACTTGAAGTTTTTATCGTGGAAGACGCTCTTCTTGGTGGCCATTACTTCAGCTCGTAGGATTTCCGAGCTACAGGCCCTGATGTGCAAAATCCCTTATTTGATTTTCCACAAAGAACGAGTAGCTCTTCGCATGAATCCTAAGTTTCTTCCGAAGGTAGTAGCGGAATCTACCTTGAATCAGTCTATCAAATTACCTGCTTTCTTCACGCAGTACTCCAATTAAGGAGAATACCTGCTTCATACCATGGATGTTCACAGGATTCTGAGATACTACACCGATAGGATGAAGGATCTCAGAAAGACTGATCAGTTGTTCGTCTCTTTCGCTCACAAAAGAGAAGGCAATGCTGTTTCCAAGCAATGTCTATCAAAATGGTTGGCTCATTGTATCACTTTCTGTTATGACAAGTACAACAAGACCCTCCCGGGTCAAGTCAGAGGCCACAGCTGCCTCTGCGGCTTATTTCAAGAATGTGTCGGCGGCAGACATCTGTGCGGCCGCCACTTGGACTTCTGTCCATACCTTTACTAAACATTACAGTTTGGACATTGCCTCTTGCCATAGAGCAGGCTTCAGGTTAGCGGTCTTGCAAGGCCTCGTTTCTTGAGGCTCGCAAACTTTCTACTACTTATTAGAGTAGTTCCTCCTCCCGGTGCCTTTCTTATTTGTTCCAGACTGCTTGGGATTCTGTCCTATATGTAATTACCTACTGCAAGAGCCCTCTCGAAATAAGATAGTTCAGTTACGTAAGAACTTACCGTAACAGTAGATCTTCGAGAGAGGCTCTTGCAATAGGTAATACCTTCCCGCCCTCCATCCCCCTAGGCTTTGTTTTTTTCAGCTCCTTTTCCATTGAGGAAATTATCTGCTTTTCTCTCGTCCGGGCTTTCTGGGCCTGTGGCGGGAAAGAACTGGAAGGCCGGGGTCTGGGACTGCCGCTTTATACCAACGTCGCGTGACGTCGGTCACCTGACGTGGGGGCGGTCCCGCCAAGGGACTGCTAGCTAGAAATTTTCCGTGGGGTCCTGCAGCTGGCGGTGTCAGTACTATATGAATTACCTGTACAGAGCTCTTCTCGAAGATCTACTGTTACGGGGTGTTCTACGCGTAACCGTACTTTTATATATGGTAGAACAGCACGCTTCAGGCATTGTACGCATATATGCGTAAGGAAATTGCAGGGAAGTTAGAGCAGGAGCAGGAGTTACTGGTATAGAGAGCAGTGCTGGATCCTAAGATACAGCGGGGAGGTGGATAGCAGCTCAAAGGCATTGTCAAGGAGGGGACGGGTGAGAAAGGAGGGTATGTGGGGAAAGGGAGAGGGGGCAGAGTGGAGATGTAGAAAAGACACTCTGTAGTGAGAGGGGTAAAGAGTAGGAGGGGAATGGGGAGTTTAGAGGGTGGATAGGGTGATTGAGGAGAGAGGGATAGGGAGTGAATGTACATGGTAGGGGTGAAGGGACAAAAGAGTGGGGTGAGGGTAGTGGCAGAATTAGGGTAGAAGTGCAGGGGAAAGGAATAGATGGACAAAGAGACTGTAATAGACTGGGGAGCAAGCGAGGTCTAAGGGGAGGACATTTGTGCAAGAGGGGTAGAGGAGGTGATAGGGTGGTGGGTGAGGGTGGGAGATGAGAGCAGGGAGGGGAGCAGGCATCAAGCAGTTTAAGTGAAGCAGTCACAGGAAGCACTAGCCACAAGGTGCTGGCGTAGTTAATGCTTAAGAACCCCAAGTGTAAGCCGGCCCAGTGGCGCTGAGGGTTGAGGCGCTGGATGCCACACTGTTGACCCGGGTTCGGGAACAAACCGGTGTTGGTAAGGGAGGAAAGGGATCGAGCATCTGGAGGACAGCTTTCCCATCCCTGTGGAGGGTTTGGGGGATGCACCGCTGTATAGCAGTACCTGGCAGCTGTCAGGTGTAGCGCAGACCTTGTGGCGTTACGCACAGCAGGGGAGGAGTTTGGTGGGTTGTGGCATGCACTGCCCTGCTGTCATTGCACGTCCAAGCTCCTTGGAGGACTAACTAAGTACAGAAAAACCCTCTGATGTCTGGCGAGATGATGGAGACCCCAGTGGCATGCTACCACATCCCAATTCCGGCCCAGTGCACCCAGGACTCCCCACGGCCAATCTGGTGATAAGGTAGGTCACTCTAATTCCAGAAAGTGCCCCCAAGGGAGGGAGGGCCCTCTCCCAGAGGGTGATCTAGGGGGCTTGACCTGCCAAGTCGCTCGGGGGGCCTGGGGAGAGGTGAGGGTTCAGGCAGGGAGTGAGAGGCACAGCCGAGAGGGTACTCTTGAAGGATGCTCAGACTCCAGAGAGAGAAATAAAGTTAAAAAGAGCCCCAAGCGTGGCAATGTTGGTGACTTGCGATGGAAGAGAGTTGAACCAGTTTGAGGCAATAACATTGTAGGAGCACTGTCCTTGTGTAGTCCGGCAGTGGGGTATAGAAAATGTTAGACTTTCTGAACTTCTGGTAAGGTGGGGGACACAGTGGGGCCTGAATATCTCCTGGTGGTGCTGAGGGCTGAGGCGCTAGAAATCTTATCTTGCGCCTGCCAGCGTCCGGGGTTAGGGAACGACCTCAGGTTGTCAGGTTGCTGGCATGGTAGGGGGAAGGAAGAGGGAGGGAGGAAGATCGAGCAGCCCACGGCAGCTCTCCCTGGACAGGGAGGTTTCTGTATGCCTTCCCACCATTCCCATTCATAAAGATGGTACTCCTGAAGCTCAGGTGGGAACATGTAACAAAGAGCCTAATAGCTGCAGACTGGGCCAGGCAGGCCTGATAGTCAGTTTTCCTGATTCTGTCTGACAAGAATCAAATCAGTATGCCATTAAGTCACAATCTGCTGACTCTGTCCTAGGGCAGAATAACATTCCCAAGCCCCACGACACTATGCTTGAGGACATGGTTTTTGAGGAGTTTGAATTTTCTGGATTAGATCTTCCAGATGAAGTCCTTAAGGTGTTTAGGGTTTCAAGTAATACTGCTACCAGGAAAGCATATTCCTCTGAAGTGGAAAAGTTTTTTTTACTGGTGTGTACCCAGAAAAAGAACACCAATGCAGGCAGGATTGCTTACAATCCTGAAATATCAAGTACACCTTTAGTGGTTAGGTCTACGGCTTTCAATATTAAAAGTGCACTTACCAGCAGTGGCAGCATAGATATCACTGGTAAGGGGAAGTCTCTGGTCTCACAACCCATTTTCAAAAAGGTTTTGAAAGGCATCAGTCACTTGTACCCACTGGTGAGTGACCCTGTCCATCTTTGGGACCTCAGTATATGCCTTGCCCAGCTTATGGAGGCTCCCTTTGAGCCTATGGAAGCTGCTGACCTAAAGTACGTCACATGGAAAACCATATTCCTGGTTGCAGTGACTTCTGCTAGGAAGGTAAGTGAATTGCAAGCCCTCTGCATAGAACCAACTACATCATTCCTCACAGTGATAAAGCAGTTCTTAGAACCAACAGAAAATTCCTACCTAAGGTGGAATCTGAATTCCACCTGAATCATTCAGTGACTCTTCATGTACTCTGTCAAGAACATTCCAGTCCAGGTGAGGAAAAATTGTATAGCCTGGCCCTAAAGTGAGTCCTGACTGTCTACATGGACTGGACAAAACATGTCAGTTCTCAGAGTACCCAGCTTTTTGTTACCTATGGTGAGGTTGGCAAAGGCACACCAGCTACAAAGACATCTGTCTCATGCTGGATAGTGTCTTTCATTCAATTCTATTGTGAGAAAGCTGGGAAACTGCCACCGAGAGGCTTAAAGAGCTGGTGACATGTTCAGGAGGACTTTATCAAAACCTGATACTTAGACACAATCCAGCTTGTATTTCCAATTAGTGCTGTATTCCTCCTCCCCATTATTTATTACTGAGGTCATTTGTATGAAAACAGAATCTTTGCTCCTGAAGAGTGTATCTATTCTTGTTGCTTTCTGCCTACTGAAGTCACAGAGCACTGCTTGTGATATCACAGTTACTCTCATGGCAACAGAGTATGATGTCACAACAGAGGATTATGACTTGAAATAGGGAGTAAGGTACAGAGGCAGATGGACTCTAATGGATAAAGGGCATATAATATATTCATGCTAATTTCCTAAGTAATAAATAATGGGGAGGAGACATATATAAAATATAAATGAAATGCAGGTAGAATTGTACCTAATTTTTATATATATATATATATATATTTTTTTTTTTAAGTTTTCTTTGAGGCTTCTGTAGCTCTTTAAGGGCACACTCCGCACTGGGTACCTCTGATTTTGTGGCATCCTTAAGTGGCATCCTATTGCTGGACATTTGAAAAGCAGCTAGCTGGAAGACATCGCACACCTTCACAAAACACTACTGTTTGGATATATATTCCAGAAGGGAAGCAAGCTTTGGAACTGCTGTCTTGCAGAACCTTTATCCTAACTAGGTTCTGGACCCAGCCTCCCAAGGAACTGCTGTGAAGTCTGCTAAAGTGTAAACATTCAGTGAGGGGTTCCTGGGATTAGAAGAAAAAATTACTCACCGTAGTAATGTTGTTTCTTCTTAAGGGATCCCTCACTATGTTTTCACTCCTGAGTCTTGCCTTCCCTTCCAGAACCTGAAAAAGGGTCACTCAAGAATCAAGTTCCTTTTTATTGAGGTTGCTTGAGCATTACTATTGCAGTTCCTACAATTGTAAGTTGGTTGTTCAAACAACATGAAGTCTTGCTGTATTCTGACAATAGCAGTGAGTCCCAACCTTCGAACTGCCCCGGAGATGAAAGAGTTAACTTTCCATGCCAGGCATGGAACGCTGAGCTCGAGCTCGGTTGAGACTCTGTCTGTTGCTGTTTGATCTCAAACCGTCAGATTCTTTACTCCGCCTCATTGAACAGTCGCTCCGGAGATTTCTCCTTCTGCTCGGTTCACTTTGTCAGTTAAAGTACCGCTTTCTCGGTTTTCGACCGAATTTAAACCGTAACCTGTCGGTTCAGTTTCTGTCTGTGATATTTGTGAGTACTAGATAGGTTTATATTAATTACTATTCTGTGTGGAACTTGTAAACGGTTCATCAGTTCGGTTTGGACCGATCAAGCTGTTAAAAAAAATCTTTATTTGTACTTTTAGTGTGTGGTTACCGGTTCTTATCGGTTCTAAAAAAAATGGATTTTATTACGTTTTTTTCCACGACCCGTGACACGGTCAGGAACCGATAAGAGGGTCTTGCCTGGCGGATTGCCATTAAAAGGGTAAGTTTGGTTAGGACTGGCACAATGTCTGAGAAACCCAAAAGAAAAACCAGGCCCAATGGGTTTCAACACTGTAGTGTGTGTGGGGAAGTCTTTGCTAAGGCTGACCCCCACACCACCTGTGTTTATTGTCTGGGGTTTGACCACCTCAATGCAGACTGCCAGATTTGTACAAATTTTCCTGCAGCTACCCTAGAAAAGAGAGTTGGTAGGCTCAGGGAAAGGGAGGCCAAAAAAGTCCGCTGAACCGGATGGCCAGCCTGGTTCGGTTCAAACTGAACTAGAAGGAGTGCCCTCTGACCAGGGCAAGACTTCTTCGAGCAAAAGGAGAGCCGATTCTGAGGAGTCGGTTCCGGCTAAGAGAACTAGAAAGGAAAATTCAGCTGGTGTGGAGCCAAAACTTTCCTCTCCAACCACTGAAGAAATAGCCAAAGCGATGAAAATTGTGCAGTCGCTTTCCCCGGTTCCGACCGAACCGGCACCATCAGGGAGGTGCTCGGTTCGGCCGGTTCCACTGGTTCAAGATTAGGATGTAGAGGAATATTATGAAGCAGAGGAGGAGGAAGAGGAGTATGAGGAAAGTGAATGTGGTTTTGAAAGTCTGGATGTGCCCATTGACCCGGACATCTCCCCAGACAGACCTTCAGGAGTGTCTCCTCCTAGGCTTTCTGAGTCCCCCTCCCATTTCGTGTTTTATAAAAAAGTAGCTGAAACCCTCCAGCTTCCTATGGAAGAAGCTGTGGATAACCAGGAGGAGCCTGACTATGTGGAAATGATGGATGTCCCAGAGTCTAGGAGGCTGTCTATTCCCTTACACAAATCTTTTGGGAAACAGACATTTAAGATTTTAAAGACTCCTAATACTATACCTCCTGTGGATAAGAGAATGGACAAGAGGTATACATTGTCAGGCTCGGATACGGAGTTCCTTACACAACAATGCAGCCATGTTGGGGTAGTGCAGGCTGCAGCCTGTGACAAGGCAAATATTCCCTTGGCTTCACACCCCCCAGACAAGGACTCCAGGAGGATTGATGCCATGGCAAAGAAACAGTACATGGCAGCGTCCTTGGGACTCAGACAGGCAAATTATATGGCTTATGTTGCTAGATACCAGAAATCCAGATGGGACACTGTCATGGCTTTAGCAAAACAGGTCCCTGGCCAGCTTGCCAAGGAGCTGGAGCAGGTGGCTGCTGATGGTATTGAGGCATCCAAGGTGCAATTCCATGCTGCAGTGGACTCCAATGATGTGTCATCTAGAGTCATGGCTACATCTGTGGCATTTCGTAGAATGACTTGGCTCAGATGTACTAGCCTGTCACAGGATACCCAAACTAAGGCCATGGATTTTCCTGTTGTGGGTAATTCTCTGTTTGGGGAGCAGACAGAGAACTACATGAAGAAAATGGACGAATATAAGGCCACCTACAGGAGTGCACAGGCCAAGGAAAGGCAGGCCACTCCTCAGAAGCAGCACCCCAGGGGCAGGGGCAGGCCTTTTCATAGGCCTTTCTACCAAGCCCAGGCCTACTCTTGTGCCTATGCTCAGAGGGGGTTCTTTAGAGGAAGAGGCAGAAGGGGTACAAGCAGATCTGCTTCCACCCCTCAGCCAAAACCCCCTGCCAAACAGGCACCCTGATGGGTTGGCCAGGGCCGATTCTCCACTACTTGTAGGGGGCAGGCTGGCTTACTTTGTCCAGGACTGGGAGTCTCTAACATCAGACAAGTGGGTCCTAGAAGTAGTAAGCCGGGGACTGGTTCTCAGCTTCAAAAAATTTACAAAGCTGAGAGCCCGATCCTTTCCACCTGCAAATCCCTCAGAGGCACTTGCCCTAGAGGCAGAGATCTCTTCCCTCCTGGCTCTCAGAGCTGTGTAAAAGGTTCCACCCCTACACCAGGGCAAAGGGTTGTACTCCAGGTACTTCCTTACCCCAAAAAATACAGGAGAATGGTGGCCCATCCTGGATCTCAGATACTTAAACAAGCACCTTTTAAAACCAAAATTCAAAATGGTGACTCTGGGAATTATTCTACCCTCTCTAAGGCCAGGGGACTGGCTAGTGTCCCTGGACCTCAAGGATGCCTACTTCCATATTCTCATCAGGAGCTCCCATTGAAAGTACCTCAGGTTCGAGCTGCCCTCAGGCCATTACCAGTTCTGAGCAATGCCCTTCAGTCTAGCCTCTGCTCCATGGGTATTCACAAAATGCCTGGCAGTAGTAGTTGCTTCTCTAAGAAGGCAAAGGATTGCCATCTTCCGATACCTGGACGACTGGCTCATGGTAGGCCAGTCCCCAGACCAAGTCAAGTTACACCTACAGATAACTCAGCAACTGCTCACCTCTTTGGACTTCCTTCTGAATCTTTTAAAGTCAGTTCTAGAGCCTGTTCAGCTCCTCACCTTCATAGGCGCAGAGCTAGACACAGAAAAGGCCAGAGCTTTCCTTCCCCTGGACAGGGCAAGGACCCTTATCTCACTGGCCTCCTCATTCACCCTGCAGGTGTCTCGACCAACAAGGCATTTTCTACAGCTCCTGGGGCACATGGCTGCTTCCACAGCAGTGGTGCAGGGAGCAAGATTTCAGATGAGAGACATTCAGTTCCATTTGAGAGCCTTTTGGTCTCAAAGGAAGGACCCTCTGACCAAATTGATCCCAGTGACTCGAACCCAGATCCAGGCCTTACAGTGGTGGCAGGATCAGAACAATCTAGGGGAGGGAGTTCCCTTTGTCACTCAGTCCCACTCCTTAATCCTTACTACAGATGCCTCCCTCTTGGGGTGAGGGGCTCACTTGGGCGACCTGACTACCCAGGGGTTGTGGTCCCCTCAGGAATCTCTGTGTAACCCCCCTGCAAATGGGGGTTCCCAAAAGACTTCCAGGAGCTTGCTTGAATGCTCCAAGCCTGAATGGTGTTTGGCGTTTAAGCCATTTATCAGTGAGTGTTTTTAGAGCCTCTGGTACTGTCTCTTTAAGAGCTGTCTGCTTGCAGACATAATTAGTTTGTATGGGGGACTGTGTGCTTCTCTGCTTGAGTACCACTCGAGCTGCTGCCAATTCACTCCATTTTGCAGTCACTAGAGTGCAAAGGAACCTATCTGAAAGATGTAACTGTTTGCCAGAAATCATTTAGAGTAATAATGAAAATACAGTTTGTCTAACCTGCTTTCTTTGCAGTCAGAACTGTGTTTGCCTAGTTCCCATTCTAGTTTTGAACTGCTGAACTGGACCAATCAGTGTGGGTTAAGTAGCTCTAAAATGGTGCCTTGGACGAATCAGAACTTGGACTCGTAATCTGAGCCAGCCACAAGAGGATTGTATGGGCAGTGACTCTGGGAGATGTAGTTTGGACTTGGCCTTTTGGACCAACAGGGGCAGTCTATTGTGAGTGACAGCCAATCCAGCCAAGAACTGGGAGGAACTCAAAGGAAGTGCCCGGTTTGTCTGCTGGAGTTTCAGTTGAGCTCTGGCAGTGAAGAGGGAAGGAGCCCTGTGCTTTTCGGTGTGCAGTTTTAGTCGGAAACATGTGTAGGCCCGAGTTCCGGTCTGCAGCTTATGTAACTGCTTGTTAGGACTGAATCCGTCCTGTGAAGAGAATCAAAGGATATCTGAAGAGTAGAAACCAGGCTCACCCTGTAGAAGACTGGAGAAATTGCTGAATTCACTCGGTCTGTCAGGAACTGAATCTGCTGTGTGTTCTCCGGGTATTGTGCAGTAATTGCGATCGGGATAGAAAGCAGCCTGCCTGGTATAGTACTTTCTTTTACCATATAAATGTATGAGGAGGCTTGTGTAGCTCAAGTGAATCCTGCTGCCACTAAAGGACTTTTGCCTGTTACTGTTCACCATATAAATGTGTGAGGAGGCTTGTGCTCAAGTGAATCCTGCTGCTATTAAAGGACTTTTGCCTGTTGCAGTTTGCCATATAAATGTGTGAGGAGTCTCGTGGAGCTCAAGAGTAGCCCTGCTGACATTGAAGGACCCTCTCTTGTTTGGAGGTCGTGAGTACTAATTCAGGGTCGCTCCCTGTTGAATTGCCACATTGAATCCAAATGGAATTACTGTACTGCTGACTGTTTAATTTTTCTTTTCTCTGTGTGAAAGGGCCCCTACCAGCTGCCATGGTTTGGACTAGCCACTGGGCTTGGGTACCCAGGGACAGTAACTGGTAGGGATAGACCTTGCACAGAGCCATAAATAGATGAGTAAAGTGATAAGCTAATTAACCTGATTCCCCTGTCCTTGTTATATCCCCTAAATAAATCAGAGCTGCTTGTTTCAGCAAAGTTATACTGCCTGAGGTATTTGTCTATGTTAAAGTATTGTACTGTGATTGTTGCACTGTATCTTATTTTACAGGAGGTCCAGTGCCTGAACCAGTCCTGGGGTAGTGTATACTGTGAAGGTAATTCTGATATATTGTGTGGGCCACTAGTGGGAAGAAAGGGGGGTTGCAGTGTCCCAGAGGGCTGTGACCAAGTTAGTTTAACTATTGCAAACCCTGACCTCTGGGTGGAGGCACCCACCATCGGATCCAGGCCCCTCAACCTGTTAGTGGCAAATCAGGCAGGGGTAGTAGCCCCTGGGATAGCGCCATCTAGGGGTTACATCTGCTTCACATCAATCTATTGGAACTCAGAGCAGTATTTCTAGCACTTCAAGCTTTTTCCAAATCTGTTCAGAACAAAGTTATCCAGGTCAGAACAGACAATACCACCACAATGTGGTACATCAACAAGCAAGGAGGCACTCGGTCTACAGCCTTGTGCACAGAAGCAATGAAGTTGTGGTCTCTGGCTTATTCCCTGAACACCTCCCTCACAGCAGTTCACCTCCCAGGCAAGGACAATGTCCTGGCAGATGCTCACAGCAGGATATCTCAGGGCCATCACGAATGGTCGCTGGATCCCCTGGTCTTGGAGGTGATATTCTCCAGATGGGGCACCCCACAGATAGATCTTTTTGCAGCCCCAGACAATCACCAACTTCCCCTTTTTTGCTGCAGGCCCCCAGTATTGGGCTCAGTCCCCCTGGATGCCTTAGTTCTCAGTTGGGAAGGGAAGTTCCTGTATGCTTTCCCCCCCTTCCCTCTCCTGTTCAAAGTGCTAGTCAAAATCAGGTCTCAACCCTACAAGGTGATCCTGATTGCTCCAGACTGGGCCAGACAGCCCTGGTATCCACTCTTGTTGTCCTTAGCAGTCCATCTTCCCTGTGTCTTCCCAGGAATTACAACCTGTTAACCTGTGCTCAGGGGAGGGTTTGGTACCCAAATCTCAAATCTCTCAATCTCAAGGCCTGGCTCTTGAAGAGTTAGAGTTTGCTGATTTACACCTCTCCCAAGGTGTAATGGATATTCTGAAGGCTTCTAGGAAACCTCCCACCAGGACTACTTATAATTCCAAGTGGAAAAGATTTTCCATATGGTGCTCTGGGAAGCATATTTCCCCAGAGTCTGCTGATCTGCTCACAGTGCTTGATTATATGGTCCATTTAAATAGCTTGGGGCTTAGACCAGCTACACTGAAGGTGCATCTGGCAGCTGTTTCTGCTTTCATTTCAGCAGGTAAGCCCTCTTCTCTTTCAGCTCACCCTGTATTCTCCAAGTTTTTCAAGGGATTGCTTCATACCAACCCTCCATTCAGGGACCCTGCCCCTGCTTGGGACCTTAATGTTTGCATTGCTTATCTTATGCGACCCCCCTTTTGAGCCTTTGTCTTTAGCAGAGCTTAAGTACTTGACTTGGAAAACTGTGTTCCTGGTAGCCATCACTTCTGCCAGACGCATAAGTGAATTACAAGCTTTGTCAGTGGAGCCTGATTTTATCTCCTTCCATAGAGATAAGGTGGTCCTCAGGACTAACAGGAAATTTTTGCCTAAGGTGTTTTCAGATTTCCATCTTAACCAATCTATGTCTCTTCCTGTCTACTTCACTGACCATTCCTCCTCTGGTGAGAGGAGACTGCACAGTTTAGATGTGAAAAGAGCCCTTAGCTACTACATAGAACGTACCAAGGGTCACAGGTTTGACTCCCTCTAACTGTTCCTCACTTTTGGTGAGGTTGGTAAAGGGAAACCTGCCACTAAAACATCCATTGCCAGGTGGATTGTCTCTTGTATCCAATTCTGTTATGAAAAACTGGGTAAGGTTCCTCCCTCAGGCCTGAGGGCTCACTCTGCCAGAGGTACAGCTGCATCTCTGGCTGCTGCCAAGGACATCCCTATCCTAGAGATATGTCAAGCAGCTACCTGGAAAACAGTTCACACTTTTACCAAGCATTACTCCCTGGATATCAGGGCTAGGAGTGATGCTCGGTTTGACACAGCTGTGCTTCATAGCCTATTTCCTAAGTAGGTTCTGTTCCTCCTCCATGGAGATACTGCTTGGTAGTCTGCTATTGTCAGAATACAGCAAGACTTCATGTTGTTTGAAGAAAAAATTACTCACCTTAGTAATGTTGTTTCTTCTAATGGAGTCTTGCTGTATTCTGACCCCCCACCCCGGCCTTCCCCTCTCAGAACCTTTGTTTTTGGGATATGGGTGGGCAGTGGCAGTGCTGGCATTCAGGAGATGCCCCACCTTTTTTGTTATCACCCTTTCTTTGGGTGAGTGGGTGTTGTGTAATTTCATTTTTTGGGTCTCCTGACTTGAGTCTTTGTTTTGGGACCAAAAATATTGTTATTATGTTAGTAGCCAGTGGGCTAGTGTAGGTTTACAGCTTCCACACAGGACCTCAGTGAGTTTAGCTCGTAAAGATCTGACGGTTTGAGTTCAAACAGCAACAGACAGAGTCTCAACCGAGCTCGAGCTCAGCGTTCCATGCCTGGCATGGAAAGTTAACTCTTTCATCTCCGGAGCAGTTTGAAGGTTGGGACTCACTGCTATTGTCAGAATACAGCAAGACTCCATTAGAAGAAACAACATTACTAAGGTGAGTATTTTTTTCTTGTTGTTTATATGATGATTCTTTTGCAAGTCTGCTTTTGGTTAGTTTGGTATTCTTGAAATTCTATTAATAAAAATAAAAAATAAAATGTCAGGTACCCTTTTAGCTAGTTCGACCAGCTCCACCCTGGCCTGGGAAAAGACCTGAGTAACAGCCAGTGTGAAGAGTGGATGCAAAGTTTGAACCTATGTTTAAATTCTAAAATTTGTGTCGTTTCCATTCTCTGGAGCATCACTCTCTGGCAAGATGACTGCTAAAGTGTAAACATAGTGAGGGATCTCTTAAGATGAACAACATTACTACAGTGAGTAATTTTTATTTCCGGCCTACCAACCACCTCCTGGCAGGTGACAGGCTATCCAGTTTCCTTACTTTTGAAAGGCACACAATACAGTACACATTGTAGTGTAATACAGTATTGTTACTATGCTGGGAAAATAATTTTGTCCTCCCCCCTCTCCTTCCTCCCATCAGCTTTTTGATGTTCTACTGAAGTGGCCAAACACTTTGGTTGTTATTCCTTGACTTCAGTAACAATCAGATCTTCATCGAGAGCATAGCCTCCATTTGCCACACCTTTGAACAGTACGCCTGTGACCTCAGGACCATGGTGGGGGTCATCAGTGGGACCACGAGGCACAGGTAAGTCCCAGGGATGGTGGGTGATGGGGCTGGGCAAGCAGTCAGACCAAAGGGGGCCGATGGAGCCATGGGAGAAAAAAAGCAACTAAAATAAAATAAATAATGGCACTGGAATGATGGAAGGAGGAAGGCAATCTCAGAGAGGGAATTCCTTTCCTCCAGAAGTCCCCTACAGTCATACTTACAGTAGATGTCTTCCTCTTAGGATAGGCTGACCACCTAGAGGGTTTTACTGTGAGTGGTACCTGGAGAACACAGGAGACTTAAGAGCACATAAATCTCCTGGATCTCAGGACAGTTCACCTGGCCATGCAGGCTTTCTCCTTCCATATTCAGTGTCAATCCTTTCAAATCAGAACAGACAATACCACAACCATGTACTACATAAACCCGCAGGAAGGAAAAGATCTTCAAAACTATGCACAGAAGCAGTGAAAATCTGGAACCTAGTCCACTCCCTAGAAGTTCAGCTTTCCGTAGTACAACTGCCAGGGAAAGACATTGTGCTGGAAGACTCTTTGAGCTGGACCAGCCAGGGCAGGCACGAATGGACCCTGAACCAGCAGGTACTGGCATCAGTGTTCATTAGGTGGTCTACACCACAGACATGTTGCCTCCCGGGAGAATGATCAGCTTCCAATTTTTTGTTGCAGATCCCCAGCTGTGGGCTCAGTCCCAGAGGATGCTGTAGCCCTCAGCTGGTTAGGGAAGTTTCTCTATGTCTTCGCTCCATTCTCACTTTTACTGGGAGTTCTAATAAAGCTGAGAAGGGAGTCAGTAACAGTGATTCGTACAGCTCCAGATTGAGCCAGACAGACCTGGTATTCCATGCTCCTCCTATCCCTCTCCAATAGACCTCCAGTCAACCTGCTCCTGAGATACAATCTTGACACTGTTCAGGGCAGGATAGCATTCCCAGAACTGAGAGCTCTATGGCTCAGAGTATGGTTCTTGAAGAGCTAGAGCTCTCTAGCCTAAATCTTTCTGAAAAAGTAATGGAAGTTCAGAAGGTTTCTAGGAAACCAGCAACAAGGAGAATGTATGCTTCAAAGTAGAATGGATCCCTTCTTGTGTTCTCCTAGACAGATCAGTCCCCTCTGGGTAGGACTGTCTACAGTCCTGGACTACCTAGTCCACCTTCAGTCCTTGGGCCTAAGGCGTTCCACCTTGAAGGTCCACCTGACAGCAGTATCAGCTTACACAGTAGCTGGCAAAGCAGGTCAGAAGCCTCACAACCCATTTACCAAATGCTTTCCGAGGGCCTTGATCACCTGTACCCTCCAGCGAAGGACCCTGTCCTTCCTTGGGATTTGAATGTGTGCATTACCCAGCTGATGGAGGCCTCTTTCTAATCCCAGGAATCACTCATTATGATTGAACGAATGCAGTCAGCCTCCTGTGTTGGAACTGCCCGAAGAGATGGAATTATATTCAAATGATGGAACTCTCAATTGGCTCATGCCACTTTCAAACTGCTGCCCTAGCAACTGTTGCACTCTGAGTGCTTCAGATTCTTTACTCTGCCTGCCTAGTGAAGACGTCCCAGAGAGCTCTCCTTCAACCTCTTCAAAAACTGATTATCTGCTTAATAAGTAGTGTTTTTACTTTATTTTTCAGATTGCGGCCTTTGTTTTAGTTTATTTTAAAGTTTGTGTAAAATTTATTATATTTAGCAGTTCCTCACGGTTCCTTGGAACCGAGGGTTCCTCTATTTCTAGTGAAGTTTTTACCTCAATTGTTTTGTATTTGTCATTTCTTGTGGTAGGTTCCTAACCAGATATAATTATTTAAAATTTTATATAGGATTTCTTAGTCTTGTTGTCAGGAACAGAGTAACGCTCGGTTCCCGGAACCGTTAGCGGTTGCTTATATTTGGTGTATTCGGTTCCCAGGAACCGATAATTTGTCTTATTTTCTTCAACGATTCCTGCTTATCATCAGAGGATCCTACTGTTAAGCCTAAAAAATGCACAGGACCCACTGGTTTTAAATTGTGTGAGTCTTGTGGTCAGATAATAGCCAAAGCAGACAGACATTCTTTGTATATTTTTTGCCTGGGTACTAGCCATATCTTTGCAAATTGTGACATTTGCAGAACTTTTTGCCCTAAGACTCTTAAGAAAAGATCAAAAATATTATAAGAAATGACTTCTGCTTCTTCTGTTACTGGTGAAACTAGTTCTTCCACCTCTGGCACAAGAAAGGATAGAGGTAAAGCTAAGGATCCTGATAAAGGATCAGATAAAGTTGGGCAGGGCAAGTCGAAAAGACCAGTGGACTCAGGCTCTGAACCTGTGCCAATGAAGAAAAAATGTAAAGAGAAGCATGTCGCTGTGCCTCCGGCCAAGAAGGCTAAGGAGCTCCAGCTGGCAAAACTGGTATGCCATCGGCTGAGGACATTGCCAAGGCCTTACAGGTCTTGCAAGCACTGCAAGCTGCAGTCCCGGTTCCAGTACCGACTGCCCCGGTTCCTGTATTGGTTTCACCCCTTCAGAAGCCATTGGCTTCCTTTCCTGAGGAGAAGGATGATGATTTTGAGAAGGAACAGATAGACCCTGAGGTTTCTCCAGAACAAGAGTTTGGTTCCCCTCCCAGGGTTTCGGAGGATTATTCCTCACACTATGCTTTTGTGAACAGCATGGTAGAAACACTTAACCTCCCTCTGCAGGAGACAGAGGAGGCTGTGGAGGAAGCAGAATTCTTGGATATGATGGGGTTAACCCCAACAAAACGATTATTACTGCCTATGCATAAGTCCTTAAAAAAGGCAGCAATGCAAGTATGGCAACCTCCGAATTCTATTCCAGGAGTTGATAAAAAAGCTGATAAGAAATATCAGCTTGATAGGACAGCAGCTGATTTTCTGTTCAGCCACTCTGACCCTGAGGGGGTTGTGCAGGCTGCTGCTTGCGACAAAGCCAGAATTCCCTTGGCTACCCATTCCCCTGATAAGGATTCCCGGAAGATGGACACAGTGGGGAAGAAAGTGTATATGGCTGTTTCCCTCATTCTTAAACAGGCCAATTATATGGCTTATGCAGTGCAATACCAGAAGGCACTCTGGAATGCAGTGCTAACTCTGGCAGACAAAGTGCCTGGTGAGGTGGCAGTGGACTTGCAGGATACAGCAAGGGCTGCTTTAGATGCCACAAAATATCAGTTTCACGTGGCTGTGGATACTAATGACTCCGCAGCCAGGCTGATGGCACTTTCTGTCTTCCTTAGAAGATTTACCTGGCTCAGGGCCACAAACCTGACCCTTGATACCCAGGCTAAAGCTATGAACTTTCCTTTTGAGAAGAATTCTCTGTTTGGAGATAAAACAGAGGCCTATATAAAGAAGGTAGAAGAATATAAGGCCACCTACAGAGGCAATTCTAAGGATAGGCATTCCTCATCCTATAGGTCCCGGACCAGGGGAGGCAGGAGTAGGGGATCCTACTCCAGACCTTTTTTGCAAGCTCAGGCCTCTCAGCTGCAACAACAGCCTAGAGGGTACTTCTGAAGAAGGGGAAGGAGAACTATGAGGAGAGTTTCTCCCTCCCCAGTGATTCAGGCACAGCCCACTCAGAACCCATGATGGGCAAGTACAGGTCACATCCCCTTCCAAAAATCCTCCAGTGGGTGGCAGACTGGCTTATTTTCTCCAGTACTGGTATACCATCACCACAGACAAGTGGGCTCTGGAGGTGGTGAGCCAGGGTTTAGCACTCAGCTTCAAATCCCTTCCCAAGCTGAGAGCAAGAACATTTGCACCAGTCACATCTGCAGACAGGATACTACTGGATGCAGAAATAAAACATCTGCTAGCCATCAAGGCAGTGGAGCCTGTGCCCCTAAACCAGCGGGGCAAGGGCTTCTACTCTAGTTACTTCCTTACAAAGAAGAAAAATGGGGATTGGTGACCTATCCTGGATTTAAGACTTCTAAACAGACATATTCTGAAACCAAAATTTGAAATGGTCACTCTTGCTCTGATCATTACCACTTTACAAAAGGGAGACTGGCTAGCCACCCTAGACTTAAAGGACACTTATTTTCACATCCCCATCAGACCTTCTCACAGAAAGTTTCTGAGGTTCAGATTGGACTCAGGCCATTATCAGTTTGCAGCCTTTCCTTTTGACCTGACTTCTGCACCAAGGGCATTCACAAAGTGTTTGGCCGTGGTAGTGGAGTTTCTGCGAAAACCAGGAGTACCAGTCTTTCCCTACCTGGATGACTGGTTAGTGGTGGGTTCATCTCTACATCTGGCAGAGCAGGCCGTGGCACTAACAAAGTCTACTCTAGAATCCCTGGGTTTCCTCGTAAATGAGCAGAAGTCTCAGCAAGCACCAGTTCAGGTGCTCGAGTTCATTGGAGCAGAACTGAACACCAGTCTGGGCAGAGCTTTCTTGCAACAGGACAGGGTAAACAGTATTTTACGAATTGCAAGCTCATTTGTACCAGGAAAACCCAAACCAGCCAGAGATTTCCTCAGGCTTTTGGACGACATGGCAGCTGCCATCACAGTGGTACTGGGATCCAGATTCCAAATGAGGAACATTCAGTTCCACCTGAGACAGTACTGGTCACAGAGGACAGACCCTCTGTCCAAGTTGGTACCAGTCACACACACTCTCCTGCAGGCACTGCAGTAGTAGCTGGATAAACAAAACCTTTGGGTAGGGGTTCCTTTCACAAAGGATCAACCTTCCTTGGTTCTTACAACAGATGCATCCCTTCTGGGTTGGGGAGCACACATGTTGGATTATACAACAAGTGGCACATGATCTACTCAAGAAACAATGTTGCACATAAATCTTATGGAGCTCAGAGCAGTGTACCTAGCCCTGCAGGCATTTGCTCTACATCTTCCTCCTTTCCCCACTGATATTCAGGACCCTACTGAAATTGAGGTTCCAGTCAGCAAGAATGATACTGGTGGCACCAGACTGTGCAAGACAACACTGGTATTCACTTCTGTTGACTCTATCAGTGGTGGTACCTCCAATTCATCTACCCAGGAAGCACAGCCTGTTGACTTCCTCTCAGGGCAGGATACTGGACCCCAACCTGAAATCTCTAAGGCTCAAGGCCTGGCTCTTGAGGACTTAGAGTAGGCAGATCTTAAACTATCAGAACAAGTTTTGACAGTACTTAGGGGTTCCAGGAAACCTCCCACTAAAAAGACATACTCTGCCAAGTGGAAGAGGTTCTCCATATGGTGTGCAGGTAAGGGTATCGATCCATCCAGGGCTGATTTAGCCATTCTCCTGGATTACCTGACACACCTACATTCTTTAGCTCTGAAGCCTTCGACACTCAAGGTTCATTTGTCTTCTGTTTCAGCTTACCTGTCAGCAGGTAAAGAGAGGTCCATGGCTTCTCACCCAGTTTTCAGGAAATATTTTAAAGGCCTTAACCTTTAGTACCCTCCCTTGAGGGAACTAGTTTTGGCCTGGAATCTGAATATCTGCATTGCCAAGCTCATGGATGCCCCATTTGAACCAATGGCAACAGCAGACCTGAAGTATATCACTTGGAAAACTGTGTTTTTGGTTGCTATTACTTTAGCCAGAAGAATCAGTGAGTTACAAGCCTTGTATACGGATGTAGAGTGCATCTCATTCCACAGGGATAAAGTGGTCCTCAGGACCAATAGAAAATTTCTTCCCAAATTGGTGTCTGATTTCCATTTAAACCAGTCCATCACTTAACATGTCTTTTTCACAGAGAACTCCAGTTCTCCAGAAAGGAGCCTTCACTCCCTTGATGTCAAAAGGGCACTTAGCCTCTATATTGACAGAACCAAGTCTTACAGACCAGATCAGACATAGCTCTTTCTTACCTACGGAGAGGTAGGTGAGGGTACACCTGCCACAAAATGGACAATTGCTCGCTGGATAGTGGCATGTATTCAGTTTTGCTATAGTAAAGTGGGTAAACAGGCCCCCCCAGGCCTCAGAGCACACTCCACCAGGGGTACAGCTGCTTCAGTGGCAGCTTCAAGGGATATCCCACTCTTGGAAGTCTGCAAAGCAGCTCTATGGAAAACACTACACACCTTCACAAAGCATTACAGCCTGGATCTGCAATCCAGAAGTGATGCCAGGTTTGGTACAGCAGTGCTGCAGAACCTAAGTAGGTTTTCTGCCCAACCTCCAAAGGTACTGCTTGGTAGTCTGCATTCGTTTAATCATAATGAGTGATTCCTGGGTGATATACTTCACAACAGGGGTGGCCATGGGCTTGAACGAAAAAGTACTTACCATAGTAATCTTGTTTCTTCAAAGGGATCACTCCTTATTATTAAAGCTCCTTCCCTGCCTCTCCTACTAAAAAAACTATGATCTTTGTTCTGCATCCCTGTTTTGGGATATTTTTTTCCATATAGGTTAGGCTAGAGACTCACCTTTTTGTTAACCAGTTGGTTCCTTTGTGGTCTCAAGTTTTTTCTTTTTAGGTTTATCTATTGAGATGCATTTTGACCTGAGAAGACAAAAAATGATTATTTATATAAATATTATCATAGTTAATGGGTCTTACACTCAGTTTAGGCTATGTAAGAATCTGAAGCACTCAGAGTACAACAGTTGCTAGGGTAGCAGTTTGAAAGTGGCATGAGCCAACTGAGGGTTCCATCATTTTCATATAATTCCATCTCTCCAGGTAGTTCAACACAGGAGAGGACTGCATTTGTTTAATCATAATGAGTGATCCCTTTGAAGAAACAAGATTACTGTGGTGAGTATTTTTTTCTTCGAGCCCATGGCCACCCCTGCTGTGAAGTATATCACCTGGAAAACAGTCTTCCTGGTGGTAGTGACATCTGCCAATAGGGTGAGTGAGCTACAAGCCCTCTACACAGATCTTAACTATATAATTTCCATAGGAACAAGGAAGCCCTAAGGTCAAATAGGAAATTCCTCCCAAAAATGGTGTCCAAATTCCATCTGAATCAGTCCATTGTCCTTCCAGTTTTCTTCGCAGTAAAATCCAGCTCAGGTGAGCAAAAGATCAACAGTCTGGCTGTGGAAATGGCACTGTATTACTATTTAGACCATACAAATGATGTAAGGTCTACTAGCACTCAGTTGTTTTTACCTGTGGTAAAGAGGGAAAGGAAAACCATCCAGAGAAATGAGCGCATTCTCTACAAGAGGCACCTCTACCTCTGTGACAGCATCACTGGGGATCCGCTGAAAGAGATTTGTAAAGCAGCTACCTGGAAAACAGCACACACTTTCACAAAATACTACTGTCTGAACATAGAGTCCAGAGGGGATGCCAGTTTTGGCACTGTCTTGCAGAGCCCTTTTCCCTAAATAGGTTCTGTACCCAGCCTCTCAAGGTACTGCTATGAAGTCTGCGCTTATTAAATTTAAGTCAAAGATTCCTGGGGATTGAAGAAAAATTACTCACCATAGTACTGTTGTTTCTTCCAAAGGGATCCCTCACTAAGTTTAACAATCCCTAATCCCTGCCTTCCCTTCCAGAACCTGGAAAAAGGTTTAGACAAGAACCATCTTCTTTTCTACTCGCTTGAGCATTGCTTGTTATAGTACCTTTACAACTGCTGCTAAGTGGTCTGAGTGACTTCATTTTTTCATAAATTAATTTGTTTTGCCTTGTTTTATCAAATTTTAAAAATTTTATGATTAAAATTTTTGAATTTTTGTTAGCCGTTTAGCTAGTTTTAGTGGTCACAGCTTACTCTATCTTTTGAAATAAATCTGACGTTAAGAGTGCAGTGGTGAGCATGACCACACAGCAGAGTTTAAATTTCATTCCAAATTCCAGAATTTGCATAAAATTCTAAACACTTCAGGGCTGCCTATTCCATTGCACTTGTTAAACTTAGTGAGGGATCTCTTTGGAAGGAAACAACATTACTACAGTGAGTCATTTTTTCTTATCCACTGTGCTAGTACTATCTCCTGAATGCAGCCAACAGTTCTGCAGTGCAAAGGATACATATGAAATTGCTCCTAGTCAGTTCTACTGCCCTTTTTCTGGACTGTTACCAGAGAGGCATCTGTGCAAGCTGCGATACAAATCCCAGTGCCTTCTTGCTTGTAGCAATGGTATTCATGTATGCAAGATCAGCCTTCTCCTATTAGCCATTTCTAGAGATATCGAATGCAACCCCGGCCCTGAAACTGACCCACCTTTAGCCAGTAACAAGAATATGGCCAGGCCTGAGGGGTATATAGCTTAGTTCCCAAGGTGGCTGAACTTGAGGCCTTTATCTCAGAGTATAATCTGCACGTTAGCCATCTCAGAGACCTAGTTAAGGCCTAGTATCAACAAGTCAGAGTTATTCCACCTACCTTAAAGACAGAATAGGTAAAAGGGGGTGTTCTGTGTCAAATCTGACCTGGATGCAGGCTCTTGTCTCCCAGTTCTAACCCCAGTAATACTCAGGTATTCATAACTTTATGCAGTCATCCTTGCAAACAGAACTGCCCAGAGAGAATTTGGAACATATGCAAATGATGGAATATTTTACACGAGACGCTTTTCAAATGCTGCCTTATACTAACTGCCTTAGTTCTAAACCCTCAGATTTCTCTCTCTGCCTGTCAAGACTAGATGCTCAGAGATCCTCTCCTCTTCATCTTTTGTTCTGACGTGAGACGCCTTATAAAATATTATAAGTATTCTTTACATTTCATTTGCTGCCTTTTGCTTTTTGTAATTTTAGGTAAACCCACAGTTTTTGTGTTTAAATTGTAAGTTTTCTCGGTTTCTCCCGGTTTGGTATAACCAGGGATAAACTGAGGGTTATTTTATATTTATTGGAGTTCTCTGACTAAAAAACTCCATTAGTTATATTTAATTTTATTAAATTAGCTTGTTTTAAGAACCGCTAATACTGGTTCCTGAAACGATAGCCTCGGTTCATTTTATCTCTGTTCCCAGATCCCGCAACGGTTCCGGAACCAACTGCAACTGCTAAATAAACTTAAATTAAAATATTCTTTTTTAGTGGTTGCAACTGTTGTTGGCTTTACATTCAAAATGTTATAAAAAGAAACTGGTGATCCAGGTTTCAAATCTTGTATTCAGTGTGGTGAAATTTTGTTAAGTCAAACATTCTGTTATTTTGCCTGTCTGGACATGAACATTTAAAAGCAGAGTGAAATCTGCATTACACGTCCTGAAAAAAACTACTGAAATGCCTGGATAAGGCTAAATAAATAAATAAATAAATAAAAAATAAAATAAAATGCTATCACCACCTAAGGGTCCCTCAAGCTCTTACCAGCTGACACCCTAAGTTGCTATGGCAGAAACCACAACAATTAATGTAACTGCTACCCCTGACACAGGTATACAGGCATTTCTAAAGAGGCTTGCTGAACCAGCTGACTCCCTGGTTCCCTCAAAAGAAATCAGCAAAATTAAGCACACAGAACCCCCTGCTGGACAGCTTCTGGGGACTTCTGTGCCTGCTATAAAGCTTGCCAACTCCTACAGAAATTGCACAAGCCTGTTCTGATTGTGAAATCTGTAAAATTTTCCCAGAGAGAAAGTGTGGAGAAATGCCTGGAATGGCTAAAGAAAACACTTTCAGGTTTACAAGTCTCTCAGCAGCAGACCTTTGCAAAGCAGTCTTCCTAATCTTTAAGAGGAAGAACATGTAATTATTATGAAATGGAGGAAGAAGAACCTATTCAATCTGAGGTTTCCTCTTGACATGAGTTTGGCTCTCCCCGCAGAACATCTGAGGATTATTCCTCATCCTTTACATTGGTGAGAAAAGATTGGGCTGACAGCCACAAAAGCTTCCCATTCCTGTGAGCAAATTCTTCAGGGAAGATCCTTGAAGTATTTTACAAACTCCAAACTCTGTTCCTCCAAGAAATGTCAGCTGGACAGGGAGGGAACTGAAATTTTATTCCCACACCCTGTCCACCAAGGAGTGGTTAAAGTGACAGCCTGTCACAAGGCAAAGATACCCCTGGCATCCTATCTTCCTAACAAGGATTCTGGAAAAATTGACAACATGGCATAAAAGGGATATTTATCAGGTTCCTTGGCCATCAGGCAGGCACACACTTCAAACCTATGTTAATCCCAAAGTCACTATGGTAGTCAGCCCCTGCTGTGTCAGCCAAGGCCAAGACTCCCCTGTCAGATGATCTAGCTGAGATGGCTAAATTTGTTTTGGGAGCAGCCAAATAACAGTTCAAGTGGCTGCTGCCAGGTGGATGGCAAGTACATTGGTTCAGGGGAGGTTTGCCTGGCTGCGAGTCACAAACCTCACTCAGGATACCCAAACCAAGGTTATAATACTTTCCAGACGAGGATAGTTCCTTTTTGCAGAAAGATAAATGCTTACATGAAAAATGTGGACATACACACCGCAGCAAGCACCCTTTGTTTCTATGAGGCTGGGGCTGCGCCTCAGTATCAGCAGTACCCACAGCAGGGGTACTTCAGGCACCACAGACAAGTGGTCCTGGATGTAGTGAGTCAGGGATTGTCTCTGAGCTCAAATTCCTTCCACCAAAGCAGTGGGAAAAGGACCAGAATGTTTGCAAAAGAAACCACATAAGGGCGCTTCAGGCTCTGACCAGCCAACACCCTCCAAATCTGCGAGTGAAACTGCTGTCTCTTACTTACACACCACTGAGAAGGGTGATTCAAGCTTTAAAAAAAAAGGGGGGGTGAGTGGTCCAGCTGTCTCCCCAGTCCCCTCCAAGAAAACCAAAAAGACAAAGCAAGTCATACCCCAGGAAAAACCTAAAGTGGTTTCTGGCATCACTGGACTTAAATTATTTCCACACTCCCATAAGGGAATGTCACAGAAAGTACTTCAGGTTCAAACTCTCATCAGGTCACTCTCTAGGAGTGTACACAGTGGTTGGAGCACCTTCAAAAATAAGGTGTCACAGTTTTTCCCATACCTAGATGACTGGCTGGTGGTTGTAGAATCACCCCAGCAAGTGGGTCTGCAGCTCACCTAGGGTCTCCTGGAGTCTCTAGGGCTCTTGATAAATCTAAAGAAAGCCTGACCTTCAGCCTGCTCAGGCATTGCAGTTCACAGAAGCACAGCTAAATACCCTGCAAGGCAGGGTCTACCTGCTTCTACGCAGGGCAAGAAGTATTCCACTAATAGCAGGCTTATTCAGCCTGAATGAAACAAAAACTGCAAGACAGTGAAAGACCGCCAGCACAAACAGTGGAAACAAAAACCAGTATAAGGATACAATATACTTTTTGGCCCTTCACTGTCATGTTGGGTAGCTGGGACCCCTTGATGGCTGACATAGAGTCAGGCTGGGGGTTCTAGTGGGCACCTTGTCAGTGTCACCATCCCCCCTTTGACTGTGTTTGTTCTCTCTGACTCACCTCTCTCTCTCTCCTGGATCTCCCACGGGTAGGTGGGATCGAGAGATCTCCTAGAGTTTGGGGGTGGCTGTGGGAGGTTTGACCCAGGTGAAGACGCGAAAGAATACACAACGACCCGGGTCGTAAAAAATCAGATCTGAGTAGCATTCCAGTCTGATCCTATTCCGGGCTGTAGGGACTATTAGACTAACATTCGGCACAGTAGCATGGATTGATTGTAAACTGCGATGGCCCTTCCAAAAGAAGTGAACAAAGACACTTACCTTCTGACAGAGGACATTTTTTGGACATTCTCCTTCCCTCCCTGGCCCCCCCTTTCTTCCTCCCCCCCTCTTTCTCTCTTCTTCCATTCATTTCCTGTATATGATCCTGAAGCTTTCTAGGTGTTAATTTACTTTTAGTGGGGGGGAGGGTGGATTGGGGGAGTAGGTGCTTGACTACAATGAAGGTAATTTTAATTTATATAAATAATCTTACATAGAAATGCACTCCTTCAAGCGGAGCAGAGTTTTAATGAATCACAATTTTGGTCATCATTTTCAATATCAGCCATGGGGGGCCCTGGGCAGACTATTGGTGGATTAATTATGACTAGAGGGAGGAGTGTCCCCGTGGTGCTTTCACCCCCTTCTTCATCTGAAGACTAGCTGACTTTTCGGTTGGTCCTGTTTCCCCAGAAGAGGTCACCTTGGCTAATATATACTTACCTCCGCAGACCAAGACCCCAATAATTTGTTCGATTCTGGCTAAGTTCCTGGATTCCATCCAGGGACAGCTAATAATGGCTCATGATTTTAACATGACCTTACAGCCTAAACTATACTCATCAAACCCTAAAATGTACTGTCTCTCTAACTCCATTAAGTTTTTTAAAGCACAACTTGAACATTTGGGTCTGGTCGATGTATGGCATAAAATGTTTCCTTCTTCTCCAGGATTTACATATTACTCTGGCAGATTTCACACATATTCAAGATTAGATTATTTCTTCACTACATGTGAACATTTCTCAACAGTAGGGGACATTGCTATTTGCCCAAAAATCCTGTCTGACCATCACCCGCTTATGTTAAAATTGGACTTGGGTAAGAAACCCAAACATACCCTTTGGAGGCTTAATCCTTATTTTCTAAAAGATAACAAATTTACTGATCAGATTAAAAAAAAAAGGATCCCACAATTCTTTGAAGAAAATATTTCTCCCACACTCCCGGAAGCCACTTTATGGGATGCTATGAAGGCCACTATACAAGGTGAAATTATTGCTTGTGCTTCTAGGGGAAAAAAAAAGAGAGAGGCCAGATACAGTGAACTCACAAACAACCTTCAAAACTACCAGCTACTTTACAGGGAAGGGGATAAAGAACTACAATGAAAATTAGGGAAACTAAAGCAGCTCTCCAAAAAATTACTGATACCAAGATCCAGATGTCCATAATATACTTAAAACAATCTAATTATGAGGGAGGGGGATCAAGGGGGGCATGCAGACTGGCACAGAGGCTGAGGGCCAGAAAAAACACAGTGACAATATTAAAAATAAAACACCCTCAAACTGATAGGATAATACATAGAGAAGAAGAAATAAGACAAACCTTTGCACATTATTATCAACAATTATATACCCCACAAAATAAATCAACCCTGGAACAAAGACAGGACTTTTTAGGTCATCTAAATCTACCAAAATTAACAGACTTACAAATTCAGAAATTAAAGCCCCTGATTGTAGCGATGAAATAGGTACAGTGATAGTTAACCTTTCTACAAGTCGTTGTCCGGGCCCAGACGGGTTCACCGGTGGATGGTATAAATCCTTCTATAAGGATGTATCCCCCAGACTTCTTCAACTATATAGAGAGATAGCCTAGGGCATGCCCCCTCCTTCATCATGGGAAAATGCCACAATCGTGACAATCCCTAAACCAAATGGGAATAAACTGGAACCATCCTCATATCGCCCAATATCCATCCGATACTCAGATTATAAAATCTACATGGCCATTTGGGCTGCCAGAATAGAAAATATTCAAACAATAATCCACTCGGATCAGGCTGGCTTTATCAAGCAAAGAAATACCACAGACAATATTAGAAAGACCCTAATTCTAATAGAATACATCCAAACCTGAAAAATACCAGCTGCCTTTATAAGTCTCGATGCAGAAAAAGCATTTGATCAGGTCTTTTGGCCTTTTTTATGGGACACACTGCAGGAGTTTGGATTCCCAGACTTTTGATGTGGCTTGGCCAAATTTACTTCTCTCCAGTAGCTTATGTGCAAATTAACAGAGGGTTGTCTTCTCCATTCCCACTTTACCAAGGTACACAACAGGGCTGCCCACTGTCCCCCCTACTGTTTGTAATATATATTGAACCCCTAGCTGTTGCCTTAAGAGCCTCAACAAAAATAGAGGGAATCCCTTTGCAACAAATGGAATATAAAATCAGTCTGTTTGCAGATGGCATCCTCCTTTCTCTTCTATCTCCTTCAAATTCAATCATAGAGACATGGAATATTCTAAAAAGATTTGAAGAATTAGCAGGTTTCAAATTAAATGTATCCAAAACAAAAGCCCTATTGTACAACTATACCCCCCTGAAAACTCTAAAGCAATCCCTGACCTTAAACTGGAACTCTACTAAAATGAAGTATTTAGCCATATATATCTCCCAAAATTTGCAGGTAATCGAGTTAATTAATTATGAACCCATGTCCATCTCGATCCAGAAGGACCTGGACAGATGGACACAACTCCCACTTTAATTATTTCAGCGAATAGAGGCAATTAGGATGAACGTCTTACCCGGTTTTTTATATCTGTTTCAAAACATTCCCTGTTTTCTATCCTCATACTTTTTTAAATCCTGGGATAACATGGTATCTTCATTTCTTTGGAACAAAAAAAAAACAAGAATATGGTTATCAGTATTGAAATTGTCCCTAGCCAAGGGTGGAACTGATCTCCCAGATCTTAAACACTATGCAGAGGTGGCATTTCTCCGTGTACTACTTTTCTGGCTTTCTGACAAATTTGAAACCCCCTGGAAGAAATTGGAGTTCCATTTGAACAATCTACACAATATTAAAAAGATTCTGTTTTCCTCCCCGGGAAAACTCCTCCTTTGAAAGACTTTACAGAAATCACATTGCAGGTTCTTAGGACTTGGTTCCAGCTATGTAAAAAAGAACCATTTCTTTCAATTTATGAATATTACAAAGTGATTTCAGAAGATGAACTCTTTGTCCCGTCTCACAGGGACTTGTCCTTTTCCATTGGAGAAGACTGGGACTAGAACAGGTCTTCCAGTTCTTAGGCCCTAAGGGGGTGTTAACATTTGATGACCTAAAGCAGAAATTTAACCTATCAAATGGCGACCAATTCAGATATCCTCAAATTAGAAACCATATACTACGAAATCATACTGTATAGATAAAGTTGACTCACCCAATTCCCCCTTTTAAAACTATTCTCAGACCATTCCCAAGGAAACCACTGGAATCATTTAATTGGAAAACTAAATAAAATTACAAGAGACCTTACTAAAGAATCATCCAATGCAATATTGGAAAGTTGAAATAAATACCTAGATATTAGTATATCAATAGAAGCATGGTCCACCGCAGCTCTTAAGGTGGTTAAGATCACCCAATCACATATATGGAGAGAATACTTGTGGAAGTTAGTGTAGGTCTAGGTTTTTCAGATCACCAGCAAGGTTGACGAAATACCTTCCCATTGAATACGGGACTTGCTGGAGGGGGTGTGGGTCTAGAATGGCTGACATTGCACACATAATGTGGCAATGTCCATTTTTTTTTTATTTTTCGCCTCCACTGTCCTTCAACCTCCACTCGTTCGAGGCCTCAGGAGCACCATCCCCACCCAACCCTACCCGACCATCAGGGTCTGCCCCTAGAGTGCCACACTCACTTTCCCTCGCGGGGCCCTTGATGGCCAATTACCCCCTAGGCGGTGAGAAAGATCCCCCCCCTTACCTTCCTCTTATCCCTGAGAGTGAGCTGCACATTGAGGTCTGCCTTGTTTGGTCAGCGGGAGTTGAGCATGTCTCCAGAGGTCGTCATCTAGGAGAGTTGGAAGGACGTTTTTTCCTCCATGTATGGATCCCCAACGTTGGCGTGCAATGAGGAGCAAGGCTGCCGGCGTGCGTGGAGACACATATCGACTCCAGTCCTCTGCCAGCGTCTACCCTGACGTCATCCCTCAGCACCGACAACCCTGAGCTCCCCCAACAGGTGGCAGTATTGCAGCGGAGAGTGCAACGCCCCCCACCCCGGAGAAGGAGAGCAGCCATTGGGTGCTTGATCCTTCTCCTTCCTGGCGACCCCCGTCGACCCGAGTCTTCTCCCGAACCCAGGTCACCAGTGTGGTACGAGGTGTGGCATCCAGCACCTCAACCCTCAGCACCACCGGGCCGGCCCGCAATGTCCGTTTTTGATGCCTTTCTGGATAATTCTCCAAAAGGAAATAACTGATGATCTGGGTGAAAGTGTAGATTTAATAGCTGAGGTGGTTTTGTTAGCCATTTACCCGGACCATTCCCCCCCCCATGGATAAAATCTCTGCTGCCTGTTTTTATATTAGCAGCTAAAAAATCGCTTACAAAAAATGGATGACACAAGACGTCCCCACCATTCACGACTGGAGACAAAATTATGATATTAATATATCAGATGGAAAGTTTAACCACTAAAATGAATATCCAGTATCCAACATTCACCAGGAAACGACAGTGATGGGCACTGCATCAGGCAGCAGTAGATCCTGAGTTTTGCCCATAGTATAGGCTGGAAGGACGGGGGAGGGAGAGAGGTAGTGAGAAGAGAATGGGTCTAAGAGAGCTCTTTTACAGTTTAGTCCTATAAATGATGTTGTTTACCCTTGACAGTCCTTCAGCCTTACCATGGTATAAATGAAACGAGTAATAGTTCTTTGCCTGCAGATATAAAAAAGAAATGTGATACTGAAGTATTTAACAGAATGTCAATGTATGTCTCATTAATTTAAAGAAAAATCTTTATAAATATATATTTAAAAACAAACAAACTGCAAAACAGTTTCTTCAGCTACTAACCACATGGCACCTGCCACTGGCGCAGTCTTGGACTCCAAATTACAGAGCAGGGCCATTCAATGTCACTTCATGGCACAGGACCCTCTTTTAAACTAATTATAGTAGCAAAGACATTGTTACAGGTCTCCAACGGTGGAAAGAGGGAACCAACCTAAGGGAAGGGGCTTCTTCTTCTTCTTTTTTCAGCAAGAGCCTCCATCAGTTGTGTTACAACAAATGTATCTTTATTAGAGTTGGACTCCCATCTGGGGGTTCACACCACCCATGGCACGTGGTCAAGTGCAGAGTTACTCCTGCACATAAACCTGCAGGAGCTAAGAGTAGTGTTACTGACACTAAAGGGTTTCACAGAACTACTACAAGGTGGTACAGGTCAGAACAGACGATACCACCACAATGTACTACATAAACGAGTAGGGAGGGACAAGGTAAGCCCTCCCTGCACAGGACTTATTAAAATATGGAGTCTAGCATGCTCCATGGGCCCCTGCAGGTTATTCATCTGCCAGGTAGAGACAGTACCTTGGCAGATATCTTGACTCAAATCAGCTAGTCCCATCAGGAATGGACGTTAAACAGTCAGGTGGTGCAAATTATCTTCAGAAGGTGGGTCACTCCGGAGGTAGACTTGTTTGCATCCCACCACAAACACCACCTGTTAGAGTACTATTACAGACAACCAGATCTGTGAACAATCCTCCTGGATGTTCTGGCTTTGAGTTGGCCAGGTAAGCACCTGCATGTTTGTTTCTTCCTTCCTTCTGCGTACAGAGCAAATGTTTTCAAGCTCAGGTCCCAGTCAGCATCAGTGGTCTTGATAGCACCAGACTGGGCCAGACAGACATGGTTCTTTCTGCTACTCTCCATGTCTGGGTCCGAACCAATACACCTTTTCCTCGGAGGCACAACCTACTAACCTCCAACCAGGAGGCTCCTGTATCCAAACCTCGGATCACTCAGGTTCAAGGCATGGCTTTTGAGTGCTTAGGGTATAATACGCAGGATTGCATTTTTCTCAAAGTGTCTTAGATATGTTATGTGGTTACAGGAAGCCTTCCACTAAGAAAATATACGCTTCAGAATGGGAAAAGGTTTTACTATTGGTGTTCAACCAACAAATTGGTTCCAGCACATGCTGGGTCCCAGTTTGTGACAATGTTACCTATTTACTCATTGGACTGGCAGTCCAGCACCCCTAGTTCCACCTAGTTGCAGCATCTGCTTGCATATTAGTTGGACAAAATGTTTTAATGGCCTCAGAGCCTAGCTTTAAAATGTGCTTTAAGGGCCTGACACATACCAGCACAGGGTGTTCCAGCTGTGCTAGACACTCTTACCTATACTCTTACCTATTTGCTCTTACTGTGCTTGCAGTCAAGTATCTTAAAGGTCCAAATGGCCACAGCACTGGCTTACACTTCAGTTGGACAGAAAGTTTATCATGTCTCAGACCCTGTCTTCAAAGGGTTGTCCCATTTGCACACCCCACCCCACCCCACCCACAGCGAACCAGTACCAGTATGTGGCCTAGATCGTATATAGTTAGACTCATGGGTTCCCCTTTGATCCTATGTCTTCAACTTATCTAAAAAAAAAGGGCTGTTTTAAGAAAACAAACTGTTTTTTTCTTGTGGTAATGACTTCTGCCAGAAGAATCAGTGATCCCAGGTCTCTCTGCATGGAACAGGACTACATTGTATTCCACAGAGGCAAAATTGTCCTGGGAACAAAAGGGGAGTTTTCCTTTTAAAATGACTTCTGATTTACATTTGAATTAAGTCATTACCTCTCCTGTCTTTTCACTGAACACTTTAGTTCTGATGAAAACGAGTCTTCATAGTCTGGACGTCAAAAGATTTTTAGCTACTATGACAGCTGCTAAAGTCCGTAGGCAGCACAGAAAACTGCTGTTCCTGACCTATGAGAGTGGAAAGGGTAACCCAGCATCAAAGGTCCATTTCTCACTGGATAGTACAGCATAACCAGTTTTGTTACTCTAGGTGGGAAAGGAGCCCCAGTAGGGTTAAGGTCCATTCCACAAGGGGCACAGCTGCTGCCATAGTAGCTGCCGGGGATGTTCCCCTGGTGGACATCTGTAAAGCAGCTACCTGGAAAACAGTACACACCTTTACAAAAGCATTACAGTCTGGATATTCTGTCCAGGGGTGATGTCAGGTTCGACACAGCAGTCCTGCAAAGTCTGTACCAAAATAGGTTTTGTGCCCACCTCAAAGGTACTGCTTGGTAGTCTGCATAAAGTTATGAATACCTGGAGTATCACTGGGTTTAGAAAACATTATTTACCATAGTAATCTTGTTTCTTCCAAGTGATACTTAGTTATTTATAACTTTCCCACCCTGCCTCCCCTTCTGGAACCTTTAACCTCTGCACTCCTGAATACTGTGCTCTTGGGTATAAATGCCGTTTCTGGCACACATGTGATTGTGTTCACTATTGTTGTCCCTTTTCCACTTTTCAAGTGAATTGGACATTCAAGGATATTCTTTCATATGTAATGCCCTCCAGCTGGAGGCCCTTTCCTTGGGTGTTAAGGATGTTCTTTCTATTATTAGTATTATTGTTGTTATTATGATTAACATTATTATTATTTTTATTATTATGATTACAGTTAGTCCCCATGGGCCTGTCTTTCCAGGCTTCCAGGAAATCTGAGTGGTTTAGAACTAAGGCAGTTAGTATAAGGCAGCATTTGAAAAGTGGCTCATGCAAAAGATTCCATCATATGCATATGTTCCAAAGTCTCTCTGGGCAGTTCTACTTGCAAGTATGACTGCATAAAGTTATGAATACCTGAGTATCACTTGGAAGAAACAAGATTACTATGGTAAGTAATTTTTTCTTATGTACCCTCAACAGAATGTGAATGGCTAGTACTACAACTTAATCTAGGCATAAAGAAACTGAATGTATGTTGTGTATATAATCAGCCCCAAACAGGAACCGAAGGTCTTAAAGACACAGCACTCATGGCATCTACCCTTGGTCATACTGAATGATTAGTGCTGGGCAATTTTAACCTAAATTGGCTCTCCATTGCAATGGCATATGGAGATGTACTGGTAGATCATAATCTCAAGCAGGTTCTCACTGCCCACATTAGACTAAATATTAAAACAAGGAATAATTTCCTCATCGACCAGGTTCTTGTCAGTAATCCATCCAGGGTTAGACTTTCCGACCATTTGCTAGACTCCATCAGTGACCATTCTGCCATCTATTGCCTTTGGTGCAACAGCGCCTTGCAAAATCCAGTCCCACAGGAAGTTTCTTACCACAGCTGCAAAGGTTTTAATCCTCTGGCATTCCAAACTGATCCTACATCAGTGGACTGGTCCTTCATGGATGGAATCCCTGATGTCAGCTGTGCACTAGACTTCCTCATCATAGAACTTACAAAACTGCTTGACAAACATGTCCCCCTGACCAGGTGCAGTGGAAAAAAATGTACCTTCTGACTGACTAAACTGTGACCTTTTCAAATTAATGTAGGCTAGAGATTCGTCGTGGGAAGCATATATAAAAAATTATGTTCCCAGTCCGACTAGGAAGCCTACAGACATATGTTATTATATATTTTTTTTATGCGGTTACTTATTTTTGCCTCCTGGCGTCCTCTGCCCTGCATCTGACGTCCCTCTCCCACTCAAGCACCGGGTATGAGGCCCCCTCGCCTATACCCCATGACTTACCCTTCATGGCAGGGGGTGGGGAGCGACTCAACCCACCGGACCGGATTTAGTGTTCGGGGAGGTGCCTTCCCAGGCCGTAACGGAGGGGGACCATCGTCATATCACAGAGGAGTCTCCATTTTCCCTTTTCCTTTATCCCTTGAGGTTGCGGTGTGCAATGATGCCAGCGGCGGTGGTGTGCATGCTTCCATGCGCTCCCCGCCAAGCATCTGCCACAACTCTTGCCCCCAGTTTCCAGAGCCAACGCGCTACCTCCCAGCCTCCGCTTGGCGGCAAGTGAACGCCGAGCCCTGCAATCTCCCGTCCCCTGAGAAGGAGAGCAGTCCTGGGGACGCTCAATCCTTCTCCACCCTGCCAACCCCCAGCACCCCATGTCCGTTCCCGAACATGGATCGCCAGCGTGACGCGAGGTAAGGCGACCAGCGCCTCAGCCTCAGTGCCACCGGGCCAGCCAGCCTACAGACATCTAAGAAAGAAATGTAAGCATGAACTCAGTCTAGCTAATAGTTCATACTTTAAAATGCAGCAAAAAGCCAGCTTGAGTGACACAAAAAAAAAATTCTGGACCTGCAGGAATAGTATGCTAAACCCTAAAATCACTGAGGCCCCAATGACCAATGAAGTTAATGGAACTAAACACACCAAAGATGGTGGCAGATTTGTTTAGCAATCATTTCTGCAATCTAGAAAAGTTTAATACTTCTACAACCAACAGTGAGCCCCAAAACGCGTCATATAAGCCAGGCTCAGAAATGTCCTCTCCTCACTTCTACCTAAAAAGGGACACAGCCAGGAGAGTCGAGAAACTGCTGGCCTACTTAAATACTGATAAATCTGCTGGCAGCAATGGATTGCCTCATGAGTTCCTCAAGTTATCTGCACCGCAAATCACCCAACCAATCACCAAAATCTTTAATCTCTCATTCGAAACATAATTAGTCCCTGACACTTGGAAGTTGGCCATGGTAGTACCCCTATTCAAAAAGGCAAAAGCACTGCCTTAGACAACTACAGGCCCATATCCATCCTCACTGTCCTAGCTAAGGTACAAGAGAGTATTATTCATAATCAGCTCACCGCATACCTTGACCAGCATGGTTTCAGGAAGGGCCATGGAACCTGCACTGCATGGTCAGCTTCATGGACTCTGTGCACCAAGCAATGGACAAAGGGTTAATGACAGGCGTAGTTTTCATAGACCTGACCAAAGCTTTCGTGTGGTAGGCCACAGTCTGCTACAAAGGCGGTGGGCCGCCAGCAGCAATGCTGGTTTTCAAGTTACCCGCAAAAATAGGTCCTACGCGCTAAGTTTGGCAAGTATCTAGGTGCTAACACTATCACCCATGTTGTTCCACAGGACATACTTGAACCTCTCCTTTTCAAGCTCTGCAACCATCTATGTGCATGGGGGAAATATAGCTACAATCAACAAAACCCTTGAACTAAACTTCCTTGGTCTTTTATGTTGGTTTCTTATAGAAAAGTTGGTCCTAAACGTACACAGGACTAAAGCTATGCTCCTTGGCTGTGTCCACAGATTTAAATGCCACTCCCAAGACCTCAACATCTCTGTCCTGGATGGTACCCAGTTCAAATCAGTAGCTGATTTCAAGTATCTGGGTGTAATCCTTCATCCTTGCCTCTCTTTGATAATCATCTGAGCAAAACTGTAAAGGTCATTCACCAAAAACTGGGGCAGCTTTATCGCATTCAAAGACTCCTCATGGTGGACACCAAAGTGAGGACTGCACAAAGCAGCCTTCTCCTGTTATTGGACTATGAGGCCATCATAACAGACACCATACCAAAATCAGAATGGGCAAAGAAAAAAGTTCTTTATCAGAGGGAGGCCAGGTTTTCCACATCCAATGGCCCCAGGTCCCACCACTGCACCAGCCCTGAGCAGCTCAGTTGACTGCATCTAGAGCACAGGGCCCAGTTTATACTGACCAGCTTTGCATACAAGACTATATATGGCAACATGCCTCAGTGCCTCAAAGAGCTGTTCACATCTGTCAGACTTCCTCACTCTTGTTCTATAACCAATAATTCACATATGAACCCGCTTATACGAACAGGGATGGGCCAGAAAACCTTCAGCTACCAAGCTGCTTCTCTCTGGAATGTCTTGCCTGCTCCCATCAGACAGTCCCCTTCTACCAAAGTTTTCGCTGACAAGATGAAGGATCATCTGGTAAACCTCAATACTTGCTCCTGTTTCTTATAGGTATGCTTCTTGCATTAAGTCATAGATATGTCAGTCTCTACTACATAACTTGCTGTGCAGCTCACAGCACATAAAGTTCATCATTCATGTTCTTCATGCTTCAGTCTTGTACTTTGTAAAAATGGAGCGAGTCTAGTGGCATGGAGGGCTGAGGCGTTGACACCTCACCTACTGCCACGCCGGTGACGCTGGTTCAGAAATGGACCTGGGTCGCTCAGGGGTCAGCCAGGGGGAAGGAGGACTGAGCATCCCCCAGGATGCTCTCCCCCTCCATGGAGGAAGGTCAGCTGGCTCTGCTGTGATACCACCACCTGGGTGACCACAGGTGGTAGTGCAAATGGAACCACTAGGTGAGGGAGGGTGCCTTGTGACTGTGATGCACGCGCTTGTGTACATCTTTTTCAGTCCTTGCCCACCAGGCACCCAAGGGGAGGGAAGAAAACTGGTGTAAAACAAGTCAAGGCTGTGTGGGATGACGCCGCACTCCTTCACAGGCCCTGCACCGTCTACTGGGCTGTCCACTGCCATGTCTCTTACCTAACTGCCGTCGAGGCACAAGTCAGGAAGCATAGGGAAAACCAGGAGAAGTTGTAGAATTCACCAAAAATAGTTATATACAGTAGCAGTAACATAAAAAAAAAATAAACTTGTTCAGAATAACTATGTACAAAGAAGAAATACAATTTTCCTTCAGTATCTGTGTCCCTTTTTCTTCTTTATTCTTCCTCTTAGCAATTGCAGCTTAGCTCTCTTATAAGTCTTTTCAACCCCCAATCTAAACAAACATCCTTTCCTTGTATATTTCAGGCAGGATGAACACACTAAAACACAGTGTTTGAGCGGAGGCCTACAAATTGAACTCAGATAACCTCTAGAGTTTACAATAGCATTCTATAGTCATCTAAAATATAATTATATACATTTCAGTAGTAATGCCATATATTTTCTAAACACAAGGGATCCCCCAATATCAGTTACATTTCCATACAGTGATTTGCACGTTTTCCATATCAGCAGATATGCAAGGGTGGAAAACAGACAGCAAGAGAAAACTGAAAGACAGTGAGAGGCAAAGAACTGTGGGCCTGTCGGGTTGATCAAGTCCAAAGTTTCACAGGAAAATTTGGTTGCGCAACCAGACACAGAAGAGAGAGAAAAGGAAAGATCCTTGCATTTAAACACTTTCTCCATAATAACTGGGACAGGGTTCTGTTCTACCCTGTCACGTGCACCCCCCTCCTTAAGAGGGAACGTGTTTCATCAGACAGATTTCCAAAACTTTCTATTCTCTTATAACATTTGCTGCTTTCAGATATTAAGCACATGTACATCATTCATTTCTATTTTATTATAACAGTACAGCAAACAGTAAAGCTCAAACCCTACATTTGTTTTTCAACGTTCAGAATCCTCAATTCCTGATCCATATCTTGACAGAAAATCAGCATTGCTATTCTCTTTACCAGATTTCAAACAACATGAAGTCTTGCATTATATGACATATGCAGTGAGTCCCAACCTTCGAACTGTCGAGGTGAAAGAGTTAACTTTCCATGCCAGGCATGGAACTTTGAGCTCGAGCTCGGTTGAAAACTCTGTCTGTTGTTCTTCAAACTCAAACTGTCAGATTCTTTACTCCACCTCATTGAACAGTCGCTCTGGAGATTTCTCCTTCTGCTCGTTCATTTTGTCGGTTAAAGTATTAATTTTCATTTTTTAACCAAATTTAAACCGCAACCGATCGGTTCAAGATCTGTCTGTGGTATTTGTAAGTACTAGATAGGTTTTACATTTACTTTCTGTGTGGAACTTGTAAACGGTTTATCGGTTCGGTTTGAACCGATCAGGTTGTTTTAAATACATTAATCTGTGTTTTAGAGTGCGGTTCCCGGTTCTCATCGGTTCTAAAAAACGGATTTCATAACGTTTTTCCACGACCGTGACACGGTTGGGAACTGATAAGAGGTCTTGCTGGCGAATTGCCATAAACGGGCAAGTTTTGGTTAGCTGGCACTATGTCTAGAAACCAAAGAAAACCGGCCCACTGGGTTTCAACACTGCAGTGTCTGTGGAAGTCTTTGCTAAGGCTGACCCCACACCACCTGTGTTTATTGTCTGGGGTTTGACCACCTCAATGCAGACTGCCAGATTTGTAAAATTTTCCTGCAGCTACCCTGGAAAAAAGAGTTGGTAGGCTCAGGGAAAGGAGGCCAAAAGTCCGCTGAACGGATGGCCAGCCAGTTCGGTTTCAACCGAACCGGAGGAAGTGCTCCTGACCAGGGCGAGACTTCCTCGGGCAAGAGAGAGCCGACTCAGAGGAGTCGGTTCCAGCAAAGGACTAGAAAATCAGCTGGTGTGGAGCCAAGAGCCCTCTCCAGCTGCTGAAGAAATAGCCAGCGATTAAATTGTCCAGTCGCTTCCCGGTTCGACGAACCCGGCACCATCAGAGTAAGCGTGCGATTTCGGTCCGGTTCCACCGGTTCAAGAGTATGATTTAGAGGAATTTTATGAACCGGAGGAGGGGGAAGAGGAGTATGAGGAGAGTGAATGTGGATTTGAAAGTCTGGATGTGCCCATTGAACCGGACATCTCCCCAGACAGACCTTCAGGAGTGTCTCCCCCTAGGCTTTCTGAGTCCCCTTCTCATTTTATGTTTTATAAAAAAGTGGCTGAAACCCTCCAGCTCCCTATGGAGGAAGCTGTGGATGATCAAGAAGAGCCTGGCTATGTAGAAATGATGGATATCCCAGAGTATAGGAGACTGCCTATTCCTTTGCATAAATCTTTTGGGAAACAGACAGTAAAAATTCTAAAAACTCCTCACACTATACCTCCTGTGGATAAAAGAATGGACAAGAGGTACACATTGTCAGGCTCTGATACGGAGTTCCTTACACAACAATGCAGCCATGTTGGGGTAGTGCAGGCTGCAGCCTGTGACAAGGTAAATATTCCCTTGGCCTCACACCCCCCTGACAAGGACTCCAGGAGGATTGATGCCATGGCAAAGAAACAGTACATGGCAGCATCCTTGGGACTCAGACAGGCAATTATATGGCTTATGTTGCTAGATACCAGAAATCCAGATGGGACACTGTTATGGCTCTAGCAAAGCAGGTCCCTGGCTAGCTTGCCAAGGAGCTGGAGCAGGTGGCTGCTGATGGTATTGAGGCATCTAAGTTGCAATTTCATGCTGCAGTGGACTCTAATGATGTGTCATCAAGAGTCATGGCTACATCTGTGACTCTTCGCAGAATGGCTTGGCTCAGATGTCCTAGCCTGTCGCAGGATACCCAGACTAAGGCCATGGATTTTCCTGTTGTGGGTAACTCTCTGTTTGGGGAGCAGACAGAGAATTATATGAAGAAAATGGATGAGTATAGGACCACCTATAGGAGTGCACAGGCCAAGGAAAGGCAGGCCATTCCTCAGAGGCAGCCTTCCAGGGGCAGGGGCAGGCCTTTTCATAGGCCTTTTTACCAAGCCCAGGCCTCCTCTTCAGCTTATGCCCAGAGGGGGTTCTTTAGAGGGAGAGGCAGATGGGGTACAAGCAGACCTGCTTCCACCCCTCAGCCTAAAGACCCTGCCAAGCAGGCACCCTGATGGGGTGGCCAGGGCCGATTCTCCACTACCTGTATTGGGCAGGCTGGCTTACTTTGTCCAGGACTGGAAGTCTCTAACATCAGACAAGTGGGTCCTGGAAGTCGTAAGCCAGGGACTGGTTCTCAGCTTCAAAAAAATTTCCAAAGATGAGAACCAGATCCTTTCCATCTGCAAATCCATCAGAGGCACTTGCCCTAGAGGCAGAAGTCTCTACCCTCCTGGCTCTCAGAGCCATGGAAAGGGTTCCACCCCTACACCAGGGCAAAGGATTGCACTCCAGGTACTTCCTTACCCCAAAAAAGACAGGAGAATGGCGGCCCATCCTGGATCTCAGATACCTAAACAAGCACCTTTTAAAACCAAAATTCAAAATGGTGACTCTGGGAATTATTTTACCTTCTCTAAGGCCAGGGGACTGGCTAGCGTCCCTGGACCTCAAGGATGCCTACTTCCATGTTCTCATCAGAAGCTCCCATCGAAAGTACCTCAGATTCGAACTGCCCTCAGGCCATTACCAGTTCAGAGCAATGCCCTTCGGCCTCACCTCTGCCCCGAGGGTATTCACAAAATGCCTGGCAGTAGCAGTTGCCCACTTAAGAAGGCAAAAATTGCCATCTTTCCTTACCTGGACGACTGGCTCATAGTAGACCAGTCTCCAGACCAAGTCAAATTACATCTTCAGGTAACTCAGCAACTGCTTACCTCTCTAGGTTTCCTTCTCAATCTTCCAAAGTCAGTTCTAGAGCCTGTCCAGCTTCTCACCTTCATAGGCGCAGAACTGAACACAGAGGAAGCCAGAGCCTTCCTTCCTTCCTTTGGACAGGGCAAGGACCCTGGTCTCTCTGGCCTCCTCATTCACCCTGCAGGTCTCTCGACCAGCAAGGCATTTTCTACAGCTCCTGGGGCACATGGCTGCTTCTACAGCAGTAGTGCAAGGAGCAAGATTTCAGATGAGGGACATCCAGTTCCATTTGAGAGCCTTTTGGTCTCAGAAAGGACCCTCTAACCAAGTTGATCCCAGTGACTCGAACCCTGATCCAAGCCCTACAGTGGTGGCAGGATCAGAGCAATCTGAGACAAGGGGTTCCCTTTGTCTCTCAGTCTCACTCTTTAATCCTTACTACAGATGCATCCCTCTTGGGGTGGGGAGCTCACATGGGCGACCTCACTACGCAGGGACTGTGGTCCCCTCAGGAATCTCTGCTCCACATCAACCTGTTGGAGCTCAGAGCAGTTTTTCTAGCACTTCAAGCTTTTTCCAAATCTGTTCAGAACAAAGTTGTACAGGTCAGAACAGATAACACCACTACAATGTGGTACATCAACAAGCAAGGAGGCACTCGGTCTATGGCCTTGTGCACCGAAGCAATGTAGTTGTGGTCTCTGGCTTACTCCTGAACACCTCCCTCTACGGTTTCACCTCCCAGGCAAGGACAATGTCCTGGCAGATGCTCTCAGCAGGATTTCCCTGGGCCATCACAAATGGTCACTGGATCCCCTGGTCCTGGAGGTAATATTTGCCAGATGGGGCACCCCACAGATAGATCTTTTTGCAGCCCCAGACAATCACCAACTTCCCCTTTTTTGCTGCAGGCCCCCAGTGTTGGGCTCAGTCCCTCTGGATGTCTTAGTTCTCAATTGGGAAGGGAAGTTTCTCTATGCTTTTCCCCCCTTCCCTCTACTGTTCAAAGTGTTAGTCAAAATCAGATCTCAATCCTGCAAAGTGATTCTGATTGCTCCAGATTGGGCCAGACAACCCTGGTATCCACTCCTACTGTCCTTAGCAGCCCATCTTCCCCTGTGTCTTCCCAGGAATCACAATCTGTTAACCTGTGCTCAGGGAAGGGTTTGGTACCCAAACCTCAAATCTCTCAGTCTCAAGGCCTGGCTCTTGAAGAGTTAGAGTTTGCTGATCTACACCTCTCCCAATGTGTAATGGATATATTGAAGACTTCTAGGAAGCCTTCCACCAGGGTACTTACAATTCCAAATGGAAGAGGTTTTCCATATGGTGCTCTGGGAAGCATATTTCCCCAAAATCTGCTGATTTACCCACAGTCCTGGATTATATGGTCCATTTAAACACTTTGGGGCTCAGACCAGCTACCCTAAAGGTGCATTTGGCAGTGGTGTCTGCTTTCATTTCAGCAGGTTAAGCCCTCTTCTCTTTCAGCTCATCCTGTATTCTCTAAGTTTTTTAAGGGATTGCTTCACACCAACCCTCCATTCAGGGACCCTGCCCCTGCCTGGGATCTTAATGTTTGCATTGCTCAGCTTATGCAACCTCCCTTTGAGCCCTTGTCTTCAGCAGAGCTTAAGTATTTGACTTGGAAGACTGTGTTTCTGGTAGCCATCACTTCTGGCAGGCGCATAAGTGAATTACAAGCTTTGTCAGTGGAGCCTGATTTTATCTCCTTTCATAGAGATAAGGTGGTCCTCAGGACTAACAGGAAGTTCTTGCCTGAGGTGGTTTCAGATTTCCACCTTAATCAATCTATTTCTCTTCCAGTGTACTTCACTGACCATTCCTCCTCTGGCAGAGGAGGCTGCACAACAGATGTGAAGAGAGCCCTTAGTTACTACATTGAGCATACCAAGGATCACAGGTTTGACTCCTCCAACTGTTCCTCAGCTTATGGTGAGGTTGGTAAAGGAAACCTGCTACTAAGATCTATTGCCGGTTATTATGGTGAATTGTCTCTTGTATCAATTCTGTTATGAAAAGCTGGGTAAGGTTCCTCCCTCAGGCCTGAGGGCTCACTCTACCAGAGGTACAGCTGCTTCCCTGGCTGCTGCCAGGGACATCCCCATTCTAGAGATTTGTCAAGCAGCTACCTGGAAAACAGTTCACACTTTTACCAAGCATTACTCTCTGGACACCCAGGCTAGGAGTGATGCTCGGTTTGGCACAGCTGTGCTTCAGAGCCTATTTCCTAAGTAGGTTCTGTCCCTCCTCCATGGAGGTACTGCTGTGTAGTCTGCATATGTCATAATATAGCAAGACTTCATGTTGTTTGAAGAAAAAATTACTCACCTTAGTAATGTTGTTTCTTCTAATGGAGTCTTGCTATATTATGACCTCCCCCTGCCCCTCTCAGAACCTCTGTTTTTGGGATGTGGGTGGGCAGTCCAATGTTGGCACTTAGTAGATGCCCACCTTGTTTTTCACCTCTCCTTTTTGGGTTGAGTTGGTGTTGTGTTTTTCATTTTTGGGTCTCCTGACTTGAGTCTTTGTTTTGGGACCAAAAATGTGTTCTTATATTTAGTAGCCAGTTGGCTAGTGTGAGGTTTACAGCTTCCACACAGGACCTTAGTGAGTTTAGCTTGTAAAGATCTGACAGTTTGAGTTTGAAGAACAACAGACAGAGTTTTCAACCGAGCTCGAGCTCAGCGTTCCATGCCTGGCATGGAAAGTTAACTCTTTCACCTCCGGAACAGTTTGAAGGTTGGGACTCACTGCATATGTCATAATATAGCAAAACTCCATTAGAAGAAACAACATTACTAAGGTGAGTAATTTTTTCTTCACAGTCACCCTCTGCCCACCCTCCCTCCTCTTTATTAAGCCTCACTAACCCTCCCTTGGTCTTCCTTGGCTCCCTGATGTACCTATAAAGGTTTTATCCCCTTCTTAACTGAGTTGGCTATCTTTTCCTCGGTTTGGGCCTTTGCTGTTCTGACTGCCTTCCAGCTTCCTTTTGCTTTAACTGATACAGTTCTCTGTCCTGCTCCTTCTGTGATTCCTTGTACTTCCTGAATGCTCTTTTTCTCTTGAACCTTCACTGCCACTTCCTTTGAGAACCATAGTGGTTTCTTACATCGTTTTGTTTTGTTTATTTGCTTCACACAAAGGCTTGTTACCTCTGTGATGGCAGTTTTTATTATTCCCCATTGTTCTTCCACTCCTCCTTCCTGCCCATTTGCTAGTGCATTCCTTAGGCACTCACCCATTTTGGCAAAGTCAGCCCTCCTAAAGTCCAGTACTTTTGCCTTTGTATAGCTTGACTCTATTGCTGTGTTTATTGTGAACCATACTGTTCGATGGTCGCTAGTTCCCAGATGGCTACCCACTTCTACATCTGTGATCCTCTCTTCATCTCCATTTGAGAGAACCAGGTCTAAGATTGCTCCCTCTCGAGTGGGCTTCAATACTAGTTGTCTAAGGCATGCCCCCTGTAGGGCATCTAGAATAACCCCACTCTTTGAAGTGGCTGCTGCAACTGCACTCCAGTTAACCCATCTTCAGGTGGGTATTTTCTTTATGATATTTGTCATTTGCTTCCATCACTGAGTCTGCCGTTTGGATGCTTCCACTGATGCCCCTGTCTAACCTCAAGATTCGCCTCCAGGCCAGCCACCCTATTAGTTAGGTTATAGAATCTGTCAGAGTCCCTGACTGAAGCGATAAGCTTATTAAGTTTTACTCCAATTGTCTGGAGAGACCCCTCCGATGTTGTTTTTGCAGTTTTGGTAACTTGGGGTCTCATGGCAGGCTGGCCAGAAGTAGTTTTCGGTCTTGCACCCTCACCCGTCGTCATATCTTTGCGAGGGTTACCCATTTTCAACAGTATATCTTCAGGTACCAATATCTCCAAGTTCAGCTAGATATCTAGTCAGGAAAGTATACTTTATAGTTTTGTATTTTCAATGAATATCAGAGTTCTACAGCAAAGTCACTATCTTGCTCGGGCTCCACAGCGCCCCCTAACAGTTTATTTTCTGTTGTGGGCAACAGTAGCAAAACCTTTTCACCTGGCTCAAAAACCTTTTCTTTTATCCCATGGTCATAACATACCTTTTGCTGGTTTGGGGCCTCTTCCTGATTACTATGGGCAATTTCAACATAGTTTGCCAGCTTCTTTCTTAGGGCACACATACAAAATGTTATAGATTGTTTCCGAGTGGGGTTATCTTCCCACGTTTCCTTTATCACATCCAGTGCCCCTCTTGGCTGCCTACCATACAGCATTTCAAATGGTGAAAACCCTGTGGATGCCTGTGGCACTTCTCTGCAAGCAAAAAGAAGGTAAGGCAAATACTCGTACCAGTCTTTCCCTTCCCTTTTACCAACCTTTTTACCATGCATTCTAGTGTTTGGTTAAAATCTGTCTGAGGGTGATAGGGGGAGGTTCTTATGGCAGTGATACTTAGCAGTCTGTACAGCTCTTTAAGCAATGCAGCACTAAAATTACCCTGATGAGGAATAATTTCTTTAGGTATGCCCACTCTGCTGAAAATTGTGGCAAGCTCTGCTGCAACTTTTGTAGCTGTAACTGTACGCATTGGAACTGTTTCTGGGTATCGAGTAGCATAGTCGCATACTGCCAGGATAAATCTATCTTACTTTTGTCTAAAGGACCAACCACATCCATTGCAATTCTCTCAAAAGGCACTACTATTAAGGGTGGAGGCACCAGGGGTACCTTGTCTTTTCTAGTGACTGGGGCTACTTTCTGACACTCAGCACAGGAATTACAATAGGTAGCAACATATCTTCATGAACTCCAGGCCAGTAAAATCTATACTGCAATCTGACAAGGGTGCAGTCCCTCCCTAGTGACCAGCCATAGGACTATCTTGTGCTATTTTATAATAACTCAGTTCATACCTCTGTGGCATAACCAATTGTTCTGTCTGTTCCTGTGTCTGAAATTTAACCCAAACTCTGTACAGTAACCCATTATATTTTTAAAACATTGGTCCACCCTGTTTTGGTTTCACCCCAGCTGCTTAAAATAACCGGAGAGAAACATTGTTAGCTTGTTCTGAAAGAAAATCACAATCAGTTATCAATTTAGTTTCAGCATTTTCATATTTTAACCTTTCATGTCCATCAGTCATTTGTTGCCACGGTTTCTTCGGACTTCTTCTTTCTTTCCTGGATTTCTGGATCTTGGAGCTGTGCTCAAGCAAGTCTGAATCAAAATCTTTGAAAGGAAAAGTATCCCCACCGTCTGAAATTTTCTTTGCCTGAGCTCTTGTCACCTCAGCTGCTGAAACATCAGGATTTACTCCCTCTTTTATCAACTCAGTAAATCCTGGAAAGTCATTTCCAATAATCACAGGCACAGGTAACCTAGGTACTACCACCACTTTCATTTGGTGTGACACACCCTTAATGGTCAGAGTCACTTGAGTGGTGGGATAGTATTGCGTGTCCCCGTGGATGCAGATGACACCAGTACCTGGTCCGTTTTCACAGTGTTTTCCCAGCACTTTAACATGCACTAGGGTCTGTCTGCTTCCCGAATCAGTGAGTCCCTTCATGATCTTATCCCCCACCTTCACATCTGTTAAGTACTTAACCCCAATTTACCAAAGACAAATCTGCTCCAGTGCCACTCTCCTTACTATGGCAGTTTCTTGTAAAATGGCCTGGCTTATTACAGTTATAGCAGATAACGTCTTTGGACACAGATTTGTTACCCCCACCAGAGTTTTTATCAGGCTTGGAGTTTAAATGGGAAGAGTGTCTTACCAGTGCTTGACTGTTACCTTGCTGCTGTGGCTACTGTCTGGTCATTTGGTAGTCCTTGGCCAGAGAAACAGCCTTTTCTCCACTCTCTGGTCAGTGTTTCTTTACCCATAGCTGCACATCTGTAGGCAAGATTCTGATGAATTGCTTCATGACAAATGTGTCGATGATCTATGGGACTGTTTTGCTCTTGGGTTGGATCCATTTTATTAGGAGTTCTCTGAGTTGGGTGAAGGCTTCTTGAGGATTGTCGACAGAGTTTTGCCTCAGAGATCGAAATCTCTGCCTGTATGTCCCTCCGGAGATGTCATACCTTTTCAGGATTTCGCTTTTCACCAGGTTAGTTTTCTGACTGTGTAGTGTCCATACTGCTGTAGGCAAGTTGGGCTTTCCCTGTCAGTTAGGGTACCAGTCTGGTTGTCCATTGTTGCTTTGGCCACTGGCAGGCTGTGACAACTCTTTCAGAAGTTGTCAGTTATGCCTCAATACCATCCGAGGGACACAACTTCGTAAGTTTAATGGCTTTTAAGTTGCTTACGTTTTGTTGCTCATCTGGATCTATGCCGGATCCTCTGCTTTTGATAGCTTGCAAGGCATCCAGCCATCGCTGCTCCCGTTGCTGCATCTCTTCTCTCATCTACTGCTCCTGTCACTGCATCTCTTCTCTCCTCTTCTCTTCTCTGTGCTTCTAATCATTGAAACTCTTTTTCTCTCTGCTTCTCAGTCTCTTTTTGTTGTGTAGCCCACTGTTTGAAAAAGTTAATCAGGTTTTCAGGTTCTGTCACTGCCTGTTCTTTTTCCATAACTTGTGTTGGCTGTACAATCTCAGACTGGGCTTCTGTCTCTGCTAGTTTGGCTGCCCATTCTACTGGTAACCACTCCTGGACTTGCTGTTGCAGAATCCATACCTTCCTCTGTGCTTCCCTGGTACTAGGTCCAGTACCCACGCACAAAACTCCTGTCTTAAGGTATGCACGGCTTAAATCCCACTTAGGCTGACACCATCTGTCATTGAGGCACAGGTCAGGAAGCATAGGGAAAACCAGGAGCAGTTGTAGAAGTCACCAAAAATATTTATTTACAGTCGTAGCCACAGACATTGCCAGCTTTTTCCAGATATTCTCATGAAATTTCTAAAGAGTTTCTCTCTGCTGCCCCTACTGTGGAAATGGAGAAAGCATGCGATATCTCTGGAAATAATCCCACAAATGTTGGGAAATAGCTGGCAGTGTCTGTGGCTGCTACTGTACAGCAGCAGTAACATAAAAAAATAAACTTGTTCAGAATAACTATACACAAAGAAGAAATACAATTTTCCTTCAGTATCTGTGTCCCTTTTTCTTCTTTCTTCTTCCTCTTAGCAATTGCAGCTTAGCTCTCTTATAAGTCTTTTCAACCCCAATCTAAACAAACATCCTGTCCTTGTATACTAGCCTCCTCCTGGACTTGGGGTCTCTGGGAGGCCCTGCCATGGGGACTACAGCAATGGGATGGTAAGCCCAGATATGACGGGTGACAGGGCTGGGGGGAATCACATGGCAGATGGGGGCTGGCTGAAGAGGAGTGGGAAAACATGTTAAAATGTAAAACTGTGTCACTTTGTTGTACCATATGCTGTATCCTATTTCCTGTTTTTCAAACTGCTGTATTATGAACTGTGACCTTAGCCTGCTGCTTTATTTAATGTTCATGTAGTGCCTGAAAAGGGCACCTGGTGCCAATGCACCTACCCTGTTATCCAAGAACAAATACATGAATCAAAGTATCTGCCACGATTCTTTTAGATTAGCTGATGTTTATTTAATAAAGTATAAATACTTGTTCATTTCTGGCATTGGTGTGAATATTTTTCTTTCTGCCTCCTACGTGTCATCCAGAAATGTATTTATGCAAAGGGTAAATCCACAGCATTGTCACCTTTTAACTTAGAAATAAGTAAAAGTCTGAAGCTTGAAAGATTCTTTGTGTGTGTTATTATTAAAGCGGCATGCTTTATAATGAATTTTGATATTTATGGCTCACCCTTAAATCATTTGGTGCTTAATCAAATAAATTAATCCGATATGTAGAAACATAGAAAACTGCTGTAAGAAGGTCCTGTGTCTCTCCATTCTGCACTGTTAGGTTGGGCATACCTCATGCTTTGCAAATCAGAGACGGGTTAGAAAATCAGGGATAAATGACCAAAACCTGGGATGCACCTCACAAAATGGAAAAATCAGCTCCAGAAGCCTGCTATATTCTGTGGCTTGATGCGAAAAACATTTTCTGAAGGAGAACTAGACTATAACACCAGTGTCTGGCATTATTATATTTTCCAAAACCATACTCTCCAGTGACAAAACATCCAATTTAGGAGGCACTGATGAAATTTTTGAGGCAACATCAGAGATGTTCCTGAAAGCTATGGACAGTTGAAAAGTATGACTAGAAGATCATGACTGTCCTCCCCGCCGTCCTGTCCCACTGCTCCCTTGACCAGCCCATTGTGCCTATCCCCCCCTTAAAGCACTCCACCATTTTTGCACTGACCTTTGGGTTGTTTGTTCTTCCACTTTCCACTCTGTCTGTGAAGTAGTGCTTTCTTCTGCCCGCCCCCCACCCCGGTAGGGCCTTCAACCATGCTGTTACATCACAAGAAATGTACCTGATGGCAAAATTGGCATTCCTAGGAGACACAGGTGGATCAGCTGATCTCAGGTTCCCAGAGGTTTCTACCCCTGTTCTTTCCTCTCTATAATGTCAATGTCCAAAAATGTAGTGGTAGTGCTTCCAGTAAACAATAACTACGAGTGTTTCTTGTGGTATAGAATATTGTCGTGGGCTGGTTGTCTGGAGACAAACACAATGAACACTATTTGTTATTTTTTTATGTTCTATTTTCCTATCACAGACTGGTTCTCTCCCAGAATTTGGTCTGCACTGTGCTACCAGTTTTTACAATTCTTCAGATGCCTGAATGGTCACCACGCAGCTTCACTCCCACTCGGGGTATCTTTAGGACTAAATCTCACCAGAGCCACTGCTGCTCACATAGTACTTTGCTGTGTACCAAAAGGCAAATGACCCATCCCTGCCTGTCACAGCTGAGAACCTCTTGCTTTACTGTAGATAGTTTAGTTGCCTGTCTCATCAGAAATAGATCACAGAGTTGCCAGTTTGCCCCAGGTTATCTATACCTTAAAAAACAGTCATATAAAGCAAGAAGCATATAAAAATAACATGTAATACTCCTCGATATTTACATGTTACAGAATTAGACACACTAAAGACTATGGGGAATACAGGATAATACAGAAAATAAAAATAGCATGTTTCAAAATATACAGCTCACACAGAAAAACCTAAGTCACAACTAACTAAATTTCTAAGCACCAGAAGAAGCTTAGCCCCAGCTGGGAACTTGTGAGTTATAGCAGACTTGAACCCATGTTGTTACCGGCGCAATGTTTCACACAGTTCTGACTTTTTTTTTAGAGAACTATGGTCAGAATATCCCAGGTAGGCCAGCCTACTCACTTGCATCATTGGCCCTGCCTCTCTGACATCACATCCTGGACATCTCCTGTGAACTGTGAGGACCATCTCTCATATAAAACTAGACTAAAGAACATTTGTGCATTCGCTTTGGCTTGCATTGTCATCTGTGCCGTCTGCTGTCTGGAAACGTTTTGCTTACATTCAAAACATGTCTTTTTTAATGAAAGGGACTGTACCATCTCACTACCAAAGCCTTTAGATGACAGGAACTGTTGCTGTCCCCATCCAACTTCTATGAGTACCCAGGAATGTTCTCACAAAAGGCCTGCGAATGTAATAGGAAGCAATTGTCAGTTCTGCCCCTGCATCCCACAACTAAAATATTGTACAGGCAACATAACTAGTAAGATAAAAAAAATGATTTGTGCATGTTACATCTTTTACAGTTCCTATGTATAGTTGGTTGACAAAATGCCATTTTAAAACTCCTGTCTTTTTATTTTGTTTAGGACCTGGAATTTTATGACAAGGATCACATTTCAGAGAAGTTATTTGAGTCGCTTGGTCGGGTTATCAGGAGTCCTCACTTCCAGCCACATCTTATACGTGAAGCGAGCAAAGCAGCCGAGTCCCTCTGTCTGTGGATCCACGCCATATACACATATGCTGTTGTCATGCAGCAGATGGAGCCCAGATTAGCCCACCTACAGGGGCTGCAAGCTGAAATCAAGGAGCGCCAGTCCAAGCTGGGTGAGAGGAGAGTGAAGGCAGAGAGACTGAAGGAACAACTTGAGTTGTCGACAGCAGAATATCAGAAGGTGCTCAGACAGGTGGAGGAACTAACCAAGGAGCTCAACCAATGGCTGAAGAGAAAGAAAGAGGCAGAGCTGGTAGAAAAAGCTATTTCAGTGCACATTTCTGATTGGGAGGCTGCATTACAGGTGAGTGCATGCTAAAGTTACGTTGTTCAATTGTGGGGGTAGAGTATGTGTGCGTGTGTGTGTGTTTACAGGTTGTGGGGTAAACATTAACAACATACAGAACTCACACCAGCTATGAAGAAACGTGATACACAAAACTAGGTGCTCCCAGCAAAATGCCCAATGTTTCACTACATATCCGGGAGCTTGGTCAAGGGTTGGCACCCCTGCTTTTCCTTAGTATTGATACATGTAGGCAGTATAGCCTAGAGGTTAGAAACAAGCTGTGAATGAGGTATTACATCCCAAGACATGGGTTTGATTCTCACAGGCTGCACTTGCATACTGTGTGACTCTGAGCAAGTCCCTTAACCTCCTAGTGCTCCCTGGTCACCCTGAAAACAGGCATTGTGCCTAGTGGGCCTTACCCGGTTACCAAAGAATAAACAAAACAAACAAACATTGATTTAAAGAGATACAGATTATAAATACATTACAGGGGACTGACACAAAATGGGGCAGGAAAGTAACAAGAAGTGCTAAAACCATGCAGAATAGTATCTAAATAATACCAAGCTTCTGCATATTAGATCGATAGGCAGACATAGTGATCAATATTGGATAAAGATTTTAAGATTAGCAGCAAAAATACTGCATGTACATGGTTTTGATAACACAGCATGCTTCAAATAATCATATTTATACTCGGGGTACAGCCCCATGTCTACTATATCAGGATAGAGTGCCATTATGTGTAGAAAAGTACCTCAAGTCTCAAAGAGGAACATGAAATCCAAAGGATAAAAAGAAAAATGAAATCATTACAAAAGTGACTTATAAGAGTCTCACCATTTAAAGCAAGAGTTGGCTACAGCCAAGAACAGTTGCTTTGGCATTAGCTTAATATTTACGGATGCATTGCATTTGTTATTTGCTGAAATTCAATACAGCTTTACATGCTCTTTTTGGGGATTAGCACCACAGGAGAGGCCCAGGGACTACTGGTTTCCTACATCATTCGAGACCATAATTTCTTCTGTCCCCTCAGTGACTCTCCTAACTCCCTCTGGAGCCTGGTTGAGTGGCTGCCTCGGTGGGGCTTGTGTCCCCGTGTCAGCATGTTGTACCAAAGTTTCCTCATGAAAATTCCTCCGAGTGTTTGGAGCACCCCACCTATTTCATTTGCTTCAGCTGTTGTTAGCTGCTCAGAGAAGCACAGAGGCTTCTCCCGTGACTTCACCAAGGTGATCCATTAATGGAGTTGCATCCCTTTCCTCCTCTGGGTGGCTATACACAGTCAGGACCGTTTCCTCTGGTCCTCCCTTAGATACCCACTCTCTGTACAGGAGTCCCTTTTCCCAAGAAACCTCCTTCCTACTGCCTACTTGCTACTAGTTCCCTCAGTTTTTGTAGGGACGGATCAGCTTCCTGAGCTCTGCCAAGCTGCACATGCCTCACTGCCCCTAGGGCACACTCTCCTTCTATGGGAGACTCGCCCATGGGTTGGATCTCAACAGTCTGCAGCTGTGGGTCACTAGTACTGCTCACAAGCCGACCTCCAGCCACACTGGCTGCTTTCTGTGGCTGCAGAGGAAAAAGTTGCTTCCTGCTGCACTGCCCCCCTCCCCAACCTCAGAAGATTTTCTTCTAATAACTGAAATCCAGCAATATTCCCTATACAGAAGTGCAACATCTCCTCAGTGAGAGGTTCCCAGGAGAATGGAACTAAATGCTAATGATAGGATTTAGAACCCTATTCAAACTCTGCACAGTGGTCACGCTCCCAGTACTGGCTAAACATCAAATTTGTTTCTCTGCCTGAAGAGATCAGTCACGCAAATTATTCTCTAGCCTTTGGTCAAGTCTAAAACTACTTACATTGCATCTTTGTTATTTTCTGACAGAAAATGTTGTTTGCTGAATACTCATGTTTATTTGATTTATTTTGTTAAATTAGTGGTTTCTACGATTCCCACTCAGTTTCCAGGAACTGGAGAAGTTGCTCTTTGGCAAGGTTCCAGCCTGAGGGAACTGAACACTTTTTGGTAGCTGTTTGCTTTTTGTTACAAAAATGGCAGTATTTTGTTAATTAAGCAAAGTGTACACAAAACTGATAGAAGTTAGGCGCTATCAGCAATTTGGTAGGACTGATAGGCCATGGAAAGAACTGGGCCTAAAAGATTTAAAAATTGTAAATCCTGTTTCCAACTCCTGGTAAAGGCAGACTGTCACAAGTTGTGTTTGAAGTGTTTAAGCTCAGATCATGATTTAAAGAACTGTGAGCTGTGTAAAAAAATGTCCAAAAATACAGACAAAATGGGTAGCAAACAGGGGAGCTCTTTAGGCGCGATAGTCTGCCTCAGTGTCATCAAAGCATTCACAAGGCTCAGAAATGGAAGGAGGTCCCAATGATGGTAGAAAGCATGCATCAGAGGATTCATCACTTCGGAAGCAGCATTCTGTAACACAAGGGACAGATAAAAAAGATGAAGCTGCCAGGCCATATGAGAAGCACATTAAATTACTCTGGGTGTCTGAAAGGGGAACCCTGAAGTTATTGATGGTAAAGTACAAAGAGAGGCTCAGAGCAGGTGCTGGAAACAATTTCCGCTAAGAAAACAAAACATGTTCCTACAACTCCTCCTGAAAGGGATAGGGAGCAGGCAGTCGAACCCAAGGAAATGGTCTCTGTGGAGGACATGACCAAGATGTGGCAGCTTTTCCAGCCACAGGAAATGTAATGAGTATGGCTGTCCCCCTCCTCAGATTCAGGTTCCCCAGCATCAGCCTAGCCTGGAGGAGGAGGAGGAGGACTATTATGAGGAGATAGATGGCAAAGGAGGATGAACCAGTGGAGCATGATGTTTCTCCAGGAATTTGGTTCTCCCCCAAGAGCAATGAGGATTGTTTCTCATGCTCTTCATCCATAAGGCAAATGGTAGCTACGCTTACCATCCCCTCAGAAGAAACTGAGCAGGATGTTAATGAGATGGAATGTATGACTATGATAGGTCTAACCCAAACAAGAAAGTTATTCGTTCCAATCAATCAATCAGTCTTATTTTTATAGCACCTTTCAAAACCAAGGCGCTGTACCAATACATGAATACAATATAAAAACAGAGACTATAATAACTTTTTAAAATCAATTCAATTAATCCAGTGAATAAATATGTTTTTAGCATGGATTTAAAATTACTGATGGTCAGGCAGTATCTTAACCGATGAGGTAGAGAATTCCACAGGGTCAGTGCTGCAAATGAAAAAGCATGAGCTCCGATGTTTTAAGGCGAACTCTGGGAATCTCTAGCAATCCCTCGTCGGCGGATCGGAGAGGGCGATTGGGGGAGTAGGAAGTCAGGAGATCTTTAATGTAGTCGGGTCTCAGTTCATGTAGGGCTTTAAAGGTAAGCAAGCCTACCTTATAGGTGATCTGCCACTGAACTGGCAGCCATGCAGTTCGCGCAGGACAGGAGTAATGTGACTGGACCTAGAGGTACCAGTCAGCAGCCTGGCTGCAGCGTTCTGTACCAGCTGCAAGCGGCAGATATCAACCCCAGACAGCCCTAGGTAGAGGGCATTGCAGTAGTCAAGGCGGGTAGTAATGAAGGTGTGGACCAATGTTGGAAGGTCACCCAGGGAAATCAGGTGTTTCACCCTGGTAATGTTCCTTAGATGGTAAAATGAGGATTTGACCACAGCTGACACCTGAGACATCAAGGTCAAGCCATCATCAAAAACCACGCCCAAGTTACACACCCGACCTGAGTTGATGAGCTGGACACCATCAAGCCAATGAACCAACATATGCCCAGCACCAACACCCGGCCCCGGGCAGCCTGGTTCCATGACCAGCACCTCAAGTCTCACCCAGATTCAGTCTTAACCAACTCAAGCTCATCCAGTCTTTAATCTCAGAGAGGCAACTATGTAGCACGGATATCGCATCAACCTGTCTGGGCACAAAGGACATATACAGCTGAGTATATCCATAAATCCCTCAGCAAAGTCACCTCCAAGACAATGTCAGCACAAAACAGAGCAGCTGGCATTGAAAAAAAAAATTGAAAAGAAATATCAGGTGTACAGACAGGGTATGGATTATCTGTGTGCCCATCCTGATCACGAGGGAGTGGAACAGGCAGCAAATTGTGAGAAGGCTAAGGTGTGTCTCTCTGCTCAGCCTCCTGGGAAAGGACTCCAGAAAACCAGACACTATGACCAGAAAGGTATACACAATTATCTTCCCGCTGTTAAAACAAGCAGCGTACATGGCCTATCCAGCTCAGTACCAAAAGGCTGTGTGGAATGCAGTACTGGCATTGAGGGAAAAATTATAATGAAGTGGGAGAGGACCTGGCACCAACTGCAAAGTCAGCCCGCTATGCCCTGAATATCAATTTCAAATGGCTGCTGATGCCAGTGACTCAACTTCCAGAGTCCTGGGTCTTTCAGTGTCCTTGAGGAGGTTTGCTTAGCTAAGGATAGCTCTCCTTACTCAGGACACCCAAGCAAAAGCCATTAATCTACCCTCTGAGGGAAATTCCCCATTTGGTAGCAAAACTGAGGCATACGTGAAAAGACTGGATGAACAAAATTCTACTCATAAGAGCCTAACAGAAAAGGAAAAGGCCTCCACCTCCTACAGGTCTTTTGGAAAGGGGAGGCAGGGGCAGATGTTACTACTGCAGAGACCCTACTCTGGTTATGATTGCCAGCCACTGTGAGGGTACTATGGGGTAGAGGCAGAAGAGATCCTAGGTGTGCTGCAGCACCAGCCCCCAAGCCACAGCCAAAGCAAAATCCTTGAAAATTTTGCCAAGGCTACCTGTCAGCCATTTCCAAGGGGGAAGGGGAACTGACACACTACTTTCAGGAGTGGGAAGAATCACCAGAAACAAGTGGGTGCTGAAAGTAGTGTGTCGGTGTTTATCACTGTAATTTAAAAAATTCCCAACGTTGCAGAGGCAAAGACACTTCCCAGCTCACTGTCCTGTAGAAAATATCCTGCTGGAATTGGAGACCAAAAATCTCCTGCAAGCAAAGGCAACAGTTCTGGTCTACGTGGTACACTTACCCTCATCCTTGAATGTACACTTGGCAGCTGTCCCAGCCTACACATCAAAAGACAAGGAAAAATCTTTAGCCTCTCAGCTTGTTCTTAAAAGATTTTTCAAAGGCCTCAATTACCTTTACCCTCCTGTGAGGAGAACCGGTCCCCCCACCGAACTTAAATATATGTTTTGCCCAGCTGGTGGAGTGTCCTTTCGAGCCTATGGCTGCAACAGACATGAAATATGTCATTTGGAAGAAAAAAGTTGTTCTTGTGATCATGACATTGGCCAGAAGAGTGAGCAAACTGCAAGTCCTGTGTACAGATCCAGACTGTACAGTATATCATAAGAAGGTGGTCCTTGGGACAAACAGAACATTCCTGCCTAAGGTGGTGTCAGAGTTCCACTGGAACCAGTCAGTAACTCTACCTGTGCTCTTCCCAGGGCACTGTAGCACAGATGAGCAAAAGCTCCATTGTCTTGCTGTGTAAAGGGCACTGAATTACTACTTAGACAGGACAAAGAATGTCAGGTTTGACAACAGACAACTGTTTGTCACTTATGGAGAGATTGGCAAGGGTAAACCAACTGCCAGAAAGACCATCTCTCATTGGATAACCTTCTGTATTCAGTTTTGCTATGAGAAATCGGGTAAGCAACTTCTCAGAAGCCAAAGGGCACATTCTGCTAGGGTACCTCTGCCTCTGTGGCAGCTATAAGGGGCATACCCTTTCAGGAGATTTTCAAAGCAGCTACCTGGAAAATAATCCACACCAACACAAAGCACTGTTGTCTGGACATACAGTCCAGAAGGGATGCAAGGTTTGGGACTGCTTCTTACAGAGCCATTTTCCTAAATAGGGTCTAGTCTCATCCTCTCAAAGTACTGCTAGTGAGTCTGCAGTTTTGTGTAGACATAATTAGAAACATGCATAGAAACATAGATTTTGCTGGCATTTTATTTTTTTATTTTTATTTTTGTACCATATTGTAAGAAATTTATTGTTGTATCAAAAAGCAAATCAACATCACAGTGTTCTGATGGCACTGTAGCATTGACAATTCCACTGTTCAAGACTGCTAAAGAGCAGAAGTCTTTTATGTATCTAGCAGCAGAATCCTGGAATAAACTGGATTCTAACCTCTGGAATATAAGAAACCTCAGTCAATTTAAATCATTATGCACAAATCTGCTGAAGTCAGAAGCACCTTGTAGCTATCTTTAACTGTAACAGTTAGTGCAAATTAAGTGTATGACATGTGTTTGTTAGTCTACGCTCCTCTCTTTTGTTATACAGATCAGTGTTCATAGTTATATTGTATGTATTTTCCCACATGTATTTTTTGTAATTGTCTGAATCACACTTGTAAAAGGGCCATGTTGTGGCCCAGTACATCTTACCCAGTTAAGCCACAATTTTCCCTGCCTATTCTGACACCTCTAATGCTTCTTGGTCACTGGCTCACTTGGTCACTTCCCCTACTACAACTAACTAGTTTCCCCCTGTGCCTGTCCCATCCATGCTTGAAGGTTCCTACAGTCTAAGCCCTCACAACTTCTGCCAGTAGGCTGTTCCAGTTGTCCACGACTCTCTCCATGAAGAAGTTATTTCCTCACATTCCTTTTAAACGTCTGCCCTCTAGCTTCACTGCATGGCCCCATGTCCAGTTGCCTTCCTTTCTCTAAAACAGACAACCCACCTGTACCTTGTTCATCCCTATGAGGTACTTCTAGGTCTCAATCATGTCTCCTCTAGCTCTCCTCTGTTCCAGGAAGTACATGTTGAGATCCCGCAGCCTTTCCTCATATGGCTTCTCGTGCAGTCCCCATACCATTTTGGTGGCCTTCCTCTGCATTGCTTCTACCCTGTCTGTGCCCTTTCAGAGGCGTAACCTCCAGAACTGGACAACAGTACTCTGTCAGGAAGTCTAAACCTCACTCTCAGGTTCTTGGCAATATTGGGAATGCAAGAAATCACAAACAAGTTGCATAAGAGTAATAAACTTGTTTATTACTACCAAAAGGATAAATCACAGTTGCCCTAAGCAATTCTTACCAATACGAACTGGGAGCCAGTGCTAAGTGTTCCCCTATACCTCAAGGTTTCTCCGTGTCTCTTGAGTCTCCGAGGTATAAGACCTAGTGCTTACATTATATACCTATGATAATTACTATGGTTACTATAAGATAGAAACATTTCTAGTTACAGAGATGAGCCTCTATTGGCTAAATTAGAGGTGGCTCCATGGTCCAAGATAACATCATACAATTTTGTAGTAGTCATCAGTTTGTGAAACAAAAGAGTACATTATACAGAGTCTTACATAACTCAGTGTAGTAGTACAAATCACCAAAAGGTGGCAATGCCAACTTATATATCATAATCATTACAAGGACACAGATGTCCTAACATCTTGTGAGTAAGAAATACACAGAAAATACATAGAAAATAAATATGTATTAGCAAGCAAAGTGTATAACAATAATATGAATACATATCCTGACTTCTGCTCTTGTACGGTAGATGCCCTTAGCCCTATATGTTAGTATAACATATGCCTAAGCACTAGCTGTCTACGGTGTACCTCTTGGGGGTACCAGTAAGGTGCAGGGACCTCGTGTAACATCCCCCTGTTGCCTCCAAGGGCAACACAGGCAAATCTAGGGAAAGGTCAGGGAGCAGTGGTCGCTTACAAACCCCAACATGAGCTTTGTAAAGGAACTCGAGCTGCTCACGGTGTTGGCGACAGTATGCACAGAGGCAGCATAGCATAATAACCAAGAAAAATATAAAAAACGCTTGTATAATAACAAAACCTTTAAAAGTAATCTCTAACCATGTGTTAGTCAATGCATCATTCATATCACCATCATTAATCAATGAAAGGATAGCTTCATTGGCCTTAGTAATATTATTGCTGATATGGATGAGGTGTGTGTCCTTCCTCTCTAAAAGGGATTTTAATGTAAGTGAAAGTGGATCTATGTGTACATTAAAATATGGTAAATATTCAGAAAGGGTGAGCAGATAATCGGGGTTACCATCAATGATGTCCGCATCCATAAGGGGGACGGGGGTAATAACGGCATGTCCAATGACAGACTTCTGATGAGGAACAAAGCAGAAACTGGGGACATCAATAATACATGTCTCAGTTCCGTATGTGTATGACTTAAAATTCATAACTACGCAATACTCCCCATCTGAATTATACTGCATTTTAACAGTGGGGAGGCTCCACTTTTGTAACTGTACTGGGCAGGTGTAGGTTGTCTTGGAAATCCGTGTTGACAGGCGATGAACCTCCTCTCGATAAGATTGGTAAAGTTTATCTGGAGCCAATGTTGAGTCTAGGGAATCTGTGCCAGTTGTGCTGATGTCATCGTCCATGGAAAAAGACCAGTCTATGCTGTCAGGAGAATAACCACATACAGGTTTAATAACATCAAATACATCACATCGACACAAGTAAATATACTGTTTCTTCACACAGCAGTCTGTGTGCAGAGCGAACCAGGCATCCAGTAAAGGATGGAAGACCAGTAGAGGAGGCAAGTCCAGGCGTTCTCTGTAGATGCCGACATCAAGGTGCACGATGGAGTGGACTGAAGCCAGCTTGTCGAACAAGGCTGTAGTGGGATCAAAGCGTGGTAAAGAGGCAGTAAAAGAAACAAACATAGTATCTCTGATAGAACATTTCTTAGAAGTAAAACAAGGACCAGTATTAGGGTGCCTGGTCACAAAACCCAAATTTCTAGCTATAGAAAGAGGAATTGTTAGAGATTGTTGCATACACATAGCAATACAGCCAGGGGTTTTACATCATGGACAATGCCATTTGGAAATACGTCTGTCATGTATAATGTCAGGGATTCTTCCAGATTCTAGATCATGGAAGAGATTGTTGATGGTAGTGATAATGTATGAGCCATAAGCTGAGCATAGGATTTCTCTAACAATGTATGGTTTATCTGCTTCTTTGTTATTCTGTGCAATGAGTGCATTAATCTATTCTATAGAGTCAGTAAATGCCTTAGCAATGTTGTGCATGTTGTATATAGTGTATCTTTCTTCCTGACTAAGGCCATCCACACCATGCAATAATGGGGGTAATATACTATTTACCAAACCAGTTTGAAATTTGGCAGAATGAGATTTGATAGCAGCAATATTTGCCTTATTCCAAATAGACATAGCTGTACCAAAGAGACCTGTGACAGTGCCGGTTGCACCAGTGACATCAGAACTGTCAACTTCACATGTATTATGTTTATGACTCTGATCATCAGGATTGGGTTTTCTCCTGAAGTTGCCTCTATGCTTGGTGGTGTGTACCCCGGCAATAGGGTCTTGAGTACGAATCTGAAAAGCTGCTAAACTATCAAGCAATAAATGAAAATTACGTACCTACCGTAATTCTTGATCTTCTCTTGTATCTTCACCATTCATTACTTCTTGGGTGTAAGCCGGAGGTGCACACCCGCCACGGGAGCTTTTTTTTTTTTTAAAGTCACGATCGCCCGCCGAGACCCCACGACAAGGGGCCATGCGCTGTGCCGCAGAAGATGGACTCTCTCTCCATCTCAGTTCTGTGAGCCGGAGAGGCAAAATATAGTGTGAAAAAGAGAAAGGCAAACTAGCCAAGGGATAGCAAAGGAAGGAAATAAACTGAAAAAGGAATAAGCCGATGGAGAATAGACAGAGGAGAGAGTATTCCTGCCCTAAGGGATCGCAGGGCCTCCTTTCCGGGGTGACTCTAGGGAGGAACAGAGAGAGAGAAAAGGGAAGGAGAAAGAAAGGATGAAGGAAGTAGAAAGAAAAGAAGAAAGAGTGGCATGTTGAGGAGGCAATAATGCCCAGCGAGCATTGTTGGCTGAGAGGCTTAAGGCTCGAATTAACAAGGGAGCAAGAATCCCTATTGGTAGTGCTGAAGAGAAGGTTCACCGAACCTGCTAGACAGACCAAGGAGGGCAGAGTCTTTGGACTCTCAACATGCCAAGTTCCTTTATCCTAGTTGAGGGCTCCTGGACTGATTGAGCAGACCCTGTTCGGAAGAGCCCATCTAGGAAAAGGACTTAGTCGCAAGCAGCTTGATAAGAGACTGCTCTAGAAGAGTATAAGAAGAAACTGAGTCTTTTTGAAGGCGGTTTGTAAGAAAATATAGAGGGACTCAATCGGACTTGCTATGTCAAGGCAGATAGAGACTTGAAGCTGGCAAGGTTAGCCAGCGGCTGTAAGTGCTTTTCTTGCAGCAATGCCTGCTGAAGGGTCCTTGTAAAAGGTGTCAAGACAGAGCATGGCTAACAGGCTTATGAGGAAACATGACCTGAGAAGGCAAGGGATTGCACTATAAAGCAGTCCCAAAGAGTTCCCTCAGCATTATAGGAAAAGAATTTTATAACTGCACTCGCTCCTCTTCACTCTGGGGAAAGAGGGAGGGATTCCAGGCTTAGTAATTGATTAGCAGAAGTTTTCTTGGGACTAATAACTGCACAGACAGTGTTAGACAGAGCCCCAGAAGTGCCTTGCCTGAAAACATGGCGGTGCGATAGTGCGTGCATCTCCCTCATGACCCAGCACTTCTGCAAATAAATGCAAATGAATCTTAGAGGTAAATATTTCCTGAAACCTTTTTTTTTTTTTTTTTTTTTGGCATAAAGGCCAATAAGAGAGGAACGCAGGACGGGAGGGGAGACGCCTACAGAAGGAGGCCACTGACGGAAGGTGGGTGGGATTAGTAATGAATGGTGAAGATACAAGAGAAGATCAAGCACTGGCCGGTAGGCAATGCACTTTCATATCTTCCCTTGTCAATCTTCACCATTCATTACTTGGGTGAGTACATAAGCCCCCCTTCCCCTAGGGGAAGGGGTAGAACCCCTGAGGGAACAAGACCCCAGCCTCCTGTTGGTGAGAAACAGAAGGGGAAGACCCTGGCTAGTACAGAGAAAAGCCTCAAGTGGGAGAAGAGCTAGGAGGTGCCTCCCGAGGACGTGGGAGACGGAGGAAGCCCCTGAAAAGTCTTCTAGCTCTGGAGGAAAAGAGGCGGGTCCCCGGAAGGGAGCACATCACCCCTACCGGGCCAGGGTGACAACCTTGATAGATGCAACCATCGCCCCGCTTAATGCAGATCGCTGTCCCCGCAAGCCTGGAAGCCACCTCATTGGCGCCATAAGATGCCCTTGCCTGGTGTCTTGCCAGCTCCAGGCCTATAGCGGAGAGGGCAACAGCTTGTCTGGTTTGCTCGTGATCAGGGATTGATGCTAGGAGTTGAGAGAGCATGGAGCCACAGATGCCGATTGTAGGCAGCATGATGAGCCTGATGAGATGCTATACAGAAAACGGCATACGAGGGAAGAAGAGGAATATTCTTCGCCCCCACCGGTCGAATCCTGTAGAGAATCCGATCCGTGGCAGTCGTGCGCCAGGGTGCAGCGCCTGAGGGAGTCTCTAGGTACACCAAGCCAGAGGGCGGGTTGGGAAGAGTACCCAGGGATTCCGAGGGGCACAATACCTACGATGGCAGTCAGCCGGGGCTGGAGAAGGGGTGGCTGGCGACTGCCAGGAATGGATAGATGCCTCCTGGAAAGGGATAGGCCAGAAGGTACCACCAGGTGCTGGGCACTGAACTCTCCAAGGAATTCACGCGCTCCATGTCGGTATTGTCTCTTCTACATAAGAGATCCAAGGTCCCTCACCATCCTCGAAGGGATCGCTTGATATTCGTGAAATCAGCATCGGAGGAGAGATGAGTAGGGCTTCCTCTCCTCAGAGGAGGGAGACGCAGGATGATGGAGAGTTGGAATGCTCAGAGGACTCCTCGCGGTGGTGGGAGAGTCTAAAGACCCGCCATGCATATATCTAATGTATGAGGGGAGGTCACAGAGAACTTCTGAACTGCTCCCAGGATAACGGACCAGGACCTGGCTACGGCCCGAGCGGGGAGGCAAGAGGTGGGAGAAGGGCACCACGAGGAGGCAACTGACCTTGCCAGGACTTGAAATTCGGGAACGGAGCCCGAGATGGCGGGGTCCCTGACAACAAAACCAGGCCGGAAGACGGAACCCTGAGGAAGCTGGAGCTTGAAGAGCCCAGGGGAGAACCTCCCCTGTGACTTAACCCGGGACTGCATGGTTCCAGAAGGGCAGCCCACAGCAACGCCACCAGAGGGCACTCTAGAGCCCTCGGAGGGAAGGGTGGGTTTGGCACCGCGGTTCCTAGCCACCCCACCAGAGTGTCAGCGGAGACCGGGGCCCGTCCCGTCCCTGCCCCTCAGCCTCGACTCACTGAGCCCTCCTCCTCGCAGCGTTCCCGCCCCCAGAGGAGCAACAGCACAGGGAGGGTGCTGTCACCGGTCCTCCGGGAGGGGAGCTCTCTCCCTAGTCCCTGCTACATCACCCCTCTGGGACTCTGGGCGGCCACCCCAGTCGGAGAGACTTCAGGGGAGGGACGGAGGGGAGACAGTGAGGGCCTGGCCGCGCCCACCCGGCACCCCATGCCACAGGAGACCCCGGCCCGGGAGGAGTGAGGGTACCAGGATGGGATCCACTATCCGAGTCATCGGCTTCCGAGGAAGACGGTACCAGCAGGACCTTGATACTGGCCACCTGTGGTCTCGGGTACCGCTTCGGTCTGGCCGGTGCCAGAGGCGGCGCTGCCGACTTCAACACCAGCGACAGCGTGACCCGCCCTCTCTCCGCTGTTCAGCGAGGCTTCATGCGCCGCTTTCCCGGCGCCGGAATCGACTCGGGCGCCCAGGGGAAGGAGAACTGGCCTACGGGACCGCCAGCGCCGGGGCTGAGCGGTGCCGATCACCGCGCTGTTAACGGGCGCCGATCCGAACGTACCGAAGTTGCGGCGCTTAGGGTCCACCGTGTTCAGCCCAGAAATCATGGGCTCGCTACTGGGGAGTTTGCACTGGTGAGGTGACTGTCGAAGGTACCATCGATCCCCGAAGATCGTGACGTTTCCCCGACACCACGAAGCTTCCTCTTCGCAAGAGAAGGAGAGGAAGCTCCTCCTCTGCTGACCGATAGGCCCGGAGGGGACCCGGGGAAGGGGTAGACCTTACCTGGAACTTTGAGCGACGCTGCCCCTTAAAGTCGGCGGGCTTTGCCGAGCTTGAACGCTGGATTTCGAGATGGACACGATCGTCCATGGAGAAACAAGCGTCTGACGATCCATGTTTATGGTTGGTTCCAGGCAACGGGCGACATACATCGTGCGGTCCGAGACGGAAAATGCCGCCACAGGAGCACCGACGATAGGGGCGCCCTGTTTTCAAAACGCTCGCCCAGAACTGACATAATGCTAAACAATTAAGGAAAACGTTGGAAAACACTCGACGCTACAACAAAAGGAACGTCTACTAGGCCGAGTGTAATTGAGGAATGACGAAGTAAAAATTCGATTACACGCTTTACTTCGCTATCATAGGTGGAGCCTCGATGGCGGAGAAAGAATTGAGATGGAGGAGGAGTCTCAGAGTTATTAACGGTCGGCCAAGATGATTAGTCAGCGCGGGTTCTGAGGTTGCACCATAGAGCTGAGTTAAAAAAAAAAAAGCCTCCGTAGCGGTAAAGGGCCTCCTGCTTACCCCAAGAAGTAATGAATGGTAAGATGACAAGGAAGATTATACTATAAAAATGCTGGTAGTATTATGTCACATCCAATTTTTCATATTCCAGTAAGTATGATTAAACAACACAGGTATATGCATAAATTAGATTGTTCATTATGAATCAGGTAGGGCAGTGGCTTTAGACCTTGATAGGACTAGGCTATGCTTTGGACATTCCAAAAGCTGTTTACAGTGGTGTAATATAAAGATACATGCAGCAGAGGCTGTTGTGTATAGTACAAAATTTTCGAGCAGAGTCCTTAGACAAAGAATCACAATATGAGGGATCAGTCAAGGCAGGATATTGTATAACTAGAATGTCTAAGAGCAGTTTGTAGGGACAGAGAACCATTTGGGATATTAGCATTGGTAACCCTGGAAAGTCTTTTGAGTTTTGCCAAAGGAGAATTTGTCTCGCGTGGTTTGCCACTCAATTTGTAGGGTAGATTTATCAGGAGCAACAACCGTGGCAGGAGGTAAGCATCAGAACCTCTGACAGTAATCAGACTACGGGTATTTTGATGATACTCCTCTGGAGCAGATGCTGATGATCATGTGTAGGAGGTTTGTACTGTGCCTGGATGCAGGATAATTCCTGAGATGAGGAGGAAAAATGGAACAAGATAGCCATCTTCCGCATATCTGAAAAGCAAAATCAAATTAGTATTTTAGTACTATTCCACCCAATGAGGAGGAAAAGTAATTTATACTCCTTTATACAGTTTCAGTTATTTGTATGTAACTATTTTCAGTAGTTTATTGTTGTGTAGAAGTCTAACTTGATAGACTGCCTGACTGAGTTGTTGACAATGGGGTAAGGCCTACTACTTATTGAAAAGGAATGTGGAAGTGTAATCGAGGACCATTACCGATCTCCAACCTGCCAATTCACTCTTTGCATGCTTGTCAAACTGTATTTTGACTGTTGCTGGGCCTTGCCTATGCAATTGGCAGCATACATGTGTATGAGGTCTTTCTGAGTTTTTCCACATTTGATCTACAGACACACGTCTGTGGTAGGGGTATGTGTCAAACAATAGGTGTTCAGGTAATCCTATCTGTCTGCCAGTTATCACCTCAAAGGTGTCAACTGGTGGTGGTTAGGGTGTGCTTCCATTGCTATATGAGTAAGGGTATTAGGGAATCCTATGTTTTGGGATTATCTCAATGAATCTTGTGCATTTGCTTAATCCGTCTGTTGGCTCTTATACTTGACCTGAAGATTGAGGGTGGTAAGGTATGGAACTTCTGCTGAACCTAAGGTGTTCAAGGATTCTTCATCAACCACCTGTAAATGGTTCCTTTGTAGAGCTACTTTGAGAGGTAGGTCCATATTGAGAAGATTTGTTCCACCAGGATTTTGGCAGTGGTTTAGCAGTGCATGTTTTAGTGGGGAAAGCTTCAACCCACTTGGAGAAGAGATCAGTTACCATAAGAGCATACTTGTTGTTTCTGCTGGTGTTGGTCAGAAGACCAATAAAATCAATCTGTATGGCATGCCAAGGGCCAGAATGTCTTTGTGGTAAGAGTTTGGCATTTCTTTTGGTTGGAATGGGGTTGTTTTGCACACAAACAAGGCAGTTATCTATGTACTGCTTGCCATCTTTGGTGACACCAGGCCACCAGGTGGTGGTCTTTAGCCTCTGGAGGGTATTTTCAACTCTCTGGTATCCACCAGTGGGTGTATCATGCACTTGGTGCAATAATTCGGACCTAAGGTGTCTGTGGACCACCCACAACTTGGTGGTGGAATCTGGTTGGTACCAGATGAGCTTGTCATCTGGTGACAAGTGTAACTTACCTTCATGCCTCTGGTAGGGGTTATGTGTGGGTTGTTTCTCCTCGGTACTCTTGTCAAGGAATCTGAACACTTTGAGATCAGTATCAACATGTTGAGCTACTGAGAGGTCCAAGGGGAAAAGGGTTCAGGTTTCTTCCTGACTGCTGCAACATGTATGGCTGTGCATTGGCTCTTGATGATCCATCATCCATTGTGCCCCCTACCTGGCCCTTCAAGGCGTTCGCTGTGTCATGAGCATGGTAGGGATCATTTGGGGGAATGAGCCTTAACTTTGCGTACATAGAGTTTGTGAAAAGCTTTGTGCCAGTGAATGTATGCATATTACCAGTTTCTTGTACTTCACTAGGCTGCCATCAGAAGAGAGGAAGGAGTTCTTCTGCCAGAAAGGTAGAAATTCTGTAAGAGAACAACAAACCCAGTTAGAGTCTGTAAAAATGATGGTATCCTCGGTTCCATGCTGGATGAACTCGAGGGCACAGGCCACCGCTGCCATCTCGGCATACTGTGAGGACGCTACACTGCAATGCTAGAGATTTTAACAGTGTTACCATAGGGTAAATCACTAAAATACCCATCCCTGCAATTTGTTCTCCTGATAGTAGGAAGCTGAACTGTCAGTAATAAAATAATGGCCACAAAGAGGCTGCTTTAAGCATTTGTATGCAGCAGGGAGGAAAGGACCTGGATCTGGCAGATCAGGTGGCTGCAGTGTACAGTCATGGGGTTCTCTTTGGAAAAGGAGTCCATGTGCCAGCATAAATGGAATCTTGGTTGGGTGTACCTGTATTTCTCTATCCTGGAGAAGAAGTAACCAGTGTGTCATCCTGGTATTAGAGACTGAACCATCCTTCACTCTGTCTGATAGCAGAAAGGTAGTTGGGGTGTGGTTGGTGTTAATGATCAGTGGAGAGTACCCAATGATATACAGAAAGTGCTTGACAGCCCAGTAAGTGGCCAGAAGGTTCCTTTTCTTACAAAGGCTGTACTCTGTTCCACTGGGGTCCGAGCTGTGATGCATATGCAGTGGGTCCTAGGGTGTTGTGTACCTTCTTGCCATCATGTTGACATAGCAATGTCCGGAGGTGGTACACCCAGTTGGAATGGTGTGCGGATGGGTTGCCCAGAGCTGGAGCCTAGGCCAAGGCCTGCTTTAGTGTATAACAGCCTGGTGTGTATAGGACCCCAAGTTCAAGGAATGTCTTTTCAGTAGTATACAGAGGAGCAGCCTCTACAAAATCACAGATGAAATTCTGGAATAATTCACCATACCTAGAACCTTCTAAGAGTTGCCATGTTGAGGCAATTGCAAGTCTTAACCTTTGTATCTTCTTCCAGGTAGGGCTCGGCTTGATCAGTTATTTTAGACCCAGAAAGAGTACTTTTGATATATTGTGCTTTTGTTGGGTTGCATTTGAGGCCTGTTTCTGAATGAGAGTCATTAGCATCCAAGAGATCCAAGGTTGTTCCTGTGTATAGCTGCAACAGCAGGTCAACCACACACTGCAGAGACATTGGGGAGTAGAGAACCCCCAAGGGCCTATCATATGCAGGTGGAACATGGACAGGCTGTTATGGGAATCCCTGGTGGCAGGTCCATGTGTACTGTCTACCTTCAAAGGTGAAGGCGAACTTATTGACTTGGGGCCAAATGCAGTGACTAAAACCATTGAGATGTCCAGGTAATTGAACTGTTTGAGGTCGTCATGAGTCGTGAACGCCAGGGTAGAGGCCATGTTGGAGCACAACTGGGGTGACTTGTCTGTTTCCTGTAGCTATAGTAAGTCTCCAGGCAGGTGGTTTTTCAATGGCCACACTGGGGAGTTGACAGGAAACACATGTCTGATTACTCTTTGATTTAGAAGTGATTCTTGTTTTCAAGAGAAGGCAAGGCCTGTGATGGGAAAGGATATTGCCTTTGGTTTCATGTGCTGGGCCTGGCACTGATGACAGTGTGCATTCTGCCATAGTCATGCTTGTTGATAGCAAACGGTCAAATGTCTTTGTAGACAGAAGAGCTGGGAAAAGTTCTGTTCTTGAACAAATCTATGATGTCATACCCTTGTTGTTGGTAGAGATATTGTTATAACGTGTGAATCAGGATCAAGATGGTGTGGATATTGACCCTGAACTGTATCAATAGCATGTTGGGCAGTCTGCTACACAGCCGCAGTGGGGGAAGAAAGTCAATTCCACGATACTAGGATGATCGCAATACCACAGTTGTGGTATGTGAGGCTTTCTATGACCTAGCTTACAGGTAGAGGTAGAGACATGCAGTAACCTAGTACCATCTATCTGACATGTGGTCTCCTCCCCTTGAACTAGGAGATGTGTCCGGTGGTCATCATGGTGAACTGTCAAAATCTGAAACACGAATGAATATCTCGCATGCTATATGTATCATTTAATGCAGGCCATTATTACACAGAATGCACTATAGTGCCATTATGGCCATGCCTCATAAAAGAAGCAATAAATCAAAGTGTTATATGTATGGGAGGAAAATATTGGAGTTTTGCTATTAATTCGCAAATCTGGCCAAAAATCCATAATGTAAAAAGAGCAGGGGAATTTCCCGTATCCTGGCCAAATTTCCCCATCCACTAAAAATACCATGAACAGCTTAATCTGGTTCAATTGCAGTTGGTTTCCATCTGTATCCCATCCCTTCTCCACCCGGGATAAGGCAGAACTGCCTAGCTCTCCTTTTCTAATCAATATAAACTAAATAAAAACAATTATAGATCATGGGATCATCCCTGACCAATCACAGTGCTTCGTTCAGTTGCATGTGAGGTACTCTTACTATCATAAGAGTATCTCATGCGCTGAGCCACCGTAATGGGCTTCTCACTGACCACTCGCACCATTAGCATTTTAAATAAAAAAAATTTTTATTTAAAAAATTTAGCAATATATAATAATCTCATGGGTCCATTTGGCAGGACTCTAATGGATCTAAGAGTGCCACCGCTTGTGTCCTTAGGATCATAGAACTGCTTACCTTCGGTTTGCAGTCAACTGGTCCTAAGAACACGCGAGGGGACACTCTTATCCATAAAAGGCCTTCCAACCAGACCCATAAACTTAAACAAGCATTTGTTGATGCCGAATGTTTGCTTGCTGGCATTAGCAGTGGAAGTGCAGGAGTTAGACAGATGCAGTATAGAAATGGCAGTGATATATTGAACTGACGCCAACTCCACCCCCACCCTGCAGAGATGGACAGGCACTGGGGTGTGCCTTTGGGTCGTCACCCATAACAGTTATGATATTTCACCTCACCCTACCCTGCAGACACTGACAATTGTTGAGGTGTGCCTTGGGGTGTTTGGGCTTTACATTCACCTCATTCCATAAGGAAATGCGCTAAAATGGGTGCAGTATAGGAGAATGGAGTGAACTCTAGGGCCAAAGAGTCCAAGGTGCACCTCGATGCCTGTCACTGGCTGCAGGGTGGGGTGGGGGTGGAATGGCGTGAGCATTACTGTCAACAATCCTAAGTCACACCCCTGATGCCTATCAGTCCCTACAGGGTAGGGCATTATGGTCGGAAATCCTAACACCCTGGGCATTTCTTGGTATTTTTACTCCAAGTTTTCAACATGGGCTTTTTGTGACCTGCATGAACAGTGACACTATCAGTTTGTTGCTGAAAGGTGATTTCGCACAGTGACTGCATCCATTTAGGCCACAAGTCTGCGAAACACATCAGCAACACAATGTAAAAATGACAGCTGTACTGTTCATGAGGAGGTGTAAAAAAATGGTAATGTTGAAAATCTGGAGTGAAAATATAAAAAAACTGGTGAAGTCACACGTGTGCTTAGAAACTGCGCAACGCACACGCAGTTATTTGGGGGATATTTTGCACCAGATTTTCAATATAGCCATTTTGAGACCTCTGCTCATGATCAGTGTTACTGTAATTTTTTTAATCTGTCCTGAACACTGATTTCCCACAGCTGGAGGTGCGAAAACACATTTCAGCCAGGATGTGAAAAATTACAGCTATACTGTTCATAAGGAGGTGTGAAAAATGTCAGTGTTGAAAATCTGGAGTGAAAATATTACAAATTCGTGAAGTTACAAGGGTGCATAGAAATTGCACAATACACACTTGTAATACGGTCATTTTATGGACTTTTGTCACCAAATTTTCAACATAGGTATTTTAGGACCTCTGCTCATGAACAGCGTTACTGTGATTTTCTTAATCTGTCCCAAACACTGATTTCCCACAGCAACCACACTATTCTGTGCTGGAAGTGCGAACACATTTTGCTCAGGATGTGAAAAATGACAGCTGTACTGTTCATAAGGAGCTGTGAAAAAATGGCAATGTTGAAAATCTGGAGTGAAAATATTACAAATTTGCGAACTTGCGAGTGTCGTGGAAACTGCACAATGCCGCTCAATAACACAGTCATTTTTGAATTTTTACCAAATTTGATGTAAAATTCAAAAAATGACTGAAATATGCAACAGTTAAAACCTATTTATGCCATTATACAGCTTACCGGCATTTCTTCAGTTTGCAGTCGGCTTTGAAGAGTGCAGATGTGTTCTGGTTCACCAACACCGCACGCCGGCCTCAGAGGTAAGTATGGGGTGAGGGAGTGTGGGGAGGTGGGGTACGCAGAGGATGAGTGTGGGTTGGGTGGGGCAACAGAGTCAACAAGGGACCGCTTTCTTTTGTTACAGTTTTTTTTTTTAAACAAAGACGACACAAGTCTTTGCCATGCTGGGGTGGGCTCCCAGCGTGGCACCTGGAAGTTTGTTTGGGGGGCAGTAGAGCCAGCGGGGGATTGGGCACCCCCATTGGCCATACATTGTGCTGGGGGAGCACATGATGGCATGGGACTTTTGCCATGCTGGGGTGGGCTCTCAGCATGTCACCTGGAAGTTTGGGGAGGTAGTGGAGTCAATGGGGGATTGGGCACCCCAGTTGGCCATACAGTGTGCAGGGGGTAGATCACATGAGGATGCTGGACTTTTGCTGCGCTGGGGGTTCGGCGTGGCACCTGGAAGTTTGTTTTTTGAGGGGGCACTGGAGCTGACGGGGATTGGGCACCCCCATCAGACATACAGTGTGCTTGGGGAGAGTGTGCATGAGCCGAGGGGATTGGGCACCCCGGCACACAACAAATGGGGGATGCATCATGCCGGTGAGAGATGCAGAGGTGTACAGTTTTTGACAGCTACAGTCAGCGGTGGTGATGTGTAAGCAATTTGCATACTGCTGACGGCATGGCAATATGCAAATCGCCTACACGTTACCACCGCTGATTGTAGGTCTTCTCTTTCAACTGTACACCACTGCATCTGAACTGCTGTCATAGATAGCTCGGACATTCACTGGTGCAAAAAGGATCAGGGCATTGAAGCAGGATGCACATACCTAAAATCCTCAGAGTGGTGGCACTATGTTTTTGCACATGCGCAAGCAAACATATTGCTCATACAAACCCTGACCTTGCCTGCCCTTAAGAACCCAAGGTTCTTACATGAATCAATCTATTAAAGAGGACATGAAATTATTTCTAATTAGCATCTGTTTATAATGTTCCCATTTTGTAGAAATTATATTCATAAGCCTAAATGATCCATATGTAACTGTACCTGAATAAAAAGTGATGTGAAAAATTGTACTTTGTATTGTTTTGTTTTTATGAGCAGCATTCTGTTACAGTTCCCTTCATGGAACCAGTGATCTGGAGTTTTAACTATGTCACGGTTTGAGCAAAGAACTCTAAGCATGATTCTCATAGGACAATAGCTCATGTTTGGCATTCTGTACACAAACTGTGACACAGTAAAAACTCCAAATTACTGGTTCCATGAGGAGAACTCTTTAGAATGTTGTCCATAAATTGAAACTAGCTGTAAGCACAGTTTTTCACATCTGTGTTTATTCTGATACAGTTAAATATGGCCCATTTTGAGGCAAGTCTTTTATTTTATTTACTAGGAACATTAATAACTGCTGCCAGTTACCACACATTTCCTGTCCCCTTTAATTTTTCTTCTTTTCTTGAGCATTAATAGTTTACTTTCTTCCAGTTTCACAAACTTGAAATCTGTTATAGTGTTCAGATAGTCCTGTCCATCATTTTTAATTTTTTTTCACATTTTTAAAATATTTTAGAAATTGAATTTTCATGTTTTTTCTATTTATAATTTTTAGTTTTTAGTTCACAAAGAATCATTTAGGCAGGTGCCTATATTCAAAGGGTTCAGAGTCAGGTACAACATTGATGCATACAGATGTTGTTTCATTAGCATAGATATTGGTGGTCACGGTGCCCCTGGATTCATAGAAACAATCTGACATTTAGCCAGCAGGGGGGGCACGAGCACTGTATAGAGTTTGTATAGGGTTCTAAATTCTGTCATTGTCATTTAGTTCCATTCTCCAGGGCAACACTTACTGAGGAGATGATCCATTTTTGTATGGCTTATTGTTGGATCTCATAGAAGAAAGAACATTACTACAGTGAGTAATTTTAATGTTCGCCATGCATGCTAGCGCAAGTCGAATTTTGCTGTGTACAGGGTTTTGAGAGGTGTGTCACGGTGGTCCAATGCAGGAGACTCTACAAGGGGCTTGACCAATGATCAGCAAGCCTGATCATGACACTACTCAGGCATGAAAGTGTGTGGACTTCAAAACAATGTGCAGACACATTCATAAATCATCTCTTTCAGCAAGCACAGCTGATCTCATCATGTGCTCTTAGTCTGCCTGTTCCCTTCCACCTCAACACTACAGCAATGGAAACTGAAACAGCTCTTTAAATATTAGTTGCATATTAAACATACTAATATACTCAATTGCCAGCAGAATAGGCCTAACGGTCTTTCGTGTCTGCTCGTTTGGTCAGCCAAACTGGAGACTAGTTTACCCCCTTCAAAATGAAACAAGTTGCACTTTTAAATACTTAGCATTTAAACATTATCTTGCTACTAGCTTCAGTTGGGCAGGTATTCTTTTTCACGAAAAATTCATACCTCATAAATGTCACCCTTTCCCCACAAGGAATCTCCTAAAAAGATTTACACAGTTTTTTTAACCTCAAAGACACTATCTGATAAGTACTGTCTCAGACATATGCCATGTCTTCTATAAACTATCCAGGCTAAATATATAGCAATCAGCAATCATTTTATACTATGCCTTTTGTGAAAAATATTTATATTGAGCTACAGCAAACACATAGACATATGGTTCTATGTCAATATCGGTGAAAAAAATAGCGATTTCATTAATAACGCTGACACAACAGTGAAAATTTAAACAGCAATCGAAAGTTCAGCGAAAGTCAAAACAGCTTTGCGACATTTATAACGCGTATCGGTGGCTCATCTGGCCTTTACTTCCTGTTTCCCCTTAGCAACTGGTTGCTATTCTTTCTTCGCTATTATTTACTTGCTATTTTAACAGGATACCACACATACTGTACACACCATCCTCATGGCCACAACATTTGAAATGCATACTGCAACCTAATATGTTATAAAAGAATAAAGAAACTGTTTGTTTATGTCAGTCTTGGTTATGTGGAACACAGTGAAGTTCAGTTTATAGTAAATTTCCTTTAAATATTTCTTATCCTATATTTTTTATCCTGGATAGCACAGGGGAGATGATACATCTCATTCTCATAAGTATCTTCATTGTATGCATTCAAACAACATGAAGTTTTGCTGTATTCTGACAATATACTGTCTACTTTGCACATTCAACTGCTCGCTATTCCCCGAGAGGATTCCCCTGCAAGGTGCTCAGAAGACTGCACAAGTGTGAGAGACTGTGTAACTAACATCGTTGCTCCTGTGATATTACCTTGTTTATTTCATCTGCTCAGGGAGTAAGGGGCTCAGGGGAGCTGACTGCTGAGGTCATCCTCAGAGGCGGGGTCTGTGCTGTTTAAACTCCCGTACTGCTCGCAAGCGGCTAGAATGCCTACTTTGCACATTCAACTGCTCGCTGTTCCCCGATAGGATTCCCCTGCAAGATGCTCAGAAGACTGCACAAGCATGAGAGACTGTAACTAACATCGTTGCTTCTGTGATATTACCTTGTTTATTTCATCTACTCAGTGAACAGGGGGCTCAGGGGAGCTGACTGCTGGTCATCCTTAAAAGCAGGGTCTGTGCTGTTTAAACTCCTGCGCCGCTTGCAAGCGCGAACGCCACTCCTAACAGAAACAGAACTTAGAAGGTCAGTCTCTTCAGTTTGATGTTTTTCACTTTATAGTAAGAAAAACTAGGGAAGTTTTAAAGAGAAGGTTATAGCAAAATGTCTTAGGAAGTTGCAATTATTGTCTAGCATTTAGATAGTCAGCTGTAAAAATAATGCTTTAATCTTGGGTCTATGCTGATTGATTGTGGGTTTATAGTTAAGAGTTTTTAATTTTGTTATTTTATTTTAAGTTTAATCAAAGTTTTTAAAATGAAACTGCTGGGCCAAATTGTGATCTTTGGCTGTATGTCCTGGTCAAGTGTTGGTGTGGGGTATTTGGTTAACACTAGACCTTTGGTAATTCACCTATCTAGATCTAATCTTACAGAATGGAGTTCCACATTGGTGCTTCAGAGGTCTGTATTTGTTAACAACCCCTCTACCATTTTGGAACTGGTTAAAGAATTAACTGGAATAACACAGTTTGAAATTCTAGTTATTTTTAAGTTTTGCTATTCCATCAACAGAAAAATATTTGGGGAACTATAGCCAAAAGCTAAGGTATTGTAATCTTAAAAAATTGCTTAGAAGGATGATAACACTGTTATTGTTGCTGTCTGGTTCAGTTTATCCACATCCGGGGCCTAACCATAGCAGTGCCCAGGAAAGGTTATTGAGTTCAGCTACTAGTATTATTTATTTATTTATATGATATATCGGGTTTACAATCTTTGAGCCAGAGGCTCATTTCCAAAGGTACCTCGTCACATGTAAGACAGAAGCTAATGCAGACAGGGTATAACAACAATTACATTAAGCATGTGTTATAGACATTTGTCACTGACATTATTTACAGTATTTGGATGTAGATATTTTCAGACATTATTTACAATATTTGGATGATGATATTTACATCATCACAGCAGAAAGACATTATTAGCTTGAGAAAGCATCTAAACAGAGTAGTCAGTCCTATTCATGGGTTTGGTATTATTGACGGAGGTTGCAATCCATAATGGACTTTGTCAGAGAATTTGGATCAGAGAGGGTGAGAGAGTGAAATGTTAGTTGCAGTTACAAGAGCGAATATTGAAGAGCTGTTCATCTTAATGTCCAGAGTCTTGTAGCAAAAAGGACACTATTTGAAGCCTAGGTAGCTCAGTATGATTTTGACATAACGTTATCCGAGACCTGGTTAACTGGTAAGATTGGTAATAATGAGATATCCCTACCTGATTATGATATATTTAGGAGGGATAGACAGGGTAAAAAGGGACGGGGAGTGGCTATTTATACCAAGGCTAAGTTTAGGGCTCAGGAAATCACCCTCCAGCCAAATGAAACTGGCTGTGAAGTGATTTCAGTTAATATCCTACTTGGTCTGAACAAATATTTTACCATCACTTCCATTTATTTCCCCCCTGGATTATCCAAGCGAGGTTTGCATTATATTTCTGAATTTCAAAAATCTTTGCCGAATAACAGGTAGTGGATCTTGATGGGGGATTGTAATCTTAATTGGGGTCATGAATCTAATCTTCCCTTGGTTGAATTATTTCAGGAGATGGGTGTCCAACAGTTAATATCACAGGTCACAAGATTTAAGTATGGGGTCGACGGGGGGAGGTTCTATTCTCGACTGGGTTTTGGTTACCCACCCCACTAGGATCACTGATTCAGGTGTTTTGCCTGATGTGGTTAGTGACCACTGCCCAGTATTTTGCCTAAGATCCTCTAAACAAATCCATAGCCCCCCGTATTATATAGAAACTAGGAATATTAAATGTATTTTCTCAGAGACCATGAGTGCAGCCTGTGAGATGATTGATTGGACGACTATTGAAAAGTCCCAGGACATTGATCAAATGTTAGATAGATTTTCTCTATTATTCAGTCGGGTTGTTAATCATGTAGCTCCTCTAAAAAGGATGAGAATTAGATCTAATAAAAATGGGTGGATCACTGGAGATATACTGTCCCTCATTAAATGTAGAGATAAAGCATGGAAAGTATTTAAGAAAAGTAAGGAATCCAATCATCTGCTTGAATACAGGATCTTGAGGAATAGATGTAAGACAGCTATTAGGAGGGAAAAGATAGATTTTTTTTTAAAATAAACAGTTGTCATCCCTGGGAAATTCGAAGCAAACTTGGCATATGCTTAATTATTTAATGGGAAAGAATGTTAACGATCCTGTGACTTACCTACAGAAAGATGATATTTTGGTAGGTGACCCAAGTCAAGTATCCATGTTGTTTAATGAGTACTTTGGGGACTTAACAAAATATCACAAATATGTTGTATCAAATATACCCCAGCCCTCCTATGATGAAGGGAGTAATGAGCACCCCCGTTTCCATTTCCAAATCATCACCTCAGAGATAGTTACTTCTTATATTCTTAAGTACAATCCCAAGTCAGTTATAGGTCAGGACATGATCGATTATAGATTGCTTAGGCTGGGTATAAATGCACTGGCCACTCCATTGTCAGTTCTATTTAATTTTTCATTATGCAATAATGTTTTTCCGTGGATTTGGAAGTCAGCTGTCATTAAGCCAATTTTCAAGTCTGGTTGTAGGAAAATGGTCTCAAATTATCGACCCATTTCACTGTTGGCACTCTTGTCCAAGATCATTGAAAGAATTATTTTTGATCAATTCCAAGATTTTCTGGCTAAATATAACTTGTTATCTAATTGTCAGCATGGATTTAGGAGGGGTTGCAACACTGAGATGGCCTTGGTGGGGTTCACAAGCTGCGTACGGGGTGCCCTGGATTCAGGGCGCTCCGTGGCTGTAGTATTTGTGGACCTCACCAAGGCCTTTGATCTTGTTAATCACTCCCAGTTACTGGAGTCTTTGAGGGAGGTTAATGTATTGGGTGATGTGACTTTATGGTTATCGGATTACTTACAAAAAAAGGAGCATACGACCATTATCGCAAATACTTGTTCCAAGTCTCTTCTAATTTCCTGTGGGGTACCACAGGGCTCAATATTGGTCCGTTTACTTTGTTCTCTTTTTATGAATGCTGCCCCTTTGTTAATTAATTAAGAAAATTCATCAGAGATTGGGAATGCTTTTAAGGATAAAATCTTTTCTTGTTTCAGAATCCAAAAAGTTAGTGGCACATAGTCTATTAAGTCTGTTGGATTATGGATTGGTGATCTATTCAGGTGCAGATGAAAAAAACGTTGCAGAAACTCAGGACTACTTATCATGGTATCTTACGGTTTATGACTGGTTTGCCATACAATACTCATCACTGTATATTGACCAAGGGAGCGAATTGTCCTTCATTCTTGGACAGAATTAATATTAAATTGGGAACCTTTGTGTTTAAGGGTGCCCTAGGTTTATTGCCCCCAACTATGCTTGATCTTTTCTTGATTCAAACCGGTTTAAAGAACACCAGGTTTCAGCATAGAGAACTGTTTGGTATTCCCCTACATAGGCAAGTAATAGGACAAAAATCAGTGATCTATAGGGACATAGTTTTTTTAATAGTATTCCCTGACCAGTAATAAATTCTAGTACAGTGAGGACATTTAAGTATAGGTTGACTCAATGGCTTGATACTAAGTCAGAGTGCAATCGTTTTCATTAATTGTGTGTTTGACTAGAATGTGATATGTAATAGCAAATTTTAGTTATTTATATCTATTTCATAGTGTGTTTTGTATTTACACAGATACACAGAAATGTGATGACAGAGAAAGGCCCCACGGCCCATCTAGTCTGCTCAGCACCCTACCTCTCCCCTTCTGTTATGCTTCCACCCTCTTTTCCCAACCCCTTAAATCTATCCCAAGCCCTCTTGAACCCCTCCACTGTTTCAGCTGCCACTACTTGCTCTGGCAGCTTGTTCCAGGCCTCCACCACCCTCTCTGTAAAAAAATGCCCCCACATTACCTCTGTATTGCCCACCTTCCAGTTTGAGGCTATGTTCCCTCGTGTTTGCTCCCTTCTTCAATTTGAACAAGCTATCACCCTCCACCTTTTTATTCCCTTCAGATACTTAAAGGTCTCAATCATGTCCCCCCTCTCCCTCCTAGTCTCCAGAGGGTACAAATTCAGCCCTCTCAATCTTCTCTCATAGGGTACAACCTGTATCCCTTGTACCATTTTGGTTGCCCTTCTTTGTACCCTTTCCATCAACTCAACATCTCTTCATAGGTGAGGCCTCCAGAACTGCACCCCATACTCTAGATGCAGCCTGACTATGGATCTGTATAACAGCATTAGCACCTCCCTCTTCCTGCTATTAAAACCTTTCGCAATGCAGGCCAACATTCCATTTGCCTTTCCCACCACCCTGCTACACTGGCTACCCACCTTGAGGTCACATGATACCATAATCCCCAGGTCCCTTTCCATTTCCTTCTCCTTAATCACCACCCCCCCAAGGGAGTATGTTTCCCTCCTATTCCTCCTCCCCAGGTGCATCAGCGAGCACCTTTGTGCATTAAACTTCAATTTCCAGGTGTCAGACCACCTCTCCAGGTCCCGCCTCATGACTTGCACCCCACTAGGTGAATCCACACTATTGCAGACCTTTGTATCATCTGCGAACAGGCACACCCATCCCTCCTGACCCTCTGCTAGGTCACTAACATAGATGTTAAAAAGTATTGGTCCTAGCACTGACCCCTGTGGCACCCCACTGGTCACGGCCCGTTCCCTGGAATATGTCCAATTTACCACCACCGTCTGACTCCTTCCCTTCAACCAGTTTTCCACCCACCTTGTGATCCTGAGGTCCACCCCTAGTCTGTCCAGCTTATGCACCATTCCACCATGCGGAACAGTGTCGAAGGCCTTATTGAAATCCAGATAGGCCACGTCCACCGCTCCCCCCTGGTCCACTATCTGTGTCACCCCATCGAAAAACTCTATCAGGTTTGTCTGACAGGACTGTCTATTGGTGAAGCCATGCTGCCTGTTATCCTGCATGCCATTCATCTCCAAGTGTTTTAACAACCTGATCTTAAGTAGTGTTTCCATTACCTTCCCCACCACTGAGGTAAGACAAATGGGATGGTAGTTTTTGACCTCGTCCTTCCGTCCCCCTCATGTAGTATGACCACCTCTGCCCTCTTCCAGTCCTTTGGCACCACCCCTGTGACTAAGGACAAGTTAAACAGCCTAGCCAGATGTGGCGCCAGTTCATCCTTCACCTCCTTGAGAACCCTTGGGTGTATTCCATCTGGCCCCATTGCCTTGTCCACCCTGAGTCTACCCAGCTCTTCCCTTACTCCTTCACCTGTGAATTCTGCCACACCCACCTGCCTGTGGCTGTCACCTTCCCCAGCCCATCCTGGTCCCCTGCCCTCTCTTTCCTCTGTGAAGATTGAGTCGAAATAGCTATTTAATGTCTCTGCTTTTTCTAAATCCCCTTCCAGTAATGTTCCACTTTCCCCCCTATCCTCCCAATCCCATTCTGTGCCCTCCTCCTTTCTCCAACGTACCTAAAGAAGGTTTTGTCCCCCCTCCTTGCCTGCTTCGCTATCCTCTCCTCAGTGGTCTCCTTAGCCCTCCTTATCTTTTGCCCTTCCTCCTTTCTTTTTTCTCTGTAGGTTTCCTTGTCCTTATCCTTTTGTGTCCTCCTGTACCTCTTGAATGCTCTAGTCTTCTCCTTGACCCCTAACACCACCTCTCTAGTGAACCATAGAGGTCTTTTCTGTCTTCTATTCTTTCTTACCCTTCTTATACATGAGTCCATGGCTTTAAATACCTCTCTCTTGATGGCTGCCCATAATTCCTCCACCCCCTGCACATCCCCTATCCTCAACATTTCTTCCCTAACTACCTTCCTCATTCCATGAAAGTCAACCTTCCTGAAGTCCATTACCTTGGTTATCATCATAACCCTCACCCTGCCCGCTCTCACCCTGAACCTGACAGCCCTGTGGTCACTGGTGCCAAGCTCTTCCCCCAACTCCACCTCCTCCTGCTCCACACTGTCCCCATTTGTGAGGACCACATCCAACAGGTTTACACCCCTAGTGGGCTCACTGACCCTTTGCTGCAGGAATATGCCCTGAAGAGCCTCTAAGATTCCCCTGCTCCTTGTGGAGATTGCTGTCTGGGCTTCCCAGTTGATGTCTGGAAGGTATAAGTCCCCAACTAGCACGATTTCCCCTTTCTGTGCCATCCTCGGTATGGATTCCACAAAGTGTCTATCCCCTTCCTCCCCCTGCATAGGAGGCCTATAGACTACCCAAATGTGCCGGTTTTCCGTCTGTCCCTTGTCTAGGGTGACCCACATTATCTCTGTTTCCCCCCTCCTCATCCTGCCCTTCCATGGCCCCAGTCCCTTCCCTGACTTATAATGTCTCCCTTCCCCTCATTTCCCCTTCCGATCCTTCCTAAACAAATGATACCCTGGGATCACCGTCTCCCAGGCATGGTGCTAGTTCCACCAAGTCTCACTCACTGCTACAATGTCTAGGTTCTCCTCCATCATGGTGGCCTCCAGTTCTCCCATTTTGTTCCCCAGGCTCCTGGCATTTGCAACCAAAGCCTTCCAACATGTAGCCCCATCCCGTCCTTCCCTGCTGCTAACTGTTCCCTTGATGAGTGTTGTGACTTGGTGGGGAGTCTGATAGCCTCTCTGCTCTGCCTCACGTAAGGATGGCCCTGTCCTTAGCCCCCCCCTTGTTTAGTTTAAATTGAACTTCCTTGCCATGAAGTCCCTTATTTTACTCTTTAGTGCAGCTGCCCCCGAAGAGTTCAGGTGCAGCCTGTCTTGGGCATACAGCCCCTCCTCCTCCCATGTAGAGCCCCAGTCACCTATCCAGCCGAACCCCATCCGACTGCACCAACCTTGTAGCCAATTGTTGAAATAATTTAAATAATGTATCTTTTTATGTTAAACTTGTCACTTGTGAAAACTGGCAATTTGCTCATCTTGCTTACAAGTATAAAAAATAAAAATGAAATGAAATATGCAGTTAGCCCTTCCAGTTCAACTGCCCTGGAGATGAAAGAGTTAATTCTATGCAGAAGCATAGAACGTTGAGCTCGAGCTCGGTTTTCAAATCACTGTTCTTGGTACATTCTATGTAACCGTCAGATTTTATCCGCCTGCCTGTGAAGATACTCCGGAGATTTCTCCTCACTTGCTTCGGTTCAGAGTGGTGCATTTTCATCAGTTTATTCAACCGCATTTTGTTTTTCAGTTCTTCAAACCTTTGTCTACGGTACAGGTTAGACTAGGCAGATTTATCTCCAAATTGGTAAGTGTCCGTCCTTTTTTCGGTTCCTAGTAACCAGGAGAGGACTGCTTTTGTTTTTGTTTTTCTTGAGATAAAATTTAGAGTGTATAGTTTGTTTGGGATCTGGTGGTTTTTGGTTTTAAAAAAAACAAAATTTCATTGTTTTTTTCAATTGATCATTGAACCGATCGTTAACTGAAAACTTTATTGGTTACTCTGGCCTGACCGTTTCTCCTAGGATAACTCTGACTTCAGTGCATTATGTCTGAGAAACCCAAGAAAAAGACCAGACCCATTGGGTTTCAGCACTGCACAGAGTGTGGGGAGGTTTTTGCCAAGGCAGATCCCCACCTCTTGTGTGTTTATTGTCTGGGGTTTGACCACCTGAAAACAGACTTCCAAATCTGTGAGAACTTTCCTAAGGCCATGCTGGATAAGTGTTTAGCCTAGCTGAAGGAAAGAATGGCCGTAAAATTTGTTGGTCCCGATGTCCGGTTCGGCTCCTGAGGATGCAGTGGAACCGGAGGAGGTGCCTTCTGACCAGGGCGTTACCAAAAGAAAAATGGATACCGACTCTTTGGTGTCAACTTAGAAAAAGCGAAATTCTTCCTGTTCAGAGCTTAAGTTCCCAGCCCCAACTGAGGAAGAAATAGCTAAAGCTATTAGAATTGTTCAATCGCTTCAATCGGAACCAAGCGAACCAACGACTCACTCTCATCAGTCGGTCCATTCCCCTACCGGTTCAGTTCCCACTGGTTCTTATAATCCGGAATCCTTTTATGAGATCAAGTGGGAAGAAAGAGAGGAAGAGGAAGAAGAAGGCTTGGGGGAACCTATTGAGCCTGATATTTCTCCAGATAGACCGGATTCAGTCTCTCCTCTAGGCTGTCTGGGGAATCCTCTTTCCATTATACTTTCTACAAGAAAGTGGCAGAAACCTTGCAGCTCCCTATTTTAGAGGCAGCTGAAGAAGAGGAGGAACCTGATTTCATAGAAATGATGGATGGATGTCCCTGAGTCTTAAAGACTGTCATCCCTCTGCATAAATCTTTAAAAAGCAGACTAAGATTTTGCAGATGCCAACCTCCATTCCTCCTGCTGACAGAAGGATGTATTGTATAGGAGATATATGCCTTCAGGTAATGGCAGAGTTCCTCTACAACCACAGTAGCCATACAAGGGTGGTCCAGGCTGTGGCCTGTGACAAGGCTGGTATCCCTTTAGCCTTTCATCCTCCTGACAAGGATTCTAGGAGGACTGATTATAAGGCCAAGAAACAATACTTGGCTTCTTCTTCTTCTTTGGGGATTAGACAAGCCTCCTATATGGCTTATGTAGCCAGATTTCAAAAGGCCAGATGGGAATCTGTCCTGGATCTGGCTAAAATTGCTCCTCCACAGCTAGCCAAGGACCTGGAGCAGATAGTAAAGGATGGTATTGAGGCATCAAAAGTGTAGTTTCATGCTGCAGTGGACTATAATGATGTATCATCTAGAGTCATGGTTACATCCATCTCCTTAAGGAGATTTTCCTGGCTTAGATGTACTAATCTGTCTCAGGATACCCAGGCTAAGGCCATGTATTTCCCTGTCATCCAGAACTCTCTGTTTGGGGATCAAACAGAGTCATATATGAAGAAGATGGATGAGTACAGAACCATTTATAGGAGTGCAGCTGCAAAAGAAAAGGCTGCCACCCCTCAGAAGCAGCAACCCAGGTCTGGCAGGGGTAGGCCTTTTCAAATGCCTTTCTACCAGGCACAAGCATCCTCTGTTTAGCAGCAGCAAAGGGGATTTTTCAGAGGAAGAGGTAGGAGAGGTGTGAGCAGAGCTGCATCCACCTCCCAGCCTAAAACCCCTGCCAAGCAGACACCCTGATGTGTCAGTCAGGGCCGCCTCCCCTCTACCAGTAGGAGTCAGGTTGGCTCATCACTTCCAGGCCTGGGAATCGATCACAACAGATAGCTGGGTCCTGTAAGTGGTGAGCCAGGGACTTGCTCTAAATTTCAAAAGGTTCCCAAGAACCAGAGCAAGATCTTTCAAACCTGTCAGCAAATTGGAGGCAGCTCTTTCCACACTGTTAGATGTGAGAGCAGCAGAACCTGTTCCCTGCCTCCACAGATAAAAAGGGTTGTATTCAAGATATTTTCTTACCCCAAAGAAGACTGGGGAGTGGCGGCCCATCTTAGATCTCAGGTACCTCAACAAGCACCTGACAAAACCCAAATTCAGAATGGTGACTTTGACCAAGATCCTTCCTACTCTCAGACAAGGAGGCTGGTTAGCCTCCTTGGACCTCAAGGATGCCCTACTTCCAGATATCTATCAGACATTCCCACAGAAAGTATTTAAGGTTCGAGTTACCTTCAGGCCACTATAAGTTTAGGGCAATGCCCTTTGTTCTAACCTCTGCCTCCAGAACATTTACAAAGTGCCTGACAGTGGCAGTGGCCTATCTCAGAAGGCAGGGAGTGTCTGTGTTTCCCTACCTGGATGACTGGCTAGTCCTGGGACAGTCCCCTGAGCAGGTCAGGGAAGCTTTGGCTCTGGTGCAGGATACCTTGGGTTCCCTAGGATTCCTGGTAAACCTAAGCAAATCAATACTGGAACCAGTCCAGGTTCTAGTGTTTATAGGAACAGAGCTGGATACTGTTCAGCCAAAAGCTCTTCTGCCACTAGAGGGAGTGGTCAGTCTTGTCCACCTGGCCGATTCCTTTCGAGTACAAGTTTCTTGCTCTGCAGGGCACTTTCTTCAGCTGTTGGGACACATGGCAGCCTCCACGGCAGTGGTTCCAGGAGCTAGGTTCCAGATGAAGGACATTCAGTTTCACCTCAAATCCTTCTGGTCTCGAAAAGGGATCCCCTATCCAGGCTAATTCCAGTGACATCTACCTTGGTTCAGGTGCTTCAGTGGTGGCTAGACAAGGACAATCTCAGGGAGGGTGTTCCTTTCCTCCATTAGCCCCCTGCAGTAGTTCTGGCCACGGATGCTTCACTCTGGGGTAGGGTGCACACCTGAGGGACCTCACTGCTCAGAAGAAGTGGTCTCATCAGGAGTCACTACTCTGCATCAACTTGCTAGAGCTCATGACAGTGTTCCTGGCTCTTCAGTCATATTCGAAGTTGGTTCATGGCAGGGTGGTTCAGGTGAGGACAGACAACACCACTACCATGTACTACAGAAACAAGCGGGGGGGACAAGGTCCTCTGCCCTGTGCATGGAAGCAGTGAAGATCTGGAGTCTGGCATATTCCCTCCAGGCTTCCCTTTCAGCTGTGCACCTGCCAGGCAAGAACAATGTACTGGCAGATGCCCTCAGCAGAATAAATTAGAGCCATCACGAGTGGTCTCTGAACGAGGGAATACTGCAAGCAGTATTCAGGAGATGGGGCACACCAGAGATAGATCTGATTGCAGCCTCAGACAATCACCAGTTGCCACAGTTCTGTTGCAGACCTCCAGTTCTGGGCCCTGTGCTTCTGGATGCACTGATTTTGGACTGGACAGGCACATTTTTGTATGCCTTTCCCCTGTTCCCTCCAATCTTCAGAGTTCTGATCAAACTCAGGAGCCAGCCATCAACTATGATTCTGATTGCTCCAGATTGGGTCAGACAGCCATGGTACCCCATGCTTCTGTCTACGTCAGTGACCAATCCAATTTGCCTCCCTCAGAGGTACAATCTCTTGGCCTCCTCTCAGGGGAGGATTTTGTATCCTGACCTCAAGGTACTCAGGTTCAAGGCCTGGCTCATGAGGAGTTAGAGTATGCAGGCCTGCATCTCTCTCAAGGGGTTTTGGATATCCTAAAGGTTTCCAAAAACCTGCCACCAGAAAAAACTGTATTTCTAAGTAGAAGAGGTTTTCCATGTGGTATGCACAGAAGAAAATAGATCCAGAAGCAGCAGGACCGGCTCTCATGTTGGACTTTTTAGTACACCTGCATTCTTTAGGCCTTTGGCCTTCTACCTTGAAGGTGCATCTGGCAGCTGTGTTTGCATATCTCTCTGCCGGGAAGGGACCTTCCCTGGCATCCCAGTCAGTCTTCAGAAAGATTTTTAAAGGGTTGTTCCACTTGCATCCTCCTCACAGGGAGACAACCCCATCTGCACTCCACTGCACCGCCTCCACCTTGTCTATGTTTTTTCTCAGATGGGGCCTCTGGAACTGGATGCAGTATTGCAGGTGTGATCTCATGAGTGTCTTATACAGGGGCAAGATGACCTTCCTCTTTATACTTCTGATACCCCTCCCTGTGCAACCAAACATCTGGCTAGCCTTCCAGCCACCTTACCACACTGCACAGTTTCTCTTAGGTCCTGTGAGATGATCACTCCAAGGTCCCTTTCCTGCTTTGTGACTGTCAGTAGCTCCCCACATAGTTTGTACTTTGCCCCTGGGTTCTTGTGCCCTATCTGCATGATCCTGCACTTCTTTGCACTGAATCCCAGCTGCCTTTCTTCAAACCATTTCTCCAGTTTTTTTTTATTGTGTTTATGCCCCAGTTTTTTCCCCATTTTCACCTGACTCCCCGTGCTGCGGCCATGCGTGTGCCTTTGGAGGCACGTGCACACTGTAGTTCCACAGCACTCTCCCTCTGTTTGCCACCTGCCTGCCTGTGCTACCCTCGGACCTCCAACTGGGAGCAGTTGGACTGCGGGGGGGGGGGTGACAGAGTCCCTACCCTGAGAGGAGAGCTGCCTTGTGGCTGCTCAATCCTGCTCCCTCCCTCCTAACTGGCCTTCAGTGACCCAGGCTTGCTCCCGAACCCAGGTCATTGGCATAGTGTGAGGTGTGGCATCCAGCAGCTCAACCCTTGGCACCCCGGGCTGGCTCTCTAGTTTTTTAACGTCTTCCATCATTCTTTCAACACCACCTGGCATGTCCACCCTATTGCATACCTTTGTGTCCTGTGCATGTGCGTGCCTCCACATGGTCTGTATTTTAAGATGTTTATTGTACTGTTTTTATTTGTATTGTAAAGGTGCTCTGAGCAATGGAAGGGTGCATTTTAGAAATAAAATATTACTTACTTAACTTACTGCAGAGAAATGCCTTCCCCTCCAGTCCCTCTGCAATGTCCCTAACAAAGACATTGAAGAGGCCTGGCCCCAACACCAACCCCTGTGGCACCCTGCTCATCACCTCTCCCTCTCCAGAATACTCCCTGTTTACCACACCCATCTGATTCCTGCCATTCAGCCAGTTCTCCACCCACAGAACTATTTTAGGATCCACCCCTAGGCTGTGCAGTTTGTTAATCAGCCTGCTGTGGGGGACAATGTCAAAGACCTTTCTGAAGTCCTGATAGGCCACATCCACTGCTCCTCCTCGGACCCAGTCATGCAGTAGATTAGTACAATGAGTTACTGTAAAACACAGTACGTATCCAAAATACAGTAAAAGTTTGGCTTAGATGTATAAGTAAAATAAATGCCATATAATGGCGCCACCAAGCCACAGCGATGGAAATTTCTCCGCAATCCTTCACATCAACACAATTAGGCTGACATCGCTAACGCGTCCAGCAAGACCCACAACCACGGCACTGACTGCCACACTTAACTGTATCAGTGCGGTGAAATTAGTGAGGCTGTTCCCTGCATCACCCTACTTTAAATATCTAACTGCATTACACAGACAGTGGAGTTAGGTGCTACCCCCCATTGACGAAAAATCTCCCTGTCGACGTCGGGGTTTCCGTCTCGGGGAATCAATGTCGAAACTTCGATGTTTGAACAGTATACCCCATATAAGGCAGTGTATGTGTGTTAGTGTGTGTGTGTGTGTGTGTGTGGCAATGCTCTATGTGTGCAGACAGTGCACTGCTATGTTATACCATGTTATCCTATGTTATCCATGAGGCCCTCGACCAAGGCTTAATCGCCGCTGGAGCGATCTATGTGGATCTGACCAAGGCGTTTGACATGGTCAGTCACGAGCTACTGCTCTGTGTCCTTCCACAACTAAATGTGGTCCCAGAGGCAACCGCCTGGTTCAAGGACTACTTCAGGACGGTCACAACAAGTCCGAGTTAACATCACCATCTCCACCTCCAAAACAGTTTGCTCTGGGGTCCCGGAGATCAATGGCAGCCCTCTGCTTTTCACCCTCTTTTAAACTTCGCTCCCTAAGGCATGTAGTGGTCATCTTCTACTCTACGCTGATGATGCGTACTGTATTGAAACACCCTCAACCTGCGCTTCCTCAACTGTCCCTACAGGGTTTTTTCCGGGCTAGAGAACTGGTTCAGAGACCACCGCCTGATCATCAACTATAAAAACTAAGTCTATGATCTTTGCTCATCGCCAAAGCCCACATAGTCAGTCAGCACTCCTAATTAAAACTCACTTGGTATCCTCTGGAACATGTTACAAACTTTAAATACCTGGGCATCACATTAGACACCTCCTCTCTACCATAGAAGCACATCCAACTTCTCTCCTCGCTGTCAACTCCAGGTGGGCATCCTCTACCTACTCAAGCACTGCCTGCCCGCACAGGCTATGCAACTTGCTGTCACCTCCTCCATCCTGTCCCTCATTGACTATGGGATAGTTATATATGGCTCTGCCGAACCCTCCACACTGCCCGGTTTAAGCGTTGCCTTGAATAAACCTTGCGCTTAGTTACAGGTAGTGACAGACTTACCCACACCTGCAACCTTTATACTTTGTCTGGTTGGCTAAATCTGCAACAAAGACTAAAGTACCACACCTGCATCCTAGCTAAAGATACATCTCCAGATAGCCCCCAATGGCTACTCCCATTATCTGTGCAGCCCCCAGAGGCACAACACAAGACTCAGCAAACCAACATTCCAAGTCCCCTCTGTAGAACATCCCTAGGGCAAAGATCCTTCCGCTACCAGGCCCCTCGCTGGCTCAATGCTGCACTTCCACCACTCACCCAGACCCTCAGCATCTCGCTGTTCAAGAGCGGGACTCAAAGCCCATCTACTTCAGAGTGCAAAATGTGTCTGTAGCTAACGATGCCTACCCAACTGTGCTACCAAACCCCCCACTTCTCCTGACACAGGGTCTCTATTGACCCCATGAATCTGCCACTGACTTGTCTCTGTCTAAGGTTTACAAGAATGCTACTAACTACCTCACTGTTTTCTAAAGTTTAAGCTTGGACTGCTCTGTCAGTACTGTGACTGTAAATACTGCCTGTTCATGTTTCGTGTATGTTCTGTATTTGTTTACCCTCCACCCCCTGTAACCGACGTGGAGCCTTTGCAAAAGAGTCTGTGACTCAAAGGTTTGTAATTCCGATTGTACTCAATAAACAATAAACAATACTGTAATGTAATATATGGATAAACCTCAATAATACTGTACTAAGTTATATAAAAATTTCCCAGTAATACATCACTACTCTCAATAATACTATCCTCAAAGTCATAATACTGTCGTTTTTGCTGATAATACTACAGTTCAGAGGTCATCTCAACTGTAGTATTATCAAAGCATCCATATATTACAAAAAATAACAGAAAGGTAAGTGTTTTTCAAGGCAGTAATACCATCTCGAGGTTTTGGGGACTTTAGGAGCTCTCGAGCTTTGCTCTCGAGGTTCTATGTCCCCAAAACCTCTTGATGGTATTACTGCCTAGTGTATACACTTATCTATCTGTTATTCTATTTATATATGTATATACAGTATGTGTGTTTGTATTAGTCAATGTGTGTGTATCACAACAATTAGAAAGTGCAGTTAGATGCTCTTTGGTTAGTGCAAAAGTGCTAGTCTGGCCGGCCGGTGGTGCTGAGGTTGGCGGCTGGATGCCACATCCCGTCACGCCAGTGACCGGGTTCGAGGAATGAGCCGGGAAGTCAGGGAGGAGGAGGATTGGAGCATCTGAAGGACAGCTCTCCTCTCCCGAGAGGGAGGGGGGCTCCTGCTCAGCGCTTGGCTTGCCTCTGGCGGAAGCCGGATGCACAGCAAGCGTCGGAGCGTGAAAGAAGGGCTGGGAGTGGCAGACATCAGTAGAAATGCCTTGACGTCAGGGTGCTGGCCACTCCCTACAGAACAAGGGAAGATGCCCTCCAGCTCCGAGGGAGACAGAGCACCAGAGCTTGCCCTCAATGTGCAGCCGCCTTCCTGGCACCCCTCGACCGATGAGACCATAATGTTCGGGTGTTTGGGCCCACCTTGTCCCTGCCGGGGAGTGACAGGCCTCCATGGGTGACAGGGGCAGATCAGGTAAGGCGGCTTGCAAAGGGGTGACTCCTAGGTGCTCCGAGGATATTGGAGCTGGAGGGAGGGGAGGAATAAATAGAAAGTTTAAAAAAAAAAGTCCTAGTCTACAGTTCCCCGTTGTCTAGATCAGTTTCAGCCTTCTGCATGTCATTGGTTATTAACTGAGGTCCCCACTCTCTGATGTCCCTCAGAGCCTGAAAAGAAGAAAATGATCCCTTGATGTATTTTCTTTTAATCTGTAAACATGTGTAGATGGTGTATTGCTATGTTATAATCACTGGAATATATATGCATATATGTGTATATATATTAGTCAGTGTGTGTGTATCATGGCAATTAGAAAGTGAAGTTAAGTGGCTCAGTGGTTAGTGCAAAATTGCTAGTCTTCATTCCCCCACTATCTGGATCAGTTTCAGCTTTATGCATGTCATTTCTTTTTTTTTTTTTACTTATTCTTTATCCTCATTGTTCGCTACCCTCGATCCCTCTCTCAGAACCCCCACTGCACTTCTCAGGAATGTCCCAAGGAGGACCGAGGAGTTTGCTCCCTAGGGTGCGGCATGCTCCAGTTTTTTACCCCAGGGCTGCCAGATTACCCTCTGGGCAGGGCGGAAGAGGTACGCCCTCAAACCTCCCCCTGAACATCAAGGGCGCGCGCGCACAGTGGAGTCTGCCCCCGGTTCCTCCCTGGATGTGGTGCTGGGGGTTCATCGCCTGGATCGAGGACAGGGTTCTTCCTTGTTCTGGTCCACCCCACTGGCGTCAGCTGGGGGGGCCAGTGAGCAGAACATGCTGAGACATACCTCATTCAGGTACCTGGCCAACGCCAGCTCTCCCCAGCCGTGTGCATCCCTAACCACACTGGCGTCACCTGTGGTCACCCACATGGTGTCAGTATGGTGGCGGGCATGCAGCCCACCCCTCCCTGGAGAGGGAGAGTGGCCCATCGGATGCTCAATCCTCTTCCCCGGTCAGCCTTCCAGCAGCTGGTCTCACTACCAAACCCGAATTAGGTAGCGCCATGAAACAGTAGCACTACCGCTGCTCCAGTGGGCCAGCATGCAAGCCATTTCTGATTTAAATGACAATCCGTTGTTGCCCCACCATAACTGTCCCCCCCCCAATTTTCCAACCCATCCCAAGCCTAGCCCATATTAGTCTTCTGGGACAGGGATCTGCTCCTAGACCTAGTACAACATGAATACCAGCGGCGAACATCTGGCATTGACAAATGCTTGTTTTCTTTTGGCTTGACTTTAGACAGCGACATTCACAGTATTTTCCCTGCTGTGGAAATCATTACCCATAATCACATCCAGGGGAGATCAGGTGCAACCCCCACCTCCTGTATCCCCTGGCTGCCTTCCCATTTCAGAAAGATCCAGGCCATTGGTACTGGGACTGCAGGACCCATGACTTCCTGGAACTTGGAAAACTGGCCTGGCAGAATGTGCTCCACATGTTTTAGCTCCTGCCTACCCATTGAGATGGAGTGGGGTTAGCAGGGACTGCATTCTGTGAACAGGCCACTAGCTGCTGGGTATCTCCATGTTCATCCCCTCCTCCTGCACCCTGCTGCTTTGCAGAATTTGTAGAACAGTCATAGGACAAATGCTCTGGATTCTGGTAAAGTAACACCTCCTTTCCCTTGGCTCCATAGGTTTGGGACCATTAGATCTTACCTGTGTCAATCTTCACTATTCATCACTGTTGGGTGTCTGCGGGGTCAGACACCCTGCAGAAAGACTTTTTTTTTTTTTTTTTTTGGAAGGAGGGCGGTGCCATCGAATTACCGCCCACAAAGCCGACCCATTGCTTGGCGCTTGGTTGGCCAGAAATGCCGTTGGGTCCTCCTCCACCTCAGTTCTGCTTCTCCTGCCGTTGAAACAGCACCCCTGTTCGAGACTATTCTGTGTGGCCTAGTTTTAGTTGACGCCTCAAAGCCTTTGACGCCATTCTCTTCTCCTTCTACTCCACCTTGGTTCTGCCAACTCAACGCCATTCCAGATCCTGGTAAGATCTTTCCATTTTTTGTGGCATTGAGTCTTTGCTTGTTTTGTTTTAAGTTACCGTACCATTATGTCTGTGATTGGGACAAAAATGATCTAAGAAGGGGTTGGCCCCTATGCGTCACTGTCCCTGCAGCCGACAGATATCCGTTACTGAATGGCATGACGTTTGCCTTTCCTGCCTTGGACCGCACCATGGCATGGATTCCTGCGATGCCTGCTTCTCAGTGTACCGCCGAGTTCCAGAGCACCATGCGATGAAAGTCAGCAAGGCTCCACCGACTTTTGGGGAGTGTCATTGCTCGTGTCAGCACAAGTGCAGGACACGTTGCCCTCCCTCTGGGTTCCTTCCTGGGCCTATGCGGTCCAGTGAAGAGGACCCCTCTTCTTCTTCATGCTTTGCCCTAGAGGAGGTTCCTACTGCGGTGCCGGAGGGCCAGTCCAGCTCCGTTCGGGGCCGGGCTGGGAGCACCGCTCTGGCAGTCACCTCCTCGGAGGTGCAGGCTTCCCGTTGTCGGGGCCACGGCTGTGGGTCCTGGTGTGGGGCATTCCTCGATGCTGCCCGATGGTGCCGCTTTAGATCCCAGAGCCATTTGCGGCTCTGGTAATCAGGGTGGCACCACAAGGGGTGTGGGGCTGGGTCGTGGTGCCGTTCGCAGCGCCATGACTGGGGGAACCCTCGGGGCCGCAAGGCCGGAGCCCTTCTTGATCGTCTCCACCAGGTGATTCTGAAGTGGATCCGGACTGGAGGCCTGATTCTTTGGAATCAGAGGGTTCCCCATGGCTTTGCACCCTTGCGCCTCCCCAGGTGCCCCCTTCCGCTGCACAGATGACTGTGACCCATGCTGACTCTCAAGCCGATGGTGGCTTGGGGAGCCAGCTGCGGACTGGTGGTCCCACTGTTGCGGAGGTGGTGATTGGGTTTCTGAGTGAGGGGTGGCTGCCGTCCCCAGTGCCATCTCTCCTCTTAGAATCAAGAATTGAGCCCCCATCTGCAGCCCCCTCGAAGTCATCTGAGTTGGGGGCTTTTTGCCTGAGGTATGAGAAAAGAGCTTCCTCAGAGTCCACAGGGTTGAGGGAATGGGGCTGATGGACCTTGGCACACTTCTGTGGCCCTCCAGAGTCGGGAAGGAGCTGTAGTGCTGAGCCTTTTCTCCTCCCCTCGTCTTCTCTTAAGGAGGTCTCTTTGGGTGAGGCTGGGGTCTGCCCTTCTGGATCCATGCAGCCTTGGTCCCTCCATAGGGTAGCTCACCCTACAGGGTTAAGTCCCCACCTTTTAATTTTCAGGACAGAACAGTGAATCTACAGACCTGTGGTTTTCCACTTATGCCAGGTTCTCCTGTGGATTCTGCTAGCCCTAGCAGAGGCACGTCACATCAGGTGACAGGTTCCCCTGTACCTCTGCACCCAGCTCCCCTTCTCCCAGGCCATGTTGGTCCTCTGGGTCCTTTGACCTGGCACCAGTTCAGATCTCAGTTTGTGGCTTTTCCTCAATGTGTTAGGGCTATGGACAAGCAGGTCTTCCGACCAGTTCCCCCGTCGTAGCCAGAGTTGGACTCGTCAAGTTCCTCGACCTCCTTGTCTTCCTCCACAGGGAAGAGGAGCCTACTGTCCATCTGTCCTCAGACGCTGATCAGGCCCAGTATCAGCACTTCCTGTAGAGGCTGGTCAGGGACTTGCACATCTCCTGTTATACAAAGACAATACTGAGCGTGCGACGCAAGCCTTTTTAGGCGAATACGGGGTGCATCATTTGGTGGTTCCATCCTGGACGGTTCCCTTATGGCAAGCATCATACAGCGCCTGGCAGTGTCCATACTCCCTGGAACCAGCCCCCATGGACTGCCGGAGACGGTGATGTGTGATACGTGTCTTTGATTGCTTTGCCTCATCCACCTTCTGGACTGACATGGCTGGACACCCCTTTCAGGCTCAGATGCCTGGTCTGTGACCAGCCCCCTATACTGACTCTTGAGAGTCTGATCAGCTGGGGTGGAGAGTTTTCTCCTCTGCATGGAGCCTGCTGGCAATTATCTCACATCAGGCGCACCATGCTGCCTATAACAGGTATCTGTGGGTGATGCTAGGTCAGGCTTTAGCATCGCTGCCCGATTCGAGGGTACCCGGCAAGCCATAGCCCTCTCCGCTATAGGCCTGCGTTGGCAAGGCCCCAGTCAAGGGTATCGTACGACGCCAATGAGGTCACTTCAAGGCTTGTGGGGACAGCGATCTGCATTAGGTGGACAGCATGGCTTCGCCTTTCAAGGTTGTCACCTTTGGCCCGGCGCAGGTTACTGGCCTCCTCCTTCCAGGGGACCCATCTCTTCTCCCGCGGGAGCTTCAGTGGTGTCTTCCTTTCCCTAGGTTTCAGGGGACCCCACCTCATCCTGACCAGTCCAAGCCCTAAATGGCTAACAGAGGGTCCCCCACCCCCCCCCCGTTCTCCCACTATGGGGGATGTTATTCTTTCAGGGTTTCTTGGGCCTCCTTCGGGGTTGCTCGGTACTCACCCAACAGGGATAAATGGTGAAGACTGACACAGGTAAGATATGAAAATTATGTACCTACCATAATTCTTGATCTTCCTATGTGTCTTCACCATTCATCACTGAATCCCTCCCACCTTCCCCTCCCAAGGCTTCAGTTCCCCTGTCATACCACCTCCCTATTCGCCCCACTCCCTTGGTTTATCTGTTCCTATCTGGCAGGCCACCAGGATGCCTTCAGGAGGGCTTTGGAAATGGGCGAGTGGGGCCCCTTATGGGGTTTTTCTTCAGGGTCTTCTGGTGAGCCCCTCCTCTATCCTGGTCCTCCATGGGTGTCTTCATCCCATGAAGTCCTTTGTCAGTTCCCGGGTGGTTTTGGGCTGTCCATAATTCCCTTGCCCTTGTTACCTTCCCAGATGGGGATGGTATGTTTTAGAGGTCCGTCTCTTTCTCCCCCCCCCCCGAAAACCTGTTTTCTCTTTGTAGTAACTGCGGGGGAGAGTGAAGATGATTTTTCCCTAGGGAGTTGGGATTGGACCTGGGGTGGCCTTATCGGGAATTCTGAAAATTGGAATCTCCTTGAACATCTCCTGGCGATCTTCTGATCAACCTTACCCTCAAGGTCCTGGCCTCCCCCCTCCCTCATCCCATGCTCCCTAAACCCTCTCTTTCTCTATCCTTCCTCTCTTCTTCTTTCCCTCGTGATCGTTCAGGGACTGGAGCCTTCCTGGCCCATAACCCTCAGGCCCTTTTTTCTTATCTGTCCTCCGAACAGCTTAGACTTTTTCATTTTCCTTTTCCTTTTGCTGGCCATGGGGCTTCCTTTCCCCACCCTTCTTTTTCCAAACTATTTTCCTTCTGCCTCTCCGGCAAGCAGAACTCTGGTGGAGGAGGACCCAACGACCGTTTCTGGCCAAACCGTGAGCGCTACGCAATGTGTCAGCCTCGTGGGCAGCCGACTCTTCTTTCAAAAAAAAAAAGTCTCCCACGGGGTGCCTGACTCCAGCAGACACCCAACAGTGATGAATGGTGAAGATGCACAGGAAGATCAAGAATTACGGTAGGTACGTAATTTTCATTTTTTACTTTAGACTCTGGCACAGGCTGGTTTCCTTTAGATTTTTCCCTTGGTGTCCCTTAAAACCACATGCAGTCCCTCCCCCATTGTTTTTATGCAGTGTGTGGCACTGTGGTCTGCTGACCACATAGTGGTCAGCCCTTTCGACTGCCTCCTTCGTAGAGCCGCACACATGGTCAAGCAACCACACATGTAGATAATCTGGCACAGGTTACATAAACAGTTCTATCAGAAATACATCTTTGATTTCATCAATAGATCTAGCTAGTGCCCCTTCAGCACAGCGATTTAAAAAAATCACACATTTGCACGTACTTTTTTGAATAACTTTCTCAGCTCCCTAAATTTCCATCTACAGGCCTCAAGAGTTTATTCAAAACATTTCAGTAAAACATTTTTACTTTATCATAGTCCATTCAGTCCTCATCACCCATGTTGACAAATGCCTCTAACACATGGCCTATAAGCAGAGGCATAAGGTACATCACCAAGAAGCCCTGCCAATTTTTATTTCTAACTTTTTATTTCTATTTGCATTCAGTGGTACAAAGTAAAATACAGAGTTAATAAACATATAATTGCAAGGAGCATTGTTTTAGACAGTTTTATTATCTCCCTTTTGTTACAGCCTTGGAGAGATGCCTGAGTTCAGTCATGATATACTGACGCATTGACACAGTGTGAGAGGGAGCTCCTGCCACTCTTGAGGACTGACCTTTTCTTAAATCTGTTGCAACAGATCTTCTATTTCTTAGCCTAATCTATCCTTTACAATTTCTAGGCCATAAGGTTGGCTACCTATGGACACCCTTCCTTTCTTGACTATGCTACAGTGTCCTCTCTAATTTTCCTTTTCCCTTTCAGGTCCTTGTACAGGGAGGTTATTATGGTGACCTCCAAGCGTATGTAAAACAACAGGTTGTGTTTATCATTGTTGGATTTAATATGTAATAGCACTATGTCATAAAATACCTTGATGTATTATATATACCATGTGTTTATAAAACCTGTAAATGTTGAAAATACCGTGGCACTAGGTGTTTTTGATAAGGGTAAAATGTACTAGTTGACTGCATTGTAAAAGTTAAGTTGGTTGTGCTGTTTAAAATGCATGTAAATTGCTGTAAAAAGAGACAATATAAAATGGCATGGTGATTTGCGTGTATCCCATAGTGCTTTGCATTGGGGAAGTGTGTGTGATGTTGTGTTTCTTTGAGACTTGGCTTATGGTCGGTGCCCTTTGGAGTGACCCTTGTTTCAGTGCATCTGCACTGAGGCTCTTTGCCTTTAACTGCTTTTTTTTTTTTTTTTTATTTGAGCCCTCACCACCCAAGCAAACAAGGCCTGCATAGGGGAGGCTGAACCTCAACTGCAAAGTTGGATCAGAAATCAGTGAGTCAGTAGGTGCTGGCTAAGTGTAGAGGAAAGATTTGCGTAGTCTGTTGCTTCAAACTGATTTACTGAAGAAGGGATATACCATTGCTGAAGGTTATCTTCTGCATTTTGAATAAACATCACACAGAGATTGTGTGTTGAACTTGAAGTCTGGTGTCTGGTCCATCTGTTGTCCCACAACCCCGCCACAGACTTGGTGTAAGAAGTGGGATAACTTGCTGGAAATGTCTAGACTGGCCTAAGAGGGACATTTTCCGATGGATATCACCCAGATATCCCAAGTGGACAGATGCAGCAGGAGTTGCCAGAGTAGAAACCCGGAGAAGAAAGTCTGTGGAGTTCTGACCAGAACCATGGCTGACAGACGGAGAGAAGCTGCTGCCTGAACTGGATCTGGGAGTTCGGAGGAAGGCCAAGCCTGAAGACGACGAAGAGATGCAAAGGGATGAGGAACTACTGTGGGGTCGAGGCAGACCGGAGGTGCAAAGACAACACCCAGGAGCTGGAGACCCTGATGAGGATGATCCACTGGATGAGTGGGCAATGGCTGGAGGCACGTCGACTACGAAGAGAGGCAGAACACCGGTGCCAGGTGCTCGAGAGGTCCCTGCCAGAGAGTTTGGATGAAGACTTGGAGGAGGATTTTTTGTGGGCCCAGCTGGAGGAGGAACCCCTGACTAAGCAGAATATTCCTTTGTTTCCTGTGTTCCCAGGATGTTACCTGTTGGAGGTCAGAGATGCAAGTATGGAACTTGAATGTGAGACCCCAGGTACATCTGTGTGTAGTGATATTGTGCTGGGATTGAAGTCTCCAAGCATGCAAGAAGAAACGTATGAAGCTGAAGGGACTTTTTCTTGTATTGATACAGCAAAATCTATTAACAGTATTGACTGGGGTATACTGTAAGCTAAAAATGCTAATGTTGCCAAACTGTTACAATATGGTCACATGGGTCACAAGGTACTATATGGTAACAGATGGCTAAAAATAGCAGAATGATTAAAAAGATGTTTATTAAGACACACAGAGTTAAAAGGTTTAGGAACCTGCTGTTTAACATTGCAGGTTATTCAGCATGGGAGGTTCCTTGGTTTCCCATAGGTTTCTGTAGAGACTCACCTGGGGATAAGATGACCAAAGATTTGGGATTATAGATTATAAAATGTTGAAATAGGAGAATAGAAGCTACTGTTGCTCCTTCCGTATTCCCCATGACAGCTTTGTGTAAGACAGGGCGATCAAGATTGCAGGCACAAGGCCAGATGTGGCTCTGCAATGGTTCCTTTCTGTAGGCAAAGTGTAGTATGTTTGGTCAGGGGGTGGGCCTGATGTTGAAAAAAGATGTACCCAAGGAGTCTGAGGTGGTGTTTTATTCTTTTCTGAGGAAAACCTACCAAGGAGGAGATGGGTGGAAAAGGATTGGAACCCGTGTTGGGGTTACACCAAAAGAGTGTCTACTCTCAGGCATCAGTATCGGTAGCAAGTGAAATGAATCAAGAGACATAGTGGGTTTATACAGAGAGGTTGAACCTAGGACTGGGCCCCTGCTTAAAACTGACATGCCTGGTGGGGTTGGAACAGGTAATTACTCACCCCAGAGAAAGTCTTTCTATGGTACTGGATTTCACAACCGTCCATGTTTTTGGTTAAGAAATATGACAGACTTTCCCTGAAAGGAGATGGGAAGGTACTGTTAGTCTCTGTTGAGAAATGTGTTAATACCTCAGGGTAAAGAATGATGATATCCACTATGTTTGTGATAGAATGTTTATTGTTAATATGGACCCTGAGACAGAGCTTCTGAAGATGGATGTATGGAAGCTCCATCCCTTCCTGGGACAGGGAGGTGGTAAGCAGTCTGAGATAACTGCTTCCCTCTTAAGGTGACAGGGAGCTCCTGCCACTCTTGAGGACTGACCTTTTCTTAAATCTGTTGCAACAGTTCTTCTATTTCTTAGCCTAATCTATCCTTTTACGATTCCTAGGCCATAAGGTTGGCCACCGATGGGCATCCCCTTCCCTTTCTTAACTATGCTACAGTGTCCTCTAATTTTCCTTTTCCCTCTCAGGTCCTCATACCGGGAGGTTATTGTGATGACCTCCGAGCATATGTAAAACAACAGGTTGTGTTTATTATTGTTAGATTTAATATGTACTAGCACTATGTCATAAAATACCTTGATGTATTGTATATACCTTGTGTTTATGAAACCTGTAAATGTTGAAAATACCATGGCACTAGGTGTTTTTGATAAGGGTAAAAAGTACTAGTTGATTGTGTTGTAAAAGTTAAGTTGGTTGTGCTGTTTAAAATGTGTGTAAATTGCTGTAAAGTGAGACAATCTGAAATGGCATGGTGATTTGCATGTATCTCAGGGTGCTTTGCACTGGGGAAGTGTGTGTGATGTTAGTTTCTTTGAGGCTTGGCTTGGCTTGTACTCAGTGCCTTTTGAGGTGACCCTTGTTTTGGTGCTTATACACTAAAGTTCTTTGTCTTTGGCTGTTTTTTTTTTTTTATTTGAGCCCACACCACCTAAGCAAACAAGACCCGCATAGGGGAGGCTGAACCACAACTGCAAAGTTAGATCAGAGATCAGTGAGTCAGTAGCTGCTGGCTAATTGTAGAGGAAAGACTTGCATAGTCTGTTGCTACAGACTGATGTACTGAAGAATGGCTATTCCATTGCTGAAGGTTATCTTCTCCATTTTCAATAAACATCACACAGAGATTGTGTGTTGACCTGTAAAGTTCAGTGTATGGTCCATATGTTATCCCACAACCCCTCCACACACAGGATTAGCAGAGTATAAAGAGCCTATGTGCAGCCAGTGGGCTAGGATCTGAAATGAACATTAAACTGTAGCAAAACAAAATTGAGTTCTACAGCTGCTATAGCTGCAACGGTCAACCCCTGTTTGCAAATATATGCAAGTGTTTTATTTGGCATCTATGCCAATCATACACCCCCACACACAAACAATTAGAAGAAGTTCAAGGTAAACAATTATATTTAAATCACAAACAGAGCATTACGGTCCAACCCCACATCAAATACAAAATACCCCACAGACAGACGGCCTCACTCCTCCCCCAGCCAGTTGAATTCTTGCTGCGTGTACCCTTCCAAAAGAAATTGTCTTAAACAGAGACAAACTACAATTAAACATTAGGCAGAACCCCAAAAAAAAAAAAAAACACTGGATTTAATCATATAATTATTATTAAAGCATTTGCAAATATATGTCCAAGGCTGGATAGGTGAAAAAATCAGCAAACACGATCTCCCATAATGTAGTGACCTTGTACTAGTCCAAAGGCGTGTTAGCACAAGTACCACACAATGTGGAACTGCACTCATCTTGGATGTAATACTTCAGAATGCCTACTGGAAAGTGGGTGACGCAGTTATGGAAAAATAAAGTTCGTTATAGAGGCATGACCTTACCCAATCAACAAACATAACATATTGAAATATTAAACAATAAATAAAATAAACATTGCCACATAACAAGTAAAACCTCAATGTTAGTTCATTTGCAGCTGCACATCACCTCAAAATTCAACTGCTGTAGGGTAATTTTACACCCTAAGGCCCCAGGCTTTCAGGGATCCAGGTCTGATTCAGCCTTCATATACCGGGGAATGGCTTTTTCAGTGTTGAGGAGGAGTTTGTCCAGCTCCCTGTGGTCACTTATATATGTCTGTCCCCCATACTGAACCCAGACTTTAGCAAGGTAAACAGAATTAAAGGGAACATTGAGCCCTCTCAGTTTTCTTTTACCTCCCTCAGAGCTTTTTTGGCCCCTGCCTTGTGCTGAAACTAAGATCCAGGAATTGATTCAGGAATAGCTGCACTTTTTGACTGCCAACCTCCAGCTCCTTGATCACATGTGCCATACGAAGAAGCAAATCACTTTACAGCACTGGCACCAGTTTAATTAGCAATGGCTGGGGTGTGGAGGTATCAACAGCTTTTCTTGGGGTACCTCTGTAACATATGTGGATACCAATAGGAATAGCATCCTCTCCCAATGCTAATGTCTCCTTCAGTCATGCCATAACAACCACAATTGGTGTATCCCTCTCAGACCCTTCAAAGAGGACATTTATGTGAACATTTTGCTCATGGAACAAATTCTCTGAATGTTCTAGTCTGGATCTTGAAACATGGTTCTCCTGAACCAGGCCCATCATGGCAGCAAGGACTTTCCCTGCAGTGCTCACCACCTCCACACCCTGCGAGGTGATCTGCTGCTCAACAGCCTGGATACATTGATTAAATGTGTCAAACTTGGGAGTTCAGTAGCTCTATTTGCTCATTTTTACTGTTGTGTGGTCAAGGGATTGCAAAGTGGTGTCAGAGTTGGCCGCTGAAGAGGCCTGTACTTGTTTCCCTTTTTCTTTGGCTTCTGTTGTCGCTTAGAAAGTCTTGAGAGCTACTTGGGTCATGCTTTGCCCAACATAAACTATACACGAGATCCCCTCCTAATACTGAGGAAACACTTTTGAATTAATTTTGGCTTCTTGGATGGGACCCCATATGCTAGTTCTTACAGTTCATTATGGTGCCTTCTGGTGCAGAATCTCTGTTTCTCTCTTGTGTGATTGTCTGTCTCATGTTCACGTTTTCTCTCACTCCTCCTGCAGCTGGATCTCACGCTGGCACTCTGTCCCTCTCTCTCTTGCACTCCTTCTGTTGCTCCTTTTCCTTGAGCTTGGCCTTCTGGTCCTCAGCTTCTAGCTTTGCTTTCTGCAGCTCAGCCTCTACTTTTGCATTTACAAGGGCCAGTTTCAACCACATTCTTTCAATATGATGTGGTTGCACAGCCGGCTCTGACTTACTGTCACTGCCGTCTATCTGAATGGTTGCCTCAGTGACCTCTTCTACACCATTCTCCTGGTCACTTCTCTCAAGAACCTTTATAAGTGCTACTCTGATCTGGGCCTCGTCATAGGCAAACCCTTTCTTCTGACAGTTCCTGCAGTTGTGCCAGAATGCACTTCATATGTGAGGCAAACAAAATGCCTTCTAAACTGCACTCTGCTTTCTAGAAATAAATTAAATAGAAGTGTACAGTATAAGTACTCCTTTGTCTATTCTGTCTGTGAATCAACAGGTAGCCTTCTATTGGCACTCCATTTCTCTGTGTGCTTGGTAAATGCTTACCCCTCTCGTAGTGATCCTTGTTGCCAGCTGCTGGGCACTTCAGGAAAAGCACACTCTTCACAAACCATTGCTGTTAGTTTGCAAATAACACTCCCACCTCTGCCACCAGTTTGCAACAATGATCTGTCTACACTACTGACAACAGTTTGTCACAAGCTTCCATACAAGAGTGCCTAGGCATCTGGACAGTTGTTATTCGCTGCCACAACCTGGCTGACTATTATAGTATCTCAGTCTGGTTCTTCCCCACCCCCAACAGTCACTGCTCACCCAATACAAGGCCTTCACTCAAGGGACAGAACCATCTCTTTAATTACTCTCAGGATGCTCTCACCCACTTTGTATTAGACATAGGTTACTTTTCTCCTTGGTAGTTGTGCAACAGTGTGGTTAGACACAGGCTGATTGTGAGTGACATCCCAAAGTTATAAAAATGGTGGCAATGTAGAATTAACAAGAAGCAGCGCAAACCATCGATATCTCTGTACTACTACCAGCTATAGACAATTCTAACAGCTCATTTAAAAGAGCTGTTTATGTGCTTTCAAACTATGATGGCCACTGTTCATGAATGTTCTCCTTTAAGATTCATGGGCATCATGAAAGCATGGACATGATGCAGTTAATGTGACTCTACACATTATACCCATTAGAAGAGCCAGGAAACCCTGCTGATGGACAAGGGAGGTACAGGAGAAGTAAGGAATAAGAGGCTGGCCTTTAGAAGTACATATACTCCCACAGTCAGGCTGATTTTGAGGAATATCAGAGGATTTCCAGGGAGGCTAGCAGAAAGGTTAGAAAGGCCAAGGTGGACAAAGAGCGTTGATTAGCAAAATGAATCAGGGAAGGGGAGAAGGAATTATTTAAATATATTAGGGAGAGGAGGAAGGGATGGGGCAGATGAGGAAGCTGAGGAAGAAGAGTGATTAGGTAGAGGGGGTTTGGAGCAGGCTGAAGTGTTAAACAACTTCTTCAGCACTGTCTTCACTAGGGAAGGAGCTTGGCCATTGCCTCAGGGAAGGGACAGGCAAGGGGCAACATGAGAGGATCTCACAGATGGTGAGATACAGCTAGGGAGGGTCAGGAAGGCTCTCAAGTCCTTGAGGATGGATAAAGCTCTAGGACTGGATGGCATCCACCCGAGGGTTCTGAAGGAACTGGCAGATGTCCTGGCAACTCCATTGACAGAACTATTCAATTCCTCCCTTCAATCGGGATGGGTCCCTTTGGATTGGAGATTGGCAAATGTAGTGTCCCTCCACAAGAGCGGACCTTAGGATATTCTGAGAAACTACAGACCTGTCAGCCTGACAATCCATAGTGGGGAAAATGTTAGAGGCCATCTTGAAGAATGGATGGTGGAGTTCCTGGAGGTAAATGGTTTTCAGGATGAAACCAGCATGGGTCTGTCCGGGAAATCATGTCAAACAAACCTGGTCAAATTTTCGATTGGGTGACTAGGTCCCTGGATGGGAGGAAAGACGGTTGATGTTCTATACCTGGACTTTGTCATCGAGACACAGGTCAGAAAGCGTAGGAAAACCAGGAGCAGTTGTAGAATTCACTAAAAATATTTATTTACACTAGCAGTAACATAAGAAATTAAACTTGTTCAGTATAACTATTTATAAAGGCAAAATAAAATAAAGATCCATCAGAGTTTTCCTTCAATCTCTGTGTCCATTCTCTCTCTTTTTTAGCAATTGCAGCTCAGCTCTTTTATAAGTCCTTCCTATCCCCATTCTTAACAAGCATCCTGTTCTTGTAAGTATCAGGCATGTGCAGCTAGAACACAATGTCCTTGAGCTGAGGCCCTTTTCCACAGCTCTTCAGCAAAGGCTTAAAATTTGCACTCGGGTAACCTCTTGAGTTCCCAAAAGGTTTTACAGTCATCTCAAAATATAATTATATACATTTCAACAGTAACACTGTTTTCAAAAAAGAGATCCCAATATCAGTTACATTTCCATACAGTGATTTGCATATATTTTTATATCAGCAGATATGCAAGGGAGGAAAAGACAGATAGCAAGGGGAGACAGTGAGAGGCAAAGAATTGCGAGACTGTTGGGGTGCTCAAATCCTAGGTCTCACTGAAACATTTGGTTGCACAACTAGACAGACAAGAGACGGAAAAGAACAAAGCACATCCTTGTATTTAAACACTTTCCATAACAACAGGGACAGGGTCCTATCCACCCTGTCACAGACTTCAGCAAGACTTTCGATTCAGTCCTGCATAAAAGGCTAATTTGGAAATTACGGGGTCTGAGGTGGGAGATAAGTTGGTGGGGTAAGTAGTGAATTGGCTTGGGAATAAGCAACAGAGGGTGGTGCTAAGAGGTGAAGTGTCGACTACCAGGGATGTCATCAGCGGGGTCCCACAAGGCTCAGTCCTGGGCCCTATCCTTTTTAATGTGTATGTCTCAGACATCGGGGAGGGATAGGTAGTAAAATGAGCTTCAAACAACATGAAATCTTGCTGTATTCAGACATAATGCAGTTAGCCCCAGCACTTGAACTGCCCCAGACAGGAAAGAGTTAACTCTATGCATAAGCATAGAACGTTGAGCTCGAGCTCGGTTTTCAAACCTGTCTGTGGTAATTCCCAGTGTAACCGTCAGATTCTTTACTCCGCCTAACAGTGAAGTCGCTCTGGAGATTTCCTCTGCTCGGTTCGGTAAAAGTAAAGCGTTTGGTTGAAACCACATATTTTTGTTATTTTCAGATTTCCATCCTCTGTCTATGGTACAGGTAGTGTGTAGATAGGTAGTGACTGTGTTTTATTTTGGTGAAAAAGTGGAAATTGTTCTTTTCCTCTGTTTCTTTCCGGTCGGTCTGGTTTGGAACCGACCTTGTCACATTCTGTTTAATTTTTAATTTTATTTCTGGGATTAGAGTGGTGTTCCGGTACCGATCAGTTTCAAAAGAACGGACCTTTTGCCGGTTCTTTTAAAGAGCCCATGACACGGTTTGTAACCGATCGGTTTTTGTATTACCTTGCTTGAAAGCTGCAATAGGGTAATTTGTTAGGTTGGCCATGTCTGAGAAACCCAAGAAAAACCGGTCCCACTGGGTTTCAACACTGTACTGAGTGTGGGAGGCGTTTGCTAAGGCTGGACCCCACCTCATCTGTGTTTATTGTCTGGGGTTTGACCACCTCAAGTCAGACTGCCAAATCTGTAAAAACTTTCCTAAATCCCTCTAGACAAAAGACTGAGTAGGCTGAAGGAAGGGGGCTGAAAGTCCATAGATCCAGATGGCCAGCCGGTTGGGTTGCGCCGAACCTGAGGAGGTGCCTACTGACCTGAGCATACCTCCTCGGGCAAAGAGTACCGACCCTGAGGGTGGTTCCATCAAAGAACGTAAGTCTGCCGGTTCGGATCGGTATCGCACTGTCAACCGCAGGCCGAAATAGCCAAACAATTAGCATTGTTCAGTAACGCAGACCAGTTCCGTCGAACCGGTACCGCCAGTTGGCGGTCGGTTGAAAGGATCCGTCTCCTCGGTTATGATCCAGATGCTATGAGGATGGGAGGAGATGAAGACTATCCTGGTACGATGATGATGATGATGATGATGACCAGGGGGTCTAGATGTGAACATTGAACGGACATCTCCTCAGACAGGCCCTCAGGTGTCTCTCCTCCCAAGCTCTCTGAGTCCCGTTCACATTTTGTTCTACAAAAGGTGGCAGAAACCCTACAGCTTCCCTTGGTTGAAGCTGCAGGGGAGATGAAGAGCCTGATTTTGTGGAAATGATGGACATCCCAGAGTCCAAAGGCTGTCTACCCTCTTCATAAATCCTTGGAAAACAGACACACAAAATTTTACAAACCCCTAATTCAGTACCTCCTGCAGATAAGAGAATGGACAGGAGGTATTTGTTATCAGGCTCAGCTGGGAGTTCCTTTATAGTCATTGCAGCCATATTGGGGTAGTACAGGCTGCAGCCTGTGACAGGGCTAACATTCCTTTGGCTTCACACCCCCTGGATAAGGACTCCAGTGAAGTGGATGCCATGGTCAAAAAACAGTATTTGGCATCCTCTTTGGGACTCAGGCAGGCTACTTATATGGCCTACACAGTCAGGTACCAGAAATCCAGATGGGATACGTTTCTGGAACTGGCTAAACAGGCCTCTCCCCAGCTAGCCAAGGAGCTGGAGGAGGTGGCTGCTGATGGAATTGAGGCATCCAGAATGCAGTTTCATGCTGCTGTGGACTCCAATGATGTGGCATCTAGAGTCATGGCTACATCTGTGTCTGTCAGAAGACATGCTTGGCCCAGATGTACTAGCCTTTCACAGGATACCCAGACTAAGGCTATGGATTTTCCTGTAGTAGGTAACTCTGTTTGTGGAGCAGACAGAGGCCTACATGAAGAAAATGGATGAATACAGGACCATGTACAGGAGTGCACAGGCCAAAGAAGGCAAGCCACTCCGCACAAGCAGCAGTCTAGGGGCAGGGCAGGACCTTTCAAGGCCTTTTACCAAGCCCAGGCCCTTCTCACCGAGGGGTTCTTCAGAGGAGGGACAGGAGGGGATGAGCAGAGCCACTTCCTCCTCCTCTCAGTCTGAGGTTCCTGCCAAGCAGACACCCTGATGTGTCAGCCCAGGTCGATGCCCCATTTCCAGTAGGAGACAGACTGGCTTACTGCTTCCAGGCCTGAAGTCTGTGACCTCAGACAAGTGGGTCCTGGAAGTAGTAAGCCAGGGACTGGCCCTCAGCTTAAAAATTTTCAAAAGAGGCCAAGTCTTTTCCACCTGCATCACTCTCAGAAACCATTGCCCTAGAGGAGAGGTTTCCTCTTCTAGCTCTCAGAGCTATAGAAGGTTCCTACTCAGCACAAGGGAAAGGACTGTACTCTAGGTACTTCCTTACCCCAAAGAAAACAGGGAGTGGCACCCATCCTAGACCTAAGGTATTTGAACAAAACATTTCAAAGCACAAATTCAAAATGGTAACTCTGGGAATAATCCTTCCCTCTCTAAGGCCAGGGGATTGGCTAGCATCTCTGGACCTCAAGGATGCCTACTTCCATATTCCTATCAGGTGCTCCCACAGAAACTGCCTCAGGTTCAAGTTGCCTTCAGGCCATTACCAGTTCAGAGCTATGCCATTTGGCTAACATCAGCTCAAGAGGGTGTTCTAGCGTGCCTTAAAGTAGTGGTGGCTTACCTCAGCAGACAAGGGTATCACCATCTTCCCATATCTGGATGACTGGCTCTTAGTGGGTCAGTCACCTTTACAAGTCAAGTCAGCTCTTCAAACTACCAGGACCTACTTGCTCCTGGGTTTCTTCTCAATCTTCAAAGTCTGTCCTCAAACCAGTTCAGCTTCTCACCTTTATAGGCATAGAGTTGGACACTGTACAAACAAAACCTTCCTTCCCCTGGCAAGGGTGAAGGCCCTGGTGGATCTCACTTCCTCCTTTCGACCTCAGGGCTCCCGCCCAGCAAGACAGTTCCTCCAGCTCCTGGGCCTCATGGCAGCTTCCACGGCAGTGGTGCAGGGAACAAGGTTCCAGGTGAAGGATATTCAGTTTCATCTAAGGTCTTTTTGGTCTCAAAAGAAGGATTCACTTACCAGATTGATTCCAGTGACTCAGACTCTGGTCCATGCTCTCCACTGGTGGCTGGACCAGGACAACCTCAGACAAGGGGTTGCATTTCTCCCTCAAGTCCCATCAGTAGTTCTATCTACGGATGCTTCTTTCCTGGGGTGGGGAGCCCACCTGGGAGCCCTGACAGCTCAAGGGGTCTGGTCTCCAGAAGAGTCTCTCCTTCATATCAATCTCCTGGAACTCAGGGCAGTTTTCCTAGCCCTGCAGAGCTTCTCGGATTCAGTCAAGGGCAAGGTGGTCCAAGTCAGAACAGACAACACTACCACAATGTGGTACATCAACAAACAAGGAGGCACTCGGTCCTCGGCCTTGTGCACAGAGTCCATGAAGCTGTGGTCTCTGGCCTATTCTCTTCAGAATTTTCTGGTAGCAGTTCACCTTCTAAGGAAGGACAACGTACTAGCAGATGCTCTGAGCAGAATTTCACAGGGACATCACGAATGGTCCCTGGATCCTCACATCCTGAGGTCATCTTCTCCAGGTGGGGCACTCCAGAGATAGATCTCTTTGCAGCACGGACAATCATCAACTTCCTCTGTTTTGTTGCAGACCTCCAGTCCGGGGATGGTTCCCAGGATGCTCTCATTTTGGACTGGAAGGGCAGGTTTCTCTTGTCTTCCCTCCATTCCCTCTGCTGTTCAGAGTTCTGATCAAGATCAGAACTCAACCCTGCACATGATACTGGTGGCTCCAGATTGGGCCAGACAGCCTTGTTATCTTCTACTGCTGTCCTTGTCAGTGTCCGTCCCTATCTTGCCAGGACATACAATCTCCTGTCCTCCTCCCAGGGGCGGATCTGGTACCCCAGTCTCAGTCTCTCAATCTCAAGGCCCGGCTCTTGAAGAGTTAGAATATGCAGCACTACATCTCTCTCAGGAGTTCTGGATATTCTGAAGGTCTCAGGAAACCTTCACTAGAAAACTTACAACTCAAAATGGAAAAGGTTCAGTATTTGGTGCTCTCAGAAAGGCATCCTGCCTGATTCTGCAGACATTTCCACAACCTTAGACTATCTAGTTCATCTGAATGGTCTAGGCCTTAGGCCTGTCACTCTGAAGGTTCATCTAGCAGCTGTCTCTGCATTCCTCTCAGCAGGGAGGGGCTCTTCCCTGGCATCTCATCCTGTTTTCAGAAAGTTTTACAAGGGCCTGGTTCACATTAACCCTCCCTTTAGGGAGCCCACTCTGCCTTGGGATCTTAACGTCTGCATAGCTCAACTTATGCAGCCACCCTTTGAACCTCTGGCTTCGGCCAAGTTGAAGTACTTGACCTGGAAAACTGTGTTCCTGGTAGCTATTACTTCTGCCAGGCAGATTAGTGAGTTACAGGCTCTGTCAGTTGACCCTGACTTCATCTCCTTCCATAGGGACAAAGTGGTCCTAAGAACCAATAGGAGGTTCTTGCCCAAAGTGGTTTCAGATTTTCATCTGAACCAGTCTATATCTCTCCCTGTGTTTTTCACTGACCATTCTTCTTCAGGTGAAAGAAGGTTACACAGTCTGAATGTTAAGAGGGCCCTTAGCTACTACATTGAGCATACTAAGGCACATAGAAATGACTGCCTTCAATTGTTTCTCACTTATGGTGAAGTGGGAAAGGGTAAGCCTGCCACTAAGAGAACTATTGCCAGGTGGATTGTTTCTTGTATACAATTCTGTTATGACAAGTTGGGCAGAACGCCCCTTCAGGCCTGAGGGCTCACTCGACTAGGGTACAGCTGCTTCTCTCTAGCTGCGACCAGAGATATACCTTTGTTAGAGATCTGTAAAGCAGCCACCTGGAAAACAGTACATACTTTTACCAAGCATTACTCCTGGACATCCAGGCTAGGAGTGATGCTAGGTTTAACACAACAGTACTGCAGAGCCTCTTCCCAAAGTAGGTTCTGCATTCCCTCCTCATAGGGAACTGCTTGGTAGTCTGCATTTGTCTGAATACAGCAAGACTTCATGTTGTTTTGAAAATTACCCACCATAGTAATGTTGTTTCTTCTAATGGAGTCTTGCTTGTGATCAGACTCTCCCACCCACTTCCCCCTCAGAATCTGGTTTTGGGAAGTGGGCTGGTAGACAGAGTTGCACCTCAGGGGTGTACCTTGCACGCCTCCTCTTGGGTGGGGTGGATGTTGTTATTTTCTCTGGTGTTTTATACTTAAATATTGTCACTACCTTTCCTTCTTGGGTTCTTGACTTGAGTCTTTTGGGCCAAAAGAATCTTTGCCCTTTGGCTATATGTTGAACAATTTCCATACTATAGTATGTTAGTTAGTTGCTCGTAAGAATCTAGCAGGTTACACTGGGAAGTACCACAGACAGGGTTTGAAAACCGAGCTCGAGCTCAACGTTCTGTGCTTCTGCATAGAGTTAACTCTTTTCCTCTCCAGGGCAGTTCAAGTGCTGGGGCTAACTGCATTATGTCTGAATACAGCAAGACTCCATTAGAAGAAACAACATTACTATGGTGAGTAATTTTTTCTTATTTGCTGATGATACCACACTGGGGGTGGTGGTGGATACGGAGAAGGGAAGGAAGGCACTAAGGGCGACCTGCAGAAACTAGAATACTGGGCCCACACATGGCAGCTGGGGTTCAATGCACATAAATGCAGTGTTCTGCATCTCGGTAGCAGGAACCCTGAGTATATCTACCACTTGGGGGGGGGGTACAGCTGGCTGTAACAACAATGGCAAGGACCTTGGGGTTATGATTGATGCTAAAGGAACCTCTCAGAGCAGTGCAGGAGGGCAGTGGCCAAAGCAAACAAAATGCTTGGCAGTATAGCCAGGGGGATAACGTCCAGGAGAAAGGAGGTCATACTTCCCTTGTACACCTGACTGGTGAGGCTGCATTTGGAGTACTGTGGGCAGTTCTGGTGACCATGCCTTAAAAAGGACATCAAATTTCTGGAGAGAGTCCAAAGCAGGGCAACGAGAATGATCAGTGGTGTGGAGGGGTTGTCATATGAAGTTATGCTCAGAGAGCTGAACATGTACTCCCTGCAAGACAGGAGGGATGGGGGATATGATAGAGACCTTCAAATACCTGAAGGGTTTAACAGAGGAGCAGGCAGGGTTTGCTCAAGCTGAGGAGAAGAGAACTACAAGAGGCCATAGTCTAAGGCTGGCAGGGGGAGGCGAGGGGTCACTATTTCACAGAGGGTGGTGGCACCCTGGAATGCTCTGCCAGATGATCTGGTAAAAATGGAAATGGTGGGGGGTTTCTAGAAGCGATGATACAGGCACAGAGGCACGGTATGGGTGAGGCAAGGAGATCACCAGAGCAGTACAGGGAGGAGATGGGGGGATGAAATGGTGGCCATTAGAGCAGCCAAGATGCATTACCAGTGAGCTGCTTTGGCCAGACAAAATAGAGTAATAGGCCTAATTGGTGGCAACTATGTCTGTATGTTTGTAAGAAACACAGTTGCTATGGTGAGTTACCCATTCTTCTTGAGCCAGTGGCTAGCACTGCAACTTGAGCTTTCGAGACCAAGGATGAACAATAACTAGCTGCCACTCTAGTTCTGGTTCCATGTCAGATGGCCCTTCAGAGGTTCCAGCTGCAAACGGGACTCTGACCCCAACTCCAGCTCCAAGCACCTGCAGTTTGAGTCTGGCTCTACTGAATCACATATGGTTCCACTAGGACCCATTTAAGAGTAACAAGTCATCCATCTGGTTCTTTGAAAGCAAAGATAAAGGAGCAAGGCTACCCTAGCTGAACATGTACCACAAAGGGGCAATCTTACCCATCTTAATGTGCCTGACCATGAAGGACAGGTCAAATCAGGGTTATATATTTGCTGTTTATTTAAAATACAGAAGGATATTACAAAGGACATAAGCCTTAGCTCATTTTAATGGTGTCCTGTTAAAATCTTACCAGGTACGGCTTACAAACTTATACATTGGCATAAGGTTCAAACACAATAGAATTGAATGTACCATAGTTATTACAAAGTTATAACATTGTCCAACAATTACATATGAACATACAAAGAAGCCAGCAGAAGAAGGCCATTTGGTCTATCAAGTCTGCTCGTATTGCAGGGTCCACAGCTTGAGCTACTGTCCCTGCCCTCCCATCCTCCCACTCCTCCCACCCTCCCTACCTACCCATGATCTTTACCATCCCCTATGCCTATCCCATCCCCTCTCAAAGCTGCCCACTGTCTTCAATGAGATGACCTCTTCTGGCAGTACATTCCAAGTGTCCACCACCTCTCTGTGAACAAAGTGCTTCCTGATCTACCTCCTAAATGTCCCACCCTGCAGCTTAAGACTGTGCCCCTCGTGTTATGGTTGCCACTCAACTTAAAGAGACTCTCCTTATCAATCTTATTTATCCCTTTCAAGTACTTGAAGGTCCCAATCATGTCCCCTCTCTCTCTCCTGTCTTCCAGGAGTACATGTTCAGTGCCATCAACCTCTACTTGTATGCCTTACCCTGCTGACCTGCTGTCATCTTTGTAGCCCTCCTCTGGACCTTCTCCAGCAGGTTAATGTCCTTTTTGAGGTGTGGGCACCAGTACTGAACTCCATACTCTAGATGCAGCCTTACCAGTGACCTGTACAAGGGCAGTATAACCTCCTCTCTCCTACTACTGATCCCCCTAGATATGCATCCCAACATCTTGTTTGCCTTTGCTGCTGCTTTCTTGCACTACATTTAATTGTACTACATCTGTATCAGTCTCCAAGCATCCAGCAGAATTATGACATGTCTTACTGGCCAGTTTAGCATCCCAAGATGTCAGTCAATTAACAGAAGGAGTTCATTCAGTAGCAGGTTTTCACTGACCTGCCAGTGAGTTCAGAGCTTATGTCCATTGTGAGCAAAAGTATGTCTGCCTGTCCTGTTCTTAGGGATTGAATAAACACATTCGGTACCATTATAGGCTCTGATGTCTGGCCTCAAACTCTGAACTTGTACAAGGTCTTCTATATAGTGATGTTCCTTGGAAACTGCACATGTATCCATACATTTCAACAAATGGACTTTGCTTCTTTGTTTTAGAGAAATACATCCAAACTGGTTATATAAAAACAAACATGGTATCCCTAGGGACATTTAGGATAACCCATGCAAGTCTATTAAATAAAATATCAAGATAACTTAAACGCATAGTTGAAGCATTATCATATACATATTAACAGACTTAGTAACATATCATTATCATAGTAATTTACGTTTGGAATGGATTCTAGCCAAGTCCCCCTCCTTATTTTATAAGCAAGTATGCTGTTCAAACATTTATTAATTTATTCGTATTTTGCACACCCTACTACCCAGGATATCCTGCAACTCACTTGGTAAGCAGTCAAGTGTCCAGGCTTACATTGCAGGCATGTACAGTCTTCATGTGCACTGTCTCCTTTGACAGGCAGGGTTTGTCTCTGACATCCAACAGAATATTATAAATGTTTCTTTTAATGGAACATATTTCATTGGTCAGTATGTGGAAGAGGTCCAATGAAAAGGAAATGAAGATATGAAGAATATCTGCATGCCCCTTCAGTGAGTTAGAGGGCATGGCATCTTCTGCCCGCAACAGCCAATTCATGGCACATCTGCCCAACGAGGTTTCTACCAGCAGTTTAAACCTAAGCCCTTCCAGCAGCAGAAGGCACAAGCTGCGACAGCACCCATCGCTACCCTATGATGTTAGCCCCACGTTCACCTCAACTGCCAAAGGTAGATAAACTCTACTTTGGAGGGGGGATGACTAGCCCAGTTTCTAACTCAGTCCAAACATTAGACAGACATGACAGTGACCTTGGCATGCTTGATGTTCCAGGAATCAGTCTTCACCACTAATTCCCACTGATGGGTATGGGGCCGGAGACACTGGGACCCTGCGAGAGCAAATTTATTTTGCAGGAGGGAGCCAGTGTCTGGTGCTAAAGATACTTGCGCACCTTATGTGGTGCCATGAACCAGCCAATAACTGTCAAAGGGATTGCTCTTGAAGCCAGCCCGGTGGTGCTGAAGGTTGAGGTGCTGGATGCCACACCTCGCGCCATGCCGGTGATCTGGGTTCGGGAGCAAGCTCAAGTCACCAGCGGTTGGTGGTGGGGGGCTGGGAGATGACCGTAGCGGCCACTGGGCTGCTCTTATCTCCCAGACTGGGGACACTCGTGGAGGGTAGGTGTCAGGGCAGAGGTATGGGGGGGCCGCCATTATGTCAGGATAGTGGAGGCAGCTGTCGTTCTGGGAGCATATGTTCGCTTCCACGCACATGTGCCTGCCATGCACTCCACAGTTCCGAGTTGGGACGGGAGAAAACCAGAAAATACCTATGTTTCCCCATTGCCGTGTGTGATGACCCTTGACACTCTTGGACCCTGCCTCTTCTGGATTCCACCAGTAAGGACAGTAAGGGAGAGACTGACAGGGTTGGGGCGAAGGAGGCAATGGCAGAAGGAGGTGGCAATGAGGGAAAAAAGCTTTGTAGAACAAAAAGAGAAAAAAGGGCTCAGTCATGCACCTCAGTTCTGTTCTTCCCATCATAGACTGCACACCGTAGGAGTGATAGCACCTCAGCTCATTTGTCCTCATCAAATTTCAACCTGTGTCACTTCTAAAAAGTTACTCACAAAGCCTTTCTTGTTTGTTATTTTTCCTTTTCCATGATGCCGAAGTCTGAGAAGAAGTGGGGGGGTAAGAAGACCGAGAAATTCTGGCATCCTCCCATCCTGCATTGTTGCCCCTATGGGAAGCAGATGGCTGCAGAGGACCAACACCAGTGCTTTATGGCCTGCCTTGGCCCTCAGCACAAAACAAATATGAGTGTGATGCCTGCTTTTCCATGGACCCTGGCAGTCCACGCTATGAAGTGGGTCGCCCCAACCCTTACCTTTGCAGGTGTTGCATCCATGCAGCCAAGGCAAAGTTACCGGGCTTTTCCTCTGGGCCCTTTCTGGGCCTGCTAGTTCTGTGGAAGTACAAGGTTCTCCTCAACCTCACCTGCTGGGGCATCGGAGGCCCTGGTGGGTGGGTCTGGTGGACAGCTGGCTCCTTCTGGACAGCCAGATGTGAACCCTCCACAGTCTGCCTACCCTGAGCAGCATATGTCCCCAGTGTTGAGGCCGAAGCTATTCACTTGGTCCCAAGCATTATGCCCTGGACACGTGCAGGTTTGGGATTGGCTGCACTGCAAGGTCTGCTCTCCCCGTGAATTCTAAGTCTCCAGCCTCCCTAGTCCAGGAGACTTTTTCTGTAGCTTGCTATTCAGGACCAGTGATACTTAATGTAGAAGACTGATTCTTTCAAGATAGAACTATTACATATTGTAACTCTAAATCTTCAAGAATATCTTTTCCATAGAGTAACACTCACCCCACTCTGCACCCCCTCAGACTCACTTCAGTCTTATTTATATTGTCTCCCCCCCCTCCCCAAATGTGTATAGTCTGTGAAGGTACGTGATACTGTTGGTATCCTTTCTCACAGGGGCCAATGAGCTATCTTATGGCTGTAGTTGTTTAATCATCATTAGTTATCGGATAGCTAGTTCTTCCTCCTCAGTAAAAAAGGTACAGAGGTGACTGGAGCTGGTGCTGCTGTAAACCCTGTGGATATTCAGATGATGCCATGGGTTAGTGCTAGGCACCAATGACATCAACATTTCTGGCTCCAGTTGGGTTCTTGTCACCTCCAACTCTAAGACCAAAGAGTTTTGCTCTATGGAGAGGATATTTTTGAAAATCTACAGAGTTACAGCAAGTAAGTTTTTTGTTTTCTTTTGTTTTGTTTTCTTTTGCGGAGAGGCTGCTGGATCTTTAGTCAGTGTGGCTATGCTAAGATAACAGCGTGTGCTGCGATAACAGCGTGGGTAAAGATGGCCCTCAGCAAATCAGGCTGCATGATTTTTAATACCCATTTTATAATTACCTTCACAGTTTTAATTTATTCTCTGCTAATAAAATTCCAGTTGGATGAACTGACATAGAAATACAGACGCTGATGTCAGTAAAAAGCCCACGTGGCCCGTGCAGTGTGCCCATCCCTACCTACAGTTGGATACGATGACCCTAGTGGTCACTCACTCCTTTACCCACCCCTTCCCTCCCCTTCTGCCCTTACATGTCCCATATATCTGTCGTGATCCGAGTTTAAATCCTTCTAATGATTTACTTTTGTTACGCTTCCTTGGCAGCTTATTCTGCCTTACTTAAACTCCATTGCACTTCTTGAATCTCCCCGTCAGTAATTGTTCATCGAGCGTGCATCGAGGACTAGTTTAAACTGCTGATTCATACTGACAAATTGTGTCTGACCACTGTGACTTCACGAGTGGTACAGAGCAGTGGAACACTATCTTGTTTTGTACCACCCTGTATTAGTTTTATTCCACTGTCAAATTATTTACGCTAGTAGAAGCCTGCTGTAATTCTTGCTTTGTATTCTTTGTCCTTCCTACTTCACCCAGGACACGCCTGGAAACAAGCTGTTAACCAGCTCAGTATGTTCTTCTTGGTAGAACTTTTAAATAAATACATACACACATACATACGTATATACTATAGATAAATTGAAGCAGATTAATGTACATTCATACAATTTTCAAACATCTGTGTCTCATCTCCCCACACACAATATTTGCTTTATGTGATGGTCTTTTTCTATCACTCCGTATTTATTTTGACAAGTTAAAATGTTAAATATAGAAGTCTTCCAGGACTGACTGACCTACTAATATCATGCTCTGCATTCTGCCCCTTCCCAGCCAATCAGAGTAAAGGAATCACCTCATTTGACCCCTTCCCAGCCAGTGAGAATGAGAGTCCAATCTACCTCCTCCACATTCTGTGTTTATTTTGTGTTTCTCTTCTTGTCTTATGTAGAAACTAGAAAATCGATGCTCCAGTTTTGTTGGAGATGCCATACTTCTGGCTGCATCCGTTGCCTATCTGGGTCCTTTTCAGCAGAAGCACCGAGGAGCTATTGGATAAGTGGAAGAGCTCTGTAGGGCAGGACAGATTGATCTGCACCTTGAAGACACTAGGAAGCAGCTGCTGCATCACTCCGAGAAGAAAGACCCCAACTCTGGTCTTGATCCAAAAGCTGAAGAAATGCAGGAGTCCTCACCTTTAATCACGCTCAGTGAGGAGGCCAGTCTGCTAGACTCACTGAGCTCAAGTGTGGAGCAGAAGGACTGGCACCAGGCCAACCTCCCAAGTGACCCCTTTGCCAGGTTCAATGCTCTGTTGCTGCGCAGCTCAATCCTCTTCTCCACAAGGCACTGGCCTTTGTTGGTGGACCCTGATGGCCAAGGAGAATTGTGGGTACAGACTGTGCAATCAGCAGAAGGGCTGGAATCTGACCGTGATGTCACAGTGGAGCCAGGAACTGAAGCACCAGGTAAAACTGAGTTTGTTGAAGGATGACAGTCAGTTTTATGATTAAGAGAGAGAGAGAGAGAAAGTCAGGGATTGTATGCCTTTTGTTTAATTTTCTTGCTTCACTCATTTTTTTTCTGTCTGTTTGTAATTTGGCACTCTTGAGACGCCTGTTAAGACAAACAGCTCAACAAATTTTCTGAACTGTCAGCCTCACACATCCTGCATATCTAACTGAAAAATTTTCCTTTTGTTGTGATACCACTTTGATGTAGCTCACCATTTGCATGTTTGATCTCTCACGTTTTAAGTGACATGAGGCCTATCTCCTGGTAGTCCGCTCTATTGGATTAAAGTAAACAGTTTATTCTACCCCCTCTCCTTTGTTAAACAATCTGTGACCCACAAACTCTTGTATATATTTTGAAATGCTGGTTAGTTTCCTCTACACCTGACTTAAAGGGACTTTGGAAGTCTCAAAAGCTTGTGTAAAAATTCTTCAGTTAGTCTAATACAAGGCATTACCACAAAAAAGTGTACCTATTTCAGATGAAACACATATAGTGCCTGATCTTTAACTCTGGGATGCATATTTCCAGTCATATTAAAACAGCAGCTGTAAAGTGAAGTGAGTCCACTTGCCAGTGGAACAGATAAGGGAAAAGGAGTATTTCATTACCATTTCTGCATGGTTTACTGCCACAATCTGATTTTAGAAATGTGTTTCCCACCCTGCAGTTTATAGTATGTTGGTACACGTGCATAACACTAGAAGTACCATGTGATGCTAGCAACCATGGCACTACACAAAAGCGAAGCAGCAGAAATGATCAGTATCCCCACTGTATAGTGAAGAGTTTCAGAAGTTACTCACTGGCTGACCAGAAAGGCTGTTGCAACTTGGCAAAATGTAAAAATAAAAAAAAAAATAAGGTCATGGCACTAAGTAGCAGCAGGGTAATATCCAGTACTTGGCAAAGAAAGTCAGTGGCTGCAGGTGCCAAGGGGGTGAGCAGTGGTTGCAGGTGCCCACTGGGTAATTAGCAGCTGCAGGAGCCCAGTGGGTGAGCAGTGGCTGCAAGCTTCCAGTGAGTAAGCAGTGGCTGCAGGTGTCCAGTGGGTAAGCAGTAGCTGCAGGTACCTAGTGGGTAAGTAGTGGCTGCAAACACCCAGTGGGTAAGCAGTGGCTGCAGGATGTCCAGTGGGTAAGCAGTGGCTGCAGGTGCCCAGTAGGTAAATAGTAGCTGCAGTTGCCAAGTGGCTGCAGGCACCTAGTGGGCAAACCATGGTTGCAGGTGCCCAGTGGGTAAACCGTGGTTGCAGGTGCCCAGTGGGTAAGCACTGGCTTTAGGTGTCCAGTGGGTAAGTAGTGGTTGCAGGCACCCAGTGGGTAACAGTTGCTGGAGATGTCCAGTGGGTAAGCAGTGGCTGCAGGTGTCCAGTGGGTAAGCAGTGGCTGCAGGTGTCCAGTGGGTAAGCAGTGGCTGCAGGTGTCCAGTGGGTGAGCAGTGGCTACAGGCACCCATTGGGTAAGCAGTGGCTGCAGGCACCAAGTAGGCAAGCAGTGGCTACAGGCACCCATTGGGTAAGCAGTGGCTGCAAGCGTCAAGTGGGTAAGCAGTGGCTACAGGTGCCCAGTAGGTAACAGTTGCTGGAGGTGTCCAGTGGGTAAGCAGTGGCTGGAGGTACCCAGTGTGTAAGCAGTGGCTGCAGGTGTCCAGTGGGTAAGCAATGGCTGCAGATACCCAGTGGGTAAGCAATGGTTGAAGGTGTCCAGTGGGTAAGCAGTGGCTACAGGCACCCAGTGGGTAAGTGGTGGCTACAGGCACCCAGTGAGTAAACAGTGGCTGTAGACTCCTAGTTGGTAAGCAGTGGCGGCAGGCACCCAGTGGGTAAGCAGTGGCTACAGGTGCCCAGTGAGTAAGCAGTGACTGCAGGCACCCAGTGGGTATGCAGTGGCTGCAGGTACCCAGTGGGCGTGCAGTGGCTGCAGGTGCTCGGAGGGTAAGCAGTGATTGCTGGTACCCAGTGGGTAAGCAAATGCTATAGTCACCCAGTGGGCAGGCAGTGGCTGCAAGTGCCCAGTGGGTAAGCAGTGGCGCCAGGCACCTGGTGGGTGAGCAGTGGCTGCAGGTTTCCAGTGAGTAAGCAGTGGCTGCAGGCCCCCAGTAGGTGAGCAGTGGCTGCAGGCCCCCAATAGGTAAGCAGTGGCTGCCAGCCCCTGGTAGGTAATTAGTGACTGCAGGCACCCATTAGGTAAGCAGTGGCTGCAGATGCTCAGTGGGTAAGCATTGGCTGTAGGTGTCCAGTGGGTAAGCAGTGACAGCAGGCACCCAGTGGGTAATCAGTGGCTGTAAGCAACCAGTGGGTAAGCAGTAGTTGCAGGCTCCCAGTGGGTAAGTAGTAGCTGCAGGCACCTAGTGGGTAAGCAGTGGCTATAGGTGCCCAGTGGGTAACCACTGGCTACGTGCATCCAGTGAGAAAGCAGTGGCTGCAGGCAGCAAATGGGTAAGCAGTGGCTGCAGGCACCCAGTGGGTAAGCAGTGGCTGCAGGCACCCAGTGGGTAAGCAGTAGCTGCAGGTGCCCAGTGGGTAAGCAGTGGCTGCAGGTGTCCAGTGGGTAAGCGGTGGCTGCAGGTGTCCAGTGGGTAGCAGTGGCTGCAGGTGTCCAGTGGGTAAGTAGTGACTGCAGGCATCTAGTGGGTAACCAGTGGCCAGAGGCACCTGGTGGGTAGTCATTGGCTGCAGGTGCCCAGTGGGTAAGTAGTGGCTGCAGGTGCCCAGTGGGTGAGCAGTGGCTGCAGGTGGCCAGTGGGTAAGCAGTTGCTGGAGGCTCACAGTGGGTAAGTAGTGGCTGCAGATGCCCAGTGTGTGAGCGGTGGTTGCAGGTGGCCAGTTGGTAAGTGGTGTCTGCAGGTGCCCAGTGGGTAAGCAGTGGCTGCAGGTGTCCAGTAGGTAAGCAGTGGCTGCAGGTGTCCAGTGGGTAAGTAGTGACTGCAGGCACCTAGTGGGTAATCAGTGGCCGGAGGCACCTAGTGGGTAGTCATTGGCTGCAGGTGCCCAGTGGGTGAGCAGTGGCTGCAGGTGGCCAGTGGGTAACAGTTGCTGGAGGCTCACAGTGGGTAAGTAGTGGCTGCAGGTGCCCAGTGTGTAAGCGGTGGCTGCAGGTGGCCAGTTGGTAAGCGGTGTCTGCAGGTGCCTAGTGGGTAAGTAGTGGCTGCAGGCACCTAGTGGGTAACCAGTGGCTGGAGGCATCTAGTGGGTAGTCATTGGCTGCAGGTGCCCAATGGGTAAGTAGTGGCTGCAGGTGCCCAGTGGGTGTGCAGTGGCTGCAGGTGGCCAGTGGGTAAGCAGTTGATGGAGGCTCACAGTGGGTAAGCAGTGGCTGCAGATGCCCATTGTGTAAGCAGTGGCTGCAGGAAGCCATTTAGTAAGCAGTGTCTGCAGGTGCCCAGTAGGTAAGCAGTGGCTGTGGGTGCCCAGTGGGCATGCAGTTGCTGTAGGTGCCCAGTGGGTAAATAGTGGCTGCAGATGCCCATTGGGTAAGCAGTGGTTGTAGGTGCCCAGTGGGTAAATAGTGGCTGCAGATGCCCAGTGGGTAAGTAGTGGTTGTAGGTGCCCAGTGGGTAAATAGTGGCTGCAGATGCAGTTGATGGAGGCTCACAGTGGGTAAGCAGTGGCTGCAGATGCCCATTGTGTAAGCAGTGGCTGCAGGAAGCCATTTAGTAAGCAGTGTCTGCAGGGGCCCAGTAGGTAAGCAGTGGCTGTGGGTGCCCAGTGGGCATGCAGTTGCTGTAGGTGCCCAGTGGGTAAATAGTGGCTGCAGATGCCCAGTGGGTAAGCAGTGGTTGTAGGTGCCCAGTGGGTAAATAGTGGCTGCAGATGCCCAGTGGGTAAGTAGTGGTTGTAGGTGCCCAGTGGGTAAATAGTGGCTGCAGATGCCCAGTGGGTAAGCAGTGGCTGCAGGTGGCCAGTGGGTAAGCAGTTGATGGAGGCTCACAGTGGGTAAGCAGTGGCTGCAGGTAGCCATTTAGTAAGCAGTGTCTGCAGGTGCCCAGTAGGTAAGCAGTGGCTGTGGGTGCCCAGTGGGCATGCAGTTGCTGTAGGTGCCCAGTGGGTAAATAGTGGCTGCAGATGCCCAGTGGGTAAACAGTGGTTGTAGGTGCCCAGTGGGTAAATAGTGGCGGCAGATGCCCAGTGAGTAAGTAGTGGTTGTAGGGTGCCCAGTGGGTAAATAGGGGCTGCAGATGCCCAGTGGGTAGCAGTGGTTGTAGGTGCCCAGTGGGTAAATAGGGGCTGCAGGTGCCCAGTGGGTAGCAGTGGTTGTAGGTGCCCAGTGGGTAAATAGTGGCTGCAGATGCCCAGTGGGTAAGCAGTGGTTGTAGGTGCCCAGTGGGTTAGTAGTGGCTGCAGATGCCCAGTGGGTGAGCAGCAGCTTTAGGCATCCAGTGGGTAAGCAGGGGGTGCAGGCATCCAGTGGGTTAGCAATGGCTGCAGATGCCCAGTGGGTAAGTAGTGGCTGCAGGTGCCCAGTGGGTAAGTAGTGGCTGCAGGTGCCCAGTGGGTAAGCAGCAGCTTTAGGCATCCAGTGGGTTAGCAATGGCTGCAACTGCCCTGTGGGTAATGGACTTGATTTAGAGGGGTGTGGGTGTTCGAGATTGGTCTGCATATGGCTTTGCTACCATTTAGATGGATATACCACCAACCTGAATAAGCACGCAGTAAATACTGTACTTCCCAGTCCTAAACATTATCTGCGCCACTGCCACTTGCAACAAAAACTGACAGGATCCTCTTTGTTTCACTGCTGATTTAAAAGTGTTTTAACTGTTTAAAATCGTTGTTTCAGCTGGCTTTCTTGGACTGAGTGGTGAAGAATGGCTGTGGTATGCTGGCGACCATGGTTTGCACTGCAAGTCCTGGACAGCAGGAGTACAGGCCCCTGAGGCCAGGGACAGAATGCCCACCCCAGAGGAGGGCTGTGCAGTATGTTGGTGTTTATCAGCTCCTGGTGGTTGGAAAGGTGATGGTGTGCTTTGTCAGCATGGTGACCATACATTTTAGCATCTCCCGGATGCCTTGGTGTGTTAATGCCTCTGTGGGAGGTGGGGATAAAGCAGGGAAAAACAGCTGGGCTGTTGAATGACATCCAACACTTCAGCACACATCAACAGGCCGGATGTCTGCCCTGGCTCACCCCTCAAGCATGGAATTCACTTCCAGCCTGCCTAGGAGGAACTGTCCTGCCACGTAGGGGCAAAAACAGTTGTCTGGTAGTTCCAGGGCAGCACAGAGTCTTGACTTGTAGATGCTCTGTGAAGTAGACTGAAGGACGGTGAGGAGAATGGCTGCAGCAGGAGGAATTAACAGAATATGTTAAGAAAGATATATGTTTCTCAAGGAAAACATAAGGCTGGTCATCACCTTGTTTATATGAATAACTTTACACCCAGCTGGCCAGGATCAGCTCTCACATAGTTCCAGTGGTATCAATCTAAGGACACTGCCATGGAGCCGTCCAAACAGCCAAGCCCTCACAGTGCTCCACTGAACTGAGAAATATCAGAGTGGACCCAGCAAGGGAGAAGAGTTACAGGAATTCACTTCCCAGCCCTGCCTAGGGAGGAACTGTCCTGCCACGTAAGGGTCAAAAGCAGTTGTCTGGTAGTTCCAGGGCATACAGCATAGGGAGAGGCATCACCAGTAGAAAACAGGAAGTTATTATCCCTCTGTACAGACAGCTGGTGAGACCCCATCTGGAGTACTGCGTGCAGTTCTGGAGACCCAATCTCCGCAAAGACATATACAGGATGGAAGCTGTCCAGAGGAGGGCAACTAAAATGGTGCAGGGTCTGCACTGAAAGACATATGAAGAGAGACTTAAGGAGCTGAATATGCATAGCCTCGAGGAAAGGAGGAAAGGGGGACATGATAGAAACTTTCAAGTACCTCAAGGGAATCAACAAAGTCAAGAGGGTAGCATCTTTCAAAAAGAGGTGTGCAAGAACAAGGGCACAATTTGAAGATGGGGGCAGCTCCTAGGTAATGTAAGAGTATTTTTCACAGAGAGTTGTGGATGCATGGAGCGGCCTTCCGGAGGAAGAGTTGTGGAGTCAAAACAGTGGTGGAATTCAAGCATGCATGGGACAGTCATAAGGCAATTCTAGGGGTTGGGGGTAGGAAGAAGTAGGCTGCTGGTTAACTAGGATCTGCAGCTTATCCACTAGGTAAGGAAATGGGCAGACTGGGTGGGCCAAGCGGTCCTTATCTGCCGTCAAATTCTATGTTTCTATAGTGTGCAGCTTGGGAAGCAGTTAGAAAAGTGAATTAAATAGGCAATACTTTTATGAGTTTTAGCTGGTAACTGGGTTTAAAAAGATTTGCTGCACCGCTGCTTTCAAAATCCGCCACTCCAAACAGGTGCAACAATCATTGTTATTTATTTTTTATGCCTTTGTAAGTCAGTATACAGGTGTAATTCTCAATTCCTGGCAAGGGAGAGTGCAGGTTACCCAACATCTCCCTCACTGCTAACCAATCCCAAAATGGCATTGGCACTTGGCTGTGAAGACAGCCTCTCATACACCCTCTCAGGGGGTTTAAGGGGGCTACCGTGGTGACCCCGTTTGACAGGGTGTGGGATAGGTAACCAAACAAAGAAAAAAAAGTGATCAAAAAATTACAAAGAATGTTGTAGACATGTAGACCACCTCTCCATAGTTTCCAGCACTCACCCACTCACCTGTCCCCCACTATACAGTGACTCTGTCATACTGTGGTAACACCATTTTGAATCTCTGTTGACCATGGGAGTTTCAAGTTGACCTTTCAGCCACCAAGTTGGAAGGCTCTACATGCCAGAGAAACCTGTGTCCCTGTCTCTCTTCCTATGTAACTATAGTGTATAGTGGAACGCTGTTCTGCATGGAAATCCATGCCTGGAACAGCGTTGTTGTGCTGCACCCGGTACGTCACGATCTTGTTGTGCTGCACCCAGTATGTCACCGGTGCAGCATAACAAGATCGAACAGGTTTGTGCATGCGCGATTGAGCGGCCAACGGCGACGCGGAAGTAAGCGCACTGCTACATATCCCTAAGTAAGCCTTATTTTTTCTTGTAGACTTGTTTGGGGTTCACGGAGTGCTGATTATGGTTGCCCATACACTATAAAAGATTGTGTATGAGCAATCGTACAGACACAAGGCTGTTGAAAGATCTCGAGGTTTACATGGTAACGGACCTCTCGAGCTGCGCTCTCGAGGTCTATGGTTACCACAGAAACCTCTTGAGCACAACTGCCTTGTTGTGTATGATTGCTCATACAGAATCCTCTATGTGTTACACTCTCTGCACTGGCTGCCAGTTAGGTGACAGATCACCTTCAAGGTCGGCTTGCTGACCTATAAAGTCTTGCATGGCCCCTTAGCCCCTCTGCTTCAGGGACAAGGGTTTGTTGGAGGTGCCCAGGATCTGTCTAAAAACATCTGGGGCACGCACTTTCTTCTTCGCAGCCCCAGTCCTGTGGAACTCTCTCCCTCGTCAGGTCCGTGACAGTGCATCTGTTGAGATACTTAAATGGGAACTAAAGTCCTTTCTGTTTAATCAAGCTTTTATGGGTATTAAGTATATTTATCTATATATTACTTGTATAAATCTGTTTTATTTGTACTGTTTTAAATGTGTTGATTTTATTGTAAAGCGCATTGAGTCAAAATGGAGAAATGCACTATAGTAAATCAAATCTTGATTGATAGATTGATTGTAACAACTTTTTTTACTCTTCTGTCTCCCCAGGTGTCTCTGAGCTCTGTGATGTGGGGGGACCAGCCCAGGCTGGCACCCCTAAAGTCACAATTGATGGTGAAAGCCAACCAAACACCACAATTGTTGCTGAGAAACCTCAGAACAACCTCTGGGTGTTTCCTACTGATGACCCTTGCCTGGACCAGAAACTGTTAACTGCAGCCACCAGCGGTGAGACAACCTCCCTTTCTCTCTCTCTGATTCTACTGTTTTACCGGCTGTCTCTGTCTTGATGTTTGATCTTCCTGGAGATAAAGTCTCCACCACTCATTCACACTAATGGGAGTTCGCCGGAGGTGCTAGGACCTAGCGGGAGCAAACTTTTTCAAGAGGGTCGGCGCCAGAGATGGAGCGGAAGCGGCACCACGAGCCTCAGCTCATGCGGTAAAGACTGTCTTGGCATTGACCCTCTAACTGCCTCAGTTCCTTTTTTCCCACCGTCAAATGTGCTTCAGTGACGACGTTGCTCACCAACCGGGAGTTAAACTTCACTAGCAGCAATAGTTCAGTTTATTGTTTTGTAGTTTTAATTAAAAGTACCGATTATTTTCTATATATTTAAATTGTACATCAAGAAGTCTTCAGCCCTCAATTGACAGAGTCGACCATGAACGGGTCAGGTGACGGTAGGGAGACTTCATATGAAACCTGTTCAGTCAGTCGGGCTAGGTGCAGTCCGCCACCCTCCATGGAGGGAGGGTCCAACAACGGACGGTCCAATGCTAAGGGGAAGGGGTGATCCCCCCCCCAAAAGCATAAAAGGAAACGGTCCCATTCTCTGTGCCATTCGGCCTCGAGTTCCTCTTCGACACATAAGTCAAAGAGAAAAAGGCATCACTCGAGGTCACCCTCTGGTATGTTTGCGCATAGACGGTCTGTTGTTGGGGCCAGGCACAAGTCTCTACCTCTGTCGGAGTCTCTGTCTCCGATGGCCGACCTCTTCGACATCGGAGCCCTTCTCCGCCCTTCCGGGGAGCTTCCGATGAGCAGTTTCACCAGTGGGCTGCTCTTATGGAGCAGTGGGCTCAAAGGTTGGTTCAGTTGCCCGAGCCAGTCTCTCTGACACTGGGGCCTTCGGCCCATTCGGCTCTGGGGGGACAGGTAGGGCGGTTGGGCCTTCCTAGTCATGCAGCGCCTTTTTCGGTGCCATCGACTCCATGCTCTGGTGTTTATCCCCTTCACATGGCTGCAGCATAGGGGTCCACACCGATGCCTCTGTCTCCTGCCATTTTTCCTTCTTTTTCATCAAATTGCAGTTTTTTGACCTCTGGGACACGCTCGGCGCCGTCGGCGGCGCCCCAGGCTCGTTCAGCACCGTGCACAGTGCTAGGGGCTCTCTCAATGCCGTGCACACTGTCTGCACTGTCCTCAGTGCTGTGTGCATTGTCAATGCCGTCCTCGGCGCCATGCACTTTGTCGGTGCCATCCTCGGTGCTGTGCATGTTGTCGACGCCATGTTGGCTGTCAGCACCGTGTGGGCTATAGGCGCCGTGTGGAGCGCCACTTCAGCAGGTGCCTCCCTCCTTTTTCTCGGTGCCAGGGGCTTGCGCAGTGCCAACCTGTCTTCAGGGGTCTTCGACTCTGATTCTGTCCTTGTCTGTTCTTCCTCCTAATTTTCACTCCTTTCCTGTCTATGCAGTCCCCCCTGGACTGTCAGGAGATGATTTTGAGCCTGACCCAGATCTTCATCTGGGTGATGATGTTGATGATACTGTGCTTGGAGCAGCAATCAATCCTGCTTTAGAGCCTGTGGTGAAAGACCTATCCTTTAAGTCTCTGCTAAAAAACTTAAATTCAAACAACATGAAGTCTTGCTATATTATGACATATGCAGTGAGTCCCAACCTTCGAACTGCTCTGGAGGTGGAAGAGTTAACTTTCCATGCCAGGCATGGAACTTTAATATGACTCGGTTGAAGACTCTGTCTGTTGTTAATCAAACTCAAACTGTCAGATTCTTTACTCCGCCTCACTGAACAAGTCGCTCGGAGATTTCTCCTTCTGCTCGGTTCGTTTGTCGGTTAAAAGTATTATTTTATCGGTTTTGACCGAAATTAAACATAACCGGTCGGTTCCAACTCTGTCTGTGGTATTGTAAGTAATAGATAGGCTTACATTTATTTTATTCTGTGTGGAACTGTAAGCGCTTTGGTTCGGTTTGAACCGATCAGGTTATTCTCAAACTTTACTAGTCCTTATTTAGAGTCTGGTTCCGGTTCTAAAAAAATGGATTTCATTACGGTTTTCCACGACCTGTGACATGGTTGGGAACCGATAAGAGAGTCTTGCTTGGCGGATTGCCATAAGCAGGCAAGTTTGGTTAGGACTGGCACTATGTCTGAAAACTCAAAGAAAAACCAGGCCCCTGGGTTTCAAGCACTGTAGTGTTTGTGGGAAGCCTTTGCTAAGGCTGACACACACACTAACTAATGTGTTCTGGGGTTTGACCACCTCAATGCAGACTGCCAGATTTGTAAAATTTCCTGCTGCCACCATAGAAAAGAGAGTTGGTAGGCTCCGGGAAAGGAGGCCAAAGTCCGCTGACCGGATGGCCAGCCTGGTTCGGTTCCGACGAACGGAGGAATGCCCTCTGACCAGAGCGATACTTCATCGGGCAAATGAAAAACCAGCTCTGAGGCGGTTCCAACTAAAGGACTAGAAAGTCAGCTGAGTGGAGCCAAAGTTCTTTCTCCAACCGCTGAAATAGCTAAAAGCAATTTAAATTGTCCAGTCACTTTCCCGGTTCCGACTGAACCGACACCATCAGGGAAAGCGCGCGGTTCGGCGGTTCCACCAGTTCAAGATTATGATTTTGAGATTTTTATGAACGGAGGAGGGAAGAGAGTATGAGGAGAGTGAATGTGGTTTTGAAGGTCTGGATGTGCCCATTGACGGACATCTCTCCAGACAGACCGTCAGGGTTTCTCCCCAGGCTATCTGAGTCCTTCTCATTTTATGTTCTATAAGAAAGTTGCTGAAACTCTCCAGCTCCCTGTTGAGGAAGCTGTTGATGACCAAGAGGAGCCTGATTATGTAGAAATGATTGATATTCCAGAGTCTAGGAGACTGTCTATTCCTTTGCATAAATCTTTTCAGAAACAGACAGTAAAATTCTAAAAACTCCTCACACTATACCTCCTGTTGATAAAAGGATGGACAAGAGTATACATTATCGAGCTCTGATGTGAGTTCCTCACACAGCAATGCAGCCATGTGGGGTAGTGCAGGCTGCAGCCTGTGACAAAGGCAAATATTCCTCTAACCGCACCCCTGAAAAGGACTCAGGAGGACTGATGCCATGGCAAAGAAACAGTACATGGCAGCATCTTTGGGACTCAGACAGGCAAATTATATGGCTTACTGCTAGGTACCAGAAATCCAGATGGGATACTGTGCTGGCCCTGGCAAAACAGGTCCTGACCAGCTGCCAGGGAGCTGGAACAGGTGGCTGCAGATGGTATTGAGGCATCAAAGGTGCAATTTCATGCTGCAGTAGACTCTAATGATGTGTCATCAAAGGGTCATGGCTACATCTGTGGCACTTTGCAGAATGACTTGGCTCAGATGTACTACCCTGTCCAGTGATACCAGTCTAAGGCCATGGATTTTCCTGTTGTGGGCAATTCTCTGTTTGAGGAGCAGACAGAAATTACATGAAAAAATGGATGAATATAGGACCACCTATGGAGTGCACAGGCCAAGGAAAGGCAGGCCACTCCTCAAGGGCAGCATCCAGGGGCAGGGGCAGGCCTTTTCATAGGCCTTTTACCAAGTCAGGCCTCCTCTTCTGCCCATGAGGGGGGTTCTTTAGAGGAGAGGCAGGCGGGGTACAAGCAAGCCTGCTTCTACCTCAGCCCAAAGCCACTGCCAAGCAGGCACCCTGATGGGGTGGCCAGGGCGATTCTCCACTACCTGTAGGGGCAGGCTGGCTTACTTTGTCCAGGACTGGAAGTCTTTAACATCAGATAAGTGGGTCCTGGAAGTAGTAAGCGGGACTGGTTCTCAGCTTCAAAAATTTCCAAAGATGAGAGCCAGGTCCTTTCACCTGCAAATCCATCAGAGGCACTTGCCCTAGAAACAGAAGTTTCTACCCTCCTGGCTCTCAGAGCTGTGGAAAGGATTCCACCCTACACCAGGGCAAGGGTTGTACTCCAGGTACTTCCTTACCCCAAAAGACAGGAGAATGGCGGCCCATCCTGGATCTCAGATACCTAAACAAGCACCTTTTAAAACCAAAATTCAAAATGGTGACTCTGGGAATTATTTTACCTCTCTAAGGCCAGGGGACTGGCTAGTGTCCCTGGACCTCAAGGATGCTACTTCCATGTTCTTATCGAAGCTCCCCATTGAAAGTACCTCAGATTCGAACTGCCCTCAGGCCATTACCAGTTCAGAGCAATGCCCTTTGGCCTCACCTCTGCCCCGAGGGTATTCACAAAATGCCTGGCAGTAGCAGTGGCCCACTTAAGAAGGCAAAAGATTGCCATCTTTCCTTACCTGGACGACTGGCTCATAGTAGGCCAGTCTCCAGACCAAGTCAAACTACACCTTCAGGTAACTCAGCAACTGCTGACATCTCTAGGTTTCCTTCTCAGTCTTCCAAAGTCAGTTCTAGAGCCTGTCCAGCTTCTCACCTTCATAGGTGCAGAACTGAACACAAAAGAGGCCAGAGCCTTCCTTCCTCTGGAAAGAGCAAGGACCTTGGTCTCTCTGGCCTCCTCTTTCACCTGCAGGTCTCTCGACCAGCAAGGCATTTTCTGCAGCTCTGGGGCACATGGCTGCTTCTACAGCAGTTGTGCAGGAGCAAGATTTCAGATGAGGGACATCCAGTTCCATTTGAAGCCTTTTGATCTCAAAGGAGGACCCTCTGACCAAATTGATCCCAGTGACTCGAACCCTGATCCAAGCCCTTCAGTGGTGACAGGACCAGAGCAATCTGAGACAGGGGTCCCTTTCACCTCAGTCTCACTCCTTAATCCTTACTACAGATGCATCCCTCTTGGGGTGGGGGAGCTCACATGGGCGATCTCACACCCAGGGATTGTGGTCCCCTCAGGAATCTCTGCTCCACATCAATCTGTTGGAACTCAGAGCAGTTTTTCTAGCACTTCAAGTTTTTTCCACCTCTGTTCAGAACAAAGTTGTACAGATCAGAACAGACAACACCACTACAATGTGGTACATCAACAAGCAAGGAGGCACTCGGTCTATGGCCTTGTGCACCGAAGCAATGAAGTTGTGGTCTCTGGCGTACTCCTGAACACCTCCCTACAGGCAGTTCACCTCCCAGGCAAGGACAATGTCCTGGCAGATGCTCTCAGCAGGATTTCCCAGGGCCATCACGAATGGTCACTGGATCCCCTATATTGAGGTAGTATTTGCCAGATGGGGCACCCACAGATAGATCTTTTGCAGCCCCAGACAATCACCAACTTCCTTTTGCTGCAGGCCCCAGTGTTGGGCTCAGTCCCTCTGGATTGCCTTCCTTCTCAGTTGGGAAGGAAGTTTCTCTATGCTTCCTCCCCTTCTGTTCAGGTGCTAGTCAAAATCAGATCTCAACCTGCAAGATGATCCTGATTGCTCCAGATTGGGCCAGGCAGCCCTGGTACCCTCCTTATGTCCTTAGCAGTCCACCTTCCCTGTGTCTCCCAGGAATCACAACCTGTTAACCTGTGCTCAGGGAGGGTTTGGTACCAGAATCTCAAATCTCTCAATCTCAAGGCCTGGCTCTTGAAGAGTTAGAGTTTGCTGACCTACATCTCTCCCAAGGTGTATTGGATATATTGAAGGCTTCTATGAAGCCATCCACCAGAGCTACTTATAATTCCAGATGGAAGAGATTTTCCATTTGGTGCTCTGGCAAGCATATTTCCCCAGAATCTGCTGACTTACCCACAGTCCTGGATTATATGGTGCATTTGAATACTTTGGGGCTGAGGCCAGCTACCCTAAAAGTGCACCTGGCAGCCGTGTCTGCTTTCTTATCAGCAGGTAACCCCTCTTTTCTTTCGGCTCATCCTGTATTCTCCAAGTTTTTCAAGGGGTTGCTTCACCAACCCCTCCATTCAGGGACCCTGCCCCTGCCTGGGATCTTAATATTTGCATTGCTCAGTTTATGCAACCCCCTTTTAGCCCTTGTCTTCAGCAGAGCTTAAGTACTTGACTTGGAAAACTGTGTTTCAAACAACATGAAGTCTTGCTATATTATGACAATTGCAGTTTGTCCCACCATTAGAACTGTTCCGGAGGTGAAAGAGTTAACTCCATTCCATGAATGGAACTTAGAACACGAGCTCTAAAGAGAAGCTATGTCTGTGTAGTTTCAAACCTGAACTGTCAGATTCTTTACTCCGCCTCACTGAACAGTCGCTCCGGAGATTTCTCCTGCTCAGTTCATTTCTCGGGTTTAAACAGTGTTTTCTTGGTTGATTCAACGAGAATAGTTTTATTTTAACATAAAACCTATCGGTTCAAGCTCTGTCTGTAGTATCGTAAGTAATTCATATTTTTAATTCTGTGTGGAACTTGTAAGTTTTATCGGTTCGGTTTTGAACCGATCAGCTTAGTTAAAACTTAAAGTTTTAAATTGAGATTTTAGAGTGCGGTTCCCGGTTCTTAGGTTCTAAAAAAGCAGTTTCATTACGGTTTTCCAATACCCGTGTGCAGGTTAGGAACCGATAAGGGTGTCTTTTCCTGCACTGCCGTTTAAAGGGCAATTTTCTGGTCAGGCTGGCATTATGTCTGAGAAACCCAAAAGAAAAACCGGCCCTGGGTTTCAACACTGTGATGTCTGTGGGAGAAGTCTTTGCCAAGGCTGACCCACACACCACATGTGTTTGTGTCTGAGGTTTGACCACCTCCAGTCAGACTGCCAAATTTGTAAGAATTTCCTGCAGCCACCCTGGAAAAGAGATTGGGCAGGCTCAGGAACAAGAGGCCAAAAGTCCAGCTGACCCGGATGGCCAGCGGTTCGGTGCCAACCGAACCGGAGATACTCTGACCAGGGCAAGACTTCCTCGAACGAAAGCGAAAAGCTGGCTCGGATGAACCAGTTCCAGTAAAGAAACAAGAAAGTCAGCAGGTTTGGAGCCCAAATTCTTACTCCAACTGCTGCAGAGATAGCAAGAGCTATTCAGATTGTCCAGTCACTTTCTCCGGTTCCGTCCGAACCGCCACTATCTAGTAAAGGTCGGTTCGATTGGTTCCTTCGGTTCAGAATATGATGTTGAGGGTTTATGAACCAGAGGAGGGGAGGATGATTATGAACAGTATGAATGTGACTTAGAAGGGTCTGGTGTGCCCATTGAACGGACATCTCCCCAGACAGACCTTTAGAATCTCCCCATGCTTTCTGAGTCCCCCTCTCATTTATGTTTTACAAAAGTTGCTGAAACCCTCCAGCTTCCTTTGGAGGAGCTGTGGATGAGCAAAGAGGGCCTGATTTTGTAGAAATGATGGATATACCAGAGTCTAGGAATTCTCTATTCCTTAGCATAAGTCATTTAGAAACAAACAATAAAAATCTTAAAACTCTAATTCTGTGCCTCCTGTAGATAAAAAGATGGACAGGAGGTACACACTATCGAGGTCCTGATACAGAATTCCTTTCTCAGCAATGCAGTCATGTTGGGGTAGTTCAGGCTGCAGCCTGTGATAAAGCTAATATTCCCCTGGCTTCACATCCTCCTGACAAGGATTCCAGGAAGATTGATGCCATGGCAAAAAAACAGTACATGGCAGCGTCCTTGGGACTCAGGCAAGCAAATTATATGGCTTATGGCAAGGTATCAGAAATCTAGATGGGATACTGTTATGGATTTAGCAAACAAGCCCTGGCCAGCTTGCTAGTGAGCTGGAGCAGGTGGCTGCCGATGGCATTGAGGCTTCTAAGGTGCAGTTTCATGCTGCTGTGGATTTTAATGATGTTTCCTCTAGAGTCATGGCCACATCTGTAGCTTTTCATGGGTTGGCCTGGCTCAGGTGTACTAACTTGTCACAGGATACCCAGACTAAGGCTATGGATTTTCCTGTGGTGGGAAATTCTCTGTTTGGGGAGCAGACAGAGAATTATATGAAAGATGGATGAATATAGGACTACCTATAAAAGTGCCCAAGCCAAGGAAGCGGCAAGCCACTCCTCAGAGCACACCCCCTAGGGGTGGGGTAGGCCTTTCCACAGACCTTTTACCAAACCCAGGCCTCCTCTGCTTTGCTCAGAGGGGGTTCTTCAGAGCAGAGAGCAGGCAGGCGCGGGCAGGCTGCCCCACCCCTCAGCCTAAAGCACCTGCCAAGCAGGCACCCAGATGGGGTGCCCAGGCCATTCTCCTTTACCAGTAGGGGGCAGGTTGGCTTACTTCAGTCAGAACTGAGTGTCTTTAACTTCAGACAAGTGGGTTCTGGAAGTAGTAAGCCAGGGTCTGATTCTCAGCTTCAAAGTTCCCAAAGATGAGAATCAGGTCTTTCCACCTGCAAGCTCTTTAGAGACCTTTACTCTAGAAACAGAGGTCTCAACCCTGTTAGCTCTCAGAGCGGTGGAAAGGTTCCTCCCCTACACCAGGGCAAGGTCTGTACTCCAGATACTTCCTTACCCCAAAAAAGACAGGAGAATGGCGGCCCATTTTAGACCTCAGATATCTGAACAAGCATCTTCTGAAACCAAAGTTCAGAATGGTAACTCTGGCAATGATTTTACCCTCTCTAAGGCCAGGGGACTAGCTAGCTTCCCTGGACCTCAAGGATGCCTATTTTCACGTCTAATCAGAAGCTCCCACCGAAGTACCTCAGATTCGAACTGCCCTCAGGTCACTACCAGTTCAGAGCAATGCCCTTGACCTTACCTCTGCCCCCAAGGGTATTCACAAAATGTCTGGCAGTAGCAGTGGCTCACTTAAGGAGGCAAGGATTGCTGTTTTTCCCTATCTGGATGACTGGCTCATTGTAGGCAAGTCCCCAGAACAGGTAAAATCTCACCTGCAAGTCACCAGCAAGCTTCTCACCTCCATGGGCTTCCTGCTAAATATACCAAAGTCGGTTCTGGAACCAGTTCAGATACTCCTTTATAGGTGCAGAATGGACACAAATCTGGCCAGAGCTTTTCTTCCTTAGAAAGGGTAAGGAACTTGGTGGCTCTGGCCTCCTCCTTCACTCTGCAGGTCTCTCGACCAGCAAGACACTTTTGCAGCTCCTGGGGCACATGGCTGCGTCCACAGCTGTAGTGCAGGAGCAAGATTTCAGATGAGAGACATTCAGTTTCACTTGAGAGCCTATTGGTCTCAGAGAGAGACCCCCTTTCCAAGTTGGTCCCAGTGACCGAACCTTGATCCAGGCCCTCCAGTGGTGGCAGGATCAGAGCAATTTAAGACTGGGGTCCCCTTCATTCCCCTTTCTCACACTTTGACCCTCACCACAGATGCTTCCCTCCTGGGGTGGGAGCCCACATAGGCGATCTCTCACTCAGGAGTGTGGTCCCCAGGAATCTCTGCTCCACATCAGTTTGCTGGAACTCAGAGCTGTCTTTTTAGCACTTCAAGCGTTTTCTGCTTCTGTCCAGAACAAAGTGGTACAGGTCAGAACAGACAATACCACAACAATGTGGTACATCAACAAGCAGGGGGCACTTCGGTCTTGACTTTGTGCACCAAGGCAATGAAGTTGTGGTCTCTGGCCTATTCCTGAACATTTCACTCATAGCAGTTCACCTTCCAGGAAAGGACAATGTCTAGCAGGCACTCTCAGCAGGATTTCTCAGGGCCATCACGAATGGTCTCTGGATCCTCAAGTACTGGGGATAGTCTTTGCCAGATGGGCACCCCTCAGATAGATCTTTTGCAGCCCCAGACAATCACCAACTTCCACTGTTCTGTTGCAGGCCCCCAGTGTTGGGCTCAGTCCCCTGGACGCCTTCTCCTGGATTGGGAAGGAAGTTTGTTATGCTTTCCCCCTTCCCTCTCCTATTCAAGGTGTTAGTAAAAATCAGATCCCAGCCTTGCAGGGTGATTCTGATTGCCCCAGATTGGGCCAGGCAGCCCTGGTGCCCACTCCTTCTGTCCCTGACAGTCCATCTCCCCCTGTGTCTCCCCAGGAATCACAACCTATTAACCTGTGCCCAGGGGAGAGTTTGGTATCCGAACCTCAAATCCCTCAACCTCAAGGCCTGGCTCTTGAGTTAGAATTTGCTGACCTACACCTCTCTCAGGGTGTTCTTGAAATCCTAAAGGCTTCTAGGAAGCCTTCCACTAGGGCTACTTATAATTCTAAGTGGAAAAGGTTCTCCATTTGGTGTTCTGGGAAACATATTTCCCCAGAATCTGCTGATTTGCCCATTGTGTTTGATTACATGGTCCATCTTAATTCTTTGGGCCTAGGACCAGCTACCCTGAGAGTTCATTTGGCAGCTGTCTCTGCTTTTGTTTCAACAGGAAAGCCATCCTCTCTTTCTGCTCACCCTGTATTTTCCAAGTTTTTTAAGGGAATACTTCATACTAATCCACCTTTTAGGGATCCGGCCCCTGCCTGGGACCTTAATGTTTGCATTGCCCAGTTAATGCAACCCCCTTTTGAACCTCTGTTTTCTGCAGAGCTTAAGTATCTAACTTGGAAAACTGTTTTCCTAGTGGCTATCACTTCTGCTAGACGCATAAGTGAGTTGCAAGCCTTGTCATAGAGATAAGGTGGTCCTCAGGACTAACAGAGAGTTCTTGCCTAAGGTGGTTTCAGACTTCCACCTTAATCAATCTATGTCTCTCCCTGTGTACTTCACTGACCATTCCTCCTCTGGCGAGAGGAGACTGCACAGTTTAGATGTCAAAAGAGCTCCTAGTTACTACATAGAATGTACCAAGAGTCAGAGGTTTGACTCCTCAACTGTTCCTCACTTATGGTGAGGTTGGTAAGAGAAACCTGCCACTAAAAGATCCATTGCCAGGTGGATTGTCTTGTATCAATTTTGCTGAAAAACTGGGAAGGTTCCTCCTCAGAGCCTGAGGGCTCACTCTACCAGAGGTACAGCTGCGTCTCTGACTGCTGCCAGGGACATCCCTATCCTAGAGATATGTCAAGCAGCTACCTGGAAAACAGTTCACACTTTGACCAAGCATTACTCCCTGGACATCCAGGCTAGGACTGATGCTCGGTTTGGCACAGCTGTGCTTCAGAGCCTATTTCCGAAATAGGTTCTGTCCCTCCTCCATGGAGGTACTGCTGTGTTGTCTGCATATGTCATAATATAGCAAGACTTAGTAATGTTGTTTCTTCTAATGGAGTCTTGCTATATTATGACCTCCCCCCTGCCTGCCCCTCTCAGAACCTCTACTTTGGAATGTGGGTGGGCAGTGCAATTGGCACTTAGTAGATGCCACCTTTTTTCACCCTCCTTTTTGGGGTGTTTGGGTGTTATGTTTTAATTTTTGGATCCCTTGACTTGAGTCTTTGTTTTGGGACCAAGAAAAATGTGTTCTTATATTTAGTAGCCAGTTGGCTAGTGTAGGTTTTCGGCTTCCACACAGAACCTTAGTGAGTTTTGCTTGTAAAGATCTGACAGTTTGAGTTTGATTAACAACAGACAGAGTTTTCAACCGAGCTCACACTCAAAGTTCCATGCCTGGCAAGGAAAATTAACTCTTTCACCTCCGGAGCAGTTCGAAGGTTGGGACTCACTGCATATGTCATAATATAGCAAGACTCCATTAGAAGAAACAACATTACTAAGGTGAGTAATTTTTTCCTCTACCCTTTCTCTCCAAGCTTCAGATATTGATCCTGGGAAGCTTTTACGACTCCAATATCTTCATGTCCTGGATATCCCAATGGATTTAACCCCTCCAGTACAGCCATCTTTCGAGACCCTCTCTTGGATGGTGTGTAAGAATCCATCTCTCATTCCTTCCATGGCTTAATCCATCGATAGAAAGTATGCTCCTCCCAAGGATTGTCCGATTTTGGCCTCACAACCCTTTGCTGATGCCATTGTGATCTTGGCAGAGAATGATGAGGTTGTTCTTCCTCAAGGATCTACAGCCGGACCAATACACAAAGAATCTCGTAAGATAGACACCTTAGGTAAGAGAGTCGTTGCTGCCTCAACCCTGGGGATGCGCATTGCCAGCTACCAGGGCTATTTTTCTCAATATGAGTATGTACTTTGGCATTCCCTCAAAGAAATGGTGGAAGCTCTGCCCAAATCGGAAACTAGCTCAGAGTTGCTTCCCACCATAACTAGGGGTATCAAATCCAATAACCAACAGGTTAAAGCTGCAATGGAAGCCTTCGATACCACCTCCCGGGCGGCGGCGGCTGGCATCTGCACCTACGGCCACTCTTGGCTACATACTTCAGGCTTCACGAACGGCACCCAGAAGCAAGTTATGGCCTTAACCTTTGATGGTTTCTTTCTGTTCAGGCCTCAGGTAGAGCAAGCTCTGGAGGCCACGCAGAAGACTAGGTCTGCCATTAAGACAGCTAGACCTGCACCCTCCCTCCAGAGGAGTTGTGAACAAGGGTCAGTTTCACAACCTTAAGTCCTTTCGGGCAGAGATAAGGAGGTTTAATAAAACCACAACCCACAATAAATCAAGAAGAGTAGAAAGCACAGCAGAAAGCACAGGGCCCCAAAGCGCCCAGTGCCACCTTCTGAGTTTCTGGCCAGTCCCACCTCAGCTGTCCGAGGGGGAGGATGTCTGACTCAATTCTACAATCAGTGGAAATCTATAACATCAGACAAATGGGTCCTCTGGATAATCCACGAGGGGTACTCTCTCAATTTTTCAGAAACCCCTCTGGATCATTCTATAAAACGACATCCCAGGCTGTCAGTGGTACAGTCAGACCTTCTTGCTTCCGAGGTACAAGGCTTTCTGGAAAACAGGGCAGTATAAATAGTTCTGCTGGATCAACGAAACACAGGTTTCTAGTCCTATTATTTTCTGGTTCCAAAGAAAACTGGCATGCACCCATTCTGGATCTCAGAAAACTAAACAAGTTCCTTCACAAGGAAAAATTCAACATGATATCACTAGGTACCCAACTACCTTTGCTTCCTCAACATGATTGGCTAGCCTCCCTGGACATGCAGGATGCCTACCAACATATTCTCATACACCCAAAACACCACAAATACCTAGGATACACAGGAAGGATAAGTGACTTGCTCTTGTCACACAATATACAAGTAGAGCATGTTGGAATCAAAACCCATTCTGCTGGATGAAAGAAGCTTGTTCACAGCTCTTTGCTTTAAGCTCTAGGCTGTGCTGCCAGCTGTTAATCAAAAACTACACATTTCAAGGCTGGCCCCATGATGCCAAGCAAGTAAGTGCGTAGCCACATTTGCATCTTGTAGACCTAAGTTCACACCAGAAATTTTAAGAGAAAAGGCTGCAAGAGAGGGAATGGAATAAAACAGAAGTTGGTGCTGTGGCAGCCCCAGAAATCTGTACTGACAGGAGCACTGCCACGGTTTAGAAATCCTGATATGGGGCCCCAGTACCTGTTGGCACCACAGAGCCAGCCTTGAGATGTGTAGTTTTAGATGACCAGCTGGCAGTATAGCCTAGAGGTTAAAGCAATCCTGAAGATGGATTATTTTTACTAACAGTTTGAAATGTAAAGGTGATAACTCACTTGTTTCAATGCACATACAAAACGATTACTATAAATATAGAAATTGTTGTAATGACACCTTAAAAACACGCTTAATAAAACAGATGAGTTCCTATTTAACCTACAGTAAATGGAGGGCCAAGTTCCTCAGCGATATCATTTCCTGTCAGGAGCCTAAAACATATGGCTGCACCCCAGCCCTTAATTACAGGCCAATTTACATATGAATAACTCTGAACTGCAAAGATTTACAAATAAACACAATGGCTCACTCAAATTAGCTTTTTATGGGCTTTCAGACGTTAAGAAACCCTGTTGATGGCAGTTCCCCTTTAAGGAATAAGGCATGACAGGGTGCATTACCGTGGGATAACAGTTCACCTCGTGCTTCCACCAGCCGAGAAGGGCCATTAGCCTACCATAATGCACTCCCTGGAGTGCCTTTTTTGATTATGAAATTGGTCCTTTTAAGTAAATGGGATGTTTAATTTTTAAAACATACTTTTGTTGAGCTACTTTCAGCTGGGCCATTGTGCTGGGATAATGGCCCAGCTGAAAGTACCTATTGGCCAGTCAGGAGTCAGCATTCTTTCTACCCATTTCATAATTTAAAATAAGCATCATCCTATGGCCAGAGAGTGATGCCCCAGAGATCGAACTTTATGCTAATTATAGAACTTAGAATACAAGCTGAAACTCTTCACTGTTGTCAAGCACCCCCAGTGTTCTAACGTCAGATTTGTTTCTCCACCTGAAGAGAGTAGTCACCTTGAAGTACAGCTCCAGCCTTCTGGTCAGTATTTGTGTTTCCTTATAGGATATTTTGTATTAACTACAGTAATTCAGAGTTAGTGTTTCTCAACACTGTTAGGGCATTTAAATTAAACTTTGTAAACTGCGGTTTCTCCAGTTCCAGATTGGTTCCAGGAACCAAAGAAGGCTACTTCTACAACGTGGTTCCCAGCTTGAGGGAACCAACCAAAAATGTTCTAATTTGCTAAAAAAAACACAAAGCTAATCACTAACACATTTTTAGTACTTTTTTGATTTGGTTCCCATTTTTAATGAACCAACTGCTTTTAAATATCTAAATTGAAACCACCTTGTCCCCAGGCAATTCCTCATTACTGTGAGGAAGAGTGAAATGTAAAAACTATTTTAACTTTATTAGAACCATTTATCTTGTGAATAGGGGTTATTTACCCTAGTGGATCAATTTGGTACAAGGTCTACAGTGATCATTCATTTCATTTTTATTGGTTATACTGGAAAGGCATGTGAGCATTGCTGCCCATTTACACAAGTGTCCAGTTACATACAACAATCATGAGACATGACATAGGCTTAAACATTTAACTAACAGCAAGGGTTAATACAATGGTACATAAATTTAGGATAATATGGACTAAAGGGCAAACCATGAACTAGCCTTGGTGAATTATTTTTATTTATTTTATTTATTTATTAGATCATCAGTTTACAAACCTTTGAGTCATAGACTCATTTACAAAGACACCTCGTCAAGAGAGCAATACATCACAGCAAACAAAACAGTACAGTACATAACACTTAGATTAAAAAAGCAACCAGTGTTACAGGCATTCAGTGGTGGTACATGCTTGGTAATAGATCACAGTAGTCATAATATAGGTACACGAGTACCATGTCAGGTAGCAACCAGGTATATTTTATTACAGTAGTCAGCAGATGTTGCCTGAGACCCCAGGTATATACAGCAAAAGTAGACAGGGCAGACCCAGCCTAGGGGTAAAGGTAAGGGGCAGGTGGGGGATTATGTGCAGTTGCAGCAGCGAGTGCTTGTCAGATGGCTTCTGAGGGAGACCTTGAAAGGACCAAGCTTAGTGGAGTCCAGCTATGTTGGCTGGGAGGGAACTGAACCAGGAGGGAGCCCGACAGCAAAAGGATCTCTGGGCCATAGAGGTCCTTACCCTGGGGACAATAAGGGAGGTTTTGACAGTGCTGCGGGTGGAGACTGAGGGGGAGGCACGCTGCAGGGAGGTGGTGACCCCGGGGGGGGAGAGCCCTAGCAGGGTCTTTTTTACAAGAAGGCAGGTTTGGAAGTGGAGTCTTTCTTCAAGTTTGAGCAAGTTGATGGTGGAGTACAGCAGGCATGTATGGGTGCACCTAGGGGCTCCCAGCATTAGCCTGCAGGCCTTGTTTATAGAGAGCTGGATTCTTGCAAGCACAGTGTTGTCGGCAGCAGCATAGATGGGCAGCCCATAGTCGATTAGTGACAGGACTGAGGAGGGGATTGCCAATCTAAGAGCCTCTTGCGGTAGGCAGTCCCTGTGGCGGTATAATAGTCCAGTCCTGACACTGGTGGCAGCAGAAAGGGCATTGATATGGAAATGGAAGGAGAGTGCCGAATCAAAGTTAATGCCCAGGTACTTGTAGGTGGAAACCTGCTCAATGGGGTTTAGTGTGCTAGGCAGTATCACGAGAGGGCACCACTGGCTGTCTTTAGCGATGTGAGAAGAACATAACTTTGGTCTTTTTAGGTTCAGGACTAGCCTTCATGATGTGAACCAATGCTCAGCTCCATCAAAAGCTTGTTGGAGGGTGGCCTGGAGTGTGCTGGGGTTGGGGTCAGCAGCAAAGAGCACAGCGTCATCCACGAGAGGAGGAGGATCTTACTTAGGCAGGCCAAAGGGAGGGAGTTGAGGTAGAGACTGAAGAGGAGAGGGCCAAAAATGGAGCCCTGGGGAACCCCAGAGTGGACTGGTGCGTGTGTCAGATAGGGTGCTATTGATTTTACACACTGGTTCTGGCAGAGAGGTAGCTGGTGAACCACAAAGGAGCTAGGGGAGAAACCAAGACATCTGAGGAGTCAAGCAGGAGAGGATGGCAAACCGTGTCAAAGGCCTTGGAGAAGTCAATGAACACGGCACCGGCAGGACTTCCGGCATCAAGAGAAGAGTGCAGGAAGTTGGAGAATTCAAGTAGTGCAGTTGTGGAGCTGTGACCTGCACGAAAGCCATGCTGTTCAGGGCACAGGATATTGTGCATGGCTAGGTATTTGGCAAACTGGTTGGCAACTACTTTTTCAAGGGCCTTAGAGAGTGGGGGGAGGATGGAGATAGGTCAATAGTTACCTGGGGACGCTCGATCGCCACTCTTTCGGATGGGAGTAATGATGGCAGTTTTCCATGTGCTGGGGAACTGCCCCAGGCACAGAGAGCTGTTGAGCAGCTCGGTAAGTGGGACCAGGATAGCATTCAACGTCAGACGAAGTAGCCTAATGTCCAGTAGGTTGGTGCCGGGGTTGTTACTAACAGCTTTTTGCAGAAGGGGTCTAGCCTCCAATGGGAAGATGGTACGCAGGTAGAAAGGAGGTCTCTGGAGAGTGGGCAAGGGTGCTACTGGGATGGGGTCAAAGAACTTACTGGGCAGGACTGAACTCAGGTCTGAGAAAGTGTGGTTTAGGCAGTCTGCAATGCCAAGGGGGTCAGAGCAGACAGTGCCATTAAAGGAGAGTTGAGAGGGGGGTGGGAAGCAGGATTTCCCATTCAGCTCCTTTACATTATCTCAAAAATTTCTAGCTGACCCCCAGGAGGAGACAAGAGCGGATTGGTGGTACTGGGCTTTGTCCTGTCAAATGGCCCAAGTACACTTATTGCGCTCAGCATTGTACGCTTGCCTATCAGCTGGTTTGCCAAATTCCACGGCAATGTGCCATAGGTTGTCTCTCATTTTAAGTTAGTGAAGGAGGGAGGGGGTAACCCAAGGCATGTTTTGCTTTTTGGTACAAGGTGACATTAAGCATTCAGTGAGGGTTTAACAATAATATAATATAACAGTGGGAAAGAAAAAAATTAAGTGCAATCTAAAAACTAGCCTAGGTGGATTAACAATACTACAAGTGCTAGAAAGAGAGGGTAAGTGCCTGAGGTGGATAACCAGAGAATGAGGGGAAAAAAGTGCAGAAGGGGAGCCAGATTAGGGCTGCGAGCAGGTGCAAGTGGGAGAGAAATGTCTCCTGATATTGTGTTTGAAGGCATTTGTGGAGGGACAGAGTTTTAGTTCTGGTGGAAGAGAGTTGAAGAGCTTGGGTCTCATAAAAGAGAGTGTTTTCTGGCCTTGAGTGGTCCAGCAGAAAGGAACAGTGAAAGAGAGAGTGGAGGACAGTCTAGTGGTCCTGGTGGTGGTGGCTGACTGGAAGAGAGAAGTGAAGCAAACAGGGAGCAGTCCACGGGAGAGTTTGAAGAAGAAGGTGGCCATCTTGCGGTTGGGGCATGCCTCAAGGGAGGGCTGACTGGTGAGCTTATAAAAGTCACAGTGGTGTGTGAGTTTAGGGAGATCAGAGGCAAAGCAGATAGCATTGTGGTAGGAGCTTCGAAGTCTGGAGAAATTTTTGATGGAGAGGCGGGGGAAGGAGACAAGTGAACCATAGTCGAAGACAGGAAGGAGGAAGCTGGAGACTAAAAGGGATTTGGATTTCCTGTTAAGGTAATGCTTGGTTCTGTGGAGGATACTGAGGCATTGGTGGGCTTTTTTGATTGTGAGGCTAGTGTGAACATCGAAATTGAGGTGGCTGTCCAGGAGTAAGCCAAGGTATTTGAATTCACTGACTCTTTCAGTGCAGTTACCGTGGTTGTCATAAGGGAGAGGTCAAAGCCAAGGGTTTTTTGGGGGCTGGAGAAAACCATGAACTTAGGTTTTTTTTGGAGTTGAATACTGGACCTTTGGACGTGAACCAGGTGTGAAGTCTGATGAAATCAAATTGGAGTTTGTTAATGAGAGCGTTGGGGTTTTTGTTCTGACAGAAAAGGGCTGCATCATCAGCACAGAGAACGAGTTCTGAGATGGTGCAAATGTCAGGCAGGGAGTTAATGACCAGAGACAAGAGAAGAGGGCCCAGGATAGGCCCTTGGGGGATGCCATATTTGATGGGGCAGGATTCAGAGAGGACACTGCCAATAATGGTGCAATGGGATCTGCCTGTTAGGTAATCCTTGAACCAGAGGCAGACCTCAGGTGAGAAATGGAGGCCAGCCAGGGTGAAGGAGGACTTCATGATCAATGAGGTTGAAGGCTTATCTGTATCATTCTTCATCATTCATCACTGGTGGGTCCAAGCGGAGGTGCAGAACCCCTTGAATGAGATTTTTTTCTCGGGGGAGGAGCAGGTGCCAGGATGTCACGCCCTCCAGGCGGAGGTAGCAGTGGCGCTGGCGAGGTGGCAATTACCGACACCGACTCCTCCACCTCAGTTGTGCTTCTCCTGCGGTGCACATCGACCTCATGTGAGCTGACAGAAATCTACTATGTCATCATGGCCTACCTCCTTCTCGTTGATGCCTTGAAGTTCTGCTGCTGCCACCATTTTGCTCTTCACCATCTTAAACTCCGGATCAGACTGGTAAGATTTTTCCTTATTTTCAGTGCTGAGTCTTTATCTGTGTTTTGTTTTAAGTTGTTCGATGGTCATGCCAGGTTTGGGGGACAGAAACAGAAAGGACAAGAAGTCGTCTAGAGTGGGCTGGTTCCCCCATGCATCAGTGTCCCTGTGGCCGAAAGATGACTGTGACAAATCGGCATGACCGATGCCTGACCTGCCTGGGTCCAAACCATGACATGGACCACTGCAATGCCTGCTTCTCTTTGGACCACCATGTTTAAGAGTACTGCATGTTTAAGGTCAGCCATGCTGCACCACCCTTTGGGGGGGGCAGCATCATACGTGGGACACCAGGTGCAGGTCTCTTGACCCTTCCTCCGGGTCCCCTCCCAGTACTATAAGTACTATGAATGAGGGTCCTCCACCGCTTTGAGCCTCGGCAGGGCAGAGGTCCCTTCCACGGTGCCAGAGGGATGGTCAGGCACTCCGGGGCCTGGCTGGGGCACTGTTTTGCCGTCACCTCCTCGGAGGTGCAGGCTCCCCAATGTTGCACCTGGCCTGCTAAGCCCAGCCAGATGGTTTCCTCTGCGCCACCCATTGGTGCCGCTGCTGATCCTGGAGCCATTCATGGCTCCGGTGAGCACAGCAGTGCAGTGATCGGTGCTGGGTCTCACCGCGGCGCCAAGGAGAGGAGGGCTTCAGGGGTGGCCACTCTGCCAATCTCCCTGATCTCCTCCTCTTCAGAGGAGGATAATTGGGGTGCAGACGCAGACTGGCTACCCAACTCTCTGGGGTCCCAAGGCTCTCCTTCACCCAGCACTAAGGCGCTCTTCCAATCTTTTCTTTCTTTGGGGCGTGATCACCATCTACGCCAGCCCCAGCACAGAGACCCCCTCTAGAGCCGCTCACTGTACCGAACGGTTGCCTCATATTGAGAGTTGTTCAGCCCCTGTGGAAATTTAGTCCTCTGGCACAGGGACTGTGGCTGGCACCATTTTCAGCGCTGCTCTGTTCTCTGCTGCAGCAGATGTGGTGGCACTCTTAAGATTGGCGGTGAGGAAAAGGTCCTTTTCGGAGTCAGTGCGGTTGAGGGGCCTGGGTGATGTGCAGCGGCCTTTCCTTGGAGCCCTGTGGGGCTTGGGGAGGAGCCACAATGCAGAATCTGTCTTCTCTCCTTCCTCTTCACTGAGACCTCTATATGTCGGGCTGGGGGCCGCCCTTCTGGACCTGCATAGCCCTGGTGCCCCATATGGGGAAATCGCCTTCTGGGCTCAGTCGTGACCGCTTCAGTCTGGTTGAGCGGCCGGTGATGGAGGAGACCAGTGGGTTGGATTGTCTGTCAGATCTTGCTGCCCTTGCAGAGGGCATTCTCACCCTGTGAGAATGCTTCCCCCCTCCGTCTGCCTTCTCCTCCCTCTTTACTGGGCCATGTGGGTTCTTCAGGGCCATTGACCTGGGAGCAATTCAGGGCCATGGCTGCTGACTTCCCCAGGTACATTAGGGCCATAGACAAGCAGGCCTTCAACCTGTCCTCCCAGAAGCAGCTGTACTCTGAATCCTTGGACTCGTCAGCGTCCTCCTCTTCCTCCCTTGAGGAAGAGGATCCTCTGTCCACCTTTCCTCTGCTGTTGATTGGACTTCTTATCAGTGTTTCCTGTCGAGGTTGGTCAACAAGCTCCATGTTTCCTGTGTGGCAAGACATAATCCTGAGTGGGCAACATGCGCCTTCCTGAACAAGCACAGCGCAGACCACCTGATGGCCTGCCTGGCGGTGCCTTTCCTGGAAGTGTTGTACCACACCTGGCAGCCTCTCTCAGCCCCTTCTCCAGTCTTGAGCGATTACCAGCACAGGTATTGGACACCCAAGGGGTCTCCAGGAGCTTTGCCTCATCCTACTTCTGGACTGAGTCTCCTGGACACCCCTACGGGCATAGAAGCCAAGGCACAACCAACCTCCAGAGGCCGACTCCATGGGTTTGACCTCTGGGGAAAGTCTTCTTCTCCTCAGCACACCTCATGCTATGTGTTGCATCACATCAGGCTCCATCATGCCGCCTCCAGCAGGCACTTATGGTCAATGCTAGCCACTGTAGCATCAATGCCTGATCTCGGAGGCACCAGGCAAGCCATTGCCCCTCTCCACGCATGGCCTGGAGCTTGCAAGGCACCAAGCAAGGGCATCACACGACACACCAATGAGGTGGGCATCCAGGCTGGCGGGGACAGTGATCTGCATCCGAGACCCAGCCTTTCCTTGACCAGTCACGGCCTCATCTGGCCGCTGAGGGAACCCTTTTTCCCCTCAGGGAGTTACCAGCTCCCCTTCAGGGGACTTGGTAATCACCCACCAGTGGGGAATGGTGAAGACTGATACAGATAAGATATGAAAATTACGTACCTTCCATAACTGTTCATCTTTCTGTTTATCTTCACCATTCATCACTGCTTCCCGCTCACCTTCCCCTCTTGGGCCTCAGCCTCTGGGTATTGCCTCCTCCATGCTTGCCTTCCCCCTATTGAGACCAATTGTGGATCTAGTCCTGCTGGCACCTCTGGGTCCTCTGATCCTTCAGGTAAGTGACAGGGACCTACCTTGTGACTGGGTCAGAAACTGGTTACATGGGACAACTCAGAGAGTATTAGTGAATGGCACTCTGTCAGAAGAGAGGAGGGTGACTAGCGAGGTCCCGCTGGACTTGGTTCTGGGGCCAATCCTCTTCAACATATTTATCAGCGACATTGCAGATGGACTGAAGAGAAAGGTGTGCCTATTTGCAGATGACACCAAAATCGCCAACAGGGTGGACACACTAGAGGGACAGCATAGTATGGAAGCTGATCTCCGAAAACTGGAGGAGTGATGCAGGACCTGGCAATTGAAATTCAGTGCCAAAAAATGCAAGGTCATGCACCTGGGAAAACATAACCCAGGGAAACTGTACTCAATGGGAGGGGAGCAGCTGGTGGCTACTGGGCAGGATCGAGACCTGGGGATGATTGTGTCAGATGACCTCAAGGTTAGCAAACAATGTGAAAAGGCAGCAGTAAAGCTAGTAGCATCCTGGGATGCATAGGGAGGCATCACAAGCAGAAGGCATGAAGTAATCATGCCCTGTCAGTCCTGGTAGGCCTCACCTGAGTACTGAGTCCAGTTCTGAGGCCACACTTCAGGAAGGACATAGCTGGAGACGGTACAAAGAAGAGTAACAAAGATGGTGCAGGGCTTGCATCAGAAACCGTACAAGGCAAGACTAGATGACCTCAAATTTATTCTCCCTAGAGCAACGCAGGAATCGTGGGGACATGATCGAAACATTTAAATACCTTAAAGGCAACAGCAGGGTGCACGTGCAGAACCCCTTTTGGTTAAAAGACTACAATAGGACTAGAGGGCATGACCTTAGACTTAAGGGAGGAAAGTTCAGGAGCAATATGAGGAACTTCTTATTCACAGAGCGCGTTGTGGAACCATGGAATAGCCTGCTGGAGGGGGTGATGGGAGCCAAGATGGTGGGGGAATTCAAGCAGGCATGGGACAGACAATGTGGGATACTCAGACAGGCAGCTATGTAAGGGGGGTTGGAAACCAAGGGCAGACTTTATGGATCACATGGTCCCCATCTGCCGACAACTTCTGTTTCTATGCTTCTTTGGGGAGGGCAAGCAGGGTGCTTGCCCTCTTATGATAAGGCCCCTGTGCCTTCTTCTCATGATCCTGGTGGGGACCCCCATCCTCTGGATTTTCTGGGCCCTTCTTCTTAAGGGCCTGATGTCCAGGCTCTGGTCTTGCATTGACCTCTGGGATTCTCATCTTGATTGATGAGAAAGTGGAAGGGCCTTGGAGACCTCCAGTCCCCTTCTTCCGGGAGCAGTGACTCCTGTCTGAATTTTCCTGGACAGGGTCCTCCTGTTAAAAAAAAAAAAAGGATGAAAACCTTCACTCGGACACCTTCTTGCCCCTCCTGCCATCCAGCTCGGAGTGTGTGATGTAGATTCTCTCAAGTTAAGATTACTTCTGTTGAAGGAGTCTCTCTTTAGAGGGGGATCCTACCCCTGAGTGGGTCCTGTCCCCACCCTTGTGTAAATTAGTGACAGGAGTGGGAGACCTTTGACACCCCTTCCATCTCCTTTGGACCAGAGGGCTGCACCTTCAAAGACTGATGCCCTGGCTTGTACTGTGCTCTATTGGACCAGTGTCCAGCTGGTTTTGTTTACCTCTTGCCTTCAAATCCAGCCTGAAGGCTCTGTGCAGCTCACTCATTCACTTTGTGGAGTTTAAAAAAAAGAGATTGGGAGAGTAGATTAGGTTAGCAGTGCCCCTGCTGGTCCTCAGAGAGTCCCTTGGACCTCTACTGGGGTGTCGTGAGGTCTCTCATCTCTTCTCCCCTCTCTCTATTTTCTTTCACTCTCCCTCCCTTACTGCTATCCCTTTCTTGATCTGCTCAGTTGTTGGGTCCTCTGTCCCAGGCCTCTAGGTAACGTCTCTACCTCTTGTGGCCAGTCTTTTTTTTTTCTGTTTATACAGTATCTTTTCTTTTTGTTACTGTCTCCCTAGCTCCCTTGCCCACCCTCCTTCTTTTCCTCTGTCTCTGATTTTCTCACTCTCTCCAGCGTGCAGAACTGAGGTGGAGGAGGAGTCTGCGTCAGTTACTGGCCAACCCTCGACTGCCACGCACTGCGTCGGCCTCAAGGGTGGTGCCATCCTGGTGCTGGCTCCTACCCTAGAGAAAAACAATCTCTCCCTGCGCCTCTGGCTTGGATCCATCAGCAATGAATTATGAAGATATACAGAAAGATCAACAATTACGGTAGGTACGCAATTTTCATCTTGGCATGACTGACAGACCTAAGAAACGGATAGGACCAACAGGCTTTAAAATTGTACAGATAGTTTTCAACTCCTGGCAAGGGCAGACTGCCATAAGCTTTGTTTGAGGTGCCTGGGTCAGATCATGATTGTATCAGTTGTGAGCTCTGTAAAATATTTTGCCAAAAAAGCCAAAAGAAAAGGGCTAAGAAAAAAGAAGATTGTGTGGCTTCACAGTCTGCCTCTATGTCACCAAAATACAATACATAAAAGCTCTGAGGGAGTCCCTAATGATGGTGGAAAGCATGCATCAAAGGGTTTGTTTCCTCAAATACAGCAGCAGTCCTTGTCAAAGGGGACAGAGGAAAAAAACTAAAGCTGCTCAGCCATTGGATAAGTATGATAAATATGGTTAAGATACCAGGGTGTCCAAAAGGAGGAACCCTGAGTCCAGCGATGGGAAAAGTACAAATAAAAGAGCCTCAGAGTGGGCACTGGAAACAGTATCTGCCAAGGGGGGGGATGTCCTAGCCACTCTTTCGGCAAAGGAAAAGGAGTATGAGTGGACCAAAGACAAATGCTGCAGCCGAGGACATGGCAAAAGTATGGCAATTTTTCCAGGCTATAGAAAACATTATTAATATGCCTCTTCCCCCACCAGCCTCAGACTCCAGACCATCTGCCTTCAGAGGATGAGACGTATTATGAGTAAGAAGGTGAGCAGGTGAACCTATAGAACCTGATTGTTCACCTGAGCAAGAGCTTGTCTCCCCTCCTTGGCCTATAGAGGATTATACCTCGTACTCCTCGTTCATCAAACAAATGAGGAGCACCCTCAGTATCCCCTCTCATGAAACAGAGGATGAGGAGTAGGACATGGAGTTTGTGGATTTGATGGGGCTAGTTTCTGCAAGAAGGCTGCTAGTGCCCATGCACAAATCACTCTAAAAAGCCTCTTCAAAAATCATGTCAGCACCCAATTCAGCTGCTGGCATAGATAAAGTTGAAAAGAAGTATCAGGTGGCCAGACAGGGGGTGGAATACCTGTATGCTCATCCTGACCATGAAGAAGTAACGTAAGCAGTTGCCTGTGAGAAGGCCAAGGTGCCCTTCTATGCACAGCCTCCTGAAAAGGACTCTAGGAAACTGGATACTGTGGCCAAAAAAGTTTAGACAACAGCTTCCCTGCTCCTTAGACAAGCAGCTTATTTGGAATATACAGCTCAGTCCAGAAAGCACTGTGGAATACAGTGCTGGCACTGACTGACAGAGTGGAAGGGGAGATGGCACAGGACCTGGCTTTCACAGCAGTCACTAAATACTAGTTCCGCATGGCTCTGGACACCAGTGACTCTGCTTCAAGGGTCCTAGCCCATGCAGTGGCATTGAGAAGGTTCTCCTGGTTAAGGGCAACTATCTTCTCCATGGCCACCCAGTATAAGGCCATGGATTTCCTCTTTGAAGGAACTTCAATATTTGGTGGCAAAACAGAGGTATACATGAAACAAGTGGATGAGTACAAGATCACTTACAAAAACCGGTAAATAAAAGGCCCCCACTTCCTACAGGCCTTATGGAAGAGGAGGGAAGGGTAGGGGCTACTACCCAAAACCTCACGCCCCCAATGAGTACCAACTCCAAAGAGGTTATTAAAGAGGCAGAGGCAGAAGGGGCTCCAGGCATCCTGTTGCAGCACCAGTCCCCAAACCACAGCCAAAACAACCCCCCTGACAGTTCTGCCCAGGCCACCACACCATTGCCGGGGGAGGCTGACCCACTACTTCCAGGAATGGGTGAAAATTACCACAGACAATTGAGTCCTGGAGATGATGGGCCAGGGATAGTTCCTGCAGTTTAAGAGGTTTCCAAAACAGCAGAAACCCCAAATCTTTCCAGCTCATTCACCGATAGAAAGAACTCTACTGGAACTGGAAGTAAAGAGACTGTTGCAGGCAAAAGGAGTAGAAAAGATTCCTACCTCACAGTGAGGCAAGGGCCTGTTCTCAAGATATTTCCTCACCCACAACAAAAATGGGAAGTGGCAACTCATTTTAGACTAAGATAGCTAAACAAACATATCCAAAACAAAATTAGAAAGATGGTCACACTGATACCATCCTTGCAATCGGGATTGGCTATGGTCACTGGAGCTGAAAGATTTTATTTATTATTTATTTGAAAATGTTTCACCAGGAAAGACAACATGAGCGGTAAACAGATCGTTTCCAGAAGCATCCGGGGAGGGGTTACATAATGTGGGAGAACAAACAGAAACATAGTCAAATAAATGCATACAGTGTAGTAGTTACATACGAGGGTGCTAAAACAAATGAGCGCAATCCTAGACAACAGTAGTTCCGTAATGATAAAAATATAAGATAGCAACGTAATAACTGGGACACAAAGAGGCAGAGGGGATTAAATAGAACAATGTGCAGATAAGCTTGTGTAGTGGCAACCCGGGAAGTGGTGGACCAAAAGTAACAGGCTGAGCCCTGCAATTGATGAGTGCTAATTAGGGCAAGGTGGTCACTGAGTGCTTGGTGGGTAAAGAAGAAGGGAGATTAAAACACAAGTGGTGGAGGGGTTGGGGGAAGGACGGGGGAAGAGGGGGAGGAGTGAGTGAGGAGCAGACAGGAGATATTTATCTTCAGGGTGCTGAAGAACCCTGCAACGGGATAGGTCCTAACAGAAAGGGAGAGAGAGAGAGAGAGTAAGGAAGTGAGGAGGAGGTAGGAGAGAGGGTGTAGAGGAAGGAAAAGATGCCTATTTTCATATTCCAGTCTGACCTACCGACAAAAAATACCTCAGGTTCAGGCTAGGAAAAGTACAGTTAAGTAAGAACTTACCGTAACAGTAGATCTTCGAGAGGAGCTCTTGCAGCAGGTATTACCATTAGGACTAAGCCGCCAGGCATTAAGACCCCACGTGGATCCTAATGCCAGGCAGCTTAGTCCTAATGGTATTACCTGCTGCAAGAGCTCCCCCTCAAAGTGAGATCTGCCAGTACCAGTTTGTAGCCCTTCCCTTTGGTCTCACTTGAGCACCAAGGGTCTTCCCAAAGTGCCTAGCCATGGTGGCAGCACATCTGAGAAGGCAAGCATGGTGTTTTTTTCCTACCTGGTTGACTGGCTAGTCTTAGGGAAAACAGAACAAGAGACAAGGTACTCTATCCAGAGGGTGAAAAGCACCTCTGAAAGCTGGGGTTCCTGATAATTCCACATAAGTCCCAGACAGAACCTGTTTAGGTGCTGGACTTCAAACATAAACTGGATACCCTACGGAAAAGCTTTCCTCCTCACGAGAAGGTTTCAGATCTGATTGCTACTGCAGAATCCTTCCCACAGGGCCAGCCAAGGCCTGCAGGGGATTTCCTGCAGCTCCTGGGCCCCATGGCCTCATCCACAGCAGTGGTGCCATGGGCCAGGCTTCAGATGCAGGACATTCAGTAACACTTAGGAGACCACTGGTCTCAAAGATGGAAGCCACTCTCTGTGTGGATACTGGAGTGGTGGAAGGATGAAAGCAATCTCAGAGAGGGCATTCTCTTCCTCCAGCTATTCCCAACAAGTATCCTCACAACAGAAGCCTCGCTTCTAGAGGACCTCACAGTGAGTGGCATCTGGAGCCCACAGGAGACTCAGGAGCACATCAGTCTCATGGAATTAAGGGTAGTATTTCTAGTAATGCAGTGTTTTTTCATCATAGCTGCAAGGTCAATCTGTTAAGATTCGAACAGACAACCTCACAGCAATGTATTATGTATACAAATGGATGGAGAATCAGCCATGGGAAACCACAAGTGGAGAATGGGAACAACACAGCGCTCACATATCAGTTTGTGTTTGCCAAAATGTATTATGGACAAGGACACAAACAAAACTGATGCCTTGAGGTGCTCTGCCTCCTTCCTCAGGGAACGGAAAGCTGCCCATACAGTAGCTGCTGTGTATTTATAAAGGTAAATAATTTGATTTCAATGTGCACATTTTAATTACAACATGCAAATATTTTGAAATCTGCAAAACAAACTGCACCGTTAACTAGTTAATGAGTGGACCCTGAACCAGCAAATGCTGGCCTCAGCCTTTAGAAGATGGGGCACTCCAGAAACAGACCTGTTCGTTTAGAGAACAGTCAGCTCCCACAGTTGTTTTGCAGGCCACCAGCAAGGGGCACAGTCCCAGAGGATGCCCTACTTCTGGATTGGACAGGGAGGTTCCTGCATGCCTTCCCACCATTCCCACTCATGCAGAGAGTGCACATAAAGCTCAGGAGAGAGTCAGCAACAATGATTCTGATCGCTCTGGAATATACCAGACAGGCTTGTACTCCGTGCTCCTGACCCTGTCCAGCAAGACTCCAATGAACCTGCCACTGAGCTACAACCTTCTGACTGTCTCAGGGTAGAATAACATTCCCAGACCTCAGAACATTACACCTGATGACACGGTTCTTGAGGAGTTAGTAAAGATTTCAAGAAAACCAGCAACAAGAAAAGCATATACTCTAGTGGAGGAGAGTCTGGAGACTTCCGGTAATGTCATGGAGTGGGTAGCAGCCTAGAGCGAGTACTCTCCTGTCCCTAGCTGCTAAAAATTCCTCCAAAAGGCTTTCTACTCCAGCAAAAATGTCTAAAAAATCAGGAGGAATGGGTCAAGACATAAACAAGGGCAAACACAAGACAAGAGGACACTCGAAAAGCAAGGATGATAAAGGATTTTTGGATGCATCTTCGAGCAGATCATCCTCCCCTGCGAGCGCTTTCATCCTGGACTATGACACAGACTGTGAGTCTGAACAGCTCTCACGCAACCACTTTGAGAACCTGCTGAAAGAAATCAAGCAATCCAGGCAGGAAAATAAGGAGAACTTTAAAACAGTGCAGCAGCAATTATCGATCCTAGAGACTCGTATCGGGCAGCTGGAAGAATGTGTGTCCACGACCAAAAATAACACGATACAGCTGTCTCACATCATGCAGTCACTGCTAGCTCACATGGGGGAATTACAAATGAAGTGCTTGGGCCACGAGGGGCGATCAAGACGAGAGAACCTGCACCTGTATGGTCTCCCAGAGGGGCTGGAAGTCACCCCGATGGCCCCTTTTATTGAGAACCTGCTCAAAGATATCCTTGAGCTGCCCCCCAACTATGAACTGCATATAGAGCGTGCCCATTGCTCCTAATAACCTAAGACCCTGGACCCTCTGCCCATCCACGATCCATCATTTTAAATTAAGCTCTTACTGCACTAAAGAAGATCTCCTGTAGAGCTTGAGCGAAAAAATAAATATCTCACTAACTGCCTGTACCTGGATCATGACTATCCACAGGAAATCCAGTCTCAGCATCTCCGATATGCACTCCTGCTAAAAATTCTTACAGAAAAGGCAATAAGGTTCCACACACCCTACCCAGCGAAGCTCCATGTCTTTGGGAGAATGGGGTGAAGCTTTACTCCTCCGTAGAAGAGGCTGTGAGCGTTTAGGAGAAGCCCTTCCAACCCCGAAATCCAAAGCGACAGAGCAGGGAACTGGGATCTGGAGTTGCAGCATGTGCTACATAGGAAATGACCCAGACAAGGACTGTCGTCACCTGCAGAGACATTCCAGCAGCTGAGGCAAATCAACAAGAAGATATCATGCCCAGACAAGCACACTTGATGCAGTTCCTTCTAAGTAAGTTTGTCCATTTTAGAACATGGTCCTGCTGAATTTAGTGGGGTAATTGTGTATATATCCCATAGAGTCGCCGCAACCTTTGGCAGGACTGTCAGTGATTTCCACCTGTCTTCCACAAGGAAATTTCAGATATCTCCCGAACTCTATTAAAGACACTGCAGTACATCCATTCCATAACAGTGTCGGATGAATAAGCCTTACAGGATCTATATTTAGATCCAGACTTATCCATCGTCTGTGCAGTGTGGTTTTGATATTGCTGTTTCTGAAGCTGCATAGGCAGCAAAGGACTAACAGCTTGTGGTAATTTTATGTTACTGGAATCTTGGACACTAAACCCTCCCCTCTGAGGACTTACCCCACAGTCTAAACAAATTTAAGGGGGATAATTCATATGTCTATTACAGAGAATATTTGGGGGGGGGGTGAGGGTAATGACTTGGGAACAAGGAAACACTAAATGTCATTAGAGGAGGGTACTATGTTGTATTATATTAATTAATGTCTTTTTTTAAAAGTTCCTTATCTAAGAATCGGCAGTGGGGACGGGAATGTTGGAGTTATGGTTGGTTTTACTGCTCACCCCGTGACGTATGCCTGATATGGCATATTTATTTGGGAGCCTGTATGTTTTTTGGCTCTAGAAGAGGTCTCCCAGAGATGGGAGGTCACACATACCTCTTCTCTCTGCCCTTTTTAGGGCGGACACAGAGGCCTGTTCTTTTTCCAGGCCTCCTACCTTGGAAGCAACTTATATTCTCTGTTAACCGGTTACAGTTTGCCATGTGGCACAATTTTATGTGTTCTTTGTTGGGTCACTATACTACTTGGGTGTCATTACAGGGCTGGGTGGTACAGCGGGGAGGGGTGTGGGCGGGGTGATAGCCCAGTCGGTTAAAAAAACAGAATCATATTACTATTTTTTTCTTTGGATTACTCTCTGGCCATGGCTTTAACCTATACAATATGGTCCTATAATGTACATGGGTTCTCGAACCCCGTGAGGTGTAGCAAGGTTTTATCCTATTTAAAATGCTCGGGGGGATATTCTTTTGTTGCAAGAAACCCACCTTTCCATGATGGAACATAAGAAATTTGAGTGGCTAGGATTCTTCCATGTGATGACTTCTACATATGGGGGGGTAGAAGGAGGGTACAGTGATACTTATTCTACACAGGGTTCCCTTTGAATTAAAAAATAGACTGGTTGACAAGGAAGGAGATTCTCCATGATTAAAGGCCACCTTAATGGACAAATGCTCACGGTGACCTCAGTGTATTTTCCCCAAACACTGAACTGGACTTTTATAAATCTTTTTCCTGCAACTAGCCCAATGGGTGGAGGAACAGGTCATATGTAGTGGGGACCTTAATTTGACTCTGTCAGGGGGTGGAATTTGAGGAGGGACACCACATGGTAGAATTAAGAAGACCACTAGAGAGAGTTGGCCAAGCTCCTGAGGGAGTTGGGATATGAAGACACATGGAAATTTTTGAATGGGTGCTCCCCGCATTATACCTTTTATTCAAAGGCCACTCGACCTATTCCTGTCTAGATTATATACTTAGAGTACGGGAGCATTTGGGGGTGTACCTCTGGTCCTGGTTGGGGGATCTGGTCTTGTCTGACCACGCACCTGTTTTCCTGGAAATCAAATTCCGGGATTGTAAAAAAAAAAAAAAAAACACATTCTGGAGACTTAACCTCTCTTTATTGAAGGACCGGGAGGATATTGAGCAGATTAGGAAAACAATTCAGCAGGTCTTGGTGAACAATGACACCCCAGATATAACCCCCTCGGTGTTGTGGGATGCCCTCAAGGCCCAGATATGTGGTAAACTGATAGAAATGTCTGTACGCAGGAAGACGGTTCGAGAGGGCTGTAGGGACTCCCTCTCAAAATGTTTATTAGACCTAGAGGAACTTCAGAAAATTAAGGTATGCAAAAACCATTCCAAGGAACTGGTTGCCTAAAGAAGGAGCTTAATAACTTGTTAGATTATTATGTCGAGCAAAAACTTCTCTTCCTGCGACAAAAATATTATGATGGAGGCCCCAGGTCTCTGAGACTCCTTTCGGGCCGATTAAGAGCCCAGAGGACTAAAGCCACCAAAACTGGTGTCAAAAATCCTTTCTCCAACAACCTGCAACAGACAACATCTGGCATCTCTAAGGCCTTTCTAGATTTTTGCACACAACTGTACTCAACCCCCTCAGGAGTCCCAGGGGAGGATATTTTTGCCTTCCTCTCCGGTCTCCACCTTCCTATCATGTCCAGGGACCAGAAATCCTCTCTCATTGCCCCCATATCTCAGCAGGAGATCAAATTAGAGATTGGTCTTTTAAAGTCAGGAAAATGCCCACATTCCGACGGTCTCCGTGGAGAATTTTATAAAGTATACAAGAAAACCATATCCCCTATACTACAGCTTTTTTTTCCTTTGTTTCTTCCTATACTGGAGTTATCCCTCCCTCATGGAATTATGCCATTGTCTCAGTGATTCGAAGCAGGGCAAGAACCCCACCTTATGTTCTTCCTATAGACCTATTTCGGTCCTTAACACAGACTATAAGCTTCTGGCATCCATATTGTCATGACGTCTTAAACACTTGGCCCCAGCTAATCCATTTGGATCAATGTGGTTTTATTTCAGATCAGCAAGCTCAAGATAATATTAGTGGGACCGTTCACCTTATAGAACACATTCAACATCAAAATCTCCAAGCGCTTTTTCTAAGCCTGGATGAGGAAAAAGCATTTGATAAAGTATCCTGGCCTTTTCTGCATGGGGTCCTTGCCTCTTCGGTTTCCCAGACAATTTATTGACCTAATTTTTAAGTTTTATGACACTCTGCAAGGATATATCAGGACAAATGGTCATATCTCTTCCGGCTTCCCCTTGAAGAGGTACACATCAGGGTTGCCCTTTCTCCACTCCTGTTTGCATTTTATATAGAACCTCCGGCTCAATGTATCTGTTTAACATCAGATATTAAAGGAGTTCCTCTGGTGGGGTTGGAGCACAAGCTTGCTTTATTTGCTGATGATGTACTGATATATTTGTCTGATCCCGAATTGTCGCTCCCAGCTCTCTTTCAAAAATTGTCACAGTTATCCACACTCTCTGGCTACACCCTCAACACCCATAAAACTGAGATTCCAACACTAAATTATTTGCTTTCCCCTACAATCATGACTAGGTTTGATATGAAATGGGATCTTCAATCACTCAAATACCTTGGTATTAGAATCCCACAGGACTTAACGCAACTTTTTGCCAGCAATTATTTACCTCTAATAGCTTAAGGCAAGACATGAGACAATGGAACATTCTTCCTCTCTCCTTCTATGCCTGTAACTTATCTCTGAAAAATGAATGTTCTCCCCCACCTGTTATAACTGTTTCAATGTGTCCTCTGTCAAATAACTGTTAAAGAGCTACTTAGCTGGCAGAAACTGATTAATTCATTTCTTTGGAATAAAAAAAGATCAAGGATTATGCTACAACTCCTTTACCTACCCAAAAATCCAGGGGGAATAGCTCTTCCCTCACTAACTCTATATTGAATAACATCTCCAAATTGTAGCACCCTTGTGAAGGGTGATAGCCCGTCGACACGCTATGCGCGTCGACTGCCCCACCCACCCTGGCTCGGCATTTCCTTTATAGGTTCCTCCTAGTGACATCACTTCCTGTAACTCATTTTACTAAGTCCCCATTTCTCCATTTGCAGGTTATACCTGCTAGCCACTAGAGGGACCCTCTGTCCTTCCCTCCTCTACCCCCTCTACCTGTACTACCCTCTCACTTCCGATTATCTCTCTACCTGCTCAGGCCACTTCTCTCCCCTCTCTAAACCCTGCCTCCGCCCACACACCCCCCTTCAAACACCATGAAGTCTTGCTATATTATAACAATAGCAGTCAGCCACTGCAGCTGAACTGCCCCGGAGAGGAAGGAGTTAACTCCAGAAGATCTGAGTTCTAGCCGAGGGCGCTTGTGCCCAAAGCTTCATCTGGCAGTTTCAAATGAAACTGTCAGATTCTTTACCCGCTTCACTGAACAGTCGCCCGGGAGATCAGCTCCTTCAGCTCGGTTCATTCTCGGTTCAAGCGGTATTTTTCGATTCATTTGAACCGCAAAAGTTATTATTTTACCGCATTTGGTTTTAAGCTCTATCTGGTAACCGTAAGTACTAAAATTTAAGTCTGTGTGGAAAATTAATTATCGGTTCGGTTTTGAACCGATCGGGTTTTTTTCTGCATTTTAAAAGTGTACAGTGGGTTTTAGAGTGCGGTTCCCGGTTCTTATCGGTTCTAAAAAGCGGAATTATAACGTTTTTTCAAATACCGCGGACACGGTTGTCACCGATAAGGGTGTCTCGCCCGGCACTGCCATCAAAAGCGGCAAGTTTTGCTAGGCTGGCATTATGTCTGGAGAAACCCAAAAGAAAACCGCCCACTTGGGTTTCAACACTGTGATGTCTGTGGGGACACCTTTGCCAAGGCTGCCCACACACCACTTGTGTTTATTGTCTGGGGCTGACCACCTCCTGTCAGACTGCCAGGTGTAAAATTTCCTGCAGCCACCCTGGAGAAGAGATTGGGCCGGCTCAGGGGACGAGAGGCCAAAAGTCCGCTGACCGGATGGCCAGCCCGGTCCAGTACCCACTGACCAGAGGAGTGCCCTCTGACCAGAGGCGAGACTTCCTCGGCAAAAGGAAGGCTGGTTCTAGAGGAACCAGTCCCAAGTAAAAAGACAAGGAAATCAGTAGGTCTGGAGTCCAAAATTGTCCCCAACTGCTGCAGAGAGAAGCTAAAGCCATTCAGATTGTCCAGTCACTGTCTCAGGGATCTGTAGAACCACCAACAGCTGGTAAAAGGTTGGTTCGTTTCAGTCCCAGTGGTTCAGGATTTTGAAGTTGAGGATTTTTATGAACCACAGGAGGGAGGAGGAATTTGATCAATATATGTGTGGCTGAGGGGGTCTGACGTGCCCATTTGAACCGGACATTTCTCCAGACAGACCTTTAGAATCTCCTCCTATTCTGTCTGAGTCCCTTCTTTCTTTATTTTTTACAAAAGTTGTAGAAACCTCCAGCTTCCTTTAGAGGAGGCTGTGGATGAGCAAGAGGAGCCTGATTATGTGGAAATGATGGATATTCCAGAGTCTAGGAGGTTGTCTATTCCTTTGCTAAGTCATTTGGAAGCAAACAACAAAGATTTTAAAAAGTCCTCATTCTGTCCTCCTGTAGATAAAAAATGGACAGAAGGTATACTTTGTCAGGCTCGGATACAGACTTCCTTACTGAGCAGTGTAGTCATGTAGGTGTGGTACAAGCTGCAGCCTGTGACAAGGCTAATATTCCTCTGGCCACATCCTCCTGATAAGGATTCCAGGAAGATTGATGCCATGGCGAAGAAACAGTATATGGCAGCTTCTTTGGGACTCAGGCAGGCAAATTATATGGCTTATGTAGCTAGATATCAGAAATCTAGGTGGGACACAGTATTGCAGTTAGCCAAGCAGGCCCATGGCCAGCTGGCTAGTGAGTTGGAACAGGTGGCTGCTGATGGCATTGAAGCCTCTAAAGTTCAATTTCATACTGCTGTTGATGTTAATGATGTTTCTTCTAGGGTCATGGCCACTTCTGTAGCTTCATAGTGGCATGGCTCAGATGCACTAATCTGTCCCAAGATACCCAGTCAAGGCTATGGATTTTCCTGTAGTAGGAAATTCTCTTTGGGGAGCAAACAGAAAACTATATGAAAAGATGATGAATACAGAACTACCTACAAAAGTGCCCAGGCTAAGGAGAAGCATGCCATGCCACAAAGGCATGCTCCCAGAGGTAGAGGCAGGCCCTTTTCAGGCCTTTTACCATTTCAAGCCTCCTCTGCTGTCTACAGAGGGGTTTCTTCAGAGGCAGGGGTAGACGTGGCACAAGTAGACTGTCCCCCTCCCCTCAGCCTAAGGCTGCTGCTAAGCAGGCACCCTGATGGTGTCCAGGGCCGATTCTCCTGTACCAGTGGGGCAGGTTGGCCTATTTCAGTCGAACTGGCTGTCCCTAACTACGGACAGATGGGTTCTGGAGGTAATAGGCCAGGGTCTGGTCTCTCAGCTTCAAACACTTTCCAAAGATGAGAGCCAGGCATTTTCTACCTGCAAATCCTTCAGAACCCTTGCTTTGGAAGCAGAGGTTTCTGCTCTGCTGGACTGCAAAGCAGTGGAAAGGGTTCCTCCCTTGCCATCAGGGCAAGGGCTTTATTCAAGATACTTTCTTACCCCAAAAGACAGGAGAATGGCGGCCATTCTAGATTTAAGATACTTGAACAAGCATCTGTTGAAACCAAAGTTCAAAATGTTGACTCTGGCAATGATATTGCCTTCCGTAAGGCCAGGGGACTGGCTAGCTTCCCTGGACCTCAAGGATGCCTATTTTCATGTTCTGATCAGGCCTTCACCCAAAGTACCTCAGTTGAACTGCCCTCAGGCCACTACTAGTTCAGGGCAATGCCCTTCGGCCTTACCTCTGCGCCAAGGGTATTCACAAAATGTCTCGCTGTAGTAGTGGCTCACTTAAGAAGGCAAGGGGTTGTTGTTTTCCTACCTGGACGACTGGCTCATTGTGGGTCAGTCTCCAGGTCAGGTGAAACCCACTTGCAAGTCACCCAGCAGCTTCTCACTTCCCTGGGGTTCCTGCAACTTACCAAAGTCAGTTCTTGGAACCAGTTCAGGTCCTAACTTTCATAGGCGCAGAATTGAACACAAGGTTAGCCAGGGCTTTTCTTCCCTCGGAAAGGGTGGACAGACTCATCGCCCTGGCATCCTCCTTTACCCTCTAGGTCTCTCGACCAGCAAGGCATTTTCTGCAACTCCTCGGGCACATGGCTGCTTCCACAGCTGTCGTGCAGGGAGCAAGATTCCAGATGAGGGACATTCAGTTCCATTTGAGGGCCTATTGGTCTCAAAGGAAGGACCCCCTTACCAAGTTGGTCCCAGTTACTCAAACTCTGATCCCAGCCCTCCACTGGTGGCAGGTCCAGAGCAATTTAAGACAGGGGGTTCCTTCATTCCCATTTCCCACTCTCACCCCTCACCACGGATGCCTCCCTGTTAGGGTGGGGGGCTCACCTGGGCGACCTTGCCACTCAGGGGGTATGGTCTCCTCAGGAGTCTCTGCTCCACATCAATCTTTTGGAACTCAGAGCTGTCTTTTTAGCTCTTCGGGTGTTTTCAGATTCTGTCCAGAACAAAGTGGTTCAAGTCAGGACAGACAATACCACCACAATGTGGTACATCAACAAGCAAGGGGGCACTCGGTCTTCAGCCTTGTGCACCAAAGCAATGAAGTTGTGGTCTCTGGCTTACTCCCTGAACACCTCCCTGATAGCGGTTCATCTCCCAGGGAAGGACAATGTCCTGGCGGACGCCCTCAGCAGAATTTCTCAGGGCCACTACCACGGGCTCTGAATCCACAAGTGCTGGGGTCTGTCTTTACAGATGGGGCACTCCTCAGATAGATCTTTCAGAGCCCCAGACAACCACCAACTCCTCTTTTCTGTTGCAGGCCTCCAGTTCTGGGCTCAGTCCTCTGGACGCCTTTCTGTTGGACTGGAAAGGGAAGTTCCTGTATGCCTTCCCCTTCCTCTCCTTTTCAGGGTACTAGTAAAATCAGATCTCAACCTTGCAGAGTGATTCTGATTGCCCCAGATTGAGCCAGACAGCCCTGGTACCCTCTGCTCCTGTCCTTGGCAGGCCACCCTGCCCCTGAGCCTGCCCAGAGTCCACGACTTACTGGCCTGTGCACAGGGGAGAGGTAGTCCGGACCTCAAACCTCCACCTCAAGGCTTGGCTCTTGAGGAGCTAGAATTTGTGACTACACCTTTCTCAAGGTGTCATGGATATTTAAAGGCTTCAAGGAAGCCTTCCGCTAGGGCCACTTATAATTCTAAGTGGAAGAGGTTTTCCATCTGGTGCTCTGAGAGGCAGATTATCCCAGAATCTGCTGATCTTCCCATTCTACTGGACTATTTGGTCCATCTGAATTCCCTAGGCCTTAGACCAGCTACTCCTGAAGGTTCATCTGGCAGCTGTCTCTGCTTTTGTGTCAGCAGGGAAGCCTGCCTCCCTTTCTTCCTCACCCGTGTTCTCAAGTTTTTTAAAGGGTTACTTCATACTAACCTCCTTTTGGGAACCAGCTCCCGCCTGGGACCTGAATATTTTGCAGCTGCTCAGTTAATGTAACCCCTTTGAGCCTCTGTCTTCTGCAGAGCTCAAGTATTTAACGGAAAACCGTTTTCCTAGTAGCTATCACCTCTGCCAGGCGCAAAGTGAGCTACAGGCCCTGTCAGTGGAAGAAGATTTTATCTCTTTCCACAGAGATAAGGTAGTCCTTAGGACTAATAGAAAGTTTTGCTAAGGTGGTTTCTGATTTCCACCTGAATCAATCTATCTCTCCCAGTATTTTCACTGAGCATTCTTCCTCAGGTGAGAGGAGACTGCACAGCTTGGATGTCAAAAGAGCCTTAAGTTACTATTTAGAGCGCACCAGAGGTCATAGGTTGAATCCTCTAACTCTTTCTTACCTATGGCGAGGTTGGTGAAGAAACCTGCCACTAAGAGAACAATTGCAAGGTGGATTGTTTCTTGTATCCAATTCTGTTATCAGAAACTGGGTGAAAACCCCCCTCAGGATTGAGGGCCCACTCCACCAGGGTACAGCCGCGCCTCTAGCGGCCTGGAGATATCCCCATTCTGGAGATTTGTCAAGCTGCTACCTGGAAGACAGTTCACACCCTCCAAGCATTATTCCTGGATGTCCAGTCCAGGAGAGATGCTCGGTTTGGCACAGCTGTGCTTCAGAGCCTATTTCCTAAGTAGGTTCTGACCTCCTCCATGGAGGTACTGCTGTGTAATCTGTTATTGTTATAATATAGCAAGACTTCATGGTGTTTGAAGAAAAAATTACTCACCTTAGTAATTGCTTTTCTTCTCATGGAGTCTTCTATATTATAACCACCCTCCCTCCTGCCCCTCTCAGAACTTCTACTTGGGTAGGGTGGCAATTGGTGCAAGCACTGTGTCATGCCATTGTAGTTTTCCCTTACCTCTTTTCCTTTGGGTTAGGGATCTAGATTGTTTCATTTAGGTTATTATATCCCTTCCTGGACTTGAGTCTTTGGGGAAGGGGGGTTCATATGTTGTCAAGGGTGGTAAACGAACCATAATACCATCAATTTTTGTTATTATGGCTCTGAGTGTTTCTTTTGTTCTTTATATTGTTGTTATTACTACTAGTAGGTAGCCATGGGCTAGTGTAGTTTTTCCACACAGACTTTCCGTCCTTTGATGTTAGCTTCGGTAAAGATCTGACAGTTTCATTTGAAACTGCCAGATGAGACTTTAGGCACAGCGCCCTCGCTGTAGAACTCAGATCTTCTGGGTTAACTCCTTCCTCTCCGGGGCAGTTCAGCTGCAGTGGCTGACTGCTATTGTTATAATATAGCAAGACTCCATGAGAAGAAAAGCAATTACTAAGGTGAGTAATTTTTTCTTTTTGCCTAGCCATCTGGCTAACTGTATGCACCACCCTTGCCCTATTGCTTGCCCCATCACCCAGCCTGCTACCTACCCCAGTGACCACTAGGAGTCGCTATTTCAACCCCATTTTCTGGCCCAATCAAGCCCACGGCAAGCCACCTAGTACCAGGTTCCCTGCACTCAGCCAGGTCTAAGCCCACTGCCCTACCAGGGTCTCAGACCCTGCACCCTGTCCACCAGAGGTCGTGATGGTACCACTACTCCAAAGTGGTATCTACACCATCTGAAGGGCAATTCAGACACTTGTAACTCCCAACTCGGCTTTAAGGGTAGTTTGATTGGTCACCTCCTCCTCAAATCTGCATAATGGCCCCTTCTCTGACCCTGGTACTCCTGTTCTCCTCCATTATGCTATCCCTCCCGACACCACCCCCCACCCTCATTTCTGCCACTCCCTTCTTGTACCCCTGTAAGTCCACTGCTCCTCCCTGCTTTCTCCTGTCCCATTACCCCCACCCTCCTCCCGGCCTATTCCTTTGGCTGCTTCTTGCCTCCTCTCCACTCCTGCACCTTCTCCTCCATCCAGCCCCCTCCTTCTGCCCCACCCACCGAAAGGCTAAATCCAGGCCCCTCCACATGCTACGCTGCCACCGTACCATAGCACTGCTCCTCCTGGCAGCTGGGGATATACACCGTAACCCTGGCCCAACCCTTACCGCATGCCCTGCCCATCCCATACCAAACCCCCCAGCCAGAGCAAGCTTCGCCTCCCATCCTAACTTCCTCCCCTGGGGCCTGCGTCTCCTCCACCTAAATATTTGTAGCCTAGCCCCTAAGCTCGATCAGCTCCAGGTCCTAGCCGTACACCACTCCCCTGATATAATCATCCTTTCTGAGACCTGGCTAAAACCTAGCCTACCTGATAATAATTTCTCTATTCCAGGGTTCAATATCATATGGCAAGACCGGCACTCCAGAGGCGGTGGGGTGGCTATCTACATCAGCTCAGCCCTCCACTTCACTGTCTCCATTACCAAAACTGTACCCAAAGCTTAGGAGCTCCTGATGGTAAAACTGTCCCCCCCTCCTCACTACCTATCTTTGTGGCTGGCATTTACTGCTGCCCAGGCACGCCAACCACAGTAGTCACCGACCTTCTGGGCCAGCTGTCCTCCCTTGCCCTATCAGGTGAACTATATGCTATGGGTGATTTTAACCACAATTGGTTAGCACCCACTTTTAACAAATCCCAAACCGAGTTAACTGCTCTTAACCTCTGTCAAACCATTACTGAATCCACTCGCTCCAACCTTAAGTCCGTAATCACTCACTCCTTGACTGGGCGCTTCCCACCCACACCACGTCGTCAGCTCTGGTCTTCTCCGATTCATTAGCCACCACCACAATCTACTTAGTCATAAAATCCACAGAGTTAAATCCCTCCAAATTTATATTCCAGCGTTCTTACAAATCCTCAACCTCTCCCCTTCTGGATGATCTTCACCACTCTAATTGGGTCCCAAGCACTAACCGCTCTAATATGGACTCAGCCCTTATGCACTTTCAGAATACCTTCCTCTCCGCCTGGGACAAACCCCCCCTCGCGGGGCTAGGTCGTGGTTCCACCTACCTGGATCACTCCCGAGGCTGATTGCTTGCCAACAAGCCGTGATAAGGCCTGGCGAGCCACAAATCCTCACTCCTCCCGGCTGACTATACCTCCCTGCTCGCATATCATAATAGGTGCATGAAGGCCACCAGCTAGCTAAGTCTGAATATTTTAATAACACACTAATGCAAACCTTGAAAGACCTTCCAAATTCTGGAAAGTCATTAGCTCCCTTTTCCCCCAAACAGTTAACCCTCTACCTCTTCTCCTTGCCCAAGGTACTCTCCTTTCTGATCCCCTGGAAGTCGCCACGAGTTTAATTCATATTTCACTACCTGTGCCCAGGCCCTCCTTGAAGCCCTTCCACCTGCAAACACTCCATCTCCTCAGTCTCCCATCCCACACCTATCTGGCATGAACCTCTTCTCCTTTAGACACATTTCCCCCTCTGAAACCTTAGATGCCCTTTTGCCTAAACCCCTCAAAGGCAAATCCCTGATGGTCTTGACAACAAGCTCCTATTCTTATCTGCTCCCGCCATCACTACCCGCCTCGCAGCCCTACTAAATCTATCCTTCAGTACCGAGTCACTCCCCTCCGTATGGAAGCATGCCACTGTTCTCCCCCTCCCCAAAGGCGGTGACTCTACCTCTGCATCCAACTACCGCCCCATCTCCCTCCTCCCCACCCTCACAAAACTCCAGGAACACCTTGTGCTATCCCAACTCTCCCACTTCCTCGCCAAACCTAACTTCTTCACCCCTTTCCAGTCCAGGTTCAGAAAACACCACTCCACTACCTCCTCCCTGCTCAGACTCACAGACTACATCCTCACTGGAATGAACAAAGGGCTAATCACTGCTGCTATTTCATTGACCTTACAAAGGCCTTGACACTGTTCCCATTCTCTCCTACTATCCTGCCTTTCCCAGCTGGTTTAGCTGAATCCATGCATTAACTGGTTCAGTGCCTACCTTCTAAACAGAACCCAATCCACTAAAATAGCTGACCGCATCTCCCCCCGCCCCCATCACCTCCGACGTTCCGCAAGGCTCAGTTCTCGGCCCCATCCTCTTCTCCATCCTCCTAAACGACCTGCCAAACTCCTGCTCCTCTTCCGCCATACACATGTGTGCAGATGACACAGTCCTCTTCACCTCTGGCCAGACCCATGAAGAAGTCGCTTCCAAACTTCAAACTGACTTCAACAAAATCCAACTCTGGTTCAATAGCAACCAACTCTCCCTAAATGCTAAGAAAACCAACTCTATGACTTTCGGCACCAGACAGCACCTTTCCAAACTCACCTCCCCTCTGAGATTCCACACCCTAAATAACACCGTCCTCGAAGAAGTACCCTCCTTCAGGTATCTCGGGGTTTGGCTTGACCACCACCTCTCCTTTTCCACTCACGTCGATGCCATCATTTCCAAACTGTGCCCAAAACTTGGTGCCCTCTATAGAAACAGCACTAGTCTCCTCTTCCTGTCAGGCGAAATTGTTCAGAAAATGATTCTACCCTCCTTCGACTACTGTGATGTAGTTTACAGTTCTGCTGCACAGACCACCTAGCCAGATTAGACCCCTCTTCAATGCTTTTGCTGCTTTGCCTTGATGCCCTCCTCGATCACATCACTGCATGCTTTATCGCCCCTGTCCCTACCTTCTCTGTGCAACCGCCGCCTAATTCATTGCGCTAAATTCACCTCAACTTCTGGTTCGGCTCCCTCCCTCCTATCTCGCATCCCTTCTACTCCCCACCCACCCCCTCACACGCCCTCTCAGATCCACTGACCCTAGACTACTATTCATCCCCATGAGTGACCACCACCGCCAATCTGCATTCTCTTATCTCTTCCCTAAACTCTGGAATGGCCTGCCCACCCAGGTCCAACATTCTTCATCCAAGCTCTCCTTTCCTATACCTCTCTAACTTCCTTGCACCCTAACTGCTGCGCCCTGACCAACCCTCCCATTGGCGCCTCCCCACTCCCTGCGGCCTGACCAGCTGCCTGGCCACTTTCCCTACAGTCTGGCTTATATGCTACCCTGTGCACTTATACCCTCTCTATTACTCACCCCTCACTCACAATTTGCTCCCTTCCCCTTCCCAATCAACCTAAGCTCCCTTCCCCTCCCTCCCTCCTCACCTTGACCTCTCACCTATACACCTGCGTTTCTACACTCTCCATCTCTCCCCCCCCATCTCACTCTCCAAATCCTTCCTTGCTACTTTATGCATCTCCCTGTAGCTCAACCTCCGCTACTGACATTCAAATTCTGCTACTACCCCTGTTCTGTAACTGGCACTTATTTATTTCATGTTTAGCCTCAATGTGTACCCTTGTATTGTATACCTTGCCTTACGATCATGTTCTGTACTGTTTACCTCATTGTGTAACCACAATTTGTATAACCTGTACTTGCTGTGCCTCGATGTGCTGAACTGCACCGCCTATGTAATAGTTCAAATGTAATCCTCCCAACTATGTACATTTCCATATTATGCTACTATAAGTTCAACTATTGTATGTATACCTGCCTCCTCTATAACCCCAGGTGCACCGTGAGACAAGCATCTTTTTGCTCAGTGTGCCTTTCCTGGTGAAACATTTTCAATAAATAAATAAATAAATCTGAAATGAGATTGGCACTCCTTTGGAGGCACAAGGTACAAGCCCATTGGAAGACAATAGACCTGTCTAGGGAACTTCCGTTCCCACTTCCAACTTGCCTCTTTCACACACACACACACACACACACACACACACACACACACACACACAAGATAGGCCCTGGAATTGTTGCCCAGTGGGAGTGTAACAATACTAGAGGGATGGAGGAGAGGCATTCAAAACAAATCCTTACAGCCCCATTTATGGAAATATATATGGCTGTCAAGCAATCCAGTCATTTGCCACATCGCAGCACGATCCCTGGTATACTACGCAAGACACACGAGGCCTAGTTGCCCCTTGGCAGCTATTTTGCAGAGGCTCAGTCCTCTCAATTGAGGAAGCCCAGAAAACCTTCTTCTGGACTAAACGAGATAGATTACATTTTTATCAGCTTAGAGACTTTATAGGTAAACAGCTTGATTTGAAGCCCTATACATAGCAGTTTGTGGATGACACCCCATATGTTAATATATGGACCTCTGAAGTAGAGGAAAAGGCCATCCCCATTATATATAGGTCCTTAGTACAACTCTTCTCACATGTTTCTGACAATTTAAGGAGTACGTGGGAATGGGTCCTCTCTACAGCAATAGATGTTCCTGCTTGGTCCAGGATCTGGTAAGGAACATGGTCTACCACCTCTTCTCCTATTTGGAGAGAATTTACATGGAAGGTTCCAGCCAGGCTCTTCTTGGTACCTTCTCTGGTTGTTAGGAGATCACCAAGCTCTCCCTCAGCTTGTTGGCAGGAATGTGGGACCCAGGTAGCGAATCAGGTTCATATTTTCTATAACTGCCCAGCCCTTCTTAATGTTTGGTCTGACCTCATTCAGCAGATCTCACATATGTTTAACTTATCTCAACCCCCTAGTCCTCTGCAATTAATCTTAGGCCCCTCCCCCAGAGGGAATACGGGAAAGAGATTCCTTGTATATGTGGACCATATGCCTGGTGGCTGCATATAAAGTAATGACCAGGAAATGGCTCCAGCAGGATCCTCCTTCCATCAGTGAATGGAAGGCAACAATAAAACATGTACAGCAATTTCAGCAGATAACATTTTCTTTACAAAAATAGAAGTGAAGCTTTTGTACAGAGATGGTCCAGGTGGGAACTCCATCACAATCTAGACTGATAAGGACCTGTATTAATGAAAACCTTAATTAAAACATAATTTCATACTTAATTTAATTGTACCCCCCTAGACTGATGCAAATGCCCCCCCCTTCTTTTTCTGTCTGTCCTCTCCAGTAGTAACCGTTTCCTATATAACCTTGGGCTCGCCAAACCTCTTTACAAACACCCTTACCCAAAGTACTTTAATCTTACTCAACCCCCAAACGAGTGGCCCTCGTTCTTTTTGTTCCAAAGTTATTGTAGTATGGTGAAACATAGAATTTGATGGCAGATAAGGACCACTTGGCCCACCTAGTCTGCCCATTTCCCTACCTAACGGATAAGTTGCAGATCCTAGTTAACCAACAGCCTACTTCCTCCTACCCCCCCACTAGAATTGCCTTATGTCTATCCCATACATTCATGAATTCCCCAACTGTTTTGACTCTCGACCTCCTCGGAAGAGTCGTTCCATACATCTCTAACCTCTCTGTAAAGAAATACTTCTCACATTACCTCTGAGCCACCCCCCATCTTCAAATTAACTTCTTGTTCTTGCACATCTCTTTTCTGAAAATGCTACCCTCTTGGACTTTGTTGATTCTCTTGAGGTATTTGAAAGTTTCTATCATGTCCCCCCTTTCTTCGAGGCTATACATCTTAAGCTCCTTTAGTCTTTCTTCATATGTCTTCTGGTGAGCCTGCACCATTTGGTTGCCCTCCTCTGGACAGCCTCCACCCTGTCTATGTCTTTGGAGATGGGGTCTCCAGCACTGAGTTTTCACTTGTCTTGTTTATCAGTTATGTGTTATTATTCATGCTTGACATATTGATTCTTATCGATAATTACACTTATCTGTACTTCAGTAGGATTTACACCTGCTGGCATTATAATGTTAAGCTTCTTAATGTGATGTATGTGAGAACCCTGTTTGTAAGTTTTATGTGTATACTTTATTGAATTTTCAATAAACAAAGTATAAAAAAAAAAAAGTGGAGGAGAGGCTTACACTGGTGTACCCCAGAAAGATAATCTCAATGCAGGCAGGGTTACCTACAGTGCTGGACTAGCTGGTACACTTGCAGTCCTTAGGTCTGAGCCCCTCGACCCTGAAGGTACATCTGCCAGCAATGTCAGCCCACATATCAGCAAGCAAAAGGCTAAGTCCTTGGCTTCACAACCTGTTTTTAAAAGGTTCTTTAAAAGGATGCTGTCAACCCCTCCTCAGCCTCAAACTGTGTCTAGTTTAAAAACATATTTTATGATTGCTCACCATCTGTAGAATGTGCTAAGGTAGCTAATAGTTTGATTCTGATGCCTTTTTCTTTGAAAATGTTGAAAACAGAAGGCTGGCCTGGTGTTGCTGAGGACTGAGGTGCTGGTGCCTTACCTCTCGCCTCGCCAGCAACCCGTGTTTGGGAATGAGCACAGGTCGCCGGGGGTCCGCTAGAGGGGGCTGGGAGTAGACAGAGCAGCCACCAGGCAGCTCTCCTTTCCCGGATTGGGGAAGTCGGCTCTCTCGGCCTAAGATCACCACCACATGGAGCCGTGATGGTGGTGCAGGCAGCGAGGGAGTCGGGCGCTAGGCCGGGATGGGCAGAATGGAGTCGGCTGAGCCAAGGCGTGTGCACACATCTCCACGCACTCATCCATCCTTGTTTGGGGCTCCCGGGAGTAAGGGGAAGAAAAGCAGTAAAAAGTGGGGGTAGCAGCTGGATGACGCCCAGGCCGGCTCCGTGGTCCTGCCAGGGAAGTGGGGGTGGCCCTGAAGTGACTGCAGATGTCCAGTGTGGACGCCAACACAAGCCACCAGCCTACCAGGAGGATAAACACCTATATGAGAAAAAAAGTAGAAAGCAGACCGTCCACAGTACTGGTGTAGCCACACAAAAACATGCTTGTTTACATTTCCTTGATCAACTCTCACTGCATCTGTCTTGGATTTGGGAATACCCCAATACACTCATAATGCAGTGGGAGAAGAGGAAACTGTTGCATCATGAGTGGCTGCACTGTTTGGGGGTGTTGCTAATGTTCAGGAAGTTTGCAATACAAATAGATCAAGGATTTGAATCAAAGCAAGGTTGGATGTACAGTAGTAACCTCAGTGGGTGTTTCTGCTTTACATTCTCTTGCTAAGTACAATTTTAGAACTGAGTGATGTAGTGTATGTCCCTCTCAACCAGAGTTCTAAAATACAACAGGGATGCATTGTGCCAACAATAGAAGAGTAGAACAGGGACACATCATACTACTCTAAAATGGTTCTTACCAGCAGCAACATGTAACTCAGAAACACTCACATGGATAACTAAAATGTCTGGCTAATGAGAGGAATAAAAGAATCTGAACCAGTAGTTAAAAACCAGCTTCTCCTGGAGAAAACGACTTGTAAATTAAGCACAGTTCTCTTTTAACCCACTGGGAAAGAATGTTTTTGTGCAACTTCCCTCCCTTCCGGCTTCAAAGGATCATCCGCAAGGTTTGCCAAGAGTCACCATGAATGATTCTAATAGCTTCAGCTTAGGCTCAGCAGGCGTGGTACTTGGATGTCTTCCGCCCGTATATACAGTAGTACAGCAAAGAGAAGATCTGGAGCCAAATCAGGTTACTTTTTTGAACCCCAGAGAAGGTAGCGTGTTTTCTTTTTCTTTCAAAAACAGATATACAAACAAAAGAAGGGCCAAAGATAGAGTCTCAGGATAAGGTGCCATACAAGTCACTACATGGATTTAATTTCATTCAGTCCCTATTCCACTCTGATGATGTTTTAAATAGACACTGCAAAATGTTGGTGGGACAAGTTGTTGGACGCTGTCATAAAAAAAAAAAAAAAAAAAATACATTATGTAGTATATTACTTTTTGCACTCTTAGTTGAGTCTTCCTCCTCTGCTTACATTTCTGTGACTTTTCTTGTCCTTAGAGTAGACAGACTCCCCCCTGCTGTGATTCTCATTTTCAGGGTTCAGAGGCCACACTAGGTTTTGTTGATGCTCCTTTTGAAAGTATACCATGAATTATCTTAAATCGCCTCCTCTGCATTACAAGTGCCTTGCCCACCACAGGAGGGAAGCAGCCTGGTGCCACTTATAACGTGGCAGCATGGAAAGAAAGAATGCGCTGAGGTAAACAGCCACATGTGGCCGTGCGGTGAGCTCTGTCTTACTGCACGGCTGGCCCTCAGTCAAATTAGCAGTTGACTTTTACATTTATAAAATGTCTTGTTCAGACATTATTTTTCCTAAACAAGATCTTTTATGGGGAAGGTTAGTGGTATGGGGGTTGCGGCCTACTCTAGCCACGTATACGAGAGGGGCTCACATCGGGCAGACATGATAGACCATACGAGCCTTTCCTGCTGGCTAATTTTATATGTTGGTATGTCTATAAGTGCAACAACCCACACCATGGGAAAGTGGTGGGACAGGTCTTACTGCACTTCTCAGGTGCTTGAAGGCATTTAACTGCACCTCATGCTTTTTGTATCACCTAGGATGTGTGACAACGTATGTCATATTGCACACCCTATTGTAGGTTAATTAAGCAATAATGCATGATAGACCATGTGTTGCAGGATTTAACTGTGCTTTATGGGGTGTGGCACAAGGCACAACCAGTGCCATTAATCACAGGAAAAGTTGGTAAATGCAACAGCGCGTGCCCTGGAGTGCATGACTATGATTATAAAATGGACCAAAAAAAGAAACTGTTATTGATTAAAATGAACAGGTGGAACTTTACCCACATGAACGTTGAAAGAGTTACTCATGGGTTAAAATGCAGATAACCAATCAGATGGCAGGATTTTTCTCGTCTATGTTATGATATTGCTTACCTAATAACAGTAGGTTGGAGTGGCTAAAGGAGTCTGAGATGGGTCAACATGTCCAGAAAGATGGAATGTGAGGTAATTAGGGGCACAGTCAGAGGCATTAGGGATAAGCCCAGTCCAGTGAGACATTCCCTTTCTGAAATCTTTATGCACATGCACACTGGCAATAATTAAACAGCACTCAATCCTATGAAAGCAAGAGATTTTACATGCTATTGGTATTTCTTATATTCAGGCAGAGCTGTCCTGATTACTCATGTGGAAAGAAGGCCTTCTTCTTCTGTTCTAATGATGCTGCTATCCCGAAGTTCAAGGGGGAAGGCAGGGTGTAGCGCCTGGACCATTAACACAGGTGACCAGGTATATCAAGTGCTTCCTTCATTCAGACTTTACCTGAGCACCTCACAACCACTTACGGACATAAAACAAGGTAAGTGTAGGCACTGTTGTACGTGTGTGTGTCTGTGTGTATACACGTGTATGCCTGTGCATGCCTGTATTGCCTCTCATTGACATCACAAGAACGGGGAAGACTCAGTTGGGCCACAGTGCATGTGTATACATGTACGTGTGCGTGCATGCATGCATGCATGTGTGTGTATATTTTCACTGCCTCACACTAACACAGGACAAGGTAAGGCACTGTCAATGTAAAGGTGTGTGTGTCTTTATATTTGTATTTGTGTGTGTTCAGTGCCTCTCACAGATGCAGGAAAAGGTGAGGGCAGGGATTTGTTGGATAGCAGTGCCATAAGAGGGTAGCAGGAGTATAGAGTGGCACCTATGGATGTGAGTGTATATAAATGTAGCATTTTATTAAGTCCACCATTTGGGTCAGTGAAATGGCTGTGGGGCCAGTGGTTATTTCCAGTCACTAGAACTGCTCTCTAGTGGGAGCAAAACTTATATTGTGAATTCTGAATGTGTTGGGAATGTGTGTGTTTGTGAACTCTGACATATTTCAGAATTTGAATTTTTGAAGTTTAAGATCACAAACTTTTCCAAAAAAAACCCATGTCTGATTCAGTATCTGAATCCGGTTCTGATTCTGCATTGCTTACATGTTAAAGCTTCCTCCAACCCATTACCACACACAGTAGACCCTGTAAGACCTCCCCCTTCCCCTCACCTTTGTTTCTCCCAGGCTCCATTACTTTATATTGTTGCTGCTGGGTGGTCCGCTTCACCTCCATTTGTCTGTTCTGCCCATTGGATAGCACAAATGGACTGTGTGGAGACAGGCATTAACTCATTATACCCTGGGCAGCCATTTTGTATCAGGAGAATCAATGGATGGTTCGGACTTCATACGGCGCTATTGGGTACAATGAGTTGGGTCCAGTCTAGCTTCTGATGTTTTGAAAGAAGATATTGGATAGTCCTAGTATCCAGAGTCCACTGTCCTTCATAACCTTGTGCCAGGCATGGTCCAAAAGACCCCACTCCCCAGCACAGTCCACCACCAAGTCCCTCCTCCTCACTAGTAGCCAGCCCAGTGGTCCTGACTCTAAATCCCATCCCAGAGTGATCAGTGAAATTAGTACAATTCAAGATTCCTCCTTCTCCTTTCTAACCCCAGTAATGCTCAGAATATTCCTAACTTTATGCAGTAAGCTTGGAGGGTTGGACTGCCCGGAGAGGTAGAACACATGCAAATTATGGAACACTTTGCACGTGAGCATCTTTCAAACACTGTCTCTACTATCTGCCTATGTTCTAAACCTCTTCAGATTTTTCTCTCCGCCTGAAAAGTCTAGTCGCTTGGAGTTTCGTTCGTCCACTTTCTTCTGCATGAAGAAAACTTCAAAATACTACTATAAGTATATTTTGTTTTCATTTACTGCCTCTACTATTTGTTTTGTATTATTTATGTAGTTTATGGTTAAATTTGTCATTTTCCTGGTTCCTCTCAGTTCAGTATAACTGTGGGGGAACCAGGTTAGTTTCCGTCAAAATCGGGTTCTGTGATTAAAGAACCTCCTTAGTTGTATATTTAGAACTTGTTTTATTTAATTTGTTGTAACCAATAATTCTCGGTTACCTGAACCGCTGACCCGGTTCCATACCGCTACATCAGTTCGGTTCCATCGGTTCCTTCTCGGTTCCGGAACCGATCATTTAAAATAAAAAATTTTGTTATTAATGGTTATTTTTTTCTGTTTCCAAACATCATGTCTGAGAAATCCAAAAAGCGAACCAGTGAACCTGGCTTTAAGAACCGTTCCCAGTGTGGGGAAGTATTTGCTAAAACAGATAAACACACTTTATGTGTGATATGTTTGGATTTTGAGCACCTTAAAGAGGAATGTGAAGTATGTAAAACATTCCCAGATAAAACTCTGGAAAAACACCTTGAAAGGCTCAAGAAAAAGTTTGTAAAGGGTCCCTGTGGCTCTGACCAGTCGATACCCCAAGAATCTGTGGCTGAACCCACATCTGCTTCTGTGCCTGCCCCTGAGATGGGCGAAAAGGGCACACAATGAAAAAATTTATTATCTGACTCCCCAGTTCCTTCTAAAAAAAGTAAAAAGCTGAAGTACACAGAACCCCCACCTGCCAAACCGGGGACTTCAGTGCCTGCTATGCCTGTACCAACGGCCCAAGAAATTGCTCAGGCCTTTAAAAATAATTCAATCTTTACAGGCAATAGTTCTTCCTCAGCAGCCTCCTGTCCCTTCCCAGGGTCCGCAGGCTGGCAGCAATGTGCATCCACCCCCTCAAGATAGAGGGGATCAGTTTGATGATGATGATGATGAATACAGTAAGGATGAGGGACCAATCGAACCAGATGTGTCCCCTGAACAGGACTTTGGTTCGCCTCCAAGGGTGACTGAGGATTTTCTATCCCATTTTACTTTTATAAGGAGGATGGCAGATGCACTAGACATCTCCACTACTGAACAAGTTGAGGATGAAGAGGAGGTAGAGTACTTGGAGATGATGGGGCTGACACCCACAAAGGCTCTTCTCCTACCAGTATACAAATTCTTTAAGAAGGATGCCTTAAAGATTCTCCAAACACCAAATTCCACTCCTCCCATAGACAGGAGGATGGACAGAAAATACTAGTTGGAGAGGGAGGGAGCTGACTTTCTCTTCTCCCATCCAGACCATCAGGGGGTAATTCAGCAAGCAGCTTGCGACAAGGCCAGGGTCCCTCTGTCTTCACATCCTCCAGACAAGGACTCCAGAAAAATTGACAGCATGACCAAAAAAGGGTACCTGTCAGCCTCTCTGGCTATGTGTCAGGTTACATTCCAGGCATATGTTGCCCAGTACCAGAAATCACTGTAGCATCCAGTCCTGGCTATGTCCCAGAAAGCTCCCTCGCCCTTGTCAGATGACCTGGCTGAAACTGCCAGGTTTGGGTTAGAGACAACTAGGTACTAATTCCAAATGGCTGTTGACACCAATGACACTGTGGCCAGATGAATGGCGAATACAGTGGCATGGAGGTTTGCATGGCTCAGGGCCACAAACCTTACTCAAGATACCCAATCTAAGGCCTTTGATTTTCCCCTAGAGGGAAACTCCCTCTTTGGGGAGTCTACTGTGGCATAGATGAAGAAGGTGGATGAGTATAAGGCCATTTACAGAAGCAACTCTGCCAAGGAGAGAGCTTCACCATCCACCAGGCCTTATGGAAGGGAAGGCCAGGGCAGGTCTTTTTATACCAGGCCCTTCTTCCAGCCAGTGGCCTTACCCCAGTACCAGCAGTATCCACAACAGGGATACTCCAGGGGCAGGGGAAGGAGGAGCTCGAGGCGGGGTTTCCAAGCTCAGCCTCTGCCATTATCAAAACAGACCCCCTGAGCCACAGGCCGCTTCCTCCCTACCTGTGGGAGGCAGACTGTCTCACTTCCTCCATGCCTGGCTGAACATCACCACAGACAAATGGGTTCTGGAGGTAGTGGGTCAGGGTCTGTCTCTGGAATTCAAATTCCCTCCTTCTCAGAAAATCAGAGTATTCAGCTCTCCCTCACTAGCAGAAAAAAACACTGCTAGAGCCAGAGGTTCAAAACCTGCTACAGCTGAAACCAGTAGAACCAGTTCCAAAGTATTTGAGAGGAAGGGTTTTTTATTCCAGATACTTCCTAACCACAAAGAAAAGTGGGGAGTGGCGGCCTGTTCTCGATCTCAGAGCTTTAAACAAGCACCTAAAGAAATGAAAATTCAAAACGGTAACTAGCTGTGATTTTGCCTATGCTCCAAAAGGGAGACTGGCTGGCATCACTGGACTTAAAGGATGCCTATTTCCACATCCCCATAAGGGATTCTTACTGGAGATATCTCAGATTCAGACTCCCTTCGGGTCGCTACCAGTTTTCATCCCTTCCTTTTGGCCTTTTTTTGGCCCCAAGGGTATTCACAAAGTGTCTAGCTGCTGTAGTAGCACATCTTCGGAGACAGGGTATCACTGTTTTCCCTTATCTAGATGACTGGTTAATGGTGGGAAAATCCCCACTGAAGGTACAGCAGTATTTAAAAGTCACCCAGGACCTCCTAGAGTCTCTGGGGTTTCTAATCAATCACAAAAAGTTTGCTTTCACCCCCACACAGGTGTTGCAGATCATAGGAACAGAAATAAATACCTTACAGACCAGAGCCTATTTGCCTCTGGAGGGAGTTCAAAGCCTTCAGTCAGTGGCAAATTCCTTCAGGTTACACAGACCGAAAACTGCAAGATAGTTTCTCCAGCTACTGGGCCACATGGCTGCCACCATAGGCACAGTGATGGGTTCCAGAATCCACATGAGGGACATCCAGTTCCACTTCAGGGCTCACTGGTGTCAGGAAAAAAGATCCTTTTTCAAAACTCATTCCAGTAACAATGGCACTGTTACAGGCCCTCTTGTGGTGAAAAGAGGAATCCAACTTAAGACAGGGAATCCCCTTTCAAAAGGAGAATCCCTCAGTAGTTCTCACAACAGATGCATCCCTATTGGGCTGGGGCACCCATCTAGGGCAGCACACCACTCAGGGTACTTGGTCAGCTGCAGAGTTCCTTCAGCACATAAACTTGCTGGAACTCAGAGCAGTTTTGCTAGTTCCACGAGCTGTCTCTCCCCTAGTACAGGGCAAGGTGGTAAAGATCAGAACAGACAATACCACCACAATGTATTACATAAACAAGTAGGGAAGCACCAGGTCTGGCCTCCTTTGTATAGAAACCATACATATCTGGACTCTAGCTTACTCTCTGGGAATCTCTCTGCAGGCAATTCATTTGCCAGGGAAAGACAACATCCTGGCGGATGCCTTGAGTCGAATCAACCAGGCACATCACGAATGAACCCTGAACAGACAGGTTATTTTCAGAAGATGGGGCACTCCACAGGTAGACTTGTTCACATCTCACCAGAACCACCACCTGGCCCAGTATTGTTGCAAACCACCAGATCAGGGCACACTCCCTCTGGATGCCCTGACCCTGGATTGGTCAGGGAGGTTCCTGTATGCTTTTCCTCCTTTCCCTCTGGGTCACAGGGTATTGCTAAAGCTCAGGTCCCATGCAGCATCCCAGATCTTGATAGCTCCAGATTGGCCAAGGCAGCCATGAAACATAGACACATAGAAACACAGAATTTGATAGCAAATAAGGACCACTTGGCCAACCCAGTCTGCCCATTTCCTTACCTAATGGATAAGCTGCAGAGCCTAGTTAACCAACAGCCTACTTCTTCCTACCCCCACCCCGTAGAATTGCCTTATGACTGTCCCATGCATTCTTGAAATTCACCACTGTTTTTGACTCCACAACCTCCTCAGGAAGGCTGTTCCATGCATCCACAACCTGCTCCGTGAAAAAATACTTCCTCGCATTACCTCTGAGCCGTCCCCCCTCAATCTTCAAATTGTGCCCCCTTGTTCTTGCACACCTCTTTTTCTGAAAGATGTTACCCTTTTGGACTTTGTTGATTCCCTTGAGGTACTTGAAAGTTTCTATCATGTCTCTCCTCTCCCTCCTTTCCTCGAGGCTATACATATTAAGCTCCTTAAGTCTCTCTTCATATGTCTTCCAGTACAGACCCTACACCATTTTAGTTGCCCTCCTCTGGACTGCCTCCATCCTGTTTATGTCTTTGCAGAGATTGGGCCTCCAGAACTGCACGCAGTACTCCAGATGGAGTCTCACCAGCTGTCTGTACAGAGGGAATAACAACTTCCTGTTTTCTACTGGTGATGCCCCTCCCTATGCATCCCAGTACCCCCCAACCCTCCTTACTACCCTCTCACATTGCTTACCCACCTTAAGTTCATCTGATATGACTACCCCCAGGTCTCTTTCCATTTTTGTTGTTGTTATCTCACCCCCCATCGTGTACTCTTTCCCTGGGTTTTTATTTCCCAGGTGCATTCCTTGCACTTCTTAGCAGTGAATCTAAGCTGCCATACATTTGACCATTCCTCCAGCCTTGCCAAGTCCCTTCTCATCCTTTCCACCCCACCTTGTGTATCAACTCTGTTGCAAATCTTTGTGTCTGCAAAGAGACATACTTTTCCCTCAAATCCCTCTGCAATGTCGCTTATAAAGACATTAAAGAGGACCAGTCCTAGTACTGAACCCTGCGGTACCCCATTAGTAACCCCCTTTTCTTCAGAGTGAACTCCGTTTGCTATTACCCTCTGTGTCTATTCTCCAGCCAATTCATTACCCAGGCTACCATCTTGGGACCCACTCCCAGGCTGGCCAGCTTGTATATTAATCTTTTGTGTGGGACTGTGTCAAATGCCTTGCTAAAGTCTAGGTTAGCCACGTTCACAGCCCCTCCTTGATCTATTACTTTGGTCACCCAGTCAAAGAAATCTATTAGATTCATCTGACATGACCTTCCCGCTGTGAATCCATGCTGCCTTGGGTCCTGTGTCCCTCTGGCCTCTAGGTACTCAAAAGTTCTTTCCTTCAGAAGTGATTCCATTATTTTCCTAATCACTGAGGTTAAACTAACAGGTCTGTAGTTTCCTGCTTCTGCCCTGCTCCCACTTTTGTGAAGTGGAATAACATCTGCCCTCCTCCAGTCCTCAGGTACCACCCCATCCTCCCATGATTTGTTAAAGAGGGTAGTCAGTGGTGTCACTAGTTCTACCCTTAGTTCTTTTAGAATTCTGGGATGATTCCCATCAGGCCCCACTGCTTTGTCCACCTTCAGTTTTAAGAGTTCTTTCAGAACCCTTTCTTCTGTGAGTGGGCTGGTGTCAACCCCCATATCTAGAGTGTTTCTATTATTTGGTGTACGGTCCCCCTCTTCATTTGTGAATACTGAGCAAAAATATTTGTTTAGTATCTCTGCCTTTTCACAGTCACCCTCTGTCCACCCCTCCCTTTATTAAGCCTCACCATCCTCCCTTGGTCTTCCTTCGCCTCCCTGATGTACCTATAAAGGTTTTATCCTTCTTAACTGAGTTGGCTATCTTTTCCTCGGTTTGAGCCTTTGCTGTTCTGACTGCCTTCCCTGCTTCCTTTTGCTTTAATTGATACAATTCTCTATCCTGCTGCTTCTGTGATTCCTTGTACTTCCTGAATGCTTTCTTTTTCTCTCTTCTGCTCTCCATGTCTATCACAAAACCGATACACCTCCCTCGGAGGCACAATCTACTGACTTCCAAGCAGGGAACTCTGTTATACCCGAATCTCAAGTCCCTCATCCTCAAGACCTGGCTGTTGAGGACATAGAATATAAAAAATTGAACCTTTCTCAATCTGTCTTAAGCATTTTAAGAGCTTATAGAAAACCTTCTACTAGGAAAACCTCTTCTTCTAAATGGAAAAGGTTTTCACTTTGGTGCTCCAGCAGATCACTCATACTAGGCCAGGCTGAAGTTTCAGTTGTCCTGGATTATCTCTCTCACTTTCATTCCTCTGGTTTGCAACCCAGCTCTCTGAAGGTTCATTTGGCAGCTGTCTCTGCTTACCTCTCTGCCAGGGCGAGGGTAACCTTAGCCTCGGATCCTATCTTTAAAAAATTCTTTAAAGGTCTGAATCATCTACTGTACATTCCCCTCACAGGGCACCAGTGCCAGCTTGGAATTTGAAAGTGTATATAATTAAATTCATGGGCTCTCCATTTGAACCCATGTCTATAGCCCATCTAAAATATGTCACTTGGAAAACAGTTTTTCTCATGGCAATGACTTCTGCAAGAAGGATTAGTGAGCTTCAGGCTCTCTGTATAGATCAGGACTGTATCTCCTTTCATAGGGATAAGGTAGTTCTTAGAGCAAATAGAACATTTCTTCCCAAAGTAGTCTCAGGCTTTCACTTAAACCAGTCCATCACTCTCCCTGTCTTTTTCACTGATCACTCTACTTCTGGTGAAAGAAGACCCCACAGTCTGGACATAAAAAGGGCTCTCAGTTACTACATGACAGCCACAAAAGTATAGTGGGCATATAGGGGCAGTATAGCGCAGTGGTCTAAGGCTCTGAGCTGCAATTCTGGTGGCATCCAGCAGACCAGACCTGGGTTTGAATCCCACAGCTTCCACTTGCATACTGTGTGACCCTGAGCAAGTCACTTAACCTCCTTGTGCTCCCAGGTCGCTCCTGTAAAAAAGCTTTCAGCTTAGTGTGCTATACCTGGTTAAATAACTAACTAAAAAAAAAAAAAAAGGCCATAGACGGGACAGAAAACAGCTGTTCCTGACCTATGGGGATGTGAGAAAGGGTAATCCAGCCTCTAAAAGGTCCATTTCTCAATGGATAGTCCAGTGTATCCAGTTATGTTACTCAAAAGCTGGTAAGGAGCCCCCATCAGGATTGAGGGCCCATTCCACAAGAGGGACAGCTGCTACCTTAGCAGCTGCCAGAGATGTTCCATTACTGGACATTTGTAAAGCAGCTACCTGGAAGACAGTACACACCTTTACAAAGCATTACAATCTAGATATTTTATCTAGGAGTGATGCTATAGGTTTGGCACGCAGTCCTGCAAAGTCTATTTCCAAAATAAGTTCTGTGCCCACCTCCAGTGATACTGCTTGGTAGTCTGCATAAAGTTAGGAATATTCTGAGCATTACTGGGTTACTCGGTTACTTGGTTCAAAGGACAAAATAAAGCCGTGGCCTATCGAGATTGTCCTCCACATGTGTGGAACATTGTTGTGATACTATCTGGTTAACCAATTGTCAAGTTTGATTTTAAAAGTCGTAACAGTAGTTGAGCCAACAATATCTTGTGGGAGAGTAGTCCATAATCTGGGAGTTCTTATGGAGAAAAGTTTTGTCTTTGTTAGTATTACATTTATTAATATCCAGTTGTTTATTATTTAGCCTAGGTACAGTTTTTCTGGAAGATAGTGTTATACCACATTGTTTCATCAAGATGGGTGACTTAATAAATCTTAAAAGTTGTAATAGATCACTCTTGTTCTTCTCAGTTTAAAGGAATATAAACCTGTCTTCTGTAGTCTAGACTCATAATCAAGATGTGCTAAGCGAGGAATAATTTTTGTAGCTCTATTCTGAATCCTTTCAATTCTGTCTATATCCTTAATGAGGTAAGGACTCCAAAAAGGGGAGCCATAATCTAAGTAGGGCCTAACGTGTGATCTATACAGAATAATGATACACTGTTCAGTTTTAGAAACAAATGTACTATTTATCCTTCGCAGAAGAGCATTGGTTTGATTGGCAATTTTATTACAATGAGTAAATGGGGAAAGTTTATTGTTTACTAGGATCCCCAGATCTTTATCGATGCAGGAAACCTTAATATTTATATTGTTCAGTGTGTATACCTGTTTAGGGTTATTTTTCCCCATATGTAAAATGGCATATTTTGATACATTAAAGTACATTTTATTGGTAAGAGCCCAATGTTCAATTGATGCAAGATCAGTTAATATTGACTGTAAGTTAGCTGTGTTGTTCACAGCGCCCCCTAGTTTGGTATCATCTGCAAATTTCATAAGGATGTTAGATGAACAAATTTTCATATCACTGATGAAAATATTGAACAGGGTGGGTCCCAAGACTGAGCCCTGAGGAACACCATTCATCACTCGACCCAAGTCTGACATGATGCCATTGACCTGAACCCTCTGGGATCGATTAGTCAGCCAACTTTTTATCCGTAAAACTAATGTTGCCAAAGTTAGAAGAAAAAATGATTTACCATAGTAATCTTCTTTCTTCCCATTGATGCTGAGATATTCATAACTTCCCTCCCTACCTCTCCTTCAGCAACTTCAGCCTCTGCACTCTGCATGCTGGTGCCACCCTTCTCACTATACACCCTTGGAGTGTTTTTACCCTGCACCTGTCAATAGTTTGGTTGAACAGGGTTCATTGTGTTTCTACCTTTTTTGGGTATTTTTTCTCTGGCATTTTGTTCTAACCTTGTTGAATTGTTTCTCCAGTTGGAGTTTTTTATTTTTACAAATTTATATTATTGGGAAAACCCCAATTTTAATAATAAAATTATAGTACTAAATTACTCTGGGCCTACTTTCCAGGTTTCATTTATAAAATCTGAAGTGGTTTAGAACGCAGGCAGTTAGTAGAGGCAGTGTTTGAAAGATGCTCACATGCAAAGTGTTCCATCATTTGCATGTGTTCTATCTCTCTGGGCAGTCCAACCCTCCAGGCTTACTGCATAAAGTTATGAATATCTGAGCATCACAGGGAAGAAAGAAGATTACTATGGTAAGTATTTTTTCTTCACTTGCCATTGAGACCAACAGCCATCACGGCCCTCCCTGAGTGTTATGGGTAATATAGCACAGGAGCTGGCCAATCTGGACAACACTCTAGGCTATCCACGAGATGCTTTACTCGGTACAGCATCTGGCGTACACCCAGGGTGTTGTCCATGTTGCCACTTCTGTGTAATTTTAATCAGGCCAGTCAGGGAGGACTATGATGGCTGCTGGGCTGGGGGTCAGAGTCGGGACTCTGGACTGGCGGGCTGGATGTAAGTGGTAGAGGAGGGACTTGGTGATGTTCTGTTCTGGGGAGTTAGGTCTTTTGGGCCGTGCTCGATATTTTATCTTGGAAGAGGGTGGGCACTGGACGCAATGACTACCTATTGTCTTCATTCAGAACTTCAGAAGCCAGACCAGACCCTCAGTGCTAGCATCCACACAGTAGACCAGTACCACCAAGTGGGCAGCATAGCTAAATGGAAGAGGGCCCCCAGAAGCAGCAGCTGTAACACAGGAGCCTGGGTCAAACAAGGGTGGGGGAAGGAGTGAGGTCCTTGTTCTCTAGGAGCACTCCTTTTTCATTGTGTGAAGATTTAAGTAATAGTTGGATGTAGAATCGGAAATTCTGACTCTTGATTCTGATGCATTAACAGAATCAGGCTCAGAATTAGAATTTCAATAATCTGACAAATGCAGACGGAATGGATTTCACAGAATCCGATCACACTTCATATGTGTATGACTGAAAAATGCAGATTGATTGAAATATGTTGTTTTTCAGGCCTGTGTAGTTTAATCGTTGTTAGAAATAAAACTGAAAAATACTGTACTAATCATTTTCCGTTGGTAATCCAAGTTTGATTTTGGCTTTGGTAGCCAAAGAGCCATGGCTGCACACCTAATTCTCAAAAAGGAGCTTTTCACATTCAGTTTACACCCTACAGCTTCACCTCTCATTGGTTCTGCAGAGCTCAGCCCCTTGCTCTTGAAGTCCATGACAGTGATTGACATCAGTCTCAGCCAACTAGGGTTAGAAGAACTCCTTCTTAAGGAAGTAATGCGTTTGGAAAAAACAGAATCTGTGGGTAAGTCGGAAGCACTGTTGTTGGACCAACTGGAACTTGAAGAGGAGCTCCAAAGGGAAGAGGTATGGCTGTGACCAGATTATGTCTCTTGTTTACTGCTGACAGAAATTTGTCAACTGATATGATGAAATGAGCACTAGAACCTACCAGAAAATGGAAATAAACTGGACCTCTATTAATATTTGTGGTGTGGTGTGAGATTTTAATTTATTATGGCGTTTTCATTTGCTGTGGGCATTTTATGTTGTTGTTTTTGTCTTGTGAGTTTATTTTGTTGTTGATTCTTGCTGTGTATGTCTTTTTTTTGGTGGCCTACCTCTACAAGAGCCTTTTCATTCATGGCCCTTCAGAGTGTAACGTTTTACCATTGAATTTAAAGATTTGCAACAGTATTGAATCTTCTAAAGAGCTAGTGGAGCCAAAACAGGCAGACAAGAAAATAATACAAATTTTAAGAAGTAGTCAGTTGTAACTTTTTATTTCTGAAGTATTTTTAATCTTCCTTTGCTGAATTAGAAAGTCTATGTGATAATATTGTGCTGCTGGGTCTGTGGAGCAGCCTCAGCCTGGCAGCTGATATATCTTTCTATCCCCCACTACATCATCAGAACTGTGATCTCACTGATAGTAACATCACAGGCGACTGACCTGGCAGCCACTGATTGGCTGTTCCTATGTGGCAATGAGGTCACAGTCAGCAAGGTCACAGTGCTGATGATGATGATGTGGGAGGGGGGCAGAGACAGATATGTCATCTGCCAGGCAGAGTGCTGTCCCACACATCACACCTACTAACATCAGGTAAACAACCTTCTAATTAAATAAAGGGAAAATAAAAAGTACCTCAGATATGAAAGGTAATGGCTTGCTGCTTTTAAGAGCTAATATTAGTTTTAGGCAGTACACTAGCTCTTTAAATTACACTAGGCTGGCCAGGGCGGTGGACCCACTTGTGGATGGGGACAAACTTAACAAGCTAGGCAGAAAATAAGGTTCTGCATGAAAAAAAGCACAAGTAGGGCCTGCACACTATGTGGGACTCCCCTGAAGCCTCAGTAGGGGAAGGACCCGGAGAAGGGAATCCCCATTAATTAGTACATAGTTGTGTAGCATGCTTGCTAATCCCATCCTAGGAAACAGGGAGTGGACATGATAGATCTGGTGTCCCTCCTGTCGTTATGTTACAATTCACTATCTGAATGCCAACTGTGGAATTGCTTCTTGAATCATTTTAACCATGCCCACTGACCCATAGGGAGCTGTACTGCGTAAGGTGTATTTAATATACATAGAGCTTAGAATCTGTGTTCTGTGTGTGTTTTTTAGGGAGCTATATTGAGTAAGGCGTCTGGTTGATAACCTAGAGTGTTGTCCAGGACGGCCACCTCCTGAATATGTTATGACTTGACCCTGTACACACTGTATAACTTTCTGTTTTGCTTCGGGACCTCACTGGAAAGAGACTTTGGTTCGATTCACAAAACTTCGGGAGCAGCGGCAAGTCCGAAGTACGAACATATAGGCGCGGGGCTGCTGCTTTCCCCGCCAAGCGATAGGGATTCTAAATCTCATACATTAATTGCCACAAGTCAGACCAGCTTTTTCTGGTCTAACTTGTGTCACTCTCAGGTACCATTTTTATTAGGCTTGCGCCAGAGATTTTGCACAGGTTGCCATAAATCAGGAAAAGTGTTGCAAATGCCGCAGATCTTTGTGATTCGGACGCAGTTAGTGGCAAAGTGTTTGGCGCAGCTGTGCTAAAACACAGGTTCGACACAGAGCTTAGTGCAAGCTCTGTGTCACCATTTGTGAAGTGGGCCCTTTGTCTCAGTGAGTAACAGCTTAGTGTGCCCTCCTTAAAAAAAAATATATATATTTAATGTACATTGAGCTGAGAGTTTTCATTCATTGTGTGTGTGTGTGTGTGTGTGTTTTCTTTTACTATTTATCAATTTGTTTATTTAATTTTGTTTACTGGGTAAGGCTCACTGAAAAGATACTTTCCTTTTACAGGCATGTGTTCAGACAAATAACAAACAGTGGTACAAGACCTCAACGTAAATTTTGCACAATTTGACATAACTACACAAGGCTAAATATACGCATGTTATTAACCAGTAAAACACTGCAAATCAGTTAGAAGTCATGATTTCTGACCCATGCTTGTGGGCATTGCTGGGGCAATAAACAGATTCTTATTCAGTGATCTCAAATGTCGTTTTGGTTATATGGTTTTAAAAGGTCAGTTAAATATTTAGGGGTACCATTTACAATAGTAGGGGTTTGTACATGACATTTTTTCTGCAGTATGTAAATTTTTACTCCAGTGGCAACTGATTGAGTTTGGAGAGTACCTTCGTATCAGGTTATACAGCATGCATTTCCACTGCTCTAGTTTGACTGAGGCTGTATCCTATACCAAAGTCTAAAAATAAAATTAGTGGTGGGGTACTCCCAGTGGCTTAGTGAGAAACTGAGCCACTGTCCACGTGGGGGTAACCTGGGTTGGATTCCCAAGCCTGGTGTTGATTGAGTAACAAAGGTTGTGTGTGCATCCTTTCATGGGATCTATGGAGCATAGTCACAGGTACTTTGAAAGTGAGTCTTGGAAAATATCACTTCTCACCACAGGAATTCTCCAATATTCCTAACTCTTGCAGTCAGCCTTTAAGCTAGAACTGCCCGGAGATAGAATGTATGCTAATGATGGAATCATCATTGGCTCATGCCATTTTTCAAATGCTGTCCTTATCAACTGCCTATATTCTAACACTTCAGATTTCATTCTCCACCTGCAAGATCAGATGTCTTGGAGACCTCTCCTCATCTGTCGTTGTTTAAACTTCAAAAATAATATAAGTATTTACTTATTTTTTCTTTTGCTGCCTTTAACTCCTATATTTATTTAGTAAACCGCTAGTTAGTTAAGTTTTTTGTTATTTTTCTCCGTTTTTACCAGTTTGGTATAACCGAGGACAGACTGGGACAGTTTTAGTTAGTTTCAGAGTTTTTTTACTAAACTCCATTAGGTTTAGCTTTATATTTCTAAATTTATTATTTTAAAGTAACCAATAAACCCGGTTATAGAACCAATAACTTTGGTTCCCTTTGCGTCAGTTCCCAGTTCCGATCGGATCATCCTTCGGTTCCCGAACCGACCACAACCACAAATAAACATTTAAAATTTAAAAACTTTCTTTGCAGTTCCTATTTTTTTTTATTGGTTTTTCATAATGTCAGAAAAAGCTAAGAAGAGAACCGGTGAACCTGGTTTCAAAGACTACTCAATAGGGTGAAGTGTTTGCCAAGGCAAGCACTCCTTGTGTGTTTTCTGCCTTGGTTATGAACATTTTAGAGCTGATTGTGAAATATGCAAAACCTTTCCTGAAAAGACAGTGGATAAGCATCTGGAAAGGCTTAAAAAAAGGCTACCTATGCCCAAGGGTCCCTTGAGCTCTGACCAGCCGAAACCCTCCATTCCTGTGGGTGAAGCCGCAGAGCCTATATAAGCTACCCCTGCTACGGGTACCCAGGCTACCGGTAAGAGACCTAGTGAACTGGCTGACTCTTTGGTTCCAACAAAAAAGACCAAGAAAACCAACACACTGAACCTCATTCGGGGACATCTGCTGCTATGCTTTCACCACAAGAAATTGCCAGGCATTTGGGGTGATTCAGACCCTGCAGGGGCTGCTACCTATCCCTGGCCACCAGACATTCAGATCCCTCCTAAGTAAGCAGCAACTTCTGCCCAGCCCCCACTTCAGGAGCAGATGGAGTTTGAGGACTATGGGGAATTTGAGGAGGAAGAAGGAGAACCTATTGAGCCAGAAGTCTCCCCTGACCAGAAGTTTGGCTCCCCTCCCAGGACATCAGAGGATTATTCATCTCACTTTTCCTTCTTGAGAAGGATGGTGGATGCTTTAGACATAGCCACCTGTGAGGTTATAGAGGATGAAGAAGAGGCTGAGTATCTAGAGATGATGGGGCTGGCACCCACTAAAAAACTCCTGCTTCCAGTAAACAAATTCTTTAAAAAAGATGTGCTAAATATTTTGCAGACCCCCAACTCTGCCCTTCTTTTGGATAAAAGATTGTACAAAAAGTACCAATTGGACAAGGAAGGAGCTAAATTTTTATTCACTCACCCTGACCACCAAGGGGTGGTACAAACAGCCTGTGACAGGGAAACGGTACCCTTAGCCACTCATCCTCCTGACAAGGACTCCAGAAAAATAGACAGCATGGCCAAAAAGAGTTACATGTCTGCCTCTCTGGCTATCAGGCAAGCCAACTACCAGGCCTATGCGGCCCAGTACCAGGAATCCCTATGGCAGTCTGTCCTGGCTATGTCAGACAAAGCTCCAGGTAGATTCTCATCAGAATTGGCTGAGACTAACAGATTTGGGCTGGAAGCAGCCAAATACCAGTTCCAAATGGCTGCAGATACTAATGATACTGCTACCAGATGGATGGCAAACACAGTTACTTTGAGGAGGTATGCATGGTTGAGAGCCACAAACCTCAATCGGGATACCCAGACCAAGGCCATTGATTTCCCTGTTGAGGGTAATTCCCTATTTGGAGACAGGACAGAGGCCTATATGAAAAAGGTGAACAAATACAAAGCCACCTACAGGAGTAAGTCTGCCAAAGAAAGGGCCTTTCCCTCCGCTAGGCCCTATGAAAGGGGGAGGCAGGGGCAGATCTTCCTACAGAAGGCCATTTTTCCAGTCCCAGGCTATTCCACAGCCCCAGCAGTACCCCCAGCAGACAGGGTACTTTAGGGACCGAGGCAGAAGGGGATCCAGATGACCTTCCCAGGCTGGTCATGTCCAGCTACAGCCCAAACAGACTCCCTGACCTGTTTGCCAAGGCTGCCTCCCCACTACCAGTAGGGGGCAGACTGGCTCACTTTTTCCAGGTGTGGAAAAACATTACCACAGACAAGTGGGTCCTGGAAGTAGTGAGTCAGGGTTTGACCCTAAACTTCAAATCCTTCCCAGCTCTCAGAACTAGTGTGTTCAAACCAGCTTCCAGTGCAGCAAGGAAGCTTCTGGAAAAAGAGGTTCAAAACCTGCTGCTGTCAAAGTTGGTGGAACCTGTTCCTCCGCAGCAAAAAAGGGAAAGGATTTCTATTCAAGATACTCCCTCACGACAAAGAAAAATGGGGAGTGGCAGCCTATTCTAGATCTAAGATTGCTGAACAGGCACCTGACAAAATCAAAGTTCAAGATGGTGAACTTAGCACTAATACTGCCAACACTCCAAAAAGGAGCTTGTTGGCATCTTTGGACCTAAAAGATGCTTATTTTCACAGAAAATACCTGAGGTTCAGACTTCCTTCAGGTCATTACCAGTTCTCAACCCTGCCTTTCAGTCTCACTTCCGCTCCAAGAGTGTTCACAAGGTGCCTGGCAGTGATGGTACACCTGTGAAGGCTGGGTGTCACAGTATTCCCATACCTGGTCAACTGGTTGGTGTTAGAAAACTCACCACAACAGGTAAGGAAACATTTGCAGCTCACCCAGGATCTCTTAGAGTCCTTAGGGTTTCTGATAAATCTCAGAAAGTCCGTCCTCTTACTTGCACAAGTATTGCAGTTCATTGATGCAGAGCTGAATACCCTGGAAGGCAGGGTCTACCAGGCTCTGGACAGGTAACCTTACCCAGTTACCAAATACTAAAATAAAATGGCCACAGCCACTGGCACAGTCCTGGGGTCCAGGTTCCGGATGAGAGACATTCAGTTCCACCTCAGGGCACACGGATGCTAAAGGAGGGACCCACTCTCAAAGCTGATTCCAGTAACAAAAACATTGTTGCAGGCCCTCCAGTGATAGAAGAAGGAAGCCAACCTAAGGGAGGGGGTTCCTTTCCAGCAAAGTCCCCAACAGTGGTTCTTACAACAGATGCATTACTACTAAAGTGGGGGCCCATCTGGGGATCACACCACCCAGAGTATATGGTTAAGTGCAGAGTCACTTCAGCACATCAACCTGCTAAAACTCAGAGCAGTGTTACTGACCCTACAGGCCTTCACGCCAGCAGTGCAGGGAAGGGTGGTACAGGTTAGAACAGACAATATCACGACAATGTATTACATAAACAAGCTCAAGCCCTCTATGCACAGAGGCTATGAAAATATGGAGCCTGGCCTACTCTGTAGAAGTTTTCCTTCAGGCCATCCATCTGCCAGGAAAAGACAACACCCTGGCAGGTGCACTGAGTTGAATCAGCCAGGCCCATCACAAATGGGCCCTCAACAGACAGGTGTTGGAAGCAGTTTTCAGAAGGTGGAGTACTCCAGAGATAGATCTGTTTGCATCCCATGAGAACCACAACCTTCCACAGTACTGTTGCAGGCCACCAACCCAGGGAACAGTCCCCCCTGGATGCTCTGGCTTTGATTGGTCAAGGAAGCACCTGTATGCTTTCCCTCCTTTCCCTTTGGTGTTCAGAGTTCTGCTCAAGCTCAGATCCCAGCCAGCATCAATGATCTTGATAGCACCAGATTGGGCCAGGCAGCTTTGGTACTCTTTGTTGCTCTCCTTGTCTGTGGCAGAACCAATACACCTGCCCCGGAGGCACAATCTGTTAACCTCCAGCGAAGGGAGGATCCTGTACCCAAACCTCAGATCCCTCAGACTCATGGCATGACTCTTGAGGACTTAGAATATGTAGGCTTGCGTCTCTCAGTGAGTGTTCTGGACGTTCTCAGGGATACAGGAAACTCTCTACTAAAGAAAACCTATGCTTCAAAAATGGAAAAGGGTTTCGGTTTGGTGTTCCACCAATGTTGTGGTACCAGCAAAGAGAGGGATTCCAGCTTTGCTGGACTACCTTACCCATTTGCATTCCCTGGGCTTGTAGCCCACTACTTTGAAAGTCCATCTGGCTTCAGTATCTGCTTGCATCTGTAACCCCTGCAAATGGGGGTTCCCAAAAGACTTCCAGGAGCTTTCTTGAATGCTCCAAGCCTGAATAGTGTTTAGCGTTTAAGCCATTTATCAGTGAGTGTTTTTAGAGCCTCTGGTACTGTCTCTTTAAGAGCTGTCTGCTTGCAGACATAATTAGTTTGTATGGGGGGACTGTGTGCGGCTCTGCTTGAGTACCACTCGAGCTGCTGCCAATTCACTCAATTTTTGCAGTCACTAGGAGTGCAAAGGGAACCTATCTGAAAGATGTAACTGTTTGCCAGAAATCATTTAGAGTAATAATGAAAATACAATTTGTCTAACCTGCTTTCTTTGCAGTCAGAACTGTGTTTGCCTAGTTCCCCATTCTAGTTTTGAATTGCTGAACTGGACCAATCAGTGTGGGTTAAGGTAGCTCTAAAATGGTGCCTTGGACGAATCAGAACTTGGACTCGTAATCTGAGCCAGCCACAAGAAGATTGTATGGGCAGTGACTCTGGGAGATGTAGTTTGGACTTAGCGCCTTTTGGACCAACAGGGGCAGTCTATTGTGAGTGACAGCCAATCCAGCCAAGATCTGGGAGGAACTCAAAGGAAGTGCCGGTTTTGTCTGCTGGAGTTTCAGTTGAACTCTGGCAGTGAAGAGGAAGGAGCCCTGTGCTTTTTCGTGTGCAGTTTTAGTCGGAAACGTGTGTAAGGCCCAGAGTTCCGTCTGCAGCTTGTGTAACTGCTTGTTAGGACTGAATCCGTCCTGTGAAGAGAATCAAAGGATATCTGAAGAGTAGAAACCAGGCTCACCCTGTAGAAGACTGGAGAAATTGCTGAATTGCACTCGGTCTGTCAGGAACTGAATCTGCTGTGTGTTCTCCCGGGTATTGTGCAGTAATTGCGATCAGGATAGAGAAGCAGCCTGCCTGGTATAGTACTTTCTTTTTACCATATAAATGTGTGAGGAGGCTTGTGTAGCTCAAGTGAATCCTGCTGCCATTAAAGGACTTTTGCCTGTGACTGTTTACCATATAAATGTGTGAGGAGGCTTGTGTAGCTCAAGTGAATCCTGCTGCCATTAAAGGACTTTTGCCTGTTGCAGTTTGCCATATAAATGTGTGAGGAGTCTCGTGGAGCTCATTAGTAGCCCTGCTGAAATTGAAGGACCCTATCTTGTTTGGAGGTCGTGAGTACTAATTCAGAGTCGCTCCCTGTTGAATTGCCACATTGAATCCAAATGGAATTACTGTACTGCTGACTGTTTAACTAATTTTTCTTTTCTCTGTGTGAAAGGGCCCCTACCAGCTGCCACGGTTTGGACTAGCCACTAGGGCTTGGGTACCTAGGGACAGTAACTGGAAGGGATAGGCCTGTGCACAGAGCCATAGGTAGATGAGTAAAGTGATAAGCTAATTAACCTGATTTCCCCCTGTCCTTGTTATATCCCCCTAAATAAATCAGAGCTGCTTGTTTCAGCAAAGTTATACTGCCTGAGGTATTTGTCTATGTTAAAGTATTGTACTGTGATTGTTGCACTGTATCTTATTTTACAGGGGTCCCAGTGCCTGAACCAGTCCTGGGGTAAGTGTATACTGTGAAGGTAATTCTGATATATTGTGTGGGCCACTAGTGGTGAAAAGGGGTTGCAGTGTCCCAAGGGCTGTGACCAAGTTAGTTTAACTATTGCAAACCCTGACCTCTGGGTGGAGGCACCCGCCATCAGATCCAGGCCCCTCAACCTGTTAGTGGCAAATCAGGCAGGGGTAGTAGCCTCTGGGATAGCGCCATCTAGGGGTTACACATCTAAGCTGGAAAGAATGCCTCTATTGCATCAAATCCTGTTTTCAAGAGGTTCTTCAAAGGGCTGGCTCCTCTACACCCCCTCATAGGGAACTGGTGCCAACTTGGGACTTGAATGTATTTATAGCCAAGCTCATGGGTCCCCCTTTGAACCTATGGTCTCAGCTCATTTGAAATGTCACCTGGAAAACAGTTTTCCTGGTGACAATGACTTCTGCCAGAAGGATCAGTGAGCTCCAGGCTCTGTGCATTACTCAGGACTACATTTCATTCCACAGGGACAAGATAGTCCTGCAAACAAACATGACATTTCTCTCTAAGGTGATTTTCGATTTCCATTTGAATCAATCCATTGCCTTACCAGTCTTTTTCACTGAACATTCTAGTTCAGGTGAGCGTAGACTTCACAGTCTTAATGTTAAACAAGCCCTTAGCTACTACATGCTGGTCAGCAAGGACCACATGCAGGATAGGAAACAGTTGTTCCTGACTTATGGGGATGTGGGGAAAGAAAATCCAGCATGTAAGAGGTCCATTTCAAACAACTTGAAGTCTTGCAGTATTCTGACAAGTGCAGTTAGCCCCAGCCTTTAAACTGCCCTGGAGAACAAACGGTTAACCTTTCTATGCAGAGCATAGAATGCTGAGCTCGAGCTCAGTTGATGTCTCTGTCTGTTTCCTTTGAACGCTAACTGACAGATTCTTTACTCCGCCTCACTGAACAGTCGCTCTGGAGATTTCTCCTGCAGCTTGGTTCAAAAGTCGGTTTAAGTGTTGTTTTTTCATTGGTTTCTTACCGAAAAAAGTTTCCCGCATAACTCCGTTCAGTCTCTGTCTGTGGTATCGTGAGTACTAGATAGTTTTGTACTGTTTCTGTGTGGATCTTGTAAAAAGTGCGGTTTGTTAATTCTTGTGTAAATTTTAGTGTGTGATTACCGGTTCTTATCGGTTCTAAAAAGACGTGTTTTGAAACGTTTTTTTCCAAGACCCGTGACACGGTTAGGAACCGATAAGGGAGTCTTGCCTGGCGGTTGCCGAAAAAAGGGTACGTTTGGTTAGGTTGGCCATGTCTGAGAAACCCAAGAAAAAAACAGGGCCACTGGGTTTCAACACTGCAGTGAGTGTGGGGAGGTCTTTGCTAAGGCCGATCCCCACACCACCTGTGTTTATTGTCTGGGGTTTGACCACCTCGATTCAGACTGCCAAATTTGCAAGAATTTTCCCAAATCTACCCTGGAAAAGAGATTAGGTAGACTGAGGGAAAAGGAGGCTGAGAAGTCCGCTGACCGGATGGCCAGCCAGGTTCGGTTCTGACCGAACCAAAGGAATGCCCTCTGACCAGGCGATACTTCTTCGGGCAAAAGGAGAGCCGATCCGAGGGTCAGTTCTGACAAAAGAAAGCGCAAATAAAATCGAGGGGTCGGATCCAGAAGTCCATGTTCTGACCACCCAAGAAATAGCCAGAGTGATTCGGATTGTGAAATCGCCTATTTGGTTCTGACCGATCCAGACCTTTTGGCAGGGGCTCGGTCTGTCAGGTTCCCGGTTCACGATTATACTTTGCAAGAATTTTAAGAACCGGAGTTTGAGGAGGAAGGGAGTTTGATGATGATGATGATGGTGATGGTGAAAGTCTAGATGTGCCTGTGGAACTGGACATCTCCCCAGACAGACCTTCAGGTGTATCCCCTCCTAGGCTTTCTGAGTCCCCTTCCCACTTTATGTTCTACAGAAAAGTGGCTGAGACCCTCCAGCTTCCTATGGAAGAGGCAATGGAGGATCAGGAGGAGCCTGATTATGCAGAAATGATGGACATCCCAGAGTCCAGGAGACTGTCTATTCCCCTCCACAAATCTTTTGGGAAACAGACACAAAAAATTCTGAAGTCTCCCAATTCTATACCTCCTGTGGACAGAAGAATGGACAAGAGGTATACACTGTCAGGCTCAGAAACAGAGTTTTTATACCACCAATGCAGCCATGTTGGGGTTGTGCAGGCTGCTGCCTGTGATAAGGCAAGCATTCCCTTGGCTTCACACCCCCAGACAAAGACTCTAGGAAGGTTGATGCCATGGCAAAAAAGCTGTACATGGCATCTTCCTTGGGACTCAGACAGGCAAATTATATGGCCTATACAGCCAGGTACCAGAAGTCCAGGTGGGACACTGTACTGGCACTGGCTAAACAGGCCTCCCCCCGGCTAGCCAAGGAGCTGGAGGCGGTGGCTGCAGATGGGACTGAGGCATCTAAAGTTCAGTTTCATGCTGCTATAGACTCTAATGATGTGTCATCAAGAGTCATGGCTACATCTGTGGCTCTTCGGAGAATAGCATGCTCAGATATACTAGCCTCTCACAGGATACCCAGGCTAAAGCCATGTATTTTCCTGTAGTGGGTAATTTCTGTTTGGGAAGAGAATTACATGAAGAAAATGGACAGTACAGGACCACATGCAGGAGTGCTCAGGTCAAGGAGAGGCAGGCAACTCCTCAAAGGCAGCAGTCTAGGGGCAGGCCTTTTCAAAGGCCTTTTTACCAAGCGCAGGCCTCTTCTTCTTTTTCACAGAGGGGGTTCTTCAGAGGTAGAGGCAGAAGGGGGATGAGCAGGGCTGCATCCACTCCTCAGCCTAAAGCCCCTGCCAAGCAGACACCCTGATGGGCCTGCCCGGGTCGACTCTCCTATTCCAGTAGGGGGCAGGCTGGCTTACTTCGTCCAGGACTGGATGTCTATTACATCAGACCAGTGGGTCCTGGAAGTGGTAAGCCAGGGACTGGTTCTCAGCTTCAAGAAATTTCCAAAGATGAGAGCCAGATCTTTTCCACCTGCAAATCTCTCGGAAACCCTTGCGCTAGAGGCAGAGGTTTCTTCTCTTCTGGCCTTAAGACCCATAGAGAGAGTACCTACCCTACACTGGGGCAAAGGACTGTACTCCAGGTACTTCCTGACCCCAAAAAAGACAAGGGAGTGGCGACTCATCCTAGACCTAAGATATTTAAACAAACATCTTTTAAAACCAAAGTTCAAGATGGTAACTCTGGGAATAATCCTTCCCTCTCTAAGGCCAGGAGACTGGTTAGCCTCTCTGGACCTCAAAGATGCCTACTTTCACATTCCCATCAGGTGCTCCCACAGAAAGTACCTCAGGTTCGAGTTTCCTCAGGCCACTACCAGTTCAGAGCAATGCCCTTTGGCCTAACCTCAGCCCCAAGGGTTTTCACAAAGTGCCTGGCAGTAGTAGTTGCCTTTCTAAGAAGGCAAAAGATTTCCATTTTTCCATATCTGGACGATTGGCTAATAGTGGGCCAGTCTCCAGACCAAGTCAAGTCTCACCTGCAAGTGACCCAGCAAGTGCTCACTTCTCTAGGATTTCTTCTCAACCTTCTCAAGTCAGTTCTCGAACCAGTCCAGCTTCCTACCTTTATAGGGGCAGAACTGGATACAGTCAGAGCAAGAGCCTTTCTCCGTCTAGAAAGGGCAAGGGTTCTTATGGAACTAGTATCTTCCTTCAGCCTTCGGGTATCTCGAAAAGCAAATAATTTCCTCCAGCTCTTGGGTCACATGGCAGCTTCAACAGCAGTGGTCCAATGGGGCAAGATTCCAGATGAGGGATATTCTGTTCCATCTGAGAGCTTTTTGGTCTCAGAGGAAAGATTCCCTTACCAAACTGATCCCAGTGACTCTGACCTTGATCAAAGCCTTCTAATGGTGGCAGGATCAGGACAATTTAAGACAAGGTGTTCCTTTTGCCACTCAGCCTTGTTCAGTGGTCCTTACACAGACGGCTTCTCTTCTGGGCTGGGTAGTCCCATCTCTGGGGGCCCTCACTGCCCAGGGGCTGTGGTCCCCCCAAGAATCCCTTCTCCATATCAATCTCCTAGAGCTCAGGGCAGTTTTCTGGCCCTGAAAGCTTTCTCTCAATCAGTACAGAACAAGGTGGTTCAGGTCAGAACAGACACCACCACCACCACCACCATGTGGTACATCAACAAGCACGGAGGCACTCGGTCCACGGCCTTGTGCACGGAAGCCATGAAATTGTGGTCCCTGGCTTATTCCCTGCAAACCTCTCTGGTAGCAGTTCACCTTCCAGGGAAGGACAATGTGCTAGCAGATGCACTGAGCAGGATCTCTCAGGACCATCACGAATGGTGCCTGGACTCTCAAGTGTTGAAAGTGATTTTTTCAAGGTGGGGCACTCCAGAGATAGATCTCTTTGCAGCCCCAGACAATTACCAACTCCCTCTCTTTTGTTGCAGGCCTCCAGTCTTGGGCTCAGTCCCCCTGGATGCCCTGATTCTGAGTTGGGAAGGGATGTTTCTGTATGCCTTCCCTCTCTTCCCACTCCTGTTCAAAGCTTTAGTCAAAATAATGTCTCAGCCTTGCAAAGTGATTCTGATTGCTCCAGATTGGGCCAGACAGCCCTGGTACCCCCTGTTGCTGTCCCTAGCAGTCCATCTTCCCCTGTCTCTTCCCAGGAATTGCAACCTGTTAACATCTTCCCAGGGGAGGATTTGGTACCCCAATCTCCAGTCTCTCAATTTCAAGGCATGGCTCTTGAAGAGTTAGAGTTTGCAGATCTGCATCTTTCCCAAGGGGTTCTGGATATTCTGAAAGCTTCTTGAAAGCCCTCCACCAGAAAGACTTACAACTCCAAATCGAAGAGATTCAGCATTTGGTGTTCTAAGAGGTATATTTCTCCAGATACTGCTGGATTGCCTACGGTTCTGGATTATATGGTCCATCTTAATGGCCTAGGCCTCAGACCAGTTAGTCTTAAGGTACACTTGTCAGCTGTTTCTGCGTTTCTGTCTGTGGGGAAGTCTTCCTCATTATCTTCTCACCCTGCGTTCTGTAAATTTTTTAAAGGATTGCTTCACACCAATCCTCCTTTTAGAGACTCTGCCCCTGCCTAGGATTTGAATGTTTGCATTGCTCAACTTATGCAACCCCCTTTTGAGCCTATATCCTCAGCAGAGCTTAAGTACTTGACTTGGAAAACTGTGTTCTTGGTAGCCATTACCTCTGCCAGGCGTATCAGTGAATTGCAAGCCCTGTCAGTGGAACCTGGTTTTATCTCCTTTCACAGGGATAAAGTGGTCCTAAGAACTAATGGAAGGTTCTTGCCCAAAGTGGTTTCAGACTTCCATTTAAACCAGTCTATGTCTCTTCCTGTTTTCTTCACTGATCATTCTTCCTCAGGAGAGAGGAGACTACACAGTTTAGATGTTAAAAGAGCCCTTAGTTACTACATAGAGTGTACCAAGGGTCACAGGTTTGACTCCCTCCAGTTGTTCCTCACTTATGGAGAAGTAAGAAAGGGCAAACCTGCTACCAAGAGATCTATTGCCAGGTGGATCGTGTCTTGTATACAGTTCTGCTGTGAAAAACTGGGAAAAACTTCACCCTCAGGCCTGAGGGTTCATTCCACAAGAGGTACAGCTGCTTCCCTGGCTGCTGCCAGGAATATCCCTCTCTTAGAAATTTGTCAAGCAGCCACCTGGAAAACAGTCCATACCTTTACCAAGCGTTACTCTCTGGATATCCAGGCTAGGAGTGGTGCCCAGTTTGGCACAGCAGTACTTCAGAGCCTATTCCGCAAATATGTTCTGTCCCTCCTCCATGGAGGTACTGCTTGGTAGTCTGCACTTGTCAGAATACAGCAAGGCTTGAAGTTGTTTGAAGAAAAAATTACTCACCTTAGTAATTATGTTTCTTCTATTGGAGTCTTGCTGTATTCGTACCTCCCTCCCTGCCTCCCCTCTCAGAACCTGGTTTTTGGGAAGTGGGTGGGCAGGTGCAGTGTTGCACCTCAGGGCTGCTCTTTTTACACCCTCTTTTGTGTGGGTGTTTATTTTGTTATATTCCTATTTGGTTTGTGTTTTGAGTTTTGGGTTTCCTGACTTGAGTCTTCTTTTGGTAGTCCAAAACTTTTTGTTGCCAGTTGGCTATTAAAAATTTTGTTTTACAATTTCCATACAGAATACTATTAGAGTGTTTCTCGTAAGAATCTGATGGTTAGCGTTCAAAGGGAAACAGACAGAGACATCAACCGAGCTCGAGCTCAGCATTCTATGTTAACCCTTTGTTCTTCGGGGCAGTTTAAAGGCTGGGGCTAACTGCACTAGTCAGAATATAGCAAGACTCCAATAGAAGAAACATAATTACTAAGGTGAGTAATTTTTTCTTCTCGCTGAATAGTTTGGTGTATTCAGTTTTGCTGCTTCAAAGCTGGAAAAGATCCCCCCGGCAGGGCAGAGGGCCCATTCCAAAAGGGGTACAGCTGCTACTATAGCAGCAGCCAGGGATGTCCCATTAGTGGAGATCTGTAAAGCAGCTACCAAGAGAACAGTGCATACCTTAACAAAGCATTAGAGCCTGGACACCCAGTCCAGAAGTGATGCCAGGTTTGGCACAGCAGTCCTGCAGAGTCTGTTTTCAAAGTAGGTTCTGTGCCCACTTCCAAAGGTACTGCTTCTTAGTCTGCAAGTTAGGAATATTGGAGAATTCCTGGGGTTAAAAGAAAAAAATACTTACCATAGTAATCTTGTTTCTTCCAAGGTTTTCTCCAACATTCATAACTCTCCAGCCCTGCCTCCCCTAATAAGAACCTGTGGCCTCTGCACTCCAAGCTGAGCAACTGTGTGTGAGGGCACCACACACTGGCATATCTGTTTTTGAGGCCTTTGGGCATTGGTTCCCCTTCTTCAGGTTATTCTGACATTCAGGAGGGATTGTGTTTTCCTCTCAGTTGGAGGTTTACAGAATATTTTAGTGTTGTTTTTATTAATATTAGATATAGTTTCTCAGGGGCCTGTCTTTGTAGGCATCCATGAAATCTGAAGCGTTAGAATGTAGACAGTTGATAAGGGCAGCATTTGAAAAGTGAGCACGAGCCAATGATGATTCCATCATTGGCATATGTTCTATCTCCGGGCAGTTCTGTCTTAAAGGCTGACTGCAAGAGTTATGAATATTGAAGAATATCTTGGAAGAAACAAGATTACTATGATAAATCATTTTTTCTTCCCATACAACATACAGTGCTCCCTCTTATATCTGCCAACCTCTGTACATCCTTAATGTTGGCGGATAAAAGAGGGTGGCGGATAATAGATGGTGGCGGTTAAAGGGGAAGATAACATTCTAGGGACGTGGATATGTTGTCCTATCCACATGTTCTGGCATTGTCCTGTCCGGTTTAAATTTTGCCGGAAAGTCTTAAAGCTAGTTCCTCACACCCACCCACCCACCTGGGTGGTATAACCTTCTGCTCGCCCCATGATGCCAGATCTTCCTTTCCGTTGGAAGAAGCATTCCCTCCTTACCGCGCCCACATTGAGTAGGCCCTGGCACTTAAATTTTCGGATCTACTTCCAAAACTTAAACTCGTTAGTTTCATCTTCATCTTGATCTTCGTTCTCGACTGAGATGGAGGACCAGTCCTCACCCAGATTTCCAAGAAAAAAAGGTAATTCAAACTGCGCTCGAGAGAAAGCATTTATGGTTCTTGCATTTTGGAGTGCAACTTAGTTTGTTTGTTCACTCAGATTTCACTGGTGCCCATGCGGGCAGAAGATGTCATGTACTGACCCCCATGCCACGTATGTTTACTGCCTGGACCACGAGCATGATCCCCAGGCTTGCGATATTTGCCAGTGGTTTCACACATTGGTCATCAAGGACCGCCTTGCCTGCTTGAAGTTGGGCCACCTGGAAAAATGACATCTGTGGCTGTGGGGTCCGCTAAGCAGCTGGAGCAACTTTAGGTCTTCAAGGAGGAGGTGGCATGGGCCACTACACGGTTCTCTTCGGCTTTGGCCTTTGTTCCGCTCAAGTTGGATTCCACTTTTTCAGGCTCCTTCAAGGAGCTGTGCCTGTCTCTCCTGACCAAGGGAGAGCGCCCTTCGGGTTCACACAGCTCCCGCTCCCACAAGAAGGAGTCCAAGAGAGAAAAGGAATTGACCCACTGTTGATGTTCTTGACATCGGGAACGTTCTCGGTCTCAAGAATCTCAGGTTTTGACCATGTTCAAGAATGCGTCCTTGGCTGCTGGCTTCAAGGAGACAGCCGGTCGGTTGAGACGCAGGTCGATGATGCGGCCGAGATTTTTCTTGACCCTGTCAACCTGTTGTCATTGGAAGAGGCCAATACCTCCTTGTTCAGGATACCAGACTGCCGGTGGCCACCGAAGGGGTGACTCAGCCTGCTGAGTTGGATCCTCCAGTAACTGACCCAGACCAGGAGGAGCTGCAGCATTCCCTGACTCCTTCTGAGATCCCCCATCAGCTGAGGTCGAGATCTATGTCTTTCTCATCCACAGGGTCAAGCAGAACCTGTGGACACCAGTGGTCCTGCTCTCGACACCATGGGAAGCGACACTGCCGCTATTTGTCTTTGTCCTCCTTGAGTGAGGAGCAGCTTCGGCGCAAGTTGCGTCGATGCTACGAAGACCTTATGTGGAAGCAGTTGGTGTTGTCTGGTCCATAGTTGACCATGGTTCCCACACCAGCCATCACCTGGCTGTCACCCGTCAGGCCGACACTGACACCCCGGGAGGCCAGTTGACACCATTCCTCCACCTGTGGAGCTGATTCAGACCATCTCGGTTCAGCCAAAGCTGGCCTCTCCACCAGTTGTGGTGAAGCCACTGTCCAAACAGCCACCAACCAGGGCTCCAACGAAAGAGTCTCGGTTGGCTCAGGAGCTTCCCCATCATCTGTCCGTCGGTCTTACACCTGACTGTCTGCAGCAGGTCCGGAGTGACTCGGGTGGTCGGCCGCTCTATGCGGACTCCTCAGAGTCTAAGGATTCTTCACTGTGCTCTTGTCCAGTCGACATGGAGTTTGTGGGGACTTCTCGATGGAAGAAAGACCCATGTCCTTCACGGGTATCCTCCGTCTCATCTCCTGGTCCACGGGGATGAAATTGGAGCCTGTCCAGAAGCGGGCGCACTTTTCCATCACAGAGATTCTGGATAAAGGGAACTCTCCAATGGAGGCTTCCCGGTGGCCAAGGCCCATTGTTGGCCCTGCCCTGGAGCTCTGGCAGCACCCGTCTCCTGCCCTGCGCCTCGGCCCAGATGATCTATAAATATGCAGTGTCCACTGGGGTTCATGGAGCACCCTTGCCCAAAGGGTTGGTGGCCAACTCCTTGTTTCAGCGCTTGGGCAATACTGGGGACATCGACAAACCACGGATAAGGAGTCCAAGAAATTGGACCATTCATTAAAAGGTCTATGCTGCCTTCTTGCTCAGCCTCAACCAGGCAAGCTTAGCTGTCATGATAGCACACTTCTCATGCCCTTTTGGACTCTCTGGATGAGGTGCTCCTCATCTTCCTATGGACCTCCAGACTATGGTCAAGCAGGTCTGGTAGCAGGGTCAAGCTGTGTCCAAGCAGCAACTTTAGATGACTCTGGATATTGGAGATTCCTGTGCCTGCTCTGTAGTGGCCACAGTTGCCATGCGCTATTGGGATTGGATGCAGATCTTGACCTTCATGGCAGACACTCAACACAAGCTGGGGGATGTTCCATTCTTAGCCACCAACCTGTTTGGGCCCAGTGTGGAGGGTCATCTCCAGCGTATCGAGAAGTCTAATGCCACCTTGGACTCTGTTACATGTGCACAGAGGAATCCCAAGGGCTCTAAGCAGCAGAAGCATAAGCCCTTTCGGTCCTCCACTCCTGTGGCAAAACCAGTCCAGCTTCAGTCTGGCCAGCAGGCTCAGTCCTGGTAACCTAGGCCCAAGTCCTTGGCCTCAGTGGTCCATAAGCCCAGAGGGAAGGGACCTGGTGGCGCCTCAGCCATGTCCTTCTCCTCCTCCTCCAAGCCTGTTCAGTGATGGGATGGGGGTGCCACCCTCATGCCCATCACGCCTTCCCTGGGTCCTCCTGTGGGGGGCCGGTTCCACCACTTTCTCTCACCTGGTCTGTTGTCACCATGGACAGGTGGGTTCTGGAAGTGGTCAGACAGGGTCTGCCTCTAGAATTTGAGCAGTACCCTCCCAGCCGAGCCCAGGCCCCATGGGAGGACTTAGTATCCACAAACACTTGGTCTGCTCTTCGAGATAACATAGCCCAGCTCCTCCAGAAGGAGGTCGTGGTCAAGGTTGCGGATCCTCCGGAACACCCAGGGTTTGTCTCCAGGTACTTCCTGGTGCCAAAGCGGACGGGGAGGGGCTGGTGCCCCATTCTAGATCTGCATGACCTGAACCAATTCCTCAGATCCCATACCTTCGGGATGGTAACTCTGTCGCAGATCATACCATCTGTGGAGCAAAACATGTGGTTTTGCTCTCTGGATCTTCAGGATGCATTTTTTCACGTCCTGATCCGTCCATCCCATCAAGGGTTCCTCTGCTTCCGAGCCAAGGGAATCCTCTATGCGTTTCAGGCCATGCCTTTTGGACTGTCCTCAACCCCCAGGGTCTTTACCAAATGCATTGCAGTGGTAGCAGCTTACCTGAGGTGCTGAGGGGTCCAGGTGTACTCCTACCTGGACAACTGGCTGATAGTAGTAGGTTCCTCCAGGCAAGAGGTGGTGCAGTCCAGGGACCTGGCCCTCCAGACCTGCATCGATCCTGACCTGCTAGTCAACAAGGCCAAGTCGAAACTTGTGTCCTCGCAGGTGATGAGCTTCATCGGGTCAGCCCTCGACTCTTGCCAAGCCAGAGTCCAGCTCACGGCGGACAGGGTGGAGATTCTCTCCTCCTTTACCCAGTCATTTCTGGTTGGGCATTTGCGCCCTTCCCGGGACTTCCTTCACCTTCTGGGTTACATGGCACCCTGCACCAATGTGGTTCAATGAGCCCATTGGTATATGTGCTCCCTGCAATGGGAGCTGGCCAGCCAGTGGTCTCAGCGCAAGGGTCACTTCAACCAGCTGGTCACTGTGACCCAAAGGATGTGGGACGCCCAGTGGTGGCTTGTCCCAGAGCATCTGCAGGAAGGGATGCCATTGTCCACCCCAAGCCGACAGTGGTCCTGGCGACCAATGCCTCTCTCTTGGGCTGGGGTGCACATCTGGGGAACACAGAGTCCTCGGGCTCTGGACCCTCCAGGAGTCCCGATGCTACATCAACCTGCTGGAGCTCAAGCAGTTCGGCTGGCGCTCACTGCATTTGCTCTGTTTGTTCAGGATCAAGTGGGTCAAGTCCAGATGGACAACACCACGACCATGTACTACCTCAACAAGCATGGCAGGGCTGAGTCCCTGTCCCTGTGCAGGAAGCTCTCCATGTCTGGATTCTCCTTTGCTGCCTGGTGGCAGATCTCCTAGCCATCTATGTTACAGATCCTCCTGTCAGCTGGCGGACAGCCCTTCCAGGTGGGCGAGGTATCTCATGAGGTGGTCTCACCATCCGGAGGTAGTTTAGTCTGTTCTTCCAGTGGGGCACCCCTCAGGTTAACCTGTTTGCCTCCAGAGAGAATGCAAAGCTGAGGCTGTTCTGTGCCCACCCCCCCTCAGTAGGGCTCACTGCAGGGGGATGCCTTCTCAAAGCCATGGACCCCAGGCCTCTTCTTTGCCTTCCCTCCACTTCCCTTGATCCACAAGGTATCTTTAGAATGGCAGAAAAAGAGATATTGTTGATGGGGATCTGAATATGCTAGATGTTAACTGGAGTGCATGTGCTGCAGCCACATCAAAGAGCAGGGTCATTCTAGATGCCCTGCAGGGGGCATGCCTTAGACAACAAGTATTGGAACCCACTTGGGAGGGAGCAATCTTAGACCTGGTACTCTCAAATGGAGATGGAGAGAGGATCACAGATGTTGAAGTGGGTAACCATCTGGGAACTAGTGACCATCGATCAGTATGGTTCACGATAAACACAGTAGTAGAGTCAAGCCATACAAAGGCAAAGGTCCTGGACTTCAGGAGGGCTGACTTTGCCAAAATGGGTGAGTGCCTAAGGAATGCACTAGCAAATGGGCAGGAAGGAGGGGTGGAAGAACAGTGGGGAATAATCAAAACTGCCATCACAGAGGAAACGAGCCTTTGTGTGAAGCAAATAAAGAAAACAATGTAAGAAACCACTATGGTTCTCAAATGAGGTAGCAAGGAAGGTTAGGGAGAAAAAGAGAGCATTCAGGAAGTACAAGGAATCACAGAAGAAGCAGGACAGAGAATTGTATCAGTTAAAGCAGAAGGAAGCTGGGAAGGCAGTCAGAACAGCAAAGGCTCAAACCGAGGAAAAGATAGCCAACTCAGTTAAGAAGGGGATAAAACCTTTTATAGGTACATCAGGGAGCGAAGAAAGACCAAGGGAGGGGTAGTGAGGCTTAATAAAGGGGGAGGGGGCAGAGGGTGACTGTGAAAAGGCAGAGATACTAAACAAATATATTTGCTCAGTATTCACAAGTGAAGAAGGGGAGGTACCTAAACCAAACAATAGAAACACTCTGGATAGGAGAGTTGATACACACCCATTCACAGAAGAAAGAGTTCTGAAAGAACTCTTAAAACTGAAGGTGGACAAAGCAATGGGGCCTGATGGGATTCATCTCAGAATTCTAAAAGAACTAAGGGTTGAACTAGTGACACCACTGACTACCCTCTTTAACAAATCATGGGAGGATGAGGTGGTACCTGAGGACTGGAGGAGGGCAGATGTGATTCCACTTCACAAAAGTGGAAGCAGGGCAGAGGCAGGAAACTACAGACCTGTTAGTTTGACGTCAGTGATAAGGAAAATGATGGACTCACTTCTGAAGGAAAGAACTGTTGAGTACCTAGAGGCCAGAGTGGCACAGCACCCAAGGCAGCATGGATTCACAGCAGGAAGGTCATGTCACACTAATCTAATAGATTTCTTTGACTGGGTGACCAAAGTAGTAGATCAGGGAGGGGCTGTGTACATGGCCTACCTAGACTATAGCAAGGCATTTGACACAGCCCCACACAAAGATTAATATACAAGTTAGCCAGCCTAGGAGTGGGTCCCAGGATGGTAGCCTGGGTAAAAAAGTGGCTGGAGAACAGGACACAGAGGGTAATAGTAAAGAGTCCACTCTGAAGAAAGGGGATTACTAGTGGGGTACCGCAGGGTTCAGTTCTAGGACTGGTCCTCTTCAGTGTCTTTATAAGTGACATTGCAGAGGGACTGGAAGGAAAAGTATGTCTCTTTGCAGACGACACAAAGATCTGCAACAGGGTTGATACACAAGGTGGGGTGGAAAGGATGAGAAGGGACTTGGCAAGGTTGGAGGAATGGTCATATATATGGCAGCTTAGATTCACTGCTAAGGAGTGCAAAATAATGCACCTGGGAAACAAGAACCGGGAAGAGTACACTGTGGGGGGTGAGATACTAACAACATCAAAAATGGTAAGGGACCTGGGGGTAGTCATATCAGATGACCTAAAGGTGGGCAAGCAATGTAAGAGGGCAATAAGAAGGGCTGGGGATTCTGGGATGATAGGAAGAGGCATCACCAGCAGAAACCGGAAGTTGTTATACCTCTGTACAGACAGCTGGTGAGACCCGTCTGGAGTACTCGTGCAATTCTGGAGACCCAATCTCTGCAAGGCCATAGACAGGATGGAGGCAGTCCAGAGGAGGGCAACTAAAATGTTGCAGGGTCTGCACCAGAAGATATATGAAGAGAGACTTAGGAGCTCACTATGTATACCAGCAGGGAAAGAGGGACGAGGGGACATGATAGAAACTTTAAGTACCTCGTAGGAATCAGCAAAGTCCAAGAGGGTAACATATTTCAGAAAAAGAGATGTGCAAGAACAAGGGGGCACAATTTGAATATAGAAGGGAGATGGTTCAGAGATAATGTGAGGAAATATTTTTTCATGGAGAGGGTTGTGGATACATGGAACAGCCTTCCTGTAGAGGTTGTGGAGTCAAAAACAGTGGGGGAATTCAAGAATGCATGGGACAGACATAAGGCAATTGTAGGGGTTGGGGTAGGAGGAAGTAGGTTGTTGATTAACTAGGATTTGCAGCTTATTGATTAGGTAGGAAATGGACAGATTGGGTGGGCCGCGATCCTTATCTGCCGTCAAATTTGATGTTTCTAAGGTGCTGCTGAAGGTCAGGAGGGACAAGTCACAGGTAATCCTGGTGGATCCAGACTAGCCCCACCAGTTTTGGTATCCCAGTTTACTCAGCCTCAGCAACAGGCTCCCGAGGCATCTTCCAATACACCTGGACCTGCTCTCCAGCAATCAGGAGAAAGTACTCCACCTGGATCTTCAGTCCCTGTACCTACCAGTCTGGTTCCTGAAGGGCTAGAGTTCCAGGCTTTGGGTCTCTCTGAAGATGTCCTCACTGTAGTTGAGGCATCTAGAAAGGAATCGACCAGAAAATGCTATGTCTTTAAATGGAAGAGATTCTCCATTTGGTGTCAGGGCAAGGGGCTGGATCCAATGTCCTGTCCAGTGGCTAGCATTTTGGACTACCTGTGGTCTCTCTCTCTCCTAAGGGGGACTTCAGTCGATGACCCTTAAGATGCACCTGGCAGCCATCTCTTCTTACTGGGCATGGGCTGGTCTGCAGTCTGTGCACAGGAGAAGGTGGTCTGGTGCTTTTTCAAAGGCCTAGATCACATTTCCACACTGGTACATGAACCACCACCACCACCACCATGGGACTTGTTGCTAGTTTTGGCAAAGCTCATGGGCAAGCCATTCGAACCAATGCACAGGTGTGACATGTCTCACCTGTCATGGAAGACAGCCTTCCTGGTGGCTATCACATCAGCCAGAAGGATAAGTGAGCTCCATGTGCTTTCGGTGGAGTATTCTTATCTGGTCTTCCACAGGGACAAGGTTGTCCTGCACCTCAACCTGAAGTTCCTCCCAAAGGTTGTGTCGGAATTTCAACTGAACTAGGTGAAGACTCTTCTGGTGTTCTTCCCAAATCACACCTTGGAGGCCGAACACAGGCTCCATACTTTGGATCTGAGGTGAGTGCTCGCTCATTACAAAGAGCGCATGGCTGGAGTTTGGGGAGAAGTTTACCAGCTGTTTGTCACTTATGCTGAAGCTGCACCTGGCAGACCTGCAGCTAAGCAGCGACTGGCAGGTGGATCACTTCCTGCATTGATCTCTGCTATAGTTGGCAAGTAGGGAGCCTCCCAGAGGGCTAAGTGCTCATTCCACCCACCATACCACTGTGACGGCTGCTTCTAGGACGTCTCTTATCCAGGAAATCTGCAGGGCTGCTACCTGGAAGTCGGTACACACCTTCATTTCCGTTATCACACTGACTTAGATTCACTGGGATGCTGGTTTTAGGGCTTCAGTTCTCCAATCCTTATTTCCCAAGTAGAGGTGTGCACCTGCCTCCCTCCTCCCAGAGAACTGCTAGCAGTCTGCCAATATGTGTGGCTAGAACAACATATCCACATCCCTAGAAACATAGGTTACTTACCTATACCAGTAGTTCTATGAGTGGTATATGTTGTTCATCCACACGGACCCACCCAACCTCCCTGGCTCAGGTGCACAACATTGCTTCCAGTGGGCAAGATCTGGTGTCATTGGGCAGAACCGAGGGTTATACCACCTGGGTGGGTGGGAGGAGCCAGCTTGAAGACTTTCTGGCAAGATTTAAAGGGGAAAGGAAAATGCCAGAATGTGTGGATAAACAACATACACCACTCCTAGAACTACTGTTACAGGTGAGTAACCTGTGTTTTCTGAAAAATGGGACAGGAGCTCACACAGGTGTTAAACGAAGGTGTCGGATAAAAGGAGGCGGATAAAGGACGGAGCACTGTATTGCAGTTTTAATAAAGCATTCAATATTTTATTGAAATGTAACCCTACATGTTATCTATTAATTTGTTATTGAATTTTTTATAACCTGTCTTGCTACATTCTGTGTGTTTGATGATTTTGTTAATGTTAAATTATGTATTTGTTTGTGATTTGGAACTTTGAACAGGGCAACCCTGTATGTGGATGCCTGTTCTAGTGATTAATCCTGTCCAACAAAAACCTGAAAACTGGAAATGTCCCAGATTGGCTGCTAATCCCTTCTTTTTGTGTTCCATTGAGGTGTTTCTCCTGGCCATGTTCATTGTTCCAGGGCTATACCCTGATCCCAGGGATATACCCTGTTCAGGTGTGTGTCTTCTGACCCCCCTTCCCCCTTTGCTCCAGTAACCTACTGGTTACCCTCACAGATTTCTCTCCATACAAGATCTCTAAGAAGAGGGTCATCTTCCCCCCCCTCTCCGAGGCCGTCCACTGTGTGGACTAGAATCTGTTGGGGTCAGGCACCGGTACCCAGGAGAATCACGGAGGACCAAACCAACATTTAGACAGACATGGGTTTTTCCCCAAATGCTCTGACATCAGTGCAGTTCTCAGTGGCATTGCATGCACACAGTAGATTGCCTGAGGCAGGAGCAAACGCCATGGCCTAGCTACAGGGTTGCTGTGGATCCAGAGTTCGCCACTAGCTTCTCTCAGGTCAAGGCATGCTGCCACGTTGCAGCTGCTTCAGCCTGGTCTGCCTCCCAGAGCCGCAAGTTCTCGCTGGAGCCTAGATCGCCTGCATGACAGCTTTACGTACTGCAGCTGGGCCTTTGGGCAGCACCAGTCACTTCTTCTGTTTACATTCCAAGCCTTACTTTCAGAGTAGCTGTGACTAGGGTCCATGAGGTGTCCTGAACTGGCGTGTCAGTTACCAGCCAGTCACCCCCTGGTGGCTCAGGTGACCGGTCGTCATTGAGAGACTCTCAGCCAACTTTGCTCTGCCTCTGTGGCACTAGGTATACAACCCAGGTGCTTGAGTATAGGACGTTGAGGAGACAGCTGAGCATTGCCCATGTTTCGGGCTGTGAGGGGATTGTTGGGCTGAAATGTTGTAGTTTGGGTATTCCAGATGTTCTGGTGATGTAGATATGTTGTTCTATCCACACTATATGGCATTGTCCTTTCTCCTTTAAATCTTGCCGGAAATCTTCAAGCTGGCTTCTCCCTCCCACCCAGGTGGTATAACCCTTGGCTCCGCCCCATGATGCCAGATCTTCCTTTCCACTGGAAAAAGCAGGTTAGTCACCTCTATGCTTGGGCAGATGCACCTCCCACTTTGGTGGGAATCAAAGCCATAACCATGAGTTCTGAGGACAGAAACTCTAACCATTCAGCTAAAGGGAAATTCCCCCTATCTGGGAGAACAGGGTTCTCCTTTGACTTTCCTATTGCTATTCCTTGGACCACCATTGGAGGTCTCCAGCTATTACAGTTATTCAGAATTGCTGTGACAGTTATTCTCGGTTTTCCCCACTAGATGGCATTACTTTGTGCTGACTGCCTTTTTCCTGTAAACAACACTGGGCACATTAATTCTAATTATAGATCATGGAAGTGTCCCTGACCAATCACAGCCCTCCCTTCAGTTGCATGTGAATATTTTATTACCGTAAGAGTATCTCATGTGCTGAGCCACAGTAACAGGCTCCTCACTTAACTGTTTGTGCTGTCAGTATTTTAAATAAAAAAAAAAGTTGTTTTTAATTTAATACAGTAAGCTTTCTGCAATAATTTTATGGGTTCATTTGGAGGGCTTCTATGGTTCTAAGAGTGTCGCCTCTGCATCCTTAGGGACCACAGAAGTTCTCACCTTTGGTTTGCAGTCTTCTGGTTCTAAGAACACACGAGTGCCATGTCCATAAGAGGCTCTACAAACAGACCCATAAACTGACAGTGAAATGCCACCATCATGTAAATACAGTGTTGGCACAATTCTCAACTGAGGTTTGAAATAGTGGTTGCCAGTTTCATGAGAGCATATTGCACACTAGAAGGACCACTGGTCTGATTTTGTCTCACAGATTCTGTGTTGCTATAAATATTTTCAAAAGGTTATTACTGAATAGAAGCTCTCAGTGTCTTTCTGTATGAATGTCTTCCTGACGATTGTCATTTCTTTATGTTCTGATAGGATTCTTTAATGGACAACATAATTCAGTCAACCATCTCCCCACTAGAAGATAAGGACTTCCTTCCTATGGTGCACTCCAGCCAGTGTAAGATGGCATCTATTCGTTCCAAACTGCAGGAGCAGTCAGCCTGCAGCAACAACATACTGATGAGCTGAGGCACTTAAGGGACATTGCCCAGCTAGGGGCTGCTGTCTACCAGGCTTTGACTCAAGTTTCCCGGTTAAACCCCTTCTATTTCTTCTCCAGGCGCTCTTTTCTGGACGTTATCAGGGCAGCTCTCTCATCCCGACCCAGGGATGCAACCACCAAGGCTAATTGCAGGGCACCAAAGGCTAGGGCCTTAGAGCTTATCAGTGTCATGCTTGCAAAAGTCCACTCGAACTACAGACCTTGCTTGTTTGCGAACCACAGTAAGCTGTTCAGCTTTCTGGTGGCTGTAGCACAGATGAGGTTGAGTGGGAATGTGACTGAGCTTGAATGGAGTATCTTTCTTCAGGGACTTAAGGACTTCAAGATTAAGACACCCCTTCCATCAATAAATGTATTAAGACCTCAGTGGGTAAATGAAGAGGCCTGGAAGGAATGCTCTCTTCTGGAGAACTTACCACCATTTAAAAACCTGAGATCCTCACTTGTTCATCAGGCCAGCCAATGGCAAGAGTACTTCAGTCTCTCCTCTACAGTGGTTGGTCCAGTACCGTGCCCCAGCCACTCCCACCTCAGCACCTTCCAAAGGCCATCTTGTGGAGGATTTTCTGCCCAATCGCCTCTCTGCACTTATGAGTGAACTGACTATCTGCCAGCTGGGAGGGGTGGCTGCAGAAGATTCTGGGTATGAGGTGGGCTCCATTTTTTCCTACAGTGGCCCCTCTGTTCCTGTCATGTTCCTGGTGTCAGGACGTGAGTTCCAGGGTTTCGCTGTTCACCCCTTGTACTGGATTGAAAAAATGGCTAAGGAGTATCGCAAGGAGGTAAGAGAACATTTACTCCTTAGGCTTAAAAGGGGCCTTTCATACCATGATAAACTTTTCAAATTACTGATTTAAACAAATATCCAATTATCTTCAGTGTCTTTTCTGTATTTCATTTCCCACTAGTGCAAGGTATTGAAGATACTGTATTGCATTTAGGTTAGTTCAGTTTATTGCAACTGTGTAAACCACAAAGGTTTATACAAGAGTGCGACAACCTAACTGCTTTCTTGCTGGATTGTCGGACTCTGAATCATTTTTTGTTTAATTGCTTGTTTACTTTCTGTACACAGTAATTGTGAGGGACCAGGGTTTTGATATTAAGAGGTCATATCACTCAACAGTGTGAAGAAATGTATTTATTTATTTTATTTATTGAATATTGTTGACTGAGTGTGCCCACTGAGACAAAAAGTCCCTGTTTCAGGGGCAACCCAGAATTAATTACATAGCTACAATGCAGAATTATACAGAGTCTGTGATTACATAGGTACATTGCAGAAATATTAAGCGTCAAATACTAACAAAATATATACACAATATTCACAGGGGCACAGGAGATTAGCAAGCAAGCAGGAACAATTGTAACACAAATCCTTACAAGACAGGTACCTCGGTTGACAGCAGTGAAACAAAATACAGATAGATCTGTACAGTTCAGAGGCATAGCATCATCAGATACAAGCCAAGGGTACTGAGAAAAGGCAGCAGTTACAGGTCAGCAACTACAGGAACATAGATTGCACTCAAGTAAATACACCGTAAGCCTATTTTTGAAACCTCCAAAAGAGGAGCAATTTTGGAAGGATGCTGGGAGAATGTTCTATCAGATAGAGCTGAGTTGGTGAAGGTTCTCTCTCCTGCACTGGCCCTGGGTGTTTCTAGTAGTGTACAGCCAGAGGACCTGAGCATTCTCCTTAAAGATATGCATGTCAACATATCTTGGTGACAAGGAGGGGTAGTAACCTTTACAAGTCTGTAGGTAAGGCAGAGGAGAGGATACTCTAACCTACCTTCCAATGGAGGCCAGTTCAGGGAGCAGAAGACATTACAGTGGTGCAAACTAGGTGGGGCACCAGAGGCAAAGCAGCCAATATTATTGTAAAGCACATTAGGCTTATTAAGGTCGGTGCGCCTCAGAGACTGGAGAACAGGGGCGCCATACTGCATGTGAGAGAGAAGTGTGCCATTGGCAATAATCCGCCATGATTCCCCTGCATAGGTTGTTACCTAAATGGTAGAGCAATCCAATTTTGTGATGCAGGGATTCTGAAACGTGTTCATTGTGGGTTCTGAAAATAACTTCCTGGTCAAACTGAAGTATTCTCCAAGCAAGATTTAATTGTCTTAACCACCTCGATTTGGGTTCCCAATTGATGTGAATAGGTTTACCAGGTGCTGCCTTGCTACACCTGGTGTCTAGGGCCAAACAAAATAGCTTTAGTCTTCTTGGCATTGAGTACCAATTTATTAAAGGAAACCACTGTTCAAGTGCCAGGAAGTAATCCACAAAAAGACTGTTAATGAGGATGACATCACTGATGCTCCTATAGAGTACCACATCATCAGCATAAAGCTGTGAGCTTGCCCCCCTACAATGTCCAGGCATATCATTTATGAACAGGGAAAAGAGCATAGGACCCAGGATGCACCCTTGAGGGACATCATCAGTACTGGAGCTTAATATGGACTACATGCCTGTCCATTTCACTTTCTGATACCTGTTAGTCAAATAATGAGTGATTCACTGGCAGGACATGTTGTTTAAGACCAAATCTCCTACGTTTTTCTAGTAGGAGGCCATGATTAATGAGATCAAATACTTTGGTGAGATCTGCAAAGATCGCACCAATCCATTGCCCCCTGTCCATGGCACCCAGATGTCAGTAGTCAGCCTAACCAGAGCGGTGTCGGTTCTATGACGTTTCCTGAACCCATGCTGTCAATCAGTCAAAAGGTAATGCTGATCAAGATAGTCTTGGAACTGGCTATGTATTACAGGGACACTGTCAGTCTTTTGGACCAATTTTAAACTGCCTGTAATGAAGGTGTCTGGAGCAGGCTTTATCGATGTAAAATACGTACGTGGCAAGAGAATTGCACAGTAAAAATTATATTAACCGTAACATCAGATTCTTTACTCCGCCTAACTGAACAGTCGCTCTGGAGATCTTCTCGCTTTCAATTCGGTAAAAGTAAAACGTCGGTTTGATACCATTTTTCTCCGTTTATTCTTTCAGTTCAGATCCCTGTCTGTGGTACAGTAAGTGTATAGATAGTGGACTGACTGGTTAAAGTGTGTGTTTTTGTGAGGAAATTGTAAAAAGAAAAAAAAGTTTCTTATCGGTTTGGCTGAACCGATTGTTTGGGTTCTTTATTTTGTATTGTGGGTTAGTGTGAAGTACCGGTCCTTATCGGTTCTAAAAAAAAAACATGTTTTTAACGTTTTTTTCAAATACCTGTGACACAGTTAGCAACCCGATAAGGGAGTCTTGCCTGGCTGAAGCCGAGTAAACGGTAAGTTTTTGTTAGGATGGCTACGTCTGAGAAACCCAAAAGAAAAACCGGGCCCACTGGGTTTCAACACTGCAGTGTGTGTGGGGAGGCCCTTGCTAAGACTGATCCCCACACCACCTGTGTTTACTGTCTGGGGTTTGACCACCTTAATTCAGACTGCCAAATCTGTAAACATTTTCCTAAGGACACCCTGGATAAAAGATTGGGCAGGCTTAGGGAAAAGGAGGCCGAGAAGTCCGCTGACCCAGATGGCCAGCCCGGTTCGGTTCCAACCGGACCTGAGGGAGTGCCCTCAGACCAAGGCGATACTTCTTTGGGCAAAAGGAGAGCTGATTCCAAGGGATCGGTTCCATCAAAAAGAAAGAAGAAAGACAATTTGTCCGGTTCGGATCCAGAACCGCATCGTCCAACCGCCAAAGAAATTGCCAGGGCGATTAGCATTGTGGAATCACTCCGTCCGGTTCCAACTGATCTGGCGCCATCAGGAAGGCATTCGGTTCGGTCGGTTTCTCCAGTTCCGGATTATTCCCCTGAAGAGTATTATGAACCGGACCTGGAGAGGGATGAAAATTACGATGATGATGATGATGGTCTAGAAGGCCTGGATTAGCCCATAGAACCGGATATCTCCTCAGACAGACCTTCTGTTGTTTCCCCTCCTAGGCTTTCTGAGTCCCCTTCCCACTTTACGTTCTACAGAAAAGTGGCAGAAACCCTCCAGCTCCCTTTGGTTGAAGCTGTTGAGGGACAAGAGGAGCCTGACTATGTGGAGAGGATGGACATCCCAGAGTCCAAGAGAGTGTCTATTCCTCTTCACATATCTTTTGGGAAACAGACATAATGACTGCTTAAGACCCCAAATTCTCTACCTCCTGTGGACAAACAAATGGACAAGAGATATATGCTGTCAGGCTCAGGTACGTGATTTCTCTAACCAGCAATGCAGCCATGTTGGGGCTGTGCAGGCTGCAGCCCGTGATAAGGCTAGCATACCCTTGGCTTCACACACCCCCAGATAAGGAGTCCAGGAAGATAGATGCCATGGCTAAAAAACAGTATTTGGCATCCTCTTTGGGACTCAGGCAGGCTAACTACATAGCCTGTACAGCCAGATACCAGAAGTCCAGATGGGATACTGTTCTGGAACTGGCTAAACAGGCTTCTCCCCCAGCTAGCCAAGGAGCTGGAGGAGGTGGCTGCTGATGGGATAGAGGCATCAGAGATTCAATTTCATGCTGCTGTGGACTCCAGTGATGTGTCATCACGAGTCATGGCTACATCTGTGGCTCTTTGGAGAATGGCTTGGCTCAGATGTACTAGCCTTTCACAGGACACCCAGGCTAAGGCTATGGATTTCCCTGTGGTGGATAATTCTCTGTTTGGGGAGCAGACAGAGAATTATATGAAGAAAATGGATGAATATATGACCACCTACAGGAGTGCACAGTCCAAGAAAAGGCAGACAACTCCTCAAAAGCAGCAATCTAGGGGCAGGGGCTGGCCTTTTCACAGGTCTTTCTACCAGGCACAGGCCTCTTGTCCTTTTCCTCAGAGGGGGGTTCTTCAGAGGGAGAGGCAGAAGAGGAATGAGCAGAGCTGCATCCTTCTCTCAGCCCAAGGCTTCTGCCAAGCAGACACCCTGATGGGTCAGCCCGGGTCGACTCCCTCCCTCCAGTAGGAGGCAGGCTGGCTTACTACTTCCAGGCCTGGAAGTCGGTTACCTCAGACAAATGGGTCCTGGAGGTAGTAAGCCAGGGACTGGCCCTCAGCTTCAAAAGCAAAAGATTTCCAAAGCAGAGGGTCAGGTCTTTTCCACCTGCAAACATCTCCAAAACCATTGCCTTAGAGGCAGAGGTTTTCTCTCTACTGGCTCTCAGAGCTATAGAGAGAGTTCCTACAGTACACAGGGTCAAAGGTCATTATCAGTTCAGGGCAATGCCGTTCGGGCTAACATCAGCACCAAGGGTATTCACAAAATGCCTAGCAGTAGTAGTGGCCTTCCTAAGGAGACAAAACATCTCCATATTCCCGTACCTGGATGTTTGGCTCATTGTAGGGTAGTCTCCAGACCAAGTCAAGTCAGACCTACAAGTGATTCAGCAATTTCTCACTTCTCTAGGTTTCCTTCTCAGTCTAGCCAAGTCAGTTCTCGAACCAGTGCACCTCCTGACCTTCATAGAGGTAGAGTTGGACACTGTTCAAGCAAGAGCCTTTTCCTCTAGCAAGGGTAAAGGCCCTCACAGATCTGGCTTCTTCCTTCCACCTCCTGGTCTCTTGACCAGCAAGGCATTTTCTTCAACTCCTGGGCCACATGGCAGCCTCCACTGCAGTGGTACAAGGAGCCAGATTTCAGATGAGGGACATTCAGTTTCACTTAAGGGCGTTTTGGTCCCAGAAAAAAGACCCTCTAGCCAAATGAATTCCAGTGACTCAGACTCTGATCCATGCTCTCCAGTGGTGGCTGGACCAGAACAACCTCAGACAAGGAGTCCCATTCATCACCCAGTCTCATCCTGCGGTCCTCACCCCAGATGCCTCTCTCCTGGGATGGGGTGCTCACTTGGGAGCACTTACAGCACAGGGAGTGTGGTCTCCTCAGGAGTCTCTACTTCATATCAATCTCCTGGAGCTCAGGGCAGTGTACCTGGCTCTACAAGCTTTCTCAGGCTCAGTAAAGAACAAGGTGGTTCAGGTCAGGACAGACAACACCACCATCATGTGGTACATCAGCAAGAAGGGAGGCACTCGGTCTATGGCCTTGTGCACAGAAGGCATGAAATTATGGTCCCTGGCTTATTCTCTACAGACTTCTCTGGTAGCAGTCCACCTTCCATGGAAGGACAATGTGCTAGCAGATGCTTTGAGCAGGATTTCCAGGGCCATCACGAGTGGTCCCTGGACCCCTTAATGTTGAAGGTGATTTTTGCAAGGTGGGACACTCCAGAGATAGACCTCTTTGCAGCCCCAGACAATCCCCAACTTCCTCTATTCTGTTGTAGATCCCCAGTATTGGGCTCAGTCCCCCTGGATTCTCTACTTCTGGATTGGCAGGGGAAATTTCTGTATGCATTTCCCCCCTTTCCTCTATTATTCAAAGTTCTGGTCAAGATAAGGTCACAGTCTTGCAAAGTGATCCTGATTGTTCCAGACTGGGCCAGGCAGCCTTGGCATCCCCTGATCTTCCTGGACATAAGTCTCCACCACTCATTCACACTATTGGGATCTGCGCCGGAGGCACTAGGACCCATCGGGAGCAAACTTTTTTGCTGGAGGATCGGCGCCGGAGATGGCGCCACGAGGCACGCAAATCAGGAAGCCTCAGCTGGCGCTGTAATGACTATCTCAAGGCCGACCCTCCAACCGCTTCAGTTCCTTTTCCCGCCCGTCGAAAGCGCTCAGTGACGACGCCGTCTCGCCCGCCGGGAGTCAAACTTCAAACTAGCAGCATAGTTTTCAGTTTGTTATTTTGTAGTATTATCTCGATACAGTATCGCTTAGTCTTATTTTAAAAAATAAAGAAGTCTCAGCCTACTTTGACGGAGTCGACCATGAGCAGGTCAGGTGACGGTAGGGAGACTTCATATGAAAGCTGTTCAGTCAGTCGGGCTGGGTCCGGTCCGCCGCCTTCTCCGAGGGGGGTCTGACAACGGTCAGTCCAATGCCCGGGGGGATGGGCGGTCCCCACGGAAGCATAAAAATAAACGGTCGCATTCTCGGCACCGTCCGGCCTCGAGCTCTTCTTTGGCCCACAGGTCTAAAAAGAGAAGGCATCACTCGAGGTCGTCCCTCTGATATGTCTGTGCGTAGGCGCTCGGTAATCGGGCTGTTGCTGGTCTCCTCCTTCGGAGTCACCAACCTCTGCTTCTGGTAGCCAGCAGCTTCGACATCGAAGTCCTACCCCGCCTGCAGGTAGGTCTTCAGATGAGCAGTTTCATCAGTGGGCCGCTCTTATGGAGCAATGGGCTCGGAGGTTAGTTCAGCTACCTGGCTCGGTCACTCGTGGGCTTTCGGGCTCATTGAGAGACCAGGTAGGGCGGTTGGACTTTCCTGGTCATGCGGCACCTTCTTCGGTGCCGTCAACTCCGCGCTTAGGTATTTCCCCCCTTCACATGGCTGCGGCGCAGGGGGCCACACCGATGCCTTTATCTCCTGCTCTTCTTCCTTCAAAACCTGTTTTTGGTCTGGGGGTGTTTCGGTGTCCCGGCGCCGTCGGCCTCGGCACCATCCTCGGTGCCGTGCGGTTTCTCGGCGCCGTCGTCGGTGCTGTCGCGGCTTCTCCGGCGCCGTTTCGGTGCCGGCTGGTCCTCGCGTCGTTGCTGTGCAGCGTGGTCCCTCGGCCGCTCAGTGCTGTGCGCCTCCTCGCGCCGGGGCTTTCGGCCCCTCTGCCTTTCAGGACTCCTCTTTTCACTCGTTTCCTTCTTCCCTCTCTTCTGATTTTCATTCCTTTCCTGTCCGTACAGTCCCTCCTGGACTGTCAGGAGATGACATTGAGCCTGACCCAGACCTTCGGCTGGGTGATGAAGTGGACGAAGCAGGATCTATCTCTGCTGCAGAGCCTGTGGTCGAGGACCTGTCATTTAAGTCTCTGCTGAAAAATCTGAGTTCCACTCTTTCTCTCCAGACTACAGACATCAATCCTGGAAAATTGTTAAGACTCCAATACCTTCATGTTCCGGAGATCCCTACGGATTTGACTCCTCCGGTTCAGCCTTCCTTCGAGATGCTGTCTCAAATGGTATGGAATAATACTGCTCTTACCCTTTCGGTGGCTAAATCCATAGATAGGAAATATTCAGCCCCCAAGGATCGTCCCATTTTGGCATCTCAAGCCTTTGCGAATCCTATTGTAGTCCTGGCAGAGAATGATAAGGTCGTTCTTCCTCAAACTACTACAGCTCGACCTATTAACAAAGAATCTCGTAAGATAGACACCTTAGGTAAGAGAGTCTTTGCTGCTTCTACCCTAAGTATGCGTATTGCCAGCTACCAGGGCTATTTCTCACAGTATGAGTATATCCTGTGGCACTCTATCAAGCAGATGGTTGAAGCTCTTCCGGAGTCGGATGCAAAGCCAGAGCTTCTTCAAACCATTATCAGAGGTATTGAATCTAACAACCAGCAGGTTAAAGCAGCCATGGATGCTTTCGACACTGCTTCCCGTTCAGCGGCTGCTGGTATTTGCACCCGGCGTCATTCCTGGCTGCGCACTTCGGGTTTCACGAATGACGCGCAGCAGCAGGTAATGGCGTTGCCCTTTGATGGTGCATATCTTTTTGGTCCTCAGGTAGAGCAAGCTCTGGAAGCTACTCAAAAGACTAGGTCAGCCATTAAGTTGGCTCGACCCCCTCCTGCCCCCTCTCGAGGGCATGTCAATAAACGTCAGTTTCATAATCGTCAGTCCTTTCGAGGCAGAGGGGTTTCCAAAAACCAACCTGCCCAACCTTAAAAGAAGACGCAACAGAAAGCGCAAGGGCCCAAAGCGCCCAGCGCTACCTTATGAATGGCTGGCCCAAGTCCCATCTCAGCTGCCCGAGGTGGACTTTTCCTCTCCGGTGGGAGGTGTCTGATGCACTTCTACAACCAGTGGAAGTCCATAACCTCAGACAAATGGGTCCTTCGGATAATTCGCGAGGGGTATTCACTCAATCTTCTGGAGACCCCTCCGGATCGTCCTCCCAAACGGCAGCCCAGGCTGTCAACCCTTCAGTCAGACCTTCTTGCCGCCGAGATTCAGGGCCTTCTGAACAACAGGGCAGTAGAAGTGGTGCCGCTGCATCAACGGAACATGGGTTTCTACTCCCATTACTTTCTGGTTCCAAAGAAGTCCGGGGGTATGCGCCCCATTCTGGATCTCAGAAAGCTAAACAAATTTCTCCCCAAGGAGAAATTCAGAATGATTTCTCTGAGAACCCTGTTACCTTTGCTTCATCAACACGACTGGCTAGCCTCCCTAGACATGCAGGATGCTTACCAGCACATTCCTATTCACCCGAGGCATCACAAATTCCTGAGGTTTGTGGCTCTGGGACAGCATTATCAGTTCAGAGTCCTGCCCTTTGGGCTATCCTCAGCGCCGCAAAGTTCTGTGCAGTTCTCCCGGCGCACCTCAGAAAGGTCGGGATACAGGTGTTCCCTTATCTGGACGATTGGCTTCTAGCAAGCCCTTCCAGGCAAGGGACCCTGGATGCCGTAGAGATGGCTTCTCGCCTCCTTATGTCCATGGGAGTTCTGCTGAACCTCAAGAAATCGCAACTGCAGCCCTCCCAGAGGCTCCTCTTTATAGGGACTCTTCTGGACATCTCCTGTGCGAAGGCTTTTCTTCCAGAAGACAGAAGGAATGATATCCTTCAAATGGCCTGTCACATTGGGGAGAACACCTCAGTTACTGCTTTCTCGATGGTCCCCTCTCTGGACTTGAGTCTTTTGGGGAGAGGGGGCCTATTAGTGCTTGTAAGGGGTGATCCTAACAATAAATATTGTTATTATTCTGTGATTGTTCTTATTCTACTAATGGTAGGTAGCCAATGGCTAGTGTAGACTTTTCCACACAGACTTGCTATGTTAGTTTAGCTCATAAAGAACCTGACAGTTTCATTTGAAACTAGCCAGATAGAAGCTTTGAACAGCGCCCTTGCGCTGTGGAACTCCAGATCACTCTGGAGTTAACTGTTTCCTCTCCGGGGCAGTTCAAGTGTGGGGAATGACTGCAATGGTCCTAATATATCAAGACTCCATGAGAAGAAAAGCAATTACTAAGGTGAGTAATTTTTTCTTTTCTCTCCTGAATCGGAACCTTTTTTAAAGGGTTCTGATTATATTTTCTGTGTTTTTCTGTAAAATGTATTGTTTTGAACTGATTTTTCTCAGTTCCCTGAGCTGTTTCTCAGTTCTGAATCTGATCGGAACCAATAGATTCGGGTTTTTCTCGGTTGCTGAAACTACTGCAGATATTTAACTTGACTTTATTTTTGTCAGTTCCCGGTTCCTGTTTTCTTTAAAATGTCAGATAAACCTAAAAAGGAAACAGGATCTCCTGGGTTTAAAAGTTGTTTGAAGTGCTCTGAAGTGTTTGCTAAGGCAGACAAACATGATTTATGTTTGCGTTGCCTTGGTCAACAGCATTTTCCGGCTGACTGTGAGATATGTAAGTCTTTCACTGAAAAAATAGTGGAATAACGTAAGGAAAGGCTAAAAAGAAAATTAGAAGAGGGGTCCATGGGCTCTAACAAGTCCACCCCCTCTGAGTCCTTGGCTTTTCCTTCCAGAGCCTCAAAAACCACCCCTGAGACAGGTGAGGGCTCTGGCAAGAGGGGCAATGAACCGGCTGACTCTCCGATGCCTGCCAAAAAACTCAAGAAGACAAAGCACACTGAGACCCCAGCTGAAACACCTCAAGGGGCTCCTCAGGTGCCTGTACCTGCTCCATTTACCTGCTGAGCTAACCCAGGCTCTGGCCTTACTACAAGTGCTGCAGGGCTTACTATCCCCTAAGCAGCCTGTGGCTACTCCGGTGGAAAAAAAAAACTATTTGTGTACTTCCTTTACCTACTGACGCAGTGGAATTTGAGGAGGATGATCAGGCAGTGGAGGGTACTGAACCAGAGGTCTCACCAGAACAGGACTTTGGCTGTCCTCCCAGACCCACAGAGGACTTTTCCTCCCATTTTTCCTTTGTCAGGAAGATGGTGGAAACCCTGGATCTGCAAACTGCAGAAGAGATCCAGGATGAGGAAGAAGCCCAATATATGGAGCTTATCGGGCTGACATCCACTAGAAGGCTCCTTCTGCCTATGTATAAGTTTTTTAAGAAAGATGTCCTGGAAATTCTTAAGACTCCAAACACTGTCACACCCACTGATAAAAAGTGTGATAAAAATACCAACTTGAGAGGTCAGGAGCTGAGTTTTTATTTACTCACCCTGTCCACCAAGGGATTGTACAGCAGGCTGCCTGTGAAAAGGCAAAACCTCCCTTGTCCTCTCACCCCCCACAGAAGGACTCGAGAAAAATAGATATTATGGCTAAAGAAGGGTACCTTTCGGCTTCCCTGGCAGTTCACCAAGCCAGCTACCAAGCTTATGCAGCCCTCCACCAGAAGGCTCTTTGGCAGTCCGTCTTGGATAATGCTGAGGCTAACCCCTTCTAACAGTTTCGGAGTTATTCAACACTGCCAGACTGGGCTTGGAGGCTTGCAAGTACCAGTTCCAAATGTCAGCTGATACGAATGACACAGCTGCTCGATGGATGGCAGGTACTGTAGCCTTGAGAAGATTTGCCTGGCTGAGAGCTACTAATCTCACCCAGGACACCCAGAGTAAGTGCTATGAACTTCCCAGTCGAGGGCCTCTCACTTTTTTGCCCAGACTGAGGCATACATGAAGAAAGTAGATGAGTATAAGGCTACTTTCCGCAGTAATTCTACCAAAGAAAGAGCTGCTCCCTCCACTTCATCATAACTGACGTGGAACCTTTGTAAACGAGCTTCTAGCTCAAAGGTGTTTAATCTTAGATTTCAATAAATAAAAATAAAATAAATAAATATGGAAGGAGGCCCTTCTTTCAAGTGCAGGCTGTGCTCCAACAGCAGTACCAACCACAGCAGAGTGGCTTCTATAGAGCCAGGGGCAGAAGGGGTTCCAGGCGAGGATCCCTATCGGCACAACCCCAGCATCAAACAAAACAAAATCCCTGACTTTTCCCACCAGGCTGCCTCTCCATCTCTTGTAGGGGGCAGACTGCCTCATTATTTTCAGAAATGGCTGAAAATCACCATGGACAGGTGGGTTCTGGAAATAGTGAGTCAGGGTGTGTCCCATTGTTTAAAATCCCTTCCTTCTCCTCTAGGATCAAAGCAGTTCACACCAGCTTCTTTCATAGAAAGAAAACTGCTGGAACAGGAGGTGCAGGCCTTACTTCTAGCAAGGGCAGTAAATTCTGCTCCTCCAGCCAAAAAGGGCAGGGTTTATATTCAAGATATTTCCTCACAAAAAAAAGAATGGGGCGTGGCAGCATATACTAGAACTCAGACTGCTAAACAGGTGCCTGGTAAAACCCAGGTTCAGGATGGTCACATTGGCCATGATTCTGCCAACTCTGCAAAAAGAAGACTGGATAGCCTCTTTAGACCTAAGGGATGCATATTTCCATATTCCCATAAGAGAGTCACACAGAAAATATCTGAGATTCAGACTTCCCTCAGGCCACTATCAGTTCTCAACACTTCCCTTCAGGCCCACATCTGCAGCATGGGATCTTTACCAAGTGCATGGCAGTAGTGGTGGCACATCTAAGAAGACTAGGTGTTACAGTTTTTCCTTATCTGGACGATTGGCTAATCATGGGAAAATCTCACCAGCAGGTGACCGAGCACCTTCAGGTAACCCAGGATCTGTTGCACTCTGGATTCCTTCTCAACATCAAAAAGTCAGTCCTGCGCTGGCCCGGTGGCATAGAGGGTTGAGGCGGTGGTGCCTTACCTCCAACCACGCTGGCGACCCGGGTTCGGGGACGGACTCAGGGAGCCGTGGGTCGGCAGGGGGAGGATAGGATCCAGCATCCAGAGGGACTGCTCTCCTGTCCTGGGGTGGGTTTGGGGAACGCATTGCTCGGCAGCGGCCCCCCAGTGGAGACTGGAGTACTACGAGCAATGCAGTGAAGGGAACCAGAAAAGCAGAAATGCCACCTGGTGACTGCTGGATGACGGCACTCTGTCCCTTGATGCCTCCAATGTCTCGGCGAACCTCCTTCCTCAGCAGCATCCCTGGGCCCTATCGAGTAGTGTGCTGAAACTCCCTCTGGTGCCTTCCCCTCGGAGGAGGACCCCACCAAGCGAAGGTTGCTTCGGAGGATATCTCGGGGGATGGCTGATGTGAGGACGGAGGGAGCTCGGGTAGGGCTAGCGGGGATCGAGAAGGACTTGTCAGAGCCCAAAGGAGTGGGGGTCACCAGGGAGAGAGGAGGTTAAAAAAAAAAAAGTCAGTCCTGACCCCTGCGCAGGTACTGCAGTTTATAGGTGCAGAACTAAACACCATACTGGGAAGGGCTTTCCTCCCTCAGGAGAGGGCAGAAAGCATTCGGCTTTTGGCAGGCTCGTTTGTCTTGGGCAAGCCAAAGCCAGCAAGACAGTTTCTAAAACTGTTAGGGCACATGGTTTCAGCAACAAGCACAGTCATAGGTGCCAGGTTTCAGATGAGAGGTGTCCAGTTCTACCTCAGGGCACACTGGTGCCAAAGGCGGGACTCCCTATCAAAATCAATACCAGTAACAAGGATGTTACTACAGGCAGTCCAATGGTGGATGGAGCTGGAAAACTTGAGAGAAGGGGTTCCTTTCCTGCAGGAGCCCCCTTCATTGGTTCTCACAACAGATGGTTCCCTGTTAGGATGGGGTGCTCCCTTGGGGGAGCATACCATTCTCGGCACCTGGAAGAGTGCAGATTCCCCTCCAGCATATAAACCTGCTAGAGCTAAGAGCTGTTTACCAGGCCCTTTAGGCTTTCTTACATCTAATACAGGGAAAGGTGGTACAAATCAGAACAAACAATACCGCAACAATGTACTACATCATCAGACAGGGAGGGACAAGGTCTATTCCACTTTGTACAGAGGCAATGAAGATATGGAGCCTTGCTTACTCTCTAAATGCCTCACTACAGTCAATCCATCTGCCTGGCAAAGACAACACCCTGGCAGATGCCTTGAGCAGGATAAACTAGGCCCATCACGAATGGACACTGAACAAGCAAGTGGTGAATGTTCTATTCAGGAGGTGGGGCACCCCCAGAGATAGATCTCTTTGCATCCCACCAAAACCACCACCTGCCTCTGTATTGTTGCAGGGCCTCTGCCAAGGGAACAGTTCCCCTGAATGCCTTGATTCTGGATTGGACAGGGAGGAATCTTTATGCCTTTCCCCCTTTTCCCTGGATACTCAGGGTGCTCATCAAGCTCAGATTACAGCCAGCTTCAGTGATACTGGTAGCCTCAGATTGGGCCAGATAGCCTTGGTACTCCCTCCTGCTTTCTATGTCAGTGACCAAACTGATTCACCTCCCACAAAGGTACAACCTGCTGACCTCCTTTCAGGGGGGGGTCACGTCCCCAATCTGGCCAATCTCAGGGCTGGTAGTATAGCCTAGTAATGAGCTGTGAACGAGCTTGGTACATCCAGCAGACCAGACCTGGGTTTGATTCTCACAACCTCCACTTGCATACTGTGTGACTCTGAGCAAGTCACTTAACCGCACAGTGCTCCCAGGTCATCCCTGAAAAACAGGCACTTGTGCCTAGTGGGCCTTACCTGGTTACCAAAGACTAAAGTAAAAAAAAAAAAAATAAATCTCAGGTGTCTTAGGCTCAAGGCATGGCTCTTGAGGACTTAGAATACGCAGGTTGACAGTTCTCTGAAGGGATCCTGGAGGTCCTCAGAGGGTATAGGAAACCTTCTACTAAGAAAACCTATGCCTCGAAATGGAAAAGGTTCTCTATATGGTGTAAGATTAAGGGCATGGCCCCAGCTCAAGCTGGCATACCGACCTTTACTGGACTACCTGGCTCATCTGCATTCCCAAGGCATGCAGCATTCAACCCTGAAAGTGCACCTGGCTTCGGTGTCAGCATACATTTCAGCAGAAAGGGACACCTCCTTAGCATCAAATCCTATCTTTAGGAGGTTTTTCAGGGGACTGTCTCACCTGTTTCCCCCTCATAGGGAACCAGTGCAAGTTTGGGATTTAAACATTTGCATTGCTCAGCTTATGCTTCCTCCCTTTGAGCCCATGGCCTCTGCAGATCTCAAGTTTCTTACTTGGAAGATAGTCTTTTTGGTGGCAGTCACTTCTGCCAGGAGGATAAGTGAGCTCTGGGCCCTCTGTGTGGAAAGAGAATATGTCTCCTTCCACAGGGACAAGGTAGTGTCGAGAATTAATAGGAAGTACCTCCCCAAGGTGGTCTCAGACTTCCACTTGAATCAGTCTGTTACCTTGCCAGTTTTCTTCACTGAGCGCTCTAGCTCAGGGGAGCGTAGACTTCACAGCCTTGATGTAAAAAGGGCTTTAAGCTACTACGTGACTCATACCAAAGACCATTGGCAGGACAGACAACAGCTATTCCTCACCTATGGAGAGGTAGATAAGGGGACACCTGCCTCAAAAAGAACCATCTCTCGATGGATAGTTCAGTGTATATAGTTTTGCTACTGAAAAGCAGGTAAGGTGCCCCCTGTTGGGCTTAGGGTCCATTCTACAAGGGGCACAGCTGCTACTATTGCAGCTACCCGAGAGTGCCTCTGGTGGAAATCTGTAAAGCAGCTACCTGGAGGTCAGTCTACACCTTCACTAATTATTATAGCCTGGACACCCAGTCCAGGAATGATGCAGGGTTTGGCACAGCAGTCCTGCAGAGTCTTTTTCCTAAGTAGATTCGTTGCCCGCTTCCTTGAGGTGCTGCTGCATAGTCTGCAAGAAGTAATAATATTAGTGGATTCCTGGAGTTAAAAGAAAAAATTACTCACCTGTAGTAATCTTGTTTCTTCCAATGAGATCCATTAATATTATTACTTCCCACCCTGCTTCCCCTGGCAGAATCAGTAAAAAAAAAATACTCTACAGTGCTGATTGTATGTATGTATACTTGGAGTGGTATACCATCTGCTGGCACTTCTTAGTAATGTTTTATAGCTTGTAGGTCTTCTTCCTTAGGGGAATCTGACATTAAGAAAAAGGGAAATTTTTATCTCTTTTTTTCCCTGTGATTTAATGTTTACTAGTTGCCCCAGTTGGGGCCCCCTTTTTTCTATTTCTATTCTACTTATATGTTGCTATGGCCTCTTTGCAGGCTCGTAAGAAATCTGAGGTTAGAATGTAGGCAGTTACACTGGGCAGTTTTTGAACTGGATGCACGAGCTAAAAATTCCATCATTAGCATAGCATTACATTTGGCTCCAGGGCAGTGCTGGCTTAAAGGAGCACTGCAAGAAGTAATAATATTAGTGGATCCTGTTGGAAGAAACAAGATTACGGTAGGTGAGTAATTTTTTCTTGTCACAGCGTCCATTCATTTCAATAGGATTGCCATTGATTTTCATGGAGTGAGGTCATTTTGTGCCCTTCAGAAGATGGCCGCTGAACTTTGACATGCAGTTCCTGTGGGTTTGACATGGCCACCAGCAGGGGGGTTAAGGTTCACTTCCTTTTTTGCTATTTTGCTGTGCACAAGATGAAGAATTCTTGCCACGAGGCTGCCTGGTTTGCTGTACAAGGTTCAAAATGGCAGTTGCCGCCCTGATGTCCTTCTTCCCCACTGAAAATGGCGGGAGAGTTTCTGTGGTGAGGGACAACTTGCTGGGGGATTTTTTTTTTTTTGTATATGGTTGCTGCACTCCGTTTTGTTTTTATGGAGCTTTGTTTTATTTTCTTTCTGTGGTCTCCAGATTTTGTTTAATGTGCCCCCTGTTTGAATCCTACAGCTCCTTTTATTATGACTTGCTTTATTGGTTTGTAGGGCCGTTTATTTTTTGTGTGTGTGTGTGTTGATTTATGCGGCTATCTGGCGCTTCTTTTCTTGTGCCCCTCTTATTATCTATACATTGCTCCTGAGGTTCTCCCTGTGCATTTACTTTTTTTTTCTTCCCCCCATTTATGTATTTGCTCCATGGGCTCCTGCAGCTCTTATTTCATTAAGAATGCCCATTTAGTTGAAGTGTGGCCGAGTGGCGAGCAGAGCTCCCTGTTTTTGGAGCAGCCTGGCAGACAGGTTGCGTTACGGCCCTGAGCCGTTTGGAATGGGGAATGGTGTGCTGGAAGAGGCTGTCTGCGGTTTGGGCCTGTGGGAGGAGCGGAGCTCCATAGTAGCAGTAGTGGCATAGGGAGGCCACAGTTGGAAGGAGGGCAGAGCAGGCGAGAGCGGGACAGTCTGTGGAGGAGCCGCGGTCTGTTGCGGCTGTTCAAGGAGTCCTTGAAGTCATGCTGGTGGCTCCGTGTGGTAGTCTGGAGCTGTGATTGTGTGGAAAGCGCTCTGGAGTGTGGGCCGTGCTTGTGGAGAGGCCGAGAGTGGAGCTGGCTGGCTGGGGAGCCGAGAATGGAGCTGGAGCAGCAGTTGGGAGCCGCAGTTGAGAGTAGTCAGGTCAGGGGAGAGCAGCCTGTCTGTTGAGGCATTAGGTGAAGCTGCAGTCAGGCGGAAGCAGGCCAGGCTGGATCTGTGGTGCGGCTTGAGTGAGGTGCCCAGGATATGTGCTGTGGGTACAGGTGGGTACAGCGCTAGGAGTGGCAAATAAAATGCAGAATGTTTATAAATTTTTTCTAAGCGGCTTGCTTTGAGTCTAGGAGCTGCAGTTTTAGGATGGAGCAGACTGTGGTAGCTGAGGGAGCTTTGCTGGCAACACAGTTTCAGAGGAGCCCTGCCATGAGGTGATGCTGCTGGGGGGAAATAATTTGCTTGAGGAGCTCCGTTGTGGTTTTTAGGGGAGGATAACTTGATTGCTTAGTTGGCTAGCCATGTGCACAGTTTAGTCTTTTGCCAGTCTCAGTACAGTAACTGCAGGATACAGTCATTTAAGATACAGTTCATGTTTTCCTCTCTACAGCAAGGGCTATGGTCATGAAGTAACATTAAGACTGTTCAGGCATACTGGGAGATGACTGGGGTACCACGACTCAGACCAGCAAGATGGGGTCTGGGCAGAAGAAGGGCCACATTCTCCACCATCGTGGCGTTTTGGTATTTGGTCTGCCACTAAAGGATCCCTTACTTTCTCTGTGGTCTGCCAGACCCTTCGGTTGCTGCTGGTGAGGACCCCATCTGGACCATGCGAATAACTGGATGAACGCATAAAATAAAGAATACAGGTTTATTCAGTGCAGTAGATGTTCTCTTCATGGAGATAAGCCCAGACTGACAATTTCTCTGACTGACAGGCATACATGGCAGTGCCAGGCAGTGCAACAGTTTGCTACTTTCAGGTTCTAAGTGCTCTTAAAGGGAAGGTAGCTGACATTAAGCCCCATGCTTAATGGGTGCTTCACAGTACTTACAAGAGAGTAACAGCTATGACAGTAGCAACAATGACAAAAACAAATAACTTAGTATTCAACCTTGCTAACAAGGCACTCTCTGATATAGAAAGTAACCTTCTAGCCAGAGGTTCCATCTTTAGTCTACACAACAAGGTTTATTTTTTCCATCTCAAACTGGACCTCCAAGGATTCTACAGAAAATTGCGGCTGAGGTTTTATTTTGATACACTTCCAAGACAGACGGTTACGGATTTGGAGAAAAAAATCAAAACAGAGCTTTCACAGAAAATGGGAGTATCATATTTTTTCTACCACCTAGGAATATACCTGCAAATATCCAGACATATTGTGATCTGGTTGATAGGGACCTTGATAAATTCATTATAAAGAACAAGATATTGATAATAGACATTAACACAGCTTTTCAGCAGCTGAGATTCCTGCTTTAAGAAATTAGGAGAATGACCCCAATATAGTTCCTAAGGGTGCAGATAAGGGGAGGAGCAATTGTTGTGACGGACAAGAAAAACAATAAAAAAGAATGTGTGTGTGACAATTGGAAATCAAGAGAATGATCTGAAAGTTAACAGCAATCCCATGGAAGAGCTAAAGGGTGCAATAAAGGTAGTTCTGACAGAGGGACTGAACAGGGGGTGGATCACAGAATGGGAGTTTAAAGTTTTATTAAACATTACACCTAAGCTACCTGTATTGTACACACTGTCTAAAAATTCAAAAGAGCCTAGCAAATCCCCAGTAGATCGATAGTGGCAGGAATATGATCGTCTGACCCCCCGTCTACCTTTGTGGATTGTCATGATAAACCTTTAGTGTGTAATACAAGAGCTTTATGAAAGACACAGGGGGAATTATAAGATTACTGAATTATTTTAATGAGGAGCCACTAGAGGTAGAAAATAGCATCTTGGTGACTTGGGATATGAGAGCTCTATATACCTCAGTCCCTCACAGGGATGTTTTTGAGTGCATTAAGTGAGGCCTTTGATAGGGAAAGGCAGGAAAAGACTACACCCAACCATTACTTGATTAGAATGGCTAAGCTGGTACTGGGAAAAATCATTTTGGATTTAAGAATAAGTATTATTGGCAATTAGAAAATGGCCTAGACACCATCAGCTCTCTGATTGGCTGATACCTATAGCAGGGGGTACATTAACTTACGATAGATGCCCACCAAGTAAAAAGATCCAGCCCAAACGTGCCTCATGCCAAAGCAAGATATCCTTGTGCCCAGACTGCATTGTCATTGGCTGAAGCACTGGGCACAGAATTTCAAACTGCCACCATTTTTTTCATCATTTAGTGAGACCTTCATGTCGACCACACGCAACACACCCCAACAAATGTATTTCATTGCCATTTACTTGTTGTTTTTTTTTTGCCCAACAACAAAAGCCACATAACTTAAAAATGTTAATTTTCCCTGTTTCATGCCTCATTTTATGAACTTTTACGTAGCCAGTGATAGTCCATGAAATCACCCCCAGCTAACACCCGTTACATGTGTTGCACACAACTCACCAATCTAAACAAGACATCCTATAGCTGCCCGCCCTCCCAGTGTTATGCACACTTTCCCCCAGTTTGTTTAGGAATCCACATGTTAAGCAAGCAATAATACCCGACAGGGTGGGCAGTATTGGGCAATACCGGACCGCCGAGGGGCGTAGTTAGGCCCGACACCATGGGCGGAAGGTCGTATAGCCCCTGGAAGGTCCGGTTTTGCCCATACCGCTCACCCTGCAGGGTATTATTGCGCTTAGAAAATGGGCACTGTAAACAAAATAAGCTGCGAAAAATGCTTGCAAAAATTGGTTTAAGATATGTTGTGAAATTAAATAGATCTTACTTGAAACAGCTCTTGCAACAGGTTACACCATTAGGACTGAAGCCAGCAGGCGCCAGGAACCTGGAAAAATTCTAGCTAGCGGTATCTAGCGGGGACACCGCCCGACGTCGTCCCTCCCCAACGGCCAGGCATCACATAAAGGCGGTCCCCTAGCATCCCCAGTTCTTTTCCTCCGGCCGACTCACCATCATCGACCTCAATGGACACCGCATCAACTACAGTATACGACGCGAAATCTTTACAAAACCCATGTCTACTTCTTCAACTCCTTCTCTCGAAGGACACCCCTCAAAGTGTGCCTGCGGCAAGCAGATCCCCTTCGCCGACCATCATTCGGCTTGTGTGAGGTGCCTGGGCCCAGAACACGACACCCAGTCCTGCTCCGTCTGCCAACAATTTAATAGCAGGACCACGATCTGCTGCCAAAATGCCCTTCAGGGGTTTCTTCTTGAAGAGAAACTTCGCAAAATGGAAAAAAAGACCTTCCTCCAAAGGGGATTCTTCCCATAAGACCGGGAAGCACCAGGACAAGCACTGGGACTCGGGTAGGTCGGGATCCCCCAGCAGGGCCTCTGAATCCAGGACCAGCTCCAGCTCTACGCGGTCCGACCGTTCTCCTTCCCGGGCCCGCTCCCAACCTCCCCCAATTACGGTAAGGTCTTCAGGGGGTTCTTCAGCCTCCTTGCACCTGCTTAAGACCCACTGGGCGCCCGACTCTTCTTCCAGGCCTGACTCTTCAGAAAAACATAGGAAGTCTTCCTCAAAATCTAGCGGGGCGTCAGGCTGACGCCGGGACACCGATGTCAGGTCCGTCTCCCAGCCTCCCAAGGCCCCAGAAAGGAAGACCAAGGATCTGACGCCTCTTAAGCAGACGTCACAGAATAAAAAGGTGCCTGACCGCGCCCGGAAAACTGACTCCTGACCTGACAGCAGTTGTCCCGACACGGATGTCAGGGATCCTCAGGAGGAGGCTGCCGCGCTGCTGGACGACCAGACGGGTAGCACGGAGGACGCTGGCTTGCCTGGGGAGCCGTCGACGGATCCGGTAGTTCCCCAGGACCCGATGCCCGACCCCGGCGACAGACCCACACCGATGCCGGGCCCGTCGTCGGGCATGAACATTCAGGAGGTGAAGGAATTGTTCACCTTCTGGTGGGAGACCATCAGAAAGGACATGGTCCCCAGTAAGCCTCTTCCACCTCCACCACCTACACCCCCTCCTCGGGAGGGTGAAGGCTCAAGACCCCCGACCCCTAAGGAGCCAACTCCACCTCCTAGGGGCAGATCTAGAGAGAAAAAGACACCCATCACGGTCTTCCTCTGGGTCTCCGAGCCCTAAACGACCCAGGGACAGAGGACACCCACTGGGGGATGACTCCAGACCGGATACGTCCGATACCTCCAGGTTTCCACCCCCCTATAGTCCCCCATCACCAGACCCACGAGACCAGCCAAGGTCACCACTGGATTATCCCCCTTTCTCTGAGATCATGAGGCACATCCAGGAGAATATGGGATGGGAGACTGAAGACTTGGACCCCGAGAGACAACGCCTTGCCCGTTACCTTCGGCAAAGGACCCAAAGCCTGGTGGTCCCACCTCTAGTGGACACCTTCACGGATGTCAACAAGGTGGCCAGGCGTCCGCACTTGACACGGCTGCTCCTAGAGGCTGACCACCTCTCACAGAGCTCTATGGAGGGCCTGTATCTGGCGCAACAACCCCTGGCAGACTCACTGGTCATTTGACATTTCATGATCGGTCTCATCGACCGCAACACTTGAGTACCCAGCCTCGGACCAGAATCTAGCAATTAGATTCTATGGGAAGAGCATGTATGCGGCTGCTACATGCTCGATAAGGTCTTTGAATTACCTCACGCACATGGTGCAATTCCAAAATGCCCTCTGGGAGCAGGGCCAAGACCTTTTGAAGGACTTTCCGGATGGCAAATAGAAGGACGAGCTGCTCAACCTCCTTCATACTGGGTTGGACGTGGGAACCCAGGTTCTCCAAGCCGCTTATGATTCAGCGGACTCGGCTGCCAGGGGAGCAGCTACTGGCGTTTGTCTTCGGAGACACTCTTGGTTGAGAGTCTCTGGTTTCACCCCGGACGTTCAGAAGAATATCCTGGACGTCCCTTATAACGGAGCTGTCCTGTTCGGTAAGGAATCCGAGAAGGTCATCACCAAGCTACAGGACGCTGGGAAGGCAGTTCGGACTGTGCAGGCTATGTACAGGCCCAAATCTGGTTCCTTTCGGAGGAATCAGAACGGTTTTCGCAGCAGGCAACAATGGCAACAGCCACATTCCGGCCAGCAACCCCAGGGCAATTTTGGTCACAAAGGTCAAGTCAGATTCCCCACAGGCCAGGGCTCAAAGCATCCCAATGCAGCCCAGCACACGGGACCCAATGCCACCACAGCATGACTCCTTTCTGGCCCTCACCCCTCCTCTGGATCAAAGGACAAAGGTTGGGGGTCGCATCTCTCATTACCTTCCAGGATGGCAGAGGATCACCTCCGACCGGTGGGTGTTACAGCTGGTGCAGCGAGGACACTCTACAGAGTTCCTCGGCCACCCACCGTCCAGACCTCCCCTGCTCTCCCGTTACTCGGGTCATCATGCGCTGCTCATCCAGCAAGAGCTCTTGGCCCTCCTGGACAAGGAGGCCATAGAGTCCGTTCCACCGGACCAGAAAGGAAAAGGTTATTATTCCCTCTTCTTCCTGGTCCCAAAGAAAACAGGGGACTTGCGTCCGATCTTAGATCTCAGCGATCTCAACACATTTGTGTTATACAAACACTTCAGCATGGTGACCCTACCGGGTCTCATCCCCATGCTCAAAGAAGGCGCATGGCTAGCGTCGCTGGACACGCAGGACACTTACCTGTATCTACCGATCGCTCGAATGCATCAAAGGTTTCTGCACTTCGAGTTTCTGGGATGCCACTACCAGTTCCGAGCCCTCCCATTTGGACTGTCTTCCGCACCTCAGGTGTTTACAAAGTGCATGGCAGTTGTGGCAGCAACTCTCAGGAGGCAGGGCCACTATGTTTTTCTGTACCTAGACAACTGGCTCCTCATGGCACCCTCTCAGGAGGCCCTGATGTCCCTGATTCAGGATACCCGTTCTCTTTTCCAATCATTGGGCATCATCATCAACCAAGAGAAGTCGCACCTTGTCCCGTCTCAGACTCTGCCATTTATTGCAGCAGTTCTGGACACCACTCAAGGGAGAGCATTTCTTCCTTCAGACAGGGCGGAACACATCAGATCCCTCATATGGGACACAATGATGAAGACAACAGTGCCTGCCAGGACTGTTCTTTGCCTGCTTGGACATATGGCGGCTGCCATTGTGACGGTTCCCCTAGCCCGACTCCATATGCGGGTTACGCAGTGGATGTTGCGGGCTCAATGGGACCAGAAGCAAGTTCATATGCAGCATCCAGTCCGGATCACGAATGCCGTCATCTGAGACTGGCAATGGTGGCTCGTACCGGACCATCTCTCCGAAAGGAGTCCCCTTCATGGCTCCACCTCCTTTAGTGACACTCTCCACGGACACCTCGGGATCCGGATGGGGAGCGCACCTCAACAGGGTCAGGACTTAAGGCTCATGGTCGTCTCTAGAGTCCCATCTGCACATAAATATTCTGGAGATGAAAGCCGTCCTCTATGCCCTACAAGCATTCCAGACGCAGACGGACATTCCACCGGGTACTCTTCTATTTCAAATAGACAATACTGCGGAGATGTACTATCTCAACAAACAAGGAGGCACTCATTCCTACCCCCTTTGCAGGGAGGCTCAAAGGGTTTGGAATTGGGTACTGCAACACGGGCGCAGATATTATTGCAGTGCACCTTCCCGGCATGGACAACACAATCGCGGACAGTCTCAGCTGGTCACAGGCCAGAGTCCATGAATGGGAACTGCTTCAGAAAGTCGCAGAGGATCTGTTTCACAGATGGGGGACACCAGAATTAGAGTTTTTCACGTCCCCACCCAATGCAAAACTGCCCAATTTTTGCTCACTAGATCCAGGGCCTGGTGTTTTCTGGCGAGATGCGTTTTCCCTCTCTTTGACGGGCAGATTCCTCTATGCTTTCCCGCCCTTCCCTTTGATCCAGAGGGTTTTACTGAAGCTCCAGCTTCACACACCCCGGATAAGGACTCCAGGAAAGTGGATGCCATGGCCAAAAAACAGTGTTTGGCATCCTCTTTGGGACTCAGGCAGGCTACTTATATGGCCTACAAAGCCAGGTACCAGAAATCCAGATGGGATACAGTTCTGAAACTGGCTAAACAGGCCTCTTCCCAGCTAGCCAAAGAGCTGGAGGTGGTGGCTGCTGATGGAATTGAGGCAACCAAAATGCAATTTCATGCTGCTGTGGACTCCAGTGATGTGGCATCTAGAGTCATGGTTACATCTGTGTCTGTCAGAAGACATGCTTGGCTCAGATGTACTGGCCTTTCACAGGATACCCAGACTAAGGCCATGGATTTTCCTGTAGTAGGTAACTCTCTGTTTGGGGAGCAGACAGAGGCTTACGTGAAGAAAATGGATGAATACAGGACCACGTACAGGAGTGCACAGGCCAAGGAAACGCAGGCCACTCCACACAAGCAGCAGTCTAGGGGCAGGGGCAGGCTCTTTCAAAGGCCTTTTTACCAAGCCCAGGCCTCCTCTCCCTTCCAACAGAGGGGGTTCTTCAGAGGGAGGGGTAGGAGAGGTGCTGGGGCTACTCCCTCCTCCTCTCTCAGTCTAAAAGCTCCTGCCAAGCAGACACCTGATGTCAGCCGGGCAGACAAGTGGGTCCTGGAAGTGGTAAGCCAGGGACTGGCCCTCAACTCAAAATTTCGAAAAAGAGGCCAAGTCTTTTCCACCTGCATCAGTCTCAGAAACCCTTGCCCTAGAGGCAGAGGTTTCCTCTCTTCTAGCTCTCAGAGCTATAGAGAAAGTTCCTACTCAGCACAAGGGAAAATGACTATACTCCAGGTACTTCCTTACCCCAAAGAAAACAGGGGAGTGGTGACCCATCCTAGACCTAAGGTATATGGACAAACACATTTCAAAGCCCAAATTCAAAATGGTAACTCTGGGAATAATCCTTCCCTCTCTAAGGCCAGGAGATTGGCTAGCATCTCTGGACCTCTAGGATGCCTACTTCCATATTCCTATCAGGTGCTCCCACAGAAAATGCTTCAGGTTCAAGTTGCCTTCAGGCCATTACCAATTCAGAGCCATGCCATTCGGCCTAACATCAGCTCCAAGGGTGTTCACAAAGTGCCTTGCAGTAGTGGTGGCTTACCTCAGAAGACAGGGTATCACCATCTTCCCGTATCTGGACGATTGTCTTTTAGTGGGTCAGTCACCTTTACAGGTCAAGTCAGCTCTTCAAACTACCCAGGACCTACTCAGCTCCCTGGGGTTTCTTCTCAATCTTCCAAAGTCAGTACTCAAACCAGTTCAACTTCTCACCTTTATAGGCATAGAGTTGGACACTGTACAAGCAAAAGCCTTCCTTCTCCTGGCAAGGGTAAAGGCCCTAGTGGATCTAGCTTCCTCCTTTCGACCTCAGGTCTCCCACCCAGCAAGACAGTTCCTCCAGCTCCTGGGCCACATGGCAGCTTCCATGGCAGTGGTGCAGGGAGCAAGGTTCCAGATGAGGGACATTCAGTTTCATTTGAGGTCTTTTGGTCTCAAAGAAGAAGGATTCACTTACCAAACTGATTCCAGTGACTCAGACTCTGGTCCAAGCTCTCCAGTGGTGGCTGGACCAGGACAAACCCCTCAGACAAGGGGTTCCATTTCTCCCTCAAGTCCCATCCAGTGGTTCTAACTTACGGATGCTTCTCTAGGGTGGGGAGCCCACCTGGGAGCCCTGACAGCTCAGGGCTCTGGTCTCCACAGGAGTCTCTCCTTCATATCAATCTCCTGAACTCAGGGCAGTTTTCCCTAGCCCTGCAGAGCTTCTCAGATTCAGTCAAGGGCAAGGTGGTCCAAGTCAGAACGGACAACACCACCACAATGTGGTACATCATCAAGCAGGGAGGCACTCAGTCCTCGGCCTTGTGCACAGAAGCCATGAAGCTGTGGTCTCTGGCCTATTCTCTTCAGACTTTTCTGGTAGCAGTTCACCTTCCAGGGAAGGGCAATGTACTAGCAGATGCTCCAAGCAGAATTTTACAGGGACACCACGAATGGTCCCTGGATCCTCACATCCTGAAGGTCATCTTCTCCAGGTGGGGCACTCCAGAGATAGATCTCTTTGCAGCACTGGACAATCATCAACTTCCTCTGTTTTGATGCAGACCTCCAGTCCTGGGGACGGTTCCCCAGGATGCTCTCTTTTTGGACTGGAAGGGCAGGTTTCTCATGCCTTCCCTCCCTTCCCTCTGCTGTTCAGAGTTTTGATCAAGATCAGGACACAAACCTGCACAGTGATACTGGTGGCTCCAGATTGGGCCAGACAGCCTTGGTATCCTCTACTGCTGTCCTTGTCAGTGTCACATCCCTTGTCTCTGCCCAGGACATACAATCTCCTGTCCTCCTCCCAGGGGCGGATCTGGTACCCCAATCTCCAGTCTCTCAATCTCAAGGCCTGGCTCTTGAAGAGTTAGAATATGCTGCTCTACATCTTTCTCAGGGAGTTCTGGATATTCTGAAGCTGTCCAGGAAACCTTCCACTAGAAAAACTTACAACTCCAAATGGAAAAGGTTCAGTATTTGGTGCTCTCAGAAAGGCATGCTGCCCGATTCTGCAGACATTTCCACAACCTTAGACTATCTAGTTCATCTCATTGGTTTAGGTCTTAGGCCTGCCACTCTGAAGGTTCATCTAGCAGCTGTCTCTGCATTCCTCTCAGCAGGGAAGGGCTCTTCTCTGGCATCTCATCCTGTTTTCAGAAAGTTTTTCAAAGGTCTGATTCACATTAACCCTTCATTTAGGGAGCCCATTCCGCCTTGGGATCTTAATGTCTGCATAGCTCAGCTAATGCAGCCACCCTTTGAACCTCTGGTTTTGGCCGAATTGAAGTACTTGACCTGGAAAACTGTGTTCCTGGTAGCTATTACTTCTGCCAGGTGGATTAGTGAGTTACAGGCTCTGTCAGTGGAACCTGACTTCATCTCCTTCCATAGGGACAAAGTGGTCCTAAGAACCAATAGGAAGTTCTTGCCCAAAGTGGTTTCAGATTTTCATCTGAACCAGTCTATATCTCTCCCTGTGTTTTTCACTGACCATTCTTCTTCAGGTGAAAGAAGGTTACACAGTCTGGATGTTAAGAGGGCCCTTAGCTACTACATTGAGCATACTAAGGCACATAGAAATGACTGTCTTCAGTTGTTTCTCACTTATGGTGAAGTGGGAAGGGTAGCCTGCCACTAAGAGAACTATTGCCAGGTGGATTGTTTCTTGTGTACAATTTTGTTATGACAAGTTGGGTAGGATGCCCCCTTCAGGTACGAGGGCTCACTCGACTAGGGGTACAGCTGCTTCTCTAGCTGCGGCCAGAGATATACCTTTGTTAGAGATCTGTAAAGCAGCCACCTGGAAAACAGTACATACTTTTACCAAGCATTACTCCCTGGACGTCCAGGCTAGGAGTGATACTAGGTTTGGTACAGCAGTACTGCAGAGCCTTCTCCCAAAGTAGGTTCTACATTCCCTCTTCCATAGGGAACTGCTTGGTAGTCTGCATTATGTCTGAATGCAGCAAGACTTCATGTTGTTTGAAGAAAAATTACTCACCATAGTAATGTTGTTTCTTCTAATGGAGTCTTGCTGTATTCAAACCTCCCCCTGCCTCCCAGTCTCAGAACCTGGTTTTGGGAAGTGAGCTGGCAGGTACAGTGTTGCACCTCAGGGGCGTACCTTGTACCCTCCCTCTTGGGTGGGGTAAATGTTATTATTTTTCTGGTGTTTTACTTAAATATTGTCACTACCTTTCCTTCCTGGGTTCTCAACATGAGTCTTTTGGGGCCCAAAAAGAAATATTTTGCCCTTTGGCTATATTTTGAACAATTTCCATACTATAGTATATTAGTTAGTTTGCTCGTAGGAATCTGACAGTTACACTGGGAAGTACCACAGACAGAGGTTTGAAAACCAGGCTCGAGCTCAACGTTCTATGCTTCTGCATAGAGTTAACTCTTTCCTCTCCGGGGCAGTTCAAGTGCTGGGGCTAACTGCATTATGTCTGAATACAGCAAAACTCCATTAGAAGAAACAGCATTACTATGGTGAGTAATTTTTTCTTAGGGATGGTGTCTGAAGGGGCCCAGGGTGGTTTGAGGGGAAGGAGAGGAAGAGGGAGGGACAGGATAGGAGACAGAGTAGAATGACACAGATAGGAAAGCAGGGGTAGGGTAGGAGGAAGTGGAGGGGAGGAGTAAAGCAGGGGCAAGGGAGGGGGAGGAGAACTGAAGGAAGAACAGCAGAGGAAGAAAAGGGAAAGTATGGGAAAAGCTCTGAAGGGGAGAGAGAGGGGGAGGGAGAGGAGAGATAGGAGACAGAGAAGAGTGACACAGACAGGAAGGTTATGGAACATAGCAAGGTGTACTTAGAGGCAGTTGACATAACCTAGGTAGATCTAAAGCAAATAACCTTGACAGTGAAAGCAAACGTAACTACTAACAGCTAAATTACTTGGATGTAGTCAGACTGGGCGATATGCAAACAGTAAAGGAAATATGGCAGCAAACCTAGAGATAACAACTAGAGCAGGCTTGATAAGCAAGTAAATTGGACGGTGTTATGCAATGCCAGGTCCATTAAGAACAAGGCTGCTTTAATAGTGGCTCTTGTTGGCTCAGCGGACCTGGCTTGCATCACCGAGACCTGGCTGGATGAAAATGCTGGTCCAGTATTGGCCTTGGAGATGGGAAAGCTTTCCTGCAGGAAGTCGTGGACTTCATCATGATCCCCCAAATGGTTGATTCTGGGAGATTTCATTGCCTGGGTCGATGATAAACTCTCGCAGTTTGGTCAGAACTTCCTCCAACTAATGTGTTAGTTGGGCCTTACACAGGTTGTTACCTCCGTGACCCACATTGGTGATCATTCATTGGACTTGGTGTTCCTCCTAGGAATAGAGATATCCGACTTGGTGGTGGAGCCAGTCGGATGGTCTGACCATCATACCATAGGGTTCAGTTTCATGGTTCCCCCAATAGGCCTGCCCCTATGGAGCTGGTCCAGTACCACCCTTTGAGGGGTGTGACCCCAGAAGGTCTAATGGTGGTGCTGGACCTATCGGGTATACCAAGTGAATGCATGGATCCAGGTAATCTAGTACTTGCCTATAATAAGGCAGTGACAGAAGCCCTGGATTCCATAGCTGCTGTTCGTGTTCACCCACTCACTCTTCGCCCAAGGTCCCCATGGTTTGATGGGACCTTGAAGGAGTTGGGGAGAATGGGACGAAGGCTAGAGAGGGGCTGGCAGAAATCGGGCGTGGAGTGTGACAGACTTAGATTGATGGACCATTATGCAGTCTATCAATCGGTAAGCACCCGTAAGAAATCAGAGTTCCTGTCCAGGGAGATTGCCGCTGCATAGAACCGACCTGCTCAGCTCTTCCGGACCATGGACAGACTGTGCAATCCAGTCTGTCTTTGGTCTAGCGGAGCTTTTTCACAGGAAAAGTGTGATGAGTTTGCTCAGTTCTTCGCAGATAAGGTTGCCACCATCAGGTCCAGGATCTGTCCGTCCCCCTCTGGTAGGTATTGCAGAGGTTGGCAGGAGGTGGCGGGTTTACCTGGTCTGACTTCAGATGGCTGGATATCATGGATGTCGTGAGGATCATCCAGTCTTTGCAGCCAACCAGCTTTAGTTCGGACCCGGGCCCTACGCGCCTTCTTGTAGAGTGCGTAGATGACATCAGCACGGTCCTAGCCGAGATAGTCTGGTGGTCCTTGGAGAGGGGGGTCTTTCCTGATCTCCTCAAGGAGGCAGTTGTTCGACCCCTCCTTATAAAGTCCTACCTTGACCCGGACTGTCTGGCTAACTACAGACCTGTCTCAAAGCTACCCTTTGTGGGTAAAGTTATTGAGAAGGTGGTTGTGTTGTAACTGGATTATCATTTGTCTAGCCACAATGTCTACAGTTCTCTCCAGTCAGGATTTAGGAAGAGGCATAATACCGAGATGGCCCTTGTTCGGGTGCTAACGACCTCCTAATAGCGAGAGATCAGAGGACTCATTCTATCTTGGTCCTCCTTGAGTTCTCTGCAGCATTCGACACTGTGGACCATGATGTGCTACTCGAATGCCTGTGGTTCATCTGTGGACTAGCTGGAGTGGTCCTCAGATGGTTTCGATCTTTCCTTGAGGGTAGGACTCAGAGATTCGTATCTGGAATTTATTTCTCAGCTCCTCTCTCCCTATCCTGCGGGGTACCGCAGGGTTCCATTTTGGCACCTATGTTGTTTGCAGTGTATATGCTGCTGTTAGGAGAGTGAGATCATTAGGCAGTATGGGCTCAGTTTTCACTGCTATGCAGAAGATACTCAGCTGTATGTGTCCTTTGTGCCTGGACAAGATGTGATCCTCTCAGTATATAATAACTGTCTATCCAAGATCCAGGACTGGATGAGTGCCAGCTGACTGCGGTTGAACCCGGCTAAAACTGATGTGTTGGTTGTGGACCCAGATTGACAGGAGGCAGTTTTGTCAGCAGGACAACCCTCAGGGCTTTGGCTTGGGGGTGTTCAGCTAACTACCTGTCAGTGTCAGTGTAAGTGTCAGTGGCTCAGTAGGTAGCACACTCACCTCTGAGGCCGGGAGATCAGAGGGCTGTGGGTTCAGTTTCCACATCTGGCACTTGGGCTAATATCCCAATACTGACACTGTAGTGCAGCATGAGGGGGGTGCTGCACTTCTGAGGTGCTGTCTTTCGGATGAGACGTTAAACCGAGGTCCCATCTGCCTGGATTGGTGGTAGTTCAGGTGGATGCTAAAGATCCCGTGGCACTTATCGAAAAAGAGTAGGGGAATTTCCCCAGTGTCCTGGCCAAATTTCTCCCATTCACTAAAAATACCACCAACAGCTTAATCTGGTTCAATTTCAGTTGCTTACCATCTGTATCTCCCCGGTCGCCTCTGAAAAAGGGACTTCTAGGCCCAGTGGACTTACCGGGTCAATAAAATTCAATAAATAAATAAATACCTAAGATCGGGTGTGGAACTTGGGTGTTATTTTTGATGACGACCTGACCCTTAAATCACAGGTGTCGACCATTGTCAAGTCCTCTTTTCACCATATGAGAAATATCACCTGAGTGAAGCATCTGGTTCCTCCCGATGATCTTCCAGTGTTGGTCCATGCCTTCGTAACCTCCCGCCTTGACTGCTGCAATGCCCTTTACCCAGGGCTACCAGGGGTTGATATCCGCTGCTTGCAGCTAGTGCAGAATGCGGCAGCCAGGCTATTGACTGGTACTTCCAGGACCAGTTATATAACGCCTGTGTTCGCAGACTGCACTGGCTGCCAGTACAGTGGCAGAGCACCTTCAAGGTCGGGTTACTGACCAATAAAGCCCCTACCGACCAGGGGACCCCCTTACTTGCAAGATCCCTTCACCATTACCATCCCCTCCGTCCTCTCCGATCCATCGACGAGGGATTGCTAGAGATTCCCAGGGTTTGCCTGAAATCATCGGGGGCCCGGTCTTTTGCTTTTGTGGCCCTGACCCTGTGGAATTCTGTACCTCGTCGTGTATGAGCGTACCTGACCATCCAGAGTTTTAAGAAAGCTCTAAAAACACATCTGTTTAGTCTACAGTAGCTTACCCAGACTCTTGGTGAAACTGATATTTAGTCTAGTATATTTAGACTTACTCTAGTGTATTCTGATTTTTATTAATTCTATATTTATTGTCTGTAGTTTTATGGATTCTAACATTCTTGTTTTGCTATGATGGTCTTAAATTATTACGTTTGTTTATTTTATGTCAATATGCCTTGATTTTAAAACGTCACTTTTTGTAAAAAAAGAAATCAATCAATCAGATCTATGCCTAGTGAGACAGCAGTAGCAGGAGCAAATAAACAAGGCAGCAAATTATAAAAGCTGAAGCAGGCTTGGGGGGGCGCTAAAGAGCCGTGACTAGACCAGACGTGCTTCATGTTGGCTCTTGTCGACAGACTTGTATCTAAATGAAAAATACTGAGCAATTGAATTTTTTTTTTGTTTAACTCTCTTCATTGATATTTCTTAAGGAACAATCATCCACAGATATTGCATCAAAACATAGACACCATCTATACCTCATTTCCTCCATAAAAGTATAAAAAAAAGTATAACAGTAAAACTCATAGAAACTATATACATAGGTCCCCACATAATACATACTACTTCAAGTTTAACTGCACATCTGTGATCTATTCTCATTTAAATAAAAGTTCATCACCCCAAATTACCACATGCTTTAAGCCACCGAGGCATCATCCTGCATTCATAGTCATCAGTTCTGCAGCTGTTAGTATGCTCATAAAAGGCCCCCACTGAGTCATGAAACTATCCACCTGGTCCTGCAGCTGTTACGTTCTCTACTCTAGGGCAAGAGCCCTTACGGATAGGGTGCGCCACTGTGCGGCAGTGGGATTCTCCCCTGATACCCAGGTGTTCAATATTTATTTTATTTATTTGTGTCTAGGATTACAAAGTACCTTTGAGCCATGGCTCTTTTACAAAGGTTTCACGTCATGCTGGTTACAGGGTAACAGACACTAAAACATAAAACAGTTACAGGTACATGGTTTTAGACGGTAACTTTGCTGGACAAAATCAGACTGAGCGATGAGTAACTCAAGAAACAATAGGAGGAAGAGGGCAAGAAGGGGAGAGGGCTGAGGGTAGGGGAAGGCATAGGTGTAGAGGGTCAGGGTGAGGCAGCCGAGGGCCTTGTCAGGACAGACACAGGGCAAGTGCATTAAAGTTGCATTGGACAGGTAAGTGCAAGAAGAGAGGGCAGAAGCAGCACCTATAACGTCAGAAGCAGTGCAGGGAATGAAGATGTTATGGGGTGCAAGCACAGGTGGAGGTGCCAGTTATGGAGTGGCGGAGCTTTTTTTTGAATGCTCCAAGCGTTGCTGTGGATGAGGTGTCACTAGAGAGCTCATTCAGCCAACACGGAGCCCTGTATGCAAATGACATTTGGCCTTGGGACGTGCGGCAGCGGGGGATTTGAAGGATTTGGGGCTTAGAGCTCCTGGTGTTGCGGTTGGTGATTTTGGGTTTGAGGAGGGGGCTGACTCCTGGTGGTGCCCTTCCCATCATGATTTTCTTAGCAGTGATGCAGGTTTGGTACTTAATTCGGTTGTTCAGTTGCAGCCAGCTGTTTTGGAGTAGAGGTCGCAGGTGTGGGTGAGACGGTGCGAACCAGTAACGAGTCGGCAGGCTTGATTGAAGGAAGTCGAAACACGCCTGAGAGATGAGGTTGTGGCAGATCCATAGATAATGAGACCGTAGTCAATGATGCTGATGATGGAGCTATGGACAGAGCTTCTGGGGTTAGATGTTTCCTATGTCAGAATAGTAGGCCCACCCTGGTGTTGGCTACTTTTGCCACGTTATTAATGTGTGGGACATAGGAGAGATTACAGTCGAGGTGAGGCCGAGTATTTGAAGTATGAATTTGTTCGGGGTGATTCCTTGCTTGGTTTTAATGGAGAGCTGATATTGTTTGTGTTTGTTTTGGGAGCTGCAGAAGATCATGGTCTTTGTTTTTCTGGTTAAGTATAAGTCTGTGTTTGTGAACCAGTTTTCAACTGCAGAGAAGGCCTGTTGAAGTTACCTTGTAGATGGACTGGATCATGGTGGGATGCCAGGATGACAGCATCATCCGTTGTAAGTAGGATCTGTTCAGGGCAGGATTCTGGCAGTGAGTTCAGAAAAAGGCTGAAAGGAGGGCCCAAGATTGAGCCCTGTGGGACACGGACTGGACTGGTCTTAGGTCTCAAGTGTGCCAGCAATTCTCACTCTTTGGGAGGCGGTTGTCTAAGTAGCCTTTGAACCAGTTCACGAGTTAGGTGAGAGCCCTGCTAGTGAGCTGGCAAGTAGTAGATTGTGGTTGGCCGGTATCAAAGGCTGTGAGTTAAGTCGATGAAAGTAGACCCAGTAAGATGACTGTTATCAGTGGTGATGGATTGCACCAGTGAATTCAAGTAGCGCCATGGAGGTGCTATGACCTTTTCTAAAGCCATGTTGCTCCTTGCACAGGATGTTGTGATTGTCTAGGAAGTCGGTGAGCTGGTCTGACACAATCCGTTCTAGGGCCTTGGAGAGTGGAGGTAGGATGGAAATTGGACGTAATTCTCAGTAGCTGTTTTGTCACCACTTTTATGAATTGGGGTTACCGTGGCAGATTTCCATAAGTCAAGGAACTGGCTGAGGCTGAGGAGAGGTTGAAAATCCTGGTCAGTGGTTGGAGTACTTCTTCAGAAGTGTGAGTGATAGCAGTTTGAGGTCGAGGGAGTCACTGCTGACTCTGGAGTTGCAAATGGCTTTAGGTAACGTAGCTGCGGACTTGATGCATTTTACTGCTTTAAAGTAGAAGGGAGGGTGGCTAGAGGTGGCTGGGGGGGCAAGGGGAACCACCTCATCGAAAAAACCCTGTGGGAGTACAGCACTGAGGTCCGTGAAGGTGTCATTGAATGTATCAGCAATGAGTTTCTGGTTAAGTGTAGTTTCACCATTTATGCTGAGTACTGATGGGGGTGATTTTAGATTGCTTCCCGGTGACTTCTTTAATGTTATTCCAGAAGTCCCTACCGTTGCCCCATGAGTTGGTGAGAGCATTATGGAAATAGGTGGTCTACGTATCCCGGATATATTTGGTGCATTCATTTCGTGCACGTTTATAGTGAGCAATATCAACTTGTCTCCTGGTGTTTCTGGCAATCTCCCAAAGGTGGTCTTGAGCTTTTAGTCATCTAAGTAGGTCTCTGGTGAGCCAGGGGTTACATAGGGCTTTGGCCTTGCGCTTCTTGAAGGGTGCAAATATGTTGCATGCTTGGTTGAAGATCCTGATGAAGTGTTCCAGTGCGGTGTTCACATTGGTTGCAGTGAGAACTGGGGACCAATCCTGTTGACTAAGGAAGGTTTTGAGATGAGGTAGCTTACCTCTAGGTAGAACTCGGCTAGTAATGGTTTTGGTGGGGGAGGTTGATGAATTTATTGGACCAGTAGCAGATGACGGGGGAGTGATCACTAGTGTGTCAGGGAGGACAGTGGTGTTTGTGATCCTGGTGGGATGGCTTGTTATGATCCAGTCAGAAGGGTGCTGGTACCTGTTTTGTAGTTTGTCCTGGTTGGGAGCTAACCATCTGAGAAAGGTTTGCTGCCACCGTCAAGTCCCTATATGCCCCTGCCTCTGCAGCAGGCCAGTTAATATTAAAATCACTGAGGAGGATGGTTTCTGAATCACGTGAGAGAGATTTGGTAAACTCCAGGACTGCGTAAAGCCCATTACCTTGCTCTCTCGGTGGAATGTAGACTGTGACAACTGTGATGGCATTATTGTATGCACCAAGAAGGATCGTGACAGGAAGAATCTGTGCAGTGGTGGTTTGGGGGGTTAAGTTGATAAGGTGCCCCCGTATCGTGTCCTTAAGGTACAGGGAGCAGCCACCACCTCTTTTTGATGTTTGATCAAGCCGGTAGACATTATACCCAAGGAGGGTGATAGCATGGTCAGGAACCGAAGGTGAGAGCCAAGTTTCTACGACTGCTAGTATGTCTGGGTTATGCTGGCAGGCAAAAGTCTAAAGGGCGTCAATTTTGTGAAGAAGACTGCATATGTTAAGTGAGATTATTGAGGGATCCTGGTTGATTGGTCTGAGTTGTTCTTATTGTAGGGGCTGGTCTGGGATTGGGATGAATGTTTCCTGACAATAGCAGGAGAAAAGTATCGTTTTAAGTAGTGTGAGATACCCATGACTGGCACCTATTTTTGGGGCCAGAGAACTCCAGATTCACCAGGGCAAGTAAACGGGTGGAGCCGTGCAAAGCGTGGCAGTAGTAGCGTGGACAGGGGGAAGTACCTAACGCCATTTGGGAGAGGGCCATTTCAGAAGTGATTGAGATCAATCAATCAATACTTTATTTATAAAAAGTGCCTTTCTAGAACCAAGACGCCTGTACATCACATAATAAAACAATATTACTAAAAGCAGTAAAATTATCCAAACTTAATAACATGCCCAAGGCGGGAACATGAGATCGAGAGGGAGGGTACCATAGAGGGGGTGAGAGAGCGTGAGTTGGTAGATGTTCGGGATAGTGGAGAAACATGAGCAGGGGGATATAGGGGTGGGAAGAGGGCAAATAAGGTGAGGAGAAAGGGGTATCGAGTACCGGTGTCATACATGATTCAATGTGAATGGGGGGAGAGCAGACACAGGGTGCTGGGTAGGTGGGAGGCAGCTAGTGAAAGTGGCAGGAGGTAGGCAGGGGAAACTAGGTAAGCAGGTGGCTGAGGGAGAACAGGCAGAGGGTGGGGCAGTGAGGAGACAGGGCAGTAGCAAAAGAGGAGGATATAGCAGAGAGGTAGTGGGGGGCATTAACATACTAACATACTAACTTACTAAAATGCCAGCAGAATAGGCCTAATGGTCTTTCGTGTCTGCTCGTTTGGTCAGCCCCCACCCTGGGTGCTGACCTTGCTGTCCCCCTCGCCTTCTCTGGCTTCTCCCTTCCCAGTTCCGGATATTCTTGCTGCATTGGAGTTTGCTTCCTGAACCCTTCCCCTGTACCTGTCCCACCCCCTCTTGAACCCCTCCACTGTCTCTGCCTCCACCAGCCCCCTAGGTAGTGCATTCCATGGCTCTACCACCCTCTCAGTGAAGTAGCACCTCCTCCTTTCTCCCCTGAATCTTCCCCCCTCCAGCTTCCACCCATGCCCTCTAGTGGCCCCTTCCTCCTTCCTTCGAAGCACCCTCACTGTTCCTCCCCTATTTACCCTCTTCATGTACCTGAAGACTCCTATCATGTCCCCCAGTCCTTCTCTCTTCCAAAGTGTACATATTTAGCTCTTTGAGCCTCTCCTCATAAGTTCTGTCCCCAAGCCCCAAATCATTTGGTTCCCTCCTCTGGACCCTCTCCAGGAGGTTAATATCCCTCTTTAAGTGAGGTCCCAAACTGCACGCAGTACTCCAGGTGCGGCCTCACCAAGCAGTTATACAGGGGAGTATCACTTCCCTCCTTCTGGAGGTGATCCCCTAGCGATGCATCCATCATCCTGTTGGCCTTGGCTGCTGCCCTCCTACAAGTCTCAGAGTTGTTCATCTTGACATCCACCACCACCCCAGGTCCCTCTCAGCCATTGAGACTTGTAGTATTCCCCCCCCCAGGGTGTACACTTGGCCTGGGTTTCTGGCCCCCAGATGGAGTACCTTGCATTTCCCTGCATTAAACCTCAGCTTCCACTTTCTAGACCATCTTTCCAGAGCCTCCAGGTCCCCCTGCAGGGCCACCCTCCCCTCCTCCCATCCACCCCCTGCCCCAGTTCGAGGTCATCTGCAAAGAGACTCATCTCCTCCTGATTCCTGTCCTTATGTCAGATCGTGGGCGTTGAACAGAAGGGGCCCAAGGACTGATCCCTGTGGGACCCCACTAATGACCCTCCTTGGGGAAGAGATTATCCCACCAACTACGACCCCTCTGGGTCCGGTCCTGGAGCCAATTGCCTATCCATCGGATCATCTGGTTTCCACCCCATTTCTCTAGTTTATCCAACAGGCCTCCGTGAACAGAGTCAAATGCCTGCTAAGTCCAGAAAGAGGACATCCACTGGTCTACCCAGGTCCAGGCACTTGTCACCCAGTCATAGAACTCCACCAGGTTTGTCTGACACGATTTCCCGGGATGAATCCATGCTGTCTATCGTCCAGGCACCCTGACTTATCCAGGGCCCCCAGCCTCCTTGACAATGCCCTCCATCACTTGCCCACCACTGATGTCAGGCTGACAGGCCTGTGGTTCCTGCCACCTCCCTTGATCCCCCCTTGTGGATGGGCACACATCATGCCCTTCCAGTCTGGGGCACCCACCCTGTCCTCAGAGAGATGGTGAAAAGCTCTGCCAGGGGTTTTAGCCAGGACATCTGAAGTTCCTTCAGCACTCTAGGATGTAATTTATCCGGCCCAGTGCTTTCTCCGTCTTAAGGGAGCTGGGGGCTTCCCTCACTCTCTCGCTGTGATTTCCACTTCCAGTACCTCTTCTCCCTGCTAGCCCTCCCCCACCTGCCAGTGATGCCCCCCCAGACCTGCCGTTGGTGAGGTCCCCCTCCTCATTATCTCTGTCTCCTCCCATGTATGATGCAGCATCCCCATTTTCCCTGGTGAAAACTGAGGTGAAGTACTCATTTAGTACCTCAGTCTGCTCCTCTGGGTCTTGTGCCCATCTCTTCCCTGATTTAATCCTGCTAATCTGCCCTTCACCCTTCAGTCTTTCCCAATGTATCTAAAGAACCCCTTTTCCCTCTCCTAATTCCCTGGCCAGGTTCTGCTCCTTCCTTGCCTTACCCGCCCTACCACTCTAGTGGCCCTTCTAGCCAACAGCTCATACTCCCTCGATCCCTTTTACTCCTTGAGCACTTGAATTTCTTATAGGCTGCTTTTCTTTCCCGCACCACCTCCTGGACCTCCCTGGTCCACCAACAGGTTTTTGGGCCCCTACCGCATTTTCGTCTTACTCTTGCACAGGTGCTGGTAGCATCCTGCACCCCTCTCCTGATGATTTCCACCTACTATCAGCGTCCATGTCTGACCCAATCCATCCAAATGCTCCTTAGGATCCTTCCCATTTCCTTAAAATCCACCCCCTGAGTCGGTTACTTCCGTCTTTGTCAGCCTTCTACCCTCCTAGGTCCAGGCAGACCAGACCGTGGCATAGTCACTCCCCCAATGGGTTCCTTACCTCAGGCCCCTAATCTGGTCACTGTCTGCCAAGGACCACATCCAGTACCCGTGCCTCCCTGGTGGGTTCCCTCACCTGCTGAGTTAGGGAGCGCGTCTTGAAGAGACATCCAACAACCTCTGTTCCTGGTCACAGAGGATGTCATGAGTCTCCCAGTCTGTTCCTGGCATGTTTAAGTCCCCTAACACCACCACCGTTCCTCTGCCCAGTCTGCAGTGTCTCCTAACATCTGCCACCAGACTGTCCTCCAGCTCCTCCGCCAGGACAGGGGGTCTATACACCACTCCTATTTTTACTCTCTTGCCCCCCCTTGTTATCAAGGTGACCCAGATCGCCTCCACGGTTCCCTCCGCCTCCTCAACTCTCGTGATGCCAATACAGTTTTTACTATCATTGCTACCCCTCCTCCCTTCCCTCCCCTGTCCTTCCTGAACATAGTGTAACCCTCCAGGTTCAGGTCCCAGTCATGTCTTGCAGTGGCCCCAAGTCTCAGTGACCGCTGCCACATCCACTGCTCCCTCAGTTAACATCGCCTGGAGCTCAGGCATTTTATTGCGCCCCAAGCTCCTGGCATTTATGAGACTACCTTCCACCTTTTCCTATAGTTTCATTTCCCCTGCTCGTGTTCCCTTGGGGATTCTGTTTTCTCCTGGTCTGCACTTTGCCAGCTGGTCTTTTCCTGCAATCCTCCTGGTCCCCAGGGGGGTGGAGACAGAGTCCCTCCTTTATCGGCATCCCCTTGACTGCCTTTTCTCCCATCCCACCCCCCTTCACAAGTTTAAACCCCACTTTTCACCAATGAACTCCTCCATTTTCAACTTAAGGATTCCCCTCCCCTCCAAATTGAGATGTAGTCTATCTCTAGCATACAAAGACATTAAAAACATTAAAGAGTGTAACAAGACAGGGAGACAGGAGGTAGCAGCTCTAGAATAGAGTTCAGGAGTGAAAGGGTGCAGGGGAGCTACGGAATGCCAAAGGGGGGGTTGGCCAGTCACGGAGTGACTTAGTGACTGGCACTAGGAGATATAAGAAGGGTGTCAGGCACAGAAGGGAGACAGGGGCAGTGAGGGGACTGAGTTGATTAGCAGAGGGGGGAAGAAGAGCAGGGAGGATGGAGAGTTGGTAGTAAAGAGAGGAGGTACAGGAGAGAGAGTATCCAATAGGAAACGAAAGGGCGGTTCCCTAGGCAGAAGTGGACGGAGCTAAGTCCTATTTAATTAAGGTGGGAGGTGGGGAGAGGGGGCGTGGGAAATTTTCTTCTGAAACCCACTGAAGTCTATGGGCGCAGAGTCCAGCAAAACAGTTTGAATCAGTCAAGATTGCAGGGCCAATCAGTGGCCGCGCGGAGCACAAGAGGAGATGGAAGCAACAGGCAGCAGCCAATGGGAGCCTTTCAGCACTTCCCAGTTCGGCCTGGGAGCTTACCAGCAAGAAGAGGGTTCCTTGGCGGTGAGCAGTGGTGGTGTGGACGGCTGGCCCAGGTAGCCCAGGCCGCTCAGATGTTTCCCTGTCTGTCTAGTCTGTCTGGCCTGCACCAACAGTGTCCTGACCCATCTTTGATGCATAGACCACTCCTCGGCCTCCTCATCTGCTACGCTAAATAACAGATTAAGGGGCAAGACCGGAATCACCAGGCCTAACATGGCACTCAGCTGCTGCCCTGTCACCTCCCAATACCCCCGTAGACGTGGGCAGGCCCAAAAGCAGTGGAAATACATGCCTCTGTGCTCCTTGCACCTTCCACACATCTCCAACACTTCTGGGTGGAATCTGTGAGTCACAACTGGAGGGCAGTACAGCCTATGCACAAATTTATAGGTAGTTTCCTTATATTTATTGCAAGACAATAAACCTATATGTGAGTCCAGTATGAGGCTCCAGTTACCCTCCGATATAACAGCACCCACGTCTCTTTCCCATAGGCTGCATGTCTTGCTAGTCATATCTCGTAGGTTCTCTCTCAGGAGGCATGCAACATTCCTCAGCATCCCTCTGGGATCCTTCCTAGCTTTACATATAACCCCCTCCACCTGCTCCAGAGGGTAAAGCTCCACTACCTGCCTCCTTACCTCTTTACAATAATTTCTGGCCTGAAAAAATAAACAGGTGACTGCCAGAACCCCACCTTCTCCTAATCTCTCCTGAAAGGGGCCATAACCCCTGCTGTACATATTCCCTATGCACTGCACCCCTTTCCCCTCCCACTCCAGAAAAGCTGGATCCTCTACACTTGGCCTAAAAAGGGGTTTCAAACAGCATGAAGTCTTGCTGTATTCTGACAATTGCAGTTAGCCCCAGCCTTTAAACTGCCCCGGAGAACAAAGGGTTAACTTTTCTATGCATGGCATAGAATGTGCATCTCGAGCTCGGTTGAAGTCTCTGCCTATTGTTATTCGAACTGCAACTGTCAGATTCTTTACTCCGCCTCACTGCACAGTCGCTCCGGAGATTTCTCCTGCTGCTCGGTTCAAAGTCGGTTGAAGTGTCGGTTTTCGGTCGTTTTTTTTCTACCGAAATTGTTGTTTCCGCATAGTCTGTTCAAGTCGCTGTCTGTGGTACCATGAGTACTAGATAGGTTTTGTTCTGTTTTCTGTGTGGAACTTGTAAAAGTGTGGATCGGTTTGGCTGAACCAATCATTTTCAGGTAAAATTTGTACTTTACTTTAGTGTGTGGTTACCGGTCCGTATCAGCTCTAAAAAAAAAATGGGTTTTAGTATGTTTTTTTCCAAGACCATTGACAAGGTCAGGAACCAATAGAAGAGTCTTGCCTAGCGGTTGCCGAAAAAAAGGGTAAGTTTGGTTAGGTTGGCCATGTCCGAGAAACCCAAGAAAAAAACCGGGCCCACTGGGTTTCAACACTGCAGTGTGTGTGGGGAGGTCTTTGCTAAGGCCGATCCCCACACCATCTGTGTTTATTGTCTGGAGTTTGACCACCTCGATTCAGACTGCCAAATTTGCAAAAATGTTCCCTAATCTACCCTGGAAAAGAGATTAGGTAGACTGAGGGAAAACAAGGCCGAGAAGTCCGCTGACCCGGATGGCCAGCCCGGTTCGGTTCCAACTGAACCAGAAGGAGTGCCCTCTGACCAGGGCGATACTTCTTTGGGCAAAAGGAGAGCCGATTCCAAGGAATTGGTTCCGACAAAAAGAAAACGAAAAGACAAGTCGACCAGTTCGGATCCGAATCTCATACTCCGACTGCCGATGAAATAGCCAAAGCGATTCGTATTGTGGAATCGCTTCGATCGGTTCCAACTGATCCGGCACCTTTTGGCAGGGGCTCAGTTCGGTCGGTTCCCCCGGTTCCGGATTATACCCTGGAAGAATTTTATGAACCGGAGTTTGAGGAGGAAGGAGAGTTGGAAGATGATTATGGTGATGGTGAAAGTCTGGATATGCCTGTTGACCCAGACATCTCCCCAGACAGACCTTCAGGTGTTTCTCCTCCTAGGTTTTCTGAGTCCCCTTCACACTTCATGTTTTACAGAAAGGTGGCTGATACCCTCCAGCTTCCTGTGGAGGAGGCAGTGGAGGATCAGGAAGAGCCTGACTATGTAGAGATGATGGACATCCCAGAGTCCAGGAGACTGTCTATTCCCCTCCACAAATCTTTTGGGAAACAGACACAAAAAATTCCTAAATCTCCAATTCCATACCTCCTGTGTACAGAAGAATGGACAAGAGGTATACTCTTTCAGGCTCAGATACAGAGTTCCTTTATCAGCAATGCAGCCATGTTGAGGGTTATACAGGCTGCTGCCTGTGATAAGGCAAGCATTCCTTGGCATCACACCCCAGACAAGGACTCAGGAAGATTGATGCCATGGCAAAGAAGATGTACATGGCATCATCCTTGGGACTCAGGCAGGCTAATTATATGGCCTATGCAGCCAGGTACCAGAAGTCCAGGTGGGACACTGTACTGGCACTGGCTAAACAGGCTTTCCCCCAGCTTGCCAAGGAGCTGGAGGAGGTGGCTGCAGATGGGATTGAGGCTTCGAAAGTTCAGTTTCATGCTGCTGTAGACTCCAGTGATGTATCATCAAGAGTCATGGCTACATCTGTGGCTCTTCGGAGAATGGCTTGGCTCAGATGTACTAGCCTCTCACAGGATACCCAGGCTAAAGCCATGGATTTCCTGTAGTGGGTAATTCTCTGTTTGGGAGCAGACAGAGAATTACATGAAAATGGATGAATACAGGACCACTTACAGGAGTGCTCAGGCCAAGGAAAGGCAAGCAACTCCTCAAAGACAGCAGTCCAGGGGCAGGGGCAGGCCTTTCCAAAGGCCTTTTTACCAAGCACAGGCCTCTTCTGCCTTTTCACAGAGGGGCTTCTTCAGCGGGAGAGGCAGAAGGGGGATGATCAGACCTGCATCCACCCCTCAGCCTAAAGCCCTTGCCAAGCAGACATTCTGATGGGTCTGCCCGGGTCGATTCTCCTATCCCTGTAGGGGGCAGGCTGGCTTACTTTGTCCAGGGCTGGATGTCTGTTACATCAGACAAGTGGGTCCTGGAAGTAGTAAGCCAGGGACTAGTTCTCAGTTTCAAAAAATTTCCCAAGATGATAGCCAGATCTTTTCCACCTGCAAATCTCTCAGAAACTCTTGCCCTAGAGGCAGAGGTTTCTTCTTTTCTAGCTCTAAGAGCTATAGAGAGAGTGCCTGCCCTACACTGGGGCAAAGGATTGTACTACAGGTACTTCCTAACCCCCAAAAAGACAGGAGAGTGGCAACCCATCCTGGACCTAAGATACCTGAACAAACATCTTTTAAAGCCAAAGTTCTAGATGATAACTGGGAATTATTCTTCCCTGTCTAAGGCCAGGGGACTGGCTAGCCTCCCTGGACCTCAAAGATTCCTACTTTCACATTCCCATCAGGTGCTCCCACAGAAAGTACCTCAGGTTCAAATTGCCCTCAGGCCACTATCAGTTCAGAGCAATGCCCTTTGGCATAACGTCAGCCCCAAGGGTCTTCACAAAGTGCTGGCAGTAGTTGTTGTCTTCCTGAAGACAAGATTTCCATTTTTCCATATTTGGATGACTGGCTCATAGTGGGCCAGTCCCCAGACAGCAAGTCACACTTGCAAGTGGCCCAGCAAGTGCTCACTTCTTTAGGATTTCTTCTCCAACCTACCAAAGTCAGTTCTCGAACTAGTGCAGCTCCTCACCTTCATAGGGGCAGAGCTGGACATGGTAAAAACAGAGCCTTCCTTCCCTGGACAGAGCCAGAGGGCTCTCCATGGAGCTGGCCTCTTCATTCAGCCTTCAGGTGTCTTGACCAGCAAGGCACTTCCTTCAGCTATTGGGCCACATGGCAGCTTCTACAGCAGTGGTCCAAGGCGCAGATTCCAAATGGGGACATTCAGTTCCACTTAAGAGCTTTTGGTCCCCAAAAAAGATTCCCTCACCAAACTAATTCCAGTGACTCGAACTCTGATCCAAGCCCTGCAATGGTGGCAGGATCAGGACAATCTGAGGCAAGGGTTCCATTGCCACTCAGTCTCATTCAGTGGTCCTCACACGACAGCTTCCCTGCTGGGCTGGGGAGCTCATTTGAGAGAACTTACCACCCAGGACTGTAGTGCATGCCAAAATCTCTTCTACATCAGTCTCTTGGAACTCCAGGGCAGGTGTTTCTGGCACTGCAAGCTTTTCCAAATCAGTACAGAACAAGGTGGTTCAGGCCGGAACAGACAACACCACCACCATGTGGTACATCAACAAGCAAGGAGGCACTCGGTCTACGGCCTTGTGCACAGAAGCAATGAAGTTGTGGTCCCTGGCTTATTCCCTGAAGACCTCTCTGATAGCAGTTCACCTTCCAGGAAAGGACAATGTTCTAGCAGATGCACTGAGCAGAATATCCCAGGGCCATCACAAATGGGCCCTAGATCCTCTGGTGTTGAGGGTGATTTTCTCAAGATGGGGCACTCCAGAGATAGATCTTTTTGCAGCCCCAGACAATCACCAACTTCCTCTTTTTTGTTGCAGACCCCCAGTCTTGGGCTCAGTCCCCCTGGATGCTCTGATTCTGAACCGGGAAGAGAAATTTCTGTATGCTTTCCCCCCCTTCCCACTCCTGTTCAAAGTGTTAGTCAAGATAAGGTCACAACCATGCAAAGTGATTCTGATCGCTCCAGACTGGGCCAGGCAGCCATGGTATCTCTTGTTGCTGTCCCTAGCAGTCCATCTTCCCCTGTCTCTTCCCAGGAATTACAACCTGTTAACATCCTCTCAGGGGAGGATTTGGTACCCCAATCTTCAGTCTCTCAATCTCAAGGCTTGGCTCTTGAAGAGTTAGAGTTTGCAGATCTGCATCTTTCCCAAGGGGTTCTGGATATCCTAAGGTTCTCAGCCTTCCACAGAAGACTTACAACTCAAATGAAAAGATTCAGCATTTGGTGTTCTAAGAAGAATATTTCTCCAGACTCTGCTGAATTGCCCTACGGTTCTGGATTATATGGTCCATCTCAATGGCCTAGGTCTCGACCAGCTACTCTCAAGAGTACACTTGGCAGCGGTTTCTGATTTCCCTGTCAGTAGGCAAGTCTTCCTCCTGTCATCTATCCTGTATTCTGTAAGTTTATCAAGGATTGCTTCCACAATCCCCCTTTAGGGATCTCTGCTCCTGCTTGGGATCTTAATGTTTGCATTGCTCAGTTTATACAACCCCTTCAGAGCCTTTGTCCTCAGAGAGCTTAAGTACTTGACTTGGAAAACTGTGTTTTGGTAGCCATTACTTCTGCTAGACGTATCAGTGAATTGCAAAGCCCTGTCAGTGGAATCTGATTTCATCTCTTTTCACAGAGATAAAGTGGTCCTTAGAACTAACAGAAAGTTCTTGCCTAAAGTGGTTTCAGATTTCACCTGAATCAGTCTATATCTCTTCCTGTTTTCTTCACTGATCCATTTCTTTCTCGTGAGAGAGAGGCTACCTAGTTTGGATGTTAAAAGAGCCCTTAGCTACTACAGAGAGCGTTCCAAGTGTCTGCACCAGGTTTGACTCCCTCCAGTTGTTCTCACTTATGGAAGTTGGGAAGGCAAACCTGCCAAGAGATCTAGTGCAGGTGGATTGTTTCCTGTATGCAATTCTGCTATGAAAAGATGGGTAAAAACTCTCGCTGAGGCCTGAGGCTCATTCCTGAAGTACAGCTGCTTCCCTGGCTGCCAGGATATCGCATCCCTCTTTTAGAAATTTGTCGAACAACGTACCTGGAAAACAGTCATGTACTTTTACCAAGCATTACTCTCTGGAGTATCCAGGCTGGAGTATGCTCAGTTTGCTGACAATTACTTCAAACCTATTCCCAAAGTAGGTTCTGTCCCTCCTCCATGGAAGTACTGCTTGGTAGTCTACCAGTGTCAGAATACAGCAAGACTTCATGTTGTTTGAAGAAAAAATTACTCACCTTAGTAATTATATTTCTTCTAGTGGAGTCTCATGATACTCGACTCCCACCTCCCTCTCAGAACCTAGATTTTTGGGATGTGGGTGGGCAGTGCCAGTGTTAACATCCCTAGAGGTGCCCTCTTTCCCCACCCTCTTTTTCTTTGGGTGGAGCAGCTTCTCATTTGATTGTTTTTGTTTTGGGTTTCTGACTTGAGTCTTCCTTTGAGGACCCAAAACATTATTTCAAACAACATGAAGTCTTGCTATATTATAGACATGAGCAGTTTGATCCAGCTCTAGAACTGCCCGGAGTGAAATGGTTAAGACCATTCCAAATAGAATTTTAGCACGAAGAGCTCTATCTGTGTCATTTCAAACTTGAACTGTCAGATTCTTTACTCCGCCTCAGTGAACAGTCGCTCGAGATTTCTCCTTCTGCTCGAGTTCATTTCTAGGTTTAAAAGAGTGTTTTCTCAGTTGGATTTAACGAGAAAGTTTTATTTAACACATAAAACAGTTCGGTTCCAGCGCTATCTCTATCTGTGGTAACGTATAAGTAAATGAAAGGTTTTGTCTGTCGGAACTTGTAAGTTATCGGGTCGGTTTGAACCAGATCAGTAGAATTTAAAACTCATTTAAAACTAAAAGTTACTGATTTTAGAGTGCGGTCTCAACTTCTCATCGGTTCTAAAAAAAAACAGATTCGTTTTTTCCAATACCGTGACACGGTTAGAACCGACATAGTGTCTCCTTACCTACACTGCCGATAAAAGGGCAAGTTTTTGGGTCAGGCTGGCATTATGTCTGAAAACCCAAAGAAAAACCGGAGCCCACTGGGTTTCAACACTGTGATGTTTGTGGGAAGTCTTTGCCAAAGACTGACACCACACTGTGTTTATTATACGAGGTTTGACCACCTCAGTCAGACTCCCAGGTATGTAAGAATTTCCTGCAGCCACCCTGGAAAAAAGATTGGGCAGGCTCAGAGAGCAAGAGGTCAAAAGTCCATGACCGGATGGCCAGCCCGGTTCGGTGCCAAACCAGCAACCAGAGAGTGCCCCTCTGACCAGGCCAGACTTCCTGGCAAAGAAAAGCTGGCTGAGGAACCAATTCCAGAAAGAAAACAAGAAATCAGTAGGTCTAGAGTCCAAATTCCTTCTCCAACTGCTGCAGAGATAACAAAGCAGCCTACAAATTGTCCAGTCACTGTCTCAGGGTCAAATCCAGACCACCACTATCTGGTAAAGGTTGGTTCGTCCGTCCCCAGTGGTTCAGGATTATGATATTGAGAATTTTATGAACCAGAGGAGGAGGAGGATTATGAACAGAGAGAATGTGTGGCTGGGAAGGTCTGGGTGCCCCATTGAACCGGACATCTCCCAGACAGACCTTTAGAATCTCCCATATATCAGGAGTCCCCATCTCATTTTATGTTTTATAAAAAGTTGCAAACCTCAACCAGCATCACTAGAAGAAACTGTGGATGAGCAAGAGGAGCCTGATTTTGTAGAAATGATGGATATCTCCAGAGTCTAGGGAGATTGTCTGTTCCTTTACATAAGTCTTTAGAAACAAACAATTAAAAATTTAAAAGCTCCTAATTCTGTGCCTCCTGTAGATAAAAAGATGGACAGAAGAGTATACGACTGTCAGGCCTGATACAGAATTCTCTCAACAATGCAGTCATGTTAGGTAATTCAGGCTCACGCATGTGATAAGCTAATATTCTTGGCTTCACATCCTCCTGACAAAGGATCTCAGGAAGATTGATGCATGGCAAAAAAACAATGTGGCAGCCTCTGGGACTCAGGTAAGCTTAAAAGTATATGCATGGCTAGGTATCAGAAATCTAGATGGGATACTGTTATGCAATTGGCCAAGCAAGCCTTAGCCAGCTCACTAGTGAACTAGAACAGGTGGCTGCTGATGGCATTAAAGCCTCTAAGGTTCAGTTTCATGCTGCTGTGGATGTGAATGATGTTTCCTCCGGGGTCCTTGGCCACATCTAGCTTTTTCGTAGGTTGGCCTGGCTCAGGTATGTATAGTTTGTCACAGGATACCCAGACTAAGGCTATGGATTTTCTATGGTGGGAAATTCTCTGTTTGGAGAGCAGACAGAAATTACATGAAAGATGGATGAATAGAGCACTTACAAGGTGCTCGAAATCGGAGGCAGCCAAGCCACTCACCTAAAGGCATGCCACAGGGGTAGGGTGAGCGATTGCAAGGCCTTCTGCAGACTCAGGCCTCCTCTGCCTATGCTCAGGGGCTTCTTCAGAGGCAGGGCAGGCAGAGGGTGGGCAGACCTGTCCCACCCCCCAGCCTAACTCCTAGAAACTGGCACCTGATGGGTGCCCAGGGTCGATTCTCCTGTACCAGTGGGGGCAGGCTGGCTTACTTCAGTCAGGTGGGCTTCTTTAACCTCAGACAAGTGGGTTCTAGGTAGTAAGCCAGGGTCTGGTTCTCAGCTTCAAAGTTTCCCAAGTTGAGAAGCAGACTCACCTAAGTGCTTCCAGACTCGCTCTGGAAACAGAGGTCTCATCCCTGTTAGCTCTCAGAAGCAGAAAGAAAGGAGTTCCTCCTACATCAGGGCAGGGGTCTGTATTCAGATGCTTCCTTACCCCCAAAAAAGACAGGAGAATGGCATACATTTTAGATCTAGATATCTGACAAAGCATCTTTTAACCAAAGTTCAAAATGGTAACTCTGGCAATGATTTTACACCCTGACCAGAGGACTAGCTGTAGCCTCAGTGGACCTCAAGGATGCCTTCCATGTCCTAGTCAGAGATCCCGCGAAAGCACCTCAGATTAGACTGCCCTCAAATCATTACCAGTTCAAACAGTACATGACCTTACCTCTCCCAGGGTATTCACATTCTAGCAGTGGCAGTAGCCCGCAGGAGCAGAAGTTACTGTTTTCCCTATCTAGACGACTAAACATTGCGCAGTCCCAGAACAGGTAAACCTCACTGCAGGTCACCCAACAGCTTCTCACCTCCCTGGGTTTCTCTAAACCCTCCAAAATGGTTCTGGAACCAGTCCAGTACTCACCTTTAAAAGGCAGGAATTGGACTAAGCTAAGAGCCTTTCTTTCCCAGAAGGTAAGAACGTGGCTCTGGCCTCTTCTTCACTGCAGGTCTCTCGACCAGAAGACACTCTGCAACTCTGGGGCATGGCTGCATCCACAGCTGTTGTGCAGGGCCAGTTTCAGATGAGAGACATTCAGTTTCACGGGAACCTTTTGGTCTCAGAGAGAAGAACCCCATACCAAATTGGTCCCAGTGACTCTAACAACAGTCCTAGCTCTCCAGTGGTGCAGGATCAGAGCAATTCAAGCGGGGTCCCCTTCATTTCCTTCTCCGACAAGCTCTCACTACAGATGCTTCCCTTCTAGGTTGGGAGCCCACATGGGCGACCTTTCCACTCAGGGTTTGGTCCCCCAAGCTCTGCTCACATCATTGCTGGAACTCAGAGCTGTCTTTTAGTTCTTCAAGCTTTCTGCATCTGTCCATGACAGGTGATACAAGTCAAACAGACAACACCACAACAATATGGTACATCAACAAAACAGGGGGCACTCGGTCTTGACACATGCACGAGTAATAAGTTATGGTCTCAGCTATTCCAGACACTTCCCTCACCTTCAGTTCATCTTCAGGAAGGACAATGTCTGGGGATGCCCTCAGCAGGATTTCCCAGGGCCATCACAGATGATCTGGATCCTCAAATGCTAGGATAGTTTTTGCAGGTGGGAGCATCCTCAGATAGATCTTGGCAGAACAATCACAAACGAATGTCAATGTATGTCTCATTAATTTAAAGAAAAATCTTTATAAATATATATTTAAAAACAAACAAACTGCAAAACAGTTTCTTCAGCTACTAACCACATGGCACCTGCCACTGGCGCAGTCTTGGACTCCAAATTACAGAGCAGGGCCATTCAATGTCACTTCATGGCACAGGACCCTCTTTTAAACTAATTCTAGTAGCAAAGACATTGTTACAGGTCTCCAATGGTGGAAAGAGGGAACCAACCTAAGGGAAGGGGCTTCTTCTTCTTCTTTTTTCAGCAAGAGCCTCCATCAGTTGTGTTACAACAAATGTATCTTTATTAGAGTTGGACTCCCATCTGGGGTTCACACCACCCATGGCACGTGTCAAGTGCAGAGTTACTCCTGCACATAAACCTGCAGGAGCTAAGAGTAGTGTTACTGACACTAAAGGGTTTCACACAACTACTACAAGGTGGTACAGGTCAGAACAGACGATACCACCACAATGTGCTACATAAACGAGTAGGGAGGGACAAGGTAAGCCCTCCCTGCACAGGACTTATTAAAATATGGAGTCTAGCATGCTCCATGGGCCCCTGCAGGTTATTCATCTGCCAGGTAGAGACAGTACCTTGGCAGATACCTTGACTCAAATCAGCTAGTCCCATCAGGAATGGACGTTAAACAGTCAGGTGGTGCAAATTATCTTCAGAAGGTGGGTCACTCCGGAGGTAGACTTGTTTGCATCCCACCACAAACACCACCTGTTAGAGTACTATTACAGACAACCAGATCTGTGAACAATCCTCCTGGATGTTCTGGCTTTGAGTTGGCCAGGTAAGCACCTGCATGTTTGTTTCTTCCTTCCTTCTGGCGTACAGAGCAAATGTTTTCAAGCTCAGGTCCCAGTCAGCATCAGTGGTCTTGATAGCACCAGACTGGGCCAGACAGACATGGTTCTTTCTGCTACTCTCCATGTCTGGGTCCGAACCAATACACCTTTTCCTCGGAGGCACAACCTACTAACCTCCAACCAGGAGGCTCCTGTATCCAAACCTCGGATCACTCAGGTTCAAGGCATGGCTTTTGAGTGCTTAGGGTATAATATGCAGGATTGCATTTTTCTCAAAGTGTCTTAGATATGTTATGTGGTTACAGGAAGCCTTCCACTAAGAAAATATATGCTTCAGAATGGGAAAAGGTTTTACTATTGGTGTTCAACCAACAAATTGGTTCCAGCACATGCTGGGTCCCAGTTGTGTTTGACAATGTTACCTATTTACTCATTGGACTGGCAGTCCAGCACCCCCTAGTTCCACCTAGTTGCAGCATCTGCTTGCATATTAGTTGGACAAAATGTTTTAATGGCCTCAGAGCCTAGCTTTAAAATGTGCTTTAAGGGCCTGACACATACCAGCACAGGGTGTTCCAGCTGTGCTAGACACTCTTACCTATTTGCTCTTACTGTGCTTGCAGTCAAGTATCTTAAAGGTCCAAATGGCCACAGCACTGGCTTACACTTCAGTTGGACAGAAAGTTTATCATGTCTCAGACCCTGTCTTAAAGGGTTGTCCATTTGCACACCCACCCCACCCCACCCACCCACAGGAACCAGTACCAGTATGTGGCCTAGATCGTATATAGTTAGACTCATGGGTTCCCCTTTGATCCTATGTCTTCAACTTATCTAAAAAAGGGCTGTTTAAGAAAACAAACTGTTTTTTCTTGTGTAATGACTTCTGCCAGAAGAATCAGTGATCCCAGGTCTCTCTGCATGGAACAGGACTACATTGTATTCCACAGAGGCAAAATTGTCCTGGGAACAAAAGGGGAGTTTTCCTTTTAAAATGACTTCTGATTTACATTTGAATTAAGTCATTACCTCTCCTGTCTTTTTCACTGAACACTTTAGTTCTGATGAAAAGAGTCTTCATAGTCTGGACGTCAAAAGAATTTTTAGCTACTACTTGACAGCTGCTAAAGTCCGTAGGCAGCACAGAAAACTGCTGTTCCTGACCTATGAGAGTGTGGGAAAGGGTAACCCAGCATCAAAAGGTCCATTTCTCACTGGATAGTACAGCATAACCAGTTTTGTTACTCTAGGTGGGAAAGGAGCCCCAGTAGGGTTGAGGGTCCATTCCACAAGGGGCACAGCTGCTGCCATAGTAGCTGCCGGGGATGTTCCCCTGGTGGACATCTGTAAAGCAGCTACCTGGAAAACAGTACACACCTTTACAAAGCATTACAGTCTGGATATTCTGTCCAGGGGTGATGTCAGGTTCGGCACAGCAGTCCTGCAAAGTCTGTACCCAAAATAAGGTTTTGTGCCCACCTCAAAGGTACTGCTTGGTAGTCTGCATAAAGTTATGAATACCTGAGTATCACTGGGTTTAGAAGAAAACATTATTTACCATAGTAATCTTGTTTCTTCCAAGTGATACTTAGTTATTTATAACTTTCCCACCCTGCCTCCCCTTCTGGAACCTTTAACCTCTGCACTCCTGAATACTGTGCTCTCGGGTATAAATGCCGTTTCTGGCACACATGTGATTGTGTTCACTATTGTTGTCCCTTTTCCACTTTTCAAGTGAATTGGACATTCAAGGATATTCTTTCATATGTAATGCCCTCCAGCTGGAGGCCCTTTCCTTAGGTGTTAAGGATGTTCTTTCTATTATTATTATTATTGTTTTATTATGATTAACATTATTATTATTTTATTATTATGATTACAGTTAGTCCCCATGGGCCTGTCTTTCCAGGCTTCCAGGAAATCTGAGTGGTTTAGAACTAAGGCAGTTAGTATAAGGCAGCATTTGAAAAGTGGCTCATGCAAAAGATTCCATCATATGCATATGTTCCAAAGTCTCTCTGGGCAGTTCTACTTGCAAGTATGACTGCATAAAGTTATGAATACCTGAGTATCACTTGGAAGAAACAAGATTACTATGGTAAGTAATTTTTTCTTATGTACCCTCAACAGAATGTGAATGGCTAGTACTACAACTTAATCTAGGCATAAAGAAACTGAATGTATGTTGTGTATATAATCAGCCCCAAACAGGAACCGAAGGTCTTAAAGACACAGCACTCATGGCATCTACCCTTGGTCATACTGAATGATTAGTGCTGGGCAATTTAACCTAAATTGGCTCTCCATTGCAATGGCATATGGAGATGTGCTAGTAATCATAATCTCAAGCAGGTTCTCACTGCCCACATTAGACTAAATATTAAAACAAGGAATAATTTCCTCATCGACCAGGTTCTTGTCAGTAATCCATCCAGGGTTAGACTTTCCGACCATTTGCTAGACTCCATCAGTGACCATTCTGCCATCTATTGCCTTTGGTGCAACAGCGCCTTGCAAAATCCATCCCACAGGAAGTTTCTTACCACAGCTGCAAGGTTTTAATCCTCTGGCATTCCAAACTGATCCTACATCAGTGGACTGGTCCTTCATGGATGGAATCCCTGATGTCAGCTGTGCACTAGACTTCCTCATCATAGAACTTACAAAACTGCTTGACAAACATGTCCCCCTGACCAGGTGCAGTGGAAAAAAATGTACCTTCTGACTGACTAAACTGTGACCTTTTCAAATTAATGTAGGCTAGAGATTCGTCGTGGGAAGCATATATAAAAAATTATGTTCCCAGTCCGACTAGGAAGCCTACAGACATATGTTATTATATATTTTTTTTTTTTGCGGTTACTTATTTTTGCCTCCTGGCGTCCTCTGCCCTGCATCTGACGTCCCTCTCCCACTCAAGCACCGGGTATGAGGCCCCCTCGCCTATACCCCATGACTTACCCTTCATGGCAGGGGGTGGGGAGTGACTCAACCAATCGGACCGGATTTAGTGTTCGGGGAGGTGCCTTCCCAGGCCAGAACGGAGGGGGACCATCGTCATATCACAGAGGATCTCCATTTTCCTTTTCCTTTATCCCTTGAGGTTTCGGTGTGCAATGATGCCAGCGGTGGTGTGCATGCTTCCATCGCTCCCGCCAAGCATCTACAACTCTGCCCCCAGTTTCCAGAGCCAACGCTACCTCCCAGCCTCCGCTTGGCGGCAAGTGAACGCCGAGCCCTGCAATCTCCCGTCCCCTGAGAAGGAGAGCAGTCCTGGGGACGCTCAATCCTTCTCCACCCTGCCAACCCCCAGCACCCCATGTCCGTTCCCGAACATGGATCGCCAGCGTGACGCGAGGTAAGGCGACCAGCGCCTCAGCCTCAGTGCCACCGGGCCAGCCAGCCTACAGACATCTAAGAAAGAAATGTAAGCATGAACTCAGTCTAGCTAATAGTTCATACTTTAAAATGCAGCAAAAAGCCAGCTTGAGTGACACAAAAAAAAAATTCTGGACCTGCAGGAATAGTATGCTAAACCCTAAAATCACTGAGGCCCCAATGACCAATGAAGTTAATGGAACTAAACACACCAAAGATGGTGGCAGATTTGTTTAACAATCATTTCTGCAATCTAGAAAAGTTTAATACTTCTACAACCAACAGTGAGCCCCAAAACGCGTCATACAAGCCAGGCTCAGAAACGTCCTCTCCTCGCTTCTACCTAAAAAGGGACACAGCCAGGAGAGTCGAGAAACTGCTGGCCTACTTAAATACTGATAAATCTGCTGGCAGCAATGGATTGCCTCATGAGTTCCTCAAGTTATCTGCACCGCAAATCACCCAACCAATCACCAAAATCTTTAATCTCTCATTGAAACATAATTAGTCCCTGACACTTGGAAGTTGGCCATGGTAGTACCCTATTCAAAAGGCAAAAGCACTGCCTTGAGACAACTACAGGCCCATATCCATCCTCACTGTCCTAGCTAAGGTACAAGAGAGTATTATTCATAATCAGCTCACCGCATACCTTGACCAGCATGGTTTCAGGAAGGGCCATGGAACCTGCACTGCATGGTCAGCTTCATGGACTCTGTGCACCAAGCAATGGACAAAGGGTTAATGACAGGCGTAGTTTTCATAGACCTGACCAAAGCTTTCGATGTGGTAGGCCACAGTCTGCTACTACAAAGACGGTGGTACCAGCAGCAATGCACTGGTTTTCAAGTTACCCGCAAAATAGGTCCTAAGCGGCTAAGTTTGGCAAAGTATCTAGGGTGCTAACACTATCACCCATGTTGTTCCACAGGACATACTTGAACCTCTCCTTTTCAAGCTCTGCAACCATCTATGTGCATGGGGGAAATATAGCTACAATCAACAAAACCCTTGAACTAAACTTCCTTGGTCTTTTATGTTGGTTTCTTATAGAAAAGTTGGTCCTAAACGTACACAGGACTAAAGCTATGCTCCTTGGCTGTGTCCACAGATTTAAATGCCACTCCCAAGACCTCAACATCTCTGTCCTGGATGGTACCCAGTTCAAATCAGTAGCTGATTTCAAGTATCTGGGTGTAATCCTTCATCCTTGCCTCTCTTTGATAATCATCTGAGCAAAACTGTAAAGGTCATTCACCAAAAACTGGGGCAGCTTTATCGCATTCAAAGACTCCTCATGGTGGACACCAAAGTGAGGACTGCACAAAGCAGCCTTCTCCTGTTATTGGACTATGAGGCCATCATAACAGACACCATACCAAAATCAGAATGGGCAAAGAAAAAAGTTCTTTATCAGAGGGAGGCCAGGTTTTCCACATCCAATGGCCCCAGGTCCCACCACTGCACCAGCCTTGAGCAGCTCAGTTGACTGCATCTAGAGCACAGGGCCCAGTTTATACTGACCAGCTTTGCATACAAGACTATATATGGCAACATGCCTCAGTGCCTCAAAGAGCTGTTCACATCTGTCAGACTTCCTCACTCTTGTTCTATAACCAATAATTCACATATGAACCCGCTTATACCGAACAGGGATGGGCCAGAAAACCTTCAGCTACCAAGCTGCTTCTCTCTGGAATGTCTTGCCTGCTCCCATCAGACAGTCCCCTTCTACCAAAGTTTTGCTGACAAGATGAAGGATCATCTGGTAAACCTCAATACTTGCTCCTGTTTCTTATAGGTATGCTTCTTGCATTAAGTCATAGATATGTCAGTCTCTACTACATAACTTGCTGTGCAGCTCACAGCACATAAAGTTCATCATTCATGTTCTTCATGCTTCAGTCTTGTACTTTGTAAAATGGGGCCGAGTCTAGTGGCATGGAGGGCTGAGGCGTTGACACCTCACCTACTGCCACGCCGGTGACGCGGGTTCAGAAATGGACCTGGGTCGCTCAGGGGTCAGCCAGGGGGAAGGAGGACTGAGCATCCCCCAGGATGCTCTCCCCCTCCATGGAGGAAGGTCAGCTGGCTCTGCTGTGATACCACCACCTGGGTGACCACAGGTGGTAGTGCAAATGGAACCACTAGGTGAGGGAGGGTGCCTTGTGACTGTGATGCATGCGCTGTGTACATCTTTTTCAGTCCTTGCCCACCAGGCACCCAAGGGAGGAAGAAAACTGGTGTAAAACAAGTCAAGGCTGTGTGGATGGCGACTCCTTCACAGGCCCTGCACTGCCTACTGGGCTGTCCACTGCCATGTCTCTTACCTAACTGTCACGCCGAGGCACAAGTCAGGAAGCATAGGAAAACCAGGAGAAGTTGTAGAATTCACCAAAAATAGTTATATACAGTAGCAGTAACATAAAAAAAAAAATAAACTTGTTCAGAATAACCTATGTACAAAGAAGAAATACAATTTTCCTTCAGTATCTGTGTCCCTTTTTCTTCTTTATTCTTCCTCTTAGCAATTGCAGCTTAGCTCTCTTATAAGTCTTTTCAACCCCCAATCTAAACAAACATCCTTTCCTTGTATATTTCAGGCAGGATGAACACACTAAAACACAGTGTTTGAGCGGAGGCCTACAAATTGAACTCAGATAACCTCTAGAGTTTACAATAGCATTCTATAGTCATCTAAAATATAATTATATACATTTCAGTAGTAATGCCATATATTTTCTAAACACAAGGGATCCCCCAATATCAGTTACATTTCCATACAGTGATTTGCACGTTTTCCATATCAGCAGATATGCAAGGGTGGAAAACAGACAGCAAGAGAAAACTGAAAGACAGTGAGAGGCAAAGAACTGTGGGCCTGTCGGGTTGATCAAGTCCAAAGTTTCACAGGAAAATTTGGTTGCAACCAGACACAGAAGAAGAGAGAAAAGAAAGATCCTTGCATTTAAACACTTTCTCCATAATAACTGGGACAGGGTTCTGTTCTACCCTGTCACGTGCACCCCCCTCCTTAAGAGGGAACGTGTTTCATCAGACAGATTTCCAAAACTTTCTATTCTCTTATAACATTTGCTGCTTTCAGATATTAAGCACATGTACATCATTCATTTCTATTTTATTATAACAGTACAGCAAACAGTAAAGCTCAAACCTCTACATTTGTTTTTCAACGTTCAGAATCCTCAATTCCTGATCCATATCTTGACAGAAAATCAGCATTGCTATTCTCTTTACCAGATTTCAAACAACATGAAGTCTTGCTATATTATGACATATGCAGTGAGTCCCAACCTTCGAACTGCTCCGGAGGTGAAAGAGTTAACTTTCCATGCCAGGCATGGAACTTTGAGCTCGAGCTCGGTTGAAAACTCTGTCTGTTGTTCTTCAAACTCAAACTGTCAGATTCTTTACTCCACCTCACTGAACAGTCGCTCTGGAGATTTCTCCTTCTGCTCGGTTCATTTTGTCGGTTAAAGTATTAATTTTTCATTTTTTTTAACCAAATTTAAACCGCAACCGATCGGTTCAAGATCTGTCTGTGGTATTTGTAAGTACTAGATAGGTTTTACATTTACTTTCTGTGTGGAACTTGTAAACGGTTTATCAGTTCGGTTTGAACCGATCAGGTTGTTTTAAATACATTAATCTGTGTTTTAGAGTGCGGTTCCCGGTTCTCATCGGTTCTAAAAAAAACGGATTTCATAACGTTTTTTTCCACGACCCGTGACACGGTTGGGAACTGATAAGAGGGTCTTGCTTGGCGGATTGCCATAAACGGGCAAGTTTTGGTTAGGCTGGCACTATGTCTGAGAAACCCAAAAGAAAAACCGGGCCCACTGGGTTTCAACACTGCAGTGTCTGTGGGGAAGTCTTTGCTAAGGCTGACCCCACACCACCTGTGTTTATTGTCTGGGGTTTGACCACCTCAATGCAGACTGCCAGATTTGTAAAAATTTTCCTGCAGCTACCCTGGAAAAAAGAGTTGGTAGGCTCAGGGAAAGGGAGCCAAAAAGTCCGCTGAACGGATGGCCAGCCGGTTGGTTTCAACCGAACCGGAGGAGTGCTCCTGACCAGGGCGAGACTTCCTCGGGCAAGGAGAGCCGACTCAGAGAGTCGGTTCCAGCAAAAGGACTAGAAAATCAGCTGGTGTTGGAGCCAAGAGCTCCCTCCAGCTGCTGAAGAAATAGCCAGCGATTAAATTGTCCAGTCGCTTCCCGGTTCAGGCGAACCCGGCACCATCAGAGTAAGCGTGGATTTGTCGGTCCGGTTCCAATCGGTTCAAGAGTATGATTTAGAGGAATTTTATGAACCGGAGGAGGGGAAGAGGAGTATGAGGAGAGTGAATGTGGATTTGAAAGTCTGGATGTGCCCATTGAACGGACATCTCCCAGACAGACCTTCAGGAGTGTCTCCCCTAGGCTTTCTGAGTCCCTTCTCATTTTATGTTTTATAAAAAGTGGCTGAAACCCTCCAGCTCCCTATGGAGGAAGCTTAGATGATCAAGAAGAGCCTGGCTATGTAGAAATGATGGATATCCCAGAGTATAGGAGACTGCCTATTCCTTTGCATAAATCTTTTGGGAAACAGACAGTAAAATTTTAAAACTCCTCACACTATACCTCCTGTGGATAAAAGAATGGACAGAGGTACACATTGTCAGGCTCTGATACGGGTTCATACACAACAATGCAGCCATGTTGGGGTAGTGCAGGCTGCAGCCTGTGACAAGGTAAATATTCCTTGGCCTCACACCCTTGACAAGGACTCCAGGAGGATTGATGCCATGGCAAAGAAACAGTACATGGCATCCTTGGGACTCAGACAGGCAATTACATGGCTTATGTTGCTAGATACCAGAAATCCAGATGGGACACTGTTATGGCTCTAGCAAACAGGTCCCTGGCTAGCTTGCCAAGGAGCTGGAGCAGGTGGCTGCTGATGGTATTGAGGCATCTAAGTTGCAATTTCATGCTGCAGTGGACTCTAATGATGGTCATCAAGAGTCATGGCTACATCTGTGACTCTTCGCAGAATGGCTTGGCTCAGATGTCCTAGCCTGTCGCAGGATACCCAGACTAAGGCCATGGATTTTCCTGTTGTGGGTAACTCTCTGTTTGGGGAGCAGACAGAGGTATATGAAAAATGGATGAGTATAGGACCACCTATAGGAGTGCACAGGCCAAGGAAGGCAGGCCATTCCTCAGAGGCAGCCTTCCAGGGGCAGGGGCAGGCCTTTTCATAGCCTTTTACCAAGCCCAGGCCTCCTCTTCAGCTTATGCCCAGAGGGGTTCTTTAGAGGAGAGGCAGATGGGGTACAAGGAGACCTGCTTCACCCCTCAGCCTAAAGACCCTCTGCCAAGCAGGCACCTGATGGGGTGGCCAGGGCCGATTCTCCACTACCTGTATTGAGCAGGCTGGCTTACTTTGTCCAGGACTGGAAGTCTCTAACATCAGACAAGTGGGTCCTGGAAGTCGTAAGCCAGGGACTGGTTCTCAGCTTCAAAAAATTTCCAAAGATGAGAACAGATCCTTTCCATCTGCAAATCCATCAGAGGCACTTGCCCTAGAGGCAAAGTCTCTACCCTCCTGGCTCTCAGAGCCATGGAAAGGTTCCACCCCTACACCAGGGCAAGATTGCACTCAGGTACTTCCTTACCCAAAAAGACAGGAGAATGGCCCATCCTGGATCTCAGATACCTAAACAAGCACCTTTTAAAACCAAAATTCAAAATGGTGACTCTGGGAATTATTTTACCCTCTCTAAGGCCAGGGGACTGGCTAGCGTCCCTGGACCTCAAGGATGCCTACTTCCATGTTCTCATCAGAAGCTCCCATCGAAAGTACCTCAGATTCGAACTGCCCTCAGGCCATTACCAGTTCAGAGCAATGCCCTTCGGCCTCACCTCTGCCCCAAGGGTATTCACAAAATGCCTGGCAGTAGCAGTTGCCCACTTAAGAAGGCAAAAAATTGCCATCTTTCCTTACCTGGACGACTGGCTCATAGTAGGCCAGTCTCCAGACCAAGTCAAATTACATCTTCAGGTAACTCAGCAACTGCTTACCTCTCTAGGTTTCCTTCTCAATCTTCCAAAGTCAGTTCTAGAGCCTGTCCAGCTTCTCACCTTCATAGGCGCAGAACTGAACACAGAGGAAGCCAGAGCCTTCCTTCCTTCCTTTGGACAGGGCAAGGACCCTGGTCTCTCTGGCCTCCTCATTCACCCTGCAGGTCTCTCGACCAGCAAGGCATTTTCTACAGCTCCTGGGGCACATGGCTGCTTCTACAGCAGTAGTGCAAGGAGCAAGATTTCAGATGAGGGACATCCAGTTCCATTTGAGAGCCTTTTGGTCTCAAAGAAAGGACCCTCTAACAAGTTGATCCCAGTGACTCGAACCCTGATCCAAGCCCTACAGTGGTGGCAGGATCAGAGCAATCTGAGACAAGGGGTTCCTTTGTCTCTCAGTCTCACTCTTTAATCCTTACTACAGATGCATCCCTCTTGGGGTGGGGAGCTCACATGGGGACCTCACTGCCAGGGACTGTGGTCCCCTCAGGAATCTCTGCTCCACATCAACCTGTTGGAGCTCAGGCAGTTTTTCTAGCACTTCAAGCTTTTTCCAAATCTGTTCAGAACAAAGTTGTACAGGTCAGAACAGATAACACCACTACAATGTGGTACATCAACAAGCAAGGAGGCACTCGGTCTATGGCCTTGTGCACCGAAGCAATGTAGTTGTGGTCTCTGGCTTACTCCCTGAACACCTCCCTTACGGCAGTTCACCTCCCAGGCAAGGACAATGTCCTGGCAGATGCTCTCAGCAGGATTTCCCAGGGCCATCACAAATGGTCACTGGATCCCCTGGTCCTGGAGGCAATATTTGCCAGATGGGGCACCCCACAGATAGATCTTTTTGCAGCCCCAGACAATCACCAACTTCCCCTTTTTTGCTGCAGGCCCCCAGTGTTGGGCTCAGTCCCTCTGGATGTCTTAGTTCTCAATTGGGAAGGGAAGTTTCTCTATGCTTTTCCCCCCTTCCCTCTACTGTTCAAAGTGTTAGTCAAAATCAGATCTCAATCCTGCAAAGTGATTCTGATTGCTCCAGATTGGGCCAGACAACCCTGGTATCCACTCCTACTGTCCTTAGCAGCCATCTTCCCCTGTGTCTTCCCAGGAATCACAATCTGTTAACCTGTGCTCAGGAAGGGTTTGGTACCCAAACCTCAAATCTCTCAGTCTCAAGGCCTGGCTCTTGAAGAGTTAGAGTTTGCTGATCTACACCTCTCCCAATGTGTAATGGATATATTGAAGACTTCTAGGAAGCCTTCCACCAGGGTACTTACAATTCCAAATGGAAGAGTTTTCCATATGGTGCTCTGGGAAGCATATTTCCCAAAATCTGCTGATTTACCCACAGTCCTGGATTATATGGTCCATTTAAACACTTTGGGGCTCAGACCAGCTACCCTAAAGGTGCATTTGGCAGTGGTGTCTGCTTTCATTTCAGCAGGTTAAGCCCTCTTCTCTTTCAGCTCATCCTGTATTCTCTAAGTTTTTTAAGGGATTGCTTCACACCAACCCTCCATTCAGGGACCCTGCCCCTGCCTGGGATCTTAATGTTTGCATTGCTCAGCTTATGCAACCTCCCTTTGAGCCCTTGTCTTCAGCAGAGCTTAAGTATTTGACTTGGAAGACTGTGTTTCTGGTAGCCATCACTTCTGGCAGGCGCATAAGTGAATTACAAGCTTTGTCAGTGGAGCCTGATTTTATCTCCTTTCATAGAGATAAGGTGGTCCTCAGGACTAACAGGAAGTTCTTGCCTGAGGTGGTTTCAGATTTCCACCTTAATCAATCTATTTCTCTTCCAGTGTACTTCACTGACCATTCCTCCTCTGGCAAGAGGAGGCTGCACAACAGATGTGAAGAGAGCCCTTAGTTACTACATTGAGCATACCAAGGATCACAGGTTTGACTCCCTCCAACTGTTCCTCGCTTATGGTGAGGTTGGTAAAGGGAAACCTGCTACTAAAAGATCTATTGCCGGTTATTATGGGTGAATTGTCTCTTGTATCCAATTCTGTTATGAAAAGCTGGGTAAGGTTCCTCCCTCAGGCCTGAGGGCTCACTCTACCAGAGGTACAGCTGCTTCCCTGGCTACTGCCAGGGACATCCCCATTCTAGAGATTTGTCAAGCAGCTACCTGGAAAACAGTTCACACTTTTACCAAGCATTACTCTCTGGACACCCAGGCTAGGAGTGATGCTCGGTTTGGCACAGCTGTGCTTCAGAGCCTATTTCCTAAGTAGGTTCTGTCCCTCCTCCATGGAGGTACTGCTGTGTAGTCTGCATATGTCATAATATAGCAAGACTTCATGTTGTTTGAAGAAAAAATTACTCACCTTGTAATGTTGTTTCTTCTAATGAGTCTTGCTATATTATGACCTCCCCCCTGCCTGCCCCTCTCAGAACCTCTGTTTTTGGGATGTGGGTGGGCAATCCAGTGTTGGCACTTAGTAGATGCCCACCTTGTTTTTTCACCTCTCCTTTTTGGGTTGAGTTGGTGTTGTGTTTTTCATTTTTTGGGTCTCCTGACTTGAGTCTTTGTTTTGGGACCAAAAAATGTGTTCTTATATTTAGTAGCCAGTTGGCTAGTGTAGGTTTACAGCTTCCACACAGGACCTTAGTGAGTTTAGCTTGTAAAGATCTGACAGTTTGAGTTTGAAGAACAACAGACAGAGTTTTCAACCGAGCTCGAGCTCAGCGTTCCATGCCTGGCATGGAAAGTTAACTCTTTCACCTCCGGAACAGTTTGAAGGTTGGGACTCACTGCATATGTCATAATATAGCAAAACTCCATTAGAAGAAACAACATTACTAAGGTGAGTAATTTTTTCTTCACAGTCACCCTCTGCCCACCCTCCCTCCTCTTTATTAAGCCTCACTAACCCTCCCTTGGTCTTCCTGGCTCCCTGATGTACCTATAAAGGTTTTATCCCCTTCTTAACTGAGTTGGCTATCTTTTCCTCGGTTTGGGCCTTTGCTGTTCTGACTGCCTTCCTAGCTTCCTTTTTCTTTAACTGATACAGTTCTCTGTCCTGCTCCTTCTGTGATTCCTTGTACTTCCTGAATGCTTTTTTTCTCTTGAACCTTCACTGCCACTTCCTTTGAGAACCATAGTGGTTTCTTACATTGTTTTGTTTTGTTTATTTGCTTCACACAAGGCTTGTTACCTCTGTGATGGCAGTTTTATTATTCCCATTGTTCTTCCCCTCCTTCCTGCCCATTTGCTAGTGCATTCCTTAGGCACTCACCCATTTAGCAAAGTCAGCCTCCTAAAGTCCAGTACTTTTGCCTTTGTAGACTTGACTCTATTGCTGTGTTTATTGTGAACCATACTGTTCAATGGTCGCTAGTTCCCAGATGGCTACCCACTTCTACATCTGTGATCCTCTCTTCATCTCCATTTGAGAGAACCAGTTCTAAGATTGCTCCCTCTCGAGTGGGCTGCAATACTAGTTGTCTAAGGCATTCCCCCTGTAGGGCATCTAGAATAACCCCACTCTTTGAAGTGGCTGCTGCAACTGCACTCCAGTTAACCCATCTTCAGGTGGGTATTTTCTTTTATGATATTTGTCATTGCTTCCATCACTGAGTCTGCACGTTTGGATGCTTCCACTGATGCCCCCTGTCTAACCTCAAGATTCGCCTCCAGGCCAGCCACCCTATTAGTTAGGTTATAGAATCTGTCAGAGTCCCCTGACTGAAGCGATAAGCTTATTAAGTTTTACTCCAATTGTCTGGAGAGACCCCTCCGATGTTGTTTTTGCAGTTTTGGTAACTTGGGATCTCATGGCAGGCTGACCAGAAGTAGTTTTCGGTCTTGCACCCTCACCCGTCGTCATATCTTTGCGAGGGCTACCCATTTTCAACAGTATATCTTCAGGTACCAATATCTCCAAGTTCAGCTAGATATCTAGTCAGGAAAGTATACTTTATAGTTTTGTATTTTCAATGAATATCAGAGTTCTACAGCAAAGTCACTATCTTGCTCGGGCTCCACAGGCCCTAACAGTTTATTTTCTGTTGTGAGCAGCAGTAAAACCTTTCACCTGGCTCAAAAACCTTTTCTTTTATCCCATGGTCATAACATACCTTTTGCTGGTTTGGGGCCTCTTCCTGATTACTATGGGCAATTTCAACATAGTTTGCCAGCTTCTTTCTTAGGGCACACATACAAAATGTTATAGATTGTTTCAGTGGGGTTATCTTCCCCGCGTTCCTTTATCACATCCAGTGCCCTCTTGGCTGCCTACCATACAGCATTTCAAATGGTGAGAAACCCTGTGGATGCCTGTGGCACTTCTCTGCAAGCAAAAAGAAGGTAAGGCAAATACTCGTACCAGTCTTTCCCTTCCCTTTTACCAACCTTTTTACCATGCATTCTAGTGTTTGGTTAAAATCTGTCTGAGGGTGATAGGGGGAGGTTCTTATGGCAGTGATACTTAGCAGTCTGTACAGCTCTTTAAGCAATGCAGCACCAAAATTACCCTGATGAGGAATAATTTCTTTAGGTATGCCCACTCTGCTGAAAATTGTGGCAAGCTCTGCTGCAACTTTTGGAGCTGTAACTGTACGCATTGGAACTGTTTCTGGGTATCGAGTAGCATAGTCGCATACTGCCAGGATAAATCTATTACCCATCTTACTTTTGTCTAAAGGACCAACCACATCCATTGCAATTCTCTCAAAAGGCACATCTATTAAGGGTGGAGGCACCAGGGGTACCTTGTCTTTTCTAGTGACTGGGGCTACTTTCTGACACTCAGCACAGGAATTACAATAGGTAGCAACATCTTCATGAACTCCAGGCCAGTAAAATCTATACTGCAATCTGACAAGGGTGCAGTCCCTCCCTGAGTGACCAGCCATAGGACTATCTTGTGCTATTTTATAATAACTCAGTTCTATACCTCTGTGGCATAACCAATTGTTCTGTCTGTTCCTGTGTCTGAAATTTAACCCAAACTCTGTACAGTAACCCATTATATTTTTAAAACATTGGTCCACCCTGTTTTGGTTTCACCCCCAGCTGCTTAAAATAACCCTGGAGAGAAACATTGTTAGCTTGTTCTGAAAGAAAATCACAATCAGTTATCAATTTAGTTTCAGCATTTTCATATTTTAACCTTTCATGTCCATCAGTCATTTGTTGCCACGGTTTCTTCGGACTTCTTCTTTCTTTCCTGGATTTCTGGATCTTGGAGCTGTGCTCAAGCAAGTCTGAATCAAAATCTTTGAAAGGAAAAGTATACCCACCGTCTGAAATTTTCTTTGCCTGAGCTCTTGTCACCTCAGCTGCTGAAACATCAGGATTTACTCCCTCTTTTATCAACTCAGTAAATCCTGGAAAGTCATTTCCAATAATCACAGGCACAGGTAACCTAGGTACTACCACCACTTTCATTTGGTGTGACACACCTTAATGGTCAGAGTCACTTGGTGGTGGGATAGTATTGCGTGTCCCGTGGATGCAGATGACACCAGTACCTGGTCCGTTTCACAGTGTTTTCCCAGCACTTTAACATGCGCTAGGGTCTGTCTGCTTCCTGAATCAGTGAGTCCCTTCATGATCCTATCCCCCACCTTCACATCTGTTAAGTACTTAACCCCAATTTACCAAAGACAAATCTGCTCCAGTGCCACTCTCCTTACTATGGCAGTTTCTTGTAAAATGGCCTGGCTTATTACAGTTATAGCAGATAACGTCTTTGGACACAGATTTGTTACCCCCACCAGAGTTTTTATCAGGCTTGGAGTTTAAATGGGAAGAGTGTCTTACCAGTGCTTGACTGTTACCTTGCTGCTGTGGCTACTGTCTGGTCATTTGGTAGTCCTTGGCCAGAGAAACAGCCTTTTCTCCACTCTCTGGTCAGTGTTTCTTTACCCATAGCTGCACATCTGTAGGCAAGATTCTGATGGATTGCTTCATGACAAATGTGTCGATGATCTGTGGGACTGTTTTGCTCTTGGGTTGGATCCATTTTATTAGGAGTTCTCTGAGTTGGGTGAAGGCTTCTTGAGGATTGTCGACAGAGTTTTGCCTCAGAGATCGAAATCTCTGCCTGTATGTCCCTCCGGAGATGTCATACCTTTTCAGGATTTCGCTTTTCACCAGGTTAGTTTTCTGACTGTGTAGTGTCCATACTGCTGTATGGGCAAGTTGGGCTTTCCTGTCAGTTAGGGTACCAGTCTGGTTGTCCATTGTTGCTTTGGCCACTGGCGGCTGTGACAACTCTTTCAAGTTGTCAGTTATGCCTCAATACCATCAGAGGACACAACTTACGTAAGTTTAATGGCTTTTTAAATTTGCTTACGTTTTGTTGCTCATCTGGATCTATGCCGGATCCTCTGCTTTTGATAGCTTGCAAGGCATCCAGCCATCGCTGTTCTGCTTGCTGCATCTCTTCTCTCATCTACTGCTCCTGTCACTGCATCTCTTCTCTCTCTTCTCTGTGCTTCTAATCATTGAAACTCTTTCTCTCTGCTTCTCAGTCTCTTTTTGTTGTGTAGCCCACTGTTTGAAAAGTTAATCAGGTTTTCAGGTTCTGTCACTGCCTGTTCTTTTCCATAACTTGTGTTGGCTGTACAATCTCAGACTGGGCTTCTGTCTCTGCTAGTTTGGCTGCCATTCTACTGGTAACCACTCCTGGACTTGCTGTTGCAGAATCCATACCTTCCTCTGTGCTTCCTGGTACTAGGTCCAGTACCCCGCACAAAACTCCTGTCTTAAGGTATGCACGGCTTAAATCCCTTGCAGGCTGACACCATCTGTCATTGAGGCACAGGTCAGGAAGCATAGGGAAAACCAGGAGCAGTTGTAGAAGTCACCAAAATATTTATTTACAGTCGTAGCCACAGACATTGCCAGCTTTTTCCAGATATTCTCATGAAATTTCTAAAGAGTTTCTCTCTGCTGCCTACTGTGGAAATGGAGAAAGCATGCGATATCTCTGAAATAATCCCACAAATGTTGGGAAATAGCTGGCAGTGTCTGTGGCTGCTACTGTACAGCAGCAGTAACATAAAAAAATAAACTTGTTCAGAATAACTATACACAAAGAAGAAAATACAATTTTCCTTCAGTATCTGTGTCCCTTTTCTTCTTTCTTCTTCCTCTTAGCAATTGCAGCTTAGCTCTCTTATAAGTCTTTTCACCCCAATCTAAACAAACATCCTGTCCTTGTATACTAGCCTCCTCCTGGACTTGGGGTCTCTGGGAGGCCCTGCCATGGGGACTACAGCAATGGGATGGTAAGCCCAGATATGACGGGTGACAGGGCTGGGGGGAATCACATGGCAGATGGGGGCTGGCTGAAGAGGAGTGGGAAAACATGTTAAAATGTAAAACTGTGTCACTTTGTTGTACCATATGCTGTATCCTATTTCCTGTTTTTTCAAACTGCTGTATTATGAACTGTGACCTTAGCCTGCTGCTTTATTTAATGTTCATGTAGTGCCTGAAAGGGGCACCTGGTGCCAATGCACCTACCCTGTTATCCAAGAACAAATACACATGAATCAAAGTATCTGCCACGATTCTTTTAGATTAGCTGATGTTTATTTAATAAAGTATAAATACTTGTTCATTTCTGGCATTGGTGTGAATATTTTTCTTTCTGCCTCCTACGTGTCATCCAGAAATGTATTTATGCAAAGGGTAAATCCACAGCATTGTCACCTTTTAACTTAGAAATAAGTAAAAGTCTGAAGCTTGAAAGATTCTTTGTGTGTGTATTATTAAAGCGGCATGCTTTATAATGAATTTTAGAATGTTATAGCTCACCCTTAAATCATTTGGTGCTTAATCAAATAAATTAATCCGATATGTAGAAACATAGAAAACTGCTGTAAGAAGGTCCTGTCGTCTCTCCATTCTGCACTGTTAGGTTGGGCATACCTCATGCTTTGCAAATCAGAGACGGGTTAGAAAATCAGGGATAAATGACCAAAACCTGGGATGCACCTCACAAATGGAAAAATCAGCTCCAGAAGCCTGCTATATTCTGTGGCTTGATGCTGAAAAACATTTTCTGAAGGAGAACTAGACTATAACACCAGTGTCTGGCATTATTATATTTTCCAAAACCATACTCTCCAGTGACAAAACATCCAATTTAGGAGGCACTGATGAATTTTTGAGGTAACATCAGATGTTCTGAAAGCTATGGACAGTTGAAAAGTATGACTAGAAGATCATGACTGTCCTCCCCGCCCTCCTGTCCCACTGCTCCCTGACCAGCCCATTGTGCCTATCCCCCTTTAAAGCACTCCACCATTTTTGCACTGACCTTGTTGTTTGTTCTTCCACTTTCCACTCTGTCTGTGAAGTAGTGCTTTCTTCTGCCCGCCCCCACCCCGGTAGGGCCTTCAACCATGCTGTTACATCACAAGAAATGTACCTGATGGCAAAATTGGCATTCCTAGGAGACACAGGTGGATCAGCTGATCTCAGGTTCCCAGAGGTTTCTACCCCTGTTCTTTCCTCTCTATAATGTCAATGTCCAAAAATGTAGTGGTAGTGCTTCCAGTAAACAATAACTACGAGTGTTTCTTGTGGTATAGAATATTGTCGTGGCTGGTTGTCTGGAGACAAACACAATGAACACTATTTGTTATTTTTATGTTCTATTTTCCTATCACAGACTGGTTCTTCCTGAATTTGGTCTGCACTGTGCTACCAGTTTTTTGCAATTTTCAGATGCCTGAATGGTCACCACGCAGCTTCACTCCCACTGGGTACTCACCAGAGCCACTGCTGCTCACATAGTACTTTGCTGTGTGCAAATGCCAGCCATTCCTTGCCTGTCACAGCTGAGACCTCTTGCTTTACTGTAGATGGTTTGGATGTTTGTCTCACCAGAAATAGATCACAGAGTTGCCAGTTTGCCCCAGGTTATCTATACCTTAAAAACAGTCATATAAAGCAAGAAGTATATAAAAATAACATGTAATACTCGATATTTACATGTTACAGAATTAGACACACTAAAGACTATGGGGAATACAGGATAATACAGAAAATAAAAATAGCATGTTTCAAAATATACAGCTCACACAGAAAAACCTAAGTCACAACTAACTAAATTTCTAAGCACCAGAAGAAGCTTAGCCCCAGCTGGGAACTTGTGAGTTATAGCAGACTTGAACCCATGATGTTACCAAGCAATGTTTCACACAGTTCTGACTTTTTAGAGAACTATGGTCAGAATATCCCAGGTAGGCCAGCCTACTCACTTCCATCATTGGCCCTGCCTCTCTGACATCACATCCTGGACATCTCCTGTGAACTGTGAGGACCATCTCTCATATAAAACTAGACTAAAGAACATTTGTGCATTCGCTTGGCTTGCATTGTCATCTGTGCCGCCTGCTGTCTGGAAACGTTTTGCTTACATTCAAAACATGTCTTTTTTAATGAAAGGGACTGTACCATCTCACTACCAAAGCCTTTAGATGACAGGAACTGTTGCTGTCCCCATCCAACTTCTATGAGTACCCAGGAATGTTCTCACAAAAGGCCTGCGAATGTAATAGGAAGCAATTGTCAGTTCTGCCCCTGCATCCCACAACTAAAATATTGTACAGGCAACATAACTAGTAAGATAAAAAAAATGATTTGTGCATGTTACATCTTTTACAGTTCCTATGTATAGTTGGTTGACAAAATGCCATTTTAAAACTCCTGTCTTTTTATTTTGTTTAGGACCTGGAATTTTATGACAAGGATCACATTTCAGAGAAGTTATTTGAGTCGCATTGGTCGGGTTATCGAGAGTCCTCACTTCCAGCCACATCTTATACGTGAAGCGAGCAAAAGCAGCCGAAGTCCCTCTGTCTGTGGATCCACCATATACACATATGCTGTTGTCATGCAGCAGATGGAGCCCAGATTAGCCCACCTACAGGGGCTGCAAGCTGAAATCAGGAGCCAGTCCAAGCTGGGTGAGAGGAGAGTGAAGGCAGAGAGACTGAAGGAACAACTTGAGTTGTCGACAGCAGAATATCAGAAGGTGCTCAGACAGGTGGAGGAACTAACCAAGGAGCTCAACCAATGGCTGAAGAGAAAGAAAGAGGCAGAGCTGGTAGAAAAGCTATTTCAGTGCACATTTCTGATTGGGAGGCTGCATTACAGGTGAGTGCATGCTAAGTTCGTTGTTCAATTGTGGGGTAGAGTATGTGTGCGTGTGTGTGTGTTTACAGGTTGTGGGGTAAACATTAACAACATACAGAACTCACACCAGCTATGAAGAAACGTGATACACAAAACTAGGTGCTCCCAGCAAAATGCCCAATGTTTCACTACATATCCGGGAGCTTGGTCAAGGGTTGGCACCCCTGCTTTTCCTTAGTATTGATACATGTAGGCAGTATAGCCTAGAGGTTAGAATAACAAGCTGTGAATGAGGTTATTACATCCCGAAGACATGGGTTTGATTCTCACAGGCTGCACTTGCATACTGTGTGACTCTGAGCAAGTCCCTTAACCTCCCCAGTGCTCCCGGGTCACCCCTGAAAACAGGCATTGTGCCTAGTGGGCCTTACCCGGTTACCAAAGAATAAACAAAACAAACAAACATTGATTTAAAGAGATACAGATTATAAATACATTACAGGGGACTGACACAAAATGGGGCAGGAAAGTAACAAGAAGTGCTAAAACCATGCAGAATAGTATCTAAATAATACCAAGCTTCTGCATATTAGATCGATAGGCAGACATAGTGATCAATATTAGATAAAGATTTTAAGATTAGCAGCAAAATACTGCATGTACATGGTTTTGATAAACAGCATGCTTCAAATAATCATATTTATACTGGTACAGCCCCATGTCTACTATATCAGGATAGAGTGCCATTATGTGTAGAAAAGTACCTCAAGTCTCAAAGAGGAACATGAAATCCAAAGGATAAAAAGAAAATGAAATCATTACAAAAGTGACTTATAAGAGTCTCACCATTTAAAGCAAGAGTTGGCTACAGCCAAGAACAGTTGCTTTGGCATTAGCTTAATATTTACGGATGCATTGCATTTGTTATTTGCTGAAATTCAATACAGCTTTACATGCTCTTTTTGGGGATTAGCACCACAGGAGAGGCCCAGGGACTACTGGTTTCCTACATCATTCCGAGAGCCATAATTTCTTTACGCTCCCCCTCAGTGACTTGCCTAACTCCCTCTGGAGCCTGGTTGAGTGGCTGCCTCGGTGGGGCTTGTGTCCCCGTGTCAGCATGTTGTACCAAAGTTTCCTCATGAAAATTCCTCCGAGTGTTTGGAGCACCCCACCTATTTCATTTGCTTCAGCTGTTGTTAGCTGCTCAGAGAAGCACAGAGGCTTCTCCTTGACTTCACCAAGGTGATCCATTAATGGAGTTGCATCCTTTTCCTCCTCTGGGTGGCTATACACAGTCAGGACCGTTTCCTCTGGTCCTCCCTTAGATACCCACTCTCTGTACAGGAGTCCCTTTTCCCAAGAAACCTCCTTCCTACTGCCTACTTTCTACTAGTTCGCTCAGTTTTTGTAGGGACGGATCAGCTTCCTGAGCTCTGCCAAGCTGCACATGCCTCACTGCCCCTAGGGCACACTCTCCTTCTATGGGAGACTCGCCCATGGGTTGGATCTCCACAGTCTGCAGCTGTGGGTCACTAGTACTGCTCACAAGCCGACCTCCAGCCACACTGGCTGCTTTCTGTGGCTGCAGAGGAAAAAGTTGCTTCCTGCTGCACTGCCCTCCCCAACCTCAGAAGATTTTCTTCTAATAACTGAAATCCAGCAATATTCCCTATACAGAAGTGCAACATCTCCTCAGTGAGAGGTTCCCAGGAGAATGGAACTAAATGCTAATGATAGGATTTAGAACCCTATTCAAACTCTGCACAGTGGTCACGCTCCCAGTACTGGCTAAACATCAAATTTGTTTCTCTGCCTGAAGAGATCAGTCACGCAAATTATTCTCTAGCCTTTGGTCAAGTCTAAAACTACTTACATTGCATCTTTGTTATTTTCTGACAGAAAAATGTTGTTTGCGAATACTCATGTTTATTTGATTTATTTTGTTAAATTAGTGGTTTCAGCGATTCCCACTCAGTTTCCAGGAACTGGAGAAGTTGCTCTTTGGCAAGGTTCCAGCCTGAGGGAACTGAACACTTTTTGGTAGCTGTTTGCTTTTTGTTACAAAAATGGCAGTATTTTGTTAATTAAGCAAAGTGTACACAAAACTGATAGAAGTTAGCTATCAGCAATTTGGTAGGACTGATAGGCCATGGAAAGAACTGGGCCTAAAGATTTAAAAATTGTAAACTTGTTTCCAACTCCTGGTAAAGGCAGACTGTCACAAGTTGTGTTTGAAGTGTTTAAGCTCAGATCATGATTTAAAGAACTGTGAGCTGTGTAAAAAATGTCCAAAAATACAGACAAAATGGGTAGCAAACAGGGAGCCTTTAGGCGCTGATAGTCTGCCCCAGTGTCATCAAAGCATTCACAAGGCTCAGAAATGGAAGGAGGTCCCAATGATGGTAGAAAGCATGCATCAGAGGATTCATCACTTGGAAGCAGCATTCTGTAACACAAGGGACAGATAAAAAGATGAAGCTGCTGGCCATAAGAGAAGCACATTAAATTACTCTGGTGTCTGAAAGGGGAACCCTGAAGTTATTGATGGTAAAGTACAAAGAGAGGCTCAGAGCAGGTGCTGGAAACAATTTCCGCTAAGAAAACAAACATGTTCCTACAACTCCTCCTGAAAGGGATAGGAGCAGGCCAGTCGAACCCAAGGAAATGGTCTCTGTGGAGGACATGACCAAGATGTGGCAGCTTTTCCAGCCACAGGAAATGTAATGAGTATGGCTGTCCCCCTCCTCAGATTCAGGTTCCCCAGCATCAGCCTAGCCTGGAGGAGGAGGAGGAGGAGGAGGAGGAGGACTATTATGAGGAGATAGATGGCAAAGGAGGATGAACCAGTGGAGCATGATGTTTCTCCAGGAATTTGGTTCTCCCCCAAGAGCGAATGAGGATTGTTTCTCATGCTCTTCATCCATAAGGCAAATGGTAGACACGCTTACCATCCCCTCAGAAGAAACTGAGCAGGATGTTAATGAGATGGAATGTATGACTATGATAGGTCTAACCCAAACAAGAAAGTTATTCGTTCCAATCAATCAATCAGTCTTATTTTATAGCACCTTCAAAACCAAGGCTGTACCAATATGAATACAATATAAAAACAGAGACTATAATAACTTTTTAAAATCAATTCAATTAATCCAGTGAATAAATATGTTTTAGCATGGATTTAAAATTACTGATGGTCAGGCAGTATCTTAACCGATGAGGTAGAGAATTCCACAGGGTCAGTGCTGCAAATGAAAAGCATGAGCTCCGATGTTTTAAGGCTTAACTCTGGGATCTCTAGCAATCCCTCGTCGGATGGATCGAGAGGGCGATTGGGGAGTAGGAAGTCAGGAGATCTTTAATGTAGTCGGGTCTCAGTTCATGTAGGGCTTTAAAGGTAAGCAAGCCTACCTTATAGGTGATCTGCCACTGAACTGGCAGCCATGCAGTTCGCAAGGACAGGAGTAATGTGACTGGACCTAGAGGTACTCAGTCAAGCAGCCTGGCTGCAGCCGTTTCTGTACCAGCTGCAAGCTGCAGATATCAACCCCAGACAGCCCTAGGTAGAGGGCATTGCAGCAGTCAAGGCGGGTAGTAATGAAGGTGTGGACCAATGTTGGAAGGTCACCCAGGGAAATCAGGTGTTTCACCCTGGTAATGTTCCTTAGATGGTAAAATGAGGATTTGACCACAGCTGACACCTGAGACATCAAGGTCAAGCCATCATCAAAAACCACGCCCAAGTTACGCACCCGACCTGAGTTGATGAGCTGGACACCATCAAGCCAATGAACCAACATATGCCCAGCACCAACACCCGGCCCCGGGCAGCCTGGTTCCATGACCAGCACCTCAAGTCTCACCCAGATTCAGTCTTAACCAACTCAAGCTCATCCAGTCTTTAATCTCAGAGAGGCAACTATGTAGCACGGATATCGCATCAACCTGTCTGGGCACAATGGACATATACAGCTGAGTATATCCATAAATCCCTCAGCAAAGCCACCTCCAAGACAATGTCAGCACAAAACAGAGCAGCTGGCATTGAAAAAAAAAAATTGAAAAGAAATATCAGGTGTACAGACAGGGTATGGATTATCTGTGTGCCCATCCTGATCACGAGGGAGTGGAACAGGCAGCAAATTGTGAGAAGGCTAAGGTGTGTCTCTCTGCTCAGCCTCCTGGGAAAGGACTCCAGAAAACCAGACACTATGACCAGAAAGGTATACACAATTATCTTCCCGCTGTTAAAACAAGCAGCGTACATGGCCTATCCAGCTCAGTACCAAAAGGCTGTGTGGAATGCAGTACTGACATTGAGGGAAAAAATTATAATGAAGTGGGAGAGGACCTGGCACCAACTGCAAAGTCAGCCCGCTATGCCCCTGAATATCAATTTCAAATGGCTGCTGATGCCAGTGACTCAACTTCCAGAGTCCTGGGTCTTTCAGTGTCCTTGAGGAGGTTTGCTTAGCTAAGGATAGCTCTCCTTACTCAGGACACCCAAGCAAAAGCCATTAATCTACCCTCTGAGGGAAATTCCCCATTTGGTAGCAAAACTGAGGCATACGTGAAAAGACTGGATGAACAAAATTCTACTCATAAGAGCCTAACAGAAAAGGAAAAGGCCTCCACCTCCTACAGGTCTTTTGGAAAGGGGAGGCAGGGGCAGATGTTACTACTGCAGAGACCCTACTCTGGTTATGATTGCCAGCCACTGTGAGGGTACTATGGGGTAGAGGCAGAAGAGATCCTAGGTGTGCTGCAGCACCAGCCCCAAGCCACAGCCAGCAAAATCCTTGAAAATTTTGCCAAGGCTACCTGTCAGCCATTTCAAGGGGAGGGGAACTGACACACTACTTTCAGGAGTGGAAGAATCACCAGAAACAAGTGGGTGCTGAAAGTAGTGTGTCGGTGTTTATCACTGTAATTTAAAAAATTCCAACGCTGCAGAGGCAAAGACACTTCCCAGCTCACTGTCCTGTAGAAAATATCCTGCTGGAATTGGAGACCAAAAATCTCCTGCAAGCAAAGGCAACAGTTCTGGTCTACGTGGTACACTTACCCTCATCCTTGAATGTACACTTGGCAGCTGTCCCAGCCTACACATCAAAAGACAAGGAAAAATCTTTAGCCTCTCAGCTTGTTCTTAAAAGATTTTTCAAAGGCCTCAATTACCTTTACCCTCCTGTGAGGAGAACCGGTCCCCCCACCGAACTTAAATATATGTTTTGCCCAGCTGGTGGAGTGTCCTTTCGAGCCTATGGCTGCAACAGACATGAAATATGTCATTTGGAAGAAAAAAGTTGTTCTTGTGATCATGACATTGGCCAGAAGAGTGAGCAAACTGCAAGTCCTGTGTACAGATCCAGACTGTACAGTATATCATAAGAAGGTGGTCCTTGGGACAAACAGAACATTCCTGCCTAAGGTGGTGTCAGAGTTCCACTGGAACCAGTCAGTAACTCTACCTGTGCTCTTCCCAGGGCACTGTAGCACAGATGAGCAAAAGCTCCATTCTTGCTGTGTAAAGGGCACTGAATTACTACTTAGACAGGACAAAGAATGTCAGGTTTGACAACAGACAACTGTTTGTCACTTATGGAGAGATTGGCAAGGGTAAACCAACTGCCAGAAAGACCATCTCTCATTGGATAACCTTCTGTATTCAGTTTTGCTATGAGAAATCGGGTAAGCAACTTCTCAGAAGCCAAAGGGCACATTCCTGCTAGGGTACCTCTGCCTCTGTGGCAGCTATAAGGGCATACCTTTCAGGAGATTTTCAAGCAGCTACCTGGAAAATAATCCACACCAACACAAAGCACTGTTGTCTGGACATACAGTCCAGAAGGGATGCAAGGTTTGGGACTGCTTCTTACAGAGCCATTTTCCTAAATAGGGTCTAGTCTCATCCTCTCAAAGTACTGCTAGTGAGTCTGCAGTTTTGTGTAGACATAATTAGAAACATGCATAGAAACATAGATTTTGCTGGCATTTTATTTTTTTATTTTTATTTTTGTACCATATTGTAAGAAATTTATTGTTGTATCAAAAAGCAAATCAACATCACAGTGTTCTGATGGCACTGTAGCATTGACAATTCCACTGTTCAAGACTGCTAAAGAGCAGAAGTCTTTATGTATCTAGCAGCAGAATCCTGGAATAAACTGGATTCTAACCTCTGGAATATAAGAAACCTCAGTCAATTTAAATCATTATGCACAAATCTGCTGAAGTCAGAAGCACCTTGTAGCTATCTTTAACTGTAACAGTTAGTGCAAATTAAGTGTATGACATGTTTGTTAGTCTCGCTCCTCTCTTTGTTATACAGATCAGTGTTCATAGTTATATTGTATGTATTTTCTCCCACATGTATTTTTGTAATTGTCTGAATCACACTTGTGAAAGGGCCATGTTGTGGCCCAGTACATCTTACCCAGTTAAGCCACAATTTTCCTGCCTATTCTGACACCTCTAATGCTTCTTGGTCACTGGCTCACTTGGTCACTTCCCTACTACAACTAACTAGTTTCCGCGCCTGTCCCATCCATGCTTGAAGGTTCCTACAGTCTAAGCCCTCACAACTTCTGCCAGTAGGCTGTTCCAGTTGTCCACGACTCTCTCCATGAAGAAGTTATTTCCTCACATTCCTTTTAACGTCTGCCCTCTAGCTTCACTGCATATTCTGTCAGTTGCCTTCCTTTCTCTAAAACAGACAACCACCTGTGCCTTGTTCATCCCTATGAGGGTACTCTAGGTCTCAATCATGTCTCCTCTAGCTCTCCTCTGTTCCAGGAAGTACATGTTGAGATCCCGCATCTTCCTCATATGGCTTCTGCAGTCCCCATACCATTTTGGTGGCCTTCCTCTGCATTGCTTCTACCCTGTCTGTGCCCTTTCAGAGGCGCAACCTCCAGAACTGGACACAGTACTCTGTCAGGAAGTCTAACCCTCACTCTCAGGTTCTTGGCAATATTGGGAATGCAAGAAATCACAAACAAGTTGCATAAGAGTAATAAACTTGTTTATTACTACCAAAAGGATAAATCACAGTTGCCCTAAGCAATTCTTACCAATACGAACTGGGAGCCAGTGCTAAGTGTTCCCTATACCTCAAGGTTTCTCCGTGTCTCTTGGGGTCTCCGAGGTATAAGACTCAGTGCTTCACATTATATACCTATGATAATTACTATGGTTACTATAAGATAGAAACATTTCTAGTTACAGAGATGAGCCCTATTGGCTAAATTAGAGGTGGCTCCATGGTCCAAGATAACATCATACAATTTTGTAGTAGTCATCAGTTTGTGAAACAAAAGAGTACATTATACAGAGTCTTACATAACTCAGTGTAGTAGTACAAATCACCAAAAGGTGGCAATGCCAACTTATATATCATAATCATTACAAGGACACAGATGTCCTAACATCTTGTGAGTAAGAAATACACAGAAAATACATAGAAAATAAATATGTATTAGCAAGCAAAGTGTATAACAATAATATGAATACATATCCTGACTTCTGCTCTTATGCGGTAGATGCCTTAGCCCTATATGTTAGTATAACATATGCCTAAGCACTAACTGTCTCACTGTACCACTCTTGGGGGTACCAGTAAGGTGCAGGGACCTCGTGTAACATCCCCCCCCTTGTTGCCTCCAAGGGCAACACAGGCAAATCTAGGGAAAGGTCAGGGAGCAGTGGTCGTTTACAAACCCCAACATGCGAGCTTTGTAAAGGAACTCGAGCTGCTCACGGTGTTGGCGCAGTATGCGCCGTAGGCAGCATAGCATAATAACCAAGAAAAATATAAAAAACGCTTGTATAATAACAAAACCTTTAAAAGTAATCTCTAACCATGTGTTAGTCAATGCATCATTCATATCACCATCATTAATCAATGAAAGGATAGCTTCATTGGCCTTAGTAATATTATTGCTGATATGGATGAGTGTGTGTCCTTCCTCTAAAAAGGGATTTTAATGTAAGTGAAAGTGGATCTATGTGACATTAAAATATGGTAAATATTCAGAAAGGGTGAGCAGATAATCGGGTTACCATCAATGATGTCCGCATCCATAAGGGGACGGGGTAATAACGGCATGTCCAATGACAGACTTCTGATGAGGAACAAAGCAGAAACTGGGGACATCAATAATACATGTCTCAGTTCCGTATGTGTATGACTTAAAATTCATAACTACGTAATACTCCCCATCTGAATTATACTGCATTTTAACAGTGGGGAGGCTCCACTTTTGTAACTGTACTGGGCAGGTGTAGGTTGTCTTGGAAATCCGTGTTGACAGGCGATGAACCTCCTCTCGATAAGATTGGTAAAGTTTATCTGGAGCCAATGTTGAGTCTAGGGAATCTGTGCCAGTTGTGCTGATGTCATCGTCCATGGAAAAAGACCAGTCTATGCTGTCAGGAGAATAACCACATACAGGTTTAATAACATCAAATACATCACATCGACACAAGTAAATATACTGTTTCTTCACACAGCAGTCTGTGTGCAGAGCGACCCAGGCATCCAGTAAAGGATGGAAGACCAGTAGAGGAGGCAAGTCCAGGCGTTCTCTGTAGATGCCGTCATCAAGGTGCACGATGGAGTGGACTGAAGCCAGCTTGTCGAACAAGGCTGTAGTGGGATCAAAGCGTGGTAAAGAGGCAGTAAAAGAAACAAACATAGTATCTCTGATAGAACATTTCTTAGAAGTAAAACAAGGACCAGTATTAGGGTGCCTGGTCACAAAACCCAAATTTCTAGCTATAGAAAGAGGAATTGTTAGAGATTGTTGCATACACATAGCAATACAGCCAGGGGTTTTACATCATGGACAATGCCATTTGGAAATACGTCTGTCATGTATAATGTCAGGGATTCTTCCAGATTCTAGATCATGGAAGAGATTGTTGATGGTAGTGATAATGTATGAGCCATAAGCTGAGCATAGGATTTCTAACAATGTATGGTTTATCTGCTTCTTTGTTATTCTGTGCAATGAGTGCATTAATCTATTCTATAGAGTCAGTAAATGCCTTAGCAATGTTGTAGCATGTTGTATATAGTGTATCTTTCTTCCTGACTAAGCCATCCACACCATGCAATAATGGGGTAATATACTATTATTTACCAAACCAGTTTGAAATTTGGCAGAATGAGATTTGATAGCAGCACATTTGCCTTATTCCAAATAGACATAGCTGTACCAAAGAGACCTGTGATAGTGCCGGTTGCACCAGTGACATCAGAACTGTCAACTTCACATGTATTATGTTTATGACTCTGATCATCAGGATTGGGTTTTCTCCTGAAGTTGCCTCTATGCTTGGTGGTGTGTACCCCGCAATAGGGTCTTGAGTACCTAATCTGAAAAGCTGCTAAACTATCAAGAATAAATGAAAATTACGTATCAACCGTAATTTTGATCTTCTCTTGTATCTTCACCATTCATTACTTCTGGTGTAAGCCGAGGTGCACACCCGCCACGGGACTTTTTTTTTTAAAAGTCAGCTCGCGCGCCCCGAGACCCCACGACAAGGGGCCATGCGCTGTGCCGCAGAAGATGGACTCCTCTCCATCTCAGTTCTGTGAGCCAGAGAGGCAAAATATAGTGTGAAAAAAGAGAAAGCGAGGCAAGCTAGCCAAGGGATAGCAAAGGAAGGAAATAAACTGAAAAAGGAATAAGCCGATGGAGAATAGACAGAGGAGAGAGTATTCCTGCCCTAAGGGATCGCAGGGCCTCCTTTCCGGGGTGACTCTAGGGAGGAACAGAGAGAGAGAAAAGGGAAGGAGAAAGAAAGGATGAAGGAAGTAGAAAGAAAAGAAGAAAGAGTGGCATGTTGAGGAGGCAATAATGCCCAGCGAGCATTGTTGGCTGAGAGGCTTAAGGCTCGAATTAACAAGGGAGCAAGAATCCCTATTGGTAGTGCTGAAGAGAAGGTTCACCGAACCTGCTAGACAGACCAAGGAGGGCAGAGTCTTTGGACTCTCAACATGCCAAGTTCCTTTATCCTAGTTGAGGGCTCCTGGACTGATTGAGCAGACCCTGTTCCGGAAGAGCGCCCATCTAGGAAAGGACTAAGTCGCAAGCAGCTTGATAAGAGCTGCTCTAGAAGAGTATAAGAAGAAACTGAGTCTTTTGAAGGCGGTTTGTAAGAAAATAGAGGGACTCAATCGACTTTGCTATGTCAAGGCAGATAGAGACTTGAAGCTGGCAAGGTTAGCCAGCGGCTGTAAGTGCTTTTCTTGCAGCAATGCCTGCTGAAGGGTCCTTGTAAAGGTGTCAAGACAGAGCATGGCTAACAGGCTTATGAGGAAACATGACCTGAGAAGGCAAGGGATTGCACTATAAAGCAGTCCGCAAAGAGTTCCCTCAGCATTATAGGAAAAGAATTTTATAACTCATCGCTCCTCTTCACTCTGGGGAAAAAGAGGGAGGGATTCCAGGGCTTAGTAATTGATTAGCAGAAGTTTTCTTGGGACTAATAACTGCACAGACAGTGTTAGACAGAGCCCCCAGAAGTGCCTCGCCTGAAAACATGGCGGTGCGACAGTCGTGCATCTCCCTCATGACCCAGCACTTCTGCAAATAAATGCCAATGAATCTTAGAGTAAAGTATTCCCTGGAAACCTTTTTTTTTTTTTTTTTTTTTTGGCATAAAGGCCAATAAGAGAGAGGAACGAGACGGGAGGGGGAGACGCCACAGAAGGAGGCCACTGACGGGAAGGTGGGTGGGATCAGTAATGAATGGTGAAGATACAAGAGAAGATCAAGAATTGCCGGTAGGCAATGCACTTTCATATCTTCCCTTGTCAATCTTCACCATTCATTACTTCTTGGGTGAGTACCAAGCCCCCCTTCCCCCTAGAAGGGGGAAGGGGTAGAACCCTGAGGGAACAAGACCCCCAGCCTCCTGTTGGTGAGAAACAGAAGGGGAAGACCCTGGCTAGTACAGAGAAAAGCCTAAGTGGGAGAAGAGCTAGGAGGTGCCTCCCGAGGACGTGGAGACGGAGGAAGCCCCTGCAAAAGTCTTCTAGCTCTGGAGGAAAAGAGACGGGTCCCCCGGAAGGCGGAGCACATCACCCTACCCCGGGCCAGGGGTGACAACCTTGATAGATGCAGCCATGCCGTCCGCCTAATGCAGATCGCTGTCCCCGCAAGCCTGGAAGCCACCTCATTGGCGCATAAGATGCCCTTGCCTGGTGTCTTGCCAGCTCCAGGCCTATAGCGGAGAGGGCAACAGCTTGTCTGGTTTGCTCGTGATCAGGGATTGATGCTAGGAGTTGAGAGAGCATCGACCACAGATGCCGATTGTAGGCAGCATGATGAGCCTGATGAGATGCTATAGAAAACCGCACGAGAAGAAGAGAACTTCTTCAGCCCCCACCGGTCGAATCCGTAGAGAATCCGATCCGTGGCAGTCGTGCGCCAGGGTGCAGCGCCTGAGGGAGTCTCTAGGTACACCAAGCCAGAGGGCGGGTTGGGAAGAGTACCCAGGGATTCCGAGGGGGCACAATACCTACGATGGCAGTCAGCCGGGGCTGGAGAAGGGGTGGCTGGCGACTGCCAGGAATGGATAGATGCCTCCTGGAAAGGGATAGGCCAGGAAGGTACCACCAGGTGCTGGGCACTGAATCTCCAAGGAATTCACGCTCTCCCATTCGGTATTGTCTCTTCTTACATAAGAGATCCGAAGGTCCCTCACCATCCTCGAAAGGAATCGCTGATATTCAGTGAAATCAGCATCGGAGGAGAGATGAGCAGGGGGTTCCTTTCCCTCAGAGGAGGGAGACGAGGATGATGGAGAGCTTGAATGCTCAGAGGACTCCTCGGGGCGGTGGGAGAGTCTAAAGACCCGCCATGCATATATCTAATGTATGAGGGGAGGTCGCAGAGAACTTCTGAACTGCTCCCAGGATAACGGACCGAGGACCTGGCTACGGCCCGAGCGGGGAGGCAGAGATATGGGAGAAGGGCACCACGAGGAGGCAACTGACCTCTGCCAGGACTCTGAAACTGGGGAACGGAGCCCGAGATGGCGGGTCCCGACAACAAACCAGGCCGCAAGATCGAACCCTGAGGAAGCGGAGCCTGAAGAGCCCAGGGGAGAACCTCCCCGTGACTAACCCGGGACTGCATGGTTCCAGAAGGGCAGCCCACAGCAACGCCACCAGAGGGCACTTCTAGAGCCTCGGAGGAAGGGTGGGGTTTGGCACCGCGGTTTCCTAGCCACCCCACCAGAGGGTGGTCAACGGAGACCGGGCCCCGCCCGCTCCTCAACCCTCGACTCCGCTGAGCCCTCCTCGTCTCCGGACGAGCGCCTCCAGAGGGAGCAACAGCACCGGGAGGGCTGCTGTCACCGGTCCTCCGGGAGTGGGGAGCCTTAGTCCCCACCACATCACCCTCTGGGACTCAAGGCCCCCTAGTCTGAGAGCCCTCAGGGAGGACGGGAGGGGGGACAGGGAGTCTGCTGCCGCCACCTGGCACCCCTGCCACGGAGACCCCGACCGAGGAGTGGGGTACCAGGATGGATTCATATCCAGCCATCGGCTTCCGAGGAAGACGACCAGCAGGACCTTGATACTGGCCACCTGGGGTCTCAACGTTTTTCCGCCGAACGGCGCCGGTGCCGAGGCGGCGCGATTTCCACCCCGAACACCAGCGACAGCCAGACCCGGCCCTACCTCTCCCGGCACCAGCGAAGCCCACGGGCGCTGCTTCTCCCCGCGCCGGACACCGACCCGGGCGCCGCAGGGGAAGGAGAACTGGCCCACGGCACCGCCAACAGCGCCGGGGCTGAGCGTCCGCTGATCACCGGCGCTGGCGTTAACGGCGCCGATCCGAACGGCACCGAAGGCGCGCGCCGAGGGTCCACCGGTGTTCAGCCCAGAAATCGTGGGCTCGATGACTGGGGAGCTTGCACCTCCGGTAGGAGGTGACTGCCGAGGCGGTGAAGTCACCATCGCGCCCCGAAGGGGACCGCTATCGCCTCTCGACATTCGACGCAGAGAAGCTTCCTCTTCGGCAAGAGAAGGAGAGGAGCTCTTCCTCCAAGGACCGAGAAACTGGTAAATCGGGGAAGCGCCCAGAGACCTTACTCAAATCCCTTGAGCGACGCTGGTCTCGAAAGTCGGGCGGGCCTTGCCGAGCTTGAACGCTGCGACTTCGAGACAACGGTGACGGTCCATGGAGAAACAAGCTCCGCACGGATCCATGTCATGGTTGTCCCAGGCAACGAAGACACACATCATGCTGGTCCAAGACGGAAAATGCCGCCACAGGAGCACCGACGATAGGCCCGCTCTTCTAAAACGCCTCTTGGTGAACTGACATATGCGAAACAATTACGAAAAACGGTAGGAAAAACACTCGACTCCTTGCAAACAAAAGGAACGGTCTTACTGAGGTATGGCGCCGAGGTCACCTGAGGAATGACGAGGAGTCGAAAAATCTGACACATCGCCGTGATTTCAACACAGAGCAGGCAGCCTCGATGGCGAGAAACAGAACTGAGATGGAGGAGGGAGTCTCAGAGTTATTAACGGCCGCCTCACAGATGACGTCAAGTGTCGGTCTCGAGGTCGGCGCCATAGTTGAGCTGAGTTTAAAAAAAAAAAAAAAAGTTTCCTGGAGGGAAAGGCCCGGCCTACACCAAAAGTGTAATGAATGGTGAAGATTGACAAGGAAGATCATACTATAAAATGCTGAAGTGTTAGTATTATGTCACGTACCAAATTCTTTCATATTCCAGTAAGTATGATTAAACAACACAGGTATATGCATAAATTGTAGATTGTTAATTAGTGAACTAGGTAGGGCAGTGGCTGTTAGACCACTACGAGGACCAGGGCTATGCTTTGGACATTCCAAAAGCTGTTTATCAGTGGGTGGTAACATACAAAGATACATGGCAGCAGAGGCCATGTTGTGTACAGCACAAAATTTTCGAGCAGAGTCCTTAGACAAAGAATCACAATATGAGGGATCACTCAAGGCAGTGATATTGTATAAACCAGAATGTCTAAGAGCAGTTTGTAGCAAGGACAGAGAACCATTTGGGGATACTAGCATTGGGCCAACTCCTGAAAGTTCCCTGGAGTGTTTGCCAAAGGGAGAATTTGTCCTCACATGTGGTTTGCCACCAATTTGTAGGGTAGATTTACTAGAGTAACAACCGCAGTGAGGTAAGCATCAGAACCTTCCCACAGTAATCAGACCATCGGTATTTTGATGGATACTCCTCTGGAGCAGATGCTGGATGACTATGTGGTAGAGGTTTGGTACTGTGCCTTGATGCAGGGGATAACTCCTGAGATGAGGAGAAAATGGAACAAGATAGCCATCTTGTCAGTATATCTGAAAAGCAAAATCAAACATTAGTAGGTTAGTACTATTCCGCCCAATGAGGTGAGGAAAAGTAATTTATACCCTTTATTATAGTTTCAGTTGGTTTGCATGCAACCATTTGTCAGTCAGTTTATTGTTGTGCAGAAGTCTAACTTGATAGATCGCCTGGACTGAGCTTGTTGACACTGGGGTAAGGGCCTTACCACTATTGGAAAACGGAATGTGGGAAGTGCAAATCGAGGATTACCTGATCTCCAACCCGCCAATCCACTTTGTGCATGCTTGTCAAACTGTATTTTGGACTGCTGTGCCTTGCCCATGCAATTGGCAGCATACAAGGTGTGTGTGTGTGGGTCTTTTCTGAGTTTTTCCATTTTGATCTACAGACACGGGTCTGTCAGGGGATGCAAGTCAAACAATAGGTGTTCAGGTAACTTATCTGTCTGCCAGTCATCACCTCAAATGGTGTCAACTGGGTGGTGGCTGATGGTGTGCCCCTAATTGCCATAAGGAGTAACGGCAATAGGGAATCCGTGGTTTTGGGATTATCCTCAATGAATCTGGAAAGCATTTTGCTTAACTGGCTCATTGGCTCTTTATACTATACTTGACCCGAAGATTAGGGTGGTAAGGTATGTGGAACTCTGCTGAACTCGCGGCAGAAACCAGTGATTTCATCAACTCACCTTTGAAACTGGTTCCTTTGTCAGAGTCTACCTTTGAGAGGTAGGCCCCACATGGAGAAGATTTGTTCCACCAGGATTTTGGCAGTGGTTTTAGTAGTGCATGTTTTAGTGGGGAAAGCTCAACCACTCTTGGAGAAGAGGATCAGTTACCAAGAGCATACTTGTTGTTTCTGCTGGTGTTGGTCAGAAGACCAATAAAATCAATTCTGTGTGGCATGCCAAGGGTCAGAAATGTCTTTGTGGTAAGAGTTTGGCATTTCTTTGGTGGAATGGGGTTGTTTTGCACACAAACAAGGGCAGTTATCTATGTACTGCTTGGCTATCTTTGGTGACACCCAGGCCACCAGGTGGTGGTTCTTAGCCTCTGGAGGGTATTTCAACTCTGGTATCCACCAGTGGGTGTATTATACACTTGGTGCAATAATTCGGACCCATATGTTCGTGGACCACCCACAACTTGGTGGTGAATTTGGTTGGTACTCAGATGAGCTTGTCATCTGCTGACAAGTGTAACTTACCTTCATGCCTCTGGTAGGGGTTATGTGTGGGATGTTTCTCCTCGGTACTCTTGTCAAGGAATCTGAACACTTCTTTGAGATCAGTATCAACATGTTGAGCTACTGAGAGGTCCAAGGGGGAAAAGGGTTCAGGTTTCTTCCTGACTGCTGCAATATGTATGGCTGCATTGGCCTCTGGATGATCCATCATCCATTGTGCCCCCTACCTTGGGCCCCTTCCTTGGCAAGGGTGTCTGCTGTGTCATTGAAAGCATGGTAGGGATCATTTGGGGAATGAGCCTTAACTTTGTGTACATAGAGTTTGTGTGCAAAGCTTTGTGCCAGTGAATGTATGCATATTACCAGTTTCTTGTACTTCACTAGGCTGCCATCAGAAGAGAGGAAGGAGTTCTTCGGCCAGAAAGGTAGAAATTCTGTAAGAGAACAACAAACCCAGTTAGAGTCTGTAAAAATGATGGTATCCTCGGTTCCATGCTGGATGAACTCGAGGGCTATATAGCCACCGCTGCCATCTCGGCATACTGTAGGACGCTTACACTGCAATGCTTAGAGATTTTAACAGTGTTACCATAGGGTAAATCACTGTAATACCCATCCTGCAATTTGTTCTCCCGATAGTAGGTGCTGAACTGTCAGTGCAAAATACGACACAAAGAGGCTCTCAGTATTTGTGGCGTGGCAGGAGGAAAGGACCTGGATCTGAAGATCAGGTGCTGCAGTGTACAGTCATGGGGTTCTGTTTGGAAAAGGAGTCCATGCGCCTAGCATAAATGGAATCTTGGTTGGGTGTACTGTATTTCTATCCTGAGAAGAAGTAACCAGTGTGTCATCCTGGTATTAGAGACTGAACCTTCACCTGTCTGATGCAGAAAGGTTTGTGGTTGTGTTATGATCAGTGGAGAGTACCCAATGATATACAAAAGGCCAGCTACCTGTGGCCAGAAGGTTCCTTCACAAAGGTGCTTCTGTTCCACTGTCTGGGCTTTATTTAATGCAGTGGGTCTGATTCTGTGTACCTTTCTCAACACTGCTGATAGCAATGTCAGAGGTACACCCAGTTGGAATGGTAGTGCTGATTGGGTTGCCCAGTTGGAGCCGAAGCTACAATTGCTTTTAGTGACATAACAGCCTGCGTGTATAGGACCCCAAGTCCGCGAATGTCTTTTTTCATAGGGTCATAACAGAGGCAGCCTCTGAGTAAAACTAGATAAAATCTCTGGAATACTTCACCATACTAGAAATCTTCTAAGAGTTGCCATGCTGGTAGGGCAATGGCAAGTCTGCAACTTTGTATCTCTTCCAGGTAGGGTCGCCTTGATCAGTTATTTTTGGACCCAGAAAGAGTATTCTTTGGTATAGCTGTGCTTTTGCTGGTTGCATTTGAGGCCTGGTTTGAATGAGTCCAGTGCATCCAAGAGATCCAAGTGTTGTTCCTGTGTGACAGCTGCCAACAGCAGGTCAACTGCATACTGCAGGAGACATTGTGAGTAGAGAAACCTCATGGGCCCACATATGCAGGTGAACAGGGACAGGCTGTTATGGAATCCTGTAAGAGTCCATGTACTGTCTACCTCCTGGGTGAAGTAACTTATATTGACTTGGGGCCAATGGCAGTGACCAAAACTATTGAGATGTCCAGGGCACTGAACCACGGAGGTCGGGGGTCAGGAGTCGTAGCATCGCCAGGTGCAGAGCCACAGTTGAGCACAACTAGCACCTGGTCTGCTTCCTGTAGTCCAGTAAGCTCCAGGTGCAGGTGATTTTTCACGGCCACACTGGGAGTTGACAGGAAACACATGTTCTGATTACCCCTTGATTGGAGAAGTGATTTTATTGTTTCTCAAGAGAAGGCAAGGCCTCAGATGAGAAAGGATATTGCCTTTGCCTCATGTGTTGGCCTGGCTTCGATGACAGTGCATTCTTTGTTAGTCATGCTTGTTACAAACGCCTAAATGTTTTGTAGAATAGAAGGAGTTTTGGGAAAAGCCTGGGGTTCTTGAACAAATCTATGATGTCATACCTTGTTGTTGGCAGATAGTTGCCACAACGCGGTGAATCAGGGATCAAGATGGTGGATATTGACCCTGAATCTGTATCAATAGTATGTTTTTGGGTCTGCCACACACAGCCGCAGGGGCAAGCAAAGTCAATTCCAAGGATACTAGGGATGACTGCTGCACACCATCAGCCGGTGTGAGGCCTCAAGACCCAACTCTACAGGAGGCAGAGAGCGGTGCAGGTAACCTAGTACCATCTACTTCCTGACATGTTGGTCCTCTCCGTGAACCAAGGAGATGTGTCCGGTGGTCATCATGTACAGACACAGCCGGCAGTATCCACAATACTGCAGGCAGCCCCGACTGCCTCAGTGCAGGCCTTCCATTTGCAACCAAGACCAGCTACAATCGATGGGCCTGTAATTGTCAACTGCATTTGAGGAAGTATGAGAGGTTGGGTGGCCTTTGAACGCTTCACCATGCTGCACTGATGCTATAGGAGGTGTTCTTGTTCAGCCTGTTGACCTGGGGCTGGTACATCCGGTATCGCCATGGCCCATTGGCCTGTGTTGTCTGTTGGCTGCAGGACTGAGCAGGAACAGCATTCGCTACAGACACTTTGGTCTAGAAGCTCTAAACTTGCTTTTCATTATCTCACTCATATGAAGGGCCTGTTCTTGCTGTTGGTTGTTTGCCTTATTCTTATGCTTCTTATTCTTATGATAGTTCTGGTCTCACCCCATTGTTGCTGCTGCTGTTGTGGTTGGTTGGCCTGCTGTGTGTTGGTTGTCTGTGGGGAGGCTTTTGTTTGTCTGCCTTCTGTGTATCGCCTCTTTTGAGTAGGTTCTCCACGAAGTGCTACTTTCTGGAACTGGTCTGTTCACGGATGTAGAGTTGGTAAACTCTTGTTTTCAAGGATGTCAAACCTTTTCCTTTGGGATAAGGGTTGGGCTCACCTTTTCTTACTGCAGGAATCGTTCTTGTCTTGTACTCACAGATCTACATCTGCAGCTTGTATGAGGTGCTTTCCTGTTTTGGGGCTATCCAGAGTCTCTTGTGGTAAGTCATTGACTTTCTTTGCCCTGTTTTCTAAGGTATGCAAGCATCACCCTACTACACCTGGTTTGTGCAGAAATGAGTTCAACTGCTCGCTGAAGATGGCGTTGTCATCCTGGTGATGGCATCGGGAGTTTGGATCCATAACCAGGACGGTGGTCTGGCATGGATCTGACCTGATAATTTGCGTGCGAGGCTAAGCATCCACATTTGAATGTAATTTTCCAAGTGGCAGCTGAGGTTGTTTGACGGGCTCATCCACCAATGCTGTCAACTATTTGTTGAACAGAGTAGTGTCGTTTTTTTATTTATTTATTTATTTGTACTAGATTACAATTTTATCCGTGGGGTTTTTCCAAAGGTTCTGTTGGTACAATTATATAATTATAGCAAGATAATAGTTGAAAATAAAAAAACACATAGTCTTGTAGATGAAAGAAACAATAAGGTGAAACTTTGGGGAGGGAAAGGGAGATGAGGAATCAGAGACTATGGATGGAGAAAAGGGAGGTAGGTTGGGGGACAGAGAGAGAGGTGGAAGATAAGAAGAGGTAGTGTTGTGGGGCATTTGTCCGGGCCCAAGGGAGGTGAAGATAGGGGGGGTGCTGGCAAAGTGCAGGAGTAGATGGGATCCAAAAGGGCATCTTCAGCTATGGAACCAAAAGATGTTTACACAACAGTCACAGAGGTTGAGGTAGAGGTTAGGCAGATCGTCTTAAAAGTGCTGAGTTACAGGAGGTGATGAGATGTCGCTGGGAAGACCGTTGCGGTACCAACTAGTGGCCTGGTAAAGGTGCTGATCTTTGGCCTTGTGTTGTGTGGCAATGTGGGATTTAGAAGCTGAGGCTCAACTCTGTATGTCGGGTGGATTCTCGTTGTATGAGGCACAGACTGGGTGCAGCAAGATTTTCTTAGTAGTATACAAGTTTGGTTTTGTTGGACAGAGATTCAACCATCCGGGTTTGAGAATAGAGGTCACAGGTGAGTTAGGTTGTGTTTCATTGACAGGTCGACAGGTCTTGTTGAGGGCGTGGATACAAGTTTGAGTGTGGTTGTAGAGAGCCATAAATGATAACGCTTAATCAATGATGGATATGAGGATTTCTGACAGCTTATAGCGACTTGGGTGTCAGGTGTTTTATGACGGAATAGCAGGCCTAGCTGGGAGCAGCTTTTGGACATGGTCACTGGCAGGTAGGGAGAGGTGAGGTCAAGGGTGATCCCGAGGTATTTAAAGTTTGACCTGCTCCAGTACGGCACCTGTCTGTGATAACGAGAGTTGGCTGTGTTTATTTTGGAGCTGCTGAAGATCGGGCCTTTGTTTTTTTTTTTTTTTAATGATCGTTTGTGCTTTGAGTTCATTTCAACCGAGGACAAGCTGATGGAGATTTTCTGCAATTTTTCTGGTCCGTGGTAAGGATTACTGCATCATCGTCATACAGGGTGATATGTTGTGCAGGAGTCTGGTAGGTGTTATGAACAGGCTGAAGAGTAGGGGCCCAGTATTGGAACCCTGGGGACCTAGAGAGGACAGGGTTTGGAATCAGAGTGCACACTTCAATTTTACATGCTGGTGCGAAGGTTTTCAAGATAGCTTTTTGAACCAAGAGATTGAATTTGAGAGACTGTATTTTTAGTTGGCTAGCAGGAGGAAGTGGTGATGATCAAGGCTTTGGTCAGGTCGATGGAAAACTCAGTTAGCTGTCCATTGTTGAAGGAGCTGTGAATGAGCTGGTAATTAGTAAGGCAGAGATGTACTATGACCTTTCAAAGCTGACGTTGTTTACAGAGAATATTATGTCCAGATGCTATGTTGGTCCGCCATTACATTCCAGTGCCTTCGATAGGGGAGAGAATGATAGGGCGAAGTTCGCATTGTCACCTTATCACTACTTTTGTGAATTGTAACAATGGCCATTTTCCATTTGTCTGGGAATTAGAGGAAAGAGAGAGATTAAATATCTTTGTGATGGTCTAAAGCACCGCTGCTGCTAGGGCCAGTAGCTTGAGGTCAAGTGTACTGGCTGTTTGTTCTAGATTTGCTGATGGCTTTGGCAATGTAGTTTCGGACTTGATGTTTCTTTAGTGCTTTAAAGTGAAAGGTGGGTGACAGGGGTGGTGGAGGGGGTTAAGGGAGTTGGCACGTCTTGGAAGCAGTTTTATGTATAACACTGCTAAGGTCAGTGAAAGCGATGTTAAAAGTGTTCGCATAGTTTTGGTCGCGTGGTGCCCATTTATGTTGAGTATGTTCAGCTGGGATTTTGACTGTTCTGTGACATTTTTTAAGTTTTTTCCAGAAATCTCCGTATCCCCAGGAGTTAGCATTTTATAGTGTCTGATTGTTGTCAATGGATTTGGTCGTCGTCTACGCCCGCTTATAATTCTGGATGCCGAAAGGTTGCCATCGGAGTGCTTCTAGCCAGTTCCCAGAGGTGGTCCCTGGATTTAAGTTTTTTAGAGGTCTCCTCAGCTAAGGGTTACTGTTATTTAACTTACGCATTTGTGGGGCAAATTTATTACAGGTTTCATTGAAAATGTGAATAAATTGGTTCAGCAGTATTAGTATCTGTTGCCTTGAAGATGGGGACCAGTCCTGCAGACTGAGGTGCGATTGAGGTAGCTGACCACGGGCAGGACCTGCTGGTGATATTTTTGAGGGGTCTAGAATTTGTTTGACCAGGCACAGCTGATGGGAGAGTGGCACTGAGTGAGCTGGAGGACTGAGGTTTCATGATCTGAGAGATGGTTGGTTAGGATCCAGTCGAGTAGGGTGTGTCCCAGTTCTAGGTTCTTTCTGTCAAGTCAACCATTTGAGTCAGGGTTGGCTGATATAACGGCGGGGATTAGCGGACGATCAGGTGAGGCATTTCCGGCACCATCCAGGGCTTTCTGAGCTGGCCTCTACTGACCGGATTATGCCTCCTGAGTACCAGTTTTATGAATAAGATGCCCAATTGGCCATTCAAAACTTGCTGTTTCTTCCGGAATGGGTACACTATTCACCGTACTATCAAGCATTCTTTCTATCTCCTGTTGTCCTCCACACATAATGGCTATCGGTGGTGCGGCTGGACCAGGCTTGGCCTGCTCCCTCACTGGGGGCGCCATGTTGTGTCTCCTGATGTGCGCCACTTATATTGACGACGATGACATGGTGTGGGTGTAGTGGGACCCGCTTGTTGTGGATGGCTGGGTGTCTCAGCTAGTAGGGGTGTGACTGGGTGTTGTACTGGGAAATGTCATCATCCGAGACCTCCCTTTGATGACGTGGTTAAGGCAGGGGCCACACCTCCCATCGCCTTTATCCTGCCAGAACCTCCTGCTGATGGTGCAGTTTTGCCATCTTTGATTCACATTCAGCATGACTCACATTTGCAACATCCATATCAACCTCATCTTGCATTTGTTTCTGCAACACTATACACGGTGCTCAGTTCGCGATTGTCCCTAGAAGCCACTTCTAAGTAATTATGTACCTGGTTTATCTCATCCTGTAGCTCTCCCATCTCCTCACTCAACTGTTCATTCGCTCTGCTCAATAAGTCATTCATATTCAAAGCCTGCCCCTTATCCTGTCTCAAACTTTGCACACCCCTGCTCCAACATACAAATTTCCTGCTCTTCAGCCTGTGCTAAAGTGATGCAAAATGAATCTTTTTCATTCTGCAGTGTTTAAGTTCAGACCCAGACTTGCTGCAGTCTAAATATTCTGCTTTCTGCAAACCCATCTCTTGCTTAAGAGATGAGATCTGGTAGATCAAGGGTTCGAAACTCACTTCCGAGGTTTCCAGAGTAGATAGAGAGCCGTGACCAACAGCCCTTGGCATGACGCTTTATTGGCTGTTTGTCTCTGCTCACAATACTGGGTTGAAATCCCTGCATAGGGTTTTCGGCTGACTTCATGCTCCGCAAATTAGTCCAGCCTCCATGGGAGATAAGGAGGTTTGAGACATCGAGTCTCAGTTCTGCACAGATATTTGATCACGTGGGCTATTGTATGGAGGGAATGAAAAATCAAACTGTGAAAAAAGGCGCCGTGCTATGTATCGATCCACAGCAGGAACACTTTACACACAGTGGGGCTACTGTATAGTTTGCAGGCTTGCAATTCAAAGCTGCCATGGAGTGGGTCGAGTCGGCATCGACCACACCCAAGAAAAACAGCCAGACTTTACAAGTGACTACAAAGTGGTCTGAAAACAGGAGAGGTGATACGGTAATGCACACCTACTGTCCCCTTTGGGAAGGGAAAACAAGCAACAAGTGAAAGCTTACAAACACTAAATATTGCCTGCACGCGGTCACCAATTGTCAGGAAGTCTAAACCTCACTCTCAGGTTCTTGGCAATATTGGGAATGCAAGAAATCACAAACAAGTTTCATAAGAGTACTAAACTTGTTTATTACTACCAAAGGATAAATCACAGTTGCCCTAAGCAATTCTTACCAATATGAACCGGGAGCCAGTGCTACGCCTCCTATACCTTGAGGTTTCTCCTGTCTCTTGGGGTCTCCGAGGTATAAGACTCAGTGCCTCACATTATATACCTATGATAATTACTATGGTTACTATAAGATAGAAACATTTCTAGTTACAGAGATGAGCCCTATTGCCTAAATTAGAGGTGGCTCCACGGTCCAAGACAACATTATACAATTTTGTAGTAGTCATCAGTTTGTGAAACAAAAGAGTACGTTATACAGAGTCTTACATAACTCAGTGTAGTAGTACAAATCACCAAAAGGTGGTAATACCGACTTATATATCATAATCATTACAAGGACACAGATGTCCTAACATCTTATGAGTAAGAAATACACAGAAAATACATAGAAATATACAGTGACTTGCAAAAGTATTCAACCCCCTTGAAAGTTGTCAGATTTGTCTGGATTACAAATGAGAGACTTACATATATTACTCCAGTCAGTATTTTTATTGCAAACTCATATGCTCTAACAGTATATCCTCAAAGCCAAAATTAATTATCCGTCAGCACATCTTTTAAAGTAAACTAAAAACTGGAAAATGCTGCTTGCAGAAGTATTCAACCCCTGTGCTCTGGAAGCTCCAAGTTTACACAGATGAAAATATTGCTCTAATGAGGACACAATTGGCTTACAATTGGCCCTTCACCTCTGAAACATTAAAGTAGCTCACATTTTCTTGATAAAACCCTCCTCAGTTTAATGACCATTGGTCAGACTGTGAATCTGAAGGAAGGTGTGAAAATGAAGATTAAAGAGCATTCTAAGGAAGTTAGAGATAAAGTAATAGACATGCATAAATTAGGAAAAGGGTACAAAATAATACCCAAGTGTTTGGATATCCCATTGTGCACTGTTGGATCAATAGTGAGAAGTGGAAGCTGCATCACACCACCCAGGCACTACCTAGACAAGGTTGTCCTCAAAACTCAGCCTGAACAAGAAGAAGGAGACTAGTGAGGGAAGCCACAGAGAGGCCAACAATCACTTTGAAGGAGCTACAGAGTTCAGTGGCTGAGAGTGGAGTGAAGGTGCACCAGTCAACCATATCAAGAGCTCTGCATAATACTGGCCTGTATGGGAGGGTGGCTAGAAAGAAGCCATTACTCAAAAAAGAACCATATCAAAGCACGCCTGAGTTTGCCAGAAAGTATGAGAGTGACCCAGCTAAGATGTGGCACAAAGTTTTGTGGTCTGATGAGACCAAGATAGAGATTTTGGCCAAAATTCAAAGGCTATGTGTGGGCAAACCTAACACTGCCCATGCTCGAGAAACACCATCCCTACAGTGAAGTATGGTGGTGGCAGCATCATGCTGGGGATGCTTTTCATGAGCAGGGACTGGGCATCTTGTTAAAATTGAAGGAAGAATGGATGGAGCAAAACAGGGAGATACTGCAAGAGAACCTGCTTCAGTCTGCTAAAAACTGAAGCTTGGGAGAAACTTCACCTTTCAGCAGGACAATGATCCCAAGCACAAGGCCAAAGCAACACAGGAGTGGTTAAACAGCAAAAGGTGAATGTCCTACAGTGGCCAAGTCAAAGTCCAGATCTCAATCCCATCGAGAATCTGTGGCACTGTTTGAAAATTATGCGTCCAAGCGCACCCAACCAACCTGAACAACCTGGAACAAATCTGCTAAGAAGAATGGGCAAGAATCACTCCTAACAGTGTGCAAGGCTGGTAGATACTTACCCCAAAAGACTTAAAGCTGTTATTGCAGCAAAAGGTGGCTCCACCAAATACTAATGTGTAGGGGTTGAATACTTCTGCAAGCAGCATTTTCCAGTTTTTAATTTACTTTAAAAGATGTGCTGACAGATAATTAATTTTGGCTTTGAAGATATACTGTTAGAGCATATGAGTTTGCAATAAAAATACTGACTGGAATAATATATGTAAGTCTCTCATTTGTAATCCAGACAAATCTGACAACTTTCAAGGGGTTGAATACTTTTGCAAGTCACTGTATATGTATTAGCAAGCAAAGTGTATAACAATAATATGCATACATATCCTGACATCTGCTCTTGTACGGTAGATGCACTTAGCCCTATATAGTAGTATGACATATGTCTAAGCACTAGCTGTCTACGGTGTACCTCTGGGGGTACCAGTAAGGGTGCAGGGACCTTGTGTAACAACTCCAAGTGGGGTCTCACTAGTGAGCAATACAGCACCTCTCTCCTCCTGTTAGAAATCCTCCTTCCTGTGCAACCCAACATCCCTCTAGCCTTTCTAACTGCCTTGTCACACTGACCAGCAACCTTGAGATTATCAGATATGATGACCCCAAGGTCCCTTTCTTGCTTGATGACCGTAAGTACTAACCATAAGATTTATTGTTTTGTTAGTTTCTTATGCTCTTGATTACATATCAGTTTTACTTTGTTAGTAACATTTAGGACCGTAAGTATTATTGCTGGATTCCAGCTGTTAGAAGAAACAAGCATTTGTCAATGCCAAATGTTGCTTGCTTGTATGTGCTGTTTAGGTATTTGGAAGTGATAGTTCCATGCCTTCCTCCCAAGACATCCACTGTGTCTTTCCGTTCAGTATTCACAGAAGAGTGGGAGGGGCAAGGGCCACAGCAGTACAGCAGTTGCCAAGGGGGTGAAGAGGTGGACAATAGTCCATTCAGAGGCAAAAGAGTTCTGCAGAGCTCACTAAATTGAAGGTGGACAAAGCGATGGAACCAGATGGCATACACCCAAGGATATTAAGAGAACTGCGAAGGGAGATAGCAGTACCTCTGGCAGTCATGTTCACTGAGTCATTCAACACGAGTGAATTGGAGGAGGGCACATGTGGTCCCTCTACACAAGTCCGGCAGCAGGAGGAGGCAGGGAACAATAGGCCGTTCAGCCTCACCTCAGTAGTGGGGAAGATCGTGAGACACTGCCTAAAGAAAAGATAAGTGGGGCACCTAGAAGCCATCGGAGCCCAGGACCATAGACAACATGGATTCACAGTGGGAATCATGTCAGACAAATCTGGTTGATTTCTTTGACTGGGTGACAAAGGAAGTGAATCAGGTGGGGCAGTGGACAACGCTACCTTGATTTCAGCAAAGCCTTGACACCATCCCATATAGGAGGCTGATAAACTAGCTGGGTAGGCTGGGCATGGGGGAAAGGGTGGTAAACTGGGTTAGAAACTGGCTAACAGACAGGAGGCAGAGAGTGGTGGTAAATGGTGTGCAGTCTAGGGAGAGTGGGTCACCAGTGGGGTGCTGCAGGGATCGGTCCTGGGGCCAGTCCTGTTCAATGTCTTCATTAGTAACATTGCAGAATGTCTGAAGGGAATTTTTTCACCAAATTTTCAACATAGCTATTTTAAGACCTCTGCTCATGAACAGTGTCACTGTGATTTTCTTAATCTGTCCCAAACATTGACTGCGCACACCAAATGTGCCATTGTGCGCTACATGGACGGAAACACATTTTGGGCCACATGTGAAAAATGACAGCTGTACTGCTCATAAGGAGGTGTGGTAAAATGGCAATGCTAAAAATCTGGAGTGCAAATATTAAAAATCTGTGAACTTACGAGCGTACGTAGGAACTGCACAACGCATGCTTGTAAAACAGTCATTTTCAGGAATTTTTTCACCAAATTTTCAAACTAGCCATTTTTAGACCTCTGCTCATGAACAGTGTCACTGTGATTTTCTTAATGTGTCCCATACAATGATTTGGCACACCGACTGCGCCATTGTGCGCTACATGGGTGGAAGCATGTTTTGGGCAAGATGTGAAAATGACAGCTGTACTGCTTATAAGGAGGTGTGGTAAAATGGCAATGTTGAAAATCTGGAGGAAAATATTGTAATTCACAACTTACGAAGCGCATGGAGGATCAGCGCAACAAATGCTCATAAAACAGTCATTTTCAGGATTTTTCACCAAATTTTCAAACTAGCCATTTTAGACCTCTGCTCATGAACAGTGTCACTGTGATTTTCTTAATCTGTCCCAAACATTGATTGCAAGACACCGACCGTGCCATTGTGCGCTACATGCATGCAAACACATTTTGGGTGACATGTGAAAAATGGCAGCTGTACTGCTCATAAGGAGGTGTAGAAAATGGCAATGCTGAAAATTTGGAGTGAAAATATTAAAATTAGCGAACTTACTAGTGAAGGAGAAACTCGTAATGCATGCTCTAAAACAGTCAGTTTTAGGAATTTTTCACCAAATTTTCAACATAGCCATTTTAAGACCACTGCTCATGAACAGTGTCACTGTGATTTTCTTAATGTGTCCCATACATTGATTTCGACAATCGACTGCACCATTGTGCGCTACTTCATGCGAAACACATTTTGGGCGAATGTGAAAAATGACAGCTGTACTGCTCATAAGGAGGTGTGGTAAAATGGCAATGTTGAAAATCTGGAGTGCAAATATAAAATTTGCGAACACGATGCACGATAGGAACTGCTCAACGCACATCAGAAAACAAGTCATTTTAGAATTTTTTCACCACATTTGTAACATAGGCTTTTTGAGAGCCCACCTTATGAACACTGGCACTGTTCAGTTTTATTAATCGTGTCCCAAAGGTGATTTTGTGCAGTGACTGCGAAATCACCCATCGGGTCCGATTAACGCCATGACAGTGACAGAATTCATGAGGAGGGTCCCAAAACTCCCATGTTGAAAATTTGTGCCCAAATTCCAAAAATGCCTGAGATATGCAGCAAAGTTGAAAACCTTATCTATCCCATTATACAGCTTACCGGCATTTCCTCAGTTCATCGGTCGGCTTTGAAGAGTGCACACGTGTTCCTGTCCACCAAGATCGCTGCGCCGAGGTCTGGAGGTAAGTATGGGGTGGGGTGGTGGGGAGGCAGGTGCGCGTGGTGGTGTGTGGTTGTGGGAGGGGGCAGGGAGAAGCACCGAGGGACAGTTTTTCATTTCCAGGTTTTTTTTTTTATATAAGACGACGAGGGACATTTGCCACGCTGGGGTGGGCTCCCAGTGTGGCAGCTGGAGGCCTTGGGGGGGCGAGGAGCCGATGGGGGTTGGGCACCCCCGTCGGCCATAACACATTTTGCCACACTGGGGTGGGCTCTCAGCGGCACCTGGATGCTTTGGGGAGGGCGGAACTGACGGGGATTGGGCACCCCTGGCCATAACACATTTTGCCACGCTGGGGTGGGCTCCCAGCGTGGCACCCTGGATGCTTGGGGGACGTGGAGCTGGCTGGGGATTGGGCACCCCGTCGCCATAACACACATTTTGCCACACGGGGTGGGCCCAGCGTGGCACCTGGAAGCTTTGGGGGCATGGAGCCAACGGGGATTGGGCACCCCTGGCCAGCCACAGCATGTGCATGGGGGAGGGGAAGGCGATGAGCACGCAGTGTGCGCGAGTGTGGAGGGGGAGCTCTGCTCACTGAAGCGGAGCTCCTTTCAACTGTACGACCACTGCATTTTCAACTACTGTCATAGACAGCTGCAGCAGTGAGTGGGGAACTGTGGCCACGCCTGCAAACACAGTGACTGAATTGGAAGACGGGTGCCACACCTCCGAAAACTCGGATGATGACACTATGTTTCTTGCACATGCGTGCAAGCAACGTAAAAATGACTCACTGTACTGTTTTTTCTTCTATGGGATCCAAATTTTGGATGAGGCATTAAACTGAGGTCCAGTCATCTTGTTCTGGTGGTTGTTCAGGTGGTTGTTAAGGAACCCGTGGCACTTCTCAATAAGAGTAGGGGTGTTTCTATTGATAAAAATAAATCTATACAACCACGAACAACCAATTTCATCACCAGTAAACCAGCACACTATGTACATCCCAAAACCCTTCAAAATAGACAAATCATAACTGTTTATAAGCCAAAGCAAATTTAGAAGACGAGCACTTGAGGGAATAAAAGGCATTCAAGCCCCTTCTCTTAAGACAGCTCTAATTAAAAACAGAAAAAAAAATGTAAACAGAGATTCAAAAATATGTAACCATATCGCAGCAACACTAGGGATCATCTTATTTGTTATTACATGACCCCCTTCCAAAGAGTCAAGAACTGTTTTCTTAGTTTCTTGTGCTCTTGGTTGTATTTTAGTTTTACTTCATTAGTAACATTTACAATCAAAATCTGAAACACGAATGAATATCTCGCATGCTATATGTATCATTTAATGCAGGCCATTATTACACAGAATGCACTATAGTGCCATTATGGCCATGCCTCATAAAAGAAGCAATAAATCAAAGTGTTATATGTATGGGAGGAAAATATTGGAGTTTTGCTATTAATTCGCAAATCTGGCCAAAAATCCATAATGTAAAAAGAGCAGGGGAATTTCCCGTATCCTGGCCAAATTTCCCCATCCACTAAAAATACCATGAACAGCTTAATCTGGTTCAATTGCAGTTGGTTTCCATCTGTATCCCATCCCTTCTCCACCCGGGATAAGGCAGAACTGCCTAGCTCTCCTTTTCTAATCAATATAAACTAAATAAAAACAATTATAGATCATGGGATCATCCCTGACCAATCACAGTGCTTCGTTCAGTTGCATGTGAGGTACTCTTACTATCATAAGAGTATCTCATGCGCTGAGCCACCGTAATGGGCTTCTCACTGACCACTCGCACCATTAGCATTTTAAATAAAAAAAATTTTTATTTAAAAAATTTAGCAATATATAATAATCTCATGGGTCCATTTGGCAGGACTCTAATGGATCTAAGAGTGCCACCGCTTGTGTCCTTAGGATCATAGAACTGCTTACCTTCGGTTTGCAGTCAACTGGTCCTAAGAACACGCGAGGGGACACTCTTATCCATAAAAGGCCTTCCAACCAGACCCATAAACTTAAACAAGCATTTGTTGATGCCGAATGTTTGCTTGCTGGCATTAGCAGTGGAAGTGCAGGAGTTAGACAGATGCAGTATAGAAATGGCAGTGATATATTGAACTGACGCCAACTCCACCCCCACCCTGCAGAGATGGACAGGCACTGGGGTGTGCCTTTGGGTCGTCACCCATAACAGTTATGATATTTCACCTCACCCTACCCTGCAGACACTGACAATTGTTGAGGTGTGCCTTGGGGTGTTTGGGCTTTACATTCACCTCATTCCATAAGGAAATGCGCTAAAATGGGTGCAGTATAGGAGAATGGAGTGAACTCTAGGGCCAAAGAGTCCAAGGTGCACCTCGATGCCTGTCACTGGCTGCAGGGTGGGGTGGGGGTGGAATGGCGTGAGCATTACTGTCAACAATCCTAAGTCACACCCCTGATGCCTATCAGTCCCTACAGGGTAGGGCATTATGGTCGGAAATCCTAACACCCTGGGCATTTCTTGGTATTTTTACTCCAAGTTTTCAACATGGGCTTTTTGTGACCTGCATGAACAGTGACACTATCAGTTTGTTGCTGAAAGGTGATTTCGCACAGTGACTGCATCCATTTAGGCCACAAGTCTGCGAAACACATCAGCAACACAATGTAAAAATGACAGCTGTACTGTTCATGAGGAGGTGTAAAAAAATGGTAATGTTGAAAATCTGGAGTGAAAATATAAAAAAACTGGTGAAGTCACACGTGTGCTTAGAAACTGCGCAACGCACACGCAGTTATTTGGGGGATATTTTGCACCAGATTTTCAATATAGCCATTTTGAGACCTCTGCTCATGATCAGTGTTACTGTAATTTTTTTAATCTGTCCTGAACACTGATTTCCCACAGCTGGAGGTGCGAAAACACATTTCAGCCAGGATGTGAAAAATTACAGCTATACTGTTCATAAGGAGGTGTGAAAAATGTCAGTGTTGAAAATCTGGAGTGAAAATATTACAAATTCGTGAAGTTACAAGGGTGCATAGAAATTGCACAATACACACTTGTAATACGGTCATTTTATGGACTTTTGTCACCAAATTTTCAACATAGGTATTTTAGGACCTCTGCTCATGAACAGCGTTACTGTGATTTTCTTAATCTGTCCCAAACACTGATTTCCCACAGCAACCACACTATTCTGTGCTGGAAGTGCGAACACATTTTGCTCAGGATGTGAAAAATGACAGCTGTACTGTTCATAAGGAGCTGTGAAAAATGGCAATGTTGAAAATCTGGGTGAAAATATTACAAATTTGCGAACTTGCGGTGTCGTGGAAACTGCACAATGCCGCTCAATAACACAGTCATTTTTGAATTTTTACCAAATTTGATGTAAAATTCAAAAAATGACTGAAATATGCAACAGTTAAAACCTATTTATGCCATTATACAGCTTACCGGCATTTCTTCAGTTTGCAGTCGGCTTTGAAGAGTGCAGATGTGTTCTGGTTCACCAACACCGCACGCCGGCCTCAGAGGTAAGTATGGGGTGAGGGAGTGTGGGGAGGTGGGGTACGCAGAGGATGAGTGTGGGTTGGGTGGGGCAACAGAGTCAACAAGGGACCGCTTTCTTTTGTTACAGTTTTTTTTTTTAAACAAAGACGACACAAGTCTTTGCCATGCTGGGGTGGGCTCCCAGCGTAGCACCTGGAAGTTTGTTTGGGGGGCAGTAGAGCCAGCGGGGGATTGGGCACCCCCATTGGCCATACATTGTGCTGGGGGAGCACATGATGGCATGGGATTTTGCCATGCTGGGGTGGGCTCTCAGCATGTCACCTGGAAGTTTGGGGAGGTAGTGGAGTCAATGGGGGATTGGGCACCCCAGTTGGCCATACAGTGTGCAGGGGGTAGATCACATGAGGATGCTGGACTTTTGCTGCGCTGGGGGTTCGGCGTGGCACCTGGAAGTTTGTTTTTTGAGGGGGCACTGGAGCTGACGGGGATTGGGCACCCCCATCAGACATACAGTGTGCTTGGGGAGAGTGTGCATGAGCCGAGGGGATTGGGCACCCCGGCACACAACAAATGGGGGATGCATCATGCGGTGAGAGATGCAGAGGGTACAGTTTTTGATAGCTACAGTCAGCGGTGATGTAAGCAATTTGCATACTGCTGACGCATGGCAATATGCAAATCGCTTACACGCTACCACCGCTGATTGTAGGTCTTCTCTTTCAACTGTACACCACTGCATCTGAACTGCTGTCATAGATAGCTCGGACATTCACTGGTGCAAAAAGGATCAGGGCATTGAAGCAGGATGCACATACCTAAAATCCTCAGAGTGGTGGCACTATGTTTTTGCACATGCGCAAGCAAACATATTGCTCATACAAACCCTGACCTTGCCTGCCCTTAAGAACCCAAGGTTCTTACATGAATCAATCTATTAAAGAGGACATGAAATTATTTCTAATTAGCATCTGTTTATAATGTTCCCATTTTGTAGAAATTATATTCATAAGCCTAAATGATCCATATGTAACTGTACCTGAATAAAAAGTGATGTGAAAAATTGTACTTTGTATTGTTTTGTTTTTATGAGCAGCATTCTGTTACAGTTCCCTTCATGGAACCAGTGATCTGGAGTTTTAACTATGTCACGGTTTGAGCAAAGAACTCTAAGCATGATTCTCATAGGACAATAGCTCATGTTTGGCATTCTGTACACAAACTGTGACACAGTAAAAACTCCAAATTACTGGTTCCATGAGGAGAACTCTTTTAAATGTTGTCCATAAATTGAAACTAGCTGTAAGCACAGTTTTTCACATCTGTGTTTATTCTGGTACAGTTAAATATGGCCCATTTTGAGGCAAGTCTTTTATTTTATTTACTAGGAACATTAATAACTGCTGCCAGTTACCACACATTTCCTGTCCCCTTTAATTTTTCTTCTTTTCTTGAGCATTAATAGTTTACTTTCTTCCAGTTTCACAAACTTGAAATCTGTTATAGTGTTCAGATAGTCCTGTCCATCATTTTTAATTTTTTTTCACATTTTTAAAATATTTTAGAAATTGAATTTTCATGTTTTTTCTATTTATAATTTTTAGTTTTTAGTTCACAAAGAATCATTTAGGCAGGTGCCTATATTCAAAGGGTTCAGAGTCAGGTACAACATTGATGCATACAGATGTTGTTTCATTAGCATAGATATTGGTGGTCACGGTGCCCCTGGATTCATAGAAACAATCTGACATTTAGCCAGCAGGGGGGGCACGAGCACTGTATAGAGTTTGTATAGGGTTCTAAATTCTGTCATTGTCATTTAGTTCCATTCTCCAGGGCAACACTTACTGAGGAGATGATCCATTTTTGTATGGCTTATTGTTGGATCTCATAGAAGAAAGAACATTACTACAGTGAGTAATTTTAATGTTCGCCATGCATGCTAGCGCAAGTCGAATTTTGCTGTGTACAGGGTTTTGAGAGGTGTGTCACGGTGGTCCAATGCAGGAGACTCTACAAGGGGCTTGACCAATGATCAGCAAGCCTGATCATGACACTACTCAGGCATGAAAGTGTGTGGACTTCAAAACAATGTGCAGACACATTCATAAATCATCTCTTTCAGCAAGCACAGCTGATCTCATCATGTGCTCTTAGTCTGCCTGTTCCCTTCCACCTCAACACTACAGCAATGGAAACTGAAACAGCTCTTTAAATATTAGTTGCATATTAAACATACTAATATACTCAATTGCCAGCAGAATAGGCCTAACGGTCTTTCGTGTCTGCTCGTTTGGTCAGCCAAACTGGAGACTAGTTTACCCCCTTCAAAATGAAACAAGTTGCACTTTTAAATACTTAGCATTTAAACATTATCTTGCTACTAGCTTCAGTTGGGCAGGTATTCTTTTTCACGAAAAATTCATACCTCATAAATGTCACCCTTTCCCCACAAGGAATCTCCTAAAAAGATTTACACAGTTTTTTTAACCTCAAAGACACTATCTGATAAGTACTGTCTCAGACATATGCCATGTCTTCTATAAACTATCCAGGCTAAATATATAGCAATCAGCAATCATTTTATACTATGCCTTTTGTGAAAAATATTTATATTGAGCTACAGCAAACACATAGACATATGGTTCTATGTCAATATCGGTGAAAAAAATAGCGATTTCATTAATAACGCTGACACAACAGTGAAAATTTAAACAGCAATCGAAAGTTCAGCGAAAGTCAAAACAGCTTTGCGACATTTATAACGCGTATCGGTGGCTCATCTGGCCTTTACTTCCTGTTTCCCCTTAGCAACTGGTTGCTATTCTTTCTTCGCTATTATTTACTTGCTATTTTAACAGGATACCACACATACTGTACACACCATCCTCATGGCCACAACATTTGAAATGCATACTGCAACCTAATATGTTATAAAAGAATAAAGAAACTGTTTGTTTATGTCAGTCTTGGTTATGTGGAACACAGTGAAGTTCAGTTTATAGTAAATTTCCTTTAAATATTTCTTATCCTATATTTTTTATCCTGGATAGCACAGGGGAGATGATACATCTCATTCTCATAAGTATCTTCATTGTATGCATTCAAACAACATGAAGTTTTGCTGTATTCTGACAATATACTGTCTACTTTGCACATTCAACTGCTCGCTATTCCCCGAGAGGATTCCCCTGCAAGGTGCTCAGAAGACTGCACAAGTGTGAGAGACTGTGTAACTAACATCGTTGCTCCTGTGATATTACCTTGTTTATTTCATCTGCTCAGGGAGTAAGGGGCTCAGGGGAGCTGACTGCTGAGGTCATCCTCAGAGGCGGGGTCTGTGCTGTTTAAACTCCCGTACTGCTCGCAAGCGGCTAGAATGCCTACTTTGCACATTCAACTGCTCGCTGTTCCCCGATAGGATTCCCCTGCAAGATGCTCAGAAGACTGCACAAGCATGAGAGACTGTGTAACTAACATCGTTGCTTCTGTGATATTACCTTGTTTATTTCATCTACTCAGTGAACAGGGGGCTCAGGGGAGCTGACTGCTGGTCATCCTTAAAAGCAGGGTCTGTGCTGTTTAAACTCCTGCGCCGCTTGCAAGCGCGAACGCCACTCCTAACAGAAACAGAACTTAGAAGGTCAGTCTCTTCAGTTTGATGTTTTTCACTTTATAGTAAGAAAAACTAGGGAAGTTTTAAAGAGAAGGTTATAGCAAAATGTCTTAGGAAGTTGCAATTATTGTCTAGCATTTAGATAGTCAGCTGTAAAAATAATGCTTTAATCTTGGGTCTATGCTGATTGATTGTGGGTTTATAGTTAAGAGTTTTTAATTTTGTTATTTTATTTTAAGTTTAATCAAAGTTTTTAAAATGAAACTGCTGGGCCAAATTGTGATCTTTGGCTGTATGTCCTGGTCAAGTGTTGGTGTGGGGTATTTGGTTAACACTAGACCTTTGGTAATTCACCTATCTAGATCTAATCTTACAGAATGGAGTTCCACATTGGTGCTTCAGAGGTCTGTATTTGTTAACAACCCCTCTACCATTTTGGAACTGGTTAAAGAATTAACTGGAATAACACAGTTTGAAATTCTAGTTATTTTTAAGTTTTGCTATTCCATCAACAGAAAAATATTTGGGGAACTATAGCCAAAAGCTAAGGTATTGTAATCTTAAAAAATTGCTTAGAAGGATGATAACACTGTTATTGTTGCTGTCTGGTTCAGTTTATCCACATCCGGGGCCTAACCATAGCAGTGCCCAGGAAAGGTTATTGAGTTCAGCTACTAGTATTATTTATTTATTTATATGATATATCGGGTTTACAATCTTTGAGCCAGAGGCTCATTTCCAAAGGTACCTCGTCACATGTAAGACAGAAGCTAATGCAGACAGGGTATAACAACAATTACATTAAGCATGTGTTATAGACATTTGTCACTGACATTATTTACAGTATTTGGATGTAGATATTTTCAGACATTATTTACAATATTTGGATGATGATATTTACATCATCACAGCAGAAAGACATTATTAGCTTGAGAAAGCATCTAAACAGAGTAGTCAGTCCTATTCATGGGTTTGGTATTATTGACGGAGGTTGCAATCCATAATGGACTTTGTCAGAGAATTTGGATCAGAGAGGGTGAGAGAGTGAAATGTTAGTTGCAGTTACAAGAGCGAATATTGAAGAGCTGTTCATCTTAATGTCCAGAGTCTTGTAGCAAAAAGGACACTATTTGAAGCCTAGGTAGCTCAGTATGATTTTGACATAACGTTATCCGAGACCTGGTTAACTGGTAAGATTGGTAATAATGAGATATCCCTACCTGATTATGATATATTTAGGAGGGATAGACAGGGTAAAAAGGGACGGGGAGTGGCTATTTATACCAAGGCTAAGTTTAGGGCTCAGGAAATCACCCTCCAGCCAAATGAAACTGGCTGTGAAGTGATTTCAGTTAATATCCTACTTGGTCTGAACAAATATTTTACCATCACTTCCATTTATTTCCCCCCTGGATTATCCAAGCGAGGTTTGCATTATATTTCTGAATTTCAAAAATCTTTGCCGAATAACAGGTAGTGGATCTTGATGGGGGATTGTAATCTTAATTGGGGTCATGAATCTAATCTTCCCTTGGTTGAATTATTTCAGGAGATGGGTGTCCAACAGTTAATATCACAGGTCACAAGATTTAAGTATGGGGTCGACGGGGGGAGGTTCTATTCTCGACTGGGTTTTGGTTACCCACCCCACTAGGATCACTGATTCAGGTGTTTTGCCTGATGTGGTTAGTGACCACTGCCCAGTATTTTGCCTAAGATCCTCTAAACAAATCCATAGCCCCCCGTATTATATAGAAACTAGGAATATTAAATGTATTTTCTCAGAGACCATGAGTGCAGCCTGTGAGATGATTGATTGGACGACTATTGAAAAGTCCCAGGACATTGATCAAATGTTAGATAGATTTTCTCTATTATTCAGTCAGGTTGTTAATCATGTAGCTCCTCTAAAAAGGATGAGAATTAGATCTAATAAAAATGGGTGGATCACTGGAGATATACTGTCCCTCATTAAATGTAGAGATAAAGCATGGAAAGTATTTAAGAAAAGTAAGGAATCCAATCATCTGCTTGAATACAGGATCTTGAGGAATAGATGTAAGACAGCTATTAGGAGGGAAAAGATAGATTTTTTTTTAAAATAAACAGTTGTCATCCCTGGGAAATTCGAAGCAAACTTGGCATATGCTTAATTATTTAATGGGAAAGAATGTTAACGATCCTGTGACTTACCTACAGAAAGATGATATTTTGGTAGGTGACCCAAGTCAAGTATCCATGTTGTTTAATGAGTACTTTGGGGACTTAACAAAATATCACAAATATGTTGTATCAAATATACCCCAGCCCTCCTATGATGAAGGGAGTAATGAGCACCCCCGTTTCCATTTCCAAATCATCACCTCAGAGATAGTTACTTCTTATATTCTTAAGTACAATCCCAAGTCAGTTATAGGTCAGGACATGATCGATTATAGATTGCTTAGGCTGGGTATAAATGCACTGGCCACTCCATTGTCAGTTCTATTTAATTTTTCATTATGCAATAATGTTTTTCCGTGGATTTGGAAGTCAGCTGTCATTAAGCCAATTTTCAAGTCTGGTTGTAGGAAAATGGTCTCAAATTATCGACCCATTTCACTGTTGGCACTCTTGTCCAAGATCATTGAAAGAATTATTTTTGATCAATTCCAAGATTTTCTGGCTAAATATAACTTGTTATCTAATTGTCAGCATGGATTTAGGAGGGGTTGCAACACTGAGATGGCCTTGGTGGGGTTCACAAGCTGCGTACGGGGTGCCCTGGATTCAGGGCGCTCCGTGGCTGTAGTATTTGTGGACCTCACCAAGGCCTTTGATCTTGTTAATCACTCCCAGTTACTGGAGTCTTTGAGGGAGGTTAATGTATTGGGTGATGTGACTTTATGGTTATCGGATTACTTACAAAAAAAGGAGCATACGACCATTATCGCAAATACTTGTTCCAAGTCTCTTCTAATTTCCTGTGGGGTACCACAGGGCTCAATATTGGTCCGTTTACTTTGTTCTCTTTTTATGAATGCTGCCCCTTTGTTAATTAATTAAGAAAATTCATCAGAGATTGGGAATGCTTTTAAGGATAAAATCTTTTCTTGTTTCAGAATCCAAAAAGTTAGTGGCACATAGTCTATTAAGTCTGTTGGATTATGGATTGGTGATCTATTCAGGTGCAGATGAAAAAAACGTTGCAGAAACTCAGGACTACTTATCATGGTATCTTACGGTTTATGACTGGTTTGCCATACAATACTCATCACTGTATATTGACCAAGGGAGCGAATTGTCCTTCATTCTTGGACAGAATTAATATTAAATTGGGAACCTTTGTGTTTAAGGGTGCCCTAGGTTTATTGCCCCCAACTATGCTTGATCTTTTCTTGATTCAAACCGGTTTAAAGAACACCAGGTTTCAGCATAGAGAACTGTTTGGTATTCCCCTACATAGGCAAGTAATAGGACAAAAATCAGTGATCTATAGGGACATAGTGTTTTTTTAATAGTATTCCCTGACCAGTAATAAATTCTAGTACAGTGAGGACATTTAAGTATAGGTTGACTCAATGGCTTGATACTAAGTCAGAGTGCAATCGTTTTCATTAATTGTGTGTTTGACTAGAATGTGATATGTAATAGCAAATTTTAGTTATTTATATCTATTTCATAGTGTGTTTTGTATTTACACAGATACACAGAAATGTGACGACAGAGAAAGGCCCCACGGCCCATCTAGTCTGCCTAGCACCCTACCTCTCCCCTTCTGTTATGCTTCCACCCTCTTTTCCCAACCCCTTAAATCTATCCCAAGCCCTCTTGAACCCCTCCACTGTTTCAGCTGCCACTACTTGCTCTGGCAGCTTGTTCCAGGCCTCCACCACCCTCTCTGTAAAAAAATGCCCCACGACATTACCTCTGTATTGCCCACCTTCCAGTTTGAGGCTATGTTCCCTCGTGTTTGCTCCCTTCTTCAATTTGAACAAGCTATCACCCTCCACCTTTTTATTCCCTTCAGATACTTAAAGGTCTCAATCATGTCCCCCCTCTCCCTCCTAGTCTCCAGAGGGTACAAATTCAGCCCTCTCAATCTTCTCTCATAGGGTACAACCTGTATCCCTTGTACCATTTTGGTTGCCCTTCTTTGTACCCTTTCCATCAACTCAACATCTCTTCATAGGTGAGGCCTCCAGAACTGCACCCCATACTCTAGATGCAGCCTGACTATGGATCTGTATAACAGCATTAGCACCTCCCTCTTCCTGCTATTAAAACCTTTCGCAATGCAGGCCAACATTCCATTTGCCTTTCCCACCACCCTGCTACACTGGCTACCCACCTTGAGGTCACATGATACCATAATCCCCAGGTCCCTTTCCATTTCCTTCTCCTTAATCACCACCCCCCCAAGGGAGTATGTTTCCCTCCTATTCCTCCTCCCCAGGTGCATCAGCGAGCACCTTTGTGCATTAAACTTCAATTTCCAGGTGTCAGACCACCTCTCCAGGTCCCGCCTCATGACTTGCACCCCACTAGGTGAATCCACACTATTGCAGACCTTTGTATCATCTGCGAACAGGCACACCCATCCCTCCTGACCCTCTGCTAGGTCACTAACATAGATGTTAAAAAGTATTGGTCCTAGCACTGACCCCTGTGGCACCCCACTGGTCACGGCCCGTTCCCTGGAATATGTCCAATTTACCACCACCGTCTGACTCCTTCCCTTCAACCAGTTTTCCACCCACCTTGTGATCCTGAGGTCCACCCCTAGTCTGTCCAGCTTATGCACCATTCCACCATGCGGAACAGTGTCGAAGGCCTTATTGAAATCCAGATAGGCCACGTCCACCGCTCCCCCCTGGTCCACTATCTGTGTCACCCCATCGAAAAACTCTATCAGGTTTGTCTGACAGGACTGTCTATTGGTGAAGCCATGCTGCCTGTTATCCTGCATGCCATTCATCTCCAAGTGTTTTAACAACCTGATCTTAAGTAGTGTTTCCATTACCTTCCCCACCACTGAGGTAAGACAAATGGGATGGTAGTTTTTGACCTCGTCCTTCCGTCCCCCTCATGTAGTATGACCACCTCTGCCCTCTTCCAGTCCTTTGGCACCACCCCTGTGACTAAGGACAAGTTAAACAGCCTCACCAGATGTGGCGCCAGTTCATCCTTCACCTCCTTGAGAACCCTTGGGTGTATTCCATCTGGCCCCATTGCCTTGTCCACCCTAAGTCTACCCAGCTCTTCCCTTACTCCTTCACCTGTGAATTCTGCCACACCCACCTGCCTGTGGCTGTCACCTTCCCCAGCCCATCCTGGTCCCCTGCCCTCTCTTTCCTCTGTGAAGATTGAGTCGAAATAGCTATTTAATGTCTCTGCTTTTTCTAAATCCCCTTCCAGTAATGTTCCACTTTCCCCCCTATCCTCCCAATCCCATTCTGTGCCCTCCTCCTTTCTCCAACGTACCTAAAGAAGGTTTTGTCCCCCCTCCTTGCCTGCTTCGCTATCCTCTCCTCAGTGGTCTCCTTAGCCCTCCTTATCTTTTGCCCTTCCTCCTTTCTTTTTTCTCTGTAGGTTTCCTTGTCCTTATCCTTTTGTGTCCTCCTGTACCTCTTGAATGCTCTAGTCTTCTCCTTGACCCCTAACACCACCTCTCTAGTGAACCATAGAGGTCTTTTCTGTCTTCTATTCTTTCTTACCCTTCTTATACATGAGTCCATGGCTTTAAATACCTCTCTTGATGGCTGCCCATAATTCCTCCACCCCCTGCACATCCCCTATCCTCAACATTTCTTCCCTAACTACCTTCCTCATTCCATGAAAGTCAACCTTCCTGAAGTCCATTACCTTGGTTATCATCATAACCCTCACCCTGCCCGCTCTCACCCTGAACCTGACAGCCCTGTGGTCACTGGTGCCAAGCTCTTCCCCCAACTCCACCTCCTCCTGCTCCACACTGTCCCCATTTGTGAGGACCACATCCAACAGGTTTACACCCCTAGTGGGCTCACTGACCCTTTGCTGCAGGAATATGCCCTGAAGAGCCTCTAAGATTCCCCTGCTCCTTGTGGAGATTGCTGTCTGGGCTTCCCAGTTGATGTCTGGAAGGTATAAGTCCCCAACTAGCACGATTTCCCCTTTCTGTGCCATCCTCGGTATGGATTCCACAAAGTGTCTATCCCCTTCCTCCCCCTGCATAGGAGGCCTATAGACTACCCAAATGTGCCGGTTTTCCCTCTGTCCCTTGTCTAGGGTGACCCACATTATCTCTGTTTCCCCCCTCCTCATCCTGCCCTTCCATGGCCCCAGTCCCTTCCCTGACTTATAATGTCTCCCTTCCCCTCATTTCCCCTTCCGATCCTTCCTAAACAAATGATACCCTGGGATCACCGTCTCCCAGGCATGGTGCTAGTTCCACCAAGTCTCACTCACTGCTACAATGTCTAGGTTCTCCTCCATCATGGTGGCCTCCAGTTCTCCCATTTTGTTCCCCAGGCTCCTGGCATTTGCAACCAAAGCCTTCCAACATGTAGCCCCATCCCGTCCTTCCCTGCTGCTAACTGTTCCCTTGATGAGTGTTGTGACTTGGTGGGGAGTCTGATAGCCTCTCTGCTCTGCCTCACGTAAGGATGGCCCTGTCCTTAGCCCCCCCCTTGTTTAGTTTAAATTGAACTTCCTTGCCATGAAGTCCCTTATTTTACTCTTTAGTGCAGCTGCCCCCGAAGAGTTCAGGTGCAGCCTGTCTTGGGCATACAGCCCCTCCTCCTCCCATGTAGAGCCCCAGTCACCTATCCAGCCGAACCCCATCCGACTGCACCAACCTTGTAGCCAATTGTTGAAATAATTTAAATAATGTATCTTTTTATGTTAAACTTGTCACTTGTGAAAACTGGCAATTTGCTCATCTTGCTTACAAGTATAAAAAATAAAAATGAAATGAAATATGCAGTTAGCCCTTCCAGTTCAACTGCCCTGGAGATGAAAGAGTTAATTCTATGCAGAAGCATAGAACGTTGAGCTCGAGCTCGGTTTTCAAATCACTGTTCTTGGTACATTCTATGTAACCGTCAGATTCTTTACTCCGCCTGCCTGTGAAGATACTCCGGAGATTTCTCCTCACTTGCTTCGGTTCAGAGTGGTGCATTTTCATCAGTTTATTCAACCGCATTTTGTTTTTCAGTTCTTCAAACCTTTGTCTACGGTACAGGTTAGACTAGGCAGATTTATCTCCAAATTGGTAAGTGTCCGTCCTTTTTTCGGTTCCTAGTAACCAGGAGAGGACTGCTTTTGTTTTTGTTTTTCTTGAGATAAAATTTAGAGTGTATAGTTTGTTTGGGATCTGGTGGTTTTTGGTTTTAAAAAAAACAAAATTTCATTGTTTTTTTCAATTGATCATTGAACCGATCGTTAACTGAAAACTTTATTGGTTACTCTGGCCTGACCGTTTCTCCTAGGATAACTCTGACTTCAGTGCATTATGTCTGAGAAACCCAAGAAAAAGACCAGACCCATTGGGTTTCAGCACTGCACAGAGTGTGGGGAGGTTTTTGCCAAGGCAGATCCCCACCTCTTGTGTGTTTATTGTCTGGGGTTTGACCACCTGAAAACAGACTTCCAAATCTGTGAGAACTTTCCTAAGGCCATGCTGGATAAGTGTTTAGCCTAGCTGAAGGAAAGAATGGCCGTAAAATTTGTTGGTCCCGATGTCCGGTTCGGCTCCTGAGGATGCAGTGGAACCGGAGGAGGTGCCTTCTGACCAGGGCGTTACCAAAAGAAAAATGGATACCGACTCTTTGGTGTCAACTTAGAAAAAGCGAAATTCTTCCTGTTCAGAGCTTAAGTTCCCAGCCCCAACTGAGGAAGAAATAGCTAAAGCTATTAGAATTGTTCAATCGCTTCAATCGGAACCAAGCGAACCAACGACTCACTCTCATCAGTCGGTCCATTCCCCTACCGGTTCAGTTCCCACTGGTTCTTATAATCCGGAATCCTTTTATGAGATCAAGTGGGAAGAAAGAGAGGAAGAGGAAGAAGAAGGCTTGGGGGAACCTATTGAGCCTGATATTTCTCCAGATAGACCGGATTCAGTCTCTCCTCCTAGGCTGTCTGGGGAATCCTCTTTCCATTATACTTTCTACAAGAAAGTGGCAGAAACCTTGCAGCTCCCTATTTTAGAGGCAGCTGAAGAAGAGGAGGAACCTGATTTCATAGAAATGATGGATGGATGTCCCTGAGTCTTAAAGACTGTCATCCCTCTGCATAAATCTTTAAAAAAGCAGACTAAGATTTTGCAGATGCCAACCTCCATTCCTCCTGCTGACAGAAGGATGTATTGTATAGGAGATATATGCCTTCAGGTAATGGCAGAGTTCCTCTACAACCACAGTAGCCATACAAAGAGTGGTCCAGGCTGTGGCCTGTGACAAGGCTGGTATCCCTTTAGCCTTTCATCCTCCTGACAAGGATTCTAGGAGGACTGATTATAAGGCCAAGAAACAATACTTGGCTTCTTCTTCTTCTTTGGGGATTAGACAAGCCTCCTATATGGCTTATGTAGCCAGATTTCAAAAGGCCAGATGGGAATCTGTCCTGGATCTGGCTAAAATTGCTCCTCCACAGCTAGCCAAGGACCTGGAGCAGATAGTAAAGGATGGTATTGAGGCATCAAAAGTGTAGTTTCATGCTGCAGTGGACTATAATGATGTATCATCTAGAGTCATGGTTACATCCATCTCCTTAAGGAGATTTTCCTGGCTTAGATGTACTAATCTGTCTCAGGATACCCAGGCTAAGGCCATGTATTTCCCTGTCATCCAGAACTCTCTGTTTGGGGATCAAACAGAGTCATATATGAAGAAGATGGATGAGTACAGAACCATTTATAGGAGTGCAGCTGCAAAAGAAAAGGCTGCCACCCCTCAGAAGCAGCAACCCAGGTCTGGCAGGGGTAGGCCTTTTCAAATGCCTTTCTACCAGGCACAAGCATCCTCTGTTTAGCAGCAGCAAAGGGGATTTTTCAGAGGAAGAGGTAGGAGAGGTGTGAGCAGAGCTGCATCCACCTCCCAGCCTAAAACCCCTGCCAAGCAGACACCCTGATGTGTCAGTCAGGGCCGCCTCCCCTCTACCAGTAGGAGTCAGGTTGGCTCATCACTTCCAGGCCTGGGAATCGATCACAACAGATAGCTGGGTCCTGTAAGTGGTGAGCCAGGGACTTGCTCTAAATTTCAAAAGGTTCCCAAGAACCAGAGCAAGATCTTTCAAACCTGTCAGCAAATTGGAGGCAGCTCTTTCCACACTGTTAGATGTGAGAGCAGCAGAACCTGTTCCCTGCCTCCACAGATAAAAAGGGTTGTATTCAAGATATTTTCTTACCCCAAAGAAGACTGGGGAGTGGCGGCCCATCTTAGATCTCAGGTACCTCAACAAGCACCTGACAAAACCCAAATTCAGAATGGTGACTTTGACCAAGATCCTTCCTACTCTCAGACAAGGAGGCTGGTTAGCCTCCTTGGACCTCAAGGATGCCCTACTTCCAGATATCTATCAGACATTCCCACAGAAAGTATTTAAGGTTCGAGTTACCTTCAGGCCACTATAAGTTTAGGGCAATGCCCTTTGTTCTAACCTCTGCCTCCAGAACATTTACAAAGTGCCTGACAGTGGCAGTGGCCTATCTCAGAAGGCAGGGAGTGTCTGTGTTTCCCTACCTGGATGACTGGCTAGTCCTGGGACAGTCCCCTGAGCAGGTCAGGGAAGCTTTGGCTCTGGTGCAGGATACCTTGGGTTCCCTAGGATTCCTGGTAAACCTAAGCAAATCAATACTGGAACCAGTCCAGGTTCTAGTGTTTATAGGAACAGAGCTGGATACTGTTCAGCCAAAAGCTCTTCTGCCACTAGAGGGAGTGGTCAGTCTTGTCCACCTGGCCGATTCCTTTCAGTACAAGTTTCTTGCTCTGCAGGGCACTTTCTTCAGCTGTTGGGACACATGGCAGCCTCCACGCAGTGGTTCCAGGAGCTAGGTTCCAGATGAAGGACATTCAGTTTCACCTCAAATCCTTCTGGTCTCGAAAAGGGATCCCCTATCCAGGCTAATTCCAGTGACATCTACCTTGGTTCAGGTGCTTCAGTGGTGGCTAGACAAGGACAATCTCAGGGAGGGTGTTCCTTTCCTCCATTAGCCCCCTGCAGTAGTTCTGGCCACGGATGCTTCACTCTGGGGTAGGGTGCACACCTGAGGGACCTCACTGCTCAGAAGAAGTGGTCTCATCAGGAGTCACTACTCTGCATCAACTTGCTAGAGCTCATGACAGTGTTCCTGGCTCTTCAGTCATATTCGAAGTTGGTTCATGGCAGGGTGGTTCAGGTGAGGACAGACAACACCACTACCATGTACTACAGAAACAAGCGGGGGGACAAGGTCCTCTGCCCTGTGCATGGAAGCAGTGAAGATCTGGAGTCTGGCATATTCCCTCCAGGCTTCCCTTTCAGCTGTGCACCTGCCAGGCAAGAACAATGTACTGGCAGATGCCCTCAGCAGAATAAATTAGAGCCATCACGAGTGGTCTCTGAACGAGGGAATACTGCAAGCAGTATTCAGGAGATGGGGCACACCAGAGATAGATCTGATTGCAGCCTCAGACAATCACCAGTTGCCACAGTTCTGTTGCAGACCTCCAGTTCTGGGCCCTGTGCTTCTGGATGCACTGATTTTGGACTGGACAGGCACATTTTTGTATGCCTTTCCCCTGTTCCCTCCAATCTTCAGAGTTCTGATCAAACTCAGGAGCCAGCCATCAACTATGATTCTGATTGCTCCAGATTGGGTCAGACAGCCATGGTACCCCATGCTTCTGTCTACGTCAGTGACCAATCCAATTTGCCTCCCTCAGAGGTACAATCTCTTGGCCTCCTCTCAGGGGAGGATTTTGTATCCTGACCTCAAGGTACTCAGGTTCAAGGCCTGGCTCATGAGGAGTTAGAGTATGCAGGCCTGCATCTCTCTCAAGGGGTTTTGGATATCCTAAAGGTTTCCAAAAACCTGCCACCAGAAAAAACTGTATTTCTAAGTAGAAGAGGTTTTCCATGTGGTATGCACAGAAGAAAATAGATCCAGAAGCAGCAGGACCGGCTCTCATGTTGGACTTTTTAGTACACCTGCATTCTTTAGGCCTTTGGCCTTCTACCTTGAAGGTGCATCTGGCAGCTGTGTTTGCATATCTCTCTGCCGGGAAGGGACCTTCCCTGGCATCCCAGTCAGTCTTCAGAAAGATTTTTAAAGGGTTGTTCCACTTGCATCCTCCTCACAGGGAGACAACCCCATCTGCACTCCACTGCACCGCCTCCACCTTGTCTATGTTTTTTCTCAGATGGGGCCTCTGGAACTGGATGCAGTATTGCAGGTGTGATCTCATGAGTGTCTTATACAGGGGCAAGATGACCTTCCTCTTTATACTTCTGATACCCCTCCCTGTGCAACCAAACATCTGGCTAGCCTTCCAGCCACCTTACCACACTGCACAGTTTCTCTTAGGTCCTGTGAGATGATCACTCCAAGGTCCCTTTCCTGCTTTGTGACTGTCAGTAGCTCCCCACATAGTTTGTACTTTGCCCCTGGGTTCTTGTGCCCTATCTGCATGATCCTGCACTTCTTTGCACTGAATCCCAGCTGCCTTTCTTCAAACCATTTCTCCAGTTTTTTTTTATTGTGTTTATGCCCCAGTTTTTTCCCCATTTTCACCTGACTCCCCGTGCTGCGGCCATGCGTGTGCCTTTGGAGGCACGTGCACACTGTAGTTCCACAGCACTCTCCCTCTGTTTGCCACCTGCCTGCCTGTGCTACCCTCGGACCTCCAACTGGGAGCAGTTGGACTGCGGGGGGGGGGTGACAGAGTCCCTACCCTGGAGAGGAGAGCTGCCTTGTGGCTGCTCAATCCTGCTCCCTCCCTCCTAACTGGCCTTCAGTGACCCAGGCTTGCTCCCGAACCCAGGTCATTGGCATAGTGTGAGGTGTGGCATCCAGCAGCTCAACCCTTGGCACCCCGGGCTGGCTCTCTAGTTTTTTAACGTCTTCCATCATTCTTTCAACACCACCTGGCATGTCCACCCTATTGCATACCTTTGTGTCCTGTGCATGTGCGTGCCTCCACATGGTCTGTATTTTAAGATGTTTATTGTACTGTTTTTATTTGTATTGTAAAGGTGCTCTGAGCAATGGAAGGGTGCATTTTAGAAATAAAATATTACTTACTTCCTTACTTACTGCAGAGAAATGCCTTCCCCTCCAGTCCCTCTGCAATGTCCCTAACAAAGACATTGAAGAGGCCTGGCCCCAACACCAACCCCTGTGGCACCCTGCTCATCACCTCTCCCTCTCCAGAATACTCCCTGTTTACCACACCCATCTGATTCCTGCCATTCAGCCAGTTCTCCACCCACAGAACTATTTTAGGATCCACCCCTAGGCTGTGCAGTTTGTTAATCAGCCTGCTGTGGGGGACAATGTCAAAGACCTTTCTGAAGTCCTGATAGGCCACATCCACTGCTCCTCCCCAGACCCAGTCATGCAGTAGATTAGTACAATGAGTTACTGTAAAACACAGTACGTATCCAAAATACAGTAAAAGTTTGGCTTAGATGTATAAGTAAAATAAATGCCATATAATGGCGCCACCAAGCCACAGCAATGGAAATTTCTCCACAATCCTTCACATCAACACAATTAGGCTGACATCGCTAACGCGTCCAGCAAGACCCACAACCACGGCACTGACTGCCACACTTAACTGTATCAGTGCGGTGAAATTAGTGAGGCTGTTCCCTGCATCACCCTACTTTAAATATCTAACTGCATTACACAGACAGTGGAGTTAGGTGCTTACCCCCCATTGACGAAAAATCTCCCTGTCGACATCGGGGTTTCCGTCTCGGGGAATCAATGTTGAAACTTCGATGTTTGAACAGTATACCCCATATAAGGCAGTGTATGTGTGTTAGTGTGTGTGTGTGTGTATGTGTGGCAATGCTCTATGTGTGCAGACAGTGCACTGCTATGTTATACCATGTTATCCTATGTTATCCATGAGGCCCTCGACCAAGGCTTAATCGCCGCTGGAGCGATCTATGTGGATCTGACCAAGGCGTTTGACATGGTCAGTCACGAGCTACTGCTCTGTGTCCTTCCACAACTAAATGTGGTCCCAGAGGCAACCGCCTGGTTCAAGGACTACTTCAGGACGGTCACAACAAGTCCGAGTTAACATCACCATCTCCACCTCCAAAACAGTTTGCTCTGGGGTCCCGGAGATCAATGGCAGCCCTCTGCTTTTCACCCTCTTTTAAACTTCGCTCCCTAAGGCATGTAGTGGTCATCTTCTACTCTACGCTGATGATGCGTACTGTATTGAAACACCCTCAACCTGCGCTTCCTCAACTGTCCCTACAGGGTTTTTTCCGGGCTAGAGAACTGGTTCAGAGACCACCGCCTGATCATCAACTATAAAAACTAAGTCTATGATCTTTGCTCATCGCCAAAGCCCACATAGTCAGTCAGCACTCCTAATTAAAACTCACTTGGTATCCTCTGGAACATGTTACAAACTTTAAATACCTGGGCATCACATTAGACACCTCCTCTCTACCATAGAAGCACATCCAACTTCTCTCCTCGCTGTCAACTCCAGGTGGGCATCCTCTACCTACTCAAGCACTGCCTGCCCGCACAGGCTATGCAACTTGCTGTCACCTCCTCCATCCTGTCCCTCATTGACTATGGGATAGTTATATATGGCTCTGCCGAACCCTCCACACTGCCCGGTTTAAGCGTTGCCTTGAATAAACCTTGCGCTTAGTTACAGGTAGTGACAGACTTACCCACACCTGCAACCTTTATACTTTGTCTGGTTGGCTAAATCTGCAACAAAGACTAAAGTACCACACCTGCATCCTAGCTAAAGATACATCTCCAGATAGCCCCCAATGGCTACTCCCATTATCTGTGCAGCCCCCAGAGGCACAACACAAGACTCAGCAAACCAACATTCCAAGTCCCCTCTGTAGAACATCCCTAGGGCAAAGATCCTTCCGCTACCAGGCCCCTCGCTGGCTCAATGCTGCACTTCCACCACTCACCCAGACCCTCAGCATCTCGCTGTTCAAGAGCGGGACTCAAAGCCCATCTACTTCAGAGTGCAAAATGTGTCTGTAGCTAACGATGCCTACCCAACTGTGCTACAAACCCCCCACTTCTCCTGACACAGGGTCTCTATTGACCCCATGAATCTGCCACTGACTTGTCTCTGTCTAAGGTTTACAAGAATGCTACTAACTACCTCACTGTTTTCTAAAGTTTAAGCTTGGACTGCTGTGTCAGTACTGTGACTGTAAATACTGCCTGTTCATGTTTCGTGTATGTTCTGTATTTGTTTACCCTCCACCCCCTGTAACCGACGTGGAGCCTTTGCAAAAGAGTCTGTGACTCAAAGGTTTGTAATTCCGATTGTACTCAATAAACAATAAACAATACTGTAATGTAATATATGGATAAACCTCAATAATACTGTACTAAGTTATATAAAAATTTCCCAGTAATACATCACTACTCTCAATAATACTATCCTCAAAGTCATAATACTGTCGTTTTTGCTGATAATACTACAGTTCAGAGGTCATCTCCAACTGTAGTATTATCAAAGCATCCATATATTACAAAAAATAACAGAAAGGTAAGTGTTTTTCAAGGCAGTAATACCATCTCGAGGTTTTGGGGACTTTAGGAGCTCTCGAGCTTTGCTCTCGAGGTTCTATGTCCCCAAAACCTCTTGATGGTATTACTGCCTAATGTCTACCTTATCTATCTGTTATTCTATTTATATATGTATATACAGTATGTGTGTTTGTATTAGTCAATGTGTGTATCACAACAATTAGAAAGTGCAGTTAGATGCTCTTTGGTTAGTGCAAAAGTGCTAGTCTGGCCGGCCGGTGGTGCTGAGGTTGGCGGCTGGATGCCACATCCCGTCACGCCAGTGACCGGGTTCGAGGAATGAGCCGGGAAGTCAGGGAGGAGGAGGATTGGAGCATCTGGAGACAGCTCTCTCTCCCGAGAGGGAGGGGGCTCCTGCTCAGCGCTTGGCTTGCCTCTGGCGGAAGCCGGATGCACAGCAAGCGTCGGAGCGTGAAAGAAGGGCTGGGAGTGGCAGACATCAGTAGAAATGCCTTGACGTCAGGGTGCTGGCCACTCCCTACAGAACAAGGGAAGATGCCCTCCAGCTCCGAGGGAGACAGAGCACCAGAGCTTGCCCTCAATGTGCAGCCGCCTTCCTGGCACCCCTCGACCGATGAGACCATAATGTTCGGGGTGTTTGGGCCCCACCTTGTCCCTGCCCGGGGGGGGTAAACCAGGCCTCCATGGGTGACAGGGGCAGATCAGGTAAGGCGGCTTGCAAAGGGGTGACTCCTAGGTGCTCCCGAGGATATTGGAGCTGGAGGGAGGGGAGGAATAAATAGAAAGTTTAAAAAAAAAAAAGTCCTAGTCTACAGTTCCCCGTTGTCTAGATCAGTTTCAGCCTTCTGCATGTCATTGGTTATTAACTGAGGTGTCTAGTGGCAACTCCCCACTCTCTGATGTCCCTCAGAGCCTGAAAAGAAGAAAATGATCCCTTGATGTATTTTCTTTTAATCTGTAAACATGTGTAGATGGTGTATTGCTATGTTATAATCACTGGAATATATATGCATATATGTGTATATATATTAGTCAGTGTGTGTGTATCATGGCAATTAGAAAGTGAAGTTAAGTGGCTCAGTGGTTAGTGCAAAAATTGCTAGTCTTCATTCCCCCACTATCTGGATCAGTTTCAGCTTTATGCATGTCATTTCTTTTTTTTTTTTTACTTATTCTTTATCCTCATTGTTCGCTACCCTCGATCCCTCTCTCAGAACCCCCACTGCACTTCTCAGGAATGTCCCAAGGAGGACCGAGGAGTTTGCTCCCTAGGGTGCGGCATGCTCCAGTTTTTTACCCCAGGGCTGCCAGATTACCCTCTGGGCAGGGCGGAAGAGTGCGCCCTCAAACCTCCCCTGAACATCAAGGGCCTTGCTGCACAGTGGAGTCTGCCCCGGTTCCTCCCTGGATGTGGTGCTGGGGTTCATCGCCTGGATCGAGGACAGGGTTCTTCCTTGTTCTGGTCCACCCCACTGGCGTCAGCTGGGGGGGCCAGTGAGCAGAACATGCTGAGACATACCTCATTCAGGTACCTGGCCAACGCCAGCTCTCCCCAGCCGTGTGCATCCCTAACCACACTGGCGTCACCTGTGGTCACCCACATGGTGTCAGTATGGTGGCGGGGCATGCAGCCCACCCCTCCCTGGAGAGGGAGAGTGGCCCATCGGATGCTCAATCCTCTTCCCCGGTCAGCCTTCCAGCAGCTTGGTCTCACTACCAAACCCGAATTAGGTAGCGGCATGGCAAACAGTAGCACTACCGCTGCTCCAGTGGGTCAGCATGCAAGCCATTTCTGATTTAAATGACAATCCGTTGTTGCCCCACCATAACTGTCCCCCCCCCAATTTTCCAACCCATCCCAAGCCTAGCCCATATTAGTCTTCTGGGACAGGGATCTGCTCCTAGACCTAGTACAACATGAATACCAGCGGCGAACATCTGGCATTGACAAATGCTTGTTTTCTTTTGGCTTGACTTTAGACAGCGACATTCACAGTATTTTCCCTGCTGTGGAAATCATTACCCATAATCACATCCAGGGGGAGATCAGGTGCAACCCCCACCTCCTGTATCCCCTGGCTGCCTTCCCATTTCAGAAAGATCCAGGCCATTGGTACTGGGACTGCAGGACCCATGACTTCCTGGAACTTGGAAAACTGGCCTGGCAGAATGTGCTCCACATGTTTTAGCTCCTGCCTACCCATTGAGATGGAGTGGGGTTAGCAGGGACTGCATTCTGTGAACAGGCCACTAGCTGCTGGGTATCTCCATGTTCATCCCCTCCTCCTGCACCCTGCTGCTTTGCAGAATTTGTAGAACAGTCATAGGACAAATGCTCTGGATTCTGGTAAAGTAACACCTCCTTTCCCTTGGCTCCATAGGTTTGGGACCATTAGATCTTACCTGTGTCAATCTTCACTATTCATCACTGTTGGGTGTCTGCGGGGTCAGACACCCTGCAGAAAGACTTTTTTTTTTTTTTTTTTTGGAAGGAGGGCGGTGCCATCGAATTACCGCCCACAAAGCCGACCCATTGCTTGGCGCTTGGTTGGCCAGAAATGCCGTTGGGTCCTCCTCCACCTCAGTTCTGCTTCTCCTGCCGTTGAAACAGCACCCCTGTTCGAGACTATTCTGTGTGGCCTAGTTTTAGTTGACGCCTCAAAGCCTTTGACGCCATTCTCTTCTCCTTCTACTCCACCTTGGTTCTGCCAACTCAACGCCATTCCAGATCCTGGTAAGATCTTTCCATTTTTTGTGGCATTGAGTCTTTGCTTGTTTTGTTTTAAGTTACCGTACCATTATGTCTGTTAGTTGGGACAAAAAATGATCTAAGAAGACGGGTTGGCCCCTATGCGTCACTGTCCCTGCAGCCGACAGATATCCGTTACTGAATGGCATGACGTTTGCCTTTCCTGCCTTGGACCGCACCATGGCATGGATTCCTGCGATGCCTGCTTCTCAGTGTACCGCCGAGTTCCAGAGCACCATGCGATGAAAGTCAGCAAGGCTCCACCGACTTTTGGGGAGTGTCATTGCTCGTGTCAGCACAAGTGCAGGACACGTTGCCCTCCCTCTGGGTTCCTTCCTGGGCCTATGCGGTCCAGTGAAGAGGACCCCTCTTCTTCTTCATGCTTTGCCCTAGAGGAGGTTCCTACTGCGGTGCCGGAGGGCCAGTCCAGCTCCGTTCGGGGCCGGGCTGGGAGCACCGCTCTGGCAGTCACCTCCTCGGAGGTGCAGGCTCCGTTGTCGGGGCCCACGGCTGTGGGTCCTGGTGTGGGGCATTCCTCGATGCTGCCCGATGGTGCCGCTTTAGATCCCAGAGCCATTTGCGGCTCTGGTAATCAGGGTGGCACCACAAGGGGTGTGGGGCTGGGTCGTGGTGCCGTTCGCAGCGCCATGACTGGGGGAACCCTCGGGGCCGCAAGGCCGGAGCCCTTCTTGATCGTCTCCACCAGGTGATTCTGAAGTGGATCCGGACTGGAGGCCTGATTCTTTGGAATCAGAGGGTTCCCCATGGCTTTGCACCCTTGCGCCTCCCCAGGTGCCCCCTTCCGCTGCACAGATGACTGTGACCCATGCTGACTCTCAAGCGATGGTGGCTTGGGAGCCAGCTGCGGACTGAGTGGTCCCACTGTTGCGGAGGTGGTGATTGGGTTTCTGAGTGAGGGGTGGCTGCCGTCCCCAGTGCCATCTCTCCTCTTAGAATCAAGAATTGAGCCCCCATCTGCAGCCCCCTCGAAGTCATCTGAGTTGGGGGCTTTTTGCCTGAGGTATGAGAAAAGAGCTTCCTCAGAGTCCACAGGGTTGAGGGAATGGGGCGATGGACCTTGGCACACTTCTGTGGCCCTCCGGGGTCGGGGAAGGAGCTGTAGTGCTGAGCCTTTTCTCCTCCCCTCGTCTTCTCTTAAGGAGGTCTCTTTGGGTGAGGCTGGGGTCTGCCCTTCTGGATCCATGCAGCCTTGGTCCCTCCATAGGGTAGCTCACCCTACAGGGTTAAGTCCCCACCTTTTAATTTTCAGGACAGAACAGTGAATCTACAGACCTGTGGTTTTCCACTTATGCCAGGTTCTCCTGTGGATTCTGCTAGCCCTGGCAGAGGCACGTCACATCAGGTGACAGGTTCCCCTGTACCTCTGCACCCAGCTCCCCTTCTCCCAGGCCATGTTGGTCCTCTGGGACCTTTGACCTGGCACCAGTTCAGATCTCAGTTTGTGGCTTTTCCTCAATGTGTTAGGGCTATGGACAAGCAGGTCTTCCGACCAGTTCCCCCGTCGTAGCCAGAGTTGGACTCGTCAAGTTCCTCGACCTCCTTGTCTTCCTCCACAGGGAAGAGGAGCCTACTGTCCATCTGTCCTCAGACGCTGATCAGGCCCAGTATCAGCACTTCCTGTAGAGGCTGGTCAGGGACTTGCACATCTCCTGTTATACAAAGACAATACTGAGCGTGCGACGCAAGCCTTTTTAGGCGAATACGGGGTGCATCATTTGGTGGTTCCATCCTGGACGGTTCCCTTATGGCAAGCATCATACAGCGCCTGGCAGTGTCCATACTCCCTGGAACCAGCCCCCATGGACTGCCGGAGACGGTATTGTGTGATCCACGTGTCTTTAGGTGCTTTGCCTCATCCACCTTCTGGACTGACATGGCTGGACACCCCTTTCAGGCTCAGATGCCTGGTCTGTGACCAGCCCCTATACTGACTCTTGAGGTCTGATCAGCTGGGGTGGAGAGTTTTCTCCTCTGCATGGAGCCTGCTGGCAATTATCTCACATCAGGCGCACCATGCTGCCTATAACAGGTATCTGTGGGTGATGCTAGGTCAGGCTTTAGCATCGCTGCCCGATTCGAGGGTACCCGGCAAGCCATAGCCCTCTCCGCTATAGGCCTGCGTTGGCAAGGCCCCAGTCAAGGGTATCGTACGACGCCAATGAGGTCACTTCAAGGCTTGTGGGGACAGCGATCTGCATTAGGTGGACAGCATGGCTTCGCCTTTCAAGGTTGTCACCTTTGGCCCGGCGCAGGTTACTGGCCTCCTCCTTCCAGGGGACCCATCTCTTCTCCGCAGGGTGAGGCAGGAGCTTCAGTGGTGTCTTCCTTTCCCTAGGTTTCAGGGACCCCACCTCATCCTGACCAGTCCAAGCCCTAAATGGCTAACAGAGGGTCCCCCACCCCCCCCGTTCTCCCACTATGGGGGATGTTATTCTTTCAGGGTTTCTTGGGCCTCCTTCGGGGGTGCTCGGTACTCACCCAACAGGGATAAATGGTGAAGACTGACACAGGTAAGATATGAAAATTATGTACCTACCATAATTCTTGATCTTCCTATGTGTCTTCACCATTCATCACTGAATCCCTCCCACCTTCCCCTCCCAAGGCTTCAGTTCCCCTGTCATACCACCTCCCTATTCGCCCCACTCCCTTGGTTTATCTGTTCCTATCTGGCAGGCCACCAGGATGCCTTCAGGAGGGCTTTGGAAATGGGCGAGTGGGGCCCCTTATGGGGTTTTTCTTCAGGGTCTTCTGGTGAGCCCCTCCTCTATCCTGGTCCTCCATGGGTGTCTTCATCCCATGAAGTCCTTTGTCAGTTCCCGGGTGGTTTTGGGCTGTCCATAATTCCCTTGCCCTTGTTACCTTCCCAGATGGGGATGGTATGTTTTAGAGGTCCGTCTCTTTCTCCCGAAAACCTGTTTTCTCTTTGTAGTAACTGCGGGGGAGAGTGAAGATGATTTTTCCCTAGGGAGTTGGGATTGGACCTGGGGTGGCCTTATCGGGAATTCTGAAAATTGGAATCTCCTTGAACATCTCCTGGCGATCTTCTGATCAACCTTACCCTCAAGGTCCTGGCCTCCCCCCTCCCTCATCCCATGCTCCCTAAACCCTCTCTTTCTCTATCCTTCCTCTCTTCTTCTTTCCCTCGTGATCGTTCAGGGACTGGAGCCTTCCTGGCCCATAACCCTCAGGCCCTTTTTTCTTATCTGTCCTCCGAACAGCTTAGACTTTTTCAGTTGCTCCTTTTCCTTTTGCTGGCCATGGGGCTTCCTTTCCCCACCCTTCTTTTTCCAAACTATTTTCCTTCTGCCTCTCCGGCAAGCAGAACTCTGGTGGAGGAGGACCCAACGACCGTTTCTGGCCAAACCGTGAGCGCTACGCAATGTGTCAGCCTCGTGGGCAGCCGACTCTTCTTTCAAAAAAAAAAAGTCTCCCACGGGGTGCCTGACTCCAGCAGACACCCAACAGTGATGAATGGTGAAGATGCACAGGAAGATCAAGAATTACGGTAGGTACGTAATTTTCATTTTTTACTTTAGACTCTGGCACAGGCTGGTTTCCTTTAGATTTTTCCCTTGGTGTCCCTTAAAACCACATGCAGTCCCTCCCCATTGTTTTTAGTGCAGTGTGTGTGGCATCTGGTCTGCTGACCACATAGTGGTCAGCCCTTTCGACTGCCTCCTTCGTAGAGCCGCACACATGGTCAAGCAACCACACATGTAGATAATCTGGCACAGGTTACATAAACAGTTCTATCAGAAATACATCTTTGATTTCATCAATAGATCTAGCTAGTGCCCCTTCAGCACAGCGATTTAAAAAAATCACACATTTGCACGTACTTTTTTGAATAACTTTCTCAGCTCCCTAAATTTCCATCTACAGGCCTCAAGAGTTTATTCAAAACATTTCAGTAAAACATTTTTACTTTATCATAGTCCATTCAGTCCTCATCACCCATGTTGACAAATGCCTCTAACACATGGCCTATAAGCAGAGGCATAAGGTACATCACCAAGAAGCCCTGCCAATTTTTATTTCTAACTTTTTATTTCTATTTGCATTCAGTGGTACAAAGTAAAATACAGAGTTAATAAACATATAATTGCAAGGAGCATTGTTTTAGACAGTTTTATTATCTCCCTTTTGTTACAGCCTTGGAGAGATGCCTGAGTTCAGTCATGATATACTGACGCATTGACACAGTGTGAGAGGGAGCTCCTGCCACTCTTGAGGACTGACCTTTTCTTAAATCTGTTGCAACAGATCTTCTATTTCTTAGCCTAATCTATCCTTTACAATTTCTAGGCCATAAGGTTGGCTACCTATGGACACCCTTCCTTTCTTGACTATGCTACAGTGTCCTCTCTAATTTTCCTTTTCCCTTTCAGGTCCTTGTACAGGGAGGTTATTATGGTGACCTCCAAGCGTATGTAAAACAACAGGTTGTGTTTATCATTGTTGGATTTAATATGTAATAGCACTATGTCATAAAATACCTTGATGTATTATATATACCATGTGTTTATAAAACCTGTAAATGTTGAAAATACCGTGGCACTAGGTGTTTTTGATAAGGGTAAAATGTACTAGTTGACTGCATTGTAAAAGTTAAGTTGGTTGTGCTGTTTAAAATGCATGTAAATTGCTGTAAAAAGAGACAATATAAAATGGCATGGTGATTTGCGTGTATCCCATAGTGCTTTGCATTGGGGAAGTGTGTGTGATGTTGTGTTTCTTTGAGACTTGGCTTATGGTCGGTGCCCTTTGGAGTGACCCTTGTTTCAGTGCATCTGCACTGAGGCTCTTTGCCTTTAACTGCTTTTTTTTTTTTTTTTTATTTGAGCCCTCACCACCCAAGCAAACAAGGCCTGCATAGGGGAGGCTGAACCTCAACTGCAAAGTTGGATCAGAAATCAGTGAGTCAATAGGTGCTGGCTAAGTGTAGAGGAAAGATTTGCATAGTCTGTTGCTTCAAACTGATGTACTGAAGAAGGGATATACCATTGCTGAAGGTTATCTTCTGCATTTTGAATAAACATCACACAGAGATTGTGTGTTGAACTTGAAGTCTGGTGTCTGGTCCATCTGTTGTCCCACAACCCCGCCACAGACTTGGTGTAAGAAGTGGGATAACTTGCTGGAAATGTCTAGACTGGCCTAAGAGGGACATTTTCCGATGGATATCACCCAGATATCCCAAGTGGACAGATGCAGCAGGAGTTGCCAGAGTAGAAACCCGGAGAAGAAAGTCTGTGGAGTTCTGACCAGAACCATGGCTGACAGACGGAGAGAAGCTGCTGCCTGAACTGGATCTGGGAGTTCGGAGGAAGGCCAAGCCTGAAGACGACGAAGAGATGCAAAGGGATGAGGAACTACTGTGGGGTCGAGGCAGACCGGAGGTGCAAAGACAACACCCAGGAGCTGGAGACCCTGATGAGGATGATCCACTGGATGAGTGGGCAATGGCTGGAGGCACGTCGACTACGAAGAGAGGCAGAACACCGGTGCCAGGTGCTCGAGAGGTCCCTGCCAGAGAGTTTGGATGAAGACTTGGAGGAGGATTTTTTGTGGGCTCAGCTGGAGGAGGAACCCCTGACTAAGCAGAATATTCCTTTGTTTCCTGTGTTCCCAGGATGTTACCTGTTGGAGGTCAGAGATGCAAGTATGGAACTTGAATGTGAGACCCCAGGTACATCTGTGTGTAGTGATATTGTGCTGGGATTGAAGTCTCCAAGCATGCAAGAAGAAACGTATGAAGCTGAAGGGACTTTTTCTTGTATTGATACAGCAAAATCTATTAACAGTATTGACTGGGGTATACTGTAAGCTAAAAATGCTAATGTTGCCAAACTGTTACAATATGGTCACATGGGTCACAAGGTACTATATGGTAACAGATGGCTAAAAATAGCAGAATGATTAAAAAGATGTTTATTAAGACACACAGAGTTAAAAGGTTTAGGAACCTGCTGTTTAACATTGCAGGTTATTCAGCATGGGAGGTTCCTTGGTTTCCCATAGGTTTCTGTAGAGACTCACCTGGGGATAAGATGACCAAAGATTTGGGATCATAGATTATAAAATGTTGAAATAGGAGAATAGAAGCTACTGTTGCTCCTTCCGTATTCCCCATGACAGCTTTGTGTAAGACAGGGCGATCAAGATTGCAGGCACAAGGCCAGATGTGGCTCTGCAATGGTTCCTTTCTGTAGGCAAAGTGTAGTATGTTTGGTCAGGGGGTGGGCCTGATGTTGAAAAAAGATGTACCCAAGGAGTCTGAGGTGGTGTTTTATTCTTTTCTGAGGAAAACCTACCAAGGAGGAGATGGGTGGAAAAGGATGGAACCCGTGTTGGGGTTACACCAAAAGAGTGTCTACTCTCAGGCATCAGTATCGGTAGCAAGTGAAATGAATCAAGAGACATAGTGGGTTTATACAGAGAGGTTGAACCTAGGACTGGGCCCCTGCTTAAAACTGACATGCCTGGTGGGGTTGGAACAGGTAATTACTCACCCCAGAGAAAGTCTTTCTATGGTACTGGATTTCACAACCGTCCATGTTTTTGGTTAAGAAATATGACAGACTTTCCCTGAAAGGAGATGGGAAGGTACTGTTAGTCTCTGTTGAGAAATGTGTTAATACCTCAGGGTAAAGAATGATGATATCCACTATGTTTGTGATAGAATGTTTATTGTTAATATGGACCCTGAGACAGAGCTTCTGAAGATGGATGTGTGGAAGCTCCATCCCTTCCTGGGACAGGGAGGTGGTAAGCAGTCTGAGATAACTGCTTCCCTCTTAAGGTGACAGGGAGCTCCTGCCACTCTTGAGGACTGACCTTTTCTTAAATCTGTTGCAACAGTTCTTCTATTTCTTAGCCTAATCTATCCTTCTAATTCCTAGGCCATAAGGTTGGCCACCGATGGGCATCCCCTTCCCTTTCTTAACTATGCTACAGTGTCCTCTAATTTTCCTTTTCCCTCTCAGGTCCTCATAACGGGAGGTTAGTTGTGAGACCTCCGAGCATATGTAAAACAACAGGTTGTGTTTATTATTGTTAGATTTAATATGTAATAGCACTATGTCATAAAATACCTTGATGTATTGTATATACCTTGTGTTTATGAAACCTGTAAATGTTGAAAATACCATGGCACTAGGTGTTTTTGATAAGGGTAAAAAGTACTAGTTGATTGTGTTGTAAAAGTTAAGTTGGTTGTGCTGTTTAAAATGTGTGTAAATTGCTGTAAAGTGAGACAATCTGAAATGGCATGGTGATTTGCATGTATCTCAGGGTGCTTTGCACTGGGGAAGTGTGTGTGATGTTAGTTTCTTTGAGGCTTGGCTTGGCTTGTACTCAGTGCCTTTTGAGGTGACCCTTGTTTTGGTGCTTATACACTAAAGTTCTTTGTCTTTTTTTTTTTTTTTATTTGAGCCCACACCACCTAAGCAAACAAGACCCGCATAGGGGAGGCTGAACCACAACTGCAAAGTTAGATCAGAGATCAGTGAGTCAGTAGCTGCTGGCTAATTGTAGAGGAAAGACTTGCATAGTCTGTTGCTACAGACTGATGTACTGAAGAATGGCTATTCCATTGCTGAAGGTTATCTTCTCCATTTTCAATAAACATCACACAGAGATTGTGTGTTGACCTGTAAAGTTCAGTGTATGGTCCATATGTTATCCCACAACCCCTCCACACACAGGATTAGCAGAGTATAAAGAGCCTATGTGCAGCCAGTGGGCTAGGATCTGAAATGAACATTAAACTGTAGCAAAACAAAATTGAGTTCTACAGCTGCTATAGCTGCAAGGTCAACCCCTGTTTGCAAATATATGCAAGTGTTTTGATTTGGCATCTATGCCAATCATACACCCCCACACACAAACAATTAGAAGAAGTTCAAGGTAAACAATTATATTTAAATCACAAACAGAGCATTACGGTCCAACCCCACATCAAATACAAAATACCCCACAGACAGACGGCCTCACTCCTCCCCCAGCCAGTTGAATTCTTGCTGCGTGTACCCTTCCAAAAGAAATTGTCTTAAACAGAGACAAACTACAATTAAACATTAGGCAGAACCCCAAAAAAAAAAAAAAACACTGGATTTAATCATATAATTATTATTAAAGCATTTGCAAATATATGTCCAAGGCTGGATAGGTGAAAAAATCAGCAAACACGATCTCCCATAATGTAGTGACCTTGTACTAGTCCAAAGGCGTGTTAGCACAAGTACCACACAATGTGGAACTGCACTCATCTTGGATGTAATACTTCAGAATGCCTACTGGAAAGTGGGTGACGCAGTTATGGAAAAATAACGTTCGTTATGGAGGCATGACCTTACCCAATCAACAAACATAACATATTGAAATATTAATCAATAAATAAAATAAACATTGCCACATAACAAGTAAAACCTCAATGTAAGTTCATTTGCAGCTGCACATCACCTCAAAATTCAACTGCTGTAGGGTAATTTTACACCCTAAGGCCCCAGGCTTTCAGGGATCCAGGTCTGATTCAGCCTTCATGTGCCGGGGAATGGCTTTTTCAGTGTTGAGGAGGAGTTTGTCCAGCTCCCTGTGGTCACTTATATATGTCTGTCCCCCATACTGAACCCAGACTTTAGCAAGGTAAACAGAATTAAAGGGAACATTGAGCCCTCTCAGTTTTCTTTTACCTCCCTCAGAGCTTTTTTGGCCCCTGCCTTGTGCTGAAACTAAGATCCAGGAATTGATTCAGGAATAGCTGCACTTTTTGACTGCCAACCTCCAGCTCCTTGATCACATGTGCCATACGAAGAAGCAAATCACTTTACAGCACTGGCACCAGTTTAATTAGCAATGGCTGGGGTGTGGAGGTATCAACAGCTTTTCTTGGGGTACCTCTGTAACATATGTGGATACCAATAGGAATAGCATCTCCCAATGCTAATGTCTCCTTCAGTCATGCCATAACAACCACAATTGGTGTATCCCTCTCAGACCCTTCAAAGGACATTTATGTGAACATTTTGCTCATGGAACAAATTCTCTGAATGTTCTAGTCTGGATCTTGAAACATGGTTCTCCTGAACCAGGCCCATCATGGCAGCAAGGACTTTCCCTGCAGTGCTCACCACCTCCACACCCTGCGAGGTGATCTGCTGCTCAACAGCCTGGATACATTGATTAAATGTGTCAAACTTGGGAGTTCAGTAGCTCTATTTGCTCATTTTTACTGTTGTGTGGTCAAGGGATTGCAAGGTGGTGTCAGAGTTGGCCGCTGAAGAGGCCTGTACTTGTTTCCCCATTTTTCTTTGGCTTCTGTTGTCGCTTAGAAAGTCTTGAGAGCTACTTGGGTCATGCTTTGCCCAACATAAACTATACACGAGATCCCCCCTCCTAATACTGAGGAAACACTTTTGAATTAATTTTGGCTTCTTGGATGGGACCCCATATGCTAGTTCTTACAGTTCATTATGGTGCCTTCTGGTGCAGAATCTCTGTTTCTCTCTTGTGTGATTGTCTGTCTCATGTTCACGTTTTCTCTCACTCCTCCTGCAGCTGGATCTCACGCTGGCACTCTGTCCCTCTCTCTCTTGCACTCCTTCTGTTGCTCCTTTTCCTTGAGCTTGGCCTTCTGGTCCTCAGCTTCTAGCTTTGCTTTCTGCAGCTCAGCCTCTACTTTTGCATTTACAAGGGCCAGTTTCAACCACATTCTTTCAATATGATGTGGTTGCACAGCCGGCTCTGACTTACTGTCACTGCCGTCTATCTGAATGGTTGCCTCAGTGACCTCTTCTACACCATTCTCCTGGTCACTTCTCTCAAGAACCTTTATAAGTGCTACTCTGATCTGGGCCTCGTCATAGGCAAACCCTTTCTTCTGACAGTTCCTGCAGTTGTGCCAGAATGCACTTCATATGTGAGGCAAACAAAATGCCTTCTAAACTGCACTCTGCTTTCTAGAAATAAATTAAATAGAAGTGTACAGTATAAGTACTCCTTTGTCTATTCTGTCTGTGAATCAACAGGTAGCCTTCTATTGGCACTCCATTTCTCTGTGTGCTTGGTAAATGCTTACCCCTCTCGTAGTGATCCTTGTTGCCAGCTGCTGGGCACTTCAGGAAAAGCACACTCTTCACAAACCATTGCTGTTAGTTTGCAAATAACACTCCCACCTCTGCCACCAGTTTGCAACAATGATCTGTCTACACTACTGACAACAGTTTGTCACAAGCTTCCATACAAGAGTGCCTAGGCATCTGGACAGTTGTTATTCGCTGCCACAACCTGGCTGACTATTATAGTATCTCAGTCTGGTTCTTCCCCACCCCCAACAGTCACTGCTCACCCAATACAAGGCCTTCACTTAAGGGACAGAACCATCTCTTTAATTACTCTCAGGATGCTCTCACCCACTTTGTATTAGACATAGGTTACTTTTCTCCTTGGTAGTTGTGCAACAGTGTGGTTAGACACAGGCTGATTGTGAGTGACATCCCAAAGTTATAAAAATGGTGGCAATGTAGAATTAACAAGAAGCAGCGCAAACCATCGATATCTCTGTACTACTACCAGCTATAGACAATTCTAACAGCTCATTTAAAAGAGCTGTTTATGTGCTTTCAAACTATGATGGCCACTGTTCATGAATGTTCTCCTTTAAGATTCATGGGCATCATGAAAGCATGGACATGATGCAGTTAATGTGACTCTACACATTATACCCATTAGAAGAGCCAGGAAACCCTGCTGGTGGACAAGGGAGGTACAGGAGGAAGTAAGGAATAATAGGCTGGCCTTTAGAGAGTACATATACTCCCACAGTCAGGCTGATTTTGAGGAATATCAGAGGATTTCCAGGGAGGCTAGCAGAAAGGTTAGAAAGGCCAAGGTGGACAAAGAGCGTTGATTAGCAAAATGAATCAGGGAAGGGGAGAAGGAATTATTTAAATATATTAGGGAGAGGAGGAAGGGATGGGGCAGATGAGGAAGCTGAGGAAGAAGAGTGATTAGGTAGAGGGGGTTTGGAGCAGGCTGAAGTGTTAAACAACTTCTTCAGCACTGTCTTCACTAGGGAAGGAGCTTGGCCATTGCCTCAGGGAAGGGACAGGCAAGGGGCAACATGAGAGGATCTCACAGATGGTGAGATACAGCTAGGGAGGGTCAGGAAGGCTCTCAAGTCCTTGAGGATGGATAAAGCTCTAGGACTGGATGGCATCCACCCGAGGGTTCTGAAGGAACTGGCAGATGTCCTGGCAACTCCATTGACAGAACTATTCAATTCCTCCCTTCAATCGGGATGGGTCCCTTTGGATTGGAGATTGGCAAATGTAGTGTCCCTCCACAAGAGCGGACCTTAGGATATTCTGAGAAACTACAGACCTGTCAGCCTGACATCCATAGTGGGGAAAATGTTAGAGGCCATCTTGAAGAATGGATGGTGGAGTTCCTGGAGGTAAATGGTTTTCAGGATGAAACCAGCATGGGTCTGTCCGGGAAATCATGTCAAACAAACCTGGTCAAATTTTCGATTGGGTGACTAGGTCCCTGGATGGGAGGAAAGACGGTTGATGTTCTATACCTGGACTTTGTCATCGAGACACAGGTCAGAAAGCGTAGGAAAACCAGGAGCAGTTGTAGAATTCACTAAAAATATTTATTTACACTAGCAGTAACATAAGAAATTAAACTTGTTCAGTATAACTATTTATAAAGGCAAAATAAAATAAAGATCCATCAGAGTTTTCCTTCAATCTCTGTGTCCATTCTCTCTCTTTTTTCAGCAATTGCAGCTCAGCTCTTTTATAAGTCCTTCCTATCCCCATTCTTAACAAGCATCCTGTTCTTGTAAGTATCAGGCATGTGCAGCTAGAACACAATGTCCTTGAGCTGAGGCCCCTTTTCCACAGCTCTTCAGCAAAAGGCTTAAAAATTTGCACTCGGGTAACCTCTTGAGTTCCCAAAAGGTTTTTACAGTCATCTCAAAATATAATTATATACATTTCAACAGTAACACTGTTTTTTAAAAAAAGGATCCCAATATCAGTTACATTTCCATACAGTGATTTGCATATATTTTTATATCAGCAGATATGCAAGGGAGGAAAAGACAGATAGCAAGGGGAGACAGTGAGAGGCAAAGAATTGCGAGACTGTTGGGGTGCTCAAATCCTAGGTCTCACTGAAACATTTGGTTGCACAACTAGACAGACAAGAGACGGAAAAGAACAAAGCACATCCTTGTATTTAAACACTTTCCATAACAACAGGGACAGGGTCCTATCCACCCTGTCACAGACTTCAGCAAGACTTTCGATTCAGTCCTGCATAAAAGGCTAATTTGGAAATTACGGGGTCTGGGGTGGGAGATAAGTTGGTGGGGTAAGTAGTGAATTGGCTTGGGAATAAGCAACAGAGGGTGGTGCTAAGAGGTGAAGTGTCGACTACCAGGGATGTCATCAGCGGGGTCCCACAAGGCTCAGTCCTGGGCCCTATCCTTTTTAATGTGTATGTCTCAGACATCGGGGAGGGGATAGGTAGTAAAATGAGCTTCAAACAACATGAAATCTTGCTGTATTCAGACATAATGCAGTTGGCCCCAGCACTTGAACTGCCCCAGACAGGAAAGAGTTAACTCTATGCATAAGCATAGAACGTTGAGCTCGAGCTCGGTTTTCAAACCTGTCTGTGGTAATTCCCAGTGTAACCGTCAGATTCTTTACTCCGCCTAACAGTGAAGTCGCTCTGGAGATTTCCTCTGCTCGGTTCGGTAAAAGTAAAGCGTTTGGTTGAAACCGCATATTTTTTTTGTTATTTTCAGATTTCCATCCTCTGTTTATGGTACAGGTAGTGTGTAGATAGGTAGTGACTGTGTTTTATTTTTGTGAAAAAGTGGAAATTGTTCTTTTCCTCTGTTTCTTTCCGGTCGGTCTGGTTTGGAACCGACCTTGTCACATTCTGTTTAATTTTTAATTTTATTTCTGGGATTAGAGTGGTGTTCCGGTACCGATCAGTTTCAAAGAACGGACCTTTTGCCGGTTCTTTTAAAGAGCCCATGACACGGTTTGTAACCGATCGGTTTTTGTATTACCTTGCTTGAAAGCTGCAATAGGGTAATTTGTTAGGTTGGCCATGTCTGAGAAACCCAAGAAGAAAACCGGTCCCACTGGGTTTCAACACTGTACTGAGTGTGGGAGGCGTTTGCTAAGGCTGGACCCCACCTCATCTGTGTTTATTGTCTGGGGTTTGACCACCTCAAGTCAGACTGCCAAATCTGTAAAAACTTTCCTAAATCCCTCTAGACAAAAGACTGAGTAGGCTGAAGGAAGGGGGCTGAAAGTCCATAGATCCAGATGGCCAGCCGGTTGGGTTGCGCCGAACCTGAGGAGGTGCCTACTGACCTGAGCATACCTCCTCGGGCAAAGAGTACCGACCCTGAGGGTGGTTCCATCAAAGAACGTAAGTCTGCCGGTTCGGATCGGTATCGCACTGTCAACCGCAGGCCGAAATAGCCAAACAATTAGCATTGTTCAGTAACGCAGACCAGTTCCGTCGAACCGGTACCGCCAGTTGGCGGTCGGTTGAAAGGATCCGTCTCCTCGGTTATGATCCAGATGCTATGAGGATGGGAGGAGATGAAGACTATCCTGGTACGATGATGATGATGATGATGATGACCAGGGGGGTCTAGATGTGAACATTGCACCGGACATCTCCCCAGACAGGCCCTCACGTGTCTCTCCTCCCAAGTTTTCTGAGTCCCCTTCACATTTTTTGTTCTACAAAAAGGTGGCAGAAACCCTACAGCTTCCCTTGGTTGAAGCTGCAGGGGAGATGAAGAGCCTGATTTTGTGGAAATGATGGACATCCCAGAGTCCAAAAGGCTGTCTAGCCCTCTTCATAAATCCTTGGGAAAACAGACACACAAAATTTTACAAACCCCTAATTCAATACCTCCTGCAGATAAGAGAATGGACAGGAGGTATTTGTTATCAGGCTCAGCTGTGGAGTTCCTTTATAGTCATTGCAGCCATATTGGGGTAGTACAGGCTGCAGCCTGTGACAGAGCTAACATTCCTTTGCTTCACACCCCCTGGATAAGGACTCCAGTGAAGTGGATGCCATGGTCAAAAAACAGTATTTGGCATCCTCTTTGGGACTCAGGCAGGCTACTTATATGGCCTACACAGTCAGGTACCAGAAATCCAGATGGGATACGTTTCTGGAACTGGCTAAACAGGCCTCTCCCCAGCTAGCCAAGGAGCTGGAGGAGGTGGCTGCTGATGGAATTGAGGCATCCAGAATGCAGTTTCATGCTGCTGTGGACTCCAATGATGTGGCATCTAGAGTCATGGCTACATCTGTGTCTGTCAGAAGACATGCTTGGCCCAGATGTACTAGCCTTTCACAGGATACCCAGACTAAGGCTATGGATTTTCCTGTAGTAGGTAACTCTGTTTGTGGAGCAGACAGAGGCCTACATGAAGAAAATGGATGAATACAGGACCATGTACAGGAGTGCACAGGCCAAAGAAGGCAAGCCACTCCGCACAAGCAGCAGTCTAGGGGCAGGGCAGGACCTTTCAAGGCCTTTTACCAAGCCCAGGCCCTTCTCACCGAGGGGTTCTTCAGAGGAGGGACAGGAGGGGATGAGCAGAGCCACTTCCTCCTCCTCTCAGTCTGAGGTTCCTGCCAAGCAGACACCCTGATGTGTCAGCCCAGGTCGATGCCCCCATTTCAGTAGGAGACAGACTGGCTTACTGCTTCCAGGCCTGAAGTCTGTGACCTCAGACAAGTGGGTCCTGGAAGTAGTAAGCCAGGACTGGCCTTCAGCTTAAAAATTTTCAAAAGAGGCCAAGTCTTTTCCACCTGCATCACTCTCAGAAACCATTGCCCTAGAGGAGAGGTTTCCTCTTCTAGCTCTCAGAGCTATAGAAGGTTCCTACTCAGCACAAGGGAAAGGACTGTACTCTAGGTACTTCCTTACCCCAAAGAAAACAGGGAGTGGCACCCATCCTAGACCTAAGGTATTTGAACAAAACATTTCAAAGCACAAATTCAAAATGGTAACTCTGGGAATAATCCTTCCCTCTCTAAGGCCAGGGGATTGGCTAGCATCTCTGGACCTCAAGGATGCCTACTTCCATATTCTATCAGGTGCTCCCACAGAAACTGCCTCAGGTTCAAGTTGCCTTCAGGCCATTACCAGTTCAGAGCTATGCCATTTGGCTAACATCAGCTCAAGAGGGTGTTCTAGCGTGCCTTAAAGTAGTGGTGGCTTACCTCAGCAGACAAGGGTATCACCATCTTCCCATATCTGGATGACTGGCTCTTAGTGGGTCAGTCACCTTTACAAGTCAAGTCAGCTCTTCAAACTACCAGGACCTACTTGCTCCTGGGTTTCTTCTCAATCTTCAAAGTCTGTCCTCAAACCAGTTCAGCTTCTCACCTTTATAGGCATAGAGTTGGACACTGTACAAACAAAACCTTCCTTCCCTGGCAAGGGTGAAGGCCTAGTGGATCTCACTTCCTCCTTTCGACCTCAGGGCTCCCGCCCAGCAAGACAGTTCCTCCAGCTCCTGGGCCTCATGGCAGCTTCCACGGCAGTGGTGCAGGAACAAGATTCCAGATGAAGGATATTCAGTTTCATCTAAGGTCTTTTTGGTCTCAAAAGAGGGATTCACTTACCAAACTGATTCCAATGACTCAGACTCTGGTCCAAGCTCTCCAGTGGTGGTTGGACCAGGACAACCTCAGACAAGGGGTTCCATTTCTCCCTCAAGTCACATCAGTAGTTCTATCTACGGATGCTTCTTTCCTGGGGTGGGGAGCCCACCTGGGAGCCCTGACAGCTCAAGGGGTCTGGTCTCCAGAAGAGTCTCTCCTTCATATCAATCTCCTGGAACTCAGGGCAGTTTTCCTAGCCCTGCAGAGCTTCTCGGATTCAGTCAAGGGCAAGGTGGTCCAAGTCAGAACAGACAACACCACCACAATGTGGTACATCAAGCAAACAGGAGGCACTCAGTCCTCGGCCTTGTGCACAGAGTCCCATGAAGCTGTGGTCTCTTGTCTATTCTCTTCAGAACTTTTCTGGTAGCAGTTCACCTTCTAAGGAAGGACAGCGTACTAGCAGATGCTCTGAGCAGAATTTCACAGGGACATCACGAATGGTCCTAGATCCTCACATCCTGAGGTCATCTTCTCCAGGTGGGGCACTCCAGAGATTGATCTCTTTGCAGCACGGACAATCATCAACTTCCTCTGTTTTGTTGTAGACCTCCAGTCCGGGGACTGGTTCCCAGGATGCTCTCATTTTGGACTGGAAGGGCAGGTTTCTCTATGTCTTCCCTCCATTCCCTCTGCTGTTCAGAGTTCTGATCAAGATCAGAACTCAACCCTGCACAGTGATACTGGTGGCTCCAGATTGGGCCAGACAGCCTTGTTATCTTCTACTGCTGTCCTTGTCAGTGTCACGTCCCTGTCTGCCCAGGACATACAATCTCCTGTCCTCCTCCCAAGGGGCGGATCTGGTACCCCAATCTCAGTCTTCAATCTCAAGGCCCGGCTCTTGAAGAGTTAGAATATGCAGCACTACATCTCTCTCAGGAGTTCTGGATATTCTGAAGGTCTCAGAGAAACCTTCCACTAGAAAACTTACAACTCAAAATGGAAAAGTTCAGTATTTGGTGCTCTCAGAAAGGCATCCTGCCTGATTCTGCAGACATTTCCACAACCTTAGACTATCTAGTTCATCTGAATGGTCTAGGCCTTAGGCCTGCCACTCTGAAGGTTTATCTAGCAGCTGTCTCTGCATTCCTCTCAGCAGGAAGGGCTCTTCCTGGCATCTCATCCTGTTTTCAGAAAGTTTTTCAAGGGCCTGGTTCACATTAACCCTCCCTCCCTTTAGGAGCCCACTCCACCTTGGGATCTTAATGTCTGCATAGCTCAGCTTATGCAGCCACCCTTTGAACCTCTGGCTTTGGCCAAATTGAAGTACTTGACCTGGAAAACTGTGTTCCTGGTAGCTATTACTTCTGCCAGGCAGATTAGTGAGTTGCAGGCTCTGTCAGTTGACCCTGACTTCATCTCCTTCCATAGGGACAAAGTGGTCCTAAGAACCAATAGGAGGTTCTTGCCCAAAGTGGTTTCAGATTTTCATCTGAACCAGTCTATATCTCTCCCTGTGTTTTTCACTGACCATTCTTCTTCAGGTGAAAGAAGGTTACACAGTCTGAATGTTAAGAGGGCCCTTAGCTACTACATTAAGCATACTAAGGCACATAGAAATGACTGTCTTCAATTGTTTCTCACTTATGGTGAAGTGGGAAAGGGTAAGCCTGCCACTAAGAGAACTATTGCCAGGTGGATTGTTTCTTGTATACAATTCTGTTATGACAAGTTGGGCAGAACGCCCCTTCAGGCCTGAGGGCCACTCGACTAGGGTACAGCTGCTTCTCTAGCTGCGACCAGAGATATACCTTTGTTGAGATCTGTAAAGCAGCCACCTGGAAAACAGTACATACTTTTACCAAGCATTACTCCTGGACATCCAGGCTAGGAGTGATGCTAGGTTTACACAACAGTACTGCAGAGCCTCTTCCCAAAGGAGGTTCTGCATTCCCCTCTCATAGGGAACTGCTTGGTAGTCTGCATTTGTCTGAATACAGCAAGACTTCATGTTGTTTTGAAAATTACCCACCATAGTAATGTTGTTTCTTCTAATGGAGTCTTGCTGTAGTCAGACTTCCCCACTCCCCACTTCCCCTCTCAGAATCTGGTTTTTGGGAAGTGGGCTGGCAGGTACAGAGTTGCACCTCAGGGGTGTACCTTGTACGCTCCCTCTTGGGTGGGGTGGATGTTGTTATTTTCTCTGGTGTTTTATACTTAAATATTGTCACTACCTTTCCTTCTTGGGTTCTTGACTTGAGTCTTTTGGGCCCAAAAAGAATCTTTTGCCCTTTGGCTATATGTTGAACAATTTCCATACTATAGTATGTTAGTTAGTTGCTCGTAAGAATCTGACGGTTACACTGGGAAGTACCACAGACAGAGGTTTGAAAACCGAGCTCGAGCTCAACGTTCTGTGCTTCTGCATAGAGTTAACTCTTTCCTCTCCAGGGCAGTTCAAGTGCTGGGGCTAACTGCATTATGTCTGAATACAGCAAGACTCCATTAGAAGAAACAACATTACTATGGTGAGTAATTTTTTCTTATTTGCTGATGATACCACACTGGGGGTGGTGGTGGATACGGAGAAGGGAAGGAAGGCACTAAGGGCGACCTGCAGAAACTAGAATACTGGGCCCACACATGGCAGCTGGGGTTCAATGCACATAAATGCAGTGTTCTGCATCTCGGTAGCAGGAACCCTGAGTATATCTACCACTTGGGGGTACAGCTGGCTGTAACAACAATGGCAAGGACCTTGGGGTTATGATTGATGCTAAAGGAACCTCTCAGAGCAGTGCAGGAGGCAGTGGCCAAAGCAAACAAAATGCTTGGCAGTATAGCCAGGGGATAACGTCCAGGAGAAGGAGGTCATACTTCCTTGTACACCTGACTGGTGAGGCTGCATTTGGAGTACTGTGGGCAGTTCTGGTGACCATGCATAAAAAGGACATCAAATTTCTGGAGAGGGTCCAAAGCAGGACAGCGAGAATGATCAGTGGTGTGGGGGGTTGTCATATGAAGTTATGCTCAGAGAGCTGAACATGTACTCCCTGCAAGACAGGAGGGATGGGGGATATGATAGAGACCTTCAAATACCTGAAGGGGTTTAACAGAGGGAGCAGGCAGGGTTTGCTCAAGCTGAGGGAAGTGGGAACTACAAGAGGCCATAGTCTAAGGCTGGCAGGGGGAAGGCGAGGGGTCACTATTTCACAGAGAGGGTGGTGGCACCCTGGAATGCTCTGCCAGATGATCTGGTAAAGATGGAAATGGTGGGGGGTTTCAAGAAGAGATGATAGAGGCACAGAGGCACGGTATGGGTGAGGCAAGGAGATCACCAGAGCAGTACAGGGAGGAGATGGGGGGATGAAATGGTGGGCGGTAGAGCAGCCAAGGTGCATTACTAGTGAGCTGCTTTGGGCGGACAAGATAGACTGATAGGCCTAATTGGTGGCAACTATGTCTGTATGTTTATAAGAAATACAGTTGCTATGGTGAGTTACCCATTCTTCTTGAGCCAGTGGCTAGCACTGCAACTTGAGCCTTTGAGACCAAGGATGTCCAATAACAAACTGCCACTCTAGTTCTGGTTCCATGTCAGGTGGCCCTTCAGAGGTTCCAGCTGCAAACGGGACTCTGACCCCAACTCCAGCTCCAAGCACCTGCAGTTTGAGTCTGGCTCTACTGAATCACACATGGTTCCACTAGGACCCATTTAAGGTAACAAGTCATCCATCTGGTTCTTTGAAAGCAAAGATAAAGGAGCAAGGCTACCCCTAGCTGAACATGTACCACCCAAAGGGGCAATCTTACCCATCTTAATGTGCCTGACCATGAAGGGACAGGTCAAATCAGGGTTATATATTTGCTGTTTATTTAAAATCAGAAGGATATTACAAAGGACATACGCCTTAGCTCATTTTAATGGTGTCCTGTTAAAATCTTACCAGGTACGACTTACAAACTTATACATTGACATAAGGTTCAAACACAGTATAATTTAATGTACCATAGTTATTACAAAGTTATAACATTGTCCAGCAATTACATATAAACATACAAAGAAGCCAGCAGAAGAAGGCCATTTGGTCTGTCAAGTCTGCTCATATTGCAGGGTCCACAGCTTGAGCTACTGTCCCTGCCCCCCCATCCTCCCACTCCTCCATCCTCTCTACCTACCCATGATCCTTACCATCCCCTTTGCCTATCCCAGCCCCAATCAAAGCTGCCCACTGTCTTCAATGAGATGACCTCTTCCGGCAGTACATTCCAAGTGTCCACCATCCTCTCTGTGAACAAGTGCTTCCTGATCTACCTCCTAAATGTCCCACCCTGCAGCTTAAGACTGTGCCTCCTTGTGTTATGGTTGCCACTCAACTTAAAGAGACTCTCCTTATCAATCTTATTTATCCCTTTTCAAGTACTTGAAGGTCCCAATCATGTCCCCCCTCTCTCTCTCTCCCCTGTCTTCCAGGGAGTACATGTTCAGTGCCGTCAACCTCTACTCGTATGCCTTACCCTGCTGACCTGCTATCATCCTTGTAACCCTCCTCTGGACCTTCTCCAGCAGGTTAATGTCCTTTTTGAGGTGTGGGCACCAGTACTGAACTCCATACTCTAGATGCAGCCTTACCAGTGACCTGTACAAGGGCGATATAACCTCCTCTCTCCTACTACTGATCCCCCTAGATATGCATCCCAGCATCTTGTTTGCCTTTGCTGCTGCTTTCTTGCACTACATTTAATTGTACTACATCTGTATCAGTCTCAAGCATCCAGCAGAATTATGACATGTCTTACTGGCCAGTTTAGCATCCCAAGATGTCAGTCAATTAACAGAAGAGTTCATTCAGTAGCAGGTTTCACTGACCTGCCAGTGAGTTCAGAGCTTATGTCCATTGTGAGCAAAAGTATGTCTGCCTGTCCTGTTCTTAGGGATTGAATAAACACATTCGGTACCATTATAGGCTCTGATGTCTGGCCTCAAACTCTGAACTTGTACAAGGTCTTCTATATAGTGATGTTCCTTGGAAACTGCACATGTATCCATACATTTCAACAAATGGACTTTGCTTCTTTGTTTTAGAGAAATACATCCAAACTGGTTATATAAAAACAAACATGATATCCCTAGGGACATTTAGGATAACCCATGCAAGTCTATTAAATAAAATATCAAGCTAACTTAAAAGCATAGTTGACGCATTACCATATACATATTAACAGACTTAGTAACATATCATGGTCATAGTAATTTACGTTTGGAATGGATTCTAGGCCCAAGTCCCCCCTCCCTTGTTTTATAAGCAAATATGCTGTTCAAACATTTATTAATTTATTTGTATTTTTGCACACACCCTACTACCCAGGATATCCTGCAACTCACTTGGTAAGCAGGCAAGTGTCCAGGCTTACCTTGCAGGCATGTACAGTCTTCATGTGCACTGTCTCCTTTGACAGGCAGGGTTCATCTCTGACATCCAACAGAATATTATAAATGTTTCTTTTAATGGAACATATTTCATTGGTCAGTATGTGGAAGAGGTCCAATGAAAAGGATGCCTTTACAAATATGAAGAATATTTGCGTGCCCCTTCAGGGAGTTAGAGGGCATGGCATCTTCTATCCGCAACAGCCAGTTCATGGCACATCTGCCCTACGAGGTTTCTACCAGCAGTTTAAACCTAAGCTCTTCCAGCAGCAGAAGGCACAAGCTGCGATAGCACCCATCGCTACCCTATGATGAGATGTTAGCCCCACAGTCACCTCAACTGCCAAAGGTAGATCAATTCTACTTTGGAGGGGGGATGACTAGCCCAGTTCTAACTCAGTCCAAACATCAGACAGACATGACAGTGACCTTGGCATGCTTGATGTTCCAGGAATCAGTCTTCACCACTAATTCCCACTGATGGGTATGGGGCCGGAGACACTGGGACCCTGCGAGAACAAATTTATTTTGCAGGAGGGAGCCAGTGTCTGGTGCTAAGATACTTCTGCACCTTATGTGGTGCCTGAACCAGCCAATAACTGTCAAAGGTTGCTCTTGAAGCCAGCCGGTGGTGCTGAAGGTTGAGGTGCTGGATGCCACACCTCGCGCCATGCCGGTGATCTGGGTTGGGGAGCAAGCTCAAGTCACCAGCGGTTGGTGGTGGGGGCTGGGAGATGACCGTGGCGGCCACTGGGCTGCTCTTATCTCCCAGACTGGGGACACTTTCGTGGAGGGTAGGTGTCCAGGGACAGAGGTATGGGGGCCGCCATTATGTCAGGATAGTGAGGCAGCTGTCGTTCTGGGAGCATATGTTCGCTTCCACGCACTGCGACCATGCACTCCACAGTTCCGAGTTGGGACGGGAGAAAACCAGAAAATACCTATGTTTCCCCATTGCCATGTGTGATGACCCTTGACACTCTCGGACCCTGCCTCTTCTGGATTCCCACCAGTAAGGACAGTAAGGGAGAGACTGACAGGGTTGGGAGCGAAGGGAAGGTAATGGCAGAAGTAGGTGGCAATGAGGGAAAAAAGCTTTGTAGAACAAAAAGAGAAAAAAGGGCTCAGTCATGCACCTCAGTTCTGTTCTTCCCACCATAGACTGCACACCGTAGGAGTGATAGCACCTCAGCTCATTTGTCCTCATCAAATTTCAACCTGTATCACTTCTAAAAAGTTACTCACAGAGCCTTTCTTGTTTGTTATTTTTCCTTTTCCATGATGCCGAAGTCTGAGAAGAAGTGGGGGGGTAAGAAGACCGAGAAATTCTGGCATCCTCCCATCCTGCATTGTTGCCCCTATGGGAAGCAGATGGCTGCAGAGGACCAACACCAGTGCTTTATGGCCTGCCTTGGCCCTCAGCACAAAACAAATGAGTGTGATGCCTGCTTTTCCATGGACCCTGGCAGTCCACACTATGAAGTGGAGTCGCCCATTACTTTGCAGGTAGATGTTGCATCCATGCAGCCAAGGCAAAGTTACCGGGCTTTTCCTCTGGGCCCTTTCTGGGCCCGCTAGTTCTGTGGAAGTACAAGGTTCTCCTCAACCTCACCCTGCTGGGGCATCGGAGGCCCTGGTGGGTGGGTCTGGTGGACAGCTGGCTCCTTCTGGACAGCCAGATGTGAACCCTCCACAGTCTGCCTACCCTGAGCAGCATGTGTCCCCAGTGTTGAGGCCGAAGCTATTCACTTGGTCCCAAGCACTGTGCCTTGGAAACATGCAGATTTGGGATTGGCTGCACTGCAAGGTCTGCTCTCCCGGTGAATTCTAAGTCTCCAGCCTCCCTAGTCCAGGAGACTTTTTCTGTAGCTTGCTATTCAGGACCAGTGATACTTAATGTAGAAGACTGATTCTTTCAAGATAGAACTATTACATATTGTAACTCTAAATCTTCAAGAATATCTTTTCCATAGAGTAATACTCACCCCACTCTGCACCCCCTCAGACTCACTTCAGTCTTATTTATATTGTCTCCCCCCCCTCTCCAAATAGGTATAGGCTGGGAAGATACGTGTTACTGTTGGTATCCTTTCTCACAGGGGCCAATGAGCTATCTTATGGCTGTAGTTGTTTAATCATCACTAGTTGTCGGATAGCTAGTTCTTCCTCCTCAGTAAGAAAGGTACAGAGGTGACTGGAGCTGGTGCCGCTGTGTAACCTGTGGATATTCAGATGATGCCATGGGTTAGTGCTAGGCACCAATGACATCAACAGTTCTGGCTCCAGTTGGGTCTTGTCACCTCCAACTCTAAGACCAAAGAGTTTTGCTCTATGGAGAGGATATTTTTGAAAATCTACAGAGTTACAGCAAGTAAGTTTTTTGTTTTCTTTTATTTTGTTTTCTTTTGCGGAGAGGCTGCTGGATCTTTAGTCAGTGTGGCTATGCTAAGATAACAGCATGTGCTGCGATAACAGCGTGGGTAAAGATGGCCCTCAGCAAATCAGGCTGCATGGTTTTTAATACCCATTTTATAATTAGCTTCCAGTTTTCATTTATTCTCTGCTAATAAGCTTCCAACTGGATAAACTGACATAGAAACACAGACGCTGATGTCAGTAAAAAGCCTGCATGGCCCATGCAGTGTGCCCATCCCTACCTACTGTTGGAGACAATGGCCCTAGTGGTCACTCACTCCTTATCCACCCTTCCTCCCCTTCTGCCCGTTACATGTCCCATATATCTGTCGTATCCGAGTTTAAATCCTTCTAATGATTTACTTTTGTTACGCTTCCTTGGCAGCTTATTCTGCCTTACTTAAACTCCATTGCACTTCTTGAATCTCCCCGTCAGTAATTGTTCATCGAACGTGCATCGAGGACTAGTTTAAACTGCTGATTCATACTGACAAATTGTGTCTGACCACTGTGACTTCACGAGTGGTACAGAGCAGTGGAACACTATCTTGTTTTGTACCACCCTGTATTAGTTTTATTCCACTGTCAAATTATTTACGCTAGTAGAAGCCTGCTGTAATTCTTGCTTTGTATTCTTTGTCCTTCCTGCTTCACCCAGGACACACCTGGAAACAAGCTGTTAACCAGCTCAGTATGTTCTTCTTGGTAGAACTTTTAAATAAATACATACACTACATACATACGTATATACTATAGATTGTAGGTGAAGCAGATTAATGTACATTCATACAATTTTCAAACATCTGTGTCTCATCTCCCCCCACACACAATATTTGCTTTATGTGATGGTCTTTTTCTATCACTCCGTATTTATTTTGACAAGTTAAAATGTTAAATATAGAAGGCTTCCGGGACTGACTGACCTACTGATATCATGCTCTGCATTCTGCCCCTTCCCAGCCAATCAGAGTAAAGGAATCACCTCATTTGACCCCTTCCCAGCCAGTGAGAGAATGAGAGTCCAGTCCACCTCCTCCACATTCTGTATTTATTTTGTGTTTCTCTTCTTGTCTTATGTAGAAACTAGAAAATCGATGCTCCAGTTTTGTTGGGGATGCCATACTCCTGGCTGCATCCGTTGCCTATCTGGGTCCTTTTCAGCAGAAGCACCGAGAAGAGCTATTGGATAAGTGGAAGAGGCTCTGTAGAACCGGACAGATTGATCTGCACCTTGAAGACACTAGGAAGCAGCTGCTGCATCACTCCGAGAAGAAAGACCCCAACTCTGGTCTTGATCCAAAAGCTGAAGAAATGCAGGAGTCCTCACCTTTAATCACGCTCAGTGAGGAGGCCAGTCTGCTAGACTCACTGAGCTCAAGTGTGGAGCAGAAGGACTGGCACCAGGCCAATCTCCCAAGTGACCCCTTTGCCAGGTTCAACGCTCTGTTGCTGCGCGGCTCTATCCTCTTCTCCACAAGGCACTGGCCTTTGTTGGTGGACCCTGATGGCCAAGGAGAATTGTGGGTACGGACTGTGCAATCGGCAGAAGAGCTGGAATCTGACCGTGATGTCACAGTGGAGCCAGGAACTGAAGCACCAGGTAAAACTGAGTTTGTTGAAGGATGACTGTCAGTTTTATGATTAAGAGAGAGAAAGTCATGGATTGTATGCCTTTTGTTTAATTTTCTTGCTTCACTCATTTTTTTTCCGTCTGTCTGTAATTTGGCACACTGGAGACGCCTGTTAAGACAGGCAGCTCAATAAACTTTCTGAACTGTCAGCCTCACACATCCTGCATATGTAATTGAACATTTTTCCTTTTGTTGTGGTACCACTTTGATGTAGCTCACCATTTGCATGTCTGATCTCTCACCTTTTAAGTGACATGAGGCCTATCTCCTGGTAGTCAGCTCTATTGGATTAAAGTAAACAGTTTATTCTACACCCTCTCCTTTGTTAAACAATCTGTGACCCACAAACTCTTGTATATGTTTTGAAATGCTGGTTAGTTTCCTCTACACCTGACTTAAAGGGACTTTGGAAGTCTCAAAAGCTTGTGTAAAAATTCTTCAGTTAGTCTAATAAAAGGCATTACCACAAAAAATGTACCTATTTCAGATGAAACACATATAGTGCCTGATCTTTAACTCTGGGATGCATATTTCCAGTCATATTAAAACAGCAGCTGGACAGTGAAGTGAGTCCACTTGCCAGTGGAACAGATAAGGAAAGAAGGAGTATTTCATTACCATTGCTGCATGGTTTACTGCCACAGTCTGATTTTAGAAATTTGTTTCCCACCCTGCAGTTTATAGTATGTTGGTACTACACATGCAGAACATTAGAAGTACCATGTGATGCTAGCAACCATGGCACTACACAAAGCAGAAGCAGCAGAAATGATCAGTATCCCCCACTGTATAGTGAAGAGTTTCAGAAGTTACTCACTGGCTGACCAGAAAGGCTGTTGCAACTTGGCAAAATGTAAAAAATAATAAGGTCATGGCACTAAGTAGCAGCAGGGTAATATCCAGTACTTGGCAAAGAAAGTCAGTGGCTGCAGGTGCCCAGGGGGTGAGCAGTGGTTGCAGGTCCCCAGTGGGTAATTAGCAGCTGCAGGAGCCCAGTGGGTGAGCAGTGGCTGCAAGTTTCCAGTGAGTAAGCAGTGGCTACAGGTGTCCAGTGGGTGAGTAGTGCCTGTAGATGCCCAGTGGGTAAGCAGTGGCTGCAGGTACCTAGTGGGTAAGTAGTGGCTGCAAACATCCAGTGCGTAAGCAGTGGCTGCAGGATGTCCAGTGGGTAAGCAGTGGCTGCAGGTGCCCAGTCGGTAAATAGTAGTTGCAGTTGCCAAGTGGCTGCAGGCACCTAGTGGGTAAACCGTGGTTGCAGGTTCCCAGTGGGTAAGTATTGGCTTCAGGTGTCCAATGGGTAAGTATTGGTTACAGGCACCCAGTGGGTAACAGTTGCTGGAGGTGTCCAGTGGGTAAGCAGTGGCTGCAGACACCCAGTGGGTAAGCAGTGGCTGCAGGTGTCCAGTGGGTAAGCAGTGGCTACAGGCGCCCATTGGGTAAGCAGTGGCTGCAGGCACCAAGTGGGTAAGCAGTGGCTACAGGTGCCCAGTAGGTAACAGTTGCTGGAGGTGTCCAGTGGATAAGCAGTGGCTACAGGCGTCCAGTGGGTAAGCAGTGGCTGGAGGTACCCAATGTGTAAGCAGTGGCTGCAGGTGTCCAGTGGGTAAGCAGTGGCTGCAGATACCCAGTGGGTAAGCAGTGGTTGCAGGTGTCCAGTGGGTAAGCAGTGGCTACAGGCTGCCAGTGGGTAAGCAGTGGCTACAGGCACCCAGTGGGTAAACAGTGGCTGCAGGCACCCAATAGGTAAGCAGTGGCTGCAGACTCCTAGTGGGTAAGCAGTGGCTACAGGCGCCTAGTGGGTAAGCTGTGGCTACAGGTGCCCAGTGGGTAAGCAGTGGCTGCAGGCACCCAGTGGGTATGCAGTGGCTGCAGGCACCCAGTGGATGTGCAGTGGCTGTAGGTGCTCAGAGGGTAAGCAGTGATTGCAGGTACCAGTGGGTAAGCAAATGCTACAGTCATCCAGTGGGCAAGCAGCGGCTACAGGTGCCCCATGGGTAAGCAGTGGCTGCAGGCGCCCAGTGGGTATGCAGTGGCTGCAGGCGCCCAGTGGATGTGCAGTGGCTGTAGGTGCTCAGAGGGTAAGCAGTGATTGCAGGTACCCAGCGGGTGAGCAAATGCTACAGTCAACCAGTGGTCAAGCAGCGGCTGCAGGTGCCCAGTGGGTAAGCAGTGGTGCCAGGCACCTGGTGGGTAAGCAGTGGCTGCAGGTTTCCAGTGAGTAAGCAGTGGCTGCAGGCCCCCAGTAGGTGAGCAGTGGCTGCAGGCCCCCAATAGGTAAACAGTGGCTGCAGGCCCCTGGTAGGTGATTAGTGACTGCAGGCACCCAGTAGGTAAGCAGTGGCTGCAAATGCTCAGTGGGTAAGCATTGGCTGTAGGTGTCCAGTGGGTAATCAGTGGCTGCAAGCAACCAGTTGGTAAGCAGTAGTTGCAGGCGCCCAGTGGGTAAGTAGTAGCTGCAGGCACCTAGTGGGTAAGCAGTGGCTGTAGGTGCCCAGTGGGTAAGCACTGGCTACATGCATCCAGTGAGTAAGCAGTGGCTGCAGGCAGCAAATGGGTGAGCAGTGGCTGCAGGCACCCACTGGGTAAGCAGTGGCTGTGGGCACCCAGTTGGTAAGCAGTGGCTGCAGGTGCCCAGTGGGTAAGCAGTGGCTGCAGGTGTCTAGTAGGTAAGCAGTGGCAGCAGGTGTCCAGTGGGTAAGTAGTGGCTGCAGGTGCCCAGTGGGTAAGCAGTGGCTGCAGGTGTCCAGTAGGTAAGCAGTGGCAGCAGGTGTCCAGTGGGTAAGTAGTGGCTACAGGTGCCCAGTGGGTGAGCAATGGCTGCAGGTGGCCAGTGGGTAAGCAGTTGCTGGAGGCTCACAGTGGGTAGGTAGTGGCTGCAGATGCCCAGTGTGTAAGCGGTGGCTGCAGGTGGCCAGTTGGTGAGCAGTGTCTGCAGGTGCCCAGTGGGGAAGCAGTGGCTGCAGGTGCCTAGTGGGTAAGTAGTGGCTGCAGGCACCTAGTGGGTAAATAGTGGCTGGAGGCACCTAGTGGGTAGTCATTGGCTGCAGGTGCCAGTGGGTAAGTAGTGGCTGCAGGTGCCCAGTGGGTGAGCAGTGGCTGCAGGTGGCCAGTGGGTAAGCAGTTGATGGAGGCTCACAGTGGGTAAGCAGTGGCTGCAGATGCCCAATGTGTAAGCAGTGGCTGCAGGCGGCCATTTAGTGAGCGGTGTCTGCAGGTGCCCAGTGGGTAAGCAGTGGCTGCGGGTGCCCAGTGAGCATGCAGTGGTTGTAGGTGCCCAGTGGGTAAGTAGTGGCTGCAGGTGCCCAGTGGGTGAGCAGTGGCTGCAGGTGGCCAGTGGGTAAGCAGTTGATGGAGGCTCACAGTGGGTAAGCAGTGGCTGCAGATGCCCAATGTGTAGCGGTGGTTGCAGGTGGCCATTTAATAGCGGTGTCTGGGTGCAGTGGGTGAAATAGTGACTTGCAGGTGCCCAGTGGAGTAGCTTTTAGCTTTAGGCATCCAGTAGAGTGAAGCAGGGGTGCAGGCAAACAGTGGGTAAGCAGTGGCTGCAGACACCAATGTAGGTTAGCAATGGCTGCAACTGCCCAGTGGGTAATGGACTTGATTTAGAGGGGTGTGGGTGTTCGAGATGGGTCTGCATATGGCTTTGCTACCATTTAGATGGACATACCACCTACCTGAATAAGCAAACAATAAATACTGTACTTCCCAGTCCTAAACATTATCTGGGCCACTGTCACTTGTAAAAAAAACTGACAGGATCCTCTTTTTTTCACTGCTGATTTAAAAGTGTTTTAACTGTTTAAAATCATTGTTCAGCTGGCTTTCTGGCACTGAATGGTGAAGAATGGCTGCCGTATGCTGGCGACCATGGTTTGCACTGCAAGCCCTGGACAGTAGGAGTACAGGCTCCCAAGGCTGGTGACAGAACGCCAGCATGGACATGCCCACCCCGGAGGAGGACTGTGCAGTATGTTGCTGTTTATCAGCTCCTGGTAGTTGGAAGGTGATGGTGTGCTTTGTCAACATGGGTGACCATACATTTTTGCGCACCCCCCCCCCGGATGCCTTAGTGTGTTAATGCCTCTGTGGGAGAGTGGGGATAAAGCAGGGGGAAAAACAGCTGGGCTGTTGAATGACATCCAACACTTCAGCACACACGTCAACAGGCCGGATGTCTGCCCCTGGCTCCTCCCTGCCCCCTCAAGCATAAAATTCACTTCCCAGCCCTGCCTAGGGAGGAACTGTCCTGCCACGTAAGGGGCAAAAGCAGTTGTCTGGTAGTTCCAGGGCAGCACAGAGTCTTGACTTGTAGATGCTTTGTGAGGTAGACTGAAGGACAGTGAGGAGAATGGCTGCAGCAGGAGGAATTAACAGAATACGTTAAGAAAGACATATTTTTCTCAAGGAAAACATAAGGCTGGTCATCACCTTGTTTATATGAATAACTTTACACCCAGCTGGCCAGGATCAGCTCTCGCATAGTTCCAGTGGTATCAGTCTAAGGACACTGCCATAGAGTCGTCCAAGCAGCCAAGCCCTCACAGTGCTCCACTGAACTGAGAAATATCAGAGTGGACCCAGCAAGGGAGAAGAGTTACAAGAACTATAGTGTGCAGCTTGGGAAGCAGTTAGAAAAGTGAATTAAATAGGCAATACTTTTATGAGTTTTAGCTGGTAACTGGGTTTAAAAAGATTTGCTGCACCGCTGCTTTCAGAATCCGCCACTTCAACCAGGTGCAACAATCATTGTTATTTTTTTTTTATGCCTTTGTAAGTCAGTATACAGGTGCAATTCTCAATTCCTGGCAAGGGAGAGTGCAGGTTACCCAACATCTCCCTCACTGCTAACCAATCCCAAAATGGCATTGGCACTTGGCTGTGAAGACAGCCCCTCATCCACCCTCTCAGGGGTTTAAAGAGACTACCGTGGTGACCCGTTTGACAGGAGTATGAGATAGGTAACCAAACAAAGAAAAAAGTGATCAAAAATTACAAAGAATGTTGTAGACATGTAGACCACCTCTCCATAGTTCTCCAGCACTCACCCACTCACCTGTCCCCACTATACAGTGACTCTGTCATACTGTGGTAACACCATTTTGAATCTCTGTTGACCATGTGAGTTTCAAGTTGACCTTTCAGCCACCAAGTCGGAAGGCTGTACATGCCAGAGAAACCAGTGTCCCTGTCTCTCTTCTTATGTATCTATTGTGTATGGTGGAATGCTGTTCTGCATGGAAATCCAAGCCTGGAACGGCGTTGTTGTGCTGCACCCGATACGTCATGATCTTGTTGTGCTGCACCCAGTATGTCACCGGTGCAGCACAACAAGGTCGGACGGGTTCGTGCATACGCGATTGAGCAGCCAATGGCGACGTGGAAGTAAGCGTGCTGCTACAGATCCCGAAGTAAGCCTTATTTTTTCTTGTAGACTTGTTTGGGGATCACGGAGTGCTGATTATGGTTGCCCATACACTATAAAAGACTGTGTATGAGCAATCATACACAGACAAGGCTGTTGAAAGATCTCGAGGTTTACGTGGTAACGGACCTCTTGAGCTGCGCTCTCGAGGTCTCTGGTTACCACAGAAACCTCTTGATCACAACTGCCTTGTTGTGTATAATTGCTCATACAGAATCCTCTATGTGTTTCGCACTCTGCGCTGGCTGCCAGTTAGGTGACAGATCACCTTCAATGTCAGCTTGCTGACCTATAAAGTCCTGCACGGCCCCTTCACCCCCGTCTGCTTCAGGGACAAGGGTTTGCTGGAGGTGCCCAGGATCTGTCTAAAAACATCTTGGGCACGCACTTTCTTCTTCGCAGCCCCAGTCCGGTGGAACTCTCTCCCTCATCAGGTCTGTGACAGTGCATCTGTCGAGATACTTAAATGGGAGCTAAAGTCCTTGCTATTTAATAAAGCTGTTATGGGTATTAAGTATATTTATCTATATATTACTTGTATAAATCTGTTTTATTTGTACTGTTTTAAATGTGTTGATTTTATTGTAAAGCGCATTGAGTCAAAATGGAGACATGCACTATAGTAAATCAAATCTTGATTGATTGATTGTAACTTCTTTTCCTCTCCTCTCCTCTCTCCCCAGGTGTCTCCGAGCTCTGTGAGGTAGAGGGACCAGCCCAGGCTGGCACCCCTAAAGTCACAATTGATGGTGAAAGCCAACTGAACACCACAGTTGTTGCTGAGAAACCTCTGAACAGCCTCTGGGTGCTTCCTACTGATGACCCTTGCCTGGACCAGAAACTGTTAACTGCAGCCACCAGTGGTGAGACAACCTCCCTTTCTCTCTCTCTCTGATTCTACTGTTTTACCAGCTGTCTCTGTCTTGATGTTTGATCTTCCTTGAAATAAAGTCTCCACCACTCAGTCACACTAATGGGAGTTCGCCGGAGGCGCTAGGACCTAGCGGAGCAAACTTTTTCAAGAGGGTCGGCGCCAGAGATGGAGCCGTGAGGAAGCGGCACCACGAGCCTCAGCTCATGCGGTAAAGACTGTCTTGGCATTGACCCTCTAACTGCCTCAGTTCCTTTTTTCCCACCGTCAAATGTGCTTCAGTGACGACGTTGCTCGCCCGCCGGGAGTTAAACTTCACTAGCAGCAATAGTTCAGTTTATTGTTTTGTAGTTTTAATTCAAAGTACCGATTATTTTCTATATATTTAAATTGTACATCAAGAAGTCTTCAGCCCTCCATTGACAGAGTCGACCATGAGCGGGTCAGGTGACGGTGAGGAGACTTCATATGAAAACTGTTCAGTCAGTCAGGGCGGGTCAGTCCGCCACCCTCCATGGAGGAGGGTCCAACAACAGACGGTCAATGCTAAGGGGGAGGGGTGATCCCCAAAAGCATAAAAGAAACGGTCCCATTCTCTGTGCCATTCGGCCTCGAGTTCCTCTTCGACACATAGGTCAAAGAGAAAAAGGCATCACCGAGGTCACCCTCTGGTATGTTTGCGCATAGACGGTCTGTTGTTGGGGCCAGGCACAGGTCTCTACCTCTTCGGAGTCTCTGTCTCCGATGGCCGACCTCTTCGACATCGGAGCCCTTCTCCGCCCTTCCGGGGAGCTTCCGATGAGCAGTTTCACCAGTGGGCTGCTCTTATGGAGCAGTGGGCTCAAAGGTTGGTTCAGTTGCCCGAGCCAGTCTCTCTGACGCCGGGGCCTTCGGCCCATTCGGCTCTGGGGGGACAGGTAGGGCGGTTGGGCCTTCCTAGTCATGCAGCACCTTCTTCGGTGCCATCGACTCCATGCTCTGATGTTTATTCCCTTCACATGGCTGCAGCGTAGGGGTCCACACCGATGCCTCTATCTCCTGCCATTTTTCCTTCTTTTTCATCAAATTGCAGTTTTTGTACCTCTGGGACACACTTGGCGCCGTCGGTGGCGCCCCAGGCTCGTTCAGCACCGTGCACAGTGCTAGGGGCTCTCTCTATGCCGTGCACACTGTCTGCGCTGCCCTCGGTGCCGTGTGCATTGTCAATGCTGTCCTCGGCGCCATGCACTTTGTCGGTGCCAGCCTTGGTGCTGTGCATGTTGTCGACGCCATGTTGGCTGTCGGCACCATGTGGGCTGTAGGCGCCGTGTGGAGCGCCACTTCGGCAGGTGTCTCCCTCTTTTTTCTCGGTGCCAGGGGCTTGCGCAGCGCCAACCTGTCTTCGGGGGTCTTCGACTCTGATTCTGTCCTCTTCTGTTCTTCCTCCTAATTTGCACTCCTTTCCTGTTTATGCAGTTCCCCCTGGACTGTCAGGACATGATTTTGAGCCTGACCCAGATCTTCATCTGGGTCATGATGTTGATGATACTGCGCTTGGAGCAGCAATCAATCCTGCTTCAGAGCCTGTGGTGAAAGACCTATCCTTTAAGTCTCTGCTAAAAAAACTTAAACTCTACCCTTTCTCTCCATGCTTCAGATATTGATCCTGGGAAGCTTTTACGACTCCAATATCTTCATGTCCTGGATATCCCAATGGATTTGACCCCTCCAGTACAGCCATCTTTCGAGACCCTCTCTCGGATGGTGTGGAAGAATCCATCTCTCATTCCTTCCATGGCTAAATCCATCGATAGAAAGTATGCTCCTCCCAAGGATTGTCCGATTTTGGCTTCACAAGCCTTTGCTGATGCCATTGTGATCTAGGCAGAGAATGATAAGGTTGTCCTTCCTCAAGGATCTACAGCCCGACCAATACGCAAAGAATCTCGTAAGATAGACACCTTAGGTAAGAGACTCGTTGCTGCCTCAACCCTGGGGATGCGCATTGTCAGCTGCCAGGGCTATTTTTCTCAATGTGAGTATGTACTTTGGCATTCCCTCAAAGAAAAGGTGGAAGCTCTGCCCGAATCGGAAACTAGCTCAGAGTTGCTTCTCACCATAACTAGGGGTATCAAATCCAATAACCAACAGGTTAAAGCTGCAATGGAAGCCTTGATACCACCTCCCGGGCGGCGGCGGCTGGCATCTGCACCTACGGCCACTCTTGGCTACATACTTCAGGCTTCACGAACGGCACCCAGAAGCAAGTTATGGCCTTAACCTTTGATGGTTTCTTTCTGTTCAGGCCTCAGGTAGAGCAAGCTCTGGAGGCCACGCAGAAGACTAGGTCTGCCATTAAGACAGCTAGACCTGCACCCACTCCCTCCAGAGGAGTTGTGAACAAGGGTCAGTTTCACAACCTTAAGTCCTTCCGGGGCAGAGATAAGGGAGGTTTTAATAAAAACCACAACCCACAACAGCAAGAGAAAGCACAGCAGAAAGCACAGGGCCCCAAAGCGCCCAGTGCCACCTTCTGAGTTTCTGGCCCAAGTCCCACCTCAGCTGTCCGAGGGGGAGGATGTCTGACTCAATTCTACAATCAGTGGAAATCTATAACATCAGACAAATGGGTCCTCTGGATAATCCACGAGGTACTCTCTCAATCTTTCAGAAACCCCTCCGGATCATTCTATAAAACGACAGCCCAGGCTGTCAGTGGTACAGTCAGACCTTCTTGCTTCCGAGGTACAAGGCCTTCTGGAAAACAGGGCAGTAGAAATAGTTCTGCTGGATCAACGAAACACAGGTTTCTAGTCCTATTATTTTCTGGTTCCAAAGAAAACTGGCGGCATGCACCCCATTCTGGATCTCAGAAAACTAAACAAGTTCCTTCACAAGGAAAAATTCAACATGATATCACTAGGTACCCTACTACCTTTGCTTCATCAACATGATTGGCTAGCCTTCTTGGACAAGCAGGATGCCTACCGACATATTCTCATACACCCAAAACACCACAAATACCTAGGATACACAGGAAGGATAAGTGACTTGCTCTTGTCACACAATATACAAGTAGAGCATGTTGGAATCAAAACCTATTCTGCTGGATGAAAGAAGCTTGTTCACAGCTCTTTGCTTTAACCTCTAGGCTGCTGCCAGCTGTTAATCAAAACTACACATTTCAAGGCTGGCCCCATGATGCCAAGCCAGTAAGTGCGTAGCCACATTTGCATCTTGTAGATCTAAGTTCACACCAGAAATTTTAAGAGAAAAGGCTGCAAGAGAGGGAATGGAATAAAACAGAAGTTGGTGCTGTGGCAGCTCCAGAAATCTGTACTGACATGAACACAGCCAGGGTTTAGAAATCCTGATATGGGGCCCCAATACATGTTGGCACCATAGTGCCAGCCTTGAGATATGTAGTTTTTAATGATCAGCTGGCAGTTTAGCCTAGTGGTTAAAGCAATCCTAAAGATGGATTATTTTTACTAACAGTTTGAAATGTAAAGGTGATAACTCACTTGTTTCAATGCACATAGAAAACGATTACTATAAATATAGAAATTGTTATAATAACACCTTAAAACACACTTAATAAAACAGATGAGTTCCTATTTAACCTACAGTAAATGGAGGGCCACGTTCCTCAGCGATATCATTTCCTGTCAGGAGCCTAAAACATATGGCTGCCCCCAGCCCTTAATTACAGGCCAATTTACAAATGAATAACTCTGGACTGCAAAGACTCACAAATAAACACAATGGCTCACTCAAATTAGCTTTTTATGGGCTTTCAGACATTAAGAAACCCTGTTGATGGCAGTTCCACTTTAAGGAATAAGGCATGACAGGGGTGCATTATAGTGGGATAACCATTCACCTCGTGCTTCCACCAGCCGAGAAGGGCCATTAGCCTACCATAATGCACTCCCTGGAGTGCCTTTTTTGATTATGAAATTAGTCCTTTTAAGTAAATGGGATGTTTATTTTTGAAAACATATTTTTGTTGAGCTACTTTCAGCTGGGCCTTTGTGCTGGGATAATGGCCTAGCTGAAAGTACCTATTGGCCAATCAGGAGTCGGCATTCTTTCTACCCATTTCATAATTTAAAATAAGCATCATCCTCAGGCCAGAAAGTGATGCCCCAGAGATCGAACTTTATGCTAATTATAGAACTTAGAATACAAGCTCAAACTCTTCACTGTTGTCAAGCACCCCCAGTGTTCTAACGTCAGATTTGTTTCTCCACCTGAAGAGAGTAGTCACCTCGAAGTATAGCTCCAGCCTTCTGGTCAGTATTTGAGTTTCCTTATAGGATGATTTGTATTAACTACAGTAATTCAGAGTTAGTGTTTCTCAACACTGTTAGGGCATTTAATTTAAACTTTGTAAACTGCAGTTTCTCCAGTTCCAGATTGGTTCCAGGAACCAAAGAAGGCTACTTCTACAACGTGGTTCCCAGCTTGAGGGAACCAACCAAAAATTGTCTAATTTGCTAAAAAAAACACAAAGCTAATCAATAACACAGTTTTAATACTTTTTTGATTTGGTTCCCATTTTTAAGGAACCAACTGCTTTTGAACATCTAAATTGAAACCACCTTGTCCCCAGGCAATTCCTCATTACTGTGAGGAAGAGTGAAATGTAAAAACTATTTTAACTTTATTAGAACCATTTTATTTTGTGAATAGGGGTTATTTACCCTAGTGGATCAATTTGGTACAAGGTCTACAGTGATCATTCATTTCATTTTTATTGGTTATACTGGAAAGGCATGTGAGCATTGCTGCCCATTTACACAAGTGTCCAGTTACATACAGCAATCATGAGACATGACATAGGCTTAAACATTTAACTAACAGCAAGGGTTAATACAATGGTACATAAATTTAGGATAATATGGACTAAAGGGCAAACCATGAACTAGCCTTGGTGAATTATTTTTATTTATTTTATTTATTTATTAGATCATCAGTTTACAAACCTTTGAGTCATAGACTCATTTACAAAGACACCTGAATCAAGAGAGCAATACATCACAGCAAACAAAACAGTACAGTACATGACACTTAGATTAAAAAAGCAACCAGTGTTACAGGCATTCACTGGTGGTACATGCTTGGTAATAGATAGATCACAGTAGTCATGATATAGGTACACGAGTACCACGTTAGGTAGCAACCAGGTATATTTTATTACAATAGTCAGCAGATGTTGCCTGAGACCCCAGGTATATACAGCAAAAGTAGACAGGGCAGACCCAGCCTTGGGGTGAAGGTAAGGGGCAGGTGGGGGATTATGTGCAGTTGCAGCAGCGAGTGCTTGTCAGATGGCTTCTGAGGGAGACCTTGAAAGGACCAAGCTTAGTGGAGTCAGCTATGTTGGCTGGGAGGGAACTGAACCAGGAGGGAGCCCGACAGCAAAAGGATCTCTGGGCCATAGAGGTCCTCACCCTGGGGACAATAAGGGAGGTTTTGACAGTGCTGCGGGTGGAGACTGAGGGAGCACGCTGCAGGGAGGTGGTGACCCAGGAGAGCCTCTAGCAGGGTCTTTTTTACAAGAAGGCAGGTTTGGAAGTGGAGTCTTTCTTCAAGTTTGAGCAAGTTGATGGTGGAGTACAGCAGGCATGTATGGGTGCACCTAGGGGCTCCCAGCATTAGCCTGCAGGCCTTGTTTATAGAGAGCTGGATTCTTGCAAGCACAGTGTTGTCGGCAGCAGCATAGATGGTCAACCCATAGTCGATTAGCGACAGGACAGAGGAGGTGATTGCCAATCTAAGAGCCTCTTGTGGTAGGCAGTCCCTGTGGCGGTATAATAGTCCAGTCCTGACACTGGTGGCAGCAGAAAGGGCATTGATATGGAAATGGAAGGAGAGTGCCGAATCAAAGGTAATGCCCAGGTACTTGTAGGTGGAAACCTGCTCAATGGGGTTTAGTGTGCTAGGCAGTATCACAAGAGGGGCACCACTGGCTTTGCTTTGGCGATGTGAAAAGAACATAACTTTGGTCTTTTTTAGGTTCAGGACTAGCCTTCGTGATGTGAACCAATGCTCAACTCCATCAAAAGCTTGTTGGAGGGTGGCCTGGAGTGTGCTGGGGTTGGGGTCAGCAGCAAAGAGCACAGCGTCATCCACGTAGAGGAGGAGGATCTTACTTAGGCAGGCCAAAGGGAGGGAGTTGAGGTAGAGACTGAAGAGGAGAGGGCCAAAAATGGAGCCCTGGGGAACCCCAGAGTGGACTGGTCGTGTGTCAGATAGGGTGCTATTGATTTTTACACACTGAGTTCTGGCAGAGAGGTAGCTGGTGAACCACACAAGGGGGCCAGGTGAGAAACCAAGACATCTGAGGGAGTCATGCAGGAGAGGATGGCAAACCATGTCAAAGACCTTGGAGAGGTCAATGAACATGGCACCAACAGGACTTCCGGCATCAAGAGAAGAGTGCAGGAAGTTGGAGAATTCAAGTAGCACAGTTGTGGAGCTGTGACCTGCATGAAAGCCATGCTGTCACTGGCACTTGGGTTAATATCCCAGTACTGACACTGTAGTGCAGCATGAGAGGGGTGCTGCACTTCTGAGGTGCCGTCTTTCGGATGAGATGTTCAACCGAGGTCCCATCTGCCTGGATTGGTGGTAGTTCAGGTGGATGTTAAAGATCCCATGGCACTTATCGAAAAAGAGTAGGGGTATGTTTATTAAAAGCAAAATCAAATATACAATAATCAAGGAAAAAAATTACATAGATGCATACATCATGAAAACTGAAAACATAAGCAGGTCTGAAAGAAAACTAAATACAATAGAAGTGTGAATCAAAAAAGTCCAATATCGTTCCCATATATTCCTCTTCAATATTTTCCTTTCTCCTTCTTTCAAAGCGTTCCAGATACAGTAGAATCCTTTTGAATAAGTCTTCAGAAGTGAAACGTCACTGCTGAAACAAAAACCACATCTGACCTGCCATACCCAATATAGAATCACAACTGCTATAATATTCAAGGTACTGGAATTACATCTGGACCAGGATTCTGGAAATAAACCAAAGAATAAGGCTCTTTGATCCCATTGACACCAGACCTTATCCCAAAAATGGCGTTTCCATAAAACCAAAATGCAAAATAAAGGGCAAGAAAAATATAAATGAGTCATTGTTTCCGTGAGTTCCACATGATTCCCGAAACAATTTCTATCCACTAGCTGTTTATGTTTTGGTTCCTCAGTACATTGATTTTACCATGTCACTTAACCATGTAATATCCCACATTGATACTGGGATACGGGGATCCATAAAGCGTTTACCAATCTGTAGTTGCTCTACAGGTGTAAAGCTGGGAAATACATTCACATTAAAATGGGATTCTACTATCTCTAAATACAATTGTTTCGAGACAATTTTTTAATCATAAGAGTAGAAATGTTCCATATTTTAGCATATCAAATACCATTCCCCAGTCTATCGACAGGACATATTTCCTTTTATTTTTGTGTAAAATTTCACACTGTTCCATTCAGGAAAAATATCTTTAATAGACATATATACGAAAGGAAGCCAAGTTTGAATAGAGTCTTGGACCAATGGTTTTAAGTTGGTTGTGAAAAAATTGTATAAAAAATACAACGGATGAATCATAGAGACCCTCCTTTTCGATAGGGTTGTAATAGAACATTCCGTTGAATAGGATTAAGCGGCTTCCCCAAAAGCATGAAAAAAGAGAGCCAAAAGAGTCAAAATGACATTTAGGTATTGGAAAATATGCTATATGCAAAAATAGGGTAATAAACAAGTTTTAATCAAAAAATACGTTTCTTTTTCCCCAAAGACCATCTATGCCATTACTAACTTTTCTCTACGGTATTCAGAGCAATTTCCCAATTATATTTAGCTGCATCTGAACTCAAAATACACTCTAATAACTTATGTGGGAATCTACTACCTTGATTCCTTGAATAGAAACCACCGTATCAGTAGAAAAGGTTAGGTCAAAACACACACTTTTCTGCAAATTCAAACTGGACCAATAACTGATAAAAACTGGTAATACATCAGTTAACAAATGACCTTCTGCAATGTTAGGTACTAAAACACAAAGATCATCTGCATAACAAATTATTTTAGAATGAATGCCTGAAAGACCTGAAAATCTTGGAGATTGATGAAGTAGTCGAATAATAGGGTCCAAAAGCTATCACAAATAATAAAAAGGACTCAGAGGCATCCTTGCCGCACTCCTCGTGTATATAACACGGGGTCCTAGTCTCCCATTAATATACGACTTAACATAGGCCAAAGAATAACATAAAATAATCCAATTTATAAAAATTAAGCGAAAACCAAAACATTTAAGGGTTAACAAATAAATTCCTGAAAAATGCTATCAAAAGCTTTTGACAGATCAAAATTAAATAAATATCCTTTTAAGGAACCATGACAACCCTGAGAAAATAGTTCTCTGATCAGTATTAAGGCATCATGAATGGATCTACCAGAGATTGAACAATACTGAAATGGGGAAAGCAGAGAAGGCAAATATTTAGAAATCCTATTCCTAACAACTTGGCGAAAATTTTTGTAGTCTGTATTTAACAATGTAATGGGCAATTCCTCAAATCTGTCTATCTCCTTTTTATATAAAAAGCATTAAACCTTCAGACATCTGATCTGTCAGTCGATCCTCCTGTAAAAACCATTAAAGACAGCTACCAACTGACATGGTATGAGTCTCCATAAAACTTATAAACTCTCTGCTGACAAACCATCAGAACCAGGGCTACTTTATCCGAAGACCTAAAATAACATCTTTCACTTCTTCACAAGAGAAGGCTTTATAAGTCCTTCTTGTTGTGATGTTGTTAATATAGGCATATTTAATATTTGTAATATCATTGTCATATCTGTAGTAACAACCTCTAGGGTGTCAAATATGCACGCTGTATAAATTTTGTGACATTGCCATGATTTCTTTGCCCTTTGACAACTTGGCCTTATTCATCAATAATTGATGTATTTGTTTACCACCAGCTTTCCCATCATCGACCCCAAGGGGGTTAAATTGACTTCGGAGTTCCAGTCGTTTTGAATTTTTGTTCAAAAGTATGGATTTTGCCTATCATACTGCACTTTAGCAAGTCACGGTTTGACTTCTTATATACGGGCAGAATGATCCAAACCATATAAATGAGAGTCAGTAAATAATGTCAATAATTCGCTAAGTGGCGTTTGAGGTATGATGTCTTTCATCAGCTAAGGACCGGCATATGATTTAAAATATGAGATCACATATAATTTAGTATCAGTCCACCAATCAATAATGGAATCATAGATGAAATTACTGTAGTACAGTCCGTGATTAACTCCGTAAAACCTTGAATAAAAACAGGAAGTAACAATAAAGATGAGTTAACTCTCCACACCGAGGGCCTGTGATACTTGCATCTTCCAATTGGTTGATTCCTATCAAAGATGGTCAGAAGTTGCCATAGGTATTGTAAAACCTTTGACTATGCCAGTGGTTTGCGAAACTAACCAATAATCAACAATCCGTGAGTGCAAGGTCCCTTCCCTAAAGGGTAGGCCTCGGGACTGGGCAAGACATCCACTAATTTTAATTCTGTAATAAGATTATGTAAAAGCATGGGTGTCACAATAAGTTTTCCTACTGGAAGGATTTCTAAACTAGTATTAAAATCTCCACCCCATAGAATTATGCGATTTGTGCACAGAAAAGGTTTAATTTGGCGCAAAAGCTGAATCTTAACTGCTTTCTGCTGTGGTGCATAAATATTTATGAGCCTATAAGGAAACCCCTGCCATATAAGATCTAGTAAAAAAACTCTGCCCGGTACTAAATCCACACTCTTTTGTAAAATGAAGTTAGAAGTAGTAAAACAAAAACCAACACCAGAACAGAGGTCTTGTCCTAATGACCAATATGACGGTCCTAAACCCCATTCCCTGGAAGCTATTGTGATGTCTTCTGTGGTATACAACCGAATATCTTGTAAAAAATAAACATCATAGGCCAGACTACGTAGTGCCGAAAAAGTTGCCATTCGTTTATAGTTGGAGCGAATACTATTTACATTCAAACTTGCAAGGCGTGTAGTGACATGAGAAAAACCACGAAAAAAAGGAAGAAAGCCTGTAGAAATAACCCTCTCATTTCTTTTTCTCACTCTAGCAGACTTCTTTTTGAAATAGCCCCAGAACTTTCAGTCAAAGGTAATGATGCAGAGGCCGACATGGAAAGAATAGGAAGAGATAAATTCTCAACGTCTCCATCTTCTTCCTCCATGGCCTCACCCCAACTTTGTAGGGGTTCATACGGGTTAGATAGTGGGATGGATACAGCGTCTACCTGTTTGGCAGAGAAGTCTCTGAGCCACTGGTGGGGGAGAAGTTTCTCCATGCTCTTCATCATCTTTTGGAGTACTAGAAACACCTTAATTCTTCTACAGAGGATTGGTCTATAATTCCCGAAATATCAGTGGGGTCATGGGAAATAAGGGATGCAGAGGGTTCAGGAAGGTTAGGAGATTCAGAAGTTGCAGGAGGTTCAGGCAAAACAGGGGCATTTACAATGGAGGTAGTGAAAGAAGGAATTTTTCCGTTATTTGTAATAGGTGGAAGGAAATCCTGGGGAGGTCCCTATAACAGAGGATTTAGCAATAAACATCATGTTCTGCATAGCCTGCAGTGTTATGTGCGCCCATGGGCAGGCTGAAAATACATGTGAATATCACTGCATAAATTACAAGTGGGAGGAACTGTACAAGCCAACACAGTATGACCTATCATACCGCATGAAGTACATTTCAGTTTATCACAATCAGAGCTCAGATGGGACAATGAGCCACATCTATAGCATGATCTCGTTGCCCTGGGTAAAACAATATACCACGGTCTCGACCTAGAAAAAACAATTAGGCAGATGCTGAATACCAAACTCATTAATTTTAAGTTGCACAGTAAATTTCCACCCTCCGTCCAAAAACCATTTACATCAATTAAAGTATGTGGTACTAGTAACTGTGCAACGCTGTTACAACCAATACAATATATCTAAAACATTTACTCCTTCATTCCTAAAAAGGACAGTAATGACTTTCGGTAGGCCTAGTAATGGAATAATCACAAAATGCTTCCAGACAGGGTCTGCACGAGCATTATAGTAAGCAGACCAGAATTTATCTAGCAATGCAGCAGTACGGAAAGAAACATCAAAATTAGAGTCTCCTGAAGAGTGTATTAGGGCATACACATCTGAGGGTTTAATCTTTAAAGATTGTATTATTAAAGTCTTTCCTACAAAGTCCGGTCTGGAGGAAGGTCCATATCCCCTTGTAATGTATACGGACTACAAATCTTTCCTCAGTGGAACCTCTGACTGTTTAAAAAGAGAAGCGTAGCTGGCTGGTTTACTAGCAGGCTTAACAGCAGAAGGAGCAACAACTGAGTTCTGCAAAGCAGTAACAACGTTCATGTCTGCTTGAAAGTACTGACCTTCCGACTGTGGTGGTAGCTCAATGTTCTGTTTCAGCGATGAAACGATATCCATGTCTGCAGGGGTTTGAAATGTAGAATTTGATTCCTCCGTCGGTTTCGGCAAATCTCCATGCTGAGAATCAGGAACTAACAGCGGAAGTGATGCGGCAGTTTGGTCTGTCACTGAAAAGAGTTCTCCTGCTGCCTCACTGCATCCAAACAGTCCATCTGGTTCACCAATCCATTCCCAGGCAAGGAAAATTAGGATCTGTATCCATGCAGTCGAGTCCTAATCCAGCCTGCTTTCTCTAGCGCTTGCTCAGGGACCATGTGGAAAGATGAGCCAAAAGGAAATAGGTCCTCCACCGTGTACTGGTCACGCATCTGTTTCCATAGGGGCTGTAATTGCATGAACGCTCTCCTTTTACTGTACTCTTAGAAGCTGTTTGACCATTCTCTGGTCGTTTCCTTTTCTCCTCTTCTGGTATAAGAATTTGGTCACCATCTGGTTCTTCCTAGGCATCGATGTTCTCCACTGAAGACATCTCCTTCACAGGTATGTCATTTTCAGTACATTCTGAACGCTTGCGACTGGTAGGATATCTCTGCAATCTTGCTCTGGTCCTGCAGTCCAGCACTCCACACCTCCGTCCTCTCCAACGGCTGAGACATACTGAGGTGGAGTCAGATGCCTCATGGGAAGGTTCCCCCACCCATCAGAGTAGGGGAATTTCCCCGGTGTCCTGGCCAAATTTCCCTCATTCACTAAAAAAAAAAAAATACCACAGACAGTTTCATCTGGTTCAAGGTCAGTTGGCATTCATCTGTATCCTCCTCCTCCAGATCATGCCTGAAAATAGGCAGGATTTGTCTAGTGCACTTACCCAGTCAACAAAAACTAAATAAATAAATAAATATTGTGCATGGCCAGGTATTCGGCAAGCTGGTTGGCAACTACTTTTTCAAGGGCCTTAGAGAGTCGGGGGAGGATGGAGATAGGTCGATAGTTACCTGGGGACGCTCGATCGCCGCTCTTTAGGATGGGAGTGATGATGGCGGTTTTCCATGTGCTGGGGAACTGCCCCAGGCACAGAGAGCAGTTGAGCAGCTCGGTAAGTGGGACCAGGATAGCATCCAACGTCAGACGAAGTAGCCTAGTGTCCAGTAGGTCGGTGCCGGGGTTGTAACTACTAATGGCTTTCTGCAGAAGGGGTCTAGCCTCCAACGGGGAGATGGTACATAGGTAAAAAGGAGGTCTCTGGAGAGTGGGCAGGGGTGCTACTGGGATGGGGTCAAAGAAGTTACTGGGCAGGACTGAACTCAGGTCTGAGAAAGTGTGGTTTAGGCAGTCTGCAATGCCAAGGGTCAGAGCAGACAGTGCCATTAAAGGAGAGTTGAGAAGGGGTGGGAGCAGGATTTCCATTCAGCTCCTTTACATTATCTCAAAATTTCTAGCTGACCCCCAGGAGGAGACAAAGCGGATTGGTGGTACTGGGCTTTGTCCTGTCAAATGGCCCAAAGTACCTTATTAAGCTCAGCAGTTATCACGCTTGCCTATCAGCTGGTTTGCCGATTCCGCGGCAATGTGCCATAGGTTGTCTCTCATTTAAGTTTGTGAAGAAGGGAGGGTAACCCAAGGCATGTTTTGCTTTTGGTACAAGGTGACATTAAGCATTCAGTGAGGGTTTAACAATAATATAATATAACAGTGGGAAAGAAAAAAATTAAGTGCAATCTAAAAACTAGCCTAGGTGGATTAACAATACTACAAGTGCTAGAAAGAGAGGTAAGTGCCACAGGGTGGATAACCAGAGAATGAGGGAAAAAAGTGCAGAAGGGAGCAGATTAGGGCTGCGAGCAGGTGCAAGTGGGAGAAATGTCTCCTGATATTGTGTTTGAAGGCATTTGTGGAGGGACAGAGTTTTAGTTCTGGTGGAAGAGAGTTGAAGAGCTTGGGTCTCATAGAAGAGAGTGTTTTCTGGCCTTGAGTGGTCCAGCAGAAAGGAACAGCGGAAGGGAGAGTGGAGGACAGTCTAGTGGTCCTGGTGGTGGTGGCTGACTGGAAGAGAGAAGTGAGGCAAACAGGGAGCAGTTCACGGGAGAGTTTGAAGAAGAAGGTGGCCATTTTGTGGTTGGGGCATGCCTCAAGGGAGGGCTGACTGGTGAGCTTATTAAGGTCACAGTGGTGTGTGAGTTTAGGGAGATCAGAGTCAAAGCAGATAGCGTTGTGGTAGGAGCTTCGAAGTCTGGAGAAATTTATGATGGAGAGGCGGGGGAAGGAGACAAGTGAACCACAGTCAAAGACAGGAAGGAGGAAGCTGGAGACTAAAAGGGATTTGGATTTCCTGTTAAGGTAATGCTTGGTTCTGTGGAGGATACTGAGGCATTGGTGGGCTTTTTTGATTGTGAGGCTAGTGTGAGCATCAAATCTGAGGTGGCTATCAGAGTAAGCCAAGGTATTTGAATTCACTGACTCTTTCAATGCAGTTACCAAGGTTGTCATAAGAGAGAGGTCAAAGCCAAGGGATTTGCGGGGCCTGGAGAAAACCATAAACTTAGGTTTTTTTTGGAGTTGAATACAGGACCTTTGGATGTGAACCAGGTGTGAAGTCTGCTGAAATCAAATTGGAGTTTGTTAATGAGAGCATTGGGGGTTTTGTCCTGACAGAAAAGGGCTGCATCATCAGCACAGAGAATGAGTTCTGAGGTGGTGCAAATGTCAGGCAGGGAGTTAATGACCAGAGAGAAGAGAAGAGGGCCCAGGATAGACCCTTGGGGGATGCCATATTTGATGGGGCAGGATTCAGAGAGGACACTGCCAGTAATGGTGCGATGGGATCTGCCTGTTAGATAATCCATGAACCAGAGGCAGACCTCAGGTGAGAAATGGAGGCCAGCCAGGGTATGAAGGAGGACTTCATGATCAATGAGGTTGAAGGCTTATCTGTATCATTCTTCATCATTCATCACTGGTGGGTCCAAGCCGGAGGTGCAGAACCCCTTGAATGAGATTTTTTTCTCTCGGGGGAGGAGCAGGTGCCAGGATGTCACCGCCCTCCGGGCCAACACAATACATGGCGCTCGAGAATTGGCCAATTACTGACACCGACTCCTCCACCTCAGTTGTGCTTCTCCTGGCGAGTGCACATCGACCTCATGTGAGCTGACAGAAATCTACTATGTCATCATGGCCTACCTCCTTCTCGTTGATGCCCTGAAGTTCTGCTGCTGCCACCATTTTGACTCTTCACCATCTTAAACTCCGGATCAGACTGGTAAGATTTTTCCTTATTTTCAGTGCTGAGTCTTTATCTGTGTTTTGTTTTAAGTTGTTGATGGTCATGCCAGGTTTGGGGACAGAAACAGAAAGGACAAGAAGTCATCTAGAGTGGGCTGGTTCCCCATGCATCAGTGTCCCTGTGGCCGAAAGATGACTGTGACAAATCGGCATGACCGATGCCTGACCTGCCTGGGTCCAAACCATGACATGGACCACTGCAAAGCCTGCTTCTCTTTGGATCACCATGTTTAAGAGTACTGCATGTTTAAGGTCAGCCATGCTGCACCAACCTTTGGGGGGGGGCAGCATCATACGTGGGACACCAGGTGCAGGTCTCTTGACCCTTCCTCCGGGTCCTCTCCCAGTACTATAAGTACTATGAATGAGGGGTCCTCCACCGCTTTGAGCCTCGGCAGGGCAGAGGTCCCTTCCACGGTGCCAGAGGGATGGTCAGGCACTCCGGGGGCCTGGCTGGGGGCACTGTTTTCGCTGTCACCTCCTCGGAGGTGCAGGCTCCCTCAGTGTTGCAGCCTGAGCCTGCTAAGCCCAGCCAGATGGTTTCCTCTGCGCCACCCATTGGTGCCGCTGCTGATCCTGGAGCATTTCATGGCTCTGGTGAGCACAGCGGTGTGGTGATCAGTGCTGGGTCTCCCCGTGGCGCCAAGGGGAGGAGGGCTTCAGGGGTGGCCACTCTGCCAATCTCCCTGATCTCCTCCTCTTCAGAGGAGGATAATTGGGGTGCAGACCCAGACTGGTTACCCAACTCTCTGGGGTCCCAAGGCTCTCCTTCACCCAGCTCTAAGGCGCTCTTCCAATCTTTTCTTTCTTTGGGGCGTGATCACCATCTATGCCAGCCCCAGCACTGGGAGCGCCTCTAGAGGCGCTCACTGTACCGAACGGTTGCCTCATATTGAGAGTGGTTCAGCCCCTGTGGAAATTTAGTCCTCTGGCACAGGGACTGGGGCCGGCACCATTTTCAGCGCTGCCCTGTTCTCTGCTGCAGGAGACGTGGTTGCACTCTTAAGATTGGCGGTGAGGAAAAGGTCCTTCGAGTCAGTGCAGTGTTGAGGGGCCTGGGTGATGTGCAGCGGCCTTTCCTTGGAGCCCTGTGGGGCTTGGGGAGGAGCCACAATGCAGAACCTGTCCTCTCTCCTTCCTCTTCACTGAGACCTCTATATGTCGGGCTGGGGGCCGCCCTTCTGGACCTGCATAGCCCTGGTGCCCCACATGGGGAAATCCCCTTCTGGGCTCAGTCCCGACCGCTTCAGTCTGGTTGAGCAGCCAGTGATGGAGGAGACCAGTGGGTTGGATTGTCTGCCAGATCTTGCTGCCCTAGCAGAGGGCGTTCTCACTCTGTGAGAATGCTTCCCCCCCTCCGTCTGCCTTCTCCTCCCTCTTTACTGGGCCATGTGGGTTCTTCAGGGCCTTTGACCTGGGAGCAATTCAGGGCCATGGCTGCTGACTTCCCCAGGTACATTAGGGCCATAGACAAGCAGGCCTTCAACCTGTCCTCCCAGGAGCAGCTGTACTCTGAATCCTTGGACTCATCAGCCTCCTCCTCTTCCTCCCTTGAGGAAGAGGATCCTCTATCCACCTTTCCTCTGCTGTTGATGGACTTCTATCAGTGTTTCCTGTCGAGGTTGGTCAACAAGTTCCATGTTTCCTGTGTGGCAAGACATAATCCTGAGTGGGCAACATGCGCCTTCCTGAACAAGCACAGCGCAGACCACCTGATGGGCCTGCCTGGCCGGTTCCTTTCCTGGAAGTGTTGTACCATACCTGGCAGCTCCTCTCAGCCCCTTCTCCAGTCTTGAGCGATTACCAGCACAGGTATTGCACACCCAAGGGGTCTCCAGGAGCTTTGCCTCATCCTACTTCTGGACTGAGTCTCCTGGACACCCCTACCGGGCATAGAAGCCCAAGGCACAACCAACCTCCAGAGGCCGACTCCATGGAGTTTGACCTCTGGGGGAAAGTCTTCTTCTCCTCAGCACACCTCATGCTATGTGTTGCATCACATCAGGCCCATCATGCTGCCTACAGCAGGCACTTATGGTCAATGCTAGGCCAATTGCTAGCATCAATGCCTGATTCGGAGGCAACCAGGCAAGCCATTGCCCTCTCCACGCATGGCCTGGAGCTTGCAAGGCACCAAGCAAGGGCATCACACGACACCAATGAGGTGGCATCCAGGCTGGCGGGGACAGTGATCTGCATCCGGAGACCCAGCCTTTCCTTGACCAGTCACGGGCCTCATCTGGCCGCTGAGGGAACCCTTTTTCCCCTCAGGGAGTTACCAGCTCCCCTTCAGGGGACTTGGTAATCACCACCAGTGGGAATGGTGAAGACTGATACAGATAAGATATGAAAATTACGACCTTCCATAACTGTTCATCTTTCTGTTTATCTTCACCATTCATCACTGCTTCCCGCCTCACCTCCCCTCTTGGGCCTCAGCCTCTGGGTATTGCCTCCTCCATGCTTGCCTTCCCCTATTGAGACCAATTGTGGATCTAGTCCTGCTGGCAACACTGGGTCCTCTGATCCTTCAGGTAAGTGACAGGGACCTACCTTGTGACTGGGTCAGAAACTGGTTACATGGGACAACTCAGAGTATTAGTGAATGGCACTCTGTCAGAAGAGAGGAGGGTGACTAGCGAGTCCCGCTGGACTTGGTTCTGGGGCCAATCTCTTCAACATATTTATCAGCGACATTGCAGATGGACTGAAGAGAAGGTTTGCCTATTTGCAGATGACACCAAAATCGCCAACAGGGTGGACACACCAGAGGGACAGCATAGTAGCATAGTATGGAAGCTGATCTCCGAAAACTGGAGGAGTGATGCAGGACCTGGCAATTGAAATTCAGTGCCAAAAAATGCAAGGTCATGCACCTGGGAAAACATAACCCAGAGAAACTGTACTCAATGGGAGGGGAGCAGCTGGTGGCTACTAGGCAGGATCGAGACCTGGGGATGATTGTATCAGATGACCTCAAGGTTAGCAAACAATGTGAAAAGGCAGCGCTAAAAGCTAGTAGCATCCTGGGATGCACAGGGAGGGGCATCATAAGCAGAAGACATGAAGTAATCATGCCCCTGTATCGGTCCCTGGTAGGCCTCACCTGGAGTACTGAGTCCAGTTCTGGAGGCCACACTTCAGGAAGGACATAGCTGGAGATGGTACAAAGAAGAGTAACAAAGATGGTGCAGGGCTTGCATCAGAAACCATACAAGGCAAGACTAGATGACCTCAAATTTATTCTCCCTAGAGCAATGCAGGAATCGTGAGGACATGATCAAAACATTTAAATACCTTAAAGGCAACAGCAGGGTGCACGTGCAGAACCCCTTTTGGTTAAAAGACTACAATAGGACTAGAGGGCATGACCTTAGACTTAAGGGAGGAAAGTTCAGAAGCAATATGAGGAACTTCTTATTCATAGAGCGCGTTGTGGAACCATGGAATAGCCTGCTGGAGGGGGTGATGGGAGATGGTGGGGGAATTCAAGCAGGCATGGGACAGACAATGTGGGATACTCAGACAGGCAGCTATGTAAGGGGGGTTGGAAACCAAGGGCAGACTTTATGGATCACATGGTCCCCATCTGCCGACAACTTCTGTTTCTATGCTTCTTTGGGGGAGGGCAAGCAGGGTGCTTGCCCTCTTATGATAAGGGGCTCCCGGTGCCTTCTTCTCATGATCCTGGTGGGGACCCCCCATCCTCTGGATTTTCTGGGCCCTTCTTCTTAAGGGCCTGATGTCCAGGCTCTGGTCTTGCATTGACCTCTGGGATTCTCATCTTGATTGATGAGAAAGTGGAAGGGCCTCGGAGACCTCCAGTCCCCTTCTTCCTGGAGCAGTGACTCCTGTCTGAATTTTCCTGGACAGGGTCCTTCTGTTTAAAAAAAAAAAAGGATGAAAACCTTCACTCAGACATCCTCTTGCCCCTCCTGCCATCCGGCTCGGAGAGTGTGATGTAGATTCTCTCAAGTTAAGATTACTTCTGTTGAAGGAGTCTCTCTTAGAGAGGGATCCTACCCCTGAGTGGGTCTTGTCCCCACCCTTGTGTAAATTAGTGACAGGAGTGGGAGACCTTTGACACCCCTTCCATCTCCTTTGGACCAGAGGGCTGCACCTTCAAAGACTGGTGCCCTGGCTTGTACTCTGCTCTATTGGACCAGTGTCCAGCTGGTTTTGTTTACCTCTTGCCTTCAAATCCAGCCTGAAGGCTCTGTGTAGCTCACTCATTCACTTTGTGGAGTTTAAAAAAAAAAGAGATTGGGAGAGTAGATTAGGTTAGCAGTGCCCCTGCTGGTCCTCAGAGAGTCCCTTGGACCTCTTACTGGGGTGTCATGAGGTCTCTCATCTCTTCTCCCCTCTCTCTCTGTTTTCTTTCACTCTCCTTCCCTTACTGCTATCCCTTCCTTGATCTGCCCAGTGGTTGGGTCCTCTGTCCCAGGCCTCCAGGTAATGTCTCTACCTCTTGTGGCCAGTCTTTTTTCTTTTTCTGTTTATACAGTATCTTTTCTTTTTTACTGTCTCCCTGGCTCCACCCTCCTTCTTTTCCTCTGTCTCTGATTTTCTTACTCTCTCCAGCGTGCAGAACTGAGGTGGAGGAGGAGTCGGCGTCAGTTACTGGCCAACCCTCGACTGCCGCCGCTCGGCCTCAAGGGTGGTAGCCATCCTGGTGCTGGCTCCTACCCTAGAGAAAAAAATTCTCCCTGCGCCTCTGGCTTGGATCCATCAGCAATGAATTATGAAGATATACAGAAAGATCAACAATTACGGTAGGTACATAATTTTCATCTTGGCATGACTGATAGACCTAAGAAACGGATAGGACCAACAGGCTTTAAAACTGTACAGATAGTTTTCATCTCCTGGCAAGGGCAGACTGCCACAAGCTTTGTTTGAGGTGCCTGGGTCAGATCATGATTTTATCAGTTGTGAGCTCTGTAAAATATTTTGCCAAAAAAGCCAAAAGAAAAGGGCTAAGAAAAGAGATGATTTTGTGGCTTCACTGTCTGCATCTATGTCACCAAAACACAATAAATAAAAGCTCTGAGGGAGTCCCTAATGATGGTGGAAAGCATGCATCAGAGGGTTTGTTTCCTCAAATACAGCAGCAGTCCTTGTCAAAGGGGACAGAGGAAAAAAACTAAAGCTGCTCAGTCATTGGATAAGTATGATAAATATAGTTAAGATACCAGGGTGTCCAAAAGGAGGAACCCTGAGTCCAGCGATGGGAAAAATACAAATAAAAGAGCCTCAGAGCAGGCACTGGAAACAGTATCTGCCGGGGGGAGGGGGGAGAGAATGTCCTGGCCATTCTTTCTGCAAAGGAAAAGGAGTTTGCAGTGGACCGAAGACATATGCTGTAGCCGAGGACATGGCAAAAGTATGGCAATTTTCCCAGGCTATAGAAAACATTATTAATATGCCTCTTCCCCACCAGCCTCAGACTCCAGACCATCTGCTTTCAGAGGATGAGACATATTATGAGTAAGAAGGTGAGCAGGTGAACCTATAGAACCTGATTTTTCACCTGAGCAAGAGTGTGTCTCCCCTCCTTGGCCTACAGAGGATTATACCTCGTACTCCTCTTTCATCAAACAAATGAGGAGCACCCTCAGTATCCCCTCTCATGAAACAGAGGATGAGGAGTAGGACATGGAGTTTATGGATTTGATGGGGCTAGTTTCTGCAAAAAGGCTGCTAGTGCCCATGCACTCTAAAAAGCCACTTCAAAAATCATGTCAGCACCCAATTCAGCTGCTGGCATAGATAAAGTTAAAAAGAAGTATCAGGTGGCCAGACAGGGGGTGGAATACCTGTATGCTCATCCTGACCATGAAGCGACATTGCAGAGGGACTGGAAGGAAAAGTATGTCTCTTTGCAGATGACACAAAGATCTGCAACAGAGTTGATGCACAAGGTGGGGTGGAAAGGATGAGAAGGGACTTGGCAAGGTTAGAGGAATGGTCAAATGTATGGCAGCTTAGATTCAATGCTAAGAAGTGCAAGGTAAGCATCTGGGAACAAAAACCCAGGGAAGAGTACACCATGGGGGAGATACTAACAACAACAAAATGGAAAGGGACCTGGGGGTAGTCGTATCAGATGACCTAAAGGTGGGCAAGCAATGTGAGAGGGCAGCAAGGAGGGCTGGGGATACTGGAATGCATAGGGAGAGGCATCACCAATAGAAAACAGAAGTTATTATCCCTCTGTACAGACAGCTGGTGAGACCACATCTGAGTACTGCGTGCAGTTCTGGAGACCCAATCTCATAAAGAACATAGACAGGATGGAAACTGTCAGAGGAGAGACTAAATGGTGCAGGGTCTGCACCAGAAGACATATGAAGAGACTTAAGGAGCTTAATATGTATAGCCTCGAGGAAAGGAGGGAGAGGGACATGATAGAAACTTCAAGTACCTCAAGGGAATCAACAAAGTCCAAGAGGGTAGCATCTTTCAAAAAGAGGTGTGCAAGAACAAGGGGACACAATTTGAAGATAGAAGAGGCGGCTCAGAGGTAATTTAAAAGTATTTTTTCTACAGAGAGGGTTGCCAGATGTATGGAACAGCTCAGAGGAGGTTGTGGAGTCAAACAGTGGTGGAATTCAAGCATGCATGGGACAGTCATAAGGCAATTCTAGGGAGTGGGGTAGGAAGAAATAGGCTGCTGGTTAACTAGGATCTGCAGCTTATCCATCAGGTAGGGAAATGGGCAGACTGGGTGGGCCAAGCGGTCCTTATCTGCCGTCAAATTCTATGTTTCTATGAAGAAGTAATCCAAGTAGTTGCTTGTGAGAAGGCCAAGGTGCCCTTCTATGCACAGCCTCCTGGAAAGGACTCTAGGAAACCGGATACTGTGGCCAAAAAAGTTTATACAACAGCTTCCCTGCTCCTTAGACAAGCAGCTTATTTGGTATATACAGCTCAGTCCAGAAAGCACTGTGGAATACAGTGTTGGCACTGACTGACAGAGTGGAAGGGGAAATGGCACAGGACCAGGCTTTCACAGCAAAGTCAGCCCTGGATGCCACTAAATACTAGTTTTGCGTGGCTCTGGACACCAGTGACTCTGCTTCAAGGGTCCTAGCCCATGCAGTGGCATTGAGAAGGTTCTCCTGGTTAAGGGCAACCATCTTCTCCCAGGCCACCCAGGATAAGGCCATGGATTTCCTCTTTGAAGGAACTTCAATATTTGGTGGCAAAACAGAGGCATACATGAAACAAGTGGATGAGTACAAGACCACTTACAAAAACCAGTAAATAAAAGGCCCCCACTTCCTACAGGCCTTATGGAAGAGGAGGGAAGGGTTGGGGCTACTACCCAAAACCTCACGCCCCCAATGAATACCAACCCCACAGAAGTTATTAAAGAGGCAGAGGCAGGAGGGGCTCCAGACATCCTGCTGCAGCACCAGTCCCCAAACCACAGCCAAAACAACCCCCCTGACAATTCTGCCCAGGCGGCCAAACCATTGCCGGGGGAGGCTGACCCACTACTTCCAGGAATGGGTGAAAATTACCACAGACAATTGAGTCCTGGAGGTAATGGGACAGGGGTTGTTCCTGCAGTTTAAGAGGTTTCCAAAACAGCAGAACCCCAAATCTTTCCAGCTCATTCACCAATAGAAAGAATTCTACTGGAACTTGAAGTAAAGAGACTGTTGCAGGCAAAAGGAATAGAAAATATTCCTACCTCACAGTGAGGCAAGGGCCTGTTCTCAAGATATTTCCTCACCCACAACAAAATTGGGAAGTGGCAACTCATTTTAGACTAAGATAGCTAAACAAACATATCCAAAACAAAATTAGAAAGGTGGTCACACTGATACCATCCTTGCAGTCGGGATTGGCTATGGTCACTGGAGCTGAAAGATTTTATTTCTAGGGACATGGATATGTTGTTCATCCACACTGTCTGGCAGGTATCCTTGCCACTTTAAATCTTAACGGAAGGTCTTCAAGCTGGCTCCTCCCACACACCGGGTGGTAAAACTCGGCTCCGCCCCATGACGCCAGATCTTCCTCACCGCTGAAGCCCAGACCCTCCTTAACGCCCGCGTATAAGACTGGTTCCCAATTCTTCGAATTCTTCAAATCAAAAGTTTTTGCTAAAAGACTTGTCTTCTCTCCCTACAGCTGCTACGATGGACAAATCGACTCCGTTTCCGGAGATGCCCTCAGTGGAGAAGATGTCCGACGGATCCGCACTCCACGCATGCTCACTGCATAGGGCCTTGAGCACCACCCGCAGGCTTGCGACCTGTGCTCTTCCTTTTCGCCCACGCCCTCAAGACCGTAAGCCCGTTACAACTGGGGCGCCCCGAAGCGATTTCCTCTGGTGAAGTCAAAGAGGCCCGGTTGGCGGTGTCGCGGCGGAGCTCGGCGGATCCTGCTCGAGCAGATGATCGCCCTCGAGAAGAGAAGTAGATGGAGCCGCTTCTACCTCGGCTCGCGGCATTTGTCCCGCTCTCTCGGTGCCTCTTATTCAGCTTCTTTTAAGGAGCTTTGTCTGACCCTCTACTAAAGGTGAGGGACCAACTTCTTCTGGACCGTTTTCTCGGTCCAAAAGAGACAAAGTAAGTCTCACCGTCGGCCGCTCTTGGGAGCGGAAAGATCCCTCTCCCCAAGTTGACGGCTGTTGACTTGATCGACTGCTCGGCTTGACCACTGGTCTCACGGTGTCCCCATCAGGCCAGTTGACCGAGACTCCGTCGACGGTCGAGATTTTCTCGACCCGTTGGATGGGTTGTCGGCAGGAAAGCGAAATCCCCTCTCCCGGTTCCCCGGTGGGAGTTGAGGACCCGTTGGCTCAAATCTGTGCCTCGGTTCCGAGCCTTGGTTGAATCTTCAAAACCGAGGAGTGCGGTTCCCAGCGACACCTCCCCGCACCGTCCTCGGCAAAGCCGAGGTTCTCGGTCTCGGACTTCTTCGCGGTCCAGCCGATCCCGCCGTCATAGGTGTTCCGGTCTCGGCACCGCGGCAAGCGGCGCCGCCGCTCGTCCTCTTCCTCCTCCTCGGACGAGGGGAGGCTTCGGCGCAAGTTGCGTCGAAGATATGAGGAACTCATGTGGCAACAGCTCCTTCTGACCGGGAATAAGCCGACGCCGTCGTCTTCCCCAGGTAAGTGGCTGTCACAGACGGCTGGAAACAACCCCTCGTTTATTCGAGGCCTGTTCCCAGGCGGTTGTTCGCCAAACCGCTGCCCCACCGATTCTGGTGGAACCTCCGCCTCCACAGCCGTTAGTTGGGGCTCCGACCAAGAATTCTCGGTCGGCTCAGGGACTACCCCAAGGCTGTCTGTCACCCTCACCCGATCGACCTCGGCAGGTGGAGGTGGCTCAGGCCAAAGCAGCTCTTTGAGGACTCTTCCGAGTCTGAAGCGATTCCTCCCTTTCTCCAAGCGAATGGACTTGAGTCCTCAGGAAGGACAGTCGGTGGGCGATAGCCTCGTCCTTCCTGGGACTGCTTGGCTCATCTAGGAGTCACCGGGTGGGTTCGAACCCGCTTAAGCGGCCAGGTATCCTCACGGAGATTCTGGACCGAGGATTCCCCACGGAGGTCTTTCCGGTGGCCGAGGCCATAGTGGGCCCGGCCTGGAGCCTGGTGCGCCCCTGCTTCCTGCCCTGCGCCCGGCCAGGATGACCAGGAAGTATCGCGGTCCCCTACGGTTCCTTGTCTGGTTTTGGGTTCACCCCGGCCGAGGTTAGTTACCGACAGTGTTTTCAGCGTGCGGGAACGCTAGGGATGTGGACAAACCTTCCGACAAAGAGTCCAAAAATTGGACTATGCCGGGCGAAAAAGTCTATGCTCGTCCTCCTGCCTTCGCCAGGCCAGTTCGGCCGTCCTTATGGCACATTTCTCTCATGCCCTGTTGGGCTCCCTGGATGAGGTCGTCCCTCATCTTCCGCGGATCTGCAGACCACGGTCAGGCAGGTGCGGGACCAGGGCAGGGCAGTGGCCAAACAGCAGCTCCAGACTGCTTTAGACATTGGGGACTCGTGTGCCAGGTCTGTGGCGGCCGCAGTGGCTATCGTCGTCGGGTTTGGCTGAGGATATCCACCTTTACCGGATACCCAGCACGTTGACGGATGTTCCTTTTTGGGACCGACCTCTTGACCCTGGGGTGGAAGGTCACCTGCAGAGGATCGAGAAGTCCAATGCTACCTTGGACTCGGTCTCTTCGGCTCAGAAGGACAAAGGCGCAAACCACAGCCTAAGCCCTTTCATCCTTCAAGCCGACAAGCGCCCGCCCAGCAACGTCAGGGCCTAGCAGGTCAGTTTGGCATCCCAAACGAACCCGGGGCTTCCTCCAACAGGAAGTAGGAGGTAAAGGCCCAGGAGGTCCCGGCCGGTCCCTCCTCAAGCCTGCCCAGTGACGGGCTGAGGGTGTCACCCCAACCCCGCCACCACCCCAGGTTCCCCCTTGGGGATGGCTCGGCACTTCCTTTCCGCCTGGTCCGTTATTACCATGGACAGGTGGGTGCTGGAAGGTGGTGGGAAAAAGGCCTGCCTCTAGAATTCGAGGCAGGCCCGCCCTTCGAGCCGTCGCACCTCGGGGCCTCGGAGTCCCAGCCTCACTGTTGGCTCGTCGGGCGACATCGCTCTCCTCCTCCAAAGGAGGTGATCAGGAGGTGGGGACCCTCCTCAGACCTGGGGTTTGTGTCCAGGTACTTCCTGGTTCCGAAACGGACGGGGGGCTGGCGCTCCATTCTCAACCTACACGACCTGAACAAGTTCCTAAGGTCTCGAACCTTCAGGATGGTCACTCTGGCTCAGATAATACCACCCTGGAACACGGCATGTGCTTCTGCTCTCTGGACCTGCAGGACGCGTTCTTTCACGTCCCTATCCGTCCGTCACATCGGAGATTCCTTCGCTTTCGAGCGGAGGGATCCCTTCGAGTTCGAGCCATGCCCTTCGGCCTGTCTCCAGCTCCCAGGGTCTTCACCAAATGCATAGCAGTGGTGACAGCTTTCCTACTGCGCCGAGGGTCCGGTTACCCTACCTGGACGTACATTGATAGCAGCCCCTCCAGACACGAGGTGGAGCGGTCCAGAGATCTGGCCCTCCAGGTTGTTCTCAAATCGAACTCGAGTCAAGGAGGTGATTCTGTTTATCGGGCAGAGCTCGACTCTTCGAGCCAGAGCACTGCCCCATGACAGGCCGAGGTTCTTACCTCTTTGCCCAATCATTTCTGGTTGGGCAATTGCACCCTCCTGGTCTCATGGCAGCCTGTACCAGCGTGGTCCGTTGGGCACGCTGGCACAGCACCCTTCAGTGGGACTGGCCAGCCAGTGGTCACAATGCTGCGATCCATTGGACCAGAAGCTAGTGACGGTGACCCAGGAGATGTGGAACGCTCGGTGGTGGACCGCTCCACACATCTGCAGGAGGGCATCCGTTTGTCCGCCCGCGAGCGACGGTCTCTCTATCGACCCGATGCCTCTCTGATGGGTTGGGTGCCCATCTGGGGAACACGGAGCACGGCCTCTGGTCCCCGCAGGAGTCCCGATGCCACATCAACCTGCTGGAGCTCCGAGCGGTCCGCCTAGCTCTCACTGCCTTTGCTCCGTTTCTTCGGGGTCAAGTGGTCCAGTCAGACGGACAATACCACGACCATGTACTATCTCAACCTAAACCGCCAGGCGGGGCGCCTCCATGCTTCTATGCAAGGAAGCTCTCGCATTTGATCCTTTCGTGCGCCAGCTTGAGGTGGATCTCTAGCCATTCATGTGGCAGGAGCCTTCAACACCTGGCCGATGCCCTGGGCGGATAGGGGCTGCATCCCACAGTGGTCTCTCCTGCCAGAGGTAGTAAGATCTGTTCTCCCATTGAGGCACACCTCAGGTGGACCTGTTTGCCTCCAGGAGAACGAAGCTGACTGTTCCATGCCCGCCCCCAGCAGGGCTCACTGCAGGGGATGCCTTCTTGAGGCCGTGGACCCCGGGCCTCCTCCCTTCCCCATTTCCCTTGATACACAAGGTGCTTCTCAAGCAAGGAGGGACAAGGCGAGGTGATTCTGATAGCCCCAGACTGGCCCGCCAGTTCTGGTATCCAGATCTCCTCAGCCTCAGCTCCAGGCTCCCGAGGCAGCTTCCAGCTCACCTGGACCTGCTCTCAGTCAATCAGGGAAGGTGTTCCATCCGGACCTTCAATCCCCTGCACCTGACTGGCCTGGTTCCTGGCGGCTAGAGTTCCAGGCCTTGGGTCTTCAACGAGGTCCTCACGAGGTGTTGATTGAAGTCCCGTGGAGTCGACCAGGAATGCTATGCCAGTCAAATGGAAGGATTTTCCATTTTATGTCAGGACAAGGCTTGGACCCTTCCTCCTGTCCTTTGGCAAGCATCTTGGACTATTTATGGTCCTTTCTCGTCAAGGGCTTAGGCTCCATCGACCCTGCGCCTAGCAGCCATCTCTGCTTACCGGGCGCGGGCCGGGGAGCAGTCGGTGGCGCAGGAGAAGGTGGTCTGGCGCTTTTTCAAAGGCCTTGATCACATTTCCCCTCCGGTGCGAGAACCTCCACCTCCGTGGGATTTACTGCTGGTACTGGCAAAGCTCATGGGCAAGCCATTCGAACTAATGCACAGGTGTGAACTCTCTCACCTGTCGTGGAAGACCGCCTTCTTGGTGGCTATCACGTCAGCCAGAAGGATGGGAGAACTCCAGGCGCTCTGCATCGAGTCTCCTTACCTGGTCTTCCACAGGGACAAAGGTTGTCCTGTGCCCCACCCGAAATTCCTTCCGAAGGTGGTGTCGGAGTTTCACCTTAACCAGGTGTTGACTCTGCCGGTGTTCTGCAATCACACCTCGGAGGCGAATACAGGCCCATACTTTGGACCCTGAGAAGGCCTATTACACAAGGAGCGCACGGCTGAAATTGGGAGAGGTTCAGCCAGCTGTTTGTCACCCACGCTGAAGCCGCACCTGGCAGACCTGCAGCCAGCGGACGATAAGCAGGTGGGTCACCTCCTGCATAGATCTCTGCTATAAGTTGGCGGAGCATGGGAGCCTCCCAGAGGATAAGAGCTCATTCTACCCACCATACTGCTGCATCGGTGGCTGCTTCCAGGGACGTCCCTATCCAGGAAATCTGCAGGGCTGCTACCTGGAAGTCAGCAAACACCTTCATCACCCATTACCACATCGACCTTGAGTCACGCGGGATGCTGGTTTTGGGGCCTCGTTTCTCCAGTCTTTATTCCCTAAGTAGGGGTGTGCGCCTTGCCTCCCTCCTCCCGGAGAACTGCTAGGAGTCTGCCAGACAGTGTGGATGAACAACATATCCATGTCCCTAGAAATACAGGTTACTCACCTGTAACAGGAGTTCTAGGAATGGTATATGTTGTTCATCCACACGACCCACCCGACCTCCCCGGCTTCGGCCCACAACCTGAGCTTCCAGCGGGCCAGATCTGGCGCCATGGGGCTGAGCCGAGTTTTACCACCCGGTGGGTGGGAGGAGCCAGCTTGAAGACCTTCCGGCAAGATTTAAAGCGGCAAGGATACCTGCCAGACAGTGTGGATGAACAACATATACCATTCCTAGAACTCCTGTTACAGGTGAGTAACCTGTATTTATTGTTCATTCGAAAAGGTTTCACCAGGAAAGACAACATGAGTGGTAAACAGATAATTTCCAGAAGCATCCTGGGGGGAGGGGTTACATAATGTGGGAGAACAAACAGAAACATAGTAAAATAAATACATACAGCGTAGTACAGTTACATATGAGAGTGCTAAGACAAATGAGCTCAGCCCTAGGCAGCAGTAGTTCCGTAATGATAAAAATATAAGATAGCAACGTAATAACTGGGACACAAAGAGGCAGATGGGATTAAATAGAACAATGTGCAGATAAGCTTGTGTAGTGCAACCTGAGGAAGTGGTAGCCATGGGGACCAAAGTAACAGGTTGAGCCCTGCAGTTGATAAGTGCTACTAGGGCAAGGTGGTCACTAGAGTGCTTGGTGGGTAAAGAAGAAGGGCGATTAAAACACAAGTGGTGGAGGGGTGGGGGAAGGATGGGGAGAGGGGAGGAGTGAGTGAGGGGCAGACAGGAGGTATTTACCTTCAGGGTGCTGAAGAACCCTGCAAGGGGATAGGTCCTAACAAAGAGGGAGGGAGAGTAAGGGAGTGAGGAGGAGGTAGGAGAGAGGGTGTAGGGGTAAGAGAAAGATGCCTATTTTCATATTCCAGTCTGACATACTGACAAAAAATACCTCAGATTCAGGCTAGGAAAAGTACTGTTAAGTAAGAACTTACCGTAACAGTAGATCTTCGAGAGGAGCTCTTGCAGCAGGTAATACTATTTGGACTGAGCTGCCAGGCATTAGGACCCCACGTGGATCCTAACACCAGGCAGCTTAGTCTTAATGGTATTGCCTGCTGCAAGAGCTCCCACTCAAAGTGAGATCTGCCAGTACCAGTTTGTAGCCCTTCCCTTTGGTCTCACTTGAGCACTAAGGGTCTTCTCAAAGTGCCTAGCCATGGTGGCAGCACATCTGAGAAGGCAAGCGTCGTGGTTTTTTCCTACCTGATTGACTGGCTAGTCTTAGGTAAAACAGAACAAGAGACAAGGTGCTCTATCCAGAGGGTGAAAAGCACCCACGAAAAGTTGGGGTTCCTGATAAATCCGCATAAGTCCCAGACAGAACCTGTTTAGGTGCTGGACTTCAAAGGCATAGACCTGATACCCTATAGAGGAAAGCTTTCCTCCTACAAGGAAGGGTTTCAGATCTGATTGCTACTGCAGAATCCTTCCCACAGGGCCAGCCAAGCCCTGCAAGGGATTTTCTGCAGCTCCTGGACAGCATGGCCTCATCCACAGCAGTGGTGCCATGGGCCAGGCTTCAGATGCGGGACATTCAGTAACACTTAGGAGACCACTGGTCTCAAAGATGGGATCCACTCTCTATGTGTGGGCACTGGAGTGGTGGAAGGATGAAAGCAATCTCAGAGAGGGCATTCTCTTCCTCCAGCTATTCCCAACAAGTATCCTCACAACAGATGCCTCACTTCTAGAGGACCTCACAATGAGTGGCATCTGGAGCCCACAGGAGACTCAGGAGCACATCAGTCTCATGGAATTAAGGGTAGTATTTCTAGTAATGCAGTGTTTTTCATCATAGCTGCAAGGTCAATCTGGAGAATCAGCCAGGGGAAAGCACAAGTGGAGAATGGGAACAACACAGCCCTCACATATGAATTTGTGTTTGCCAAAATGTATTGCGGACAAGGATACAAACAAAACTCCTGATGCCTTGAGGTGCTCTGCTTCCTTCCTCAGGGAACGGAAAGCTGCCCATACAGTAGCTGCTGTGTATTTAAAAAGGTAAATAATTTGATTTCAATGTGCACATTCAATTACAACATGCAAATATTTTGAAATGTGCAAAACAAACTGCTCCGTTAACTAGTTAATGAGTGGACCCTGAACCAGCAAATGTTGGCCTCAGCCTTTAGAAGATGGCGCACTCCAGAAACAGACCTGTTCGTTTAGAGAACAGTCAGCCCCCACAGTTGTTTTGCAGGCCACCAGCAAGGGGCACAGTCCCAGAGGATGCCCTACTTCTGGATTGGACAAGGAGGTTCCTGCATGCCTTCCCACCATTCCCACTCATGCAGAGAGTGCTCATAAAGCTCTGGAGAGAGAGCCAGCAACAATGATTCTGATCGCTCTGGAATATACCAGTCAGGCTTGTACTCCGTGCTCCTGACCCTGTCCAGCAAGACTGCAATGAACCTGCTACTGAGCTACAACCTTCTGACTGTCTCAGGGCAGAATAACATTCCCAGACCTCAGAACATTACACCTGATGACGTGGTTCTTGAGGAGTTAGAATTCTCTGACCTGAGTTTGTCAGTGGAGGTGTTGAAAGTGCTAAAGATTTAAAGAAAACCAGCAACAAGGAAAGCATGTACTCTAGTGAAGGAGAGTCTGGAAACTTCCGGTAATGTCACGAAGTGGGTAGCAGCTTAGAGTGAGTACTCTCCCGTCCCCAGCTGCTAAAAAGTCCTCCAGAAGGCTTTCTACTCTGGCAAAAATGTCTAAAAAATCAGGAGGAATGGGTCAAGACATAAACAAGGGCAAACACAAGACAAGAGGACACTCAAAAAGCAAGGATGATAAAGGATTTTTGGGTGCATCTTCAAGCAGATCATCCTCCCATGCGAACGCTTTTATCCTGGACTATGACACAGACTGTGAGTCCGAACAGCTCTCGCACAACCGCTTTGAGAACCTGCTGAAAGAAATCAAGCAATCCAGGCAGGAAAATAAGAAGGACTTTAAAACAGTGCAACAGCAATTATCGACCCTAGAGACTCGTATCGGGCAGGTGGAAGAACGTGTGTCCACGACCGAAGATAACACAATACAGCTGTCTCCTATCGTGCAGTCACTGCTAGCTCACATGGGGAATTAAATGAAGTGCTTGGCCACAAGGGGCAATCAAGACGAGAGAACCTGCACCTGTATGGTCTCCCAGAGGGGCTGGAAGTCACCCGATGGCCCCTTTTATTGAGAACCTGCTCAAAGATATCCTTGAGCTGCCCCCCAACTATGAACTGCATATAGAGCGTGCCCATCGCTCCTAATAACCTAAGCCCCTGGACCCCTCTGCCCATCCACAATCCATAATTTTTAAATTAAGCTCTTACTGCACTAAAGAAGACCTCCTGCGTAGAGCTTGGGTGAAAAAAGAAATAGCATATCTCACTAACCGCCTGTACCTGGATCATAACTACCCACAGGAAATCCAGTCTCAGCATCTCTGATATGCACCCCTGCTAAAAATTCTTAAAGAAAAGGCAGTAAGGTTCCACACACCCTACCCAGTGAAGCTTCATGTCTTTTGGGAGAACAGAGTGAAGCTTTACTCCTCTGTAGAAGAGGCTGTGGCAGCGTTTAAGGAGAAGGCCTTTCTGACCCCCAAAATCCAGAATCAGAGAGCAGGGAACTGGGATCTGGAGTGGCAGCATGTGCTACATAGGAAACGACCCAGACAAGGACTGTTGTCACCTGCAGAGGCATTCCAGCCGCTGAGGCAAATCTCGAACAAGAAAATATCATGCCCAGACAAGCACACTTGATGCAGTTCCCTTCTAAGTAAGTTTGTCCATTTTAGAACATGGTCCTGCTGAATTTAGTGGGGTAATCTGTGTATATATCCCACGGAATTTGCCACGACTTTTGGCAGGCTGCTCATTGATTCCCGTGCATCTTCCACAAGGTAAATTCCAGACATCTCCCGAATTCTGTTAAAGACACTGCAGTACATCCATTCCATAACAGTGTCGGATGAATAAGCCTTACAGGGATCTATATTTAGATCCAGACTTACCCATCGTCTGTGCAGTGTGGATTTTGATATTGCTGTTTCTGAAGCTGCATAGGCAGCAAAGGACTAGCAGCTTGTGGTAATTTTATGTTACTGGAATATTGGACACTAAACCCTTCCCCCCTCTGAAGGACTTCACCCCCACAGTCTAAACAAATTTAAGGGGGATAATTCATATGTCTATTACAGAGAATATTTGGGGTGAGGGTAATGACTTGGGAACAAGGAAACACTTAATGTCATTAGAGGAGGTTACTATGTTGTCTTATATTAATGTCTTTGTTTAAAAATTCCTTATCTAAGAATTGGCAGTGGGGACGGGAATGTTGGAGTTATGGTTGGTTTCACTGCTTGCCCCGTGACGTATGCCTGATATGGCACCTTTGATTGGGAGCCTGTATGTTTTTTGGCTCCAGAAGAGGTCTCCCAGAGATGGGAGGTCACACATACCTCTTCTCTCTGCCCTTTTTAGGGCGGACACAGAGGCCTGTTCTTTTTCCAGGCCCTCTACCTTGGAAGCAACTTATATTCTCTGTTAACTGGTTACAGTTTGCCATGTGGCACTATTTTATGTGTTCTTTGTTGGGTCACAATACCAACGGTGTCATTACAGGGCTGGGTGGTACAGGGGGAGGGTGTGGGCGGGTGATAGCCCAGTCGGTTAAAAAAACAAAATCATATTACTATTTTTCTTTGGATTACTCTCTGGCCATGGCTTTAACCTATCTGATATGGTCCTATAATGTACATGGGTTCTCGAACCCTGTGAAGTGTAGCATGGTTTATCCTATTTAAAATGCTCGGGGATATTCTTTTGTTGCAAAAACCCACCTTTCCATGATGGAACATAAGAAATTTGAGCAGCTAAGATTCTTCCATGTGATGACTTCTACATATGGGGTGGGTAGAAGGAGGGGTACAGTGATACTTATTCCACACATGGTTCCCTTTGAATTAAAAGATAGACTGGTTGACAAGGAAGGAGATCCTCCATGGTTAAAGGCCACCTTAATGGAAAAATGCTCACGGTGACCTCAGTGTATTTTCCCCAAACACTGAACTGGACTTTTATAAATCTTTTTCCTGCAACTAGCCCAATGGGTGGAAGGACAGGTCATATGTGGTGGGGACCTTAATTTGACTCTGTCGGGGAATTCGAGGAGGGACACCACATGGTAGAATTAAGAAGACCACCAGAGAGAGAGTTGGCCAAGCTCCTGAGGGAGTTGGGATATGAAGACACATGGACATTTTTGAAAGGGAGCTCCCCGCATTATACCTTTTATTCACAGGCCCACTCGACCTATTCCTGTCTAGATTATATACTTACAACATGGGAGCATTTGGGGGTGTCCCTCTGGTCCTGGTTGGGGGGGATCTGGTCTTGTCAGACCATGCACCTGTTTTCCTGGAAACCAAATTCAGGGATTGTAAAAAAAAAAAAAACACATTCTGGAGACTTAACCTCTCTTTATTGAAGGACTGGGAGGATATTGAGCAGATTAGAGAAACAATTCAGCAGGCCTTGGTGAGCAATGACACCCTAGATATAACCCCCTCAGTGTTGTGGGATGCCCTCAAGGCCCAGTTATGGGGTAAACTGGTAGAAATGTCTGTACGCAGGAAGACAGTTCGAGAGGAGCTGTAGGGACTCCTCTCAAAATGTATATTAGACCTAGAGGAACTTCAGAAAATTAAGGTATGCAAAACCGTTCCAAGGAACTGGTTGCCTAAAGAAGGAGCTTAATAACTTGTTAGATTATTATGTCGAGCAAAAACTTCTCTTCCTGTGACAAAAATATTATGATGGAGTCCCCAGGTCTCTGAGACTCCTTGCGGGACGATTAAGAGCCCAGAAGGCTAAAGCCACCATAACTGGTATCAAAAATCCCTTCTCCAATACCCTGCAACAGACAACATCTGGCATCTCTAAGGCCTTTCTAGATTTTTGCACACAACTGTACTCAATCCCCTCAGGAGTCCCAGGGGAGGATATTTTTGTCTTCCTCTCTGGTCTCCACCTTCCTACCATGTCCAGGGACCAGAAATCCTCTTTCATTGGCCCCATATCTCAGCAGGAGATCAAATTAGAGATTGGTCTTTTAAAGTCAGGAAAATGCCCACATTCCGACGGTCTCCCTGGAGAATTTTATAAAGTATACAAGAAAACCATATCCCCTATACTACAGCGGGTTTTTCCTTTGTTTCTTTCTCCACTGGAGTTATCCGTCCCTCATGGAATTATGCCATTGTCTCGGTGATTCTGAAACCGGGCAAGGACCCCACCTAATGTTCTTCCTGTAGATCTATTTCGTTCCTTAACACCGAATATAAGCTTCTGGCATCCGTATTGGCAAGACGTCTTAAAATCTTCGCCCCCCAGCTAATCCATTTGGACCAATTTGGTTTTATATCAAGTCGGCAAGCTCAAGATAATATTCGTAGCACCATTTACCTTATAGAACACATTCAACACCAGAATCTCCCAATGCTTTTTCTAAGCCTAGATGCGGAAAAAGCATTTCATAACGTATCCTGCCCTTTTCTGCGTGGAGTCCTTGCCTCTTTCGGTTTCCCCAGACAACTTATCGACCTAATTTTTAAGTTTTATGACACTCTGCAAGGATATATCAGGACAAATGGTCATATCTCTTCCGGCTTCCCCCTTCGAAGAGGTACACATCAGGGTTGCCCCCTTTCTCCACTCCTGTTTGCATTTTATATAGAACCCCTGGCTCAATGTATCCGTTTAATGTTAGATATTAAGGGAGTTCCACTGGCAGGAGTGGAGCACAAGCTTGCTTTATTTGCTGATGATGTACTGATATATTTGTCTGATCCCGAATTGTCGCTCCCAGCTCTCTTTCAAAAATTGTTACAGTTATCCACACTCTCTGGCTACACCCTCAACACCCATAAAACTGAGATTCCAACACTAAATTATTTGTTTTCCCCTACAATCATGACTAGGTTTGATATGAAATGGGATCTTCAATCACTCAAATACCTTGGTATTAGAATCCCACAGGACTTAACGCAAGTTTTTGCCAGCAATTATTTACCTCTAATTAATAGCTTAAGGCAAGACATGAGACAATGGAACATTCTTCCTCTCTCCTTCTATGCCCGTAACTTATCTCTGAAAAATGAATGTTCTCCCCTACCTGTTATACCTGTTTCTATGTGTCCCCTGTCAAATAACTGTTAAAGAGCTACTTAGCTGGCAGAAACTGATTAATTAATTTCTTTGGAATAATGAAAGACCAAGGATTATGCTACAACTTCTTTACCTACCCAAAAATCTAGGGGGAATAGCTCTGCCCTCACTAACTCTATATTGGATAGCATCTCAAATGAGATTGGCACTCCTTTGGGGGCACAAGAGCTACCAAGCCCATTGGAAGGCAATAGACCTGTCTAGGGAACTTCCGTTCCCACTTCCAACTTGCCTCTTTCACACACACACACACACACACACACACACACACACACACACACACACAAGATAGGCCCTGGAATTGTTGCCCAGTGGGAGTGTAACAATACTAGAGGGATGGAGGAGAGGCATTCAAAACAAATCCTTACAGCCCCATTTATGTAAATATTTATGGCTGTCATGCAATTCAGTCATTTGCCCTGTCCCAACACGATCCCTGGTATACTACACAAGCCACACGAGGCCTAGTTGCCCCTTGGCAGCTACTTTGCAGAGACTCAGTCCTCTCAATTGAGGAAGCCCAGAAAACCTTCTTCTGGACTGAACGAGATAGATTACATTTTTATCAGCTTAGAGATTTTATAGGTAAACAGCTTCGATTTGAAGCCCTATGCACATGACAGTTTGTGGATGACACCCCATATGTTAAAATATGGACCTCTGAAGTAGAGGAAAGGGCCATCCCCATTATATATAGGTCCTAAGTACAACTCTTCTCACATGTTACTGACAATTTAAGGAGTAGGTGGGATCGGGACCTCTCTACAGCAATAGATGTTCCTGCTTGGTCCAGGATCTGGTGAGGAACATGGTCTACCACCTCTTCTCCTATTTGGAGAGAATTTACGTGGAAGGTTCCAGCCAGGTTCTTCTTGGTACCTTCCCTGGTTGCTAGGAGATCACCGAGCTCTCCCTCAGCTTGTTGGCAGGAATGTGGGACCCAGGTAGCGAATCAGGTTTGTATTCTGCCCTGCCCTCCTCAATGTTTGGTCTGACCTCATTCAGCAGATCTCACATATGTTTAACTTATCTCAGCCCCCTAGTCCCCTGCAATTAATCTTAGACCCTTCCCCCAGAGGGAATACGGGGAAGAGATTCTTTGTATATGTGGACCATATGCCTGGTGGCTGCATATAAAGTAATGACCAGGAAATGGCTCCAGTGGGATCCTCCTTCCATCAGTGAATGGAAGGCAACAATAAAACATATACAGCCATTTCAGCAGATAGCATTTTCTTTACAAAACCAAAAGTGAAGCTTTTGTACAGAGATGGTCCAGGTGGGAACTCCATCACAATCTAGACTGATAAGGACCTGTGTTAATGAAAACCTTGCTTAAAACATAATTTCATACTTAAATTAATTGTAGCCCCCTAGACTGATGCAAATGCCCCCACCCTTCTTTTTCTGTCTGTCCTCTCCAGTAGTAACCGTTTCCTATATAACCCTGGGCTCGCCCAACCTCTTTACAAACACCCTTACCCAAAGTACTTTAATCTTACTCAACCCCCAATCGAGTGGCCCTCGTTCTTTTTGTTCCAAAATTATTGTAGTATGGTGGAACATAGAAACATAGACTTTGATGGCAGATAAGGACCGCTTGGGCCACCTAGTCTGCCCATTTCTCTACCTAACGGATAAGCTGCAGATCCTAGTTAACCAACAGCCTACTTCCTCCTACCCCCACTAGAATTGCCTTATGTCTATCCCATACATTCATAGAATTCCCCAACTGTTTTGACTCTCGACCTCCTCGGAAGAGTCGTTCCATACATCTCTAACCTCTCTGTAAAGAAATACTTCTCACATTACCTCTGAGCCACCCCCAACTTCAAATTGTGCCCTCTTGTTCTTGCACATCTCTTTTCTATAAGATGCTACACTCTTGGACTTTGTTGATTCCCTGAGGTATTTGAAAGTTTCTGTCATGTCCCCCCTCTCCCTCCTTTCCCCGAGGCTATACATCTTAAGCTCCTTTAGTCTTTCTTCATATGTCTTCTGGTGCTGACCTTGCACCATTTTGGTTGCCCTCCTCTGGACAGCCTCCATCCTGTCTCTGTCTTTGCAGAGATGGGGTCTCCAGAACTGAGTTTTCACTTGTCTTATTTATCAATTGTACGTTATTATTCATGTTTGACATATTGATTTTTATTGATGATTACGCTTGTCTATACTTCAGTAGGATTTAGACCTGCTGGCATTATAATATTAAGCTGCTTAATGTGATGTATGTAAGAACCCTGTTTGTAAGTTGTATGTGTATACATTATTGAATTTTCAATAAAGTATAAAAAAAAAAAAAAAGTGGAGGAGAGGTTTACACTGGTGTACCCCAGAAAGATAATCTCAATGCAGGCAGGGTTACCTACAGTTCTGGACTAGCTGGTACACTTGCAGTCCTTAGGTCTGAGCCCCTCGACCCTAAAGGTACATCTGCCAGCAATGTCAGCCTACACATCAGCAAGCAAGGCTAAGTCCTTGTCTTCACAACCTGTTTTTAAAAGGTTTTTTAAAAGGATGCTGTCAACCCCTCCTCAGCCTCAAACTGTGTCTAGTTTAAAAACATATTTTATGATTGCTCACCATCTGTAGAATGTGCTAAGGTAGCTAATAGTTGAGTCTGATGCTTTTTTTTTCTTTGACAATGTTGAAAACAGAAGGCTGGCCTGGTGGCACTGAGGACTGAGGTGCTGGGTGCCTTACCTCTCGCCTCGCCAGCGACCCGTGTTTGGGATTGAGCACAGTTCACCGGGAGTCCACTGGGGGGGGCTGGAAGTAGATAGAGCAGCCACTAGGCAGCTCTCCTTTCCCGGATTGGGGAGGTCGGCTCTCTTGGCCTAAGATCATCACCACATGGAGGCGTGATGGTGGTGCAGGCAGCGAGGGAGTCGGGCGCTAGGCCGGGATGGGCAGAATGGAGTCGGCTGAGCCAAGGCATGTGCACACATCTCCACGCACTCATCCGACCTTGTTTGGGGCTCCCGAGAGTAAGGGGAAGAAAAGCAGTAAAAAGTGGGGGTAGCAGCTGGATGACACCCCCAGGCCGGGTCCGGTGGCCCTGCTGGGGAAGTGGGGTGGCCCTGAAGTGACTGCAGATGTCCAGTCTGGACAGCCAACACAAGCCACCGGCCTGCCAGGAGGATAAACACCTATATGAGAAAAAAAGTAGAAAGCAGACCGTCCACAGTACTGGTGTAGCCACACAAAAACATGCTTGTTTACATTCCTTGATCAACTCTCACTGCATCTGTCTTGGATTTGGGAATACCCCCAATACACTCATGATGCAGTGGGAGAAGAGGACACTGTTGCATCATGAGTGGCTGCACTGTTTGGGGGTGTTGCTAATGTTCAGTAAGTATGCAATACCTAATAGATCAAGGATTTGAATCAAAGCAAGGTTGGATGTACAGTAGTAACCTCAGTGGGTGTTTCTGCTTTGCAGTCTCTTGCTAAGTACAATTTTAGAACTGAGTGATGTAGTGTATGTCCCTCTCGACCAGAGTTCTAAAATACAACAGGGATGCATTGTGCCAACAGTAGAAGAGTAGAACAGGGACACGTCATACTATTCTAAAATGGTTCTTACCAGCAGCAACATGTAACTCAGAAACACTCACATGGATAACTAAAATGTCTGGCTAACGAGAGGAATAAAATAATCTGAACCAGTAGTTAAAAAACAGCTTCTCTTGGAGAAAATGACTTGTAAATTAAGCACAGTTCTCTTTTAACCCACTGGGAAAGAATGTTTTTGTGCAGCTTCCCTCCCTTCCGGCTTCAAAGGGTCATCCGCAAGGTTTGCCAAGAGTCACCATGAATGATTCTAGTAGCTTCAGCTTAGGCTCAGCAGGCGTGGTACTTGGATGTCTTCCACCCGTATATACAGTAGTACAGCGAAGAGAAGATCTGGAGCCAAATCAGGTTACTTTTTTGAACCCCAGAGAAGGTAGCGTGTTTTCTTTTTCTTTCAAAAACAGATATACAAACAAAAGAAGGGCCAAAGATAGGGTCTCAGGATAAGGTATCATACAAGTCATTACATGGATTTTATTTAATTCAGTCCCTATTCCACTCTGATGATGTTTTAAATAGACACTGCAAAATGTTGGTGGGACAAGTTGTTGGTCGCTGTCATAAAAAAAAAAAAAAAATAGATTATATAGTATATTACTTTTTGCACTCTTAGTTGAGTCTTCCTCCTGTGCTTACATTTCTGTGACTTTTCTTGTCCTTAGAGTAGACAGACTCCCCCCTGCTGTGATTCTCTTTTCAGGGTTCAGAGGCCACACTAGGTTTTGTTTATGCTCCTTTTGAAAGTATGCCATGAATTATCTTAAATGCGCCTCCCTCTACATTACAAGTGCCTTATCCGCCACAGGAGGGAAGTAGCCTGGTGCCCACTTATAAAATGGCAGTGTGAAAAGAAAGAATGCGATGAGTTAAACAACCTCATCTGGCCATGCGGCAAGGTCTGTCTTACTGCACAGCTGGCCATCAGTCAAATTAGCAGTTGACTTTTACATTTATAAAATGTCTTGTTCAGACATTATTTTTCCTAAACAAGATCTTTTATGGGAAGGTTAGTGGTATGGGGGTTGCGGCCTACTCTAGCCACGTATACGGGGGGGGGCTCCACATCGGGCAGACATGATAGATCATACGTCCTTTTCCTGCTGGCTATTTGTGTATGTTGGTATGTCTATAAGTGCAACAACTCACACCATGGGAAAGTGGTGGGACAGGTCTTAATGCACTTCTCAGGTGCTTGAAGGCATTTAACTGCACCTCGTGCTTCTCGTATCATCTAGGATGTGTGACAACGTATGTCATATCGCACACCCTATTGTAGGTTGTTTAAGCAATAATGCATGATAGACCATGTGTTGCAGGATTTAACTGTGCTTTATGGGTGTGGCACAAGGCACAACCAGTGCCATTAACTGAGGAAAAGTTGGTAATCCAACAGCATGCCCTGGAGTGCATGACTATGATTATAAAATGGACCCAAAAAAGAAACTGTTATTGATTAAAACGAACAGGTGGAACTTTACCCACATGAACGCTGAAAGAGTTACTCATGGGTAAAAACGCAGACAACCAATCAGATGGCAGGATTTTTCTCGTCCATGTTATGATATTGCTTACCTAATGACAGTAGGTTGGAGTGACTAAAGGAGTCTGAGATGGGTCAACATGTCCAGAAAGATGGAATGTGAGGTAATTAGGGGCACAGTCAGAGGCATTAGGGATAAGCCCAGTCCAGTGAGACATTCCCTTTCTGAAATCTTTATGCACGTGCTCACTGGCGCTAATTAAACAGCACTCAATTCTATGAAAACGAGATTTTACATGCCTTTGGTATTTCTTATATTCAGGCAGAGCTGTCCTGATTACTCATGTGGAAAGAGGGCCTCCTTCTTCTGTTCTAATGATGCTGCTGTCCCGAAGTTCCAGGGGGAAGGCAGGGTGTAGCGCCTGGACCATTAACACAGGTGGCCAGGTATATCAAGTGCTTCCTTCATTCAGACTTTACCTGAGCACCTCACTACCACTTACGGACATAAAACAAGGTAAGTGTAGGCACTGTTGTACGTGTGTGTGTGTGTACACGTGTGTGCCTGTGCATGCCTGTATGACCTCTTATTGACATGACAAACCGGGGGCAGACTCAGTTGGGCCACAGTGCATGTGTATACATGTACATGTGTGTTTGTGTGTGTGTGCGCGTGCATGCATGCATGTGTGTGTATATTTGCACTGCCTCTCGCTAACACAGGACAAGGTAAGGACAGGCACTGTCAATGTATAGGTGTGTGTGTGTCTTTATATTTGTATTTGTATTTGTGTATGTTCAGAGCCTCTCACAGATGCAGGAAAAGGTGAGGGCAGGGATTGTTGGATAACAGTGCCATAAGAGGATAGCAGGAGTATAGAGTGGCACCTATGGATGTGTGTGTATATAAATGTAGCATTTTATTAAGTCCACCATTTGGGTCAATAAAATGGCTGCGGGGCCAGTGGTTATTTCCAGTCACTAGAACTGTGTGCTGGCTAGTGGGAGCAAAACTTAAATTGTGAATTCTGAATGTGTTGGGAATGTGTGTGTTTGTGAACTCTAGACATATTTCAGAATTTGAATTTTTGAAGTTTAAGATCACAAACCTTTCCAAAAAACAAAACATGTCTGATTCAGAATGCGAATCCGGTTCTGATTCTGCATTGCTTACATGTTAAAGCTTCCTCCAACCCATTGCCACACACAGTAGACCCTGTAAGCCCTCCCCCTTCCCCTCACCTTTGTTTCTCCTGGGCTCCATTACTTTATATTGTTGCTGCTGGGGGTTCCACTTCACCTCCATTTGTCTGTTCTGCCCATTGAATAGCACAAATGGACTGTGTGGAGACAGACATTAACTCATTATACCCTGGGCAGCCATTTTGTATCAGGAGAATCAATGTATGGTTCTGACTTCATATGGCACTATTGGGTACAATGAGTTGGGTCCAGTCTGGCTTCTGATGTTTTGAAAGAAGGTATTGGATAGTCCTAGTATCCAGTGTCCACTGTCCTTCTTAACCTTGTGCCAGGCATGGTCCAAAAGACCTCACTTCCCAGCGCAGTCCACCACTAAGTCCTTCCCTCACTAGTAGCCAGCCCAGTGGTCCTGACTCTAAATCCCATCCCAGAGTGATCGGTGGAATTAGTACAATTCAAGATTCCTCCTTCTCCTTTCTAACACCAGTAATGCTCAGAATATTCCTAATTTTATGCAGTAAGCCTGGAGGGTTGGACTTCCCGGAGAGATAGAACACATGCAAATGATGGAACACTTTGCACGTGAGCATCTTTCAAACACTGTCTCTACTAACTGGCTATGTTCTAAACCTCTTCAGATTTTTCTCTCTGCCTGAAAAGTCTGGTCGCTCGGAGTTTCATTCGTCCACTTTCTCCTGCTTGAAGAAAACTTCAAAATACTACTATAAGTATATTTTGTTTTCATTTACTGCCTCTAGTATTTGTTTTGTATTATTTATGTAGTTTACAGTTAAATTTGTTATTTTCCCGGTTCCTCTCAGTTCGGTATAACTGTGGGGGAACCGGGTTAGTTTCTGTTAAAATCAGGGTTCTCTGATTAAAGAACCTCCTTAGCTGTGTATTTAAAACTTGTTTTATTTAATTTGTTGTAACCGATAATTCTCGGTTACCTGAACCACTGACCCGGTTCCATACTGCTACATCGGTTCGGTTCCTTGTCGGTTCTGGAATCGATCATTTAAAAAAAAAAAACTGTTGTTATTAGCAGTTGTTTTTTTCTGTTTCCAAACATCATGTCTGAGAAATCCAAAAAGCGAACCAGTGAACCTGGCTTTAAGAACTGTTCCCAGTGTGGGGAAGTATTTGCTAAAGCAGATAAACACACTTTATATGTGATATGTTTGGATTTTGATCACCTTAAAGATGAATGTGAAGTATGCAAAACATTCCCAGATAAAACTCTGGAAAAACACCTTGAAAGGCTCAAGAAAAAGTTTGTAAAGGGTCCCTCTGGCTCTGACCAGCCGATACCCCAAGAATCTGTGGCTGAACCCACATCTGCTTCTGTGCCTGCCCCTGAGATGGGCGAAAAGGGCACACAACGAAAAAATTTACCATCTGACTCCCCAGTTCCTTCTAAAAAAAGTAAAAAGCTAAAGTACACAGAACCCCCACCTGCCAAACTGGGGACTTTGGTGCCTGCTATGCCTGTACCAGCAGTCCAAGAAATTGCTCAGGCCTTTAAAAAGAATTCAATTTTTACAGATAATAGTTCTTCCTCAGCAGCCTCCTGTCCCTTCCCAGGGTCCCCAGGCTGGAAGCAATGCACATCCACCCCCTCAAGATAGAGGGGATCAGTTTGATGATGATGATGATGATGAATACAGTAATGAGGAGGGACCAGTCGAACCAGAAGTGTCCCCTGAACAGGACTTTGGTTCATCTCCAAGGGTGACTGAGGATTTTCCATCCCATTTTACTTTTATAAGGAGGATGGCAGATGCACTAGACATCTCCACTACTGAACAAGTTGAGGATGAAGAGGAGGTAGAGTACTTGGAGATGATGGGGCTAACACCCACAAAGGCTCTTCTCCTACCGGTGTACAAATTCTTTAACAAGGATGCCTTAAAGATTCTCCAAACACCCGAATTCCACTCCTCCCATTGACAGGAGGATGGACAGAAAATACTAGTTGGAGAGGAAGGGAGGGAGCTGACTTTCTCATCTCCCATCCAGACCATCGGGGTAATTCAGCAAGCAGCTTGCGACAAGGCCGGGGTCCCTCTGTCTTCACATCCTCCAGAAGAGGACTCCAAAAAAATTGACAGCATGGCCAAAAAAGGGTACCTGTCAGCTTCTCTGGCTATGTGTCAGGTTAGATTCCAGGCATATGCTGCCCAGTACCAGAAATCACTGTGGCAGCCAGTCCTGGCTATGTCCCAGAAAGCTCCCTCGCCCTTGTCAGACGACCTGGCTGAAACTGCCAGGTTTGGGTTAGAGACAGCTAGGTACCAATTCCAAATGGCTGCTGACACCAATGACACTGCAGCCAGATGGATGGCGAATACGGTGACACAGAGGTTTGCATGGCTCAGGGCCACAAACCTCACTCAAGATACCCAGTCTGAGGCCTTTGATTTTCCTCTAGAGGGAAACTCCCTTTTTGGGGAGTCCACTGCGGCATACATGAAGAAGGTGGATGAGTATAAGGCCATTTACAGAAGCAACTCTGCCAAGGAGAGAGCTTCACCATCCACCAGACCTTATGGAGGGGGAGGCCAGGGCAGGTCTTTTTATACCAGGCCCCTCTTCCAGCCAGTGGCCTTACCCCAGTACCAGCAGTATCCACAACAGGGATACTCCAGGGGCAGGGGTAGAAGGAGCTTGAGGCGAGGGTCCCAAGCTCAGCCTCAGCCACAATCAAAACAGACCCCCTGAGCCACAGGCCGCTTCCTCCCTACCTGTGGGAGGCAGACTATCTCACTTCCTCCATGCCTGGCTGAACATCACCACAGACAAGTGGGTTCTGGAGGTAGTGGGTCAGGGTCTGTCTCTGGAATTCAAATCCCCTCCTTCTCAGAAAATCGGAGTATTCAGCTCTCCCTCACTAGCAGAAAAAACACTGCTAGAGTGTCAGAGGTTCAAAACCTGCTACAGCTAAAAGCAATAGAACCAGTTCCAAAGTCCCTGAGGGCAAGGTTTTTTTTATTCCAGATACTTCCTAACCATAAAAAAAAGTGGGGAGTGGTGGCCTGTTCTCGATCTCAGAGCTTTAAACAAGCATCTAAAGAAACGAAAATTCAAAATGGTAACTCTAGCTGTGATTTTCCCTATGCTCCAAAAGGGAGACTGGCTGGCATCACTGGACTTAAAGGATGCCTATTTCCACATCCCCATAAGGGATTCTTACTGGAGATATCTCAGATTCAGACTCGACGCTTCAGGTCACTACCAATTTTCATCCCTGCCTTCCGGCCTTTCTTCGGCCCCAAGGGTATTCACAGTGTCTAGCTGCTGTAGTAGCACATCTTTGGAGACAGGGTATCACTGTTTTCCCTTACCGGGATGACTGGTTAGTGGTGGGAAAATCCCCACTGAGAGTACAGCAGGATTTAAAAGTCACCCAGGACCTCCTAAAGTCTCTGGGGTTTCTAATCAATCACAAAAAGTCTGCCTTCACCCCCACACAGGTGTAGCAGTTCACAGGAGCAGAAATAAATACCTTACAGGCCAGAGCCTATTTGCCTCTGGAGGGAGTTCAAAGCCTTCAGTCAGTGGCAAATTCCTTCAGGTTACACAAACCAAAAACTGCAAGACAGTTTCTCCAGCTGCTGGGCCACATTGTTGCTGCCATAGGCTCAGTGCTGGGTTCCAGATTCCACATGAGGGGCATCCAGTTCCACTGGTGTCAGAAAAAAGATCCTTTTTCAAAACTCATTCCAGTAACAATGGCACTGTTACAGGTCCTTTTGTGGTGAAAAGAGAAATCCAACTTAAGACAGGGAATCCCCTTTCAAAAGGAGAATCCCTCAGTAGTTCTCACAACAGATGCATCCCTATTGGGCTGGGGTGTCCATCTAGAGCAGCACACCACTCCCAGGGTACTTGGTCAGCTGCAGAGTCCCTTCAGCACATAAACTTGCTGGAACTCAGAGCAGTTTTGCTAGCTCTACAAGCTCTCTCCCCTAGTACAGGGCAACGTGGTGTAACCCCCCTGCAAATGGGGGTTCCCAAAAGACTTCCAGGAGCTTGCTTGAATGCTCCAAGCCTGAATGGTGTTTGGCATTTAAGCCATTTATCAGTGAGTGTTTTTAGAACCTCTGGTACTGTCTCTTTAAGAGCTGTCTGCTTGCAGACATAATTAGTTTATATGGGGACTGTGTGTTTCTTTGATTGAGTACCACTCAAGCTGCTGCCAATTCACTTCATTTTTGCAGTCACTAGGAGTGCAAAGGGAACCTATCTGAAAGATGTAACTGTTTGCCAGAAATTATTTAGAGTAATAATGAAATTACAGTTTGTCTAACCTGCTTTCTTTGCAGTCAGAACTGTTCTGCTAGTTCCCCATTCTAGTTTTGAACTGCTGAACTGGACCAATCAGTGTGGGGTAAGCTAGCTCTAAAATGGTGCCTTGACGAATCAGAACTTGACTCATAATCTGAGCCAGCCACAAGAGGATTGTATGGGCAGTGACTCTGGGAGATGTAGTTTAGACTTCAGTGCCTTTTTGGACCAACAGCAGCAGTCTATTGTGAGTGACAGCCAATCCAGTCAAGAACTGGGATGAACTCAAAGGAAGTGCCCGGTTTTGTCGGTTGGAGTTTCAGTTGAGCTTTGGCAGTGAAGAAGGAAGGAGCCCTGTGCTTTTCAGTGTGCAGTTTTAGTCAAAAACGTGTAAGGCCCAGAGTTCGGTCTGCAGCTTGTGTAACAGCTTGTGGGACTGAATCCGTCCTGTGAAAAGAATCAAAGGATCTCTGAAGAGTAGAAACCAGGCTCACCCTGTAGAAGACTGGAGAATTGGCTGAAATTGCACTCGGTCTGTCAGGAACTGAATCTGCTGTGTGTTCTCCGGGTTTGTGCAGTAATTGCGATCGGGATACAGATGCAGCCTGCCTGGTATAGTGCTTTCTTTTATATAAATGTGTGAAGAGGTTTGTGTACCTCAAGTGAGCCCTGCTGACATTGAAGGACCCTATTTTATTTGGAGGTCGTGAGTACTAATTCAGGGTCGCTCCCTGTTGAATTGCCACATTAAATCCAAATGGAATTACTGTACTGCTGACTGTTTAATTCTCCTTTTCTCGTGTGAAAGGGCCCTACCAGCTGCCACAGTTTGGACTAGCCACTAGGGCTTGGGTACCCAGGGACAGTAACTGATAGGGATAGGCCTGTGCACAGAGCCATAGGTAGATTATTAGAGTGATAAGCTAATTAACCTGATTTCCTGTCCTTGTTATATCCCCTAAATAAATCAGAGCTGCTTGTTTCAGCAAAGTTATACTGTCTGAGGTATTTGTCTATGTTAAAGTACTGTACTGTGATTGTTGCACTGTATCTCATTTCACAGGAGGTCCCAGTCCGGGAACCAGACCTGGGGGTAAGTGTATACTGTGAAGGTAATTCTGATATATTGTGTGGGCCACTAGTGGGAAGAAAGGGGGTTGCAGTGTCCCAGAGGGCTGTGACCAAGTTAGTTTAACTATTGCAAACCCTGACCTCTGGGTGGAGGCACCCGCCATTGGATCCAGGCCCCTCAACCTGTTAGTGGCAAATCAGGCAGGGGTAGTAGCCCCTGGGATAGCGCCATCTAGGGGTTACAGTGGTAAAGATCAGAACAGACAATACCACCACAATGTATTACTTAAACAAGCAGGGAGGCACCAGGTCAGGCCTCCTTTGTACAGAAGCCATACATATCTGAACTGTAGCTTACTCTCTGGGAATATCCCTGCAGGCAATTCATTTGCCAGGGAAAGACAACATCTAGGTGGATGCCTTGAGTCGAATCAACCAGACCCGTCACGAATGAGCCCTGAACAGACAGGTTATTTTCAGAAGGTGGGGCATTCCACAGGTAGACTTATTCACATCCCACCAGAACCACCACCTGCCCCAGTAATGTTGCAGACCACCAGATCAGGGTACACTCCCTCTGGATACCCTGATCCTGGATTGGTCAGGGAGGTTCCTGTATGCTTTTCCACCTTTCCCTCTGGTTCACAGGGTACTGCTCAAGCTCAGGTCCCATGCAGCATCACTGATCTTGATAGTTTTAGATTGGTCAAGGCAGCCATGAAACATGGACACATAGAAACATAGAATTTGACGGCAGATAAGGACTGCTTGGCCCACCCAGTCTGCTCATTCCTCTACCTACTGGATAAGCTGCAGATCCTAGTTAACCAACAGCCTACTTCTTCCTACCCCCACCCGCTAGAATTGCCTTATGATTGTCCCATGCATTCTTGAAATCCACCACTGTTTTTGACTCCACAATCTCCTCAGGAAAGCTGTTCCATGCATCCACAACCCGCTCCGTGAAAAAATACTTCCTCACATTACCTCAGAGCCGTCCCCCCTCAATCTTCAAATTGTGCCCTCTTGTTCTTGCACACCTCTTTTTCTGAAAGATGCTACCCTCTTGGACTTTGTTGATTCCCTTGAAGTACTTGAAAGTTTCTTTCATGTCTCCCCTCTTCCTCCTTTTCTCGAGGCTATACATGTTAAGCTCCTTAAGTCTCTCTTCATATGTCTTCTGGTGCAGACCCTGCACCATTTTAGTTGCCCTCCTCTGGACTGCCTCCATCCTGTTTATGTCTTTCGGAGATTGGGCCTCCAGAACTGCACGCGAGTACTCAGATGGGGTCTCACCAGCTGTCTGTACAGAGGGATAACAACTTCCTGTTTTTTACTGGTGATGCCTCCCTGTCATCCAGTGCCCCCAACCCTCATTACTGCCCTCTCACATTGCTTACCACCTTAAGGTCATCTGATATGACTACCCCCAGGTCTCTTTCCATTTTTGTTGTTGTTAGTATATCACCCCCTATTGTGTGCTCTTTACCTGGTTTTTTATTTCCCAGGTGCATTACTTTGCACTTCTTAGCAGTGAATCTAAGCTGCCATACATTTGACAATTCCTCCAGCCTTGCCAAGTCCCTTCTCATCCTTCCCACTCCACCTTGTATATCAACTCTGTTACAAATCTTTGTGTCGTCTGCAAAGAGACATACTTTTCCTTCAATCCCTCTGCAATGTCACTTATAAAGACATTAAAGAGGACCCACTAATACCTGTACCTGCAGTACCCCATTAGTAACCCCTTTTCTTCAGAGTGGACTCTGTTTACTATTACTTTCTGTGTCTATTCTCCAGCCAATTCATTACCCAGGCTGCCATCTTGGGACCCTCCCAGGCTGGCCAACTTGTATATTAATCTTTTGTGTGGGACTGTGTCAAATGCCTTGCTAAAGTCTAGGTAGGCCATGTCCACAGCCCCTCCTTGATCTATTACTTTGGTCACCCAGTCAAAGAAGTCTATTAGATTCGTCTGACATGAACTTCCCGCTGTGAATCCATGCTGCCTTGGGTCCTGTGTCCCTCTGGCCTCTAGGTACTCAACAGTTCTTTCCTTCAGAAGTGATTCCATCATGTTCCCAATCACTGAGGTTAAACTAACAGGTCTATAGTTTCCTGCTTCTGCCCTGCTCCCACTTTTGTGAAGTGGAATAACATCTGCCCTCCTCCAGTCCTCAGGTACCACCCCACCCTCCCATGATTTGTTAAAGAGGGTATTCGGTGGTGTCACTAGTTCTACCCTTAGTTCTTTTAGAATTGTGGGATGAATCCCATCAGGCCCATTGCTTTGTCCACCTTCAGTTTTAAGAGTTCTTTCAGAACACTTTCTTCTGTGAATGGGCTGGTATCAACCCCCATATTTAGAGTGTTTCTATTGTTTAGTTTCGGTACTTCCCCCTCTTCATTTGTGAATACTGAGCAAAAATATTTGTTTAGTATCTCTGCCTTTTACACAGTAACCCTCTGTCCACCCCCCTTTATTAAGCCTCACTATCCCTCCCTTGGTCTTCCTTCGCTCCCTGATGTACCTATAAAAGGTTTTATCCCCCTTCTTAACTGAGTTGCCTATCTTTTCCTCGGTTTGGGCCTTTGCTGTTCTGACTGCCTTCCCTGCTTCCTTTTGCTTTAATTCATACAGTTCTCTGTCCTACTCCTTCTGTGATTCTGTGTACTTTCTTTTTCTCTCTTCTGCTCTCCATGTCTATCACAAAACCGATAAACTTCCCTCGGAGGCACAATCTACTGACTTCCAACCAGAGAACTCGGTTATACCCGAACCTCAAGTCCCTCAACTTCAAGGCCTGGCTCTTGAGGACATAGAATATGCAAAATTGAACCTTTCTCAATCTGTCTTAAGCATTTTAAGAGCTTATAGAAAACCTTCTACTAGGAAAACCTATTCTTCTAAATGGAAAAGGTTTTCACTTTGGTGCTCTAGCAGATCACTCATACTAGGCCAGGCTGAAGTTTCAGTTGTCCTGGATTATCTTTCTCACTTGCATTCCTCTGGTTTGCAACCCAGCTCTCTGAAGGTTCATTTGGCAGCTGTCTCTGCTTACCTCTCTGCCGGGGTGAGGGTAGCCATAGCCTCGGATCCTGTCTTTAAAAAATTCTTTAAAGGTCTGAATTACCTACATCCCCCTCATAGGGCACCAGTGCCAGCTTGGAATTTGAAAGCGTGTATTCATGGTCTCTCCCTTTGAACCCATGGCTATAGCCCATCTAAAATATGTCACTTGGAAAACAGTTTTTCTCATGGCAATGACTTCTGCAAGAAGGATTAGTGAGCTTCAGGCTCTCTGTATAGATCAGGACTATATCTCCTTTCATCGGGATAAGGTAGTTCTTAGAGCAAATAGAAAATTTCTTCCCAAGGTAGTCTTGGGCTTTCACTTAATCCAGTCCATCACTCTCCCTGTCTTTTTCACTGATCACTCTACCTCTGGTGAAAGAAGACCCCACAGTCTGGACGTAAAAAGGTCTCTCAGTTACTACATGACAGCCACAAAAGGCCATAGACAGGACAGAAAACTGCTGTTCCTGACCTGTGGGGATGTGGGAAAAGGTAATCCAGCCCCTAAAAAGTCTGTTTCTTGATGTATAGTTCAGTGTATCCAGTTCTGTTACACAAAGGCTGGTAAGGAGCCCCCATCAGAATTGAGGGCCCATTCCACAAGAGGGACAGCTGCTACCTTAGCAGCTGCCAGAGATGTTCCATTACTGGACATTTGTAAAGCAGCTACCTGGAAGACAGTACACACCTTTACAAAGCATTACAATCTAGATATGTTGTCTAGGAGTGATGCTATAGGTTTGGCACGCAGTCCTGCAAAGTCTATTTCTAAAATAAGTTCTGTATCCACCTCCAGTGATACTGCTTGGTGGTCTGCATAAAATTAGGAATATTCTGAGCATTACTGGGGTTAGAAAAAAAAATTACTTACCATAGTAATCTTCTTTTTTCCCAGTGATGCTGAGATATTCATAACTTCCCTCCCAACCTCTCCTTCCAGAACTTCAGCCTCTGCACTCCACATGCTGGTGCCACCCTTCTCACTATACACCCGTGGAGTGTTTTTACCCTGCACCTGTCAATAGTTTGGGTGAACAGGGTTCATTGTGTTTCTACCTTTTTTGGGGTATTTTTTCTCTGGCATTTTGTTCTAACCTTGTTGAATTGTTTCCAGTTGTAGTTTTTTAATTTTTTAAAGTTTATATTATTGGGAAAACCCCAATTTTAATAATAAAATTACAGTACTAGATTACTCTGGGCTTACTTTCCAGGTTCCATTTATAAAATCTGAAGGGGTTTAGAACACAGGCAGTTAGTAGAGGCAGTGTTTGAAAGATGCTTACGTGCAAAGTGTTCCATCATTTGCACGTGTTCTATCTCTCTGGGCAGTCCAACCCTCCAGGCTTACTGCATAAAGTTATGAATATCAGAGCATCACAGGGAAGAAAGAAGATTACTATGGTAAGTAATTTTTTTCTTCACTTGCCATTGAGACCAACAGCCATCACGGCCTTCCCTGAGTGATATGGGTAATATAGCACAGGAGCTATCCAATCTGGACAACACTCTAGGCTATCCACGAGATGCTTTACTCGGTACAGCATCTGGCGTGACACCCAGGGTGTTGTCCATGTTGCCACTTCTTGTAATTTTAATCAGGCCAGTCAGGGAGGACTATGATGGCTGCTGGGCTGGGGGTCAAAGTCGGGACTCTGGACTGGCGGGCTGGATATAAGTGGTAGAGGAGGGACTTGGTGATGTTCTGTTCTGGGGAGTTAGGTCTTTTGGGCCTTGCTCGATATTTTATCTTGGAAGACAGTGGGCACTGGACACAATGACTACCTATTGTCTTCATTCAGAACTTCAGAATCCAGACCAGACCCTCAGTGCTAGCATCCACACAGTAGACCAGTACCACCAAGTGGGCAGCATAGCTAAATGGAAGAGGGCCCCCAGAAGCAGCAGCTGTAACATAGGAGCCTGGGTCAAACAAGGTCGGGGGAAGGAGTGAGGTCCTTGTTCTCTAGGAGCACTCCTTTTTCATTGTGTGAAGATTTAAGTAATAGTTGGATGCAAAATCGGAAATTCTGACTCTTGATTCTGATGTCATTAACAGAATCAGGATCAGAATTAGAATTTCAATAATCTGCCAAATGCAAACAGAATGGATTTCACAGAATCTGATCACACTTCATAAGTGTATGATTGAAAAATGCAGATTGATTGAAATATGTTGTTTTTCAGGTCTGTGTAGTTTAATCGTTATTAGAAATAAAACTGAAAAATACTGTACTAATCATTTTCCGTTGGTAATCCAAGTTTGATTTTGGCTTTGGTAGCCAAAGAGCCATGACTGCACACCTAATTCTCAAAAAGGAGCTTTTCACATTCAGTTTACATCCTACAGCTTTACCTCTTATTGGTTCTGCAGAGCTTAGCCCCTCGCTCTTGAAGTCCGTGACAGTGATTGACGTCAGTCTCAGCCAGCTGGGGTTAGAAGAACTCCTTCTTAAGGAAATAATGCGTTTGGAAAAAACAGAATCTGTGGGTAAGTCGGAAGCACTGTTGTTGGACCAACTGGAACTTGAAGAGGAGCTCCAAAGGGAAGAGGTATGGCTGTGACCAGATTATGTCTCTTGTTTACTGCTGACAGAAATTTGTCAACTGATATGATGAAATGAGCACTAGAACCTACCAGAAAATGGAAATAAACTGGACCTCTTAATATTTGTGGTGTGGTGTGAGATTTTAATTTATTATGGCGTTTTCATTTGCTGTGGGCATTTTATGTTGTTGTTTTTGTCTTGTGAGTTTATTTTGTTGTTGATTCTTGCTGTATATGTTTTTTTTTTTTGCTGGCCTACCTCTACAAGAGTCTTTTCATTCATGGCCCTTCAGAGTGTAACGTTTTACCATTGAATTTAAAGATTTGCAACAGTATTGAATCTTCTAAAGAGCTAGTGGAGCCAAAAACAGGCAGACAAGAAAATAATACAAATTTTAAGAAGTAGTCAGTTGTAACTTTTTTATTTCTGAAGTATTTTTAATCTTCCTTTTGCGAATTAGAAAGTCTGTGTGATAATATTGTGCTGCTGGGTCTGTGGAGCAGCTCTCAGCCTGGCAGCTGATATATCTTTCTCTGTCCCCCCACTACATCATCAGAACTGTGATCTCACTGATAGTAACATCACAGGTGACTGACCTGGCAGCCACTGATTGGCTGTTCCTATGCAGCAATGAGGTCACAGTCAGCAAGGTCACAATGCTGATGATGATGATGTGGGAGGGGGGCAGAGACAGATATGTCAGCTGCCAGGCAGACTGCTGTCCCACACATCACACCTAATAACATCAGATAAACAACCTTCTAATTAAATAAAGGGAAAATAAAAAGTACCTCAGATACAAAAGGTAATGGCTTGCTGCTTTTAAGAGCTAATATTAGTGTTAGGCAGTACACTAGCTCTTTAAATTACACTAGGCTGGCCAGGGCAGTGGACCCACTTGTGGATGGGGACAAACTTAACAAGCTAGGCAGAAAATAAGGTTCTGCACGAAAAAAAGCACAAGTAGGGCCTACACACTATGTGGGACTCCTGGTACTTCAGTTGGGGGGAAGGACCCGGGGAAGGGAATCCCCATTGATTAGTACATAGTTGTGTAGCATGCTTGCTAATCCCATCCTAGGAAGCAGGGGGTGGGCATGATAGATCTGGTGTCCCTCCTGTCGTTAAGTTACAATGCACTATCTGAATGCCAACTGTGGAATTGCTTCTTGAATCATTTTAACCATGCCCATTGACCCATAGGGAGCTGTACTGCGTAAGGTGTATTTAATATACATAGAGCTTAGAATCTGTGTTCTGAGTGTGTTTTTTGGGGGCTATATTGAGCAAGGTGTCTGGTTGATAACCTAGAGTGTTGTCCAGTGCAGCCACCTCCTGAATACGTTATGACTTGAACCTGTACACACTGTATAACTTTCTGTTTTGCTTCGGGACCTCACTGGAAAGAGACTTTGGTTCGATTCACAAAACTTCCGGGAGCAGCGGCAAGTCCGAAGTACGAACATATAGGCGCGGGGCTAGCTGCTTTCCAGCAGCGATGAGATTCTAAATCTCATACATTAATTGCCACAAGTCAGACCAGCTTTTTCTGGTCTAACTTGTGTCACTCTCAATGTACCATTTTTATTAGGCTTCGCCAGAGATTTTGCACAGGTTGCCATAAATCAGGAAAAGTGTTGCAAATGCCGCGAGATCTTTGTGATTCGGACGCAGTTAGTGGCAAAGTATTTGGGCGCGGCTATTATAAAACACAGGTTAGGCACAGGAGCTTAGTGCAAGCTCCTGTGTCACCATTTGTGAAGTGGGCCCTTTGTCTCAGTGAGTAACAGCTTAGTGTGCCCCTCCTTATAAAAAAAAATATATATATTTAATGTACATTGAGCTGAGAGTTTTCATTCAGTGTGTGTGTGTGTGTGTGTTTTCTTTTTACTATTTATCAATTTGTTTATTTAATTTTGTTTACTGGGTAAGGCTCACTGAAAAGATACTTTCCTTTTACAGGCATGTGTTCAGACAAATAACAAACAGTGGTACAAAACCTCAATGTAAATTTTGCACAATTTGACATAACTACACAAGGCTAAATATACACATGTTATTAACCAGTAAAACACTGCAAATCAGTTAGAAGTCATGATTTCTGACCCATGCTTGTGGGCATTGCTGGAGCAATAAACAGATTCTTATTCAGTGATCTCAAATGTCATTTTGGTTATATGGTTTTAAAAAGTCAGTTAAATATTTAGGGGTACCATTTACAATAGTAGGGGTTTGTACATGACATTTTTTCTGCAGTATGTAAATTTTTACTCCAGTGGCAACTGATTGAGTTTGGAGAGTACCTTCGTATCAGGTTATACAGCATGCATTTCCACTGCTCTAGTTTGACTGAGGCTGTATCCTATACCAAAGTCTAAAAATAAAATTAGTGGTGGGGTACTCCCAGTGGCTTAGTGAGAAACTGAGCCACTGTCCACGTGGGGGTAACCTGGGTTGGATTCCCAAGCCTGGTGTTGATTGAGCAACAAAGGTTCTGTGTGCATCCTTTCATGGGATCTATGGAGCATAGTCACAGGTACTTTGAAAGTGAGTCTTGGAAAATATCACTTCTCACCGCAGGAATTCTCCAATATTCCTAACTCTTGCAGTCAGCCTTTAAGCTAGAACTGCCCGGAGTTGGAATGTATGCTAATGATGGAATCATCATTGGCTCATGCCATTTTTCAAATGCTGTCCTTATCAACTGCCTACATTCTAACACTTCAGATTTCATTCTCCACCTGCAAGATCAGATGGCTTGGAGACCTCTCCTCATCTGTCGTTTAAACTTCAAAAATAATATAATTATTTACTTATTTCTTCTTTTGCTGCCTTTATCTCCTATATTTATTTAGTAAACCGCTAGTTAGTTAAGTTTTTTGTTATTTTCTCCGTTTTTACCAGTTTGGTATAACCGAGGACAGACTGGGACAGTTTTAGTTAGTTTCAGAGTTTTTTTTACTAAACTCCATTAGTTTTAGCTTTATATTTCTAAATTTATTATTTTAAAGTAACCAATAAACCCGGTTATAGAACCGATAACTTTGGTTCCCTTTGCGTCAGTTCCCAGTTCCGATTGGATCATCCATCGGTTCCTGAACCGACCGCAACCGCAAATAAACATTTAAAATTTGAAAACTTTCTTTGCAGTTCCTATTTTTTTTTTTATTGGTTTTTCATAATGTCAGAAAGAGCTAGGAAGAGAACCGGTGAACCTGGTTTCAAAGACTACTCAATAGGGTGAAGTGTTTGCCAAGGCAAGCACTCCTTGTGTGTTTTCTGCCTTGGTTATGAACATTTTAGAGTTGATTGTGAAATATGCAAAACCTTTGCTGAAAAGACGGTGGATAAGCATCTGGAAAGGCTTAAAAAAAGGCTACCTATGCCCAAGGGTCCCTTGAGCTCTGGCCAGCCGAAACCCTCCATACCTGTGGGTGAAACCGCAGAGCCTATATAAGCTACCCCTGCTACGGGTACCCAGGCTACCGGTAAGAGACCTACTGAACCGGCTGACTCTCTGGTTCCAACAAAAAAGATCAAGAAAACCAACACACTGAACCTCATTCGGGGACATCTGCTGCTATGCTTTCACCACAAGAAATTGCCAGGCATTTGGGGTGATTCAGACCCTGCAGGGGCTGCTACCTATCCCTGGCCACCAGACATTCAGATCCCTCCTAAGTAAGCAGCAACTTCTGCCCAGCCCCCACTTCAGGAGCAGATGGAGTTTGAGGACTATGGGGATTTTGAGGAGGAAAAAGGAGAACCTATTGAGCCAGAAGTCTCCCCTGACCAGAAGTTTGGCTCCCCTCCCAGGACATCAGAGGATTATTCATCTCACTTTTCCTTCGTGAGAAGGATGGTGGATGCTTTAGACATAGCCACCTGTGAGGTTATAGAGGATGAAGAAGAGGCTGAGTATCTAGAGATGATGGGGCTGACACCCACTAAAAAACTCCTGCTTCCAGTAAACAAATTCTTTAAAAAAGATGTGCTAAATATTTTGCAGACCCCCAACTCTACCCTTACTTTGGATAAAAGATTGTACAAAAAGTATCACTTGGACAAGGAAGGAGCTAAATTTTTATTCACTCACCCTGACCACCAAGGGCTGGTACAAACAGCCTGTGACAGGGAAACGGTACCCTTAGCCACTCATCCTCCTGACAAGAACTCCAGAAAAATAGACAGCATGGCCAAAAGGTTACATGTCTGCCTCTCTGGCTATCAGGCAAGCCAACTACCAGGCCTATCAGCCCAGTACCAGGAATCCCTGTGGCAGTCTGTCCTGGCTATGTCAGACAAAGCTCCAGGTAGATTCTCATCAGAATTGGCTGAGACTAACAGATTTGGGCTGGAAGCAGCCAAATACCAGTTCCAAATGGCTGCAGATACTAATGATACTGCTACCAGATGGATGGCAAACACAGTTACTTTGAGGAGGTATGCATGGTTGAGAGCCACATACCTCAATCGGGTAAACCCAGACCAAGGCCATTGATTTCCCTGTTGAGGGTAATTCCCTATTTGGAGACAGGACAGAGGCCTATATGAAAAAGGTGAGCAAATACAAAGCCACCTGCAGGAGTAAGTCTGCCAAAGAAAGGGCCTTTCCCTCCGCTAGGCCCTATGAAAGGGGAGGCAGGGGCAGATCTTCCTACAGAAGGCCATTTTCCAGTCCAGGCTATTCCACAGCCCCAGCAGTACCCCAGCAGACAGCGTACTTAGGGACCGAGGCAGAAGGGATCCAGATGACCTTCCCAGGCTGGTCATGTCCAGCTACAGCCCAAACAGACTCCTGACCTGTTTGCCAAGGCTGCCTCCCACTACCAGTAGGGGGCAGACTGGCTCACTTTTCCAGGTGTGGAAAAACATTACCACAGACAAGTGGGTCCTGGAAGTAGTGAGTCAGGGTTTGACTCTAAACTTCAAATCCTTCCCAGCTCTCAGAACCAGAGTGTTCAAACCAGCTTCCAGTGCAGCGAGGAAGCGTCTGGAAAAAGAGGTTCAAAACCTGCTGCTGTCAAAGTTGGTGGAACCTGTTCCTCCACAGCAAAAGGGAAAGGATTTCTATTCAAGATACTCCCTCACGACAAAGAAAAATGGGGAGTGGCAGCCTATTCTAGATCTAAGATTACTGAAAAGGCACCTGACAGAATCAAAGTTCAAGATGGTGACCTTAGCACTAATACTGCCAACACTCCAAAAAGGAGCTTGTTGGCATCTTTGGACCTAAAAGATGCTTATTTTCACAGAAAATACCTCAAGTTCAGACTTCCTTCAGGTCATTACCAGTTCTCAACCCTGCCTTTCAGTCTCACTTCAGCTCCAAGAGTGTTCACAAGGTGCCTGGCAGTGATGGTACACCTGTGAAGGTTGGGTGTCACAGTATTCCCATACCTGGTCAACTGGTTGGTGTTAGGAAACCTACCACAACAGGTAAGGAAACATTTGCAGCTCACCAGGATCTCTTAGAGTCCTTAGGGTTTCCGATAAATCTCAGAAAGTCTGTCCTCTTACCTGCACAAGTATTGCAGTTCATTGGAGCAGAGCTGAATACCCTGGAAGGCAGGGTCTACCGGGCTCTGGACAGGTAACCTTACCCAGTTACCAAATACTAAAATAAAATGGCCACAGCCACTGGCACAGTCCTGGGGTCCAGGTTCCAGATGAGAGACATTCAGTTCCACCTCAGGGCACACGGATGCTAAAGGAGGGACCCATTCTCAAAGCTGATTCCAGTAACAAAAACATTGCTGCAGGCCCTCCAGTGATAGAAAGAGGAAGCCAACCTAAGGGAGGGGGTTCCTTTCCAGCAAGAGTCCCCAACAGTGGTTCTCACAACAGATGCATTACTACTAAAGTGGGGGGCCCATCTGGGGGATCACACCACCCAGAGTATATGGTTAAGTGCAGAGTCACTTCAGCACATCAGCCTGCTAAAACTCAGAGCAGTGTTACTGACCCTACAGGCCTTCACGCCAGCAGTGCAGGGAAGGGTGGTACAGGTTAGAACAGACAATATCATGACAATGTACTACATAAACAAGCAGGGAGGAACAAGCTCAAGCCCTCTACGCACAGAGGCTATGAAAATATGGAGCCTGGCCTACTCTGTAGAAGTTTTCCTTCAGGCCATCCATCTGCCAGGAAAAGACAACACCCTGGCAGGTGCACTGAGTTGAATCAGCCAGGCCCATCACAAATGGGCCCTCAACAGACAGGTGTTGGAAGCAGTTTTCAGAAGGTGGAGTACTCCAGAGATAGATCTGTTTGCATCCCATGAGAACCACAACCTTCCACAGTACTGTTGCAGGCCACCAACCCAGGGAACAGTCCCCCTGGATGCTCTGGCTTTGATTGGTCAAGGAAGCACCTGTATGCTTTCCCTCCTTTCCCTTTGGTGTTCAGAGTTCTGCTCAAGCTCAGATCCCAGCCAGCATCAATGATCTTGATAGCACCAGATTGGGCCAGGCAGCCTTGGTACTTTTGTTGCTCTCTTGTCTGTGGCAGAACCAATACACCTGCCCGGAGGCACAATCTGTTAACCTCCAGCGAAGGGAGGATCCTGTACCCAAACCTCAGATCCCTCAGACTCATGGCATGACTCTTGAGGACTTAGAATATGTAGGCTTCGTCTCTCAGTGAGTGTTCTGGACGTTCTCAGGATACAGGAAACCTCTACTAAGAAAACCTATGCTTCAAAAATGGAAAAGGGTTTCGGTTTGGTGTTCCACCAATGTTGTGGTACCAGCAAAGAGAGGGATTCCAGCTTTGCTGGACTACCTTACCCATTTGCATTCCCTGGGCTTGTAGCCCACTACTTTGAAAGTCCATCTGGCTTCAGTATTTGCTTGCATCTAAGCTGGAAAGAATGCCTCTATTGCATCAAATCCTGTTTTCAAGAGGTTCTTCGAAGGGCTGGCTCCTCTGCACCCCCTCATAGGGAACTGGTGCCAGCTTGGGACTTGAATGTATGTATAGCCAAGCTCATGGGTCTCCCTTTGAACCTATGGTCTCAGCTCATTTGAAATATGTCACCTGGAGAACAGTTTTCCTGGTGACAATGACTTCTGCCAGAAGGATCCGTGAGCACCAGGCTCTGTGCATTACTCAGGACTACATTTCATTCCACAGGGACAAGATAGTCCTGCAAACAAACATGACATTTCTCTCTAAGGTGATTTTGATTTCCATTTGAATCAATCCATTGCCTTACCAGTCTTTTTCACTGAACATTCTAGTTCAGGTGAGCGTAGACTTCACAGTCTTAATGTTAAACAAGCCCTTAGCTACTACATGCTGGTCAGCAAGGACCACATGCAGGACAGGAAACAGTTGTTCCTGACTTTTGGGGATGTGGGGAAAGAAAATCCAGCGTGTAAGAGGTCCATTTCAAACAACTTGAAGTCCTGCAGTATTCTGACAAGTGCAGTTAGCCCCAGCCTTTAAACTGCCCTGGAGAACAAAGGGTTAACCTTTCTATGCAGAGCATAGAATGCTGAGCTCGAGCAAAGTTGATGTCTCTGTCTGTTTCCTTTGAACGCTAACCGACAGATTCTTTACTCTGCCTCACTGAACAGTCGCTCAGGAGATTTCTCCTGCAGCTCGGTTCAAAAGTCGGTTTAAGAGTTGTTTTTCCGTTCAGTCTCTGTCTGTGGTATCATGAGTACTAGATAGTTTTGTGCTGTGTTTCTGTGTGGATCTTGTAAAAAGTGCGGTTTGTTAATGCTTGTGTAAATTTTAGTGTGTGATTACCGGTTCTTATAGGTTCTAAAAAAAATGTGTTTTGAAACGTTCTTTTCCAAGACCCGGTGACACGGTGAACGTTAGAGTCTTGCTCAGGGTTGCTGAAAAAAGGGTACGTTTGGTTAGGTTGGCCATGTCTGAGAAACCCAAGAAAAAAACCGGGCCACTGGGTTTCAACACTGCAGTGAGTGTGGGGAGGTCTTTGCTAAGGCCGATCCCCACACCACCTGTGTTTATTGTCTGGGGTTTGACCACCTCGATTCAGACTGCCAATTTGCAAGAATTTTCCCAAATCTACCCTGGAAAAGAGATTAGGTAGACTGAGGGAAAAGGAGGCCGAGAAGTCCGCTGACCGGATGGCCAGCCAGGTTCGGTTCTGACCGAACAGAAGGAATCCCTCTGACCAGGGCGATACTTCTTGGGCAAAGGAGAGCCGATCGAGGGTCGGTTCTGACAAAAAAAGCGCAAAAAAAATCGTCGGGTCGGATCCAGAAGTCCATGTTCTGACCACCGAAGAAATAGCCAGAGCGATTTGGATTGTGGAATCGCTTTACCCGGTTCTGACCAATCCGGCACCTTTTGGCAGGGGCTCGGTTTGGTCGGTTCCCCCGGTTCACGATTATACTTTGCAAGAATTTTATGAACCGGAGTTTGAGGAGGAAGGGGAGTTTGATGATGATGATGATGGTGATGGTGAAAGTCTAGATGTGCCTGTGGAACTGGACATCTCCCCAGACAGACCTTCAGGTGTATCCCCTCCTAGGCTTTCTGAGTCCCCTTCCCACTTTATGTTCTACAGAAAAGTGGCTGAGACCCTCCAACTTCCTATGGAAGAGGCAATGGAGGATCAGGAGGAGCCTGATTATGCAGAAATGATGGACATCCCAGAGTCCAGGAGACTGTCTATTCCCCTCCACAAATCTTTTGGGAAACAGACACAAAAAATTCTGAAGTCTCCCAATTCTATACCTCCTGTGGACAGAAGAATGGACAAGAGGTATACACTGTCAGGCTCAGAAACAGAGTTTTTATACCACCAATGCAGCCATGTTGGGGTTGTGCAGGCTGCCTGTGATAAGGCAAGCATTCCCTTGGCTTCACACCCCCAGACAAAGACTCTAGGAAGGTTGATGCCATGGCAAAAAAGCTGTACATGGCATCTTCCTTGGGACTCAGACAGGCAAATTATATGGCCTATACAGCCAGGTACCAGAAGTCCAGGTGGGACACTGTACTGGCACTGGCTAAACAGGCCTCCCGGCCAGCCAAGGAGCTGGAGGTGGTGGCTGCAGATGGGACTGAGGCATCTAAAGTTCAGTTTCATGCTGCTATAGACTCTAATGATGTGTCATCAAGAGTCATGGCTACATCTGTGGCTCTTCGGAGAATGGCTTGGCTCAGATATACTAGCCTCTCACAGGATACCCAGGCTAAAGCCATGTATTTTCCTGTAGTGGGTAATTCTCTGTTTGGGAAGAGAATTACATGAAGAAAATGGACGAGTACAGGACCACATGCAGGAGTGCTCAGGTCAAGGAGAGGCAGGCAACTCCTCAAAGGCAGCAGTCTAGGGGCAGGCTTTTCAAAGGCCTTTTACCAAGCGCAGGCCTCTTCTTCCTTTTCACAGAGGGGGTTCTTCAGAGGTAGAGGCAGAAGGGGGATGAGCAGGGCTGCATCCACTCCTCAGCCTAAAGCCCCTGCCAAGCAGACACCCTGATGGGCCTGCCCGGGTCGACTCTCCTATTCCAGTAGGGGGCAGGCTGGCTTACTTCGTCCAGGACTGGATGTCTATTACATCAGACCAGTGGGTCCTGGAAGTGGTAAGCCAGGGACTGGTTCTCAGCTTCAAGAAATTTCCAAAGATGAGAGCCAGATCTTTTCCACCTGCAAATCTCTCCGGAAACCCTTGCCCTAGAGGCAGAGGTTTCTTCTCTTCTGGCCTTAAGACCCATAGAGAGAGTACCTACCCTACACTGGGGCAAAGGACTGTACTCCAGGTACTTCCTGACCCCAAAAAAAGACAAGGGAGTGGCGACTCATCCTAGACCTAAGATATTTAAACAAACATGTTTTAAAACCAAAGTTCAAGATGGTAACTCTGGGAATAATCCTTCCCTCTCTAAGGCCAGGAGACTGGTTAGCCTCTCTGGACCTCAAAGATGCCTACTTTCACATTCCCATCAGGTGCTCCCACAGAAAGTACCTCAGGTTCGAGTTTCCCTCAGGCCACTACCAGTTCAGAGCAATGCCCTTTGGCCTAACCTCAGCCCCAAGGGTTTTCACAAAGTGCCTGGCAGTAGTAGTTGCCTTTCTAAGAAGGCAAAAGATTTCCATGTTTCCATATCTGGACGATTGGCTAATAGTGGGCCAGTCTCCAGACCAAGTCAAGTCTCACCTGCAAGTGACCCAGCAAGTGCTCACTTCTCTAGGATTTCTTCTCAACCTTCTCAAGTCAGTTCTCGAACCAGTCCAGCTTCCTACCTTTATAGGGGCAGAACTGGATACAGTCAGAGCAAGAGCCTTTCTCCGTCTAGAAAGGGCAAGGGTTCTTATGGAACTAGTATCTTCCTTCAGCCTTCTGGTATCTTGAAAAGCAAATAATTTCCTCCAGCTCTTGGGCCACATGGCAGCTTCAACAGCAGTGGTCCAATGGGGCAAGATTCCAGATGAGGGATATTCTGTTCCATCTGAGAGCTTTTTGGTCTCAGAGGAAAGATTCCCTTACCAAACTGATCCCAGTGACTCTGACCTTGATCCAAGCCTTCTAATGGTGGCAGGATCAGGACAATTTAAGACAAGGTGTTCCTTTTGCCACTCAGCCTTGTTCAGTGGTCCTTACCACAGACGCTTCTCTTCTGGGCTGGGTAGCCCATCTGGGGGCCCTCACTGCCCAGGGGCTGTGGTCCCCCCAAGAATCCCTTCTCTATATCAATCTCCTAGAGCTCAGGGCAGTTTTCTGGCCCTGAAAGCTTTCTCTCAATCAGTACAGAACAAGGTGGTTCAGGTCAGAACAGACACCACCACCACCACCATGTGGTACATCAACAAGCATGGAGGCACTCGGTCCACGGCCTTGTGCACGGAAGCCATGAAATTGTGGTCCCTGGCTTATTCCCTGCAAACCTCTCTGGTAGCAGTTCACCTTCCAGGGAAGGACAATGTGCTAGCAGATGCACTGAGCAGGATCTCAGGACCATCACGAATGGTGCCTGGACCCTCAAGTGTTGAAAGTGATTTTTTCAAGGTGGGGCACTCCAGAGATAGATCTCTTTGCAGCCCCAGACAATTACCAACTCCCTCTCTTTTGTTGCAGGCCTCCAGTCTTGGGCTCAGTCCCCCTGGATGCCCTGATTCTGAGTTGGGAAGGGACGTTTCTGTATGCCTTCCCTCTCTTCCTACTCCTGTTCAAAGCTTTAGTCAAAATAATGTCTCAGCCTTGCAAAGTGATTCTGATTGCTCCAGATTGGGCCAGACAGCCCTGGTACCCCTGTTGCTGTCCCTAGCAGTCCATCTTCCCCTGTCTCTTCCCAGGAATTGCAACCTGTTAACATCTTCCCAGGGGAGGATTTGGTACCCCAATCTCCAGTCTCTCAATTTCAAGGCATGGCTCTTGAAGAGTTAGAGTTTGCAGATCTGCATCTTTCCCAAGGGGTTCTGGATATTCTCAAAGCTTCTCGAAAGCCCTCCACCAGAAAGACTTACAACTCCAAATTGAAGAGATTCAGCATTTGGTGTTCTAAGAGGCATATTTCTCCAGATACTGCTGGATTGCCTACGGTTCTGGATTATATGGTCCATCTTAATGGCCTAGGCCTCAGACCAGCTAGTCTTAAGGTACACTTGTCAGCTGTTTCTGCGTTTCTGTCTGTGGGGAAGTCTTCCTCATTATCTTCTCACCCTGCGTTCTGTAAATTTTTTAAAGGATTGCTTCACACCAATCCTCCTTTTAGAGACCCTGCCCCTGCCTAGGATTTGAATGTTTGCATTGCTCAACTTATGCAACCCCCTTTTGAGCCTATATCCTCAGCAGAGCTTAAGTACTTGACTTGGAAAACTGTGTTCTTGGTAGCCATTACCTCTGCCAGGCGTATCAGTGAATTGCAAGCCCTGTCAGTGGAACCTGGTTTTATCTCCTTTCACAGGGATAAAGTGGTCCTTAGAACTAATGGAAGGTTCTTGCCCAAAGTGGTTTCAGACTTCCATTTAAACCAGTCTATGTCTCTTCCTGTTTTCTTCACTGATCATTCTTCCTCAGGAGAGAGGAGACTACACAGTTTAGATGTTAAAGAGCTCTTAGTTACTACATAGAGTGTACCAAGGGTCACAGGTTTGACTCCCTCCAGTTGTTCCTCACTTATGGAGAAGTAGGAAAGGGCAAACCTGCTACCAAGAGATCTATTGCCAGGTGGATCGTGTCTTGTATACAGTTCTGCTGTGAAAAACTGGGAAAAACTTCACCCTCAGGCCTGAGGCTCATTCCACAAGAGGTACAGCTGCTTCCCTGGCTGCTGCCAGGGATATCCCTCTCTTAGAAATTTGTCAAGCAGCCACCTGGAAAACAGTCCATACCTTTACCAAGCATTACTCTCTGGATATCCAGGCTAGGAGTGGTGCTCAGTTTGGCACAGCAGTACTTCAGAGCCTATTCCCAAAATATGTTCTGTCCCTCCTCCATGGAGGTACTGCTTGGTAGTCTGCACTTGTCAGAATACAGCAAGGCTTGAAGTTGTTTGAAGAAAAAATTACTCACCTTAGTAATTATGTTTCTTCTATTGGAGTCTTGCTGTATTCGTACCTCCCTCCCTGCCTCCCCTCTCAGAACCTGGTTTTTGGGAAGTGGGTGGGCAGGTGCAGTGTTGCACCTCAGGGCTGCTCTTTTTACACCCTCTTTTGTGTGGGTGTTTATTTTGTTATATTCCTATTTGGTTTGGGTTTTGAGTTTTGGGTTTCCTGACTTGAGTCTTCTTTTGGTAGTCCAAAACTTTTTGTTGCCAGTTGGCTATTAAAAATTTTGTTTTACAATTTCCACACAGAATACTATTAGAGTGTTGCTCGTAAGAATCTGATGGTTAGCGTTCAAAGGAAACAGACAGAGACATCAACCGAGCTCGAGCTCAGCATTCTATGTTAACCCTTTGTTCTCCGGGGCAGTTTAAAGGCTGGGGCTAACTGCACTCATCAGAATATAGCAAGACTCCAATAGAAGAAACATAATTACTTAGGTGAGTAATTTTTTCTTCTCGCTGAATAGTTCGGTGTATTCAGTTTTGCTGCTCCAAAGCTGGAAAAGAGCCCCCAGCAGGGCAGAGGGCCCATTCCAAAAGGGGTACAGCTGCTACTATAGCAGCAGCCAGGGATGTCCCATTAGTGGAGATCTGTAAAGCAGCTACCAAGAGAACAGTGCATGCCTTAACAAAGCATTAGAGCCTGGACACCAAGTCCAGAAGTGATGCCAGGTTTGGCACAGCAGTCCTGCAGAGTCTGTTTCCAAAGTAGGTTCTGTGCCCACTTCCAAAGGTACTGCTTCTTAGTCTGCAAGTTAGGAATATTGGAGAATTCCTGGGGTTAAAAGAAAAAAATACTTACCATAGTAATCTTGTTTCTTCCAAGGTTTTCTCCAACATTCATAACTCTCCAGCCCTGCCTCCCCTAATAAGAACCTGTGGCCTCTGCACTCCAAGCTGAGCAACTGTGTGTGAAGGCACCACACACTGGCATATCTGTTTTTTTGAGGCCTTTGGGCATTGGTTCCCCTTCTTCAGGTTATTCTGACATTCAGGAGGGATTGTGTTTTTTTTCCTCTCAGTTGGAGGTTTACAGAATATTTTAGTGTTGTTTTTTTATTAATATTAGATATAGTTTCTCGAGGGGCCTGTCTTTGTAGGCATCCATGAAATCTGAAGCGTTAGAATGTAGACAGTTGATAAGGGCAGCATTTGAAAAGTGGCACGAGCCAATGATGATTCCATCATTGGCATATGTTCTATCTCCGGGCAGTTCTGTCTTAAAGGCTGACTGCAAGAGTTATGAATATTGAAGAATATCTTGGAAGAAACAAGATTACTATGATAAATATTTTTTTCTTACCATACAACATACAGTGCTCCCTCTTATATCTGCCAACCTCTGTACATCCTTAATGTTGGCGGATAAAAGAGGGTGGCGGATAATAGATGGTGGCGGTTAAAGGGGAAGATAACATTCTAGGGACGTGGATGTGTTGTCCTATCCACATGTTCTGGCATTGTCCTGTCCGGTTTAAATTTTGCCGGAAAGTCTTAATGCTAGTTCCTCACACCCACCCACCTGGGTGGTATAACCCTTAGCTCGCCCCATGATGCCAGATCTTCCTTTCCATTGGAAGAAGCATTCCCTCCTTACCGCTCTCGCATTGAGTAGGCCCTGGCACTTAAATTTTCGGATCTACTTCCAAAACTTAAACTCGTTAGTTTCATCTTCATCTTGATCTTCGTTCGCGACTGAGATGGAGGACCAGTCCTCACCCAGATTTCCAAGAAAAAAAGGTAATTCAAACTGCGCTCGAGAGAGAGTATTTATGGTTCTTGCATTTTGGAGTGCAACTTAGTTTGTTTGTTCACTCAGATTTCGCTGGTGCCCATGCGGGCAGAAGATGTCATGTACTGACCCCCATGCCACGTATGTTTACTGCCTGGGCCACGAGCATGATCCCCAGGCTTGCGATATTTGCCAGCGGTTTCACACATTGGTCATCAAGGACCGCCTTGCCTGCTTGAAGTTGGGCCACCTGGAAAAATGACATCTGTGGCTGTGGGGTCCACTAAGCAGCTGGAGCAACTTTAGGTCTTCAAGGAGGAGGTGGCACGGGCCACTACACAGTTCTCTTCGGCTTTGGCCTTTGTTCCGCTCAAGTTGGATTCCACTTTTTCAGGCTCCTTCAAGGAGCTGTGCCTGTCTCTTCTGACCAAGGGAGAGCACCCTTCGGGTTCACACAGCTCCCGCTCCTGCAAGAAGGAGTCCAAGAGAGAAAAGGAATTGACTCACTGTTGATGTTCTTGGCATTGGGAACATTCTCGGTCTCAGGAGTCTCAGGTTTTGACCATGTTCAAGAATGCGTCCTTGGCTGCTGGCTTCAAGGAGACAGCCGGTCAGTTGAGACGCAGGCCGATGATGCGGCCGAGATTTTTCTTGACCCTGTCAACCTGTTGTCATTGGAAGAGGCCAATACCTCCTTGTTCAGGACACCGGACTGCCGGTGGCCACCGAAGGGGTGACACAGCCTGCTGAGTTGGATCCTCCAGTTACTGACCCAGACCAGGAGGAGCTGCGGCATTCCCTGGCTCCTTCTGAGATCCCCCATCAGCTGAGGTCGAGGTCTATGTCTTTCTTATCCAGAGGGTCAAGCAGAACCTGTGGATATCAGTGGTCCTGCTCTCGACACCATGGGAAGCGACACTGCTGCTATTTGTCTTTGTCCTCCTTGAGTGAGGAGCAGCTTCAGCGCAAGTTGCGTCAATGCTACGAAGACCTCATGTGGAAGCAGTTGGTGTTGTCTGGTCCAGAGTTGACCATGGTTCCCACACCAGCCATCACCTGGCTGTCACCTGTCAGGCCGACACTGACACCCCCGGAAGGGCCAGTTGACACCATTCCTCCACCTGTGGAGCTGGTTCAGACCATCTCGGTTCAGCCAAAGCTGGCCTCTCCACCAGTTGTGGTGAAGCCACTGCCCAAACAGCCACCAACCAGGGCTCCAACGAAAGAGTCTCGGTTGGCTCGGAACTTCCCCATCATCAATCCGTCGGTCTTACACCTGACTGTCTGCAGCAGGTCCGGAGTGACTCGGGCGGTCGGCCGCTCTATCGGACTCCTCAGAGTCTAAGGTTCTTCACTGTGCTCTTGTCCAGTCGACATGGAGTTTGTGGTGGACTTCTCGATGGAAGAAAGACCCATGTCCTTCACGGGTATCCTCCGTCTCATCTCCTGGTCCACGGGGATGAAATTGGAGCCTGTCCAGAAGCGGGCACACTTTTCTATCACAGAGATTCTGGATAAAGGGAACTCTCCAATGGAGGCTTCCCGGTGGCCAAGGCCCATTGTTGGCCCTGCCCTGGAGCTCTGGCAGCACCCCGTCTCCTGCCCTGCGCCCTCGGCCCAGATGATCTATAAATATGCAGTGTCCACTGGGGTTCATGGAGCACCCTTCGGCCAAAGGGTTGGTGGCCAACTCCTTGTTTCAGCGCTTGGGCAATACTGGGGACATCGACAAACCACCGGATAAGGAGTCCAAGAAATTGGACCATTCATTAAAAAGGTCTATGCTGCCTTCTTGCTCAGCCTCAACCAGGCAAGCTTAGCTGTCATGATAGCACACTTCTCTCATGCCCTTTTGGACTCTCTGGATGAGGTGCTCCCTCATCTTCCTATGGACCTCCAGACTATAGTCAAGCAGGTCTGGTAGCAGGGTCAAGCTGTGTCCAAGCAGCAACTTTAGATGACTCTGGATATTGGAGATTCCTGTGCCTGCTCTGTAGTGGCCACAGTTGCCATGCGCTATTGGGATTGGATGCAGATCTTGACCTTCATGGCAGACACTCAACACAAGCTGGGGGATGTTCCATTCTTAGCCACCAACCTGTTTGGGCCCAGTGTGGAGGGTCATCTCCAGCGTGTCGAGAAGTCTAATGCCACCTTGGACTCTGTTACATGTGCACAGAGGAATCCCAAGGGCTCTAAGCAGCAGAAGCATAAGCCCTTTCGGTCCTCCACTCCTGTGGCAAAACCAGTCCAGCCTCAGTCTGGCCAGCAGGCTCAGTCCTGGTGACCTAGGCCCAAGTCCTTGGCCTCAGTAGTCCATAAGCCCAGAGGGAAGGGACCTGGTGGCGCCTCAGCCTTGTCCTTCTCCTCCTCCTCCAAGCCTGTTCAGTGATGGGGTGGGGGGGCCGGCTCCACCACTTTCTCTACACCTGGTCCATTGTCACCATGGACAGGTGAGTTCTGGAAGTGGTCAGTCAGGGTCTGCCTCTAGAATTTGAGCAGCACCCTCCCAGCCGAGCCCAGGCCCCATGGGAGGACTTAGTATCCACAGACACTTGGTCTGCTCTTCGAGATAACATAGCCCAGCTCCTCCAGAAGGAGGTTGTGGTCAAGGTTGCGGATCCTCCGGAACACCCAGGGTTTGTCTCCAGGTACTTCCTGGTGCCAAAGCGGACGGGGAGGGGCTGGTGCCCAATTCTAGATCTGCATGACCTGAACCAATTCCTCAGATCCCATACCTTCAGGATGGTAACTCTGTCGTAGATCATACCATCTGTGGAGCAAAACATGTGGTTTTGCTCTCTGGATCTTCAGGATGCATTTTTTCGCATACTGATCTGTCCATCCCATCAAGGGTTCCTCTGCTTCGAGCCAAGGGAACCCTCTATGCGTTTCAGGCCATGCCTTTTGGACTGTCCTCAACCCCCAGGGTCTTTACCAAATGCATTGCAGTGGTGGTAGCTTACCTGAGGTGCTGAGGGGTCCGGGTGTACTCCTACCTGGACAACAGACTGATAGTAGGTTCCTCCAGGCAAGAGGTGGTGCAGTCCAGGGACCTGGCCCTCCAGACCTGCATCGATCCTGACCTGCTAGTCAACAAGGCCAAGTCGAAACTCATGCCCTCGCAGGTGATCAGCTTCATCGGGGCAGCCCTCGACTCTTGCCAAGCCAGAGTCCAGCTCACGGCGGACAGGGTGGAGATTCTCTCCTCCTTTACCCAGTCATTTCTGGTTGGGCATTTGTGCCCTTCCCGGGACTTCCTTCACCTTCTGGATTACATGGCACCCTGCACCAGCGTGGTTCAATGAGCCCATTGGTATATGTGCTCCCTACAATGGGAGCTGGCCAGCCAGTGGTCTCAACGAAAGGGTCACTTCAACCAGCTGGTCACTGTGACCCAAAGGATGTGGGACGCCCTCCAGTGGTGGCTTGTCCCAGAGCATCTGCAGGAAGGGATGCCATTTGTCCACCCCAAGCCGACAGTCGTCCTGACGACCAATGCCTCTCTCTTGGGCTGGGGTGCACATCTGGGGGAACACAGAGTCCTCGGGCTCTGGACCCTCCAGGAGTCCCGATGCTACATCAACCTGCTGGAGCTCCAAGCAGTTCGGCTGGCGCTCACTGCATTTGCTCTGTTTGTTCAGGATCAAGTGGGTCAAGTCCAGATGGACAACACCACGACCATGTACTACCTCAACAAGCATGGCAGGACGCAGTCCCTGTCCCTGTGCAGGGAAGCTCTCCATGTCTGGATTCTCCTTTGCTGCCTGGTGGCAGATCTCCTAGCCATCTATGTTACAGATCCTCCTGTCAGCTGGCGGACAGCCTCTTCCAGGTGGGCGAGGTATCTCATGAGTGGTCTCACCATCCGGAGGTAGTTTAGTCTGTTCTTCCAGTGGGGCACCCCTCAGGTTAACCTGTTTGCCTCCAGAGAGAATGCAAAGCTGAGGCTGTTTCTGTGCCCCCCTCAGTAGGGCTCACTGCAGGGGATGCCTTCTCAAAGCCATGGACCCCAGGCCCTCTTTGCCTTCCTCCACTTCCCTTGATCCACAAGGTATCTTTAGAATGGCAAAAAAGAGATATTGTTGATGGGGATCTGAATATGCTAGATGTTAACTGGAGTGCATGTGCTGCAGCCACATCAAAAGCAGGGTCATTCTAGATGCCCTGCAGGCATCCTTAGACAACAAGTATTGGAACCCACTTGGGAGGAGCAATCTTAGACCTGGTACTCTCAAATGGAGATGGAGAGAGGATCACAGATGTAGAAGTGGGTAGCCATCTGGGAACTAGTGACCATCGAACAGTATGGTTCACGATAAACACAGTAGTAGAGTCAAGCCATACAAAGGCAAAGGTCCTGGACTTTAGGAGGGCTGACTTTGCCAAAATGGGTGAGTGCCTAAGGAATGCACTAGCAAATGGGCAGGAAGGAGGGGTGGAAGAACAGTGGGGAATAATCAAAACTGCCATCACAGAGGAAACGAGCCTTTGTGTGAAGCAAATAAAAACAATGTAAGAAACCACTATGGTTCTCAATGAGGTAGCAAGGAAGGTTAGGAGAAAAGAGAGCATTCAGGAAGTACAAGGAATCACAGAAGAAGCAGGACAGAGAATTGTATCAGTTAAAGCAGAAGGAAGCGGAAGGCAGTCAGAACAGCAAAGGCTCAAACCGAGGAAAGATAGCCAACTCAGTTAAGAAGGGGGATAAAACCTTTTATAGGTACATCAGGGAGCGAAGAAAGACCAAGGGAGGGGTAGTGAGGCTTAATAAAGGGGGGGAGGGGGCAGAGGGTGACTGTGAAAAGGCAGAGATACTAAACAAATATATTTGCTCAGTATTCACAAGTGAAGAAGGGGAGGTACCTAAACCAAACAATAGAAACACTCTGGATAGGAGAGTTGATACACACCCATTCACAGAAGAAAGAGTTCTGAAAGAACTCTTAAAACTGAAGGTGGACAAAGCAATGGGGCCTGATGGGATTCATCTCAGAATTCTAAAAGAACTAAGGGTTGAACTAGTGACACCACTGACTACCCTCTTTAACAAATCATGGGAGGATGAGGTGGTACCTGAGGACTGGAGGAGGGCAGATGTGATTCCACTTCACAAAAGTGGAAGCAGGGCAGAGGCAGGAAACTACAGACCTGTTAGTTTGACGTCAGTGATAAGGAAAATGATGGACTCACTTCTGAAGGAAAGAACTGTTGAGTACCTAGAGGCCAGAGTGGCACAGCACCCAAGGCAGCATGGATTCACAGCAGGAAGGTCATGTCACACTAATCTAATAGATTTCTTTGACTGGGTGACCAAAGTAGTAGATCAGGGAGGGGCTGTGTACATGGCCTACCTAGACTATAGCAAGGCATTTGACACAGCCCCACACAAAAGATTAATATACAAGTTAGCCAGCCTAGGAGTGGGTCCCAGGATGGTAGCCTGGGTAAAAAGTGGCTGGAGAACAGGACACAAAGGGTAATAGTAAACGGAGTCCACTCTGAAGAAAGGGGATTACTAGTGGGGTACCACAGGGTTCAGTTCTAGGACTGGTCCTCTTCAGTGTCTTTATAAGTGACATTGCAGAGGGACTGGAAGGAAAAGTATGTCTCTTTGCAGACGACACAAAGATCTGCAACAGGGTTGATACACAAGGTGGGGTGGAAAGGATGAGAAGGGACTTGGCAAGGTTGGAGGAATGGTCATATATATGGCAGCTTAGATTCACTGCTAAGGAGTGCAAAATAATGCACCTGGGAAACAAGAACCCGGGGAAGAGTACACTGTGGGGGGTGAGATACTAACAACATCAAAAATGGTAAGGGACCTGGGGGTAGTCATATCAGATGACCTAAAGGTGGGCAAGCAATGTAAGAGGGCAATAAGAAGGGCTGGGGGATTCTGGGATGTATAGGAAGAGGCATCACCAGCAGAAAACCGGAAGTTGTTATACCTCTGTACAGACAGCTGGTGAGACCCCGTCTGGAGTACTGCGTGCAATTCTGGAGACCCAATCTCTGCAAGGCCATAGACAGGATGGAGGCAGTCCAGAGGAGGGCAACTAAAATGTTGCAGGGTCTGCACCAGAAGATATATGAAGAGAGACTTAAGGAGCTCACCATGTATACCAGGAGGAAAGAGGGACGGGGGACATGATAGAAACTTTAAGTACCTCTGGGAATCAGCAAAGTCCAAGAGGGTAACATATTTCAGAAAAAGATGTGCAAGAACAAGGGGCACAATTTGAATATAGAAGGGAGATGGTTCAGAGATAATGTGAGGAAATATTTTTTCATGGAGAGGGTTGTGGATACATGGAACAGCCTTCCTGTAGAGGTTGTGGAGTCAAAAACAGTGGGGGAATTCAAGAATGCATGGGACAGACATAAGGCAATTGTAGGGGTTGGGGGTAGGAGGAAGTAGGTTGTTGATTAACTAGGATTTGCAGCTTATTGATTAGGTAGGGAAATGGACAGATTGGGTGGGCCAAGCGATCCTTATCTGCCGTCAAATTTGATGTTTCTAAGGTGCTGCTGAAGGTCAGGAGGGACAAGTCACAGGTAATCCTGGTGGATCCAGACTAGCCCCACCAGTTTTGGTATCCCAGTTTACTCAGCCTCAGCAACAGGCTCCCGAGGCATCTTCCCATACACCTGGACCTGCTCTCGAGCAATCAGGAGAAGGTACTCCACCTGGATCTTCAGTCCCTGTACCTACCAGTCTGGTTCCTGAGGGGCTAGAGTTCCAGGCTTTGGGTCTCTCTGAAGATGTTCTCACTGTAGTTGAGGCATCTAGAAAGGAATCGACCAGAAAATGCTATGTCTTTAAATGGAAGAGATTCTCCATTTGGTGTCAGGGCAAGGGGCTGGACCCATTGTCCTGTCCAGTGGCTAGCATTTTGGACTACCTGTGCTCTCTCTCTCCCAAGGGGGACTTCAGTCGATGACCCTTAAGATGCACCTGGCAGTCATCTCTACTTACTGGGCATGGGCTGGTCTGCAGTCTGTGCACAGGAGAAGGTGGTCTGGTGCTTTTCAAAGGCCTAGATCACATTTCCACTGGTACATGAACCACCACCACCACCATGGGACTTGTTGCTAGTTTTGGCAAAGCTCATGGGCAGCCATTGAACCAATGCACAGGTGTGACATGTCTCACCTGTCATGGAAGACAGCCTTCCTGGTGGCTATCACATCAGCCAGAAGGATAAGTGAGCTCCATGTGCTTTCGGTGGAGTATTCTTATCTGGTCTTCCACAGGGACAAGGTTGTCCTGCACCTCAACCTGAAGTTCCTCCCAAAGGTTGTGTCGGAATTTCAACTGAACTAGGTGAAGACTCTTCTGGTGTTCTTCCCAAATCACACCTTGGAGGCCGAACACAGGCTCCATACTTTGGATCTGAGGTGAGTGCTCGCTCATTACAAAGAGCGCATGGCTGGAGTTTGGGGAGAAGTTTACCAGCTGTTTGTCACTTATGCTGAAGCTGCACCTGGCAGACCTGCAGCTAAGCAGACGACTGGCAGGTGGATCACTTCCTGCATTGATCTCTGCTATAGTTTGGCAAGTAGGGAGCCTCCCAGAGGGCTAAGTGCTCATTCCACCCACCATACCACTGTGACGGCTGCTTCTAGGGACGTCTCTATCCAGGAAATCTGCAGGGCTGCCACCTGGAAGTCGGTACACACCTTCATTTCCCGTTATCACACTGACTTAGATTCACGCTGGGATGCTGGTTTTAGGGCTTCAGTTCTCCAATCCTTATTTCCCAAGTAGAGGGTGTGCACCTCGCCTCCCTCCTCCCAGAGAACTGCTAGCAGTCTGCCAATATGTGTGGCTAGAACAACATATCCACATCCCTAGAAACATAGGTTACTTACCTATACCAGTAGTTCTATGAGTGGTATATGTTGTTCATCCACATGGACCCACCCAACCTCCCCTGGCTCAGGTGCACAACATTGCTTCCAGTAGGCAAGATCATGGTGTCATTGGGAGGAACCGAGGGTTATACCACCTGGGTGGGTGGGAGGAGCCAGCTTGAAGACTTTCCGGCAAGATTTAAAGGGGAAAGGAGAATGCCAGAATGTGTGGATAAACAACATACACCACTCCTAGAACTACTGTTACAGGTGAGTAACCTGTGTTTTCTGAAAAATGGGACAGGAGCTCACACAGGTGTTAAGCGAAGGAGGCGGATAAAGGACGGAGCACTGTATTGCAGTTTTAATAAAGCATTCGATATTTTATTGAAATGTAACTCTACATGTTATCTATTAATTTATTGAATTTTTTATAACCTGTCTTGCTACATTCTGTGTGTTTGATGATTTTGTTAATGTTAAATTATGTATTTGTTTGTGATTTGGAACTTTGAACAGGGCAACCCTGTATGTGGATGCCTGTTCTAGTGATCTAATCCTGTCCAACAAAAACCTGAAAACTGGAAATGTCCCAGATTGGCTGCTAATCCCTTCTTTTTTGTGTTCCATTGAGGTGTTTCTCCCTGGCCATGTTCATTGTTCCAGGGCTATACCCTGATCCCAGGGATATACCCTGTTCAGGTGTGTGTCTTCTGACCCCCCTTCCCCCTTTGCTCCAGTAACCTACTGGTTACCCTCACAGATTTCTCTCCATACAAGATCTCTAAGAAGTGGGTCATCTCCCCCTTCCGAGGCCGTCCACTGTGTGGACTAGAATCTGTTGGGGTCAGGCACCGTACCCAGGAGAATCACGGAGGACCAAACCAACATTTAGACAGACATGGGTTTTTCCCCAAATGCTCTGACATCAGTGCAGTTCTCAGTGGCATTGCATGTACACAGTAGATTGCCTGAGGCAGGAGCAAACGCCATGGCCTAGCTACAGGGTTGCGGTGGATCCAGAGTTCACCATTAGCTTCTCTCAGGTCAAGGCATGCTGCCACGTTGCAGCTGCTTCAGCCTGGTCTGCCTCCCAGGGCCGCAAGTTCTCGCTGGAGCCTAGATCGCCTGCATGACAGCTTTATGTACTGCAGCTGGGCCTTTGGGCAGCACCAGTCACTTCTTCTGTTTACATTCCAAGCCTTACTTTCAGAGTAGCTGTGACTAGGGCCCATGAGGTGTCCTGAACTGGCGTAACGGCATCAGTTACCAGCCAGTCACCCCCTGGTGGCTCAGGTGACCGGTCGTCATTGAGAGACTCTCAGCCAGCTTTGCTCTGCCTCTGTGGCACTAGGTATACAACCCAGGTGCTTGAGTATAGGACGTTGAGGAGACAGCTGAGTACTGCCCATGTTTCGGGCTGTGAGGGGATTGTTGTGCTGAAATGTTGTAGTTTGGGTATTCCGGATGTTCTGGGGATGTGGATATGTTGTTCTATCCACACTATATGGCATTGTCCTTTCCCCTTTAAATCTTGCCAGAAATCTTCAAGCTGGCTCCTCCCACCCACCCGGGTGGTATAACCCTTGGCTCCGCCCCATGATGCCAGATCTTCCTTTCCACTGGAAAAAGCAGGTTAGTCACTTCTCTGCTTGGGCAGATGCACCTCCCACTTTGGTGGGAATCAAAGCCATAACCATGAGTTCTGAGGACAGAAACTCTAACCATTCAGCTAAAGGAAATTCCCTATCTGGGAGAACAGGGTTCTCCTTGACTTTCCTATTGCTATTCCTTGGACCACCACTGGAGGTCTCCAGCTATTACAGTTATTCAGAATTGCTGTGACACTTATTCTCGGTTTTCCCCACTAGATGGCATTACTTTGTGCTGACTGCCTTTTTCCTGTAAACAACACTGGGCACATTAATTCTAATTATAGATCATGGAAGTGTCCCTGACCAATCACAGCCCTCCCTTCAGTTGCATGTGAATACTTTTATTACCGTAAGAGTATCTCATGTGCTGAGCCACAGTAACAGGCTCCTCACTTAACTGCTTGTGCTGTCAGTATTTTAAATAAAAAAAAAAGTTGTTTTTAATTTAATACAGTAAGCTTTCTGCAATAATTTTATGGGTTCATTTGGAGGGCTTCTTATGGTTCTAAGAGTGTCGCCTCTTGCATCCTTAGGACCACAGAAGTTCTCACCTTTGGTTTGCAGTCTTCTGGTTCTAAGAACACACGAAGTGCCATGTCCATAAGAGGCTCTACAAACAGACCCATAAACTTACAGTGAAATGCCACCATCATGTAAATACAGTGTTGGCACAATTCTCAACTGAGGTTTGAAATAGTGGTTGCCAGTTTCATGAGAGCATATTACATACTAGAAGGACCACTGGTCTGATTTTGTCTCACAGATTCTGTGTTGCTATAAATATTTTCAAAAGGTTATTACTGAATAGAAGCTCTCCAGTGTCTTTCTATATGAATGTCTTCCTGACGATTGTCATTTCTTTATTTTCTGATAGGATTCTTTAATGGACAACATAATTCAGTCAACCATCTCCCCACTAGAAGATAAGGACTTCCTTCCTATGGTGCACTCCAGCCAGTGTAAGATGGCATCTATTCGTTCCAAACTGCAGGAGCAGTCAGCCCTGCAGCAACAACATACTGATGAGCTGAGGCACTTAAGGGACATTGCCCAGCTAGGGGCTGCTGTCTACCAGGCTTTGACTCAAGTTTCCCGGTTAAACCGCTTCTATTTCTTCTCCAGGCGCTCTTTTCTGGACGTTATCAGGGCAGCTCTCTCATCCCGACCCAGGGATGCAACCACCAAGGCTAATTGCAGGGCACCAAAGGCTAGGGCCTTAGAGCTTATCAGTGTCATGCTTGCAAAAGTCCACTCGAACTACAGACCTTGCTTGTTTGCGAACCACAGTAAGCTGTTTAGCTTTCTGGTGGCTGTAACACAGATGAGGTTGAGTGGGAACATGACTGAGCTTGAATGGAGTATCTTTCTTCAGGGACTTAAGGACTTCAAGATTAAGACACCCCTTCCATCAATAAATGTATTAAGACCTCAGTGGGTAAGTGAAGAGGCCTGGAAGGAATGCTGTCTTCTGGAGAACTTACCACCATTTAGAAACCTGAGATCCTCACTTGTTCATCAGGCCAGCCAATGGCAAGAGTACTTCAGTCTCTCCTCTACAGTGGTTGGTCCAGTACCATGCCCCAGCCACTCCCACCTCAGCACCTTCCAAAAGGCCATCTTGTGGAGGATTTTCTGCCCCAATCGCCTCTCTGCACTTATGAGTGAACTGACTATCTGCCAGCTTGGAGGGGTGGCTACAGAAGATTCTGGGTATGAGGTGGGCTCCATTTTTTCCTACAGTGGTCCCTCTGTTCCTGTCATGTTCCTGGTGTCAGGACGTGAGTTCCAGGGTTTCGCTGTTCACCCCTTCTACTGGATTGAAAAAATGGCTAAGGAGTATTGCAAGGAGGTAAGAGAACATTTACTCCTTAGGCTTAAAAGGGGCCTTTCATACCATGATAAACTTTTCAAATTACTGATTTAAACAAATATCCAATTACCTTCAGTGTCATTTCTGTATTTCATTTTCCAATAGTGCAAGGTATTAAAGATACTGTTTTGCATTTAGGTTAGTTCAGTTTATTGCAACTGTGTAAACCACAGAGGTTTATACAAGAGTGTGACAACCTAACTGCTTCCTTGCTGGATTGTCGGACTCTGAATCATTTTTTATTTAATTGCTTGTTTACTCTCTGTACATAGTAATTGTGAGGGACCAGGGTTTTGATATCAAGAGGTCATATCACTCAACAGTGTCAAGAAATATATTTATTTATTTTATTTATTGAATATTGTTGACTGAGTGTGCCCACTGAGACAAAAAGTCCCTGTTTCAGGGGCAACCCAGAATTAATTACATAGCTACAATGCAGAATTATACAGAGTCTGTGATTACATAGGTACATTGCAGAAATATTAAGCGTCAAATACTAACAAAATATATACACAATATTCACAGGAGTACAGGAGATTAGCAAGCAAGCAGAAACAATTGTAACACAAATCCTTACAAGACAGGTACCACGGTTGACAGCAGTGAAACAAAATACAGATATATCAGTACAGTTCAGAGGCATAGCATCATCAGATACAAGCCAAGGGCACTGAGAAAAGGCAGCAGCTACAGGTCAGCAACTACAGGAACATAGATTGCACTCAAGTACTGTAAATACACCTTAAGCCCATTTTTGAACCCTCCAAAAGAGGAGCAGTTTTGGAGGGATGCTGGGAGAATGTTCTATCGGTATAGAGCTGAGTTGGTGAAGGTTCTCTCTCCTGCACTGGTCCTGGGTGTTTCTAGTAGTGTACAGTCAGAGGACCTGAGCATTCTCCTTAAAGATTTGCATGTCAACATATCTTGGTGACAAGGAGGGGTAGTAACCTTTACAAGTTTGTAGGTAAAGCAAAGGAGAAGATACTCTAACCTGCGTTCCAATGGAGGCCAATTCAGGGAGCGGAAGACATTGCAGTGGTGCAAACTAGGTGGGGCACCAGAGGCAAAGCAGCCAATATTATTGTAAAGCACATTAGGCTTATTAAGGTCGGTGCGCCTCAGAGACTGGAGAACAGGGCGCCATACTGCATGTGAGAGAGCAGTGTGCTATTGGCAATAATCCGCCATGATTCCCTGCATAGGTTGTTACCTAAATGGTAGAGCAATCCAATTTTGTGATGCAGGGATTCTGAAACGTGTTCATTGTGGGTTCTGAAAATAACTTCCTGGTCAAACTGAAGTATTCTCCAAGCAAGATACTTAATTGTCTTAACCACCTCGATTTGGGTTCCCAATTGATGTGAATAGGTTTACCAGGTGCTGCCTTGCTACACCTGGTGTCTAGGGCCAAACAAAATAGCTTTAGTCTTCTTGGCATTGAGTACCAATTTATTAAAGGAAACCACTGTTCAAGTGCCAGGAAGTAATCCACAAAAAGACTGTTAATGAGGATGACATCACTGATGCTCCTATAGAGTACCACATCATCAGCATAAAGCTGTGAGCTTGCCCCCCTACAATGTCCAGGCATATCATTTATGAACAGGGAAAAGAGCATAGGACCCAGGATGCACCCTTGAGGGACATGATCAGTACTGGAGCTTAATGTGGACTGCATACCTTTCCATTTCACTTTCTGATACCTGTTAGTCAAATAATGAGTGAATCACTGGCAGGACATGTTGTTTAAGACCAAATCTCCTGTGTTTTTCCTAGTAGGAGGCCATGATTAATGAGATCAAATACTTTGGTGAGATCTGCAAAGATTGCACCAATCCATTGCCCCTGTCCATGGCACCCAGATGTCAGTAGTCAGCCTAACCAGAGCGGTGTCAGTTCTATGAAGTTTCCTGAACCCATGTTGCCAATCAGTCAAAAGATAATGCTGATCAAGATGGTCTTGGAACTGGTTATATATTACAGGGACACTGTCAGTCTTTTGGACCAGTTTTAAATTGCCTGTAATGAAGGTGTCTGGAGCAGGCTTTATCGTTGTAAAATACATACGTGGCAAGAGAATTGCACAGTAAAAATTATATTAACCGTAACCATCAGATTCTTTACTCTGCCTAACTGAACAGTCGCTCTGGAGATCTTTCCTACGCTTTCAATTCGGTAAAAGTAAAACGTCGGTTTGATACCATTTTTCTCCGTTTATTCTTTCAGTTCAGATCCCTGTCTGTGGTACAGTAAGTGTATAGATAGTGGACTGATTGGTTAAAGTGTGTGTTTTTGTGAGGAAATTGTAAAAGGAAAAAAAGTTTCTTATCGGTTTGGCTGAACCGATTGTTTGGGTTCTTTATTTTGTATTGTGGGTTAGTGTGAGGTACCGGTCCTTATCGGTTCTAAAAAAAAAAAACGTGTTTTTAATGTTTTTTTCAAATACCCGTTACACAGTTAGGAACCGATAAGGGAGTCTTACCTGGCTGAAGCCGAGTAAAGGGTAAGTTTTTGTTAGGATGGGCTACGTCTGAGAAACCCAAAAGAAAAACTGGACCCACTGGGTTTCAACACTGCAGCATGTGTGGGGAGGCCTTTGCTAAGACCGATCCCCACACCACCTGTATTTACTGTCTGGGGTTTGACCACCTCAGTTCAGAGTGCCAAATCTGTAAACATTTTCCTAAGGACACCCTGGATAAAAGATTGGTCAGACTTAGGGAAAAGGAGGCCGAGAAGCCCGCTGATCCAGATGGCCAGCCCGGTTCGGTTCCAACCGAACCTGAGGGAGTGCCCTCTGACCAGGGCGATACTTCTTTGGGCAAAAGGAGAGCTGATTCCGAGGGATTGGTTCCATCAAAAAGAAAGAAGAAAGACAAATCGTCTGTTTCGGATCCAGAACCGCATCGTCCAACTGCCGAAGAAATTGCCAGGGCGATTAGCATTGTGGAATCGCTCCGTCCAGTTCCAACTGATCTGGCGCCATCAGGAAGGCATTCAGTTCAGTCGGTTTCTCCAGTTCCAGATTATTACCCTGAAGAGTATTATGAACCGGATCTGGAGGGGGATGAAGATTACAGTGATGATGATGATGATGATCTAGAAGGTCTGGATTAGCCCATAGAACCGGATATCTCCCCAGACAGACCTTCTGGTGTTTCCCCTCCTAGGCTTTCTGAGTCCCTTTCCCACTTTATGTTCTACAGAAAAGTGGCAGAACCCCTCCAGCTCCCTTTGGTTGAAGCTGTTGAGGGACAAGAGGAGCCTGACTATGTGGAGAGGATGGACATCCCAGAGTCCAAGAGACTGTCTGTTCCCCTTCACAAATCTTTTGGGAAACAGACATAATGACTGCTTAAGACCCCAGATTCTCTACCTCCTGTGGACAAACAAATGAACAAGAGATATATGCTGTCAAGCTCAGGTATGTATTTCCTGTACCAGCAATGCAGCCATGTTGGGGCTGTGCAGACTGCAGCCCGTGATAAGGCTAGCATACCCTTGGCTTCACACCCCCAAGATAAGGATTCCAGGAAGATAGATGCCATGGCTAAAAAACAGTATTTGGCATCCTCTTTGGGACTCAGGCAGGCTAACTCCATGGCCTATACAGCCAGATACCAGAAGTCCAGATAGGATACTGTTCTGGAACTGGCTAAACAGGCTTCTCCCCAGCTAGCCAAGGAGCCGGAGGGGGTGGCTGCTGATGGGATAGAGGCATTAAAGATTCAATTTAATGCTGCTGTGGACTCCAGTGATGTGTCATCACAAGTCATGGCTACATCTGTGGCTCTTTGGAGAATGGCTTAGCTCAGATGTACTAGCCTTTCACAGGACACCCAGGCTAAGGCTATGGATTTCCCTGTGGTGGATAATCCTCTGTTTAGGGAGCAGACAGAGAATTATATGAAGAAAATGGATGAATATATGACCACCTACAGGAGTGCACAGTGCAAGGAAAGGCAGGCAACTCCTCAAAAGCAGCAATCTAGGGGCAGGGGCAGGCCTTTTCACAGGTCTTTCTATCAGGTACAGGCCACCTCTCCTTTTCCTCAGAAGGGGTTCTTCAGAAGGAGAGGCAGAAGGGGAATGAGCAGAGCTGCATCCTTCTCTCAGCCCAAGGCTCCTGCCAAGCAGGCACCCTGATGGGTCAGCCCGGGTCGACTCCCTCCCTCCAGTAGGAGGCAGGCTGTCTTACTACTTCCAGGCCTGGAAGTCTGTTACCTCAGACAAGTGGGTCCTGGAGGTAGTAAGCCAGGGACTGGCCCTCAGCTTCAAAAGATTTCCAAAGCTGAGGGTCAGGTCTTTTCCACCTGCAAATATCTCCAAAACCATTGCCCTAGAGGCAGAGGTTTCCTCTCTACTGGCTCTCAGAGCTATAGACAGAGTTCATGCAGTAACAGGGGCAAAAGTCTGTATTCCAATACTTCCTTACCCCAAAAAAGACAAGGGAGTGGTGACCCATCCTAGATCTAAGATACCTAAACAAGCACCTATTAAAGTCAGAATTCAAAATGGTGACTCTGGGAATAATTTTCCCTCTCCTGAGGCCAGGGGATTGGCTAGCCCCCTGGACCTCAAGGATGCCTACTGTCACATTCCCATCAGGTGCACCCACAGAAAGTACCTCGGGTTCGAATTGCCTTCAGGTCACTGTCAGTTCAGGGCAATGCCGTTCGGGCTAACATCAGCACCAAGGGTATTCACAAAATGCCTAGCAGTAGTAGTGGCCTTCCTAAGGAGACAAAACATCTCCATATTCCCGTACCTGGATGATTGGCTCATTGTAGGGCAGTCTCCAGACCAAGTCAAGTCAGACCTGCAAGTGATTCAGCAATTGCTCACTTCTCTAGGTTTCCTTCTCAATCTTCCAAAGTCAGTTCTCGAACCAGTGCAACTCTTGACCTTCATAGGGGTAGAGTTGGACACTGTTCAAGCAAGAGCCTTTCCTCTAGCAAGGGTAAAGGCCCTCACAGACCTGGCTTCTTCCTTTCGCCTCCTGGTCTCTTGAGCAGCAAGGCATTTTCTTCAACTCCTGGGCCACATGGCAGCCTCCACTGCAGTGGCACAAGGTGCCAGATTTCAGATGAGGGACATTCAATTTCACTTAAGGGCCTTTTGATCCCAGAAAAAAGACCCTCTAACCAAATTAATTCCAGCAACTCAGACTCTGATCCATGCTCTCCAGTGGTGGCTGGACCAGAACAACCTTAGACAAGGAGTTCCATCCATCACCCAGTCTAATTCTGTGGTTCTCACCACAGATGCCTCTCTCCTGGGATGAGGTGCTCACTTGGGAGCACTTACAGCACAGGGAGTGTGGTCTCCTCAGGAGTCTCTACTTCATATCAGTCTCCTGGAGCTCAGGGCAGTGTACCTGGCTCTACAAGCTTTCTCAGGCACAGTAAAGAACAAGGTGGTTCAGGTCTGGACAGACAACACCACCATCATGTGGTACATCAACAAGCAGGGAGGCACTCGGTCTATGGCCTTGTGCACGGAAGGCATGAAATTATGGTCCCTGGCTAATTCTCTACAGACTTCTTGGGTAGCAGTCCACCTTCCAGGGAAGGACAATTTGCTAGCAGATGCTTTGAGCAGGATTTCCAGGGCCATCACGAGTGGTCCCTGGACCCCTTAATGCTGAAGGTGATTTTTGCAAGGTGGGGCACTCCAGAGACAGACCTCTTTGCAGCCCCAGACAATCACCAACTTCCTCTATCCTGTTGCAGATCCCCAGTATTGGGCTCAGTCCCCCTGGATGCTCTACTTCTGGACTGGCAGGGGAAATTTCTGTATGCATTTCCCCCCTTTCCTCTATTATTCAAAGTTCTGGTCAAGATACGGTCACAGTCTTGCAAAGTGATCCTGATTGTTCCAGACTGGGCCAGACAGCCTTGATATCCTCTGTTACTGTCCCTGGCAGTCCATCTTCCCTTAGCTCTTCCCAAGAATCACAATCTACTAACCTTCTCTCCGGGCAGAATTTGGTACCCCAACCTTCGGTCTCTCAACCTCAAGGCATAGCTCTTGAAGAGCTAAAATATGCAAGTCTGAAATTGTCTCAAGAGGTTCTAGACATTCACAAGGCCTCTCAAAAACCTACCACCAGAAAAACTTATAATTCCAAATGGAAAAGGTTCATCATTTGGTGTTCCAATAAACACATATCCCCAGATTCTGCTGATTTAGCTACAGTTCTGGATTATATGGTTCACCTTAATGGCTTAGGCCTCAGACCAGCTACCCTCAAAGTACACTTGTCAGCTGTTTCTGCTTTTTTGTCAGTGGGAAAGTCCTCCTCACTGGCATCTCACCCTGTTTTCTGTAAGTTCTTCAAAGGATTGCTTCAGACTTCCGGTGAGCGCACCGATCGAATGGCTGCCTAGCTCAAACACCCCGGTCTGCCGTTAGTTAAATCCGCCTTAATCTTCATTTAATTGGAACCATCCAACGACTAAGCCTGCAGAAATAAAGGGTAAGGTGACTTCCAGACACAAAAGCAAAGAGAAAATAAATGTGCAGCAGGTAAAACAACATATAACTATGTTCGACTTTGCTCAGCAAGCTGTGGCCTACGCACCACCCGCTTCCCCGAAACAAGGAACCAGTATAGAAGAGGTGGAAGAACAAGAATATACTATAACCTCCAAACAGTTATGCGATACTCTCCAGAAAATGAATGCTACACTAGAAAGACTAGAGGCGAAAGCGAATGAAGATCGGGAGAAAATAGAGCTCACTGCCAAGAAGGTAGAGATGATGGAAAAGGCGCTGACTGATTACACCATTAGCTCGGATGTACACAGTACTGCTCTGTTAGACCTACATAGGAGAGGACTGTTATTGGAAGCGAGATTAGATGAATTGGAAAATTGAAACAGGCGAAATAATGTCCGTATTCACGGACTACCTGAAGGGACAGAAACAGGTCCTGTGCCACAATTCCTGGAATCTTTTCTACCAGAGATCCTGGGCTGGCCGCCAGACAAACCCCTTAATATTATACGCGCTCATCGCTCACTGATACCTAAGCAGCCGGGACACCAAGCCACGACCAGGTCCCTGGTGATACTTTTTGTTCTGTTTTCGTACCAAAGAAGAGATTCTGCCCGGAGAGCGTGGTCCAAAAAGAGATATTATTTGGTGACACTCGCCTCTTTTCGAGCAGGACTACTCACTCAGCTTTTAACACAAGCATGAAAGCTGTTGCCAGTGGTACGACAATTACAGCAAAAGGGAGTTAAAGCAGTTGTAGAGTATCCTGCATGAGTTAAAGTGGTCTGAAAATAACATCAAAAGATTCATGAGACTTACAAGCTGCACAAAAGTTTCTGACCTTGATGGGAATAGAGCTTCCGAGTAGTACAAGTAATGCAGCACGGCAGAGGGAGCGCCTGCTAGAGAGGGCTTAGCATCAAGGTGGAAACAAGAGGAAGGAGCTACACGACCGCCCGGGGACTTCTGCAGTGTGGGACTCACCCATTGCGCGAGGGGATGCAACCATTGCTGGGCCTGCACAAGGAGCTGAACAAAACGGAGAGACCAGAGAAGCTGCAAATCAGAACAACCTGATAACAGGGTCAGCGACCTGAAAGAAGATGGACATTGGTCTGAGTGAGAGTGACTTATGAGAGGGGGAGTAAAACTGCTGCATATATCAGCTGTTGTACCCATGGAAGTGGGTGGAGGGGGAGAAATGGTTCGAATCAAATGTGTGATATAAAAAGGGGAGGGGGGGGTTCTCAACCCTCTCTCATATTTTAGGAGGTGGATAAAAGACGAGCTTTTAGCAGATCCTGACGCTTTAGCCCAAGTTGAACAAGGAAAGCTTAGGGATCGGAATAGGATAAGGGGAGGTAGATTCTTGAAGGAGATGGGATAATAAGAGGATAAGAGCAAATATAACAACAAATCTGAAATCAGGAAGAAGGGACTTCTAAGGATAAAGGAGAAGGGGATGGGGAAGGGAGTGGGAAGGAAGGGGGGGAGCATAGAATATGATAAGTAAGAGACTGATTATCAGGAAAAGGGAATCTTATTCCGGGAGGGATGGGGTAAAAGTAAGGTACCAGCATTGATAACTCAAAATACGCAATGACTAACACGGAAAAGGAGGGGGTTGGGGGAAGAGGGAGGAAAGGGAAAATAGGAGGCGAGATCCTAAGCCTAAGAGAGGGGGGAGAATGAAACCCACCGAATAGTAGGAGCTTTGAACAGGGGAGGATCGATGGGGTTGGCGAACCTGAAGTAGTAATAAGCTACGGCAGGATGAAGGGGAGAGATGCTTAAGGGTGTGACCGGGTACATTACTTTTTCACTGAAAAGGAATCTTCTTTTCCCATATTGGGTCTCAGAAAACATCCCATAAGGCGCCTGGAACATGCAGTTACGGTGCTTTAGATCTGCCCTTCTGGTGATTGGGCTGATATTGGCCTAAAGCCAGGCGGAGGGCCCACAGTGTTGGGGTCATCCAGCCATGCCTCTAGCATCAGGGGGTTTGCAGAGGGTGGCAAGAGGGTAATTTCATCTTGAAGTCAGAAAAGTTAGATAAGGTTATATTGGTTACTAATTTGAAGTTGAGTTTTGAGAAAAGTTATCTGTTTAACGAAACAAAGTTATGTGTTAGAAACAATGCCGGAAATAATATAGGGTGTGTTTTAGAGGTGTGTCCCGTCCCGGAAGAACCATCTGGAGGAAATATTTGACCCAAAGGTAGATAATGGCTGATTTAAAGATTGTTTCCTAAGCGTGAGGGGTATTAATAACCCGGTGAAAAGAGCTAAAATATTGCAAGATTTAAAGAGACGAGAATACACGGTGGCCTTTCTCCAGGAAATGCATTTGACGTCCCAAGAGCATTTGAAATTGAAAAGAACTTGGGTAGGAAGTGCATATGCCTCACAGTACGCTGACAGCCCGCACCATAGTGGGGTAGCAATTCTGATAAAAAGAGATGTTCCTCTAACAATCTTGAAAGTCAAAACTGATCCGGAGGGTAGATACATGCAGATTCGGGGGAACTATAGGGGTCAAGATTGTACCCTAGTAAACATATATGCGTCAAACGAAGAAACGCCAAGGTTGGCATTTTTAGAGACAATAATAAAAGAAGCAGTCTTGGATGCACAAAGTATGGTAATCATTGGGGGAGACTTCAATGAAGTCATAAACCCAGGAGTGGACAGATCGGGGAGGACACCAGGAAGGGTAACACGAACAGGGAAACTTGTTCTTAGACTAAGTCAGGAACTGGGGCTAACGGAGTATTGGAGGTATCTCCACCCCAGAGGGCAGGATTACACCTATTACTCCCCACGACATAGAGTTTACTCCAGAATAGACTATTTTTTGATCTCCACCAACAGGGTACATAGAATAGAACAGTGTTGCATAGGCCCAATAATCATCTCTGACCATGAGCCAGTCTCCCTTAGTGTCTCTATGGCTCAGGTAGTGACGTAATCCTGCTGGAGGTCTAATGTGAGCCTTCTTACAAGGGAGGACTTTAAAGAACTAATAGAGAGTAAAATATGGCAATTCGAACTAGAAAATCCAAAAGGAGACACAGGGGAGGGAATAAGATGGGACGCACTTAAATGTAGTCTTTGGGGGGAAATTATAAAATATGTCTCCAAAATTAAAAGAGAACTAATTCAACAAAGGGTACAACTCGAACAGCAGATACTCCGGCTCAAATCCATCCATCAGGAGAGTCAGGATCCCAATATTAAACAGGAGCTTGATAAGGCCAGACAGGATCTAAACCGGATACTAGACATTCAGATTGAGGGGCAATTGCGGTACTCCAGACAGAAATACTATGAACAGGGCAACAAGGCCGGGAAACTCTTACCATGGCAGCTTAGACAGGAGAGGGCAAGTAGAGCAGTGATTCACCTGCAAGGGAGTGATACAGAACAGGCAACCACGTCTCCGGCAGAAGTAGTTCGGAGATTTGAAAAATATTACACAGATTTATACAGAGCTGACACATTTCCTGGACACAGGGAAGTGGTGGAATCCTTCTTAGACGGTCTCAAGTTACCGACCCTGGCAGACCCGAGGAAGGAGTTAAGTGCCCCAATTACAGTTCAGAAAATCACGAATAAAATCCAGAAACTTAAAAATGGTAAAGCGCCAGGGTTGGATAGGTTCGGGGCGGAGTTTTATAAGAGTTTTAGATCTCATGTGGTGTGCTTCTTGAGGGATGCCTGCAACGAGATACTGGTGGATGGAATCCAGTTCCACCATCCTGGAACCTGGCCCAGATATCAGTAATTCCGAAACCGGGTAAAACCCCGGAATTATGCAGTTCATACCGCCCGATATCCCTGTTGCTGGTGGATTTAAAAATCTTTACAGGTATCCTGGCAGACAGGCTGCAGGGCTGCATCTCCACTCTGGTCCATCCAGACCAGATGGGATTTATCTCAGGAAGATACCTACAAGACAATATACGGCGTCTTTTGAATATCATCACAGCTCAAAGAAGTGCAGTGGCTCCGCAGATAGCAATCAGCATGGATGCTGAAAAGGCCTTTGAGAGGGTGGACTGGCACTTTATGTCATCCACCCTGTCAAGGTTTGGGTTGGGGGAGCACTTTGTTTTGGCCATCGCCACTCTGTACTACAGACCCAAAGCCAGGGTTAGGGTGAACGGCATGCTCTCGAACCGTCTGCCTCTTATGAGAGGCACCAGACAAGGGTGCCCCCTGTCACCATTGATATTTGCCCTTTCTCTGGAGCCGCTGGCTATCTGGATATGGGACAACCCACATATTAAAGGTATCTGGGCAGGGGGGTGGAGCATAAAACAGTGCTCTATGCGGATGGCTCCATTTTCTTCTTGCATGATCCTCAAAGCTCCCTGCCACATCTCCTGGAAGCCTTAAAAAAATTCGACTCCCTAGCGGGATACAAGATTAACTTATCCAAGTCAGAAGGGGTGATATTGAGTGGTACCCTTAATAGACAGTTAAGAGAATCTTTCCCATTTACATGGGCTAAGAAAAACACGTTTAAATATTTGGGAATACAGATCTCGGTGGATACGTCCAAGCTATACCGGAACAATCTTCTTAAATTGCTTCTGGTTCTGAGATCAGACTTTGCCCGATGGAAACTCCTACCCCATTCTCTCTATGGCAAAATCCAAATCATTAAAATGAACGTCTTGCCCAGATTATTATTCTTATTTCAGACACTCCCCATTCCCATACCGTCTTAAGTTTTGGAGCCAACTTACAAAAGAAATCTCCAAATTTATATGGGGAGGGGCAAGCCCAAAGATAGCACTTGGCACCCTGATGAAGTCTAGGGAGATGGGGGGTTTGGGCCTACCACATATGTACCACTATTATCTAGCCGTACAAGGAGCGCAGCTTATCACATGGGCCAAACAATGCACCGAATCCGGGTGGTATCTCATTGAAAATGAATCAATCCTCAACGGTAAAATATGGACATACCCAACCTGTCATGTCGACCCACACAATCGGAGGTCAATTTCTAATCCATGGGTAAAACAATCCTTATATATCCTGCTCAGACTTAGGAAAAAAACTAACACCCCAAACGCCCTGGGCCCCCTGTCTCTAATCAGACATACAGCGAATGTTGTCCCTCCTAAGTTGGATCAGGGATATGCTTTCTGGGAGCATAAGGGCTTAACAACCTTTAGACAACTGATAGATAGTGGGCCCTGCCTTGCATATGGCACACTTCAGGAACGTTTTACATTAAGGAAGGAAGATTTTTACAGATACCTTCAGGCTCGGCATTGTATTAACACAAGAGGAAATCTCCATAGAATCACTAGGGCCCTTACTCCCCTTGAGAATTCTGGTGGATTCTAGAATTAAAGATAAACCCTACCTTTCCATCCTGTATAGGATAATCATGGACAGGAAGGGACCGATGTTAGAAGAGATTAGAAAGAAGTGGGAGATAGAGTCCGGAGAGACAATTTATAAGAAAGACTGGGAACAGCTGTTTGCAGAGGGATGGCAGGTAACCTCATCCATGATATGGCGCAAATTTAACTGGAAAATTTTGACCCATTACTTTCGCTCCCCAATGATTACCAAATACTTTAACCCTCAGGCGTCTTTGGCCTGTTGGCGTAAATGTGGAGAAACACAAAGCACACATTACCATATATTCTGGGGTTGCGCAAAGCTGCAGAGATTCTGGTCTCAGATCCAGGGGGCTATGACCAGAATGGGTGGGTCGCCTATACTGTACATGTTTAAGGACCTAGTCCTAGGGTTGCCAACCCTGTCCTCTCGAAAAAGGAGAAATGTAGAGCTATGCCAGATACTGCGGATTGCAGGTCTAAAATGTATTACTACTAAATGGTCAAAACAAGATCCACCAACCTTTCAACAATGTACTTCCAAAGTGGAAGAAATTGAAAGACTAGAAAGCATAACCTACACTATTCAGTTAAGAAGAGACGCATTTCTAGAAATCTGGGGACCTTGGCATCGCTGGAAAGAGGAGTTGGGTGAAGATACAGGGGTAAGAGTTGAAGACATGAGAAGGGAGGAGGAAGGATAAACACAAAAGGGGAGGAGAGCGGGATGGTGCAAGAGGCAGGAGGGAAGAGTGGATAAAGAAAGAGTAAAGAGTTACTAGGGAAAGATGGTCTTCCTGGAAAATAGGGATGGAGGCACACACAAGTATATGTACATACAAGTATCTGTACACTCTTAACAAAAAAACAAAACATCAGCTACAGTGCATTGGTTTAGATAAATGTAAGTTAATATGGTTATTGAAGGTTTGGTTAAAAGGTTAGATAAAAGGTAATGAAAACCTGATAGAATGTGAAAGCAATTGTGGAAGTAGAATACCCAGCAAAGAAGAGAGAACATTAAGTCAGAAAAAGAGAAGGAAAAGCAAGACTGGAATTGGGACATTAATATGGGTCACACTACGAGGAACATAACATTTTAACTAAAAGCTCAATAGTGTGTACCCATAATTTTACTCTACTGTTTGATGAGATTAGAGGTTGAAATATGTTAAATATTAGAAAGCTGGAATAGTAGAGGAATAGATCATAAAAAGGAACTTGGATGAATAGAATGCAAATAATGTAAAGAAATATGTAATAGATTATCTGGAATTGGCTGTAATATTGATATGGATTTTAATTAAACAGATGAAGTTAAAAAAAAAGATTGCTTCATACCAATCCTCCCTTTAGCGATCCTACTCCTGCTTGGGATCTTAATGTTTGCATTGCTCAGCTTATGCAACCCCCTTTTGAGCCTTTAGCCTCAGCAGAGCTTAAGTACTTGACTTGGAAAACTGTGTTCCTGGTAGCTATTACCTCTGCCAGGCATATCAGTGAATTACAAGCTCTGTCAGTGGAGCCTGTTTTTATCACATTCCATAGAGATAAGGTGGTCCTTAGAACCAACAGGAGGTTCTTACCCAAAGTGGTTTCAAATTTTCATCTGAACCAGTCCATGTCTCTTCCTGTGTTCTTCACTGATCATTCTTCTTCAGGAGAGAGAAGATTACACAGTTTGGATGTTAAAAGGGCACTTAGCTACTACATTGAGTGCACTAAGGCACTTAGGTTTGACTCCCTCCAGTTGTTCCTCACTTATGGTGAAGTTGGGGAGGGTAAACCTGCTACTAAGAAAACTATTGCAGGTGGATTGTTTCTTGTATACCATTCTGCTATCAAAAGCTAGGCAAAGTACCGCCCCTCAGGCCTGAGGGCTCATTAGACTATAGGTACAACTGCTTCCCTGGCTGCTGCCAGAGATATACCATTATTAGAGATATGCAAAGCAGCCATCTGGAAAACAGTCCATACATTCACCAAGCATTACTCTCTGGATATCCAGGCTAGAAGTGATGTTAGGTTTGGTACAGCAGTACTGCAGAGTCTGTTTCCAAAATGGGTTCCGTCCCTCCTCCATGGAGGTACTGCTTGGTAGTCTGCATATTGTCAGAATACAGCAAGACTTCATGTTGTTTGAAGAAAAAAATTACTCACCTTAGTAATTGTGTTTCTTCTAATGGAGCCTTGCTGTATTCTGCCCTCTTCCCTGCCTCCCCTCTCAGAACCTGGTTTTTGGGAATGCGGCTGCTGGCAGGTGCAGTGTTGCACCTCAGGGGTGCACTTGGCACTCCTACTTTCTAGAGAAGGGGAGTGAGTTTTTCTTATATTCTTTTCTGATAGTTATAGTTGTTCACTACTTAGTTGTTCTTTTGGATTTCTCGACTTGAGTCTTTTGGGATCCAAAATATTTGGTTGCCCTTTGGGCTAGTAATTTTGCAATTTCTACACAGTAGGTGTAGCTAGTTAGTATTAGCTCATAAGAATCTGAGGGTTACACTGGGAAGTGCAGCAGATAGAGGTTTGAACCGAGCTCGAGCTCAACGTTCTATGCTCTGGCATAGAGTTAACTCTTTCCTCTCTGGAGCAGTTCAAGTGCTGGGGCTAACTGCATATGTCAGAATACAGCAAGACTCTGTTAGAAGAAACACAATTACTAAGGTGAGTAATTTTTTCTTCTAATCGCTGGCTTTGTCAAGGGGATTGCGATAAAAGGTAACCATAAGGCGGTGTTTTTTGGTTCTCATACTTCCACCAGAATCTCTCAAGGCCTTTGTTTGTTTTAAAATTGATATCAGATGTATCCTCTCCGGATACATGGATTAATGCATAGATATCAGCTGGCAAAAATTGCATGGAGCCCTTCAAAAGCTGTTTTGCCACATAGTACCTGTCTGGGTGTTCAGACAGCTGTCCCCTGTATCTAAGCCTTACCGCCTTTCTCCTGGGGGCCTGCTTTAATTTATTTTTAAATAAATCTGACAAGTTAGGCCCTTCCCCAACTGGCTTTGGCTCACAGTAGCCCCTCCACTCCTGCTTGCGTCTTCATTTTCATTATTCCCTCTGTTTTCAGTATTACCAGGGGGATCTTTGTTTGCTCTCTCCCTGCCCCCTTCAGGCTGATTTTCCTTAATTCCCCTTTCCCTTTCAGGCCTGCCCACATTTTGTAATGAAGACTTACTCCCTCTAGAACCTCCATAAATATTAACATTTTCATGCAAATTCCCCTTCATTTTAACAGGTTCACCATTGTTTTAACATTCTCACCCCTTTTCATAGCGCTTTATGTTTTTAGTTAGCTTACAAGCCTCTGTATTTCTGGCACCTGATGCACTCCATCGAGAGTCATTTTAACTTAAATCATCATGTTTGCCTCCTATATTGGAGTCAGACAGTACCTCGTTTTGAGACTCCACACTTGCTGTTTTGTCCCTTGTAGCAGGCCCGTTTGATTTTGCCAGTACTCCATTCTGGCCTTCGTCCCATGTTTAATCCAGCACCCATCTGCCATCTGGCAGCTGCATCCAAACAGCATTTCCCAAAGATTCATCCACTGACCAGTCCTTTACTGCTGCTGTACTTCTTTGTTTGTAGCCAATTGCTTCTGCATCACTTGCAACACAGTCGCTGACTTGTGACCTTCAGCTGCTTGCTGCATCTGCAAACCAAAGTTTCCCCAGCCGATCCCATGTTTCTACTCTGTGGTGTAAAATCCTTTGAGGTGCCCTAGAAAGGCTCCGTATTACATGCCCGTTCTGGCGATGCACCTTTTATCTCCATTTCTTCACTGCTGTCTTCTGGATCGCTCATGTAGGGACAAACTCCTTCAGCTTCCTCGTTTCTCTCCATAATATCTTTCTATGTCTCCACCTCAGTGAAAACCACAACCTCCTCCACATCCATACTTGCTTCAAATGGCTCCTCCATCTCTATGACAAGGGTTCCCCCTACTGGCGAGTAGGGGAATTTTTTTATTCATAACTTAAAGGGACACTGTCAGCTTTCCCCCGCGTTTTTTATCACTTCCAAGAAGTGTGCCTACTGGCACTTACCTATGACATTTATACCCTAGAATGCATCCATAGATCCAGAAAATAGGCAGTTGTACCTGGTTTTGAAATATTTGTTGAAATTCCTTGTTCGCTCAGTCTGCAGTTAAATGACCCCTTGTTCAGTAGTGCAAGTAAATCAGTATTATTTTTAAATTGCTTAAAAGCTTCATAAGGGTCCCCCTGAGGTTGTTTTTTTACACTAAATTGAAAAGGAACTTGTGAGGTTCTAGCCCTGCTATACTGGACAGCTTGTAGTTGTTGTTTTAAGTTTTGTATCTGGACTGAGTAATTAATCTTCGAGGTATTAGCTAAGGACATTAAATAATAAAGCTGTTGCCGTAGTTGCAAATACTGTAAAAAATTGAAATTAGCCTTGGACCTCCCGTGGTATTTAAGTAACTGACATAAATCATCTTTCGCATCACTCCACCATTGTCCCAAATCCTCATATAAAAAAGAAACTGAAAGTCTTGCGTTGCGCAATAAAACAACCTTCTGTAGCACCCCAGGAGTATGTAATAAAGGGGCACTCAGTTTCCACCAAGTTTTTTTCCACCGAGGGAGAGAGGTAGAAAAAAAAGTACATTGTAGCAACAAATGGTCTGAAAAGGAAACTGGGATTATATAAAATCGAAAGGGGAGATTAACTGATAAAAAAAATATAATCTATAGTAGACGTATATGCAATTTTTTTATAAGAAAAACGTGGTCCCCCTTGCTGATGGCTACTACCCAGGACCAACCCAGAGTCAGTTATATGTTCACGAAATGCATGAGAATCACAGTAGATCTTTTTACTAGTGTCTTTTGAACTCATACCGCCCAGTTTCAGTTCACAATTGAAATCTCCGCATAAAAAAACCTCTAAGGAGGTAGCCAAAAAAGGCTTTATCATGTGAAATAATGCCACTCTTTCAGCCTTCAGTTGCGAACAGTATAAATTAATAAAGCGACAGGACATAGACTTCCAGACCCCATCCAAAATCAGCAGGTGCCCTGGAATAAGATCCATTAATTTTAACAGGGCAAACTCATTAGTATGAAAAGAAAACCTAACCCGTCTGCTGATTGTTGCCCAAAGGACCAGTATAATCGCCCCAACACCATTCTCTTTGAAAAGTCCTAGCTTGTCCGTTGTATACATCCAAGTTTCTTGCACTAAACATATATCTAAAGGAATTACTATGGACATAATCATACACAACCTGTCGCCTTTTATAATTCAATAAACTGTGAACATTTAAAGAACCTAGTTTAAATTGAGCCATTTAATGGAAGAGAAAACCAAAAAACCTCAACCATCTTTTTTCCGCCTTTTCTTCTTTTTGCTTTTATATCCTTCTTGAACCACACAGGGGAAGGGGGGACTATCCTGAACTGATTGAGAATCAGGATCCTGACAATCCATGACCGAGTCACCCCATGGAGTGGACAAAACCTCAAAGGAATTACTAGTCTCCAGCCTTTCAGAAGGGGGAGGAATCACAGGCTTAAAAATCCTAGAGGACCGCCTCACTTGAGGCACTAAAGGAGTTACAGGTTCCTGAGGAAGAGTCTCCTGCTGTTTAGAATAACATACTGGGGATAGAAGGGGAGAAGTAATATCAGAAACTATAGGTAATTGCACTGTAGCAGACTCAAGTATGGGATGTGCAGGGGAAGGAACCATACCCCCCTTGGGGCCCAAGGTCCTTGAAACCAGGCCAGTAGCCAAATCTTGGGCTTCCTGAGTCAAAAGATCTGGGCAAGTAGTGGAGGTTTTATTCTTAGCGGCCCATCCACACTCGGAGAACACATGGCCTGAGTCCTCACAAATATCACATTTTGTAACATTAGGACACTGAAAAGCTGTATGCCTGATCCCCACAGTTGTCACACGTGCGTTTGTCACATGAGCTGGATAAATGTGTCCTAGACCCACACTTATAGCAGGCTCTGGGTTGCCGGCATAGAAACAAACCCCCCTATCACGTCCCAACAAAAAAGAGTTTGGAATATGTGAAATCCCAGTCTCAGTCTGCCTAAGTTTAACCCTAAATCACCAACCCCCAGTCCAAAACTGTTTGGTATCCAAAATAGCCTCAGGAGGGCTCAATACCTCACGTTTCTGAGAAAGCCGGTACGAAATATCATCTACATGAACCCCCTCATTCCTGAACATTATAGTCACAAACTTTATCAAGGGCTTCGTGAGGGGAATGACCAAAAAGGGGATCCAAAGAGGAGAAAACTTAAGTTGATTATAACGTTCCCAAAATAAATCTAGGGCAGATGGTGATCGAAAACTCACATCAAAATTGTCCTCCCCTGAGATATTTATAAAACCAAATACCTCCCTAGGGGAGAAATGAAGGGAGTCTTTCAACAAGTTTTTCCCCACATAGTGCCTATCAGGCCGAACCTCCAAACCTCCCTTATACCTCAACCACACAGCATTCCTGCGTGGAGCTGTGTCTTTTTTTATTTTAGAGAATAAGTCAGACAGTAATGGTTTGTCAGCCACAATATCATTCTGTACAGGGAGCCCAGGTGTTTCAGAACTTAAGTCTATCAAAACTGCAGCAGGATTAGTTTGTACAATATTAGAAACAGGCTCAAAGTTCTCTCGTACCCCCCCCCCAGTCACAGCAGGGGTCCCAGGTAGATCAGGCAGTCGAGGCTGCCAAGTTGGTTCATTTTGGGAAAAGTTCAACTTGGGATCCCAATCTGGAGTAGGGTGCCAAGTATCCCCATTCATAGTCCATCCAGCTGCACTTAAGGCCTTTTCTGGAGTCCAGGGATCACTAGGCACTGTATGCATAAGGGACACAGCCCCAGGAGTCACCAAAGTAGAAGAAGCACCCATAGGAGGCAAGGCTTTCACCTCAGCAGTCAATACCTCAAAGGTCCTCTTGGCAGAAATCACTGCCGCTCTTTTCTCCTTCCCTTCTCCTCCCACCTTAACCCCATGGGCCAGTTTATGATTCGAAAAAGAAAATTCAGACACTCCTGTCCGATTTAATGGCTCAGTCTGAAATGTACAGCTTACCTCTGCTGTATGTAACTCCGTGGAGGTCGTAGGAAAAGGAGCTCGAAATACAAATCCCGTATTTTTAGACAGATTGTGCACAGTCTCCGTATTGGAGCTCCCGTGCTCTGTGGCAACCTCATCCGGGTCTACTGAAGTCCTCGCGGCGACTGGAGCAACATTGGGAGCCAATCCTGGTGATAGAACACTCGGTGTAGGCTCTCGGCACAGAATCGCTTCAGTTTCAAAACTGCCAGCCACACGAGCACATACAGGGGAACACTCAGAATGTAGAGGTGAAAAAACATCGCTCGGTAACCTAGGACAGGAATGCTTCTGTTCAGTTTCGCTGTTTGCAGTCACTGTTCTCTGCATGTCCCGCATAGGTAAGTCCTTGGTGACATATACATGTAATTGCTGCTTAACGCGATCGTGTTCTAGAATTAAATCAGAAAGACGTCGTTCCAACAGTTGTTCTCAGTCCAGTGATAACTTATCACCAGAAAGGTTTCCCTTAATTTCCACCACAGCAGATAAATCCTCGGTAGAGACAAAAATATCTCTGTCCTCCATATACTCGACTGATACCTGACGCTCAGGTATCCTCGTAGACAAAGGTGCCGGAATGGGGGGGCCACTAGGGCCATGGCCCTACCACTTTCATAAGTGGCCCTATCAGTTTTTGCAATCATGTTATTGTATTTAATAGGGGAGAATTTACCCCTTACATCCTTGGCCCTACCACTTTTCAAAGTGTTCCGGCACTATTGCTCATAGAGTCACCCATTGTTCAGACGGAGCGATTCCTGATCGCGCTCCCAGCGACCATCCACCTCAGAGTCTGACCTTGAATGAACTGGTCAGCAGCAAGTCCCCCTACTGGCCAAGCAGTAGGGGAATTTCCCCGGTGTCCTGGCCAAGTTTCCCCCCATTCACTAAAATACCACTAACAGCTTAATCTGGTTTAAAGTCAGTTGGCATTCATCTGTATCCCCTTCCCCCAGGTTGTGCCTGAAAATAGGCAGAATTTATCTAGTGCACTTACCCGGTCGACAAAACTAAATAGATAAAATAAATAAATCCAAATCGTATGACTGGCTGTCATGATGCAAATATGTCTGATGTCATGACGCTCCTCGTCCAACGTCAAGCATTTCCTACTTTCTAGTTTTAGATGTTTCTCATTTATTTTAAAATGATTTTTGTGGCTTACCGTTTGTTTAAACTAAAGCTCAATAGTGCTTCACTGAAAGAGAGAACCACGTAGTACCATGGTGACATCATGACATTGGTGGAGGTGGCAGTTCCTTGTGAAATACACTATACTGGGACCTCCCCATATTCAGATCTCAGCAGCCACATAATACACACCCTCGTACTTATGTATGTACAAAGTTAAACTGCTCTGTAATAGTCCAGGGTGGTATTATTGTTGAAAAATCTGAACAAGAAAGAGGTTGCACATACAAACGGGGCTAAAAGCAAAACTCAGTTCTGTAAACCCCCAAGCCCATTTTCCACAATAAGGAGTATAAAAAGCAGAAAATAGGGTTCTCGGTCAGGCTACCCCCACTGCAGACCCTTAACCAGAGCAGGACAGATACACCTGTTTCAAATGCCTGGTCTACTTTTAAGTCTTACTGTGCAGAAACATTTAAAGAGAATGTGTCAAAAATCATATCTGATGAATCACAGGAACTGAGATGTAGAAATACGTCAAAGGGAAGGATGCTTAGTACTACAGACAATCAGCTGAAAAAGAAAAATCAAACGGGAAGAGTACCAAGAGTTTCTTGACAAAATTAATAAACACTTGGAGGAATCTGAGGCTATCCGAGCTAGAAAAATCAAAAAGTTTAAGTGGGATTTAATGGGTTACCATGATGGCAAAGTATACACTTGGGCCGAAAATAATAAGTGTTTAACACTAAGTGCAGCTTACAGTATAGACTCTGATCCCTCATTGTACTCTACTGATAGTAAATCAGGAGGCCCTCAATATAGATGTCAAAACTGACTTTTTTAGGAAGAAAGGGAAGGGGTGGTTACAGGAGGAGAAGAGGAGACAGGGGCAGTGAGGGAAGAAGGTAGGAGGAAACCCTCTGGATCCTTACTGTGGCCTATATCCCACCTCCGAACCAGACCCCTGCTATCCGCTCGCTCACAAACTACCTCAACCAGCAGCCTCATAAGCTTGAACAGATCCTCCTAGGGGACCTGAACGCTAATTGTCTCTCCATCTCAAACTCACACATTATTGACTCCTTCTCAGCCCTTAACATGACACAACTCATCTCCCAACCGATCAGGTACAACCCCACCTCTGGCACCAGTACCCTGCTAGTCATTGTTCTCTCCAACCACCCTCACAAGGTCGTGGACCTATGTGTCCTCCCTAACGCACTTAACGATCACTCCCCTGTCATATTCACCTGGTCCACCCAGGTTCAGAGACCGGCCCCCAGAACATTCCTCCGGTGACACCTTTGCCCCGGCAGCCTCAATAAACTAAGGCTTTATCTAGCCCAGTGGGACTGGATGCCCATTACCCACACCACAACTATAGACTAAGGGCTTGATTACTTCACTAGCTCCTTCAACAAAGCCTGTGACATTTTTGCACCCCTCACCGAGACCACAACTGAAAAATGAAATGCTACCTGGGTTACCACAGCGCTTCTCCATCAAATAAAATTAAGGGATAACCTTTGGCATAAAGCCGTGGACTCAAGTAAACCAGCAGATAGGCAAACCTATAACGCTGAACATAACAAGTGCACGTGGGCCATCCGAAAGGCTAAGGCTGAGCACTACAAATCTGCCCTCACCTCCTCCTGGGGTTATGCCCGGAACTTCTGGGGTAAGTTAAAGGAGCTGAACGGGAAGACACAATCACCCCCCCCAACCCAACTTGTCGTCAACGGCTCTATCACCACAGACCCACACACCATTGCCAGCAGCCTCAACAGCTCCTTCACCGACCTCAGCTCTGTCCTGCCCAAGAATGTGTTCGACCCAGTTCCTCTGTCCCCCACACCCAACCTCCACCACCCCCCCTCCACCTCCAGACCATAACCCTGCAAGAAGCCAAGCCATACCTGCACAAAGCTCTCAACATCGCCAGTCTTTGCAACGACTCACTTGACACTAGGCTACTGTAGTGAGTGCTGGACACAGTACTCACCCCACCACCCACCTACTTAATCGCTCACTATGCCTAGGTTAGTTCCCTCTTGCTTGGAAAATGACAATTGTCACCCCGATTCAAAAAGGCGGAGACCGCACCGCCCTCAGTAATTACCATCCAATTTCTATCCTGCCCCCACTTTCCAAGGCACTGGAAAAAATCATGGCCGACCAGCTATCTGACTATCTTACAAAGCACAGCATCATGTGCAAGGAGCAACATGACTTCCGCTCAGCACCACCACCACCACCCTGCTGGAATTCTCCAATTTCCTCTACACAGCACTGGGTACCTGGCCAGAGCAGTCTTTCTCGACCTCTCCAAGGCCTTTGATACGGTCTGCCACCATCTTCTTCTGAACTACCTGCGGAACATCGGTCTCTCTCAAGGACCCCTCTCCTGGTTTGACAGCTATTTCTCATCCAGGTCCCAGTGAGTAAAACTCAATAGCATCCTGTCCAATGTCCAACCTGTCTGCTCCGGAGTCTCCCAAGGCTCCATATTAGGCTCACTCATCTTCAGCCTCTATCTTAACTCACTCCCCATCCTCTGCTCCAAAAAAATTCTTCTCTATGCAGACGATGCTGTCCTCCTCTTCGCGCACCCCCACCCCACCACCCTACAGAGACACCCTCTAGCACTTCTTCACCAAGACCAAACAATGGTTCATTGACCACAGGTTGGTCATCAACCTAAAAAATTCATCCATACTCTTTGCCCACCATCAGAACAAAACCAAAACACCCCCAAGTCATCCCAACACTTCAAGTACCCTTGAACAGGTGACTATGTTCAGATACCTAGAGCATCACCTTTGACTGCACCTCCACCTTCCACCACCATGTACAGCCCTCTCATCGGTCATAAACATGGATGGGGTCTCTCTACCACCACAGGGACTGCCTGCCCCGAGGCGCTTCGTAAGGTAGTCACCTCATCAGTCCTATCCCTAGTAGACTGTGGCCTCCCTATCTATGCTGCTGCTGACAAAACTGCCCTAAACAAAGTACAACTGTCCATCAGTAAAGCCTGCAGGCTCCTGTCAGGTGCCGACAGGCGCACCCACACCTGCTATCTCTACTCACTCGCCAACATACTAAATTTTGAAGAGAGGCTCCTATACCAATCCTGTCTGTTGACAGTGAAAATACTCCTGGGTCTCTCCCCCAAGGGGTGACCTCCTCCTTCAGTGCCGCCTCCTCCTTAGTAATGACCCACAGTACTTGCAAACCCACCCTCATGGTACCCAGAGTCAAGACCTCGCTTGCACAATGGTCCTTCCCCTATAGGGTCCCTCTTTGGTACAACTCCCTCCCCGCCACTATTACCAACCTCCCTAGAACAGGCCTCTTCAAAGTTGCACTCAGAACCCACTTCTTTGCCTCACACTGCTGCAACTGCTGACAGACCATAGCCCCCCCCAGCTCGACTTCCAGCTGCCCAGCCCCCCTCCTGACAATGTTCCCTGGACAGCTAATCCTCCACAAGAGTGCCTTTATTATCACTACCATACTATATTCTTCCCTTGATAATCCCCTCCTTTTCCCCACCTCCCCCCAGACTGTCTCTCAGTCACTATTTGAAGACAATTATCTAGTTCACAAAGCAATGCCCACTGATGCCCCCCATATTGTCATGAAGTTATTCATAGATAATTAGATACATAGATACATAGACGAGAGGTGTCAGCAGATGAGGGCCTATAGCCCCACCCAGTCTGCCCATTTGAGCTTGTAAGTTCAGTTTGTTTTCCTAGAAGTCTGTTTGCCCTTACCCCTGACCTCCAGAATTCCTTTATGTCTATCCCATGCATTCTTAAATCCTGTGATTGTTTCAGCCCCACCACTTCCTCTGGCAGGGTGTTCCACTTGTCCACCACCCGTTCTGTGAAGAAATTCTTTCTCATGTTTCCTCTGATTGTCCTCCCTCAACTTCATCCCATGCCCTCTAGTCCTGGAACATCTTTTTTCGCTTAAAAATAGTGTTTTCCTGCACCCTGTTCCTCCCTATAAGATACTTGTATGTCTGTATCATATCCCTCTCCCACCTCTCCTCCAGGGGTACATGTTCAGTTCCTTCAACCTGTCTTCATAGGACTTGTGATGCAATCCACACCATCTTTGTTGCCCTCTTCTGAACCTTCTCTACCCTGTCTATGTCCTTACGTGAGTATGGTCTCCAGAACTGTACCTGTACTCCAGGTGGGGCTTCACTAGTGTCTTGTATAGCGGAATTATGACTCCCTTTTCCTGCTGGTGATGCCTCTGCCTGTACATCCCAGCATCCTATTTGCTTACCTGCTGCCTTGTCACACTGTTTCCCTACTGCAGGGTCATCAGAGATGACAACCCCAAGATCCTTTCCTGCTTGGTGCATGCTATATCCTCACCCCCAACTGATATATTGTGCCAGGGTTTTGTGCCTCATATGCATTATCTTGCACTTCTTTGCATTGAATTTCAACTGCAAACCCCTGACCATTCTTCAGGTTTCTGCAGGTGCTTCTCATTCTGTCTACACCCTCTGGTGTGTCTACTCTATTACAGAGCTTTGTGTCATCAGCAAACAGTGAAATTCTGCCTCTAGGTCCTGCGCAATGTCACTGATGAAGATGTTGAATAGGACCGGTCCCAGCACTGATCCTGTGGTACCCACTGGTCACTCTTCCCTCTGTGGGTGACAGCCATTTACCACCACCCTCTGTGTCCCTGCCACCCAGCCAGTTACCACCCACCACACTAATGTCCTGCCCACACCCATATTCCCCAGTTTGTGTAATAGTCTTATGTGGCACAGTGTCAAAGGCCTTGCTGAGTCCAGATAGACCATGTCCATCTGCCTCCCTAATCCACCTCCCTAGTCACCCAGTCAAAAATTCAACGAGGTTGGTCTGACATGACCTCCCCTGGTGAAACCATGCTGCCTTGGGTCCTGTAGTCCATTGGACAACTAGATGTTCCACCAATCTCTCCTTCAGTAGTGCTTCCATGATCTTCCCCACTACCGAGGGTGAGGCTGACTGGTCTGTGTTCCCTGCTTCCTCTTTGTTCCCACTTTTGTATAAGGGACTACATCTGCTGTCCTCCAGTCTTTGGGTACCTCCCTGTTTCAGTGATCGGCTAAACAGGATAGCCAGAGTTTCAGCCACCACCTCTCTTAGTTCTTTAAGGACCTGGGGTGCACCCATCTGGCCTCATTGCTTTATCAACTCTTATTACTCCAGTTCCTTCAGGACCCTTCGTGTAAAGGACTTGTGTCCATTTCTGCACCATTCTCACCCCTTGTACTCCCTTCAGACCCATTACCCTCCTCTTCCTCAGTAAAGACTGAGCAGAAATACCTGTTCAATATGTCAGCTTTACTGTTGTCATCCTCCACGCGGCCCCCATCCTCCCCCTTCAGTCTCACTATCCCTCCCTTTTCCTTTCTTTTTTCACTTATGTACCTGTAAAAGGGTAAAAGGTTATACCTCTGTTATTTGAAGTTATTCTATGTTATACCTCTGTTATATCGACTCATGTAACTACTCCACTGTATGTACCTTGTTATTATACTCCCCTGCTACACTGTGATGTTCTGTTTCTTGTAAACTGCATGTGCCTGACGAGGAGCCTTTGGAAATGAGTCTGTGACTCAAAGGATTGTAATTCTGAGTTGTACAATAAATCAATAAATAAAAGCCCCTCAAAAGCAGGTACAGACTCAATAGAAGAAGATATACTGTAGTTGCAAAAACTGGTAGACTAACGGACAAGGAAACAGAACAGAAAACCAATAAGGTGGGACAACAGCGGGACAGAGTACTGTGGCATTTTGGTATTTGGTTTACCACTAAAAGCTCCCTTAAACTCTCTGTGGTCTGCCAGACCCTTTGGTTGCTGCTGGTGAGGACCCCATCTGGACCATGCGAATAACTGGATGAACGCATAAAATAAAGAATACAGGTTTATTCAGTGCTGTAGATGTTCTCTTCATGGAGATAAGCCCAGACTGGTAATTTCTGTGACTGACAGGCATACATGGCACTGCCAAACAGTGCAACAGTTTGCTACTTTCAGGTTCTGAGTGCTCTTAAAGGGAAGGCAGCTGACATTAAGCCCCATGCTTAATGGGTGCTTCACAGTACTTACAAGAGAGTAACAGCTATGACAGTAGCAACAATGACAAAAACAAATAACTTAGTATTCAACCTTGCTAACAAGGCACTCTCTGATATAGAAAGTAACCTTCTAGCCAGAGGTTCCATCTTTAGTCTACACAACAAGTTTATTTTTCCATCTCAAACTGGACCTCCAAGGATTCTATAGAAAATTGTGGCTGAGGTTTTACTTTGATACACTTCCAAGACAGACGGTTACGGATTTGGAGAGAAAAATCAAAACAGAGCTTTCACAGGAAATGGGAGTATCATATTTTTTCTACCACCTAGGCATATACTTGCAAATATCCAGACATATTGTGATCTGGTTAATAGGGACCTTGATAAATTAATTAAAAAGAACAAAATATTGATAATAGACACTAACACAGCTTTTCAGCAGCTGAGATTCCTGCTTTAAGAAATAGGAGAATGACCCTAATATAGTTCCTAAGGGTGCAGATAAGGGAAGGAGCAATTGTTGTGATAGACAAGAAAAACAATAAAAAAGAATGTGTGTGTGACAATTGGAAATCAAGAGAATTATCTGAAAGTTAACAGCAATCCCGTGGAAGAGCTAAAGGGTGCAACAAAGGTAGTTCTGACAGAGGGACTGAACAGGGGGTGGATCACAGAATGGGAGTTTAAAGTTTTATTAAACATTATACCTAAGCTACCTGTATTGTGTACACTCTCTAAAATTCAGAAGAGCCTAGCAAATCCCCAGTAGATCGATAGTGGCAGGAATATGATCGTCTGCCCCCCCGTCTACCTTTGTGGATTGTCATGATAAACCTTTAGTGTGTAATACAAGAGCTTTATGAAAGACACAGGGAATTATAAGATTATTGAATTCTTTTAGTGAGGAGCCACTAGATATAGAAAACAGCATCTTGGTGATGAGAGCTCTATATACCTCAATCCCTCACAGGGATGTTTTTGAGTGCATTAAGTGAGTCCTTTGATAGGGAAAGGCAGAAACAGACTACACCCAACCATTACCTGGTTAGAAAATCATTTTGGATTTAAGAATAGGTATTATTGGCAATTAGAAAATGGCCTAGACACCATCAGCTCTCTGACTGGCTGATACCTATAGCAGGGGGTACATTAACTTACTATAGATGCCCACCAAGTAAAAAGACCCAGCCCAAACATGCCTCATGCCAAAGCAAGCTATCCTTGTGCCCAGACTGCATGGTCATTGGCTGAAGCACTGGGCACAGAATTTCAAACTGCTGCCATTTTTTCATCATTTAGTGAGACCTTCATGTAGACCACTGCAACACCCCAACAAATGTATTTCATTGCCATTTACTTGGGGTTTTTTTTGCCCAACAACAAAAGCCACATAACTTAAAAATGTTAATTTTCCTGTTTCATGCCTCATTTTACAAACATTACGTACCCATTGATAGTCCATGAAATCCCCCAGCTAACAGCGGTTACATGTGTTACACAACTCACCAGTCTAAACAAGACATCCTATAGCTGGCCGCCCTTCCAGCGTTATGCACACTTTCTCCCAGTTTGTTTAGGAATCCATGTTAAGCAAGCAATAATACCCGACAGGGTGGGCAGTATTAGGCAATACCGGACGCCCAGGCGTAGTTAGACCCGGACACCATGGGCGGGCGTCGATAGCCCCTGGAAGGTCCGGGTTTGCCCATACCGGGCCACCCTGCAGGGTATTATTGCGCTTAGAAAATGGGCACTGTAAACAAAATAAGCTGCGAAAAATGCTTGCAAAATTGGTTTAAGATATGTTGTGAAATTAAATAGATCTTACTTCGAAACAGCTCTTGCAGCAGGTTCCACCATTAGGACTGAAGCCAGCAGGCGCCAGGAACCTGGAAAAATTCTAGCTAACGGTATCTAGCGAGACACGCTCCAACGTCGTCCCCTCCCCATCAGGCATCACATAAAGGTGGCAGTCCCCTAGCATTCCCCAGTTCTTTTCCTCCGGTCGACTCACCATCATCGACCTCACGGACACCTGCATCAACTGATCATGACGCGAAATCTTTACAAAACCCATGTCTACTTCTTCAACTCCTTCTCTCGAAGGACACCCCTCAAAAGTGTGCCTCTGACAAGCAGATCCTTCGCCGACCATCATTCGGCTTGTGTGAGGTGCCTGGGCCCAGAACACGACACCCAGACCTGCTCCATCTGCCAACGATTTAATAGCAGGACCAGGACCCACCTCCAAAAGTTCCTTCAGGGGTTCCTTCTTGAAGAGAAACTTCGCAAAATGGAAAAAAGACCTTCCTCCAAAGGGGATTCTTCCCATAAGACTGGGAAGTACCGGGACAAGCACCGGGACTCGGGTATGTTGGGATCCCCAGCAGGGCATCTGAATCCAGGACCAGCTCCAGCTCTACGTGGTCCGATCGATCTCCTTCCCAGGCCTGCTCCCAGCCTCCCCCAGTTAAGGTAAGGTCTTCAGGGGGTTCTTCAGCCTCCTTGCACCCGCTTAAGACCCACCGGGCACCCGACTCTTCTTCCAGACCTGATTCTTCAGAAAAACATAGGAAGTCTTCCTCAAAATCTAGCGGGGCGTCAGGCCGATGCCATGACGGCGACCTCAGGTCCGCCTCCCAGCCTCCCAAGGCTCCAGAAAGGATGACCAAGGATCTGACACCTCTTAAGTGGACATCACAGAATAAAAAGGTGCCTGACTCGACGCCTGAAAAATGGACTCCCGACCCGACAGCAGTTGTACCGACGCCGGGTGACACCGGACGTCAGGGGTCCTCAGGAGAGGAGGCTGCCACACTGCCGGATGACCAGACAGGTGGCACGGGGGAAACCGGCTCACCCGGGGAGCCGTTGACGGATCTGGTAGTTCCCCAGGACCCGATGCCCGACCCCGGTGATGGACCCACACCGATGCTGGGCCCGTCGTCAGGCATGAACATTCAGGAGGTGAAGGAATTGTTCACCTTCTGGTGGGAGACCATCAGAAAGGACATGGTCCCCAGTAAGCCTCTTCCACCTCCACCACCTACACCCCCTCCTCGGGAGGGTGAAGGCTCAAGACCCCCGACTCCTAAGGAGCCAACTCCACCTCCTAGGGGCAGATCTAGAGAGAGAAAAAGACGCCCATCACAGTCTCCCTCTGGGTCTCCGAGCCCTAAACGACCCAGGGACAGACAACACCCACTGGGGGATGACTCCTGACCGGATACGTCCGATACCTCCAAGTCTCCATCCCCCTATAGTCCCCCATCACCAGATCCACGAGACCAGCCAAGGTCACCATCTAATGGTCCCTCTTTCTCTGAGATCATGAGGCACATCCAGGAGAATATGGGATGGGAGACTGAAGACTTGGACCCCAAGAGACAATGCCTTGCCTGTTACCCCTCGGCAAAAGGACCCAAAGCCTGTGTGGTCCCATCTCTAGTGGACACCTTCACGGACATCACCAAGGTGGCTTGGAAGCATCCGCACTCAACACTGGCTGTTCTTAAGAAGGCTGACCGCCTCTACAGATCTCCTATGGAAGACCTGTATCTGGCGCAGCAACCCCTAGCAGACTCACTGGTCATTACAGTGTCTCATGATCGATCTCAACGACCTCAACACTTGAGTACCCAGCCTCTGGACCAAGAATATAAGCAATTAGATTCTATGGGAAGATGCATGTATGCGGCTGCTACATGCTCGATAAGGTCATTGAATTACCTCACGCACATTGTGTAATTTCAAAATGCCCTCTGGGAGCAGGGCCAAGACCTTTTGAAGGACTTTCTGGATGGCGAAAAGAAGGAGGAGCTGCTCAACCTCCTTCATTCTGGGTCGGACGTGGGAACCCAGGTTCTCCGAGCTGCTTACGATTCAGCGGACTCGGCTGCCAAGGGAGCAGCTACTGGCATTTGTCTTCGGAGACACTCTTGGTTGAGAGTCTCCAGTTTCACCCCGGATGTTCAGAAGAATATCCTGGATGTCCCTTATAACGGAGCTGTCCTGTTCAGTGAGGAATCCGAGAAGGTCATCACCAAGCTACAGGACGCTGGGAAGGCAGTTCGGACTGTACAGGCTATGTACAGGCCCAAATCTGGTTCCTTTCGGAGGAACCAGAACTGTTTTCATGGCAGGCAACAATGGCAACAGCCACGTTCCAGCCAGCAACATTGGGGCAATTTTGGTCGCAAAGGTCAAGCCAGATTCCCCACGGGCCAGGGCTCAAAGCATCCCAAGGCAGCCCAGCCCACGGGACCCAATGCCACCACAGCATGACTCCTTCCCGGCCCTCGCCCCTCCTCTGGATCAAAGGATAAAGGTTGGGGGTTGCATCTGTCATTACCTTCTGGGATGGCAGAGGATCACCTCTGACCGGTGGGTGTTACAGTTGGTGCAGCAAGGACACTCTGTAGAGTTCCTCGGCCACCCACCGTCCAGACCTCTCCTGCTTTCTTGTTACTCGGGTCAGCATGCTCTGTTCATCCAGCAGGAGATCTTGGCCCTCCTGGACAAAGAGGCCATAGTGTACGTTCCACCGGACCAGAAAGGAAAAGGTTATTATTCCCACTTCTCCCTGGTCCAAAAGAAAACAGGGGACTTGCACCCGATCTTAGATCTCAGCGATCTCAACATGTATGTGTTATACAAACGCTTCCACATGGTGACTCTTCCGGGTCTCATCCCCATGCTTAAAGAAGGCGCATGGCTAGCGTCGCTGGACATGGAGGGTGCTTACCTACATCTCCCGATCGCTCGAATGCATCAAAGGTTTCTGCGCTTCGAGTTTCTGGGACGCCACTACCAGTTCCGAGCCCTCCCTTTCGGACTGTCTTCCGCACCTCGGATGTTTACGAAGTGCATGGCAGTCATGGCAGCAACTCTCAGGAGGCAGGGCTACTATGTTTTTCTGTACCTAGACAACTGGCTCCTCATGGCACCCTCTCGGGAGGTCCTGATGTCCGCAATTCAGGATACCTGTTCTCTCTTCCAATCATTGGGTATCATCATCAACCAGAAGTCGTACCTTGTCATGTCTTAGATGCTGCAATTTATTGGAGCAGTTCTAGACACCACTCAAGGGAGAGCATTTTATCCTTCGGACAGGGTGGAACACATCAGATCCCTCATATGGGACACACTGACGAAGACAACGGTGCCCGCCAGGACCGTTCTTTGCCTGATCGGACATATGGCGGCTGCCATTGTGACGGTTCCCCTAGCCCGACTCCATATGCGGGTTACCCAATGGATGTTGCGGGTTCAATGGGACCAGAAGTAAGTTCATATGCAGCATCCAGTCTGGATCACAAATACCGTCATCCGAGACTGCCAGTGGTGGCTCATCCCGGACCATCTCTCGAAAGGAGTCCCCTTCATGGCGCCACCTCCTTTAGTGACACTCTCCACAGACGCCTTGGGATCCGGATGGGAAGCGCACCTCAACGGGGTCAGGACTCAAGGCTCATAGTCGTCTCTAGAGTCCCATCTGCACATAAATATTCTGGAGATGAGAGCCGTCCTCTGTGCCCTGCAAGCATTCCAGATGGACATTCCACCAGGTACTCTTCTGATTCAAACATACAATACTGTGGTGATGTACTATCTCAGCAAACAAGGAGGCACTCATTCCTACCCCCTTTGCAGGGAGGCTCAAAGGGTTTGGAATTGGGTACTGCAACACGGCGCAGATATTATTGCAGTGCACGTTCCCGGCGTGGACAACACAATCTCTGACAGTCTCAGCCGATCACAGGCCAGAGTCCATGAATGGGAACTGCTTCAGGAAGTCGCAGAGGATCTGTTTCGCAGATGGGGGACACCAGAATTAGACCTTTTCGCGTCCCCATCCAAAGCAAAACTGCCCAATTTTTGCTCGCTAGATCCAGGGCCTGGTGTTTTCTGGTGAGACGCATTGTCCCTCTCTTGGACGGGCAGATTCCTCTATGCTTTCCCGCCCTTCGCTTTGATCCAGAGGGTTTTACTGAAGCTCTGACAAGAGCGGGCGTCACTGATTCTGGTAGCGCACTTTTGGCCCAGGCAAATTTGGTTCCCTCTATTACATCAGCTGACCCAGGCCAGGAACCTCTGGTGCCTCTGCCATTCAGCTCTCAACTTCTGTCCCAGGAGGCAGGCTGCTTAGTCCATCCGGATCTTCGGTCGCTGAACCTGCATGCCTGGCTCCTAAAGACATAGCAGTCTTGAGATACGGGGTTTCTCGGGAAGTTGTGGACGTTCTGGCGGCAGCCAGAAAACCCTCCACTTACGCCATGAAGTGGCGCAGATTTTGCATCTGGGCTCAAGCTCGCGGATTGACCCCACTGGATTGTTCAGAGAGGTCAGTGTTAGACTGCCTTCTAACCCTGTATGAGGCAGGCCTTGCCTACTCTTCCATTAAGGTTCACCTGTGTGCCATTTTGGCGTATCATTCATAGCTCATAGGTCATAGGTCATAGCTCTCTAGCTCAATTAGAGGCTTCACGTGCTTTTTTGCGTGGCATCCTGCCCTTCCGACCTCCTATCAGAGACCCGGTTCCACCTTGGGATCTCCCCTTTGTTTTAGAGCAGCTTACTCTACCTCCTTTTGAACCAGCCGTGGATTGCGAGCTGCGTCTCCTTGCTTGGAAGACGCTCCTTTTAGCTGCTGTTACTTCTGCCAGAAGAGTTTCTGAGCTTCATGAACTCATGTGCAAGAATCCTTATTTGGTTTTTCACAAGGACAGGGTGTCCTTAAGAACAAATCCTAAGTTCCTTCTCAAAGTGGTCTCGGCGGTCACAGTCAACCAGGATATAGACCTGCCGGTGTATTGCCCAAATTACGGTAACGGGTGGAGGCCCTGTTGCACACTCTAGATATGCACAGATGTCTCAGATATTATCTGACCAAAACCAAAGCCCATCGTAAGTCGGACCAGCTCTTTGTTTCCTATGCACAGCGGATGCTTGGTGCTCCTGTTTCGAAACAGTCACTTTCCAGATGGTTGGTCAAGTGCATTATGTTCTGTTATCAGAAGCGCAGTAAACCCTTACCGGCACCGGTGAAGAGTCATTCTACGAGGTGGGTGGCTACTTCTTTCACTGTGCTCAAAAATGTCTCCACTTCAGCCATCTGTGCAGCAGCGACTTGGAGCACTGTGAACACTTTCATCAGACACTACAGTTTGGACATTGCCTCTAGGCGTAGAGCTGGATTGGGCTTGGCGGTCCTTCAAGGACTCTTGTCCTGAAGTCTGAGCCATCTCTCCTACCCTCCTCCCGGTACCAAATTGTTCCCTTACTGCTTAGCAATCAGTCCTAATGGTGTAACCTACTGCAAGAGCTATTTCTCGGAAGTAAGATAGTACAGTTACATAAGAACTTACCGTAACAGTAGATCTTCAAGAACAGCTTTTGCAGCAGGTAGTTTCCCTCCCACCTTCCCCTCTGTAGGTTGAGTCTTCTGACCTAGTTTTTAGGCTACAGCATCCTTTGATGCCTTTTTTCTAACCTTCCTTTTGAAGCGGATCCTCGATCTTCCCTTCAGATGTCACACTTGAGCCGGGAGTCTCTGGCGGGAGAACTGGGATGCTGGGGGACTGCCCCCTTTTATGTGATGCCTGACGTCAGGGAGGGGCCAACATCAGGGATGGTCCCCTGCTGGATACTGCTAGCCAGAATTTTTCCTTGGGGTCCTGGCACCTGCCCGACTTCAGTCCTAATGGTGTAACCAGCTGCAAGAGCTGTTCTCGAAGATCTATTGTTACGGTAAGTTCTTACGTAACTGTACTTTCCTCCGCCTATACTGTCCCAGAGCCTCCATATTTGAAGCTTTGTCTTGGTTGCCATTGTTACTTCTGCTCCCCAACACACAGGCACATGCACACACTGAGATAGAACAAGTTTACGTGAGGTCAGGACCATTTGGTGAATGGGGAAAGTAACCTGTGTTCTTTGTGTTTTTTTTTTTTTTGCTTGCATCTTCTAGCATAGTGGTAGGAAGACCACAGTAGCAGTGACACTGAAAAGGGAGCAGAACATTGGGAGCTTATCGGGGTCATCGCTCAGGACCATCAGGTGAATGGGAAAAGGGTCCTTTGTTCCTTGAAGTTTTTTTTTTTGCCAGTCTCTTGTAGTGTTGTGGTGGAAAGACCGCAATTGTAGTGAGACTGAAAAGGGAACAGAGCATCAGGAGCTCACCGGCGATCATCGCGCATGACTGTTTTAAAGCTGTGGTGGTGGGAAGACTGCGAGTGCACTGTGACACTGAACAAGGAGCGGAACATCAGGAGCAAGGTGCAACTTGTGTTTATTTTTTTTAACATGTGGATTCCTAAACAGACTGGGGGAAAGTGTGTGTAAGGCTGGGAGGGCGGGCAGCTATAGGATGTCTTGTTTAGACTGGTGAGTTGTGTGCAACACATGTAACGGCTGTTAGCTGGGGGGGATTTCATGGACTATCACTGGCTACGTAAAAGCTTGTAAAATGAGGCATGAAACAGGGAAAATTAACATTTTTAAGTTATGTGGCTTTTGTTGTTGGGAAAAAAAAAACAAGTAAATAGCAATGAAATACATTTGTTGGGGTGTGTTGCATGTGGTCGACATGAAGGTCTCACTAAGCGAGGAAAAAAATGGCAGCAGTTTGAAATTCTGTGCCCAGTGCTTCAGCCAATGACAGTGCAGTCTGGGCACAAGGATAGCTTTTACTTGGGGGGCATCTATCATAAGTTAATGTATCCCCCTGCTATAGGTATCAGCCAGTCGGAGGGCTGATGGTGTCTAGGCCATTTTCTAAAAAAAAATTAACACAAGTTGCACCTTGCTCCCAATGTTCCGCTCCTCGTTCCAGTGTCTGGCCTTTTCTTAGTCTTCCCACCACCACAGCTCTAAAAGCGGTCTGTGGCGTTGATGGCGGTGTGAGCTCCCAATGCTCTGCTCCATTTCAGTCTCACTACAATTGCGGTCTTTCCACCACACGCCTACAAGAGAATGGCAAAAAATAAAAACTTCAAGGAACACAGGACCCTTTTCCCATTCACCTGACGGTCCTGCGCGATGACCCTGATAAGCTCCTGATGTTCTGCTCCCTTTTCAGGGTCATTGCTACCGTGGTCTTCCCACCACAATGCTAGAAGTCACAAGCAAAAGAAAAAACCGCAAAGAACACAGGTTACTTTCCCCATTTATCAAATGGTCCTGACCTAACATAGACTTGCTGTACCTTGGTGTGTGCGTTTGGCTGTGTGTTGGGAGGCAGAAGTAACAATAACAACCAAGACAACGCTTCAAATATGGAGGCTCTGGAACAGAATAGGCGGAGGAACTATTTAATTTCACAACATATCTTAAACCAATTTTTTGCAAGCATTTTTTACGCAGCTCATTTTGTTTTACAGTGCCCATTTTCTAAGCGCAATAATACCCTCCAGTTTGGGCGCTATGGGCAATACCGCCTACCTTGTCGGGTATTATTGCTTGCATAAATGGTACAGCCATGGATTTCACCATGACTCCCTCTTACGACAACCTGTTTGTTTAGTTAGTTGGTTTGTTAGTTAGTTAGTAATGTAGTTTTTATTTACTAGGTAGGTGAGCTAGACAAATAAATTGCCTATTTTTAGGCATGACCCAGAAGAAGTACAAACAATAAGTAAACATTGGTACAGAGGAATACTCATACATACAGTAGAACAATCTTACATGTATCAGCAAAGACAGATAATACTGAAGTGCAGATACTTAAGTACAAAATTGAAACATCATTGAGTTACAATACAGAAGGCACAATATAAGTGGCAGTACAGGACTCGGTTACAGGAGCACTTATCCAATGTCAGGAGAAATGTATGAAGCTCATTCTTGAAAACTTAAGTAAATCTGAGATTTTCTGAGATTAGACGGAAATTAATTCCAGAGTTTAGGGGTGAAGACTGAGAAAGCTTGTTCTCCCTTTTTTTTTTTAGTGCATTTGGGCAGTACCAGAAATGACATATCATTGAATCATAGAGGGTAGGTCTGATCAATTTGTTTGAACATATCTGCAAGAGAAACAGGTGTATCTGTTCTGATAATTCTGTCAGTGGTGAAGAGATGGCACGAGGCTGGAGCAAACCACCCGAAACTCAGTTAAAGTGAGCAATGGTGAGTCAGCCAGGACACAGAGCGTAAAGCAACAGATATTGTTGTAGCAGGTATTCTGTTTCTTAATATCACATGTGTTTGCCTCGGAGTAAGGTACCAAACCATAGGTGAGGCTAGGCAACAGGACACCCTGAGCTATAGCCAGCCTGGCAGCCAGAGTCAGGGCATGCCTGACTTTGTACGCAAGTCCTAGCCTCGAGTTAACTGACTTGCAAACTATTGATTTGTGTATACTAAAATCAAGGGTGGGATCCAAAGCAAAGCCAAGGTTTTTGAAAGAATCAACTGCAATAAGGGAAGAGCCATCAGAGCAGTAAATAGTACAGAGGAACATGTCCTAAGTCTGGGTGCAGAGCCAAAACGCATGGTGTGGGTTTTGCTCGAGCTCAGGAGAAGCCTGTTTTTAGCCATGACTGAACTCTCCCAAAATCCGCATTAAGCCTCATGTTAATGTCAGATATTTTAATAGAGCGTATGCTCAGCCCCGTAGCGTCTGCAGAAAGCAGGATGGAGCAAGAGGCAGTAAATGTAGGCAAATTATTAATAAATAAAGAGCAGCAGACCAAGTAAAGATCCTAGCGGAACACCAATTTTAATGGTGGAGAGGTCAGATCTGGCTCAGTTAAGATTAACAAACTGCTGTCGCACAATAAGACAGCTTGAAAACTAGGTAATAGCAAAGGATGAAAAACCATGGGTGTACAACACAATGTGAGAAGGGGGTGAAGCAGGATAGGTTCTGATTGACATGAGCGACAGCTTCGCCACCACAGGTACCACAGTCCTGACAGAAGAGGTGGTAGTCAGGGAGAGTCGAGCTGGAGTCGGGTACCCTGGGGGACAGCCAGGATTCAGAGGTGCACACGAGGCTAGGAGAATGCTGAGAGTTCCAGACTTTAAGGGAGCCAAGCTTAGGGAGGAGGCTTCTAGCATTTAGGTGGAAAATGTGGAGGCCTTTAAGGAGAGTAGGGGAAGAGGAGGGAGAGGGGGGTAGGGTGAGGTTCAACATCGCCAGTAAAGAGGAAGAGAATGAAGAGGAGAATGGAGTGGGACCATCGCCCTCTTGAGCAAGGGGGAGAAGGAAAAAGAGGGGAGAGTGGAAGAGAGAGGAAGGCACAGTAAAGAAATTTAAGGTTTCAAACAGCATGAAGTCTTGCTGTGTTCAGACATAATGCAGTTAGCCCCAGCACTTGAACTGCCAGGGAGAGGAAAGAGTTAACTCTATGCAGAAGCATAGAACGTTGAGCTCGAGCTCAGTTTTCAAACCTCTATGGTACTTTCCAGTGTAACCATCAGATTCTTTACTCCGCCTAACAGTGGAGTCGCTCCGGAGATTTCCTCTGCTCAGTTCGGTAAAAGTAAAGCGTTCAGTTTAAACCGCATATTTTCTTGTTATTTTCAGATTTCCAGCCTCTGTGTATGGTATAGGTAGTGTGTAGCTAGGTAGTGATTGTGTTTTATTTTGCAGAAAAAGTGGAAATTGTCTTTTTCTTCGGTTTCTTCCCCAGTCAGTCCGGTTTGGAACGGACTTTGTGAAATTTAGTTTCTGGGATTAGTGTGGTGTTCTGGTAACAATCGGTTTCAAAAGAGCCGAACTTTTTGCTGGTTCTTTTAAAAAGCCTGTGACATGGTTTATAACTGATCGGTTGTTATATTACCTGGCTTGAAAGCTGCAATAGGGTAATTTGTTAGGTTGGCCATGTCTGAGAAACCCAAGAAGAAAACCGGTCCCACTGGGTTTCAGCACTGTACTGAGTGTGGGGAGGCCTTTGCTAAGGCTGAACCCCACCTCATCTGTGTTTATTGTCTGGGGTTTGACCACCTCAAGTCAGACTGCCAAATCTGTAAAAACTTTCCTAAATCCACTCTAGATAAAAGACTAAGTAGGCTAAAGGAAGGGAGGCTGAGAAGTCCGTAGATCCGGATGGCCAGCCCGGTTTGGTTGCAGCCAAACCTGAGGAGGTGTCTACTGACCTAGGCGATACCTCCTCAGGCAAAAGGAGAGCCGACCCCGAGGGGTCGGTTCCGTCAAAGAAAAAGCACAAGTCTGCCGATTCAGATCCTGTATCTCACTCTCCAACCGTGGACGAAATAACCAAAGCGATTAGTATTGTCCAATTGCTTAGAACGGTTCTGTCGAACGTGGTACGCCCCGGTTCAAGGTCATGCCCGGCTCGATCCGTCTCCTCTGGATTATGATCCAGATGTTTATTATGAGGAGTGGGAGGGAGACAAAGACTATCCAGCGATGATGGCGATGATGATGACGATGAAGGGTGTCTGATGTGCCCATTGAACTGGACATCTCCCCAGACAAGCCCTCAGGTGTCTCTCCTCCCAGGCTCTCTGAGTCCCCTTCACACTTTTATTCTACAGAAAGGTGCATTAAACCCTGCAGCTTCCTTGGTTGAAGCCGCAGAGGAGGATGAAGAGCCTGATTTTGTGGAAATGATGGACATCCAGAGTCCAAAAAGCTGTCTGTCCCTCTTCATAAATCCTTGGGGAAACAGACACACAAAAGTTTACAAACTCCTAATTCAACACCTCCTGTGGATAAGAGAATGGACAGTAGGTATTCGTTATCAGGCTCAGCTGCAGAGTTCCTTTATAGTCATGCAACCTTGTTGGGATAGTGCAGGCTGTAGCCTGTGACAGGGCTAACATTTCTTTGGCTTCACACCCCCCAGATAAAGACTCTAGGAAAGTGGATGCCATGGCCAAAAAACAGTATTTTGCATCCTCTTTGGGACTCGGGCAGGCTACTTATATGGTCCTACACAGCCAGGTACCAGAAATCCAGATGGGATATGGTTCTGGAACTGGCTAAACAGGCCTCTCCCCAGCTAGCTAAAGAGCTGGAGGTGGTGGCTGCTGATGGAATTGAGACATCCAAAATGCAATTTCATGCTGCTGTGGACTCCATTGATGTGGCATTTAGAGTCATGGCTACATCTGTGTCTCTCGGAAGACATGCTTGGCTCAGATGTACTAGCCTTTCACAGAATACCCAGACTAAGGCCATGGATTTTCCTGTAGTAGGTAACTCTCTGTTTGGGAGCAAACAGAGCTTACATGAAAAAAATGGATGAATACAAGACCATGTACAGGAGTGCACAGGCCAAGGAAAGGCAGGCCACTCTGCACAAGCAGCGGTCTAGCAGGCAGGGCAGGCCCTTTAAAGGCCTTTTACCAAGCCCATGCCTCCTCTCCCTCCCACGGGGGGTTCTTCAGAGGGAGGGGTAGGAGTGGGATGAGCAGGACTGTTCCTCCTCCTCCTCTCAGTCTAAGGCTTCTGCCAGCAGACACCCTGATGTGTCAGCCCAGGTCAACTCCCCATTTCCAGTAGGAGGCAGGCTGGCTTATTGCTTCCATGCCTGGAAGTCTGTGACCTCAGATAAGTGGGTCCTGGAAGTAGTAAACCAGGGACTGGCCCCGAGCTTCAAAAAATTTCCAAAAAAGAGGGCCAAGTCTTTTCTACCTGCATCAGTCTCAGAAACCCTTGCCCTAGAGGCAGAGGTTTCCTCTTTTCTAGCTCTCAGAGCTATAGAGAACGTTCTTACTCAGCACAAGGGAAAAGGACTGTACTCCAGGTACTGCCTTACCCCAAAGAAAACAGGGGAGTGATGACCCATTCTAGACCTAAGGTATCTGGACAAACACATTTCAAAGCTCAAATTCAGAATGGTAACTCTGGGAATAATCCTTCCCTCTCTAAGGCCAGGAGATGGGCTAGCATCTCTGGACCTCAAGGATGCCTACTTCCATATTCCTATCAGGTGCTTCCACAGGAAATATCTCAGGTTCAAGTTGCCTTCAGGCCATTACCAATTCAGAGCCATGCCATTCGGCCTAACATCAGCTCCAAGGGTGTTCACAAAGTGCCTTACAATAGTGGTGGCTTACCTCAGAAGACAGGGTATCACCATCTTCCCATATCTGGATGACTGGCTTTTAGTGGGTCAGTCACCTTTACAAATCAAGTCAGCTCTTCAAACTACCCAGGACCTACTCAGCTCCCTGGGGTTTCTTCTCAGTCTTCCAAAGTCTGTACTCAAACCAGTTCAATTTCTCACCTTTATAGGCATAGAGTTGGACACCTTACAAGCAAAAGCCTTCCTTCCCCTGGCAAGGATAAAGGCCCTAGTGGATCTTGCTTCCTCCTTTTGACCTCAGGTCTCCCGCCCAGCAAGACAGTTCCTCCAGCTTCTAGGCCACATGGCAGCTTCCATGGCAGTGGTGCAGGGAGCAAGGTTCCAGATGAGGGACATTCAGTTTCATTTGAGGTCTTTTTGGTCTTAAAAGAAGGATTCACTAACCAAACTGATTCCAGTGACTTAGACTCTGGTCCAAGCTCTCCAGTGGTGGCTGGACCAGGGCAACCTCAGACAAGGGGTTCCATTTTTCCCTCAAGTCCCATTAGTAGTTCTAACTATGGATGCTTCTCTCCTAGGGTGGGGAGCCCACCTGGGAGCCCTGACAGCTCAGGGGCTCTGGGTCTCCACAGGGGTCTCTCCTTCATATCAATCTCCTGGAAACTCAGGGCAGTTTTCCTAGCCCTGCAGAGCTTCTCGGATTCAGTCAAGGGCAAGGTGGTCCAAGTCAGAACTGACAACACCACCACAATGTAGTACACCAACAAGCAGGGAGGCACTTGGGCCTCGGCCTTGTGCACAGAAGCCATGAAGCTGTGGTCTCTGGCCTATTCTCTTCAGACTTCTCTGGTAGCAGTTCACCTTCCAGGGAAGGACAATGTACTACTAGATGCTCTAAGCAGAATTTCACAGGGACACCACAGAATGGTCCTGGATCCTCACATCCTGAAGGTCATCTTCTCCAGGTGGGGCACTCCAGAGATAGATCTCTTTAGCCCAGACAATCATCAACTTCCTCTGTTTTGTTGCAGACCTCCAGTCCTGGGGACGGTTCACCAGGATGCTCTCTTTTTGGACTGAAAGGGCAGGTTCCTCTACGCCTTCCCTCCCTTCCCTCTGCTGTCCAGAGTTCTGATCAAAATCAGGACTCAACCCTGCACAGTGATACTGGTGGCTCCAGATTGGGCCAGACAGCCTTGGTATCTTCTACTGCTGTCCTTGTCAGTGTCACATCACTTGTCTCTGCCCAGGACATACAATCTCCTGTCCTTCTCCTCCTCCTAGGGGTGGATCTGGTACCCCAATCTCCAGTCTCTCAATCTCAAGGCCTGGCTCTTGAAGAGTTAGAATATGCAGCTCTACATCTTTCTCAGGGAGTTCTGGATATTCTGAAGGTCTCCAGGAAACCTTCCACTAGAAAAACGTACAATTCCAAATGGAAAAGGTTCAGTATTTGGTGCTCTCAGAAAGGTATCCTGCCCGCTTCGGCAGACATTTCCACAACCTTAGACTCTATCTAATTCATCTCAATGGTTTAGGCCTTAGGCCTGCCACTCTGAAGATTCATCTAACAGCTGTCTCTGCATTCCTCTCAGCAGGGAAGGGCTCTTCCCTGGCATCTCATCCTGTTTTCAGAAAGTTTTTCAAAGATCTGGTTCACATTAACCCTCCATTTAGGGAGCCCACTTCGCCTTGGGGTCATCTGCATCGCTCAGCTAATGCAGCCACCCTCTGAACCTCTGGCTTTGGCCGAATTGAAGTACTTGACCTGGAAAACTGAGTTCCTGGTAGCTATTACTTCTGCCAGGCGGATTAGTGAGTTACAGGCTCTGTCAGTGGAACCTGACTTCATCTCCTTCCATAGGGACAAAGTGGTCCTAAGGACCAATAGGAGGTTCTTGCCCAAAGTGGTTTCAGATTTTCATCTGTACCAGTCTATACCTCTTCCTGTGTTTTTCACTGACCATTCTTCTTCAGGTGAAAGAAGGTTACACAGTCTGGATGTTAAGAGGGCCATTAGCTACTACATTGAACATACTAAGGCACATATAAATGACTGTCTTCAATTGTTTCTCACTTATGGTGAAGTGGGGAAGGGTAAGCCTGCCACTAAGAGAACTGTTGCCAGGTGGATTGTTTCTTGTATACAATTTTGTTATAACAAGTTGGGTAGGACACCCCCTTCAGGCCTGAGGGCTCACTCGACCAGGGGTGCAGCTGTTTCATTAGCTGTGGCCAGAGATATACCCTTGTTAGAGATCTGTAAAGCAGCCACCTGGAAAACAGTACATGCTTTCACCAAGCATAACTCTCTGAACATCCAGGCTAGGAGTGATGCTAGGTTTGGTACAGCAGTACTGCAGAGCTTCTTCCCAAAGTAGGTTCTGCATTCCTTCCTCCATAGGGAACTGCTTGGTAGTCTGCATTGTCTGAATACAGCAAGACTTCATGTAGTTTGAAGAAAAAATTATTCACCATAGTAATGTTGTTTCTTCTAATGGAGTCTTTGCTGTATTCAGACCTCCCCCTGCCTCCCCTCTCAGAACCTGGTTTTGGGAAGTGGGCTGGCAGGTACAATGTTACACCTCAGGGGTGTACCTTGTACCCTCCCTTTTTGGTAGGGTAGATGTTATTATTTTGTGGTGTTTTACTTAAATATTGTCACTACCTTTCCTTCTTGGGTTCTCGACTTGAGTCTTTTGGAGCCCAAAAAGAAATCTTTTGCCCTTTGGCTATATTTTGAACAATTTCCATACTATAGTATACTAGTTAGTTTACTCGTAAGAATCTGACGGTTACACTGGGAAGTACCACAGACAGAGGTTTGAAAACCGAGCTCGAGCTCAACGTTCTATGCTTCTGCATAGAGTTAACTATTTCCTCTCTGGGGCAGTTCAAGTGCTGGGGCTAACTGCATTATGTCTGAATACAGCAAGACTCCATTAGAAGAAACAACATTACTATGGTGAGTAATTTTTTCTTAGGGTTGGTGTTGGAAGGAGCCCAGGGTGGTTTGAGGGGGGAAGGAGAGGAAGAGTGAGGGGACAAGGATAGGAGACAAAGTAGAATGACACAGATAGGAAGGCGAGGGTAGGGTAGAAGGAAGTAGAGGGGAGGAGGTAAAGCAGGGGCAAGGGAGGAGGAGGAGAACGGAAGGAAGAAGAGCAGAGGAAGAAAAGGGAAGGTATGGGAAAAGGTCTGAAGGGGGAGAGAGAGGGGGGGGGAGGGAGAGGAGAGATAGGAGACAGAGAAGAGTGACACAGACAGGAAGGGTATGGAACATAGCAAGGTGTAATTAGAGGCCATTGACGTAACCTAGGTAGATCTACAGCAAATAACCTTGACAGTGAAAGCAAATGTAACTACTAACAGTTAAATGACTTGGATAGAAACATAGAAACATAGACTTTGAGGCAGTTAAGGACCGCTTAGGCCCATCTAGTCTGCCCATTTCCTACCTACAAGATAGGCATAGATCCTATTTAACCAACAGCCTATATCTTCCTGCCCCCACAGAATTGCCTTATGTCTGTCCATGCATTCTTGAATTCTCCCACAGTTTAGACTCCACAACTTCCCAGGAAGGCTGTTCCAGCCATCCACTACCCTCTCTGTGAAATAATACTTCCTCACATTGCCCCTGAACCGCCCTCCTTCTATCTTTAAATTGTGTCCCCTTGTTCTTGCAAGTCTCTTTTTCTGAAAGATGCTACCCTCTTGGACTTTGTTGATTCCCTTGAGGTACTTGAAAGTTTCTATCATGTCCCCCCTCTCCCTTCTTTCCTCAAGGGTATACATATTAAGCTCCTTTAGTCTCTCCTCATACGGCTTGTCTTGCAGACCCTACACCATTTAGTTGCCCTCCTCTGGACTGCCTCTATCCTGTCTATGTCCTTGGAGATGGGGTCTCAGAACTGGACACAGTATTCAGATGGGGTCTCACCAACTGTCTGTACAGAGGGATAACTACTTCCCGTTTTCTGCTGCTGATGCCTCTCCCTATACATCCCAGTATACCCAGCCACCCTACTGCCTTCTCACATTGCTTTAACCTTAAGGTCATCTGATATGATTACCCCAGGTCCCTTTCCTGTTTGTTGTTGTTACTACCTCCCACCATTGTGTATTCTTCCCTGGGTTCTTGTTTCCCAGGTGCATTATTTTGCACTTTTGCATTGAATCCTAGCTGCCATCGTCTGACCATTCCTCCAACCTTGCCAGATCCTTTTCATCCTTTCCGCCTCCTTGTGTATAACCCTGTTGCAGATCTTTGTGTCATCTGCAAAAGGCATACTTCCTTCAGTCCTCTGCAATGCCACTGATGAAGACATTAAAAGGACTGGACCCAATACTGAACCCAAGCACAGTAACCGCCTTTTCTTCAAGTGGACTCCATTTACAATTACCTTCTGTGTCCTGTTGTCCAGCCAATGTTTATCCCAGGCTGGTTAATTTGACTAATAATCTTTTGTGGGACTGTGTCAAATGCCTTGCTAAAGTCTAGGTAGGCCATGTCCACAGCCCCTCCCTGGTCTACTACTTTGGTCACCAGTCAAAGAAATCTATTAGATTCGTCTGACGCATGCCTTCCACTGTGAACCCATGCTGCCTTGGATCCTGTCCACTGACCTCTAGGTACTCAACTATTCTTTCCTTCAGAAGTGACTCCATCACTTTCCCTACCACAGAGGTCAGACTGACAGGTCTGTAGTTTCCTGCCTCTGTCTTGGTCCCACTTTTGTGAAGGGAATCACATCCGCCTTCCTCCAGTCCTCGGGTACCACACCATCCTCCATGATTTATTAAAAGAGTAGCCAGTGGTTTCACTAGTTCCTTCCTTAATTCTTTAAGAATTCTGGGGTGAATTCCATCAGGACCCATTGCTTGTCACCTTCAGTTTTAGGAGTTCTTGCAGAACCCTTTCTTCTGTGAAAGGACTGGGATCGACCCCCTATCAAGTGCTTCTGTTAATTGGATTAGGCACTTCTCCCTCCTCTTTTGTGAATACTGAGCAGAAATATTCGTTCCAGTATTCCTGCTTTCACTGTCCCCCTCTGCCCACCCACCGTTTATTCTATTCAGCCTCACTATCCGCCCTTTGTCTTTCTCTCTTCGCTGATGTACCTATAAAGGTTTTATCCCCCTTCTTAACTGAGTTGGCTATCTTTTCCTCAGTTTGGGCCTTTGCTATTCTGACTTCCCTCCCTGCTTCTTCCTGCCTTAACTGGTACAGCTCTCTGTCCTGCTCCTTCTGTGTTTCCTTATACTTCTGGAATGCTATCTTTTCTTCCTGACTTTCACAGCCACCTCTTTGAGAACCATTGTGGCTTTTTCTTTCGTTTGATTTGTTTATTTGCTTCACACAAAGGCTTGTTGCCTCTGTGATGGCAGTTTTGATAATTCCCCATTGTTGCTCCACCTCCTTCTAGCCTGTTTGCTAGTGCTTTTCTGAGGCACTCTCCCATCTTGCCAAAGTCAGCCCTCCTAAGTCCAGTACCCTCACTTTTGTGAAACTTGACTCTGTAGCTGATTTAACGTGAACCACACTGTTTGATGGTCACTTGTTCCCAGATGCAACCCATTCTAGATCGGAATCCTCTCACTGCCCCGTTTGAGAGTATGAGGTCTAAGATTGCTCCCTCACGAGTGGGTTCGAAACTAGCTGTCTAATACCTGCCACCTGTAGGCGTCAGAATGACCCTGCTCTTGGATGTCGCTGCAGCAAGTGTATCTCAGTTAACATCTGGCATATTCAGGTCTCCCATCAACAGTATCTCCCCTTTCTCTGCCATTCTAAGAATGCCTTCCATCATATCCTTGTCCATTCCCTCCCCCTGACATGGGGGTCAGTACACAACCCTTGTGCGGATTGTGGTGCCCTTTCCAGTCTCCAAGGTGACCCACAGTGCCTCCTCTCCTCCCTGTTTACTCTTTTGTTCAGTTGCTTTTATCCCTTCCTTTACATAGAGAGCTACTCCTCCCCCTCTTCTCCCCTGCCTGTCTCTCCTGTAGGTTATGTACCCTGGTATATTAACATCCCAGTCATGGTTCTCTGTGTACCATGTTTCTGTGACTGCTACGATATCCAGGCATCCCTCTTCCATTAAGGCCACCAGCTCAGGGCTTGTTGCCCAGACTACGAGCATTGGTACTCATTACCCTCCATTTCCTGATGGCCTTACCCCTTTTGCCCCATCCCTGTCCTTCTTGCCTTTGTCACTTTCTCCATTTACCCCTGCCCTTCTCCCTATCGACAACCTCCATGTTGGTGTTTGCCACACTTACTACCATGATTGTTTGGGGGCTAGGATTTTCCTGCTCCTTTCTAGTGCCTCCCCTTGGCTGGTTTAAAGCTTGCCAATGAAGCATTTAAACCTATCACCTGGATCCTGGTTCCCCTCCTGGACAGATGCAGCCCATCATGCCAGTATAGGCTTGCATCACTCCAGGTGGACCCCAGTCCCCAATGAAGCCAAATCCTGAGCTCCACCCAGTTTTCAACCACTGATTGAATCCCATGGTATGGAACACCCTAGCCTCTCCTATGCCATAGATGGGTAGCACCTCCGAGAAGGTTACAGTGCGTGCTACTTGACTAGGCTCCTCCCCAATTCACAAACTCTTCCTGCACTTCTCTAATCCCTTTCTTAGCCAGGTCATTGTCCCTAAGTGGACAATGACATCCAACTCCTCCTCTGTGCAGCTGCTCCAGGGCAATCCTGAGATTCGGCTCCCTGTCCCTCCAAGCCATGGCGCCAGGCAGACCTACCCAACCTCCCTGTCCCCTTCCTTGCCCAGTTCTACCTTCCTAACAATGGAGTCCCCCACCAGGAGTTGTTTCCTTCCTGCAGGGTCCCCTGCCACCCTTCTGTGGGTCTCCTTTGTGGAGGTTCCAACATCCTCCTTGGTCTCCACTGTGGTGCCTCCATAGAGGAATCACACTTTGCCAGAATGGCATAGGAATTGTGGAAGAGTACAACTGGAGGATGTGCCTCTGTTCCACCACCTCACCCTCTCCCTGAGCCCACTGTGGTCCAACCGCTCCTCTTTCTTGGCAACTTCTGAGGCAGCGGCAGTGGCACTGGTGCCCTGGATGGAAGAGGTCCCACAAATCCTGGCCAACTCAGCCTGGAGATGAGCAACCTCCTCCCTCAGCCCAGAAGGTGCCTGCAGATGGGACAACCGCATCCTCCAGAACATCTCCCGGAAGACTGCTGCTCCACAGCCACTGCACTACCACTCAATCATATCTTATTTCTGGCCCCTTAACTGTTTGCAATCCTTACTCTTTCCTCTGTTTTTTCTCTCTCTCCTTACTTTCTGCCTGTGTGCCCTTTAAGCTCCTGATTGTCCTGTTCTGAGACAAGAATATCCTATATTTCTCAATAGACCGCTTACTTGTTCAGAGCAGACCTCCAGCAACTAGAGGGGCCGGAGGCTACTCTTGCCCTTCTAGGATGGTGGGTCCTTGGTGGTTCTGTGATCACTCACTTCCTGCCTAAACAGGAAGTTCCTGTTGTCAGTCAAACCTGTGCCTATAAAATAGAACTAGCTTTGGGTGGAGGGAGGAGCGAGGGCAATATAGTCCCAGTTGAGGTTCAGTCACACAGCAGTCCTTTCTCCTGGAGTCTTCTGCCAAGCTATTAGCAAGAATCTTTCTAAGGCAGTCTTTAAATGTAGCTTCCTTCTAGCTAACCACTCCCCTACTTACGAATCTTTCTACAAGTAATTTAAACCTCACAACAGTTAAGTCCTTTCAGTCACCTGAGATTTACACCTAGATGACTTTTCAGTTACCCATTCAGTTCAGTTAACCCAAACACACACTTTTTTTGTTTTGTTTTGTATGTTAGTTTTTTTACCCTAAATTAAAGGTCTAAATACAAAAGTTCTTCTACTTTAGTCCCAGCAGAGAAGTTCAGTCACACAGCAGTCTTTTCTCCTGGAATGTAGTCAGACTGGGCGATATGCAAACGGTGAAGGAAATATGGCAGCAAACCTAGAGATAACAACTAGAGCAGGCTTGATAAGCAAGTAGATTGGACGGTGTTATGCAATGCCAGGTCTGTTATGAACAAGACTGCTTTAATAGTGGCTCTTGTTGGCTCAGCGGACCTGAATTGCATCATCGAGACCTGGCCGGATGAAAATGCTGGTCCAATATTGGCCTTGGAGATGGGAAAGCTTTCCTGCAGGAAGTCGTGGACTTCATCGTGATCTCCCAGATGGTTGATTCTGGGAGATTTCAGTGCCTGGGTCGATGATCAATTCTCGCAGTTTGGTCAGGACTTCCTCCAACTAATGTGTTAGTTGGGCCTTACACAGGTTGTTACCTCTGCGACCCACATTGGTGGTCATTCCTTGGACTTGGTGTTCCTCCTAGGAATGGAGATATCCGACTTGGTGGTGGAGCCAGTCGGATGGTCTGACCATCATGCCATAAGGTTCAGTTTCGTGGCTCCCCCAATAGGCCTGCCCCTATGGAGCTGGTCCAGTACCGCCCTTTGAGGGGTGTGACCCCAGATGGCCTAATGGTGGTGCTGAACCTATCGGGTATACCAAGTGAATGCATGGATCCAGGGAATCTAGTACTTGCCTATAATAAGGCGGTGACAGAGGCCCTGGATTCCATAGCTCCTGTTCATGTTCACCCACTCACTCTTCGCCCAAGGTCCCCATGGTTTGATGGGACCTTGAAGGAGTTGAGGGGAGTGGGATGAATGCTAGAAATGGGCTGGCAGAAATCGGGCGTGGAGTGCGACAGACTTAGATTGATGGACCATTATGCAGTCTATCAATTGGTAAGCACCCGTAAGAAATCAGAGTTCCTGTCCAGGGAGATTGCCGCTGCATAGAACTGACCTGCTGAGCTCTTCCAGACCATGGACAGACTGTGCAATCCAGTCTGTCTTTGGTCTAGCTGAGCTTTTTCACAAGAGAAGTGTGATGAGTTTGCTCAGTTCTTTGCAGATAAGGTTGCCACCATCAGGTCTGGGATCTGTCCATCCTCCTCTGGTAGGTATTACGGAGGTAGGCAGGAGGTGGCAGGTGCCCAGTTAAACTGGTCTGACTTCAGATGGCTGGATATCATGGATATCGTGAGGGTCATCCAGACTTTGCGGCCAACCAGCTGTAGTTTGGACCCGGGCCCTACGCACTTTCTTGTAGAGTGTGTAGAAGACATCGGCACGGTCCTAGCCGAGATAGTCTAGTGGTCCTTGGGGGGGGTCTTTCCTGATCCCCTCAAGGAGGCAGTTGTTCGACCCCTCCTTAAAAAGTCCTTCCTTGACCCAGACTGTCTGGCTAACTACAGACCTGTCTCAAAGCTACCCTTTGTGGGTAAAGTTATTGAGAAGGTGGTTGTGTTGCAACTGGACGATCATTTGTCCAGCCACAATGTCTACAGTTCTCTCCAGTCAGGATTTAGGAAGAGGCATAAAACCAAGATGGCCCTTGTCCGGGTGCTAACGACCTCCTAATAGCGAGAGATCAGAGGACTCGTTCTGTCTTGGTCCTCCTTGAGTTCTCTGCAGCATTCGACACTGTGGACCATGATGTGCTACTCGAATTCCTGTGGTTCTTCTGTGGACTAGCTGGAGTGGTCCTCAGATGGTTTTGATCTTTCCTTGAGGGTAGGACTCAGAGAATCGTGTCTGGAATTTATTTCTCAGCTCCTCTCTCCCTAGCCTAAGGGGTACCGCAGGGTTCCATTTTGGTACCTATGTTGTTTGCAGTGTATATGCTGCTGTTAGGAGAGTGAGATCATTAGGCGGTATGGTCTCAGATCTTACTTTGAGAAACAGCTCTTGCAGCAGGTTACACCATTAGGACTGAAACCCCACGTAAATTTTCTAGCTAGCAGTATTCAGTGGGGACTGCCCCCGAAGTCAGGCAGAGAACATAAGGAGGCGGTCCCCCAGAATCCCCAGTTCTTTTCCCGCCGTCAACTCGCCAGCATTGGCCTCATGGTCCTACTGTAGCACACGATGACCAAGAACTTCTCTCAATAGTTTTATTAGACTAATGTCGGCATCTCCTACTCCTTATTCTGAGGGACACCCTTCCAAGTGTGCCTGCAGAAAACAGATCCCCTTCAAGGATCCTCATTCATCCTGCCTGCGGTGCTTAGGCACGGGCCATGACACCAAGGCCTGCTCCTTCTGTCAGGGGTTCAACAACTGCACCAGGATCTGCCATCAGAAAGCACTTCAGGGGCACCTTTTGGAAGAAAAACTTAGCAGAATGGATAAAGAACCTTCCTCCAGGGATAATCTTCCTCAAAAACCCACAAACACCGGGACAAGCACCGGGAGAAGGCAAGGTCCAGATCCACTAACCGGGCCTCGGACTTGCGTAGCTCAGGCTTCACACGCTCTCACTGCTCTCCTTCCAGAGCTCGTTATCAGCTTCCTCTGGTCAAGGTTAAGGCTACAGGTGGTTCTTAAACTTTGCTTCACCCCATAGACTTCCAGGCCTTCGGCTTCTTCCACTCCCTCCCAGGCCTCATCAAAGTCTTCTGACCGTCACAAGTCTTTCTCTTCTGTCCGACGTCAGGACTCTGACTCCAGATCGGTCTCCCAGCCTCTCAGGGGATCCCCCACCCCAGAAGACAAAACACCTGACGTCCCTAAAGCGGACAATGGACCCGATGGCCAAACACCAGACGTTGGCCAGGCATTCACCGGACCTGTAGATGTCGGCCAAGCGACCAACATCAGCCTCTCACTCACCGGAGCCGAAGACTGCCCCCCAGTCCCCAGTGAACACCTGTCACAGGGACTCCACGGAGGAGGACACAACATTGCCTGAAGACCAGGCAGGCGACACAGAGAATGCCGGGTTTCCAAGGAAACCTTTGCCCGTCCCGGAGACACCTGCGGACCCGACCCCTGCGACAGACCACTGGCACCAGGCCTGTCATCGGGCATGAACATTCAAGAGGTCAAGGATCTCTTCACTTTCTGGTGGGACACAATCCAGAAAGTGATCCCTGTAAAACCTCCTCCTCCTCCTCCTCCTACTATTCCTTCACCGCTTACTCCCCCCCCTCCACCACAGGGGTCAGCAGCATGACCACCAACCCCTAAGGAGCATACTCCACCTCCTAGGAGCAGATCCAAGGATTGGACAAGGTCTCCTCAAGATCTCCTCAGGGTCTCCCAGCCCAAGCAACCCAGACGTCGTCGATACACTCCGTCAGGAGGACTCTAGATTGGATACCTCGAAATCTCCAGATCTCCTTCTCCACTCAGTATCCCATCGCCTGACCCACAAGACCTACCCAGGTCACCTCCGGATGATCCCTCCTTCTCTAAGATTATGAGGCACTTCAAGAAGAACATGGGATGGGATTCTGAAGATCTCGACCCCGAGAGACAGCGCCTTGCCCGTTATCTTCAGCAGAAAGATCCCAAGCCTGTGGTAGAACCACCCTTGGTGGACACTTTCGCGGACGTCACCAAGGCTGCGTGGAAGCGGCCGCACTTAACCCCCGCTGTGCCGAAGAAAGCTGACCACCTGTACAAGGCCCCTAAAGAGGACCAATACTTGGCACAACAACCTCTGGCTGAATCCCTGGTCATTACGGCTTCTCATGACCAGTCCCAATGACCGCAGCATATGAGCGCGCATGTATGCAGCTGCTACATGCTCCATCAGGTCCCTGAGCTACCTATCTCACATGGTTCAGTTTCAGAATGCCCTATGGGAGCAGGGCCAGGACATTGTTGACAAATTACCGGATGGTGATCCGAAGGCGGAGCTCCTAAACCTCCTCCGCACAGGGTCTGATGTGGGAACCCAAGTGCTACGAGCCACATACGAGTCTGTGAACTTATCTGCCAGAGCTGTAGCTTCGGGTGTCTGTCTCTGGAGACACTCCTGGCTCCGTGTCTTCAGCTTTACCCCAGACGTACAGAAGAACATTCTTGATGTCCCATACAATGGCAAAGTCCTAGTTGGTGAACACTCGGAGAAGGTTATCACCAAGCTCCAGGATGCCGGGAAGGCAGTCAGATCTGTACAAGCCATGTACAGATCAAGACCTGGTTCCTTTTGTAGGAACCAGAACCATTTTCGCAGCCGGCAACAACGGCAACAGCCACATTCTGGCCAGCAACAAAAGAGCACTTTATATCATAAAGCCCAGGCTAAGTCTTCCCCAGGCAGAGGCCAGCATTACACTAAACTGGCCCATCCTGCAGGAACCAGTGCTGCTGCAGCATGACTCCTTCCCCGGTTCCTGCCCCTCCTCTGAATCAACGGACACGAAAGGTCGGGGGTCGCATCACTCGCCACTTTTCAGGGTGGCAGTCGATTACTGCCAACCGGTGGGTTCTTCAAATGGTCAAGAAAGGTCACTTCATCGAATTTCTCAACCACCCACCATCAAGACCTCCCCTGCTTTCCCGTTATTCGGGTCAGCACGCACTGCTCATACAGCAGGAGGTGCTTGCGCTTCTCGGAAAAGAAGCTATAGAGCACATACCACGGAACCAAAGAGGTGCAGGTTATTATTCTCACTTCTTTCTGGTTCCCAAGAAGACAGAGGACCTCCGTCCAATACTGGATCTCAGCAACCTCAGCACTTTGGTCCTCTACAAACGCTTCTGCATGGTGACTCTTCTAGATCTGATACCCATGCTCAAGCAGGACGCTTACCTGCATATACCCATCGCTCAAACACACAGGAAGTTTTTGTGCTTCAAGTTTCAGGGTCACCATTATCAGTTCTGAGCCCTCCCTTTCAGACTGTCATCGGCACCTCGGGTATTTACGAAGTGCATGGCGGTCGTAGCGGCAACTCTGAGGAGACAAGGCCACGACGTGTTCCACTACCTGGATGACTGGCTTCTCATGGCACCCTCTCGGGAGGCTCTGATGTCCACCATTCATTGTACTCAGTCTCTGTTTGAGAGGTTGGGCATCATTCTCAATCAGGAGAAGTCACGCCTAGTTTCCTCACAGATTCTGCAGTTCACAGGCGCAGTTCTGGACACTGTCCAGGGGAAAGTTTTTCTACCCTGGGACCGAGTGGAACACATCAGATCCCTCATCAGGGAGTTTTTGGCAAAGAGGACCATCCCAGCCAGACAGGTCCTTTGCCTGCTCGGACATATGGCTGCGTCCATTGCAACAGTCCCGCTAACTCGCCTTCACATACAGGTGACCCAGTGGATGTTACGGGTCCAATGGGATCAGAACCAAGACCATCTGCAGCTTCCAATTCAGATCACAAATGCCGTAATCTGGGATTGGCAATAGTGGCTAGATTCAAAGAACCTATTGGCGGGGTTCCCCTTCATTGCACCGTCTCTGACTGTGATGCTCTCCACAGATACCGCAAGGCTCAGTTGGGGAGCACATCTCAACGGTGTCAGGTCTCAGGGCCTATGGACAGCCCAAGAAGCTCATCTCCACATAAATATCCCAGAAATGAGAGCAGTTCTTTACGCCCTGCAGTAGTTCCAGTCGGAGATCCCACCAGGTACTCTTCAGTTACAAACAGACAATTCCACGATGTTGTATTACCTTAACAAATAAGGAGGCACCCATTCCTTCCCGCTTTGCAGGGAGGCCATGAGGGTATGGGATTGGGTTTTACAACATGGCGCAAACCTCATTGCTGTTCATGTCCCAGGGGTGGACAACATCATCGCAGACAGCCTGAGTCACTCTCAGGCCAGAATCCATGAGTGGGAACTACTCCAGGAGGTAGTAGAGGATCTGTTTCGCAGATGGGGTACACCAGAGTTAACCCTTTTTGTGTCCCCATACAACATAAAACTGCCCAATTTTTGCTCTCTAGATCCAGGGCCTGGTGTTTTCTGGCAAGACGTGTTGTCCCTCTCCTGGTTGGGCAGATTCCTCTATGCCTTCCCCCCCTTTCCCTTGATCCAGAGGGTCCTGTTGAAACTTCGCAGAGAGCAAGCGACACTGATACTTATCGCGCCATTTTGGCCCAGGCAGATCTGGTTCCCCCTACTACATCAGCTGTCTCGGGAACCTCCAGTGCCTCTGCCAATCAGCTCTCACTTACTGTCTCAGGAGGTGGGCTACTTGGTCCATCCAGACCTTCATTCACTAAACCTGCATGCCTGGCTCCTAGAGACATAGCCATTATGCGATACGGGGTCTTGCAAAAGGTAACAGATGTTCTAGCGGTTGCTAGAAAGCTGGCTACACATGTTACTTACGCCATGAAATGGTGCAGATTTTTGCCTCTGGGCTCAGGCGCGGGGGTTTTCGCAAATGGATTGTCCAGAAGGGTCAGTCTTGGACTACCTCCTGTCTCTTTTTCAGACAGGCTTGGTCTATTCCTTGATAAAAGTACACCTTTGTGCCATCTCAGCCTATCACATTCCTATAGGCCAACGTTCCATATCTCAGTTGGACACGGCACAAGCCTTCCTGAGAGGTGTTCTCCACCTTAGACCTCAAATTAAGGATCCTATTCCGCCATTGGAGTTACCCTTAGTCCTGGAACAGCTTACGGTGCCACCTTCTAACCCCAGTAATGCTCAGTATATTCATAACTTTATGCAGTAGCCTTCTAAGGTAGAACTGCCCGGAGAGATGGAACACATGCAAATGATAGAATCTCTTGCATGAGCCACTTTCAAATGCTGCATTCTACTAACTGCCTTTGCTCTAAACCCTCAGATTTTTCTCTCCACCTGTCAAGACTAGACGCTCGGAGATCCTCTCCTCCTCATCATCTTGTTCTGACATGAGAAAACTTATAAAATTTATATAAGTATTCTTTACATTTCATTTGCTGCATTCTTACTTTTATAGTTTTAAGTAAACCCGTAGTTTTAGTGTTTAAATTGTAAGTTTATCGGTTTCTTCCGTTCAGTTTAACCAGGGAAACCAAAGTATATTTCACATTTATCGGAGTTTTCTGACTAAAAACCTATTAGTTATGTTTTAATTTTATTAATTTAGCTTGTTTTAGAACCGCTAATACTGGGTTTTGAACCGATAGCCCTGGTTCATGATTACTATTCATCGGTTCCTCATCGAGTTGGGAACCGACATGCAAATGTTAAATAAAGTTTAAATAATACATTTCTTTTAAGGGTTACAACTTTTATTGGTTTTATTAGAAAATGTTAGAAAACCCGAGAAAGAAAACTGGTGACCCCGTTTTTGAATCATGTGTTGAGGTGGTGATATTTGTTAAGGCAACAGTCTTTGTTTGCTTTCATGGGCATATTCATTTCCAAGCAGAGTGAAATCTGCATTACATGTCCTCAGAAAACTATTTAAACATGCCTGGATAGGCTAAAAAAAAAAGAAAAGTGTTATCACCACCTAAGGGTCCTCTAGCTCTGACCAGCAGACACCCTAAATTACTGCGCACAAACACAACAATTATTGTAACTGCTACCCCTGAGACGGGTATACAAGCAGTTTGTGAGAGCTTACTTGAACTGGCTGACTACCTGGTTCCTCTAAGAAATAAAATAAAACTAAGCACACTAGAACCCCTGCTAGACAGCGTATAGGGACTTCTGTGCCTGCTGAGACTTGTGAACCGGCTGACTCACGGTTCTCTTACGAAAAATCAAACCTAGAACCTCCTGCAAACTGGCATTTGGAGATTTCTGTGCCTGCTATAAAGCCCAACAACTCCTGCAGAAATTGTAAAGCTTGCTAGAGAAAGTGTGGAAAAATGGCTTGAATGGTTTATAAAAAAAAAAAAAAAACTTTTAGGCTTGCAAGAGCTGTCTGTTTCTCAACAACAAACAACTGCAAAGCAATCTTTCTCCTTTGATCAGTCTTCCTGTTATTATGAGGAAGAATATATGTTTATGATTAAATAGAAGAAAGGGGAACCTATTAAACTGAGGCTTTCCTGATCAGGGGTTGGGCTATTCTCACAGAGCATTTGAGGATTATTCTCACTTTCATATATTGTGAAAAATGATTCAGCTGACACCCACTAAAAGCTTTTCTTCGTGAATACATTTCTTCAGGAAAGATAACTTTAAAGATTTCTACAATTCAAAGCTCTGTCTCCCTCTCTTGAAAGAGGCTGGATAAGAATATCAGCTGAACAGGAGGGAGCTGAATTTTAGTCTCCCACCCTGTTCACCAAGGCAAGTGACAGCCTGTAACAATGCAGAATTTCCTGGCATTCCTCCTAACAAGGATTTTAGGAAATTGACAGCACGGCTTTCAAGCCGTTGATGCTCAATACCAAAAGTCACTATGGCGATCATCCTTGCTGTGGCAGTCAAGGCTTAGACTTCCCTGTCAGATGATCTAGCTGAAACAGTTAAATTGAGGTTTAGGAGCAGCCAAATAAGTCATATGACTGCTGCTTTTCAGGCACTACTGCCAGATTAATGGCAGATTAAGTAGCTCAATGGGGTTTGCCTGGCTGAGAGTCACAAACCTCATTCAAGATACCCTAAACCAAGGATATATTTTTCCAGTTGGGGTCATCCCTCTTGGAAGAAAGATAAGGATTACATGAAAAAAGGTGGATGTATACAAAAACTGCCTATAGTTGCAGTTCTGTCAAAACTCCCTTCACTAAAACATATAGAAGGAGGCAGAGACGGATCATTTCATTAAGCCTTTCTTTTATCAGGCTAGAGTTGTGCCTCAGTATCAGCAGTACCCACACCAGGGGTACTTCAGGCTCCACAGTGGGTTAGGGATTGGCTCAGAGTTCAAATCCCTGCCAACAGTAAAAAAAAAAAAAAAAAAGAGATTCAAAACATGTTACTGTCACAAAGTGGAGCCAGTCCTAGTACAGCAAAAGGTACCACAAAGAGAATGGGGTGTGTTAGCCTGTCTTCGACTTCACGGTACTAAACAGGCATTTTTTAACAAGGCCAAAGTTCAAAATGATAACTTTGTCACTGATTCTGCCAACACTCAAGACAAGGGAAAGGTTGGCAGCACTGGTCTTAAAGGGTGCTTATTTCCCCACCTTCATAAGGGAATTTCACAGAAAGTGCCTCAGGTGCATATTCCTATCAGGTCACTCTCCAAGAGCCTGCACGAAGTGTTTGGCAGGGTTTCTGACACACCTTCAAAGACAAGGTGTCACAGTTTTTCCCATACTTAGATGACTGGCTAGGGGTTGTAAAATCAACCCAGCAAGTGGTCTAGGAGCTCCTGGAGTCACTAAGGTCCCTGATAATCTAAAGAAGTTCTGTCCTTCAGCCTGTTTAGGCACTACGGTTCATAGGAGCAGAGTTAGATACCTTGCAAGGCAGGGCCTGCCTGCCTCTCAGCAGGGCAAGGTGTATCCCACTGATAGCTGGCTCATTCAGCCTGAACAAACAAAAAGCTAAAAGGCAGTTTCTTCAGCTATGGGCCCCATGGCACCTGCCACGGGCACAGTCCTGGAACCCAGGTTATGGATGAGGGACATTCAGTTTCACCTCTGGGTTCACTAGGAAAAGGTTCCTCCTTTAAAACTAATTCTGATAACAACAAATATTGTTATAGGTCACCTAAGGGTGGAAAGAAGAAACCAACATGAGGAAATGGGTCTTCTTTTTTCAGCAGAGTCCCCATCAATTGTTCAGACAACAGATGCATATCTGCTAGTGTGTGACTTCCATCTGGGAGTTCACACCATCCCAGCACAGAGTCACTTCTGCACACAAACCTGCTGGAGCCAAGATTGGTGCCACTGGTACTACGGGCTTCCACAAAAGGTTGTACGGGTCAGAAGAGACAGTACCACCACAATGTATTACACAAACAAACAGGGACGGATAAAGTCAAGCCATGCCTGCAGAAGACTTACGATAATAAAGAGTCAGTATAGGATGCTCCATGGAGGCTATTCATCTTGCAGGCAAGGACAATACCTGGGCAGATACCCTGAATCAAATCAGCTATTCCAGTCATAGATGGGAATTGTACAGTTAGGTGGTGCAGGAAACTTTAGGAGGTGGGGCACCGCAGAGGTATACTTGTTTGTGTCCCACCAGAACCACCACCTGCTATTGTACTATAGCAGACCACCAGATATGGCAACAATCCCTCTGGATGCTCTGGATCTGGATGACTCATAAACATGCTTTTCCTCTTTCCCTCTGGTGTACAGAGTATTTCTTAAGCTCAGGTGCCAGTCAGCATCAGTGCTCCTAACAGCACCAGACTGGGCCAGGCAGCCATGGTACACTCTGCTACTCTTCATGTCTGGGTTTGAACCGATGTACCTTCCTTGGAGGTACAGTCTGCTAACCTCCAACCAAGGGAGGCTCCTGTACCTAATACTTGGGCTCAAGGCATGGCTCTTGGGGGCCAACAATATGTGGAATTGCATTTTTTCTGAAAATGTCTTGGACATTTTGAGTGGTTACAGGAGTCCCTCTATAAGGAAATCTATGCTTCAAATGGAAAGGGTTTTTTCAAACAACATGAAGTCTTGCTGTATTCTGACAATAGCAGTGAGTCCCAACCTTCGAACTGCCCCGGAGATGAAAGAGTTAACTTTCCATGCCAGGCATGGGCAGCGCTGAACTCGAGCTCGGTTGAGACTCTGTCTGTTGCTGTTTAAACTCAAACCGTCAGATTCTTTACTCGACTCACTGAACATGTCGCTCCGAGATTTCTCCTTCTGCTCGGTTCAATTTGTCGGTTAAAGTACCGCTTTCTCGGTTTTGCCGAATTTAAACTGTAACCTGTGGTTCAGTCTCTGTCTGTGGTATTTGTGAGTACTAGATAGGTTTATATTATTTTCTATTCTGTGTGGAACATGGCGGTTCAGCCAGTTCGGTTTGAACCGATCAGCATTAAAAATCTCTATTTGTGTACTTCTAGTGTGTGGTTACAGTTCTTATCGGTTTTCTAAAAAGCAGTTTTATTAAGGTTTTCCCACCACCGTACAGTCAGGGAACGATAAGAGGGTCTTGCCTGCTGGATTGCCATTAAAAGGGTAAGTTTGGTTAGGACTAGCACAATGTCTGAGAAACCCAAAAGAAAACGGGCTCACTGGTTTCAACACTACGGTATAGTGGGAGGTCTTTAAGGCTGACCCCTCACACCACCTGTGATGTTGTTTGTGTCTGAGGTTTGACCCTCAATGCAGACCGCCAGATTTGTAAAAAGTTTCCTGCAGCTACCCTAGAAAGAGTTGGTGGAGGCTCAGGAAGGGAGGCCAAAAGTCTGCTGAACGGTTGACTACAGCCCGGTTCAGTTCATACCGAACCAGAAGGAGTGCCCTCTGACCAGGCGAGACTTCTTCAGGCAAAAGGAGAGCGATTCTGAGGAGTGGGGTCCTGGCTAAAGAGAACAAGAAAGGAAAAAATCAGCTGGGTGGTCAAAAACTTTCTTCTCCAACGCTGAAGAAATAGCCAAAGCGATAAAAATTGTACAGTCGCTTCCCGGATTCCGACTGATCAGCTACATCAGGGAGGCGCTCGGTTAGTCGGTTCCACCAGTTCAAGAGTATGATTTAGAGGATATACATGAACGGAGGAGGGGAAGAGGTAGTGAGGAAAGTCAGATATGGTTGAAAGTCTGGATGCCCCATGACCCGGACATCCCCAGACAGACCTTCAAGATGTCTCCTCCCTGAGCTTTCCTGAGTCCCCTCTCATTTCATGTTCTATAAAAAGTTGCTGAAACTCCAGCTTCCATGGAAGAAACTGTGGATGACCAGGAGGAGCCTGACTATGTGGAAATGATGGATATCCCAGAGTCTAGGAGGCTGTCTATTCCTTACACAAATCTTTTGGGAAACAGACATTTAAGATTTTAAAGACTCTAATTACTATACCTCCTGTGGATAAAAGAATGGACAAGAGGTATACATTGTCAGGCTCAGATACGGAGTTCCTACACAACAATGCAGCCATGTTGAGGTAGTACAGGCTGTAGCCTGTGATAAGGCAAATATTCCTTGGCTTCACACCCCCAGACAAGGACTCCAGGAGGATTGATGCCATGGCAAAGAACAGTACATGGCAGCGTCCTTGAGACTCAGACAGCCAACTATGGCCTATACTGTTAGGTATCAAAATCCAGATGGGACACTGTCATGGCTTTAGCAAAACAGGTCCCTGGCCAGCTGCCAAGAGCTGGAGCAGGTGGCTGTTGATGGTATTGAGGCATCCAAGGTGCAATTCCATGCTGCAGTGGACTCCAATGATGTGTCATCTAGAGTCATGGCTACATCTGTGGCGCCGTAGGAATGGCTTGGCTCAGATAGCACTAGCCTGTCACAGGATACCCAGACTAAGGCCATGGATTTTCCTGTTGTGGGTAATTCTCTGTTTGGGAGCAAACAGAAATTACATGAAAAAATAGTAGAATATAGGACCACCTATAGGAGTGCACAGGCCAGGAAAGGCAGGCCACTCCTCAGAGGCAGCACCCCAGGGGCAGGGGCAGGCCTTTTCATGAGGCCTTTCTGCAAGCCCAGGCCTCCTCCTCTGCCTATGCTCAGGGGTTCTTTAGAGGGAGAGGCAGAAGGGTACAAGCAGACCTGCTTCACCCCTCAGCCAAACCCCTGCCAAACAGGTACCCTGATGGGTTTCAGGGCGATTCTCCACTACCTGGGGCAGGCTGGCTTACTTTGTCCAGGACAGAAGTCTCAACATCAGATAAGTGGGTCCTGGAAGTAGTAAGCCAGGGACTGGTTCTCAGCTTCAAAATTTCCAAAGATGAGAGCCAGGTCCTTTCCACCTGCAACCATCAGAGGCACTTGCCCCAGAAACAGAAGTTTCACTCCTCCTGGCTCTCAGAGCTGTGGGAAAGGGTCCACCCTACATCAGTGGCAAAGGATGTACTCCAGGTACTTCCTTACCCTAAAAAGACAGGAGAATGGCGGCCCATCCTGGTATCTCAGATACTTAAACAAACACCTTTTAAAGCAGAATTCAAAATGGTGACTCTGGGATTATTCTACCTCTCTAAGGCCAGGGGATTGGCTAGTGTCCTGGACCTCAAGGATGCCTACTTCCATATTCTCATCAGAAGCTCCATCGAAAGTGCCTCAGGTTCCAGAGCTGCCCTCAGGCCATTACCAGTTCTGAGCAATGTCTTTCAGTCTAGCCTCTGCTCCAAGGGTATCACAAAATACCTGGCAGTGAGTAGTTGCTTCTCCTAAGAAGGCAAAGGATTGCCATCTTCCCATACCTGGACAACTGGCTCATAGTAGGCCAGTCCCCAGACCGAGTCAAGTTATACCCACAGATAACTCAGCAACTGCTCACCACTTTGGATTTCCTTCTGAATCTTTCAAAGTCAGTTCTAGAGCCTGTTGACTCCTCACCTTCATAGCCATAGAGCTGGATACAGAAAGGGCCAGAGCTTTCCTTCCCCTGGACAGGCAAGGACCCATATCACACTGGCCTCCTCATTCACCCCTGAATGGTGTCTAGACCACCAAGGCATTTCTGCAGCTCCTAGTACATGGCTTCCATAACAGTGTTGCAGGGAGCAAGATTTCAGCTGAGGGACATTCAGTCCATTTGAGAGCCTTTTGGTCTCCAAAGAAGGACCCTCTGACCAAATTGATCCCAGTGACTGAACCCTGATCCAGGCCTTACAGTGGTGGCAGGACCAGAACAACCCTAGAGACGGGAGCTCATGTCACCCAGCCTCTACTCTTTAATCCTTACTACAGATGCCTCCTCTTGGGGTGGGGGGCTCACTTTACGACCTGATCACCCAGGGCATGTGGGTCCCTTCAGAATCTCTGCTCACATCAATCTGTTGGAACTCAGGCAGTATTTCTAAGCACTCAAGCTTTTCCAAATCTGTTCAGAACAAAGTTATTCAGGTCAGAACAGACAATACCACCACAATGTGGTACATCAACAAACAAGGAGGCACTCGGTCGCGACCTTGTGCACAGAAGCAATGAAGTTGTGGTCTGGCTTATTCCTGAACACCTTCCTCACAGCAGTACACCTCCCAGGCAAGGACAATGTCCTGGCAGATGCTCTCAGCAGGATATCTCAATGCTGCATCACAAATGGTCACTGGATCCCCCTGGTCTTGGAGGTGATTTCTCCAGATGGGGCACCCCACAGATAGATCTTTGCAGCCCCAGACAATCTGCTTCCCCTTTTGCTGCAGGCCCCCAGTGTGGAGCTCAGTCCCCTGGATGCCTTAGTTCTCAGTTGGAATGGAAGTTCCTGTATGCTTTCCCCCTCCCCTCCTGTTCAAGGTGCTGGTCAAAATCAGGTCTCAACCCTGCAAGGTGATCCTGATTGCTCCAGACTGGGCCAGACAACCCTGGTATCTCTCCTGTTGTCCTTAGGCAGTCCATCTTCCCTGTCTCTTCCCAGGAATTTCAACCTGTTAACCTGTGCTCAGGGAGAGGTTTGGTACCCGAATCTCAAATCTCTCAATCTCAAGGCCTGGCTCTTGAAGCGAGTTTGCTGATTTACACCTCTCCCAAGGTGTAATGGATATTCTGAAGGCTTCTAGGAAACCTTCCATCAGGACTACTTATAATTCCAAGTGGAAAAGATTTTCCATATGGTGCTCTGGAAGGCATATTTCCCCAGAGTCTGCTGATCTGCCCACAGTCCTTGATTATGTGGTCCATTTAAATAGCTTGGGCCTTAGACCATCTACACTAAAGGTGCATCTGGCAGCTGTTTCTGCTTTCATTTCAGCAGGTAAGCCCTCTTCTCTTTCAGCTCACCCTGTATTCTCTAAGTTTTTCAAGGGATTGCTTCATACCAACCCTCCATTCAGGGACCCTGCCCCTGCTTGGGACCTTAACGTTTGCATTGCTCAGCTTATGCAACCCCTCTTTGAGCCTTTGTCTTCAGTAGAGCTTAAGTACTTGACTTGGAAAACTGTGTTCCTGGTGCCATCACTTCTGCCAGGCGCAGTGAGTTACAAAGCCCTGTCAGTGGAGCCTGATTTTATCTCCTTCAATAGAGATAAGGTGGTCCTCAGGACTAACAGGAAGTTTTGCCTAAGGTGGTTTCAGATTTCACCTAACCAATCTCGTCTCTTCCTGTGTGCTTCACTGACCATTCCTCCTCTGGTGAGAGGAGGCTGCACAGTTAGATGTGAAAAGAGCCCTTAGCTACTACATAGAATGTACCACGGGTCACAGGTTTGACTCCTCCAACTGTTCCTCACTTATGGTGAGGTTAGTAAGAAACCTGCCACTAAAGATCCATTGCCAGGTGGATTGTCTCTTGTATTCAATTTTGTTATGAAAACTGGTAAGGTTCACCCTCAGGCCCACAGGGCTCACTCTACCAGAGGTACAGCTGTTTCCTGGCTGCTGCCAGGATATTCCTATTCTAGAGATATGTCAAGTAGCTACCTGGAAAACAGTTCACACTTTTACCAAGCATTACTCCCTGGATATCCAGGCTAGGAGTGATGCTCGGTTTGGCACAGCTGTGCTTCAGAGCCTATTTCCTAAGTAGGTTCTATCCCTCCTCCATGGAGGTACTGCTGTGTAGTCTGCATATGTCATAATATAGCAAGGACTTCATGTTGTTTGAAGAAAAATTACTCACCTTAGTAATGTTGTTTCTTCCAATGGAGTTCACTATATTATGACCTCCGCCTGCCCTCTCAGAACCTCTGTTTTTGGGATGTGGGTGGGCAGTGGCATGTTGGCACTCAGGAGGTGCCCCACTTTGTTTTCACCCCTTTTTCTTTGGGTGAGTGAGTGTTGTGGTTTTTTCATTTTTGGGTCTCTGATTTGAGTCTTTGTTTGGGACCAAAATCTGCTTTTATATTTAGTAGCCAGTTGGCTGGTGCAGGTTTACAGCTTCCACAGGACCTTAGTGAGTTTGGCCAGTAAAAGATCTGACGGTTTGAGTTTAAACAGCAACAGTCAGAGTCTCAACCGAGCTCGAGCTCAGCGTTCCATGCCTGGCATGGAAAGTTAACTCTTTTCATCTCGGGGCAGTTCGAAGGTTGGGACTCACTGCTATTGTCAGAATACAGCAAGACTCCATTAGAAGAAACAACATTACTAAGGTGAGTAATTTTTTCTTCTTTTGCTATCCAACTAGAAACTGGTACCAGCACATGCTGGGGTCCCAGCTGTGTCTGATTATTTTCTTATTTACATTCATTGGACTTGCAGTCCCAGCACCTTAGGGTCCACCTAGCTGTAGCATCAGCCTGCATATCAGCTGGATAAGATGCTTCAAGTCACTCCAGATCCTTTATCCAAAAGGGCTCTTTAAGGGCTTCACACATAACGATACAGGTTGGTGTCCCACCTGTGCTGGACTATCTTACCTATTACGAACATACGAACATAATTTGCCAGCAGATAAAGGCCTAGAGGTCTATCAAGTCTGCTCGAATGTGCAGCTAGCACCCCTTGCATTTACTGGACTTGCAGCTCAGTACCTTAGCAGCATATACTTATATCTTCCTGGACATAAGTCTCCACCACTCATTCACACTATTGGGATCTGCGCCGGAGGCACTAGGACCCATCGGGAGCAAACTTTTTGCTGGGGAGTCGACACCAGAGATGGCGCCACGAGGAACGGTGCCACGAGCCCCAGCTTTCATGCGGCAATGACTATCTCGGCGTCAGACTCCCCAACCGCCTATCAGTTCCTTTTTCCCAGTGCAGTGTTACAGGTGAGCGGCGTGCTTCCGCCTGTCAGGAGTCAAACTTCAAACTAGCAGCATAGTTTTCAGGTTTATTATTTTGTAGTATTATCTCGATTCACAGTATCGGCAAGTTATTCTAATTTTTAATAAAAGCGATAAAGAAGTCTCAGCCTACACTGGCGAATTAACGACCATGAGCAGGTCAGGTGACGGTGGGGAGACTTTGGTATCAAAGCTGTTCAGTCAGTCGGGCTGGGTCCGGTCCGCCGCCTTCTCCGGAAGGGGTCTGTCAACAGTCAGTCCAATGCCGAGGATGGGCGGTTCCAGCGGGCTTGTAAAGCCAAGCAGTCGCATTCGGCACGTTCGGCCTCGAGGTCTTCTTGACCCACAGGTCTTAAAGAAAGCATCACTCGGGGTAAGCCCTCTGATATGTCTGCACGTAGATGCTCGGTTGTGTGGGCTAGTTGCGGTCTCCTCCCGGAGTCACCAACAGCGACTTCTGGTAGCGGCGTCTTACGTTGCATCGATCCCTACCGCCCGCAGGTAGGTCTTCAGATGAGCAGTCTCATCCAGTGGGCGCTCTTATGGAGCAGTGGGCTCAGAGGTTGGTTCGCTACCTGGCATGAAACGCTTGTGGGCCTTCGGCCTCTGGGTGACCAGGTAGGGCTGTTGGACTTTCCGGTCATGCGGCACCTTCTTGATTGCGTCGGCCCGTCTGGTGTTCCCCACATGGCCCGGCGCGGGGCCACACGATGCCCTTATCTCCTGCTCTTTTCCTTCAAAACCTGTTTTTTGGTCTCTGGGAGGCGCCTTGAGCGCCGTGGCCTCCTTGGCCGTCACCGGTGTCACCAGCAGGTTGCCGCAGCCTAAAGCGTACGCCCGTGCTTCTTGGGCGTGTGGCGCCAGGCTCCGGCACCATTTTCGGTGCCGTGGTTCTCGGCCCGGGGCTCTCGAACTTTCCTTTGTCTCTTTCCTCCTTCCTCTTCTGGCTTTCATCCCTTCCTGTCCATACAGTCCCTCCTGGACTGTCAGGAGATGACGTTGAGCCTGACCCAGACCTTTGGCTGGGCGATGAGGTGGACTTAAGCAGGATCTTTTACTGCTGCAGAGCCTGTGTCGAGGACCTGTCATTTAAGTCTCTGCTGAAGAATATGATTTCCACACTTTCTCTCCAGACTACAGACATCGATCCTGAGAAATTGCTAAGACTCCAATACCTTCACGCATCGGAGATCCCTACGGATTTGACTCCTCCGATTCAGCCTTCCTTCGAGACACTGTCTCAAATGGTATGGAATAATCCTGCTCTCTCTTCATCGGTGGCTAAATCCATTGATAGAAAATATTCAGCCCCCAAGGATCGTCCCATTTTGGCATCCCAAGTCTTTGCGGATCCTATTGTAGTCCTGGCAGAGAATGATAATGTCGTCCTTCCTCAAACCACTACAGCTCGACCTATTAACAAGGAATCTCATAAGATAGACACCTTAGGTAAGAGAGTCTTTGCTGCTTCTACCCTAAGTATGCGTATTGCCAGTTACCAGGGCTATTTTGCTCAGTACGAGTATATCCTGTGGCACTCTCTTAAGCAAATGGTTGAAGCTCTTCTGGAGTCGGATTCAAAACCAGAGCTTCCAAACCATTACCAGGGTATTGAATCTAACAACCAACAGGTTAAAGCAGCCATGGATGCTTTCGACTCCGCTCCCGTTCAGCAGCTGCTGGTATTTGCACCGCCACCATTCCTGGCTGCGCACTTCAGGCTTCTACCAATGCGCAACAGCAGGTAATGGCATTGCCCTTTGATGGTGCATATCTTTTTGGTCCTCAGGTCGAGCAAGCTCTAGAAGCTACACAAAGACTAGGTCAGCCATTGTTGGCTAGACCCCTCCTGCCCCCTCTCGAGGGCATGCCAGTGAAGCGTCAGTTTCACACCATCAGTCCTTTTGAGGCAGAGGCAGAGGAAGTTTCCGCAAGAACCAACCTGCCCAACCTCAAAGAAGGTGCAGCACAAGCACAAGGGCCCAGCGCGCGCTGCATATGAATTGCTGGCCCAAGTCCCACCTCAACTGCCTGAGGTGGACTTTCCTCTCCAGTGGGAGGTCGGCTGATGCACTTCTACAGCCAGTGAAGTCCATAACCTCAGACAAATGGGTCCTTAGGATAATCCAGCAGGTACTCACTCAATTTTGTGGAAACCCTCTGGATTGTCCTCCCAAATAACAGCCCAGGCTGTCTGCCCTTCAGTCAGACCTTCTCACCGCGAGATTCAGGGCCTTCTACACAACAGGGCAGTAGAACGTGTGCCACTGCATCAACAAAACACGGGTTTCTACTCTCATTACTTTCTGGTTCCAAAGAAGTCTGGGGGAATGCGCCCCATTCTAGATCTCAGAAAGCTAAAGAAATTTCTCCCCAAGGAGAAATTCAAAATGATTTCTCTAGGAACTCTGTTACCCTTGCTTCATCAACACGACTGGCTACCCTCCCTAGACATGCAGGATGCTTACCAGCACATTCCCATTCACCCGAGGCATCACAAATTCCTGAGGTTTGTGACTCTGCGACAACATTATCAGTTCAGAGTCCTGCCTTTTGGGCTATCCTCGGCGCCACGAGTTTTTACAAAGTGTTGTCAGTTCTCTTGAGCGCACTCAGAAAACTCGAATACAGGTGTTCCCTTATCTGACGATTGGCTTCTGGCAAGTCCTTCCAGGCAAGGGACTCCTGGATGCCGTGAGAGACGGGGCCTCACCTCCTACGTCCATGGGAGTCCTGCTAAACCTCAAGAAATCACAGCTGCAGCCCTCCCAGAGGCTCCTTTTCATAGGGACCCTTCTGGACACATCCTGTGAAGGCTTCTCCCAGAGGACAGAAGGAACGATATCCTTCACATGGCCCGTTACATCAGAGAGAACAGGTCAGTTACAGCGCTCTTGATGCAACGGATGCTAGGCCCCATGGCATCCTCAGTGTTCACTGTACCTCTGGCCCGTGCTCGCAGAGAACCACCCAGTGGATGCTCAGTACTCAGTGGTCTCCAGCCACTCACCCGCAGTCCTATCTCATCAAGGTGACAGAACCCTTAAGGCGGTTTCTCACCTGGTGGTCTCAAGAGGACAATCTCCTGCAGGGGTACCCCTTTGCCTCTCTGGACCATCAGATCTCCATTATGACAGACGCCTCACTATTGGGGTGGGGAGCTCACTGTCAGGCTCTCCACACTCAGGGTGTGTGGACTCAACTCGAGTCCCAGTTTCACATAAATGTCCTAGAAATTAGAGCGATGCCCTTATGTCGGTCCCGAGCTTTGAAGGACATTCTCTGTCACAAGAATATTCTCCTCCAAACGGACAACAGCAGTGATGTATTACATCAACAAGCAGGCAGTGCTCATTTTTACCCTTATGCAGAGAAGCTATGAGGGTCTGGGAATGGTGCTTGGAGCACAAGGCTCTAATTCAAGCTATCTACCCGCCAGGTGTGCAGAACGACTTGGCAGACCATCTCAGCAGGACAGAGACAGATCTCACAGTGGTCTCTAACCAACCATAGTTCAGTCACTACTATTCAAGAGTGGGGGAACTCCAGACCTGGACCTTTTGCATCCCCACTCAAGCATAAAACTGCCTCTCTTCTGCTCCAGAAATCCAGGGCCTGGCATTTTTGTCAGGATGCATTCAGGCTGCGGTGGACAAAATGCTTTCTTTCCTTACGCTTCTTCCTCTAATTCAGAGGTACTCCTCAGTTTGAGTCTCAGGAGACAAGATGATTCTCATTGCTCCCTTTGGCCTTGACAACTGTGGTTTCACTTCTCAACAGTATGTTGGCACTTCCTCCAAGACCACCTGCAGATGAACCTTTTAACTCAGGGACGGTGGTCCATCCCAATCTGAGATCTCTTCACCTTCATGCTTGGCTCCTGAAGAGGTAGAAGTAAATTGGTTCAGTGTCTCGAAGAGTTTCTGATATCCTTCTGGCTCGTGGGAAGCCAGCCACTGGAAAACTTACACGCTAAGTGGAGCTAAGCCCTCTGGTGTTCAAAGTCCTCTTGAACCTCTTTTCCTGCCCCTCCAGATAAAGTTTTAGAGTAATTTGGACCTCTCAAATTCAGGTCTCCAGTACTCTACAGTTAAAGTTCACCTTAGTGCCATTGCAGCGATCACATGAGCCCGCTTTTTCTCTCACTGGCTCAGTTACCTATGGTTAGAGATTTCTTAGGCATCCTGCACCAGACCCCTACAAGACATCCTGTTGCAGCCTGGGACATTAATCTTGTGCTGAACATGCTCACTCAGAAACCTTTTGAGCCTCTAGCTACCTGTGAACTAAAGTTCCTCACCTGGAAGAATGCCTTCCTAGTGGCCATTACATCAGCCTGTAGGGTCTCTGAGATACATGCCCTGGTCACAGACCCTCCGTATATTGTGTTCCATAAGGACAAAGTAGTCCTTCTTACTCATCCTAAATTTCTTCCTAAGGTTGTGTCAGAATTTCATCTTAACCAACCTTTGGTCCTTCCCTCTTATTTTGCGGACTTCCAAAATGAAGGCAACGCTTTCATTCTCTGGATGTTAAGAGGGCCCTTCGTTTCTACTTAGATAGAACCAAGGATTTTCGTAAAGCCCAGCAACTGTTCCTTTCCTTCAGTGAGGCCTGGCTGGGTCAACTGTCGCTATTAGATGTATCTCTGCATGGCTAGTAGGCGTGCCTTCATCACTGCTATTCCATGGCGCAGGATTAAGTTGAAGGTAGGGTTCTTGCTCACTCTACTCAGAGCGGAAGGCGGCATCCCAGCGGAAATTCGAATGTGCCCATTGCAGACATCTGCAATGCAGCCACCTGAGCTCAGTGCATACTTCTACATTATGCACCTGATGTCCATGCCAGATGACATTCTTCTTTGGCAGAGCCATCCTTAATGGACTTCTGTCTTAAGAAACGTGAGCTCTTGGTTTTCCTGCCGCCCTTTCGGGGGATTATTAGCTCGGTACTCTCCCAATAGTGTGAATGAGTGGTGGAGACTTATGTCCAGGAAGATATGAAAATTACATACCTACCGTAATTCTTGATCTTCTTGGATGAGTCTCCACCACTCGTTCACACGCCCACCCTCCATCCCCCGAGCTCACCTCTCTTGTTGGTCTTCACTCCCTCAAATCTTCTTACACGGGTCATCCGAACTATTTTATGTCCGGTTTTTAGGTTAGGTTACCCTTCTGGGTTAGTTACGCTGCACCTCCTTGATAAAAAAGGTACTGAGGCGGTTGGGGAGTCGACTCTGAGATAGTCATTGCCGCTCGAGCTGGGGCTCGCGGCGCTGTTCCTCGTGGTGCCATCTCTGGTGTCGACTCCCAGCAAAAGTTTGTTCCCGATGGGTCCTAGTGCCTCCAGCGCAGATCCCAATAGTGTGAATGAGTGGTGGAGACTCGTCCAAGAAGATCAAGAATTACGGTAGGTACGTAATTTTCATATTTCAGTGGTCAGAATGTTCCTCTATTCTCTGTTCCCAGACCCTGTTTTCGAAAGGTTCTTTAAAGGCCTGTCATATTTGCACACACCCTCACGAGGAACCGATGCCAGCATGGCACCTAAATGTGTGTATGGTTAGGCCTATGGGTTCCCCTTTGAGCCTATGCTTTCAGTTTATTGGAGATATACCACATGAAAATTGTTCTTTCCTTATGGTAATTTCTGTCAGAGAAAGCAATGAGCCCCTGTCTCACTGCATTGAACATGGCTACATTTCATTCCACAGAGACAATGTGGTCCTGAAAATAAACAGGAAGTTCCTTCCTAAAATGGATTTTAATTTTTATTTGAACCAAATCATTACCTTACTTGTTGTCTTTTCACTGATCACTTTGGTTCAAGTGAAAGGAGTCTTCATTGTTTGGATGTCAACACGTTTGTAGCTACTACTTGACAACCACTACAGTCCATAGGCAGGATAGGAAACACCTGCTCCTGACCTATGAAATGTGGGAAAGGCTAATCCAGCATCAAAAGCTTAATTTCTCGATGGATAATCCTGTGTATCCAGTTTTGCTACACAAAGGCTGGTAAGGAGCCCCCATCAGGTTTGAGGGCTCATTCCACAAGAGGGACAGCTGCTACGTTAGCAGCTGCCAGGGATGTTCCATTACTGGACATTTGTAAAGCAGCTACCTGAAAAACAGTACACATCTTTACAAAGCATTACACTCTGGATATTCTATCTAGTGGCGATGCTAGGTTTGGCACAGCAGTCCTGCAAAGTCTGTCTCCAGATTAGAGTTCTGTACCCACCTCCAGGGTACTGCTTGGTAGTCTGCATAAAGTTATGAATATACTGAGCATTACTGGGGTTAGTAGAAAAAATTACTTACCATAGTAATCTTCTTTCTTCCCAGTGATGCTCAGATATTCATAACTCCTTCCCTGCCTCCCCTTCCAGAACTTTAGCTCCTCACTCTTGTATACTGTGCTCTCAGGGGTATAAATGCCATGTGTGGCACATATGTTGTGATTGCGTTCACTATTGTTATTCCCCTCCATTCCCAGGTGATTCTGCCATTCAGGGGTATTCTTTCACATGCTATGCCTTCCTATTGGAGGCCCTTTTTCTGGGTGTTAGAGTTCCAACTATAATTATTATTATTATTTTTATTATTGTTATCATGCTCAATATTGTCATCATTGTCACACTGGGTCCTCGTGGGCCTGTCTTTCCAGGCTTCTAGGCAATCTGAGGGTTTAGAGCAAAGGCAGTTAGTAGAATGCAGCATTTGAAAAGTGGCTCATGCAAGAGATTCCATCATTTGCATGTGTTCCATCTCTCCAGGCAGTTCTACCTTAGAAGGCTACTGCATAAAGTTATGAATATCTGAACATCACTGGGAAGAAAGAAGATTACTATGGTAAGTAATTTTTTTTTTCAACCAGCCGCGGATTGCAAGCTACGTCTCCTTACATGGAAGATGTTGTTTTTAGTTGCCGCTACTTCGGCTAGAATAATTTCTGAACTCACACTGATGTGCAAAGAACCTTATTTGGTGTTTCACCAGGACAGGGTATCTCTATGGACTAATCCAAAGTTTCTGCCTAAGGTGGTCTCAGCTCCACTCTTAATCAGGACATCGCTCTACCAGTGTACTTTTTTAAATATTCTAATCGAGGAGAGGTCCTGTTGCACACTTTAGATGTGCATAGGTGTCTTCGATACTACCTGACCAGAACCAAACCCCACCGAAAATCTGACCAGCTTTTTGTCTCCTTCGCCCACAGGATGATGGAAGTTCCTGTTTCCAAACAATCGCTGTCCAGGTGGCTCATATATTATATCACATTCTGTTACCAGAAACGTAACAAACCCTTACCGGGCGCGGTTAAGGGTCATTCCACAAGGGGGGTGGCTACCTCCTTTGCGGCCTTAAAGAACATGTCCACCTCAGCTAGCTGTGCAGCAGCCACTTGGAGCACTGTGAACACCTTCATCAAGCATTATAGCCTGGACATCGCATCGAGGCGAAGAGCAGGTTTTGGTCTAGCAGTCCTTCAATGACTTCTGTCCTAGGCTTCAGTTCTACTAGTGATTTCTAACCTTCCCTCCTTCCTATGGTGAGGGATTTCCAGTATTGCTTGGGACCAGTCCTAATGGTGTAACCTGCTGCAGAGCTGTTTCTCGGTAACATAGTACAGCTACGTAAGAACTTACCGTAACAGTAGATCTTTGAGAACAGCTCTTGCATCAGATATCCCCACCATCCTGCTGGAGGTAGAATTTGTTCCGATATCCTTCTCCTAGGATCAGGTGTTCTCAACACCATTCCTGGTGTCTAGCAAATTTCTCCATTCACTAAAAATACCAACAACAGCTTAATTTAGTTTAATTTCAGTTGCTTACCATCTGTATCCCCCCCTACTTACCGGGTCAACAAAATTCAATAAATAAATAAATACCTAAGATCGGGTGTGGAACTTGGATGTTATTTTTGATGATGGCCTGACCCTTAAATCACAGGTGTCAACCATTGTCAAATCCTCTTTTCACCAAATGAGAAATATCACCTGAGTGAAGCATCTGGTTCCTCCCAATGATCTTCCAGTGCTAGACCATGCCTTCATAACCTCCCGCCTTGACTGCTGCAATGCCCTTTACCTAGGGCTACCAGGGGTTGATATCCGCTGCTTGTAGCTAGTGCAGAATGCGGCAGCCAGGCTATTGACTGGTACTTCCAGGACCAGTTATATAACTCCCGTGTTCCGCAGACTGCACTGGCTGCCAGTACAGTGGCAGAGCACCTTCAAGGTCGGGTTACTGACCAATAAAGCCCTTCACGACCAGGGGACCCCCCTTACTTGCAAGATCTCCTTCACCATTACCATCCCCTCCGTCCTCTCCGATCCGTCGATGAGGGATTGCCAGAGATTCCCAGGGTTTGCCTGAAATCATCGGGGGCCCGGTCTTTTGCTTTTGTGGCCCTGACCCTGTGGAATTCTGTACCTCGTCGTGTATGAGCATGCCTGACCATCCAGAGTTTTAAGAAAGCTCTAAAAACACATCTGTTTAGTCCACAGTAGCTTACCCAGACTCTAGGTGAAACTGAGTGCCTAAGGAATGCACTAACAAATGGGCAGGAAGGAGGGGTGGAAGAACAATGGGGAATAATAAAAACTGCCATCACAGACGTAACAAGCCTTTGTGTGAAGCAACTAAACAAAACAAAATGATGTAAGAAACCACTATGGTTCTCAAAGGAGGTGGCAGTGAAGGTTCAAGAGAAAAAGAAAGCATTCAGAAAGTACAAGGAATCACAGAAGGAGCAGGCCAGAGAACTGTATCAGTTAAAGCAAAAGAAGCTGGGAAGGCAGTCAGAACAGCAAAGGCCGAACCGAGGAAAAGATAGCCAACTCGGTTAAGAAGGAGGATAAAACCTTTTATATGTACATCAGGGAGCAAAGGAAGACCAAGGGAGGATAGTGAGGCTTAATAAAGGGGGTGGGGAGTGGGCAAAGGGTGACGGTGAAAAGGATACTAAACAAATATTTTTGCTCAGTATTTACAAATGAAGAGGGGCGTACCTAAAACAAACAATAGAAACACTCTGGATATAGAAGTTGATACCAGTCCATTTACAGAAGAAAGGGTTCTGAAAGAACTCTTAAAACTGAAGGTGGACAAAGCAATGGGGCCTGATGGGATTCATCCCAGAATTCTAAAAGAACTAAGGGTAGAACTAGTGACACCACTGACTACCCCTTTTAACAAATCATGGGAGGATGGGGTGGTACCTGAGGACTGGAGGAGGGCAGATCGATTCCCCTTCACAAAAGTGGAGCAGGGCAGAAGCAGGAAACTACAGACCTGTTAGTTTAACCTCAGTGATAGGAAATAGTAATCACTTCTGAAGGAAAGAATTGTCAAGTACCTAGAGGCCAGAGGGGCACAGGACTCAAGGCAGCATGGATTCACAGTAGGAAGGTCATGCCAGACGAATCTAATAGATTTCTTTGACTGGGTGACCAAAGTAGTAGATCAGGGAGGGGCTGTGGACATGACCTAGACTTTAGCAAGGCATTTGACTCAGTCCCACACAAAAGATTAATATACAAGCTAGCCAGCCTGGGAGTGGGTCCCAAGATGATAGCCTGGGTAAAGAATTGGCTGGAGAATAGGACACAGAGGGTAATAGTAAATGGAGTCCACTGTGAAGAAAGAGGGGTGACTAGTGGGGTACCGCAGGGTTCAGTATTAGGACCAGTCCTCTTCAATGTCTTTATAAGCGACATTGCAGAGGGACTGGAAGGAAAAGTATGTCTCTTTGCAGATGACACAAAGATCTGCAACAGAGTTGATGCACAGGGTGGGGTGGAAAGGATGAGAAGGGACTTGGCAAGGTTAGAGGAATGGTCAAATGTATGGCAGCTTAGATTTAATGCTAAGTGCAAGGTAATGTGGAAACAAAACTCTGGGGAAGAGTACACAATGGGGGTGAGATACTAACAACAACAAAATGGAAAGGGACCTGGGGTAGTCATATCAGAGGACTTAAGGTGGGCAAGCAGTGTGAGAGGGCAGTAAGGAGGCTGGGGGATACTGGGTTGCATAGGAGAGGCATCACCAGTAGAAAACAGGAAGTTGTTATCCCTCTGTACAGACAGCTGGTGAGACCCCATCTGGAGTACTGTGTACAGTTCTGGAGACCCAGTCTCTGCAAGGACATAGACAAGATGGAAGCTGTTCAGAGGAGGGCAACTAAAATGGTGCAAAGGTCTGCTGGAAGACATATGAAGAGAGACTAAAGGAGCTTAATATATAGCCTCGAGGAAAGGAGGGGGGGACATGATAGAAACTTTCAAGTACTTCAAGGGAATCAACAAAGTCCAAGAGGGTGGCATCTTTCAAAAAAAGAGGTGTAGCAAAATAAGGGGCACAATTTGAAGATGAGGGTGGCTCAGAGGTAATGTGGAAGTATTTTTTCACAGAGGTTGTGGATGCATGGAGCAGCCTTCGGAGGAGGTTGTGGAGTCAAAACAGTGGTTAATTCAAGCATGCATGGGACAGTCATAAGGCAATTCTAGGGGGTGGGGGTAGAAAGAAGTAGGCTGCTGGTTAACTAGGATCTGCAGCTTATCCATTAGGTAGGGAAATGGGCAGATTGGGTGGGCCAAGCGGTCCTTATCTGCCGTCAAATTCTATGTTTCTATGTTCCTAATATTTAGTCTAGTATATTTAGACTTACTCTAGTGTATTCTGATTTTTATTAATTCTATATTTATTGTCTGTAGTTTTATGGATTCTAACATTCTTGTTTTGCTATGATGGTCTTAAATTGTTATGTTTGTTTATTCTATGTCAATACGCCTTGGTTTTAAAAAGGCACTTTTTGTAAATAAAGAAATCAATCAATCAGATCTAGGCCTAGTGAGACAGCAGTAGCAGGAGCAAATAAACAAGGTAGCAAATTATAAAAGCTGAAGCAGGCTTGGGGGGGGCGCTAAAGGACCGGGACTAGACCAGACGTGCTTCATGTTGGCCCTTGTTGACAGACTTGTATCTAAACGAAAAATACTGAGCAATTGATTTTTTTATTTTTATTTAACTCTCTTCATTGATATTTCTTAAGGAACAATCATTCACAGATATTACATCAAAACACAGACACCATCTATACCTCATTTCCTCCATAAAAGCATAAAAAAAACCATAAGAGTAAAACTCATAGAAACTATATACATAGGTCCCCACATAATACATACTACTTCAAGTTTAACTGCACGTCTGTGATCTATTCTCATTTAAATAAAAGTTCATCACCCGAAATTACCACATGCTTTAAGCTACCAAGGCATCATCCTGCATTCATAGTCATCAGTTCTGCAGCTGTTAGCATGCTCATAAAAGGCCCCCACTGAATCATGAAACTATCCCCTGGTCCTGCAGCTGGTACGTTCTCTACTCCAGGGCAAGAGCCCTTACGGATAGGGTGCGCCACTGTGCGGCAGTGGGATTCTCCCCTGATACCCAGGTGTTCAATATAGTCTGGCTGGCCTGCACCAACAGTATCCTGACCCATCGACCACTCCTCGGCCTCCTCATCCGCTGCGGCTAAATAACAGGCCAGGGTGAGCCAGAATCACCAGGCCTAACATGGCACTCAGCTGCTGCCGATCCTCCCAATACCCCGTGGGCTGGGCAGGATCAAAAAGCAGTGGTACGTGCCTCTGTGCTCCTTGCACCTTCCACACATCTCCGACACGTCCGGGTGGAATCTGTGAGTCACAACTGGAGGGCAATGCAGCCTATGCACAAATTTATAGGTAGTTTCCTTATATTTGTTGCAAGACAATAAACCTATATGTGACTCCAGTATGAGGCCCCAGTTACCCTCCGATATAACAACACCCACGTCTCTTTCCCATAGGCTGCGTGTCTTGCTAGTCATATCTCGTAGGTTCTCTCTCCCGAGGCGTGCAACATTCCTCAGCATGCCCAACTATCTAGTACCCATAAAACCAATGGGTTACGCTGCCCCAGGGAGGTGTACACCTTCCGGCCGCCCCTAGTCAGGTAGGCAGTCAATCTGCCACCTGCCTCCACCTCTTCCAGATTCAGCCAACTGGTGATACCTGCCCTAGACCCCCAGTCCTTTATTATACCTGTCTGTGATGCCAGAAAGTACTGCTTCAAATTCGGGAAGTTCAGCCCTCCCCCTTTATTATTCGCCTTCGGTCTTCCCAGAGTGGCACGCGCCCTTCTTGCCACAGAAACTCCGTGAACCCCTTCTCCACTTTTTTATGTCCCTTTTGTTAAGGCCCATAGGAAGCATCTGGAGCAAGTAGAGTATCCTGGGTAATATATTCATTTTAATTAGGTTTATGCGCCCTATCCAAGACAGGGGCAAAGACCACCATCTCCTCAGCTCCTCTATTTTTTATTTATTTATTTATTTAAGATTTACCAGGAAGGCATACTGAGCGGAGTACCGCTCGATTCCAGATGCACCCTGGGGGTAGGGGTTACATGGGTGAGGTAGAATGACAGGAACAGTTCAATACATATGCAACAAGATTTTGACAGACAGTGGTACATTAGTACATAGAATACAATATAATGAGACAGATTGTATATACAAAATGGGTACAGCGTACGTACAGCTTACAGCAGTACTATCACGGTCTTAATCATGTGAGTGTAATTCAGCTGATACAAATCCGCTATCCTTTTTCCTATATTCAGGCCAAGATATTTAAAGGAGGTGGTCACCAACCTCAGTCCCCAGTCACCCCCTCCAGGTCCCATCCCTCCATTACCCATGTAGAGAACCTCTGATTTATCTAAATTAATCTTATACCCTGAGAATTTAGCAGAGCTCGAGATAAGTCCCAGCAGGGGTGGTACTGACTCCTCCGGAGTCCTCCGGTACAAGATCATATCATCCACATATAGTGACAGCTTATGCTGAACATCTCCCCTCCCCTTTACCTCCTGATACTAGGGTGCTGTCTGGTTGCTATGGCCAGTGGCTCAATTGCTAGGGCAAATAGGAGGGGGGACAGCGGACATCCCTGCCTCATAACCTTATACAGGGGGAACCTTTCAGACGTCCTGCCATCAATCAATACCGAAGCCTGGGGGGAGGCGTATAAGGCCCTTACCATTCCCAGAAATTCCTTCCCCAATCCAAATCTGTCCAGTACCTAAAACAAGTACCCCCACTCAATGCAATCAGATGCCTTCTCAGCGTCCAAAGACATAATCGCTGTGAGTTCTGGCAACCGCGAGGAGCACTGTATCACGTTAAGAGCCTTCCTCACATTATGATACGAGTGCCGCCCCAGGATAAAACCCGTCTGGTCCGGGTGAATCAGGGTTGGGAGAAGTCCATCCAACCGGGATCCCAGGACCTTGCATAGATTTTTGCATCAGCATTCAGGAGTGATGTAGGCCTATACGATGCACAGCTCTGTGGATCTCTCCCAGGCTTCGACATGACGCAGATAGTCACCTCCGCCATTGTGGGAGGCAAGGGCTTTCCCCTCTCTGACCTCTTTAAAAAAATATATAAATGATCCACTGCCCCTTGTCCCACCACTTTGTAGAATTCAGCAGGTAGCCCATCAGGGCCGCTTGCCTTCCCTGATTTCAGGCTGATTTCCTCCCTGGAGAACTCCTTATTTAGCATTTCCTTTAGTGGCTCAGTTATGCGTGGTATTTCAACCCCATTCAAAAACTATTTCACCCTATCCAACATGCTGTGACATTCTGCACGGTATAGGACCCGGTAAAATTGGCTAAAGCACTTCCTAATAATTTGAGGGTCGTTATGCAGAGTCCTCTGTTGATCCCTAATCTCATGTATTCTCGCACACCCTCTCCTTCCTTTAATCAAGTTCGCCATCAATGGTCCCGGTTTGTTGCCCCATTCACAGATCTTATATTTCCAGAAGAAGAACTGTGCACGTGCCTCCGCCGCCAACATATTGTTCAAGGCCTCTCTTATTAGCTGCCAGCAGGTGCAATGTCACCTCCCCTCCCTCTCTGGCCACCTTGCGCTCAAGCTTCTTTACTTGCAACTGCAACTCCTCCTGTTTCTGCAGCTTCCCTTTCTTATACCGTGTCACATACCCAGTTATGGCTCCTCTGATATATGCCTTCTCTGTGACCCAGAACATTTGCATAGAAGGCGCTGTGTCCTTATTTAATGTAGTATATAGGGTTATCTGGTCCCGAAGGAAGGTTTTAAACTCTTGGGAGCCTAGTAAATAAGAGGGGAAGCACCATGAAGTGCCCTGTGACTGCTGAATGTCCATCTCCAGGGTGCCAATCACGATTGTGTGGTCAGAGATGCAGATGGGGCCATGCTTGATGACAGCCAATTTAGGATACCACTCCCAAATATATATGTATATATATATATATGTGGTCCCATCTAGACCACATCTTATGTGGGTTGGAGAAAAAGGTATACTCCCTCTCTTTGGGGTTTGCCGCTCTCCATGCATCCAACATGTCCAAATCCACCAGACCCTCTTTCCATTCCTCATACACCCTCTCCCTCATCCTTTCCCTTCTGAGTGATCCAAATATACATCTGGGGTGCAGTTAAAATTTCCCCCCATCACCACGCCCTTGAACTGTTCTTTGATCAGCAGGTCCAAAGTGCTGCAGTAGAAGGCCGGGTCGAAAACAGCAGTGCATAGACGCTCCCAAAAATGATATGCACTCCATATAGCATCCCCTCTACAAAGACATATCTTCCTCCTTCTCATCCTGTACAATTATAGATAGCTTAAAGGGAAGTCTCTTATGCAGCAATACAGCCACCCCTCTTTTATGGGAAGAAAAAGAGGCAGCCTAGCAGGCTCCCACCCAGCTACGCGCCAGTTTCTGGTGTTCTGTCGGCGTCGAGGGAGTTTCCTGAAGCAGCACAACATGGGTATGTGCTCTTCTCAAGGCCGTCAGAACAGAGGTCCTCTTAATCGGAGAGGAAAAGCCCCCCACGTTCCATGACACAATATTCACTTTCTCTATTAGCCATCACTATAGTAACTCTTCCTTAGCAATGCCCCTCCCTCGTGTGCATCAATCCCTCCCTTAGCAAGACCATTGACACCCTCTCTGCACATTCTGTAGTATGCTGCGGACCCTTGATTGTAACAGTAACACTTTAGATAAACATAAAACATATAACTATATAAACCAGTTAACACTGAACTATATACATTCACTCCTCTCTCATCCCACATCCCCCCAGTAACACACAACAGTTCAATACAGAGTAGGTATGTCCCACTTCGTAAAAAGATTTTTACTGAAGGTTTGAAATAACCAATCTCTGCTCCCCCTCCCCCGGTCCATCATACCCCAAGTCCTCTTTCCTGGTAATATTTTCTATATCCCCACCATCCTCCCACACGAGCTTGCCCAGGTGAAGCCTATCATACCAGCAGTGAGTGTGCCTGTTACCCTTCCCCAAACAGGCGGCTAGCATTCTGCATTGAAACCCACCTGCCCTCCATATTTATATGTCAGATGTTCCCATTTGAGTATCTTACATATTTTGCATCTTACATCCACCCCTTCCCTTTTTCGTCCCTTGCACCCACCAACCAGTCTATACCAAGATAGACGAGAACAGCCGCATGGTAGGCCCCGCGAGTCAAATCCAACACACGGGCCCACCACACGCTGATACTTACAGGCCACGGGTTCCATTGCGGCATCTTCACGCTTCACTGCAGAGCATCCTCGAGGCGCACACACCTACTCCCCATGGCTATGTCCAAACGTCAGGGCATCTTGCCGATTGTCAAGAGACTCTAGGCTCTGGACTGTTCTTTGGGGTCCATGTGCTAAGACATACCCAGTCACAACTTCATTGCCAGGCACACCTGGGGAACTCATTAAAGACAGTCGCAGGCAGGTCTGCACGCAGAGCAACAACTGTCCTCATGGGGCATTGGCTCTTCGGGCACACAGGCAAGCAAGTCTCACCACAGATAGGACTTCATTTTTCTCACAAGCTGTTGTTCAACCTCGTGTGGGCATTCAGGGGAGATCAAATTAAAGGTTAAAAAGCAGCCAGCTCCTCAGTTTCCTTACAGCGCAGGTTATATTCCTCCAGGCACGCTCGCCTATTTTCTTTTTCAATTCCACTACAAAGGAAGTCGCCTTGTCCACCTCCCAGAAGCTGTAGGAAGTACATTCATACCTAATCCAGAGTATTGCAGGGAAGATCATATACCACTCCACTTTCAGGTGCTGGCATTCAGCAATCACCTCATTGAATGCACGACTCTTCTTCCCGATTCTTGGGGAGTGATCTTGAGAAATGTGTAATTTAGCTCCTTCATATTTCAGCTCTGTCACCCTGCGATAGGCATTCCAGACTTCTTGCCTATCCTGGAAGTTATGAAGTAGAAGATTACTTGGCAGTGGCTGCCCCTCTAGTGGCTGTGGCAACATGCGCGTGCTAATTTATACTGCCCCACTTTCGGCGTGAGGCCCAGCAAGACCTGCAATGTTATGGTGCAAAACTCCATGATGCTCTGCCCTTCTTTCCCCTCCGGGAGGCCCCTGAGGCACAAATTGAAGCACCTATGATAATTTTCCTGGTAGTCTAAGACTTCCTGAAGCTCCCACACCCCCTTCTCTAATTCCCGATGCATTTGGGGAGAGGGGCCAACGAATCTTCCACAGCTGAGAGGCGCCCCTCTGCCTCCTCGAGAGGCTCTTGGTGCTGGGTGAGATGTGCATCCATTGCCACCAGTCTCCGATCGATTTTCTCTTCCACCCTATTCAGCTGTGGGGTGAGAACATACACTAATTGCTCTCACAATTCTCGGCTGATCGCAGTCATTTCTGCAGCTGAAATGGATATAGGCCCCGGTGCACTAGCCTGAAGCGCCACTGTCTGCCGCTTAGGGTTTTTGATCCCCAAGCGCTGCGATTTTCCACCCACCATGACTATAAACTCATCCATTACACCAGCACACAGTCGCTAGAGGATTTTAAACCTCTTTTTAGCCTGGATTACCACGGATTACAGTTTATTGATGGACCAAGGACGGAGCTCGTCAGAGACACATCTCTATGCCACTAAAGGTCATGTGACACCCCACTAATTTAATTTTTTTATGAAATTTAGGTTTTAAATTTGAATCCGACACTCAAAATAGGTAAACAGGGGCCGGCCCGGTGGCGCTGAGGGTTGAGGTGCTGGACACCACACCTCACTCCACACCGGCGACCCAGGTTCGGGAGCAGACTCAGGTCGCTGGTGAGTCGGTGGGGGGGTATAGGCTTGAGCATCTGACAACAGCTCGCCTTCTCCGGGGAGGGTTGCAGCCACAGCCCATGCACTTTCCTGACTCCGAGCAGAGGCTCGGAGTACTGCAAGCTCCAATTGCAGGGGAACAGTTGGCCACCTCACAGCATGGATGTCGGTGATTAACACCTTGACGTCAGGGGTTGCACGCTGTAGGGGAGGGAGGAAAAGAGGAAACACACCTGCTAGCTCCGGTAAGATGGGTTTCCTGGAGTGTGCCTCTGATATGCCCCGCTCACCAGGACCACCACCTTGACCTGACAAGATGAAGGATTACCGGGTGAAACCCTCCGCCTCGTCCCCGCTCGGGGGGGGGGGGGAGCCGAAGCTCCATGGAGGATCAAGAGGTGAGTTCGGGTGGGCGCATGGCAGGAGGATGACTCCTTGGATGCCTCGAAGGGACGGGACCAGCAGGCAGTAGGGAGGGATAAACAGAAGGAAAAAAAATGGGTAAACAGAGAGGAGAAACTGGCGGAGGCCAGAGTAACAGCCTCTGGGGGGACCCTCCATGAGGTCAACTACTTTGAGGCCTGAGAATGTGGGCACAGAGCCTCCCTGGACTACAGTACTAGAAGCTATCCGGGCGGGGGACTTAAAAATCAAAAAACGCTTACAGCATTTGGAAAGCCAGGATGCCCGAACGAAGACCTTGTCGACCACGGTGGCAGCGGCAGATTTCTGATCAACTATGATCTTAGCAGTAGTGACAAAGCTAACAACAGAGAACACTCAGCAA